>OW388306.1:38597509-40997509 GCA_936450465.1 Gibbula magus | reverse complement strand
TTATAAGGATGTGACCCCTGTGACCCCTGTGACCCCATTTGGGATCATGGGGTCACGAAATGTACAAATTAGAATTCCCATTGGCCAAGGAGTCTGCAAATAACTTTTCAGCTCTCCAGACCTTGTGGCACTGGAGAAGAAGATGAAAATAGATTTTTAAGGATGTGACCCCTGTGACCCCATTTGGAATCATGGGGTCACGAAATCTACAATTTAGAATCCCCAATGGCCAAGGAGTCTGCCCACAACTTTTCAGCTCTCTAGACCTTGTGGAACTGGAGAAGAAGATGAAAATAGGTTTTTAAGGATGTGACACCTGTGACCCCATTTGGGGTCATGGGGTCACACAATCTACAATTTAGAATCCCCAATGGCCAAGGAGTCTGCCCACAACTTTTCAGTTCTCTAGACCTTGTGGAACTGGAGAAGAAGATGAAAATAGGTTTTTAAGGATGTGACACCTGTGACCCCATTTGGGGTCATGGGGTCACAAAATCTACAATTTAGAATCCCCATTGGCCATAGAGTCTGCACACAACTTTTCAGCTCTCTAGACCTCATGGAACTGGAGAAGAAGATGAAAATATGTTTTTAAGGATGTGACCCCTGTGACCCCATTTGGGGTCAATGGGTCACAAAATCTACAATTTAGAATCCCCATTGGCCATAGAGTCTGCACACAACTTTTCAGCTTTCTAGACCTTTTGGAACTTGAGAAGAAGATGAAAATAGGTTTTTAAGGATGTGGCCCCTGTTACCCCATTTGGGGTCACGGGGTCACGAACTCTACAATTTAGAATCCCCATTGGCCAAGGAGTCTGCCCACAACTTTTCAGCTCTCTAGACCATGTGGAACTGGAGAAGAAGATGAAAATAGGTTTTTAAGGATGTGACACCTGTAACCCCATTTGGGGTCATGGGGTCACAAAATCTACAATTTAGAATCCCCATTGGCCATAGAGTCTGCACACAACTTTTCAGCTTTCTAGACCTTTTGGAACTTGAGAAGAAGATGAAAATAGGTTTTCAAGGATGTGACCCCTGTTCCCCATGTGGGGTCACGGGGTCACGAAATCTAAAATTTAAAATCCCCATTGGCCAAGGAGTCTGCACACAACTTTTCAGCTCTCTAGACCTTGTGGAACTGGAGAAGAAGATGAAAATAGGCTTTTAAGGATGTGACCCCTGTGACCCGATTCGGGGTCATGGGGTCTCGAAATCTACAATTTAAAATCCCCATTGGCCAAGGAGTCTGCACACAACTTTTCGGCTCTCTAGACCTCGTGGAACTGGAGAAGTAGATGAAAATAGGTTTTTAAGGATGTGACCCCTGTGACCCCATTTGGGGTCAAGGGGTCACAAAATCTACAATTTAGAATCCCCATTGGACAAAGAGTCTGCACACAACTTGTCAGCTCTCCAGACCTTGTGGCACTGGAGAAGAAGATGAAAATAGGTTTTTAAGGATGTGACCTCTGTGACCCCATTTGGGGTCAAGGGGTCACAAAATATACAATTTGAAATCCCCATTGGCCAATGAGTCAGCACACAACTTTACAGCTCTCTAGACCTTTTGGAACTTGAGAAGAAGATGAAAATAGTTTTTTAAGGATGTGACCCCTGTGACCCCATTTGGAATCATGGGGTCACGAAATCTACAATTTAGAATCCCCAATGGCCAAGGAGTCTGCCCACAACTTTTCAGCTCTCTAGACCTTGTGGAACTGGAGAAGAAGATGAAAATAGGTTTTTAAGGATGTGACACCTGTGACCCCATTTGGGGTCATGGGGTCACAAAATCTACAATTTAGAATCCCCATTGGACATAGAGTCTGCACACAACTTTTCAGCTCTCAAGACCTCATGGAACTGGAGAAGAAGATGAAAATATGTTTTTAAGGATGTAACCCCTGTGACCCCATTTGGGGTCAAGGGGTCACAAGATCTAAAATTTGGAATCCCCATTGGCCAAGGAGTCTGCACACAACTTTTCAGCTCTCTAGACCTTTTGGAACTGGAGAAGAAGATGAAAATAGGTTTTTAAGGATGTGGCCCCTGTTACCCCATTTGGGGTCACGGGGTCACGAGCTCTACAATTTAGAATCCCCATTGGCCAAGGAGTCTGCCCACAACTTTTCAGCTCTCTAGACCTTGTGGAACTGGAGAAGAAGATGAAAATAGGTTTTTAAGGATGTGACACCTGTAACCCCATTTGGGGTCATGGGGTCACAAAATCTACAATTTAGAATCCCCATTGGCCATAGAGTCTGCACACAACTTTTCGGCTCTCTAGACCTCGTGGAACTGGAGAAGTAGATGAAAATAGGTTTTTAAGGATGTGACCCCTGTGACCCCATTTGGGGTCAAGGGGTCACAAAATCTACAATTTAGAATCCCCATTGGCCATAGAGTCTGCACACAACTTTTCAGCTTTCTAGACCTTTTGGAACTTGAGAAGAAGATGAAAATAGGTTTTCAAGGATGTGACCCCTGTTCCCCATGTGGGGTCACGGGGTCACGAAATCTAAAATTTAAAATCCCCATTGGCCAAGGAGTCTGCACACAACTTTTCAGCTCTCTAGACCTTGTGGAACTGGAGAAGAAGATGAAAATAGGCTTTTAAGGATGTGACCCCTGTGACCCGATTCGGGGTCATGGGGTCTCGAAATCTACAATTTAAAATCCCCATTGGCCAAGGAGTCTGCACACAACTTTTCGGCTCTCTAGACCTCGTGGAACTGGAGAAGTAGATGAAAATAGGTTTTTAAGGATGTGACCCCTGTGACCCCATTTGGGGTCAAGGGGTCACACAATCTACAATTTAGAATCCCCATTGGACAAAGAGTCTGCACACAACTTTTCAGCTCTCCAGACCTTGTGGCACTGGAGAAGAAGATGAAAATAGGTTTTTAAGGATGTGACCTCTGTGACCCCATTTGGGGTCAAGGGGTCACAAAATATACAATTTGAAATCCCCATTGGCCAATGAGTCAGCACACAACTTTACAGCTCTCTAGACCTTTTGGAACTTGAGAAGAAGATGAAAATAGGTTTTTAAGGATGTGACCCCTGTGACCCCATTTGGAATCATGGGGTCACGAAATCTACAATTTAGAATCCCCAATGGCCAAGGAGTCTGCCCACAACTTTTCAGCTCTCTAGACCTTGTGGAACTGGAGAAGAAGATGAAAATAGGTTTTTAAGGATATGACACCTGTGACCCCATTTGGGGTCATGGGGTCACAAAATCTACAATTTAGAATCCCCATTGGACATAGAGTCTGCACACAACTTTTCAGCTCTCTAGACCTCATGGAACTGGAGAAGAAGATGAAAATATGTTTTTAAGGATGTAACCCCTGTGACCCCATTTGGGGTCAAGGGGTCACAAGATCTAAAATTTGGAATCCCCATTGGCCAAGGAGTCTGCACACAACTTTTCAGCTCTCTAGACCTTGTGGAACTGGAGAAGAAGATGAAAATATGTTTTTAAGGATGTGACCCCTGTGACCCCATTCGGGGTCATGGGGTCACGAAATCTACAATTTAGAATCCCCATTGGCCAATGAGTCAGCACACAACTTTTCAGCTCTCTAGACCTTTTGGAACTTGAGCAGAAGATGAAAATATGTTATAAGGATGTGACCCCTGTGACCCCATTTGGGATCATGGGGTCACGAAATCTACAATTTAGAATCCCCATTGGCCAAGGAGTCTGCCCACAACTTTTCAGCTCTCTAGACCTTGTGGAACTGGAGAAGAAGATGAAAATAGGTTTTTAAGGATGTGACCTCTGTGACCCCATTTGGGGTCAAGGGGTCACAAAATATACAATTTGAAATCCCCATTGGCCAATGAGTCAGCACACAACTTTTCAGCTCTCTAGACCTTTTGGAACTGGAGAAGAAGATGAAAATAGGTTTTTAAGGATGTGGCCCCTGTTACCCCATTTGGGGTCACGGGGTCACGAGCTCTACAATTTAGAATCCCCATTGGCCAAGGAGTCTGCCCACAACTTTTCAGCTCTCTAGACCTTGTGGAACTGGAGAAGAAGATGAAAATAGGTTTTTAAGGATGTGACACCTGTAACCCCATTTGGGGTCATGGGGTCACAAAATCTACAATTTAGAATCCCCATTGGCCATAGAGTCTGCACACAACTTTTCGGCTCTCTAGACCTCGTGGAACTGGAGAAGTAGATGAAAATAGGTTTTTAAGGATGTGACCCCTGTGACCCCATTTGGGGTCAAGGGGTCACAAAATCTACAATTTAGAATCCCCATTGGCCATAGAGTCTGCACACAACTTTTCAGCTTTCTAGACCTTTTGGAACTTGAGAAGAAGATGAAAATAGGTTTTCAAGGATGTGACCCCTGTTCCCCATGTGGGGTCACGGGGTCACGAAATCTAAAATTTAAAATCCCCATTGGCCAAGGAGTCTGCACACAACTTTTCAGCTCTCTAGACCTTGTGGAACTGGAGAAGAAGATGAAAATAGGCTTTTAAGGATGTGACCCCTGTGACCCGATTCGGGGTCATGGGGTCTCGAAATCTACAATTTAAAATCCCCATTGGCCAAGGAGTCTGCACACAACTTTTCGGCTCTCTAGACCTCGTGGAACTGGAGAAGTAGATGAAAATAGGTTTTTAAGGATGTGACCCCTGTGACCCCATTTGGGGTCAAGGGGTCACAAAATCTACAATTTAGAATCCCCATTGGACAAAGAGTCTGCACACAACTTGTCAGCTCTCCAGACCTTGTGGAACTGGAGAAGAAGATGAAAATATGTTTTTAAGGATGTGACCCCTGTGACCCCATTCGGGGTCATGGGGTCACGAAATCTACAATTTAGAATCCCCATTGGCCAATGAGTCAGCACACAACTTTTCAGCTCTCTAGACCTTTTGGAACTTGAGCAGAAGATGAAAATATGTTATAAGGATGTGACCCCTGTGACCCCATTTGGGATCATGGGGTCACGAAATCTACAATTTAGAATCCCCATTGGCCAAGGAGTCTGCCCACAACTTTTCAGCTCTCTAGACCTTGTGGAACTGGAGAAGAAGATGAAAATAGGTTTTTAAGGATGTGACCTCTGTGACCCCATTTGGGGTCAAGGGGTCACAAAATATACAATTTGAAATCCCCATTGGCCAATGAGTCAGCACACAACTTTTCAGCTCTCTAGACCTTTTGGAAGTGGAGAAGAAGATGAAAATAGGTTTTTAAGGATGTGGCCCCTGTTACCCCATTTGGGGTCACGGGGTCACGAGCTCTACAATTTAGAATCCCCATTGGCCAAGGAGTCTGCCCACAACTTTTCAGCTCTCTAGACCTTGTGGAACTGGAGAAGAAGATGAAAATAGGTTTTTAAGGATGTGACACCTGTAACCCCATTTGGGGTCATGGGGTCACAAAATCTACAATTTAGAATCCCCATTGGCCATAGAGTCTGCACACAACTTTTCGGCTCTCTAGACCTCGTGGAACTGGAGAAGTAGATGAAAATAGGTTTTTAAGGATGTGACCCCTGTGACCCCATTTGGGGTCAAGGGGTCACAAAATCTACAATTTAGAATCCCCATTGGCCATTGAGTCTGCACACAACTTTTCAGCTTTCTAGACCTTTTGGAACTTGAGAAGAAGATGAAAATAGGTTTTCAAGGATGTGACCCCTGTTCCCCATGTGGGGTCACGGGGTCACGAAATCTAAAATTTAAAATCCCCATTGGCCAAGGAGTCTGCACACAACTTTTCAGCTCTCTAGACCTTGTGGAACTGGAGAAGAAGATGAAAATAGGCTTTTAAGGATGTGACCCCTGTGACCCGATTCGGGGTCATGGGGTCTCGAAATCTACAATTTAAAATCCCCATTGGCCAAGGAGTCTGCACACAACTTTTCGGCTCTCTAGACCTCGTGGAACTGGAGAAGTAGATGAAAATAGGTTTTTAAGGATGTGACCCCTGTGACCCCATTTGGGGTCAAGGGGTCACAAAATCTACAATTTAGAATCCCCATTGGACAAAGAGTCTGCACACAACTTTTCAGCTCTCCAGACCTTGTGGCACTGGAGAAGAAGATGAAAATAGGTTTTTAAGGATGTGACCTCTGTGACCCCATTTGGGGTCAAGGGGTCACAAAATATACAATTTGAAATCCCCATTGGCCAATGAGTCAGCACACAACTTTACAGCTCTCTAGACCTTTTGGAACTTGAGAAGAAGATGAAAATAGTTTTTTAAGGATGTGACCCCTGTGACCCCATTTGGAATCATGGGGTCACGAAATCTACAATTTAGAATCCCCAATGGCCAAGGAGCCTGCCCACAACTTTTCAGCTCTCTAGACCTTGTGGAACTGGAGAAGAAGATGAAAATAGGTTTTTAAGGATATGACACCTGTGACCCCATTTGGGGTCATGGGGTCACAAAATCTACAATTTAGAATCCCCATTGGACATAGAGTCTGCACACAACTTTTCAGCTCTCTAGACCTCATGGAACTGGAGAAGAAGATGAAAATATGTTTTTAAG
Source organism: Gibbula magus (assembly GCA_936450465.1). Taxonomy (NCBI): domain Eukaryota; kingdom Metazoa; phylum Mollusca; class Gastropoda; order Trochida; family Trochidae; genus Gibbula; species Gibbula magus. The sequence goes on along the minus strand of OW388306.1, from coordinate 40,990,974 downwards.
GATGTAACCCCTGTGACCCCATTTGGGGTCAAGGGGTCACAAGATCTAAAATTTGGAATCCCCATTGGCCAAGGAGTCTGCACACAACTTTTCAGCTCTCTAGACCTTGTGGAACTGGAGAAGAAGATGAAAATATGTTTTTAAGGATGTGACCCCTGTGACCCCATTCGGGGTCATGGGGTCACGAAATCTACAATTTAGAATCCCCATTGGCCAATGAGTCAGCACACAACTTTTCAGCTCTCTAGACCTTTTGGAACTTGAGCAGAAGATGAAAATATGTTATAAGGATGTGACCCCTGTGACCCCATTTGGGATCATGGGGTCACGAAATCTACAATTTAGAATCCCCAATGGCCAAGGAGTCTGCCCATAACTTTTCAGCTCTCTAGACCTCGTGGAACTGGAGAAGAAGATGAAAATAGGTTTTTAAGGATGTGACCCCTGTGACCCCATTTTAGGTCAAGGGGTCACAAAATCTACAATTGAGAATCCCCATTGGACAAAGGGTCTGCACACAACTTTTCAGCTTTCTAGACCTTTTGGAACCGGTGAAGAAGATGAAAATAGGTTTTTAAGAATGTGACCCCTGTTACCCCATGTGGGGTCACGGGGTCACGAAATCTACAATTTAAAATCCCAATTGGCCAATGAGTCTGCACACAACTTTTCAGCTCTCTAGACCTTTTGGAACTGGATAAGAAGATGAAAATAGGTTTTTAAGGATGTGACCCCTGTGACCCCATTTGGGATCATGGGGTCACGAAATCTACAATTTAGAATCCCTAATGGCCAAGGAGTCTGCCCACAACTTTTCAGCTCTCTAGACCTTGTGGAACTGGAGAAGAAGATGAAAATAGGTTTTTAAGGTTGCGACCCCTGTGACCCCATTTGGGGTCATGGGGTCACAAAATCTACAATTTAGAATCCCCATTGGCCATAGAGTTTGCACACAACTTTTCCGCTCTCTAGACCTTGTGGAACTGGAGAAGAAGATGAAAATAGGTTTTTAAGGATGTGACACCTGTAACCCCATTTGGGGTCATGGGGTCACAAAATCTACAATTTAGAATCCCCATTGGCCATAGAGTCTGCACATAACTTTTCAGCTTTCTAGACCTTTTGGAACTGGAGAAGAAGATGAAAATAGGTTTTTAAGGATGTGACACCTGTAACCCCATTTGGGGTCATGGGGTCACAAAATCTACAATTTAGAATCCCCATTGGCCATAGAGTCTGCACATAACTTTTCAGCTTTCTAGACCTTTTGGAACTGGAGAAGAAGATGAAAATAGGTTTTTAAGGATGTGACACCTGTTACCCCATTTGGGGTCATGGAGTCACAAAATCTACAATTTAGAATCCCTAATGGCCAAGGAGTCTGCCCACAACTTTTCAGCTCTCTAGATCTTGTGGAACTGGAGAAGAAGATGAAAATAGGTTTTTGAGGATGTGACACCTGTAACCCCATTTGGGGTGATGGGGTCACAAAATCTACAATTTAGAATCCCCATTGCCCATGGAGTCTGCACACAACTTTTCAGCTCTCTAGACCTCGTGGAACTGGAGAAGAAGATGAAAATAGGTTTTTAAGGATGTGACCCCTGTGACCCCATTTTAGGTCAAGGGGTCACAAAATCTACAATTGAGAATCCCCATTGGACAAAGGGTCTGCACACAACTTTTCAGCTTTCTAGACCTTTTGGAACCGGTGAAGAAGATGAAAATAGGTTTTTAAGAATGTGACCCCTGTTACCCCATGTGGGGTCACGGGGTCACGAAATCTACAATTTAAAATCCCAATTGGCCAATGAGTCTGCACACAACTTTTCAGCTCTCTAGACCTTTTGGAACTGGATAAGAAGATGAAAATAGGTTTTTAAGGATGTGACCCCTGTGACCCCATTTGGGATCATGGGGTCACGAAATCTACAATTTAGAATCCCTAATGGCCAAGGAGTCTGCCCACAACTTTTCAGCTCTCTAGACCTTGTGGAACTGGAGAAGAAGATGAAAATAGGTTTTTAAGGTTGCGACCCCTGTGACCCCATTTGGGGTCATGGGGTCACGAAATCTACAATTTAGAATCCCCATTGGCCAAGGAGTCTGCAAACAACTGTTCAGCTCTCTAGACCTTGTGGAACTAAAGAAGAAGGTGAAAATAGGTTTTTAAGGTTGCGACCCCTGTGACCCCATTTGGGGTCATGGGGTCACAAAATCTACAATTTAGAATCCCCATTGGCCATAGAGTTTGCACACAACTTTTCCGCTCTCTAGACCTTGTGGAACTGGAGAAGAAGATGAAAATAGGTTTTTAAGGATGTGACACCTGTAACCCCATTTGGGGTCATGGGGTCACAAAATCTACAATTTAGAATCCCCATTGGCCATAGAGTCTGCACATAACTTTTCAGCTTTCTAGACCTTTTGGAACTGGAGAAGAAGATGAAAATAGGTTTTTAAGGATGTGACACCTGTTACCCCATTTGGGGTCATGGAGTCAAAAAATCTACAATTTAGAATCCCTAATGGCCAAGGAGTCTGCCCACAACTTTTCAGCTCTCTAGATCTTGTGGAACTGGAGAAGAAGATGAAAATAGGTTTTTGAGGATGTGACACCTGTAACCCCATTTGGGGTGATGGGGTCACAAAATCTACAATTTAGAATCCCCATTGCCCATGGAGTCTGCACACAACTTTTCAGCTCTCTAGACCTTTTGGAACTGGAGAAGTAGATGGAAATAGGTTTTTAAGGATGTGACCCCTGTGACCCCATTTGGGGTCATGGGGTCACAAAATCTACAATTTAGAATCCCCATTGGAAAAAGAGTCTGCACACAACTTTTCAGCTTTCTAGACCTTTTGGAACTGGAGAAGAAGATGAAAATATGTTTTCAAGGATGTGACCCCTGTTACCCCATGTGGGGTCACGGGGTCACGAAATCTAAAATTTAGAATCCCCATTGGCCAAGGAGTCTGCACACAACTTTTCAGCTCTCTAGACCTTGTGGAACTGGAGAAGAAGATGAAAATAGGCTTTTAAGGATGTGACCCCTGTGACCCCATTTGGGAACATGGGGTCACGAAATCTACAATTTAGAATCCCCAATGGCCAAGGAGTCTGCCCACAACTTTTCAGTTCTCTAGACCTTGTGGAACTGGAGAAGAAGATGAAAATAGGTTTTTAAGGATGTGACACCTGTGACCCCATTTGGGGTCATGGGGTCACAAAATCTACAATTTAGAATCCCCATTGGCAATAGAGTCTGCACACAACTTTTCAGCTCTCTAGACCTCATGGAACTGGAGAAGAAGATGAAAATATGTTTTTAAGGATGTGACCCCTGTGACCCCATTTGGGGTCAAGGGGTCACAAAATCTACAATTTAGAATCCCCATTGGCCATAGAGTCTGCACGCAACTTTTCAGCTCTCTAGACCTCGTGGAACTGGAGAAGAAGATGAAAATAGGTTTTTAAGGATGTGACCCCTCTGACCCCATTTGGGGTCAAGGGGTCACGAAATCTACAATTTAGAAGCCCCATTGGCCATAGAGTCTGCACACAACTTTTCAGCTTTCTAGACCTTTTGGAACTGGAGAAGAAGATGAAAATAGGTTTTTAAGGATGTGGCCCCTGTTACCCCATTTGGGGTCACGGGGTCACGGGGTCACGAACTCTACAATTTAGAATCCCCATTGGCCAAGGAGTCTGCCCACAACTTTTCAGCTCTCTAGACCTCGTGGAACTGGAGAAGAAGATGAAAATAGGTTTTTAAGGATGTGACACCTGTGACCCCATTTGAGGTCATGGGGTAACACAATCTACAATTTAGAATCCCCATTGGCCATAGAGTCTGCACACAACTTTTCGGCTCTCTAGACCTCGTGGAACTGGAGAAGTAGATGAAAAAAGGTTTTTAAGGATGTAACCCCTGTGACCCCATTTGGGGTCAAGGGGTCACAAAATCTACAATTTAGAATCCCCATTGGCCATAGAGTCTGCACACAACTTTTCAGCTTTCTAGACCTTTTGGAACTGGAGAAGAAGATGAAAATATGTTTTCAAGGATGTGACCCCTTTTACCCCATGTGGGGTCACGGGGTCATGAAATCTACAATTTAGAATCCCCATTGGCCATAGAGTCTGCACGCAACTTTTCAGCTCTTTAGACCTTGTGGAACTGGAGAAGAAGATGAAAATAGGTTTTTAAGGATGTGACCCCTGTGACCCCATTTGGGGTCAAGGGGTCACAAAATCTACAATTTAGAATCCCCATTGGCCATAGAGTCTGCACACAACTTTTCAGCTTTCTAGACCTTTTGGAACTGGAGAAGAAGATGAAAATAGGTTTTTAAGGATGTGACCCCTGTGACACCATTTGGGGTCAAGGGGTCACAACATCTACAATTTAGAATCCCCATTGGCCAAGGAGTCTGTCCACAACTTTCCAGCTCTCTAGACCTTTTGAAACTGGAGAAGAAGATGAAAATATGTTTTTAAGGACGTGACCCCTGTGACCCCATTTGGGGTCAAGGGGTCACAAAATCTACAATTTAGAATCCCCATTGGACAAAGAGTCCGCACACAACTTTTCAGCTTTCTAGACCTTTTGGAACTGGAGAAGAAGATGAAAATAGGTTTTTAAGGATGTGGCCCCTGTTACCCCATTTGGGGTCACGGGGTCACGAACTCTACAATTTAGAATCCCCATTGGCCACAGAGTCTGCACACAACTTTTCGGCTCTCTAGACCTCATGGAACTGGAGAAGTAGATGAAAATAGGTTTTTAAGGACGTGACCCCTGTTACCCCATTTGGGGTCAAGGGGTCACAAAATCTACAATTTAGAATCCCCATTGGACAAAGAGTCTGCACACAACTTTTCAGCTTTCTAGACCTTTTGGAACTGGAGAAGAAGATGAAAATATGTTTTCAAGGATGTGACCCCTGTTCCTATGTGGGGTCACGGGGTCACGAAATCTAAAATTTAGAATCCCCATTGGCCAAGGAGTCTGCACACAACTTTTCAGCTCTCTAGACCTTGTGGAACTGGAGAAGAATATGAAAATAGGCTTTTAAGGATGTGACAACTGTGACCCCATTTGGGGTCAAAGGGTCACGAAATGTACAAATTAGAATTCCCATTGGCCAAGGAGTCTGCAAATAACTTTTCAGCTCTCTAGACCTTGTGGAACTGGAGAAGAAGATGAAAATAACTTTTTGAGGATGTGACCCCTGTGACCCCATTTGGGATCAAGGGGTCACACAATCGATAATTTAGAATCCCCATTGGCCAAGGAGTCTCCACAAAATTGTTCAGCTCTCCAGACCTTGTGGCACTGGAGAAGAAGATGAAAATAGGTTTTTAAGGATGTGACCCCTGTGACCCCATTTGGGGTCAAGGGGTCACAAAATCTACAATTTGAAATCCCCATTGGCCAATGAGTCAGCACACAACTTTACAGCTCTCTAGACCTTTTGGAACTTGAGAAGAAGATGAAAATAGGTTTTTAAGGATGTGACCCCTGTGACCCCATTTGGAATCATGGGGTCACGAAATCTACAATTTAGAATCCCCAATGGCCAAGGAGTCTGCCCACACCTTTTCAGCTCTCTAGACCTTGTGGAACTGGAGAAGAAGATGAAAATAGGTTTTTAAGGATGTGACACCTGTGACCCCATTTGGGGTCATGGGGTCACACAATCTACAATTTAGAATCCCCATTGGCCATAGAGTCTGCACACAACTTTTCAGCTCTCTAGACCTCGTGGAACTGGAGAAGAAGATGAAAATAAGTTTTTAAGGATGTGACCCCTGTGACCCCATTTGGGGTCAAGGGGTCACAAAATCTACAATTTAGAATCCCCATTGGCCATAGAGTCTGCAGACACCTTTTCAGCTCTCTAAACCTTTTGGAACTGGATAAGAAGATGAAAATAGGTTTTTAAGGATGTGACCCCTGTGACCCCATTTGGGAACATGGGGTCACGAAATCTACAATTTAGAATCCCCAATGGCCAAGGAGTCTGCCCACAACTTTTCAGTTCTCTAGACCTTGTGGAACTGGAGAAGAAGATGAAAATATGTTTTTAAGGATGTGACCCCTGTGACCCCATTTGGGGTCAAGGGGTCACAAAATCTACAATTTAGAATCCCCATTGGCCATAGAGTCTGCACGCAACTTTTCAGCTCTCTAGACCTCATGGAACTGGAGAAGAAGATGAAAAAAGGTTTTTAAGGATGTGTCCCCTGTGACCCCATTTGGGGTCAAGGGGTCACACAATCTACAATTTAGAATCCCCATTGGCCATAGAGTCTGCACACAACTTTTCAGCATTCTAGACCTTTTGGAACTGGAGAAGAAGATGAACATAGGTTTTTAAGGATGTGGCCCCTGTTACCCCATTTGGGGTCAGGGGTCACGAACTCTACAATTTAGAATCCCCATTGGCCAAGGAGTCTGCCCACAACTTTTCAGCTCTCTAGACCTTGTGGAACTGGAGAAGAAGATGAAAATAGGTTTTTAAGGATGTGACACCTGTGACCCCATTTGGGGTCATGGGGTCACACAATCTACAATTTAGAATCCCCATTGGCCATAGAGTCTGCACACAACTTTTCGGCTCTCTAGACCTCGTGGAACTGGAGAAGTAGATGAAAATAGGTTTTTAAGGATGTGACCCCTGTGACCCCATTTGGGGTCAAGGGGTCACAAAATCTACAATTTAGAATCCCCATTGGACAAAGTGTCTGCACACAACTTTTCAGCTTTCTAGACCTTTTGGAACTGGAGAAGAAGATGAAAATAGGTTTTTAAGGATGTGACCCCTGTGACCCCATTTGGGAACATGGGGTCACGAAATCTACAATTTAGAATCCCCAATGGCCAAGGAGTCTGCCCAAAACTTTTCAGTTCTCTAGACCTTGTGGAACTGGAGAAGAAGATGAAAATATGTTTTTAAGGATGTGACCCCTGTGACCCCATTTGGGGTCAAGGGGTCACAAAATCTACAATTTAGAATCCCCATTGGCCATAGAGTCTGCACGCAACTTTTCAGCTCTCTAGACCTCATGGAACTGGAGAAGAAGATGAAAATAGGTTTTTAAGGATGTGACCCCTGTGACTCCATTTGGGGTCATGGGGTCACACAATCTACAATTTAGAATCCCCATTGGCCATAGAGTCTGCACACAACTTTTCGGCTCTCTAGACCTCGTGGAACTGGAGAAGTAGATGAAAATAGGTTTTTAAGGATGTGACCCCTGTGACCCCATTTGGGGTCAAGGGGTCACAAAATCTACAATTTAGAATCCCCATTGGACAAAGAGTCTGCACACAACTTTTCAGCTTTCTAGACCTTTTGGAACTGGAGAAGAAGATGAAAATATGTTTTCAAGGATGTGACCCCTGTTACCCCATGTGGGGTCACGGGGTCACGAAATCTAAAATTTAGAATCCCCATTGGCCAAGGAGTCTGCACACAACTTTTCAGCTCTCTAGACCTTGTGGAACTGGAGAAGAAGATGAAAATAGGCTTTTAAGGATGTGACCCCTGTGACCCCATTTGGGAACATGGGGTCACGAACTCTACAATTTAGAATCCCCAATGGCTAAGGAGTCTGCCCACAACTTTTCAGTTCTCTAGACCTTGTGGAACTGGAGAAGAAGATGAAAAAAGGTTTTTAAGGATGTGACACCTGTGACCCCATTTGGGGTCATGGGGTCACGAAATCTACAATTTAGAATCCCCATTGGCAATAGAGTCTGCACACAACTTTTCAGCTCTCTAGACCTCATGGACCTGGAGAAGAAGATGAAAATATGTGTTTAAGGATGTGACCCCTGTGATCCCATTTGGGGTCAAGGGGTCACAAAATATACAATTTAGAATCCCCATTGGCCATAGAGTTTGCACGCAACTTTTCAGCTCTCTAGACCTCGTGGAACTGGAGAAGAAGATGAAAATAGGTTTTTAAGGATGTGACCCCTCTGACCCCATTTGGGGTCAAGGGGTCACGAAATCTACAATTTAGAATCCCCATTGGACAACGAGTCTGCACACAACTTTTCAGCTCTCTAGACCTCATGGAACTGGAGAAGAAGATGAAAATATGTTTATAAGGATGTGACCCCTGTGACCCCATTTGGGGTCAAGGGGTCACAAAATATACAATTTAGAATCCCCATTGGCCATAGAGTTTGCACACAACTTTTCAGCTTTCTAGACCTTTTGGAACTGGAGAAGAAGATGAAAATAGGTTTTTAAGGATGTGGCCCCTGTTACCCCATTTGGGGTCACGGGGTCACGGGGTCACGAACTCTACAATTTAGAATCCCCATTGGCCAAGGAGTCTGCCCACAACTTTTCAGCTCTCTAGACCTTGTGGAACTGGAGAAGAAGATGAAAATAGGTTTTTAAGGATGTGACACCTGTGACCCCATTTGGGGTCAAGGGGTCACAAAATCTACAATTTAGAATCCCCATTGGACAAAGAGTCTGCACACAACTTTTCAGCTTTCTAGACCTTTTGGAACTGGAGAAGAAGATGAAAATATGTTTTCAAGGATGTGACCCCTTTTACCCCATGTGGGGTCACGGGGTCACGAAATCTAAAATTTAGAATCCCCATTGGCCAAGGAGTCTGCACACAACTTTTCAGCTCTCTAGACGTTGTGGAACTGGAGAAGAAGATGAAAATAGTTTTTTAAGGATGTGACCCCTGTGACCCCATTTGGGAACATGGGGTCACGAAATCTACAATTTAGAAACCCCAATGGCCAAGGAATCTGCCCACAACTTTTCAGTTCTCTAGATCTTGTGGAACTTGAGAAGAAGATGAAAATAGGTTTTTAAGGACGTGACCCCTGTGACCCCATTTGGGGTCAAGGGGTCACAAAATCTACAATTTAGAATCCCCATTGGACAAAGAGTCTGCACACAACTTTTCAGCTTTCTAGACCTTTTGGAACTGGAGAAGAAGATGAAAATAGGTTTTTAAGGATGTGGCCCCTGTTACCACATTTGGGGTCACGGGGTCACGAACTCTACAATTTAGAATCCCCATTGGCCATAGAGTCTGCACACAACTTTTCGGCTCTCTAGACCTCATGGAACTGGAGAAGTAGATGAAAATAGGTTTTTAAGGACGTGACCCCTGTGACCCCATTTGGGGTCAAGGGGTCACAAAATCTACAATTTAGAATCCCCATTGGACAACGAGTCTGCACACAACTTTTCAGCTTTCTAGACCTTTTGGAACTGGAGAAGAAGATGAAAATAGGTTTTTAAGGATGTGTCCCCTGTGACCCCATTTGGGGTCAAGGGGTCACAAAATCTACAATTTAGAATCCCCATTGGCCATAGAGTCTGCACACAACTTTTCAGCTTTCTAGACCTTTTGGAACTGGAGAAGAAGATGAACATAGGTTTTTAAGGATGTGGCCCCTGTTACCCCATTTGGGGTCACGGGGTCACGAACTCTACAATTTAGAATCCCCATTGGCCAAGGAGTCTGCCCACAACTTTTCGGCTCTCTAGACCTCGTGGAACTGGAGAAGTAGATGAAAATAGGTTTTTAAGGATGTGACCCCTGTGACCCCATTTGGGGTCAAGGGGTCACAAAATCTACAATTTAGAATCCCCAATGGCCAAGGAGTCTGCCCACAACTTTTCAGTTCTCTAGACCTCGTGGAACTGGAGAAGAAGATGAAAATAGGTTTTTAAGGATGTGTCCCCTGTGACCCCATTTGGGGTCACGGGGTCACGAACTCTGCAATTTAGAATCCCCATTGGCCAAGGAGTCTGCCCACAACTTTTCAGCTCTCTAGACCTTGTGGAACTGGAGAAGAAGATGAAAATAGGTTTTTAAGGATGTGACACCTGTGACCCCATTTGGGGTCATGGGGTCACACAATCTACAATTTAGAATCCCCATTGGCCATAGAGTCTGCACGCAACTGTTCAGCTCTCTAGACCTCGTGGAACTGGAGAAGAAGATGAAAATAGGTTTTTAAGGATGTGTCCCCTGTGACCCCATTTGGGGTCACGGGGTCACGAACTCTACAATTTAGAATCCCCATTGGCCAAGGAGTCTGCCCACAACTTTTCAGCTCTCTAGACCTTGTGGAACTGGAGAAGAAGATGAAAATAGGTTTTTAAGGATGTGACACCTGTGACCCCATTTGGGGTCATGGGGTCACACAATCTACAATTTAGAATCCCCATTGGACAAAGAGTCTGCACACAACTTTTCAGCTTTCTAGACCTTTTGGAACTGGAGAAGAAGATGAAAATATGTTTTCAAGGATGTGACCCCTGTTACCCCATGTGGGGTCACGGGGTCACGAAATCTACAATTTAGAATCCCCATTGGCCAAGGAGTCTGCACACAACTTTTCAGCTCTCTAGACCTTGTGGAACTGGAGAAGAAGATGAAAATAGGCTTTTAAGGATGTGACCCCTGTGACCCCATTTGGGAACATGGGGTCACAAAATCTACAATTTAGAATCCCCAATGGCCAAGGAATCTGCCCACAACTTTTCAGTTCTCTAGACCTTGTGGAACTGGAGAAGAAGATGAAAAAAGGTTTTTAAGGATGTGACACCTGTGACCCCATTTGGGGTCATGGGGTCACAAAATCTACAATTTAGAATCCCCATTGGCCATAGAGTCTGCACACAACTTTTCAGCTCTCTAGACCTCATGGAACTGGAGAAGAAGATGAAAATATGTTTTTAAGGATGTGACCCCTGTGACCCCATTTGGGGTCAAGGGGTCACAACATCTACAATTTAGAATCCCCATTGGCCATAGAGTCTGCACACAACTTTTCAGCTTTCTAGACCTTTTGGAACTGGAGAAGAAGATGAAAATATGTTTTCAAGGATGTGACCCCTGTTACCCCATGTGGGGTCACGGGGTCACGAAATCTAAAATTTAGAATCCCCATTGGCCAAGGAGTCTGCACACAACTTTTCAGTTCTCTAGACCTTGTGGAACTGGAGAAGAAGATGAAAATAGGTTTTTAAGGATGTGACACCTGTGACCCCATTTGGGGTCATGGGGTCACAAAATCTACAATTTAGAATCCCCATTGGCAATAGAGTCTGCACACAACTTTTCAGCTCTCTAGACCTCATGGAACTGGAGAAGAAGATGAAAATATGTTTTTAAGGATGTGACCCCTGTGACCCCATTTGGGGTCAAGGGGTCACAAAATCTACAATTTAGAATCCCCATTGGCCATAGAGTCTGCACGCAACTTTTCAGCTCTCTAGACCTCGTGGAACTGGAGAAGAAGATGAAAATAGGTTTTTAAGGATGTGACCCCTCTGACCCCATTTGGGGTCAAGGGGTCACGAAATCTACAATTTAGAAGCCCCATTGGCCATAGAGTCTGCACACAACTTTTCAGCTTTCTAGACCTTTTGGAACTGGAGAAGAAGATGAAAATATGTTTTTAAGGATGTGGCCCCTGTTACCCCATTTGGGGTCACGGGGTCACGGGGTCACGAACTCTACAATAAAGAATCCCCATTGGCCAAGGAGTCTGCCCACAACTTTTCAGCTCTCTAGACCTTGTGGAACTGGAGAAGAAGATGAAAATAGGTTTTTAAGGATGTGACACCTGTGACCCCATTTGGGGTCATGGTTTCACACAAACTACAATTTAGAATCCCCATTGGCCATAGAGTCTGCACACAACTTTTCGGCTCTCTAGACCTCATGGAACTTGAGAAGTAGATGAAAATAGGTTTTTAAGGATGTGACCCCTGTGACCCCATTTGGGGTCAAGGGGTCACAAAATCTACAATTTAGAATCCCCAATGGCCAAGGAGTCTGCCCACAACTTTTCAGTTCTCTAGACCTTGTGGAACTGGAGAAGAAGATGAACATATGTTTTTAAGGATGTGACCCCTGTGACCCCATTTGGGGTCAAGGGGTCACAAAATCTACAATTTAGAATCCCCATTGGCCATAGAGTCTGCACGCAACTTTTCAGCTCTCTAGACCTCATGGAACTGGAGAAGAAGATGAAAATAGATTTTTAAGGATGTGACACCTGTGACCCCATTTGGGGTCATGGGGTCACACAATCTACAATTTAGAATCCCCATTGGCCATAGAGTCTGCACACAACTTTTCGGCTCTCTAGACCTCGTGGAACTGGAGAAGTAGATGAAAATAGGTTTTTAAGGATGTGACCCCTGTGACCCCATTTGGGGGTCAAGGGGTCACAAAATCTACAATTTAGAATCCCCATTGGACAAAGAGTCTGCACACAACTTTTCAGCTTTCTAGACCTTTTGGAACTGGAGAAGAAGATGAAAATATGTTTTCAAGGATGTGACCCCTGTTACCCCATGTGGGGTCACGGGGTCACGAAATCTACAATTTAGAATCCCCATTGGCCAATGAGTCTGCACACAACTTTTCAGCTCTCTAGACCTTGTGGAACTGGAGAAGAAGATGAAAATAGGCTTTTAAGGATGTGACCCCTGTGACCCCATTTGGGAACATGGGGTCACGAAATCTACAATTTAGAATCCCCAATGGCCAAGGAATCTGCCCACAACTTTTCAGTTCTCTAGACCTTGTGGAACTGGAAAAGAAGATGAAAAAAGGTTTTTAAGGATGTGACACCTGTGACCCCATTTGGGGTCATGGGGTCACAAAATCTACAATTTAGAATCCCCATTGGCCATAGAGTCTGCACACAACTTTTCAGCTCTCTAGACCTCATGGAACTGGAGAAGAAGATGAAAATATGTTTTTAAGGATGTGACCCCTGTGACCCCATTTGGGGTCAAGGGGTCACAACATCTACAATTTAGAATCCCCATTGGCCATAGAGTCTGCACGCAACTTTTCAGCTCTCTAGACCTCGTGGAACTGGAGAAGAAGATGAAAATAGGTTTTTAAGGATGTGACCCCTGTGACCCCATTTGGGGTCAAGGGGTCACAAAATCTACAATTTAGAATCCCCATTGGCCATAGAGTCTGCACACAACTTTTCAGCTTTCTAGACCTTTTGGAACTGGAGAAGAAGATGAAAATATGTTTTCAAGGATGTGACCCCTGTTACCCCATGTGGGGTCACGGGGTCACGAAATCCTAAATTTAGAATCCCCATTGGCCAAGGAGTCTGCACACACCTTTTCAGCTCTCTAGACCTTGTGGAACTGGAGAAGAAGATGAAAATAGGCTTTTAAGGATGTGACCCCTGTGACCCCATTTGGGAACATGGGGTCACGAAATCTACAATTTAGAATCCCCAATGGCCAAGGAGTCTGCCCACAACTTTTCAGTTCTCTAGACCTTGTGGAACTGGAGAAGAAGATGAAAATAGGTTTTTAAGGATGTGACACCTGTGACCCCATTTGGGGTCATGGGGTCACAAAATCTACAATTTAGAATCCCCATTGGCAATAGAGTCTGCACACAACTTTTCAGCTCTCTAGACCTCATGGAACTGGAGAAGAAGATGAAAATATGTTTTTAAGGATGTGACCCCTGTGACCCCATTTGGGGTCAAGGGGTCACAAAATCTACAATTTAGAATCCCCATTGACCATAGAGTCTGCACGCAACTTTTCAGCTCTCTAGACCTCGTGGAACTGGAGAAGAAGATGAAAATAGGTTTTTAAGGATGTGGCCCCTGTTACCCCATTTGGGGTCATGGGGTCACGAAATCTACAATTTAGAAGCCCCATTGGCCATAGAGTCTGCACACAACTTTTCAGCTTTCTAGACCTTTTGGAACTGGAGAAGAAGATGAAAATAGGTTTTTAAGGATGTGGCCCCTATTACCCCATTTGGGGTCACGGGGTCACGAAATCTACATTTTAGAATCCCCATTGGCCACGGAGTCTGCACACATCTTTTCAGCTCTCTAGAGCTTTTGGAACTGGATAAGAAGATGAAAATAGGTTTTTAAGGATGTGACCCCTATGACCCCATTTGGGGTCAAGGGGTCACGAAATCTACAATTTAGAAGCCCCATTGGCCATAGAGTCTGCACACAACTTTTCAGCTTTCTAGACCTTTTGGAACTGGAGAAGAAGATGAAAATAGGTTTTTAAGGATGTGACCCCTCTGACCCCAATTGGGGTCACGGGGTCACGAAATCTACAATTTAGAATCCCCATTGGCCAAGGAGTCTGCACACAACTTTTCAGCTCTCTAGACCTTGTGGAACTGGAGAAGAATATGAAAATAGGCTTTTAAGGATGTGACCCCTGTGACCCCATTTGGGGTCAAGGGGTCACGAAATGTACAAATTAGAATTCCCATTGGCCAAGGAGTCTGCAAATAACTTTTCAGCTCTCTAGACCTTGTGGAACTGGAGAAGAAGATGAAAATAACTTTTTGAGGATGTGACCCCTGTGACCCCATTTGGGATCAAGGGGTCACACAATCGATAATTTAGAATCCCCATTGGCCAAGGAGTCTCCACAAAATTGTTCAGCTCTCCAGACCTTGTGGCACTGGAGAAGAAGATGAAAATAGGTTTTTAAGGATGTGACCCCTGTGACCCCATTTGGGGTCAAGGGGTCACAAAATCTACAATTTGAAATCCCCATTGGCCAATGAGTCAGCACACAACTTTACAGCTCTCTAGACCTTTTGGAACTTGAGAAGAAGAAGAAAATAGGTTTTTAAGGATGTGACCCCTGTGACCCCATTTGGAATCATAGGGTCACGAAATCTACGATTTAGAATCCCCAATGGCCAAGGAGTCTGCCCACAACTTTTCAGCTCTCTAGACCTTGTGGAACTGGAGAAGAAGATGAAAATAGGTTTTTAAGGATGTGACACCTGTGACCCCATTTGGGGTCATGGGGTCACACAATCTACAATTTAGAATCCCCATTGGCCATAGAGTCTGCACACAACTTTTCAGCTCTCTAGACCTCGTGGAACTGGAGAAGAAGATGAAAATAAGTTTTTAAGGATGTGACCCCTGTGACCCCATTTGGGGTCAAGGGGTCACAAAATCTACAATTTAGAATCCCCATTGGCCATAGAGTCTGCACACACCTTTTCAGCTCTCTAAACCTTTTGGAACTGGATAAGAAGATGAAAATAGGTTTTTAAGGATGTGACCCCTGTGACCCCATTTGGGAACATGGGGTCACGAAATCTACAATTTAGAATCCCCAATGGCCAAGGAGTCTGCCCACAACTTTTCAGTTCTCTAGACCTCGTGGAACTGGAGAAGAAGATGAAAATAGGTTTTTAAGGATG
Organism: Gibbula magus; assembly: GCA_936450465.1. Classification (NCBI taxonomy): domain Eukaryota; kingdom Metazoa; phylum Mollusca; class Gastropoda; order Trochida; family Trochidae; genus Gibbula; species Gibbula magus. Next base: position 40,975,724 of record OW388306.1, on the reverse strand, counting down.
TGACCCCTCTGACCCCATTTGGGGTCATGGGGTCACGAAATCTACAATTTAGAATCCCCATTGGCCATAGAGTCTGCACACAACTTTTCAGCTTTCTAGACCTTTTGGAACTGGAGAAGAAGATGAAAATAGGTTTTTAAGGATGTGGCCCCTATTACCCCATTTGGGGTCACGGGGTCACGGGGTCACGAACTCTACAATTTAGAATCCCCATTGGCCAAGGAGTCTGCACACAACTTTTCAGCTCTCTAGACCTTGTGGAACTGGAGAAGAAGATGAAAATAGGTTTTTAAGGATGTGACACCTGTGACCCCATTTGGGGTCATGGGGTCACACAATCTACAATTTAGAATCCCCATTGGCCATAGAGTCTGCACACAACTTTTCGGCTCTCTAGACCTCGTGGAACTGGAGAAGTAGATGAAAATAGGTTTTTAAGGATGTGACCCCTGTGACCCCATTTGGGGTCAAGGGGTCACAAAATCTACAATTTAGAATCCCCATTGGACAAAGAGTCTGCACACAACTTTTCAGCTTTCTAGACCTTTTGGAACTGGAGAAGAAGATGAAAATATGTTTTCAAGGATGTGACCCCTTTTACCCCATGTGGGGTCACGGGGTCACGAAATCTAAAATTTAGAATCCCCATTGGCCAAGGAGTCTGCACACAACTTTTCAGCTCTCTAGACCTTGTGGAACTGGAGAAGAAGATGAAAATAGCTTTTTAAGGATGTGACCCCTGTGACCCCATTTGGGAACATGGGGTCACGAAATCTACAATTGAGAATCCCCAATGGCCAAGGAATCTGCCCACAACTTTTCAGTTCTCTAGACCTTGTGGAACTGGAGAAGAAGATGAAAATAGGTTTTTTAGGATGTGACACCTGTGACCCCATTTGGGGTCATGGGGTCACAAAATCTACAATTTAGAATCCCCATTGGCCATAGAGTCTGCACACAACTTTTCAGCTCTCTAGACGTCATGGAACTGGAGAAGAAGATGAAAATATGTTTTTAAGGATGTGACCCCTGTGACACCATTTGGGGTCAAGGGGTCACAACATCTACAATTTAGAATCCCCATTGGCCATAGAGTCTGCACACAACTTTTCGGCTCTCTAGACCTCATGGAACTGGAGAAGAAGATGAAAATAGGTTTTTAAGGACGTGACCCCTGTGACCCCATTTGGGGTCAAGGGGTCACAAAATCTACAATTTAGAATCCCCATTGGACAAAGAGTCTGCACACAACTTTTCAGCTTTCTAGACCTTTTGGAACTGGAGAAGAAGATGAAAATATGTTTTCAAGGATGTGACCCCTGTTCCCCATGTGGGGTCACGGGGTCACGAAATCTAAAATTTAGAATCCCCATTGGCCAAGGAGTCTGCACACAACTTTTCAGCTCTCTAGACCTTGTGGAACTGGAGAAGAATATGAAAATAGGCTTTTAAGGATGTGACCCCTGTGACCCCATTTGGGGTCAAGGGGTCACGAAATGTACAAATTAGAATTCCCATTGGCCATAGAGTCTGCACACAACTTTTCAGCTCTCTAGACCTCATGGAACTGGAGAAGAAGATGAAAATATGTTTTTAAGGATGTGACCCCTGTGACCCCATTTGGGGTCAAGGGGTCACAACATCTACAATTTAGAATCCCCATTGGCCATAGAGTCTGCACGCAACTTTTCAGCTCTCTAGACCTCGTGGAACTGGAGAAGAAGATGAAAATAGGTTTTTAAGGATGTGACCCCTGTGACCTCATTTGGGGTCAAGGGGTCACAAAATCTACAATTTGAAATCCCCATTGGCCAATGAGTCAGCACACAACTTTACAGCTCTCTAGACCTTTTGGAACTTGAGAAGAAGATGAAAATAGGTTTTAAAGGATGTGACCCCTGTGACCCCATTTGCAATCATGGGGTCACGAAATCTACAATTTAGAATCCCAAATTACCAAGGAGTCTGCCCACAACGTTTCAGCTCTTTAGACCTTATGGAACTGGAGAAGAAGATGAAAATAGGTTTTTAAGGATGTGACACCTGTGACCCCAGTTGGGGTCATGGGGTCACACAATCTACAATTTAGAATCCCCATTGGCCAAGGAGTCTGCACACAACTTTTCAGCTCTCTGGACCTTTTGGAACTTGAGCAGAAGATGAAAATAGGTTTTTAAGGATGTGACCCCTGTGACCCCATTTGCAATCATGGGGTCACGAAATCTACAATTTAGAATCCCCAATGGCCAAGGAGTCTGCCCACAACGTTTCAGCTCTCTAGACCTTGTGGAACTGGAGAAGAAGATGAAAATAGGTTTTTAAGGATGTGACACCTGTGACCCCATTTGGGGTCATGGGGTCACACAATCTACAATTTAGAATCCCCATTGGCCAAGGAGTCTGCACACAACTTTTCAGCTCTCTGGACCTTTTGGAACTTGAGCAGAAGATGAAAATAGGTTTTTAAGGATGTGACCCCTGTGACCCCATTTGGGGTCACGGGGTCACGAAATCTACATTTTAGAATCCCCATTGGCCACGGAGTCTGCACACATCTTTTCAGCTCTCTAGAGCTTTTGGAACTGGATAAGAAGATGAAAATAGGTTTTTAAGGATGTGACCCCTGTGACCCCATTTGGGATCATGGGGTCACGAAATCTACAATTTAGAATCCCCATTGGCCATAGAGTCTGCACACAACTTTTCAGCTCTCTAGACCTTTTGGAACTTGAGCAGAAGATGAAAATAGGTTTTTAAGGATGTGACACCTGGCCAAGGAGTCTGCACACATCTTTTCGGGGTCATGGGGTCACGAAATCTACATTTTAGAATCCCCATTGGCCACGGAGTCTGCACACATCTTTTCAGCTCTCTAGACCTTTTGGAACTTGAGCAGAAGATGAAAATAGGTTTTTAAGGATGTGACCCCTGTGACCCCATTTGGGGTCATGGGGTCACGAAATCTACATTTTAGAATCCCCATTGGCCACGGAGTCTGCACACATCTTTTCAGCTCTCTAGACCTTTTGGAACTGGATAAGAAGATGAAAATAGGTTTTTGAGGATGTGACACCTGTAACCCCATTTGGGGTGATGGGGTCACAAAATCTACAATTTAGAATCCCCATTGCCCATGGAGTCTGCACACAACTTTTCAGCTTTCTAGACCTTGTGGAACTGGAGAAGAAGATGAAAATATGTTTTCAAGGATGTGACCCCTGTTACCCCATGTGGGGTCACGGGGTCACGAAATCTAAAATTTAGAATCCCCATTGGCCAAGGAGTCTGCACACAACTTTTCAGCTCTCTAGACCTTGAGGAACTGGAGAAGAAGATGAAAATAGGCTTTTAAGGATGTGACCCCTGGGACCCCATTCGGGGTCATGGGGTCACGAAATCTAAAATTTTAAATCCCCATTGGCCAAGGAGTCTGCACACATCTTTTCAGCTCTCTAGACCTCGTGGAACTGGAGAAGAAGATGAAAATAGGTTTTTAAGGATGTGACCCCTGTGACCCCATTTGGGGTCAAGGGGTCACAACATCTACAATTTAGAATCCCCATTGGACAAAGCGTCTGCACACAACTTTTCAGCTTTCTAGACCTTTTGGAACTGGAGAAGAAGATGAAAATATGTTTTCAAGGATGTGACCCCTGTGACCCCCTTTGGGGTCATGTGGTCACGAAATCTACAATTTAGAATTCTCATTGGCCAAGGCCAATTTCAGCTCTGTGGAGTTATTGGTTCTGGAGAAGAAGTCGATAAAGCGAAAATTTTACGGACTGACGGACGGACGGACAGACGGACGGACGGACGCCGGACACCATGCCTTGCCATAAGCCCATCGGGCCTTTCAGGCCTGATGAGCTAAAAAGTTGCCAAAAATTTAAATAATCACCAAATCGTGTTACATTTCGCACTGCACCTCTCCTAGTGGTGAAGAAGACATGTGCCAAATTTCAGAAGGATGAGATGAATAGTTTTTTTGTAATCAATGGGACAAAAAATGCTCAGAATAAAAAAATTCACCACTTCAGTTTAAATTTCGCAATTCACCTCTCCTAGAGGTGAAGAAGGTGTACATGTGCCAAATGTGAAAAGGTTGAGATGAATAGTTTTGTATGTAATCGATCGGACAAAAAATTTCTTCGGACGGACGGACGGAAACGTTGACCGGGGGTATAATTATAATGTAAATTATTTTACTATTTTAAGATACGTATGCTGCGTTCTTTGGGTCAAATTTTGTGATATAAACAAACCTGTTTCGTCATCAGATTGTCGGCCTTAGGTCATGGATTCAGACTGAGCAAGTTTATAGTATATTGTTCTGAAAATATATAGAAAAGGGGTTTAATTAGTTATGCTTACAGAGTATAGATGGGTACATACACAGGCGAATGGATATTCAAGATATATGAATGACTATATAGTGATGTTCATAACCTGAGATAAGGAATTCACAATATGGATTGAATGGAGTTTCAATATCTGCAGTGCCCATCTCGTGCACGTGTAGTTCCCAAGCACCTTGCCATAGACCCCTTTTCGCGGGAAACGTCACGCGACAGCAAGTTCATGAATATTCAGTGGAGGCAGAAAGACCGGAAGCTCCATAGCGTGCCTCCACTCGCTTCAACATTTGCAGCCAATTCAGCCACATGAATAGCCTTATTTTTAGTATTGGTCGTAAATAAACCATGTCTAAAGGAATCTTCACCCGAATGGTGTGTAAAAGAATATTTACATGTAGAGGAGTTGTTGATTGACAGGTGACGCGACTCTCGTGTTTTGTTTACAAACATTGAAGCGTCGTTTGACATGAACAATCAATGTGCAGCTTGTATAATTCAGTCCTTTTTAATGCAATATAAATTATCAATGTTAATACGCAATCTTCTGGCAAGAAGAGATATCCTTTGAATATAAAATCCAACTGGTATCGGCCCTATGATCAGGATATATTTCTACAAGATTAAGCTCAATATGTTAGTTTTACAAGTAGATCATTGTCATTTATCAAAGAACCACTGTTTTTTTTCTTTCAACAAAAACTCAAAATCAGCGACTAATATTTACTGCTGCAGTTTCCAATGAATTAATTATTTGAAATATAATCAACTAATCAATTGTGCAATTAATATTGTGCATCTTTTAAAGAAAGTTGCATATCTCTAGGATTATTGAGACCAACATTTCAATGTTCAAAACTGCATATGTTTAGACCCCTGGATAAAAGTCCAAATTGTGCCTTAACTATCAACTTTTATATGATAATAATAAAATGGAATTGTTGAGCAAATATCAGGGCACACATTGCAATAAACGAATTCGTTGTTACTTCATTTGAGACAGAGTTATGTCCCTTTGAACAAGAAGCCGCAAAACTAACTCTAAAAAAGGACCATTTTCAAGGGCAGATAATTTTAGTTCTAACATAAAATTCAAAATTTTGTGAAGATAGTTTGTTAACCATTTATCAATCTTTAAAATCAGCTACGACACATGCTGTAAATGTTGTGGTTAGTGAGAAGATTTTGTTTACAGATGCACGCCCTCAAAATTGTGTGGGTGCAGTAGATTTTCAGTTGTTTTCGAAATTGTCCAAATTGTTCCGAAACTATCAACTTTTATATGATAATGATCAGAATCGGACTTGTTGAACAAATATAAGGGAATACAATGCAATAAATAACTATATGATTAGTTAATGTTAGACAAAGCTATATCCCTTGGAAAATGAAGGCAAAAAGCAAATATTTAAAAAAAGGCCATATTAAAGGGCAGATAATTTCAGTTCAAACATGAAATTCACAATTTTGTGAAGATACTTTATTAACCATTTATTGAGCTTTAAAATGAGCTATCACACTGGTCTGTACGTGTTGCCGTTAGTGAGAAGAAGGTTTTAAAAGATGCACACCCTCAAAATCGCGAAATTTCAGTACATTTTCAGTTTTGTTTAAATAGCAAAAAATCTATTATTAAGGCCGAAAGTTCCTAATAGGTCTAATCTATGAGAATATTGATGCCCGAGGGTTTTATGAAATTATCGTATTTAGTTTTTGAGCTATTGAGGTTTGAAGTTTGCACTTTTTGCAAAATTGCCAGATTTCAAGTACTCACTGCAAAACACGTCTATTGAGAATTACGGCGCGTGATGGGATAACCAATATGTATAATGCCTCAGTTACATTATGTGCTAATCGCAGCTTTCAAGTGTTTATATTGTTGGAGGAGAAGATTGTCAAAGGTGCATGGGGTGGGGAAATTATTATAAGTGCGAAAAATCAAAATGGCGGCGAAACCACGTGACCTACGAATTCGTCATGGTTAGCTTTTCTGTTCGCATTGTCATTGCCCATCTTTTTAAAAAAAGTTGCAAGTCTATAGCTGCATTTTAAAAAAAATTCCCATGTTAAAAATCGAAGTTTACATTCGATCTGGATCTTTAATGGATAGGCCGATTGGGCCAAAAAGCTTATTGTCGCGTCTTCATGGTAAGGGCTACCATATTGCAAAGTTTAGTTGAATTTAAAACAGCCGTATTTGCTGAATCTTGTTCACTTGATCTGTGGAATAATAAAAATAAACACGCCAATAACAATAAGGATTCAGCCAAATTGCTGAATCCTTAATAAACACCCCAATAACAATAAGGATTCACTCTCATGGCTGAATATGGCTGAATCCTTAACAACTATTTAGGTGCAAATATGAAAAGAAAATACATGCTAGGAGATAGATTATGATAAATTTAAAAAAAAAATACAAGTTAATAACTTCTCCAATTTAATTTAGGATTCACCAATAAGGCTGAATCCTTATTGTTATTGGCGTGTTTTTTTTTTTGTTTTTTTTTTTATTATTTGCATCGATTTTGTGACAGCGATTCAGCCAAAACGGCTGAAGCAAATGCAACCAAATTTTACAGGCTGATAGCCCTATTCGTTGAATTGACATACGAAGCTTTTGGGCCAAATAGGTTCTGCCATTAAAGGTCCAGTTCGAATTCAAATTTCGATTTTTAACATGGAAAATTTTTCAAAATGCACTTAGAGACTTGGAACTTTTTGCAAAATATGCGCAATGACCATGCGAGCAAAAAAGTAAATCATGGCGAATTCGTAAGTCACGTGGGTTTTCCGCCATTTTGATTTTAGACACATTGTACAAATTTGCCGACCCCATGCACCTTTGACAATCTTCTCCTCTGAAGATACAAGCATTAGAAAGCTAATATTTCCACATAATGTAGCTGAAGCATTGCATATTATAATTTGGTAATTGCAGCCGCCAATTACTAATACTTTTTGCACAGTGTGCAGTCGAAATCTGAAAATTTTTTAAAATCGCAAACTTCAAAGGGAGATAAATCAAAAACCTACGCACCGAATTGAAATATTTTTTCAGGAGAGTAAGACATGACCATGGCCTTTATGAATCAATAATAAAAACGCTCGCGTACAGTCATTTCCGGTCATGATAAAGAAAAAACTTTAACATCGGAATTTTTTTGAAAATCCACTGAGAGACCTGAAACCTTTTGCAAAAGATGCGCAAGGACAATATGAGCAAAGAAGTAAATCATGACAAAGTTGTATCTCTCGTAGTTTAGCCGCCATTTTGATTTTCTTCAAATTTGTCTGATTTGTCATGTTAAATTTGGGTCTAAATAATCCCAGAGACATACTAGAGACTCGCAAATTGTTTCAAAAGATGCTTAATAACTAGACAAGCAAAATATGTTACCATTGCGAAGTCGTAGGTCACGTGGTTTCGACGCCATATTGAATTTTAACCTTTTTTTATCATGCACGTTTGCGGAAACACCACTTTGAAGATAGTTGCATCTAAGCGCTGAAACTTAGATTTATATGCAACTGAAGCATTCGGGAATAACAATTTTGTTATATTTTGAGTAAACTCCTAATACTTGTTTCACAATCACCTTTCAAAGTATGGTAATTTTGAATATTTGAAAAGTTTGATTTGAACTGACTTGATGAAGATTTTATTGAAGCGTCACTAGACAATAGACCACTCCTAATTCGATTTTCAGTAATTTCTATTGTAGAGGCATTGGACATAGCTACGAACTTTTACTTCAACCCGGAAGCAATTCAGAGACAATGCAGTCCATTTTGATGTGTAAACAGAGGAAATTCCTACTTTCGTTTTGACATACATTGTGTTGCTGGGGGGTCAGTCCTGCTAAACATTATAGATGGTGTTATTGCATCGAGAATTACTGACTGTTGACTATATGCTGACGTAATTGCATCAATGCATAATGATGCTTCCAAGAGCAAAGAAATGATCTGGGGCAAAATATCAACAAATGCTACATTAATTCCCTTATTTTCCAGAAATATTATCGAACAAAACAGTGTCTTATAGATGTATAAAATATTATAACTAATTTCCCTAAATGAAATCAGCCGATCCCATGGTCCAGCGGTAGACTGTTGGATTTCAAATTCAGCAGCCTGTGTTGCAGGGTTCAAGTACACCAGTGAAAAAAACTTTTTTGACTTAAATATAAATTTTAATGTTCAAAACTTATTTTGTTTTGTATGTTAAATTGTTGTGACTTGTTTTTGCGCTTTTATTCATCTAAAAATTCATATTGGCAACACTGTCCAGATTAGTGTACTGGCTACTTTTTTTTGGTTATATTTTTTAATATTTCTTTACATGTAACCAATAAGCTGGTGTCATGAAATATTTTGGTACGTTTGCCATATCCAAATTAATCTATGACCTCGGGCGATTTTGGATTTTCGACTTCTTTAATGAGATTTGTGTCCAAGAAGTTAAAAATTTAAATCTCAAAGAAAATCAACTTTCGCGGATTTTAGGGTATGCGTCTTCAAAAAGCACCCCCTAAATGACGGCAATACATACAACTTCATGCTATAGCTCATTTCAAAGATGAATGAATGTAGTTTAAAAGTATCTCCCAAACAATCGCCTATTTTCAGCGGTAAACGAACTACAGCCGTTTGAAAAATGAACTTTTTGAAAATAGATTTCTTAGGGCTCGCATTGAATTTATGAGGTTTCTGTCCAATAAGTTAAAAATTTAAATCTCAATTTCTGGAAAATAGTATCAGACAATTTTACAAAACCTTCACCAAACTAAGTACAGTAAGAACATGCCATGACGACTGTACAGCAGGCTGAAAAATGATTTTTGACAAAGGGACAATTTTGAAATTTAACATTACGACTTCAAACTTGTAAAAAAGATGTGCAATACTAAACAAATACATAAGTAAACGGTCACGTGGTTTAGCCACCATTTTGATTTTCTTTTCAAGAATTTGTTCGATTTTGACATGTAAAATCTCAAAACTCCTAGAGACATGCTAGAGACTTGAAACTTATTTCAAATATATGCAATTACATTTGGAAGATGTCCTAATTCATTATCTGTGAATTAAATAAAACATTTAAACACTGAATCCGATTGTCGTCGCTTGCGACTATATTTTATACTTAAAGTTAATAATATTCCAATGATAAGAATTTTCTCATGTGACATGAAGAAAGCCTCGATAATGATGTAAATCATGTGATAATAACCAATGAGTGTAAAAGGCTTTACCCTGGGGAAAAAGGGCTAACACTGAGACTTTGAAAAGAAAATATTGAAGAGGAGCCTCAGAAAAATCCCATTTCCCATATGTCCTTTTCAGTATTTTATGAAATGGTGATACTTTAAAAATACATAATTTTTTCAGAGTCTGAGTGTTTTTCCCCCCCAGGGTAAAGCCTTTAACACTTTAACACAGTTTTTCAATAACTGTCCAATTAACACATTTATTTTCTCTTCCCATGGAAGTATTTGAATGGAATATTAAGATATAATAATGGGTAAATATCCACCAAATTAATGCCATCCATATGCGATGTGATCCATATATTGATCTATATATTTGATGAATGAATATGTTTTCATTTTCTGTAATTAACAAATTGCCTGTTCTGAATTAATGTTGAATTTATTACCAGTTTTGTATGTAGGGAGTCCTTTGAAAAGTAAGTTAAAACAAAAATAAATAATCACGTTTTTCACAACCTATATATTAACCAACCCAGATCAAATAGATCATGTATTGTATGCAACAAATTTATTGTAAATATTTTATTCCATGTTTTAGGTTAATGTTTTAAATTTAAAATGATTGTATTTACAATAAATTTATTTCACAAATTCAAACCTCACTATTCATAAATATGCTTATATCAATTGACAATCCAGATGTTGTTATTTTGCTCCACGTCTCGCAATACTTGTGTTAATTTGGCAAAATATATATTTCTTACTACAAAGAAACGTAATTCCTTGTTCAAAGGTATACCTGTAATGTAATACTTAACTGAAAAATATGTAAATGTATAAAACAGGGCTCTTGTTGGTTTGTATGTCACCATACTCTGTACATGTATAATGGGCCGGTGGCCTCTTTACCTGAATACAATCATCAACTATCCAGATGGTGTCCTAAACATTAATAACCATTTATACACATACACGACGCAATGAATTTAAGATATTCACTCCTACATCGATAATATATTATTTTCCTATTTATTATTAAAATAACTTATTGTACATTACTTTATGTGTCGTTTATACAAAGATGTATCCCTCTGTAAAACTGAAATGTAGCCGTGGCCTTATGCCTAAAATGATTGGTTAGTTATGTAATATGTACTCAAATGATATATATTGTCATATCTCATTTAAGCTACCATCATAAGTAAAATTGAAACATGTATACATTCAAATCAAATTTAACCTTTTTGGATGTTATTTCTTGGATGTATTGCTGGCAAAAATGTGATTTTATTCTGCTGGTATGTCCTTTTCTTTGTCTCTTTCGTGTTTCTATCTCTCATATTATTTGCTTCAATTGTTTTCAACACCTGCTGTATCAGATACCAGTACCTCAAACACTACTTCAAACAATCCCGATTTTTTAATTGTATATGCAAAATGATCATGTCTGAAAACATAATGTAGACATAATAGTCAATTGACAACAAATTCATGAAAAGTGAAAAATAATTAAGTATAATTGAGGGTAAAGTATGTTTTTGTTCAGTTTATTTAGGAGACTAGTGTTATTGGGCTCTGTTGCTCATCACGATTTGTATTGTTTGCAAAACCACAATAAATTGTTCTTAGCTTGTTCCAGTGTATTTCATACTGGAAAAGAAGTCGAAAATAGGTTCTACAGTTAAGAATCTCCATTGTCTAAGGAGTCTCCACACAACTTTTCAGCTCTCTAGAACTTTTTGGAACCGGAGAAGAAGATGAAAATAGGTTTTTAAGGTTCTGACCCCTGCGACTCCATTTGGGGTCATGAGGTCACGAGATCAAAATTTAGAATCCCCATTGGCCATAGAGTCTGCACACAACTTTTCAGCTCTCTAGACCTTTTGGAACTGGAGAAGAAGATGAAAATAGGTTTTTAAGGTTGTGACCCCTATGGCCCCATTTGGGGTCATGGGGCCACGATATCTACAATTTAAAATCCCCATAGGCGAAGGAGTCTGCACATGAAATTTCAGCACTCTAGAGTTATTGGTTCTGGAGAAGAAGTCGAAAAAGCAAAAAGTTTACGGACGGACGGACAGACTGATGGACGGGTGATGGACGGACGGACGCCGGACACCATGCCATGCCATGCCATAAGCCCATCGGGCCTTTCAGGCCATGAAATAAAATAAAAAATAAAACATTATAAGTTGTGAAATAACCGACCTAAAACGATCTGAAGTCTGTAGAATATAACATTACGACACTGATACATACTATCTAAATTATCTCAGGAATGGTCGCTGTTAATGTATATGCCTCTTCATCGCTTTAAATGCTATCCACACGAGGCGGTGTCACACGACGCTGAAAGACAACCACAATCATTTCGATGTTTACGTGGTTTTGCAGACTGAAAATTTGCTCGCAAATGATTCTACTGATTGACAGCCTTCAACCTCAAGTTTTTATTATTCTATAATCACAAAGGATATCATTGACTTGCATTAGAATCATATCAACTGTTGATATTACCGCTCTTTCGTAACAAAATGCTCACGATTTACCGCTTCGCTCGCCGCCGTGTTTTGCATCCACCACGATCAGCTGTTATGCAAATGAGGTCAAGGTCGTATTTAAATGAGCGCGCGTAAAGGGGTCTATTGACTGCGTGTGACGCATGTGCAGACATGAAGCTAGTGCCTGGTTGGCGCTGACACAGACGGGATGAAGTTCAGATCAGGGAAAAGACATGGCCAGGGCAGCATGTTTATATTGTCAGCTGCGAGAAAGTTTCTTGTGACACGTGCTGTGTAGGGCAGAGCGTTGCTCATGGTTGCATGAGGTGTGCCCTACAAGATATTGTTGACCGCCAGGTCTTCCTGGACTGTTTGACAAGATTAATACAGTCGGATGTTACCGCCCATATACTAACGCTCAATCTGTCCATTTAATGCACAACAGTAAGGGGCACAACGTTCATGAACACGTCTGTAAAGCCGATGTCTACCATCAAGTCCGATGCAACATGAAACTTGAATAATCGCTTAACTAAATGCGTTGCCAGTCGGCCACGTTGTTACACAAACGGCGACGATAACACGAAACCTATAAGAACCAATTTTCATCTTTTTTCTCCACTACGAAAACCCGCAGAAAGCTGACGCGTAGTGTAATGACTTCTTGGTTAAAAAAAACTATTTCATTTTCTTCTCCAGTATGAAAAGCCTTAGAAAGGCAAAATGTTGTTTTCAGACTCCTTGGCCAATGATGATTTATTTTTCCTGACGCTGCGGCCCAAAAAGGGGTGTCAGGGGTCACGACCTAAAACCTATTTTCATCTTCTACAGTAAGACAATCTTAGAAAGTTTCAATGGTGTGTACAGACTCCTTAGTTAAAAGGAACCTAAAATTTTAATAAACATATATGAGAAAACCATTACCTTTGTGACAGTGTTTTTCTTTTTGGCTGATTCTGAAAGTAATGAATAAACAAAAAATAACTACACGTACACTAACTGTTACAGTGTACTGTAATCGTACTTTAATATCATTTTCACAATGTAAATTAACGGTCAAAGTAAAGTATAGCCCTAAAATCATATTTCACAATTATTTTTAATGCAAGACCCAAAGGAAAAGAAAGGTAGATAATTGTATGAAATAGGCCATTCCATTACAGACACTGTACAAGTGCAGAAGCTGAAATTAATTACACGTCCCATTTACATTAATACTAGTTTTGCGACTTATTAAATACTACCACGCAGATTATATCCGACTAATTAGAGCGCAAGTCGCGGTACAGTAACCGTCAAAAACGTGACTTCACTTTACACTTTCATATTGTCACTATATTGAACGTACTTCTTGATGAAATAACGCAATTGATAAAGTTTGACATAAGTGACTCTAACAGCATATTTCCTGTTGGCAAGTTACGGAAAGAGTGATCACGTACGTCTAATGGTGCAGCACGTAGCAACTGATTTTTTAGTTTTAAGATACATGAGGGTAGTGCAATTTAATATACACAACATCTATTATCAACTCACCTTAAACAAAAGACAGTACCAGAAATGAAAGCAAGACCCAGTATTACGATTACGATGGAGATCAAAACTGAATTCTCTGTAACAAAAATATGTATTTATGTATTTGCCTGCATAGTGATAAAAGATCGTTAAGTATTTATTTTACTTGTCAAAAGTGGTAGATTTGTTTCGTTAAAATTATGTCAAGAAGTTGTATTCAATTGCTCAAAGTGCATTGAAATAGTGAAAAGGTTTCATCGATGCATTACGAATGACGTAAGCAAATCAAAAGGCAACAGTGTTTTAATAAATATTGTGATTGGGACATGGAGATACCGTTATAGCAAAAATCAACTGTCTGATAAAAAGTAATCTTTTGGATTTTATTTAAGAGTTCTATTCAACAAGTTCCATTTAATAACGAATGCACGTATGACATGACTTATGACAGCTTTTCTGGTTTTGTACTTACATGTTTCTTCGACATGTACAACGCAACTGAATTGTAGATACTCTATTTCAGTTAAATACAATGCTAAATACCATTACCATTTTTTAGAATAATGATGAATTTTAACAGTGTATTTTAGCATAATTTTACCTCGTGAATTCGGCACGGTGGAAGTGTTAATACAGTCACGGTCACAATTTGAACCACACCGATTGTTTTCACACCTCAACAGACAGGTTCCGTCATATACGTGACATAGCTTCTTTTCGCACTTTTTACTGCAGGTTGCATTGCATGTTTGGGAATAAAATCCCGCAACGCAGCCTTCCGAACACGCGCCTGTAGTCTGGTTACAATAAAGATAACCGTTCGGAAGCAAACGGCAGTTTGTGGAACAGTTCTGGGAACAATCTCTGCCGAATCTTCCAAATTGGCATTCAGCTGCAGCAGTTGCAGCTGGAAGAACAATTTAATATAATCAGCAATATTTATTTTGAATATCATATGCGAACAAGTGGAATGATAATGACTTGATAATCGAAAACAAACTATAAATCATTAATAAACATTGCACACGAGATGAATTGTTTGGTTTGCCGACTTTCAAGGATGATTGATTTAACATAGTTTATTCACTGGGAACAATATTCGGGACAAGTCATTCAACTTAAATACCCTGTAGTGAGACAAGTTAAACAGAACAACATACATTTGCTTCAGAAATAGTTTTGTTTAACTTATATAAGTTTTCAGTTATTACTTTTTACTTTTACTGTATGTTAAAAGTAAAAAGTAAAAAACAACAGTGATGGTTGAAGTTTGACACATGCGAAGGTGTAATCGTAAATGTAGCCTACGAAATAGTTATACATCTGCCAGTGAAGCTTACCTAGAAGTGTCAACAGTAGGTTCATTCAATTGGTCAAATGACGTGTTCACAATCTGAAACAAAAGTTTAAAACCATTCCCAGCGTTTTGTTTATAGAAATGTATTGTTGAAGACGTCGAATGATTCCATAGATTTACCTTTTCAACTATTTACTGTTAATCTCTCTTGACAAAAGTGTCGACATACAGATAAACATATTCCGTTTTGTTGAACATATGTCATGTTATTGTGATGCACTATCGTACAGTGCATAATATAATTATAATAAGAGTACTTATAATAAAATCCACAAACAATGTCAATGCGCAATGCGTATAACATACAATTAGATTATGTGAACATAAAACTATATACACAAAGCAACATTTCGATATAGGAATGAAATGCGCTATGGTGTATTGTAAGCTGGGATTTGATCGGAATAGTTAAACACATCTATTTCATAAGGCTATGAGTTCATCCTTTCTTGTTTCTAAGATCTCTAAAACTCCTTCACCAATTTTCACCAAAGTTGATATACAGTCTCCCCATATCATGTAGATGTGCCTTTTGAGGGTTTTAGATTTTTTTTAATTTTATTATTTTGTTTCCATGGTAACAATTTAGACTTTTTGAAGGGTAGGGTTTGGTTCCGGAGCAGATCTCTAAAACTTTTTCACCAATCCTCATCATATTTGTTATGATGCATCCCCATATCATGTAGATGTGCCTTTTGAGGGTTTGAACTTTTTTTAAATTTGATTTTGAATCCGTTTCCATGGCAACAATTTTGACTTTGAGCTTTTGAAGGGTAGGCTTTGTTTCCGGAACAGATCTCTAAAACTAAGTGACCTATCTTCACCAAATTTGGTACACTACCCCCCGATATCATGTAGATGTGCCTTTTGGGTGTTTGAAGTTTTAGAATTAATTTTTTTTTCTGTTTCCATGGCAAAAATTTGGACATTGTCTTTTAGAAGGATAACAACTGAAATTGATTTGGGGGAAGGGGGAGACATCTGTCTTTTACGAGTAAAAAAACCTTACAGTTGACATATGCTGCAAAGATTGTTAATATGGGATTCCGTTGTAAGTCTTGAATTGTACCAAGACTTTTCTGCACTTGAGACACATAGTAAAGCCTACCCGTCCCTCAATGCCCATGACCATTGGGTCAATAGGCGAACGTTCAAATCTTGATTCATTCTCATTCTTATAGTTATTATAGTTAAAGCACGAGGACGTTAGTCCGAGTGCTTTGATGTAATAATAGTGTAGGGCAAAACTATACTTTATTACAAAACACATTGGGGTACAGCGAACTGTATTTCTTTTCTAAGGTGCCAAATGATCAGATACAGGTAACATTCTGCATCCAATAATTTGGAAATAAAAATATTGTTTACATTCTTTATATTAATAATCCATGAACAGGGCCAACGGACGGCTATTCCACGTGTAAAACCCACCCCCTAAGATAGACTAAGATCACGTAACTAACATTCCAAAAAGAATTGTGGGTAGAGCTTGATCCATTCTAAGCATGTTGGCGGAACGTAATTTGTCTAATTCAAATGTTTGTTGCTATCATAAAAGTTTATGTTTATTGTCCCATCGCTAATTTTAACCGACTGCAGAAGTTGCAAACCATAGAAAGTAGTACACGCTTTATTGGTTGCGATGTAAGAGTTCAGACGGCTGAAGCGAGTCGACGTTACGTCACCATGGGCACATTTGATAACGAGGGAGCGGCGTGGAACAGCGGGAACGTCATTCGATTGTTACGTCATACAAAAAAACTATACCTTTATTTAAGAAATAAAGTTCCCTGTACCCCAATGTGTTTTGTAATAAAGTATAGTTTTGCCCTGAACTATTATAGTTAAAGTACGAGGACGGTAGTCCGAGTACTTTGACGTTATAATAGTTCAGGGCAAAACTATACTTTATTACAAAACACATTGGGGTACAGCGAACTTTATTACTTTTCTAAGATAACCCATAACACAACATTCTGCTGAGTAATTTTACAAGAAAAATAGAGTTTACTTCCTTAATATTTATAATCCATGATCAGGGCCAACTGACGAGCCGTGCGACAACAGCGACTATGACGTCATTGTTCTGTTGTGACGTCATAGTGATTCCTTGGGTTGCCTAATGCGGATTTCGTCGTTTTGGTTCAAGTACAAATGTAGCTTAAAATTTAAGACTTATTCGGATACAAAAGAACACATTCCTTCAATAATTGTTATAACAACGCTACCGTTGTTTTAGGACATTATAATTTGCAGAAAAACACGGTCTTTTCAATTGCCCTCTTTCGTTGGGTTACCCTGGGCACACGTGACTCGGAAACGTCATTCAATTGTTACGTCATCACAAAAACTATACCTTTATCGTCTGATAAAGTACTTTTATTTCGATTGTTCTAACCGCTAGGCATCTTAGAATTCACATCATTATAACCAAATACCTATCATGTTATCTCTTCCCAGGATTTATTTATAAGTTCTTCTAACTACTTGTGTGGTCTGTTGTAACAGAACGTAACGGGGACATCCTTGAATTAGAATAGCAAGTTATTAGAATATTAATGATAGATTGAAAACTCCCCAATCTAAATACATTTAGATCAACAGGTATATTAGGTTATACCGACTGTATATCCATGATATAGGACAGTCGATCTAATTCTATTTAGATTGAAAACTCCCTACTCTCTCAAGAAGTATATAACTTCTCGAGTAACTCCATGTGTTATTGTGCCCTGTCGAAATGCATATTTTGTGTACATGTACATATTATATAAATTTGTATATATTTGTGTTGGTGTGTACTTCGATCACTTTTGGTGTCATTGTATCTGATTGATTTTAAAACTAGTAGTTATACTATCCGTTTCCTCTAAACACATGTTTAACAAAGACATTTAACATTAAGATCTTAAAATCTTTAACTAGTGGCTCCATCAAAAGAGTTTAAAAGTGGTTGTTGAAAATACTAAGTAGGTTATACTTCACACTCTGTTAGGCTTATAGATGTTAATTTAGATACCATTGACGGTATGACTGACAGTACAGGTTCGTCCTACAATACAGGTTTTAGAACACTTCATGTAAGGATACAAAATTAAATGTTTCTCGGACACTTTTTTCTTAAAAGTGACGAAGGCGGTAGGATTTTCTTTTTACTTTTTGTTGGAAATAATAGTGCCAAAGGAAAAATACATTATGTTTTTTTCATCAGAATATAGCTTGGAAATGCTAGAAGTATACACAACAGAAGCACATCCATTTCAGACCATTTAATTGGTACGTGAACGGATTTTTGGATTAGCAAACATGTTGCAGCAAATTCCTAATTTATTGTTTTAAATGACAATAAAAAGTTGTCACGTGCACAAATAAAAGTGATGCGCTGACGCCTGAGAAGCATTGCATGTTTCTATTACAGGGAAAATGAAAGAACCAACATGTGTGTAAATCCGGGATATGGGGAGCGATACAATATTTTATTTGAACAAACCCTTTGAGACTGGTTTTCATATTCCCGCTACATGTCGTAAATTTAATCAAACGTTTAACAAATTACAAATATCAACAACAAGATAATAAATAAATCCACCAGGACGTATTTCAGTTTCAATTATGTAATTATTCTACCCAGCTGGTTGTAACATGTTCCCGCAGTGAAACTTCACCTTGGTATGTCAATGGACGTCCTCTAGTCCGTTTTATAGCTTGGAAGTGTAACAGTGTATGCATTTTGTGAACAGTACTTAAAGGGGTACAATACTGTAGAAGAAGTGAGATGAAATTTACCAGAGAGAAAATCAGTTAAGACAGGGTCTTTAATACTGGCTATAACATATTCAAAGTTCTTCTTTTGATAACAAAATTCCAACTGTTAAATACATTACACTTTAGTCCGGGACATAGAAGATGTAAATATCACTTAATCTCCATGATTTTGATAATAATTCAAATATTTAATATAACTAATATAAATACGATATCATATTGGTACTGTTCATTATATATGTTGAGAGGTTTAGATATAAAATATTAATCTGACGTCGTTACATACCGTATGCCTCAAGGGATTTATTCAGGAGGTCAATGACATAGTCAGAGAGCAGTTAATCGAGGTGCTAGGACAGAGAGTTGCCGTGGACATTCTGTTTGGTTCAGACATGAAAATGATTCAGACCATACTCGAGTTAGGGGGCTCAACCGGCAACTATGCCTGCCCATGGTGTATTGTGCACAAGAAAGACCGTCACATCATCATGGAGGACATGCTGTACTACCATTGAGCTTCTGTCCGATCCATACCGGATATGACATCCCAAGCCGACAAACTGCAGTTTGGTGTCCAACACGTGCCTCTCCTCAACATTAGCATCGCCAATTATGTAATTGATGAACTCCACCTCTTGATGCGAGTAAGAGTGTTCCGTTCAATAACAGCAAGCACTTAAATTGCTCATTGATCGCTCAATGTAGCGCTCAATGTAGCGCTCAATGTAGCGCTCACTCTCTCTTGAACGATAAAGTACAAATTCCTCGAAGTTTGCTCGCCTTGCTACGTAGTGCTACATTGAGCAATCGCGTTCAAGATAGGTTTCAAAGCAATCGCTCATTGAGCGATTACTTTGAAACCTATCTTGAACACGGCCCAGATGTTCTGGAGAGGAATCTCATCAGAGAGGCAATGGAAAGAGATGCACAACTAAAACGCGACAAAGCTAAGTCGCACCACTTAAAATATCTCGTCCGTTGTTTCAGAGACTATGGTGTGACATTTTCGGTTTGGGAAGACCCGAGATTCGAAAATACCAAAATGGACAAGTTTATCCGGGTTGGAGAAGAAGAAGGTCTTAAAGAAGCTGTCCACTCTCCCTACAGGAAAGCTATCACCCGACACTGAAGCCGACGTCATCAAACTGTGGAGATACTTTTATAGTCTTCATGAGAAAATTACAAGCAGATGTGACGTGACTGGCCAACAGCTTTTTGAAGAGGCAAAATCATCTCTTTTCCTGTCCCTCGGTGACAAAAGGAAGTAGTACCAAAAGCAGAATGTGACCCCTTATATGCACTGTTTGGTTTACCACGTTCCAGCCATGGTAGACAAACACGCTTCCCTGCGGTATCTGAGCGGACAGTCCCTTGAGAAGTTGAATGATGGTGTCAAACTTATTCATCAGAAAAAATGCCAGAAATGGGACTCGACAAAAGAAGCTCTCCAGGTTAGGAAGCGGTTAGAGGCAAATGCTGACTGTGCCAGAAAGAAAAGACCCTATGTCAAAAGAAAACTTGACTACTGGGACGACAGCATCACAGAGTCAAGGAGAAAGAAGAGAACGCCCTCTAGCCCGGAACAGAATACTGACACAGACACTGACACTGACACTGACACTGTCGAGAAGCTGACCATCTCTGAGCTCAGGGATTTTTTTTAATCATTAAGGGGTTGGCACTCGGTCAACAAACCACAACCATCTACTGACCATGGCCAAACAATATTGTTAGCATCTGTGACGAAATGAAATCAATTCACATGATATGTTTTGTATATAAATGTATATATAACTGTCTTGTCTTTGTTGTTAATTTCTTCACGTTGAAAGTACCGGTGTTCAGTAAACCCTAATACACGATACACTTTACAAAATATACCAACTACATGTACCAGAAGTGTGATTAGCACATGTTGGTATTAGATATAACAGGCACTGAACATTCATTCAACAGCTATATTCTTTAAAAAAATCTCTGCTTTTTAGTAATTTCAAAGTGAGTTATTCCATACTTACGATTTCTTTAGAAGCATAATTTTCAACACACTGATGGGATATTATATCTACTTCAAAATAAGATGTGGGTCCAAGTGTTTGGTACAAACTGAACAAAGCTATAAGAGCTCAAAATAGATAGAAAATTAATGAAACAGAGAACTCTTCAGTGGCATAAGGGCCACTAAATGTCACGGACAGATGATTTTCAAACTGAAATTCACCTTACTAAATATTATTTGATATTTATGAAACCTATATCATTGTGTAGCTAAAAGAAATATCAAACATCTTAGATGTGGGTCCAACTGATATTTTGATCATGCTAAATAGAATAGACCTGTAAACAAAATGTTACACAGTAATCATCATCACTTCACGCTTCAGTGAACGCGACTCTCATATCCGGGGAAAGTTGGGTATGTATCGATTATGTGTTTTAGTGGTTTAGTAAGAACATATTAACATGGCGTCGTTTCTATAATGTAGATTATGTATGTTTCAGCAATATAAAAATGTGTAAGAGTCGTTTTCAAAATATGTCAATATTTGGTGCTCATGAAATGACAAAATAAAACGTTTGAAAAGTTTGATATTTATTCAATATATGTCATCATATATAAGTACTCTTTCTAAATATATCAGAATTGACCCTTAATTGCAATATTGTTTTGGTGATAAAACATGTTTTCTTGAAAATAACATTTTTCATTTCTTTCCCGTAACGATACTCAAATGATGTTATATATTATTAAAAAACATGATTCTTAAAATATTTTATGACTGACATGAAGAGTAGATTAGATTTAAACTAAAACCATATAGATATTTGAAGTTGAGTTGTTTTATTTCGGTCAAAGAGAATTGTATGCAGCCTCCCATTAAAACTCCACAAATAAGAAAGTTTCCATTTTGTAAATATTAGAAAAACATCAGCGAGAAATACTTTTTATTTCATAAATGTATATGGTTACATTCCTACTTCTGTGAACAATGTTTTTTTATAGGACCACGTGTCCTAGAAATCTTTAAACAACACAAAACTATTGCTGTTATGGGAAAGAAATGTTTGTTACAGGAAATACCAAACTTGTTACAGTAAAGATAGTGCCCCTCTGACACACCAATATTGGACACAATTAGAGGAAACACATTAGATACCTTCCAATGGTTTTAAAATTTGAATCTAGATGAACTATACTTGAGAAGTTATAAAACGCTATTATGGGTAGCATATGTTTAGTGCTGTTAACGCGTTACAGTAAAGAATATATCGTTACAGTAAATAATTTAGCAATATTAAAGTTGCAAAAAACTTCATAAAATCCATAAATGTAAGAAGATGGCACACGGTCCTGTGCATAGATGAGTCGACCGCTATCAGTGAAGTATCAATGGGCGCGGCTGTCAGAATGGGTGGTTTACCCGCTTAATTCCTGAATTAGTAGTAGTGTACTGTACTGAGCTTATTTCCCTTTTTTGTTCAGCAACCTTTACACATTCTTGTTAATTTATCTTATGTTTTCTCTTTTTCTCTCTCTTTGGCGGCTATTTCTTTAATAGAACATTTCTTCATTTTGTTCTGTATTTTTTCTATACCATTGCCATTCTGACGCTCAATTTGCCTTCTCTTCTGTCATAATTTTCCTCTGTCTTAACTTCCGCTGCACTCCTGCATTGATCATAGCCATTGTGATCCTGTGTGAAGAAAAGACAATTAATATTGACATCAATTAATGTAAAACAGAAATACTAGGCTCGCATGATTTGGAGCTTAGTTAATGGTCATAATTTAAGTTGAAATGTGTTAAAATCTTCATTAATGGATCACTTCTGTGACTGAATCTGTTCTTTACTGTAACAGAAAATGTATTTATCACGGCATGAAGCTTTAACAATGCATTTGAGTTGAAGACACATGTACTAGGATATTGTTCCTGTCATGATTACAGCTCCACAAATTCGGTTGTTGGTAAATCATTCAATTTAATAATTACAGGGACAGATATAATTATTCTTTCCTGTAACAATTATCATTCTTTACTGTAACAAGGGGGGATGATTCTAATCAATCTGTTTGATCACGTTATGAAACAATCAACTACTGAATCATCTTTCAAACACATTTCATGTCCATACATGAATACACAGTACTTGAAAGTTTTGAAATGTTTGGTCAAAATACACATGTTACGTTAGTTTATATCTTTACCGTAATGTAAAGAATCTTTACTGTAACAGAAGGCTGTCTTTACTGTAACTATAATATTCATTGTGAGTTCACAAGTATGTACCTCTAACAGTATTTAAAGTTGAACACACTTGCAGTATGATATAGTATTGATGAAATGATTACACCGACAAAGAGTAAGATATTTGATAAACATTCAATGTAATAATAACAAAAAAATGGATTAATTCTTTCCCATAACAATCACAGTCTTTACTGTAACAGTTCAAGAATAAATGTTCCATATTGATCTTCTTGTCACACTAAAGGAGATGAACTAATATCTGAAGTAGTACATGTTTAAACCTACCAATATATTAATATGTAAAAGCTCATTTTGATCATTGATCCTCGTTAAAGTTCGGAAATTTCTTTACTGTAACAAATTTATCGTTACAGAAAAGAATGTTATGGGAAGGAAATACATCAACACAATTTACATTATCAGAAAATCAATGCTCCCTTACAAAGTTTGCACCGTTTAAGATTCAAATGTTCAAACATTCAAATGCTATCATGAAAACAAAAGTTTGCCATATTGGACATCTAAATGTGAAAATACTGTTATAGGAAAGATGCTAAGTAAAAATATGGTCTTAATTCTCACCTTTTGAGACTTCGTCTGCAGCTTTCACTCAATGCATCATCTTGAGCACTGTTGTATCAAATGGAAAAGAAACTGCCAAAGAGCATGGCAGGAAGTTTGAGTATCCAAGCAACAGGGACCATACATTACTTCAAATTTGAAGTTGCCGTTACGGGAAAGAACAAAAACTGAGAGACAACAACAAAACATGATTTATTTCCGAATATTACAATCAAACAAGTTTCTATCTTTATGTCAGTCAACTATACAGTGAATATATACATAGCCATACACCAAAAAATACATTACACTAAGAAATTGCAGCTACAGAGAAGATTAAAAAGCAACAATTTGGCTGAGAGACAAGGAAAAATCGTCATTTTTGGCATTTTGAAATATTGTAGGAAAAAATTCAATGATATATGCACATATATAACCATGAATATTACTAGATAATAACACAATGTCCTTAATAAAGCACAACAAATAAATAAATTTGTAAGGATTAATATTTTATAAGGCAAAGACAAGAATTCCTGCATCTTTTGAAAAAGACTCGTAAACCAGTGGCCCCATGCTATCTAACACATTCTTTGTTTTGTTTGGACACTGCATATATCAGGATCTCTATATAAGATGATTATATCACTGTCAGATAACTTTTAATACTCTTACATATTGCACAAGGTGTGTTAAATAACTCTGTAACTCACGCTTCAATAGCTTTGCCTAAATCTTGTTTTAACCGAAATCAATATATCTGCATAGCTACAGTACTCTCTACGAGAGGTGCAAGTGCATATAAATCTGTCACATGTGTCTCATATTGCTTTCTGCTCGGTGCTTGACTACCCAAGTATGTTTGTTTCAAATTGAAACCACTAGTGTTAATTGACTGTTTTGTAATCCAAGTATATATTTTTAAAATAACATTAAAAGTAAGTTTCTCTGAAATGTGTTATGCTTGTTAAACACATTTTTCATCACTTCAAGGTTGAGTCAACGAACTTGAAAATTACCCTTGTACATATTGTACTCATCATTTGGTAAAGGTCAAACTCACTACAATTCAGAATGATAAGTTATCATTGCATAAAACTTTTTCTGCCACTCACTAACGTCGAACGTGATATCAGAATATAAGGAGAGTATAGGGAGTTATAATGAAAGTTAACTTGCTCAAATTAATGTTGATGTTTTATTATATGCTTTTGAGATTATTCTAACAGTTATTTTGTTTATAAGAATGATAATCTTACACAATATGATAAGGAATTATATCAACAGTAAAGTTTTTCATTTGACTAATAATCTTGAATGCAAGAGCCACCCCATCAGTCAACTTGCATCACAGAATGAGACACTACACATTGTGCATTGTAAGGACTGATGTTGGTTAAACTGTGTGTTTCTGGGATCTATCCATGCTAAATGCTAAATGTATGTGTTTTAACATCTAAGTACTTCATTTATGATTAAATGAAAAATAATGTATTTAATAGCATGTCCATGCTAAACTGTGTATTTCTTGCATCTATCCATAGTTGGATAGCTAAACTTTAGACTAGCCGTTATCAAATTTCATTTAGTTTAATAGTTTAATGCTAAATGTATGTGTTTTAACATCTCAGCACTTCATTTATGATAAAAGTGTATGTATTTAAGAAAAATAATGTCTTTAATAGCATGTCCATGCTAAACTGTGTGTTTCTTGGATCTATCCATAGTTGGGATAGCTAAATTTTAGACTAGCCGGCATCAAACATCATTTATTTTAATAGTGTAATGTTAAATGTATGTGTTTTAACATCTAAGCACTTCATTTATGATAATAGTTTATGTATTTTAGAAAGATAATGTCTTTTAATAGCATTTCGATGCTAAACTGTGTGTTTCTGGGATCTATCCATAGTTGGGATAGCTTAACTTTAGACTAACCGGTATCAAACTTCATTTATTTTAATAGTGTAATGTTAAATGTAGGTGTTTTAACATGTAAGCACTTCATTTATGATAATAGTTTATTTATTTAAGAAAAATAGTGTCTTTAATAGCATTTCCATGCTAAACTGTGTGTTTCTGGGATCTATCCATAGTTGGGATAGCTAAACTTTAGACTAGCCTGTATCAAACTTCATTTATTTCAATAGTGAAATGTTAAAAGTAGGTGTTTTAACATGTAAGCACTTCATTTATGAAAATAGTTTATGTTTAAAAGAAAAATAATGTCTTTAATAGCATGTCCATGCTAAACTGTGTATTTCTTGCATCTATCCATAGTTGGAAAGCTAAACTTTAGACGAGCCGTTATAAAATTTCAATTATTTTAATTGTGTAATTTTAAATGTATGTGTTTTAACATCTAAGAACTTCATTTATGATAATAGTTTATATATTTAAGAAAAAAAATGTCTTTAATAGCATTTCCATGTTAAACTGTATGTTTCTGGTATCTATCCATAGTTGGGATAGCTAAACTTTAGACTAGCCGGTATCAAACTTCATTTATTTTAATAGTGTAATGTTAAAAGTAGTTGTTTTAACATCTAAGCACTTGATTTATTACAATAGTTTATGTATTTTAGAAAAATAATGTCTTTAATAGCATTTCCATGCTAAACTGTGTGTTACCGGGATCTATCTTTAGTTGGGATAGCTAAACTTTAGACTAGCCGGTATCAAACTTCATTTCTTTTATTAGTGTAATGTTAAAAGTAGGTGTTTTAACATCTATGCACTTCATTTATGATAATAGTTTATGTATTTAAGAAAAATAATGTCTTTTTATAGCATTTCCATGCTAAGCTGTGTGTTTCTGGGATCTATCCATAGTTAGGATAGCTAAACTTTAGACTAGCCGGTATCAAACTTCATTTATTTTAATAGTGTAATCCTAATATATGTGTTTTAACATGTAAGCACTTCATTTGTGGTAATAGTTTATGTTTGAAAGAAAAATAATGTTTTTAATAGCGTGTCCATGCTTAACTGTGTATTTCTTGCATTTATCCATAGTTGGGATAGCTAAACTTTAGACTAACCTGTATCAAACTTCATTTATTTTAATAATGTAATGTTAAAAGTAGGTGTTTTAACATCTAAGCATTTCATTTATGATAATAGTTTATGTATTTAAGAAAAATAGTGTCTTTAATAGAATGTCCATGCTAAACTGTGTGTTTCTGGGATATATCCATAGTTGGGATAGGTAAACTTTAGACTAACCGGTATCAAACTTCATTTGTTTTAATAGTGTAATGTTAAAAGTAGGTGTATTAACATCTAAGCACTTAATTTATTATAATAGTTTATGTATTTTAGAAAAGTAATGTCTTTAATAGCATTTCAATGCTCAACTGTGTGTTTCTGGGATCTATCCATAGTTGGGATAGCTAAATTTTAGACTAGCCGTTATCAAATTTCATTTAGTTTAATAGTGTAATGCTTAATGTATGTGTTTTAACATCTCAGCACTTCATTTAGGATAATAGTGTATGTATTTAAGAAAAATAATGTCTTTAATAGCATGTCCATGCTAAACTATGTGTTTCTCGGATCTATCCATAGTTGGGATAGCTAAACTTTAGACTAACCGGTATCAAACTTCATTTATTTTAATAGTGTAATGTTAAAAGTAGGTGTTTTAACATCTAAACACTTCATTTTTGATAATAGTTTATGTATTTTAGAAAGATAATGTCTTTAATAGCATTTCCATGCTAAACTGTGTGTTTCTGGGATCTATCCATAGTTGATATAGCTTAACTTTAGACTAACCGGTATTAAACTTCATTTATTTTAATAGTGTAATGTTAAAAGTAGGTGTTTTAACATGTAAGCACTTCATTTATGATAATAGTTTATTTATTTAAGAAAAATAGTGTCTTTAATAGCATTTCCATGCTAAACTGTGTGTTTCTCGGACCTATCCATAGTTGGGATAGCTAAACTTGAGACTAGCCGGTATCAAACTTCATTTATTTCAATAGTGTAATGTTAAAAGTAGGTGTTTTAACATGTAAGCACTTCATTGATGAAAATAGTTTATGTTTAAAAGAAAAATAATGTCTTTAATAGCATGTCCATGCTAAACTGTGTATTTCTTGAATCTATCCATAGTTGGATAGCTATACTTTAGACTAACCGTTATAAAATTTCATTTATTATAATAGTGTAATGTTAAATGCATGTGTTTTAACATCTAATCACTTCATTTATGATAATAGTTGATGTATTTAAGAAAAATAATGTCTTAAATAGTATTTCCATGTTAAACTGTGTGTTTCTGGGATCTATCCATAGTAGGGATAGCTAAACTTTAGACTAACCGGTATCAAACTTCATTTATTTTAATAGTGTAATGTTAAAAGTAGATGTTTTAACATCTAAGCACTTCATTTATGATAAAAGTTTATGTATTTAAGAAAAATAGTGTCTTTAATAGAATGTCCATGCTAAACTGTGTGTTTCTGGGATATATCCATAGTTGGGATAGGTAAACTTTAGACTAACCGGTATCAAACTTCATTTGTTTTAATAGTGTAATGTTAAAAGTAGGTGTATTAACATCTAAGCACTTAATTTATTATAATAGTTTATGTATTTTAGAAAAGTAATGTCTTTAATAGCATTTCAATGCTCAACTGTGTGTTTCTGGGATCTATCCATAGTTGGGATAGCTAAATTTTAGACTAGCCGTTATCAAATTTCATTTAGTTTAATAGTGTAATGCTTAATGTATGTGTTTTAACATCTCAGCACTTCATTTAGGATAATAGTGTATGTATTTAAGAAAAATAATGTCTTTAATAGCATGTCCATGCTAAACTATGTGTTTCTCGGATCTATCCATAGTTGGGATAGCTAAACTTTAGACTAACCGGTATCAAACTTCATTTATTTTAATAGTGTAATGTTAAAAGTAGGTGTTTTAACATCTAAACACTTCATTTTTGATAATAGTTTATGTATTTTAGAAAGATAATGTCTTTAATAGCATTTCCATGCTAAACTGTGTGTTTCTGGGATCTATCCATAGTTGATATAGCTTAACTTTAGACTAACCGGTATTAAACTTCATTTATTTTAATAGTGTAATGTTAAAAGTAGGTGTTATAACATGTAAGCACTTCATTTATGATAATAGTTTATTTATTTAAGAAAAATAGTGTCTTTAATAGCATTTCCATGCTAAACTGTGTGTTTCTCGGACCTATCCATAGTTGGGATAGCTAAACTTGAGACTAGCCGGTATCAAACTTCATTTATTTCAATAGTGTAATGTTAAAAGTAGGTGTTTTAACATGTAAGCACTTCATTGATGAAAATAGTTTATGTTTAAAAGAAAAATAATGTCTTTAATAGCATGTCCATGCTAAACTGTGTATTTCTTGAATCTATCCATAGTTGGATAGCTATACTTTAGACTAACCGTTATAAAATTTCATTTATTATAATAGTGTAATGTTAAATGCATGTGTTTTAACATCTAATCACTTCATTTATGATAATAGTTGATGTATTTAAGAAAAATAATGTCTTAAATAGTATTTCCATGTTAAACTGTGTGTTTCTGGGATCTATCCATAGTAGGGATAGCTAAACTTTAGACTAACCGGTATCAAACTTCATTTATTTTAATAGTGTAATGTTAAAAGTAGATGTTTTAACATCTAAGCACTTCATTTATGATAAAAGTTTATGTATTTAAGAAAAATAATGTCTTTAATAGCATTTCCATGCTAAACTGTGTGTTTCTGGGATCTATCCATAGTTGGGATAGCTAAACTTTAGACTAACCGGTATCAAACTTCATTTATTTTAATAGTGTAATGTTAAAAGTAGATGTTTTAACATCTAAGCACTTCATTTATGATAAAAGTTTATGTATTTAAGAAAAATAATGTCTTTAATAGCATTTCCATGCTAAACTGTGTGTTTCTGGGATCTATCCATAGTTGGGATAGCTAAACTTTAGACTAACCGGTATCAAACTTCATTTATTTTAATAGTGTAATGTTAAAAGTAGATGTTTTAACATCTAAGCACTTCATTTATGATAAAAGTTTATGTATTTAAGAAAAATAATGTCTTTAATAGCATTTCCATGCTAAACTGTGTGTTTCTGGGATCTATCCATAGTTGGGATAGCTAAACTTTAGTCTAGCCGGTATCAAACTTCATTTATTTTAATAGTGTAATGTTAAAAGTAGATGTTTTAACATCTAAGCACTTCATTTATGATAAAAGTTTATGTATTTAAGAAAAATAATGTCTTTAATAGCATTTCCATGCTAAACTGTGTGTTTCTGGGATCTATCCATAGTTGGGATAGCTAAACTTTAGTCTAGCCGGTATCAAACTTCATTTATTTTAATAGTGTAATGTTAAATGTAGGTGTTTTAACATGTAAGCACTTCATTTATGATAATAGTTTATTTATTTAAGAAAAATAGTGTCTTTAATAGCATTTCCATGCTAAACTGTGTGTTTCTGGGATCTATCCATAGTTGGGATAGCTAAACTTTAGACTAGCCTGTATCAAACTTCATTTATTTCAATAGTGAAATGTTAAAAGTAGGTGTTTTAACATGTAAGCACTTCATTTATGAAAATAGTTTATGTTTAAAAGAAAAATAATGTCTTTAATAGCATGTCCATGCTAAAGTGTGTATTTCTTGCATCTATCCATAGTTGGAAAGCTAAACTTTAGACTAGCCGTTATAAAATTTCAATTATTTTAATTGTGTAATTTTAAATGTATGTGTTTTAACATCTAAGAACTTCATTTATGATAATAGTTTATATATTTAAGAAAAAAAATGTCTTTAATAGCATTTCCATGTTAAACTGTATGTTTCTGGTATCTATCCATAGTTGGGATAGCTAAACTTTAGACTAGCCGGTATCAAACTTCATTTATTTTAATAGTGTAATGTTAAAAGTAGTTGTTTTAACATCTAAGCACTTGATTTATTACAATAGTTTATGTATTTTAGAAAAATAATGTCTTTAATAGCATTTCCATGCTAAACTGTGTGTTACCGGGATCTATCTTTAGTTGGGATAGCTAAACTTTAGACTAGCCGGTATCAAACTTCATTTCTTTTATTAGTGTAATGTTAAAAGTAGGTGTTTTAACATCTATGCACTTCATTTATGATAATAGTTTATGTATTTAAGAAAAATAATGTCTTTTATAGCATTTCCATGCTAAGCTGTGTGTTTCTGGGATCTATCCATAGTTAGGATAGCTAAACTTTAGACTAGCCGGTATCAAACTTCATTTATTTTAATAGTGTAATCCTAATATATGTGTTTTAACATGTAAGCACTTCATTTGTGGTAATAGTTTATGTTTGAAAGAAAAATAATGTTTTTAATAGCGTGTCCATGCTTAACTGTGTATTTCTTGCATTTATCCATAGTTGGGATAGCTAAACTTTAGACTAACCTGTATCAAACTTCATTTATTTTAATAATGTAATGTTAAAAGTAGGTGTTTTAACATCTAAGCATTTCATTTATGATAATAGTTTATGTATTTAAGAAAAATAGTGTCTTTAATAGAATGTCCATGCTAAACTGTGTGTTTCTGGGATATATCCATAGTTGGGATAGGTAAACTTTAGACTAACCGGTATCAAACTTCATTTGTTTTAATAGTGTAATGTTAAAAGTAGGTGTATTAACATCTAAGCACTTAATTTATTATAATAGTTTATGTATTTTAGAAAAGTAATGTCTTTAATAGCATTTCAATGCTCAACTGTGTGTTTCTGGGATCTATCCATAGTTGGGATAGCTAAACTTTAGACTAGCCGTTATCAAATTTCATTTAGTTTAATAGTGTAATGCTTAATGTATGTGTTTTAACATCTCAGCACTTCATTTAGGATAATAGTGTATGTATTTAAGAAAAATAATGTCTTTAATAGCATGTCCATGCTAAACTATGTGTTTCTCGGATCTATCCATAGTTGGGATAGCTAAACTTTAGACTAACCGGTATCAAACTTCATTTATTTTAATAGTGTAATGTTAAAAGTAGGTGTTTTAACATCTAAACACTTCATTTATGATAATAGTTTATGTATTTTAGAAAGATAATGTCTTTAATAGCATTTCCATGCTAAACTGTGTGTTTCTGGGATCTATCCATAGTTGATATAGCTTAACTTTAGACTAACCGGTATTAAACTTCATTTATTTTAATAGTGTAATGTTAAAAGTAGGTGTTATAACATGTAAGCACTTCATTTATGATAATAGTTTATTTATTTAAGAAAAATAGTGTCTTTAATAGCATTTCCATGCTAAACTGTGTGTTTCTCGGACCTATCCATAGTTGGGATAGCTAAACTTGAGACTAGCCGGTATCAAACTTCATTTATTTCAATAGTGTAATGTTAAAAGTAGGTGTTTTAACATGTAAGCACTTCATTGATGAAAATAGTTTATGTTTAAAAGAAAAATAATGTCTTTAATAGCATGTCCATGCTAAACTGTGTATTTCTTGAATCTATCCATAGTTGGATAGCTATACTTTAGACTAACCGTTATAAAATTTCATTTATTATAATAGTGTAATGTTAAATGCATGTGTTTTAACATCTAATCACTTCATTTATGATAATAGTTGATGTATTTAAGAAAAATAATGTCTTAAATAGTATTTCCATGTTAAACTGTGTGTTTCTGGGATCTATCCATAGTAGGGATAGCTAAACTTTAGACTAACCGGTATCAAACTTCATTTATTTTAATAGTGTAATGTTAAAAGTAGATGTTTTAACATGTAAGCACTTCATTTATGATAATAGTTTATGTATTTAAGAAAAATAATGTCTTTAATAGCATGTCCATGCTCAACGGTGTGTTTCTGAGATCTATCCATAGTTGGGATAGCAAAACTTTAGACTAACCGGTATCAAACTTCATTTATTTTAATAGTGTAATGTTAAAAGTAGGTGTTTTAACATCTAAGCACTGCATTTATGATAATAGTTTATGTATTTAAGAAAAATAATGTCTTTAATAGCATTTTAATGCTAAAATGTGTGTTTCTGGGATCTATCCATAGTTGGGATAGCTAAACTTTAGACTAACCGGTATCAAACTTCATTTATTTTAATAGTGTAATGTTAAAAGTAGATGTTTTAACATCTCAGCACTTCATTTATGATAATAGTTTATGTATTTAAGAAAAATATTGTCTTTAATAGCATGTCCATGCTTAACTGTGTATTTCTTGCATCTATCCATAGTTGGGATAGCTTAACTTTAGACTTGCCGGTATCAAACTTCACTTATTTTAATAGTGTAATGTTAAAAGTAGGTGTTTTAACATGTAAGCACTTCATTTATGATAATAGTTTATGTATTTAAGAAAAATAATGTCTTTAATAGCATTTTAATGCTAAAATGTCTGTTTCTGGGATCTATCCATAGTTGGGATAGCTAAACTTTAGATTAACCGGTATCAAACTTCATTTATTTTAATAGTGTAATGTTAAAAGTAGATGTTTTAACATCTCAGCACTTCATTTATGATAATAGTTTAACTATTTAAGAAAAATATTGTCTTTAATAGCATGTCCATGCTTAACTGTGTATTTCTTGCATCTATCCATAGTTGGGATAGCTAAACTTTAGACTAGTCGGTATCAAACTTCACTTATTTTAATAGTGTAATGTTAAAAGTAGGTGTTTTAACATGTAAGCACTTCATTTATGATAATAGTTTATGTATTTAAGAAAAATAATGTCTTTAATAGCCTTTCCATGCTAAACTGTGTGTTTCTGGGATCTATCCATAGTTGAGATAGTTAAACTTTAGACTAACCGGTATCAAACTTCATTTATTTTAATAGTGTAATGTTTATATTTAAATGAAAAAATAATGTCTTTAATATCATGGCCATGCTCAACTGTGTATTTCTTGCATCTATCCATAGTTGGATAGCTAAACTTTAGACTAGCCGTTATCAAATTTCAATTATTTTAATAATTTAATTTTAAATGAATGTGTTTTAACATCTAAGCACTTCATGTATGATAATAGTTTATGTATTTAAGAAAAATAATGTCTTTAATAGCATTTCCATGCTAAACTGTGTGTTTCTGGGATCTATCCATAGTTGGGATAGCTAAACTTTAGACTAACAGGTATCAATCTTCATTTATTTTAATAGTGTAATGTTAAAAGTAGGTGTTTTAACATCTAAGCACTTCATTTATGATAATAGTTTATGTATTGAAGAAAAATAATGTCTGTAATAGCATTTCCATGCTAAACTGTGTGTTTCTGGGATCTATCCATAGTTGGGATAGCTAAACTTTAAACTAGCCAATATAAAATTTCAATTATTTTAATAGCGTAATGTTAAATTTATCTGTTTTAAAGGCGCTGTAGCACGTTTTTTCGCTCAAATAAGTTGATGAAATGTATTTGAAAACTAATTTCACCAATAGTAAAACATCCTTTTCTCCTCGGAAAATAAAGTTTAAAACGAGTGTACATGTTTTGGTTAAGCCATGGGAATCGTTTTTGTAATACAAAATAATAAATTGTGTTCACAATAAAATGGCCGCCATGCAATTTTTGCTTTATACGCAACATAGTTTTTACCACTACAGATAATTTGTTTGTGTAATAAGATGTTTTACCCTCTAAAGTTAATTTAAATGACATAAACTATCATTATAAATGGGAAATTTGAAAAAATAAATTTTGCAAAAAACGTGCTACAGCGCCTTTAACATCTAAGCACTTCATTAATGATAATAGTTTATGTATTTAAGAAAAATAATGTCTGTATTAGCATTTCCATGCTAAACTGTGTGTTTCTGGGATCTATCTATAGTTGGGATAGCTAAACTTTAGACTAGCCGGTATCAAACTTCATTTCTTTTATTAGTGTAATGTTAAAAGTTGGTGATTTAACATCTAAGCACTTCATTTATGATAATAGTTTATGTACTTAAGAAAAATAATGTCTTTAATAGTATTTCCATGCTAAGCTGTGTGTTTCTTGGATCTATCCATAGTTTGGACAGCTAAACTTTATTCTACCCGGTATCAAACTTCATTTATTTTAATAGTGTAATGTTAAAAGTAGGTGTTTTAACATCTAAGCACTTCATTTATGATAATAGTTTATGTATTTAAGAAAAATAATGTGTTTAATAGTATTTCCATGTTAAACTGTGTGTTTCTGGGATCTATCTATAGTTGGGATAGCTAAACTTAAGACTAACCGGTATCAAAGTTCATTTATTTTAATAGTGTAATGCTAAATGTATGTGTTTTAACATCTAGGCACTATATTTATGATAATAGTTTATGTTTAAAAGAAAAATAATGTCTTTAAAAGCATGTCCATGCTAAACTGTGTATTTCTTGCATCTATCCATAGTCTGATAGCTAAACTTTAGACTAACCGTTATAAAATTTCATTTATTTTAATAGTGCAATGATAAATGCATCTGTTTTAACATCTAAGCACTTCATTTATGATAATAGTTTATGTATTTAAGAAGAAAAAATGTCTTTAATAGCATTTCCATGCTAAACTGTGTGTTTCTGGGATCTATCCATATTTGGGATTGCAAAACTTTAGACCAGCAGGTATCAAACTTCATTTATTTGTATTGTCTAATGTTAAAAGTATGTGTTTTAACATCTCAGCACTTCATTTATGATAAAAGTTTATGTATTTAAGAAAAATAATGTATTTAATAGCATTTCCATGCTAAGCTGTGTGTTTCTGGGATCTATCCATAGTTGGGATAGCTAAACTTTAGACAAGCAGGTATCACACTTCATTTATTTTAATAGTGTAATGTTAAAAGTAGGTGTTTTAACATCTAAGCACTTCATTTATGATAATAGTGTATGTATTTAAGAAAAATAATGTCTTGAATAGCATTTCCATGCTAAACTGTGTGATTCTCGGATCTGTCCATAGTTGGGATAGCTAAACTTTAGTCTAGCCGGTATCAAACTTCATTTATTTTAATAGTGTAATTTTAAATGTATGTGTTTTAACATCTAAGCACTTCATTTATGATAATAGTTTATGTATTTAAGAAAAATAATGTCTTTAATAGCATTTCCATGCTAAACTGTGTGTTTTTGGGATCTATCCATAGTTGGGATAGCTAAACTTTAGAGTAACCGGTATGCAACTTCATTTATTTTATTAGTGTAATGTTTATGTTTAAAAGACAAAATAATGTCTTTAATATAATGTCCATGCTCAACTGTGTATTTCTTGCATCTATCCATAGTTGGATAGCTAAACTTTAAACTAGCCGTTATCAAATTTCAATTATTTTAATAGTGTAATTTTAAATGTATGTGTTTTAACATCTAAGCACTTCATTTATGATAATAGTTTATGTATTTAAGAAAAATAATGTCTTAAATAGCATTTCCATGCTAAACTGTGTGTTTCCGGGATCTATCTATAGTTGGGATAGCTAAACTTTAGACTAGCCGGTATCAAACTTCATTTATTTTAATAGTGTAATGTTAAAAGTAGGTGTTTTAACATCTGAGCACTTCATTTATGATAATAGTTTATGTATTTAAGAAAAATAGTGTCTTAAATAGCATTGCCATGCTAAACTGTGTGTTTCCGGGATCAATCTATAGTTGGGATAGCTTAACTTTAGACTAGCCGGTATCAAACTTCATTTATTTTAATAGTGTAATGTTAAAAGTAGGTGTTTTAACATCTAAGCACTTCATTTATGATAATAGTTTATGTATTTAAGAAAAATAATGTCTTTAATAGTATTTCCATGTTAAACTGTGTGTTTCTGGGATCTATCTATAGTTGGGATAGCTAAACTTAAGACTAACCGGTATCAAAGTTCATTTATTTTAATAGTGTAATGCTAAATGTATGTGTTTTAACATCTAGGCACTATATTTATGATAATAGTTTATGTTTAAAAGACAAATAATGTCTTTAAAAGCATGTCCATGCTAAACTGTGTATTTCTTGCATCTATCCATAGTCTGATAGCTAAACTTTAGACTAACCGTTATAAAATTTCATTTATTTTAATAGTGCAATGATAAATGCATGTGTTTTAACATCTAAGCACTTCATTTATGATAATAGTTTATGTATTTAAGAAGAAAAAATGTATTTAATAGCATTTCCATGCTAAACTGTGTGTTTCTGGGATCTATCCATATTTGGGATTACAAAACTTTAGACCAGCAGGTATCAAACTTCATTTATTTGTATTGTCTAATGTTAAAAGTATGTGTTTTAACATCTCAGCACTTCATTTATGATAAAAGTTTATGTATTTAAGAAAAATAATGTCTTTAATAGCATTTCCATGCTAAGCTGTGTGTTTCTGGGATCTATCCATAGTTGGGATAGCTAAATTTTAGACAAGCAGGTATCACATTTCATTTATTTTAATAGTGTAATGTTAAAAGTAGGTGTTTAACATCTAAGCACTTCATTTATGATAATAGTGTATGTATTTAAGAAAAATAATGTCTTTAATAGCATTTCCATGCTAAACTGTGTGTTTCTGGGATCTATCCATAGTTGGGATAGCTAAACTTTAGACTAACCGGTATCAAACTTTATTTATTTTAATAGTGTAATGTTAAAAGAAGGTGTTTTAACATCTAAGCACTTGATTTATTACAATAGTTTATGTATTTTAGAAAAATAATGTCTTTAATAGCATTTCCATGCTAAACGGTGTGTTACCGGGATCTATCTATAGTTGGGATAGCTAAACTTAAAATTAACCGGTATCAAAGTTCATTTCTTTTATTAGCGTAATGTTAAAAGTAGGTGTTTTAACATCTAAGCACTTCATTTATGATAATACTTTATGTATTTAAGAAAAATAATGTCTTAAATAGTATGTCCATCCTTAACTGTATATTTCTTACATCTATCCATAGTTGGATAGCTAAACTTTAGACTAACCGTTATAACATTTCATTTATTTTAATAGTGTAATGTTAAATGCAAGTGTTTTAACATCTAAGAACCTCATTTATGATAACAGTTTATGTATTTAAGAAAAATAATGTCTTTAATAGCATTTCCATGCTCAACGGTGTGTTTCTGAGATCTATCCATAGTTGGGATAGCAAAACTTTAGACTAACCGGTATCAAACTTCATTTGTTTTAATAGTGTAATGTTAAATGTATGTGTTTTAACATCTAAGCACTTCATTTATGATAATAGTTTATGTATTTAAGAAACATAATGTCTTTAATAGCATTTCCATGCCCAACTGTATGTTTCTGGGATCTATCCATAGTTGGGATAGCTACATTTTAGACTGGCCGGTATCAAACTTCATTTATTTAATAGTGTAATATTAAAAGTAGGTGTTTTAACATCTAAGCACTTAATTTATTATGATAGTTTATGTATTTAAGAAAAATAATGCCTTTAATAGTATTTCCATGCTAAACTTTGTGTTTCTGGGATCTATCCATAGTTGGGATAGCTAAACTTTCGATAAGCCGGTATCAATCTTCATTTATTTTAATAGTGTAATGCTAAATATATGTGTTTTAACATGTAAGCACTTCATTTATGATAATAGTTTATGTTTTAAAAAAATAATAATGTCTTTAATAGCATGTCCATGCAAAGCTGTGTGTTTCTCGGATCTATCCATAGTTGGGATAGCTAAACTTTAGTCTAGCAGGTATCACACTTCATTTATTTTAATAGTGTAATGTTAAAAGTAGGTGTTTTAACATCTAAGCACTTCATTTATGATAATAGTTTATGTATTTAAGAAAAATAATGTCTTTAATAGCATTTTAATGCTAAAATGTGTGTTTCTGGGATCTATCCATAGTTGGGATAGCTAAACTTTAGACTAACCGGTATCAAACTTCATTGATTTTAATAGTGTAACGTTAAAAGTAGATGTTTTAACATCTCAGCACTTCATTTATGATAATAGTTTATGTATTTAAGAAAAATATTGTCTTTAATAGCATGTCCATGCTTAACTGTGTATTTCATGCATCTATCCATAGTTGGGATAGCTTAACTTTAGACTAGTCGGTATCAAACTTCACATATTTTAATAGTGTAATGTTAAAAGTAGGTGTTTTAACATGTAAGCACTTCATTTATGATAATAATTTATGCATTTAAGAAAAATAATGTCTTTAATAGCATTTTAATGCTAAAATGTCTGTTTCTGGGATTTATCCATAGTTGGAATAGCTAAACTTTAGATTAACCGGTATCAAACTTTATTTATTTTAATAGTGTAATGTTAAAAGTAGGTGTTTTAACATCTGAGCACTTCATTTATGATAATAGTTTATGTATTTAAGAAAAATATTGTCTTTAATAGCATGTCCATGCTTAACTGTGTATTTCTTGCATCTATCCATAGTTGGGATAGCTAAACTTTAGACTAGCCGGTATCAAACTTCACTTATTTTAATAGTGTAATGTTAAAAGTAGGTGTTTTAACATGTAAGCACTTCATTTATGATAATAGTTTATGTATTTAAGAAAAATAATGTCTTGAATAGCATTTCCATGCTAAACTGTGTGTTTCTGGGATCTATCCATAGTTGGGATAGCTAAACTTTAGACTAACAGGTATCAATCTTCATTTATTTTAATAGTGTAATGTTAAAAGTAGGTGTTTTAACATCTAAGCACTTCATTTATGATAATAGTTTATGTATTGAAGAAAAATAATGTCTGTAATAGCATTTCCATGCTTAACTGTGTGTTTCTGGGATCTATCTATAGTTGGGATAGCTAAACTTTAAACTAGCCAATATAAAA
This sequence comes from Gibbula magus, assembly GCA_936450465.1. Taxonomy (NCBI): domain Eukaryota; kingdom Metazoa; phylum Mollusca; class Gastropoda; order Trochida; family Trochidae; genus Gibbula; species Gibbula magus. Next base: position 40,936,385 of record OW388306.1, on the reverse strand, counting down.
TTTCAATTATTTTAATAGCGTAATGTTAACTTTATCTGTTTTAACATCTAAGCACTTCATTAATGATAATAGTTTATGTATTTTAGAAAAATAATGTCTGTATTAGCATTTCCATGCTAAACTGTGTGTTTCTGAGATCTATCCATAGTTGGGATAGCTAAACTTAAGACTAACCGGTATCAAAGTTCATTTATTTTAATAGTGTAATGCTAAATGTATGTGTTTTAACATTTAGGCACTATATTTATGATAATAGTTTATGTTTAAAAGAAAAATAATGTCTTTAAAAGCATGTCCATGCTTAACTGTGTATTTCTTGCATCTATCCATAGTATGATAGCTAAACTTTAGACTAACCGTTATAAAATTTCATTTATTTTAATAGTGCAATGATAAATGCATGTGTTTTAACATCTAAGCACTTCATTTATGATAATAGTTTATGTATTTAAGAAGAAAAAATTTATTTAATAGCATTTCCATGCTAAACTGTGTGTTTCTGGGATCTATCCATATTTGGGATAGCAAAACTTTAGACCAGCAGGTATCACACTTCATTTATTTGTATTGTCTAATGTTAAAAGTATGTGTTTTAACATCTCAGCACTTCATTTATGATAATAGTTTATGTATTTAAGAAAAATAATGTCTTTAATAGCATTTCCATGCTAAGCTGTGTGTTTCTGGGATCTATCCATAGTTGGGATAGCTAAACTTTAGACAAGCAGGTATCACACTTCATTTAGTTCAATAGTGTAATGTTAAAAGTAGGTGTTTTAACATCTAAGCACTTCATTTATGATAATAGTGTATGTATTTAAGAAAAATAATGTCTTTAATATCATTTCCATGCTAAACTGTGTGATTCTCGGATCTGCCCATAGTTGGGATAGCTAAACTTTAGTCTAACCGGTATCAAACTTCATTTATTTTAATAGTGTAATTCTAAATGTATGTGTTTTAACATCTAAGCACTTCATTTATGATAGTAGTTTATGTATTTAAGAAAAATAATGTCTTTAATAGCATTTCCATGCTAAACTGTGTGTTTCTGGGATCTATCCATAGTTGGGATAGCTAAACTGTAAACTAACCGGTATCAAACTTCATTTATTTTAATATTGTAATGTTCAAAGTAGGTGTTTTAACATCTAAGCACTTAATCTATTACAATAGTTTATGTAATTTAGAAAAAAACTGTCTTAAATAGCATTTCCATGCTAAACTGTGTGTTTCCGGGATCTATCTATAGTTGGGATAGCTAAACTTTAGACTAGCCGGTATCAAACTTTATTTATTTCAATAGTGTAATGTTAAAAGTAGGTTTTTTAACATCTAAGCACTTCATTTATGATAATAGTTTATGTACTTAAGAAAAATAATGTCTTTAATAGCATTTCCATGCTATGCTGTGTGTTTTTAGGATCTATCCATAGTTGGGACAGCTAAACTTTAGATTAGCCGGTATCAAACTTCATTTATTTTAATAGTGTAATGCTAAATATATGTGTTTTAAAAATGTAAGCACTTCATTTATGATAATAGTTTGTGTTTAAAAGAAAAATAATGTCTTTAATAGCATGTCCATGCAAAGCTGTGTGTTTCTGGCATTTATCAATAGTTGGATAGCTAAACTTTAGACTAGCCGTTATAAAATTTCAATAATTTTAATAGTGTAATGTTAAATGTATGTGTTTTAAAATCTAAGCACTTCATTTATGATAATAGTTTATGTATTTAAGAAAAAAAATGTCTTCAATATCATGTCCATGCTCAACTGTGTATTTCTTGCATCTATCCATAGTTGGGATAGCTAAACTTTAGACTAGCCGGTATCAAACTTTATTTATTTCAATAGTGTAATGTTAAAAGTAGGTTTTTTAACATCTAAGCACTTCATTTATGATAATAGTTTATGTATTTAAGAAAAATAATGTCTTTAATAGCATTTCCGTGCTAAACGGTGTGTTACCGGGATCTATCTATAGTTGGGATAGCTAAACTTAAGACTAACCGGTATCAAAGTTTTATTATTTTAATAGTGTTATGCTAAATGTATGTGTTTTAACATGTAGGCACCATATTTATGATAATAGTTTATGTTTAAAAGAAAAATAATGTCTTTAAAAGCATGTCCATGCTAAACTGTGTATTTCTTGCATCTATCCATAGTCTGATAGCTAAACTTTAGACTAACCGTTATAAAATTTCATTTATTTTAATAGTGCAATGATAAATGCATGTGTTTTAACATCTAAGCACTTCATTTATGACAATAGTTTATGTATTTAAGAAGAAAAAATGTCTTTAATAGCATTTCCATGCTAAACTGTGTGTTTCTGGGATCTATCCATATTTGGGATAGCAAAACTTTAGACCAGCAGGTATCACACTTCATTTATTTGTATTGTCTAATGTTAAAAGTATGTGTTTTAACATCTCAGCACTTCATTTATGATAATAGTTTATGTATTTAAGAAAAATAATGTCTTTAATAGCATTTCCATGCTAAGCTGTGTGTTTCTGGGATCTATCCATAGTTGGGATAACTAAACTTTAGACAAGCAGGTATCACACTTCATTTATTTTAATAGTGTAATGTTAAAAGTAGGTGTTTTAACATCTTAGCACTTCATTTATGATAATAGTGTATGTATTTAAGAAAAATAATGTCTTTAATAGCATTTCCATGCTAAACTGTGTGATTCTCGGATCTGTCCATAGTTGGAATAGCTAAACTTTAGTCTAGCCGGTATCAAACTTCATTTATTTTAATAGTGTAATTCTAAATGTATGTGTTTTAACATCTAAGCACTTCATTTATGATAATAGTTTATGTATTTAAGAAAAATAATGTCTTTAATAGCATTTCCATGCTAAACTGTGTGTTTTTGGGATCTATCCATAGTTGGGATAGCTAAACTTTAGAGTAACCGGTATGCAACTTCATTTATTTTAATAGTGTAATGTTTATGTTTAAAAGACAAAGTAATGTCTTTAATATGATGTCCATGCTCAACTGTGTATTTCTTGCATCTATCCATAGTTGGATAGCTAAACTTTAAACTAGCCGTTATCAAATTTCAATTATTTTAATAATGTAATTTTAAATGTATGTGTTTTAACATCTAAGCACTTCATTTATGATAATAGTTTATGTATTTAAGAAAAATAATGTCTTTAATAGCATTTCCATGCTAAACTGTGTGTTTCTGGGATCTATCCATAGTTGGGATAGCTAAACTGTAAACTAACCGGTATCAAACTTCATTTATTTTAATATTGTAATGTTCAAAGTAGGCGTTTTAGCATCTAAGCACTTAATTTATTACAACAGTTTATGTATTTTAGAAAAAAACTGTCTTAAATAGCATTTCCATGCTAAACTGTGTGTTTCCGGGATCTATCTATAGTTGGGATAGCTAAACTTTAGACTAACCGGTATCAAACTTCATTTATTTTAATAGTGTAATGCTAAATATATGTGTTTTAAAAATGTAAGCACTTCATTTATGATAATAGTTTGTGTTTAAAAGAAAATAATGTCTTTAATAGCATATCCATGCTTAACTGTGTATTTCTTGCATTTATCAATAGTTGGATAGCTAAACTTTAGACTAGCCGTTATAAAATTTCAATTATTTTAATAGTGTAATGTTAAATGTATGTGTTTTAACATCTAAGCACTTCATTTATGATAATAGTTTATGTATTTAAGAAAAAAAATGTCTTCAATATCATGTCCATGCTCAACTGTGTATTTCTTGCATCTATCCATAGTTGGGATAGCTAAACTTTAGACTAGCCGGTATCAAACTTTATTTATTTCAATAGTGTAATGTTAAAAGTAGGTGTTTTAACATCTAAGCACTTCATTTATGATAATAGTTTATGTATTTAAGAAAAATAATGTCTTTAATAGTATTTCCATGCTAAACTGTGTGTTTCTGGGATCTATCCATAGTTGGGATAGCTAAACTTTAGACTAACCGGTATCAATCTTCATTTATTTTAATAGTGTAATGTTAAAAGTAGGTGTTTTAACATCTGAGCACTTCATTTATTACAATAGTTTATGTATTTTAGAAAAATAATGTCTTTAATAGCATTTCCGTGCTAAACGGTGTGTTACCGGGATCTATCTATAGTTGGGATAGCTAAACTTTAGAGTAACCGGTATGCAACTTCATTTATTTTAATAGTGTAATGTTTATGTTTAAAAGACAAAATAATGTCTTTAAAATGATGTCCATGCTCAACTGTGTATTTCTTGCATCTATCCATAGTTGGATAGCTAAACTTTAAACTAGCCGTTATCAAATTTCAATTATTTTAATAGTGTAATGTTAAAAGTAGGTGTTTTAACATCTAAGCACTACATTTATGATAATAGTTTATGTATTTAAGAAAAATAATGTCTTTAATAGCATTTCCATGCTAAACTGTGTGTTTCTTTGATCTATCCATAGTTGGGATAGCTAAACTTTAGACTAACCGGTATCAATCTTCATTTATTTTAATAGTGTGATGTTAAAAGTAGGTGTTTTAACATCTAAGCACTTGATTTATTACAATAGTTTATGTATTTTAGAAAAATAATGTCTTTAATAGCATTTCCATGCTAAACGGTGTGTTACCGGGATCTATCTATAGCTGGGATAGCTACACTTAAGACTAACCGGTATCAAAGTTCATTTATTTTAATAGTGTAATGCTAAATGTATGTGTTTTAACATCTAGGCACCATATGTATGATAATAGTTTATGTTTAAAAGAAAAATAATGTCTTTAAAAGCATGTCCATGCTAAACTGTGTATTTCTTGCATCTATCCATAGTCTGATAGCTAAACTTTAGACTAACCGTTATAAAATTTCATTTATTTTAATAGTGCAATGATAAATGCATGTGTTTTAACATCTAAGCACTTCATTTATGATAATAGTTTATGTATTTAAGAAGAAAAAATGTCTTTAATAGCATTTCCATGCTAAACTGTGTGTTTCTGGGATCTATCCATATTTGGGATAGCAAAACTTTAGACCAGCAGGTATCACACTTCATTTATTTGTATTGTCTAATGTTAAAAGTATGTGTTTTAACATCTCAGCACTTCATTTATGATAATAGTTTATGTATTTAAGAAAAATAATGTCTTTAATAGCATTTCCATGCTAAGCTGTGTGTTTCTGGGATCTATCCATAGTTGGGATAGCTAAACTTTAGACAAGCAGGTATCACACTTCATTTATTTTAATAGTGTAATGTTAAAAGTAGGTGTTTTAACATCTAAGCACTTCATTTATGATAATAGTGTATGTCTTTAAGAAAAATAATGTCTTTAATAGCATTTTCATGCTAAACTGTGTGATTCTCGGATCTGTCCATAGTTGGGATAGCTAAACTTTAGTCTAGCCGGTATCAAACTTCATTTATTTTAATAGGGTAATTCTAAATGTATGTGTTTTAACATCTAAGCACTTCATTTATGATAATAGTTTATGTATTTAAGAAAAATAATGTCTTTAATAGCATTTCCATGCTAAACTGTGTGTTTTTGGGATCTATCCATAGTTGGGATAGCTAAACTTTAGACTAGCCGGTATCAAACTTTATTTATTTCAATAGTGTAATGTTAAAAGTAGGTTTTTTAACATCTAAGCACTTCATTTATGATAATAGTTTATGTATTTAAGAAAAATAATGTCTTTAATTGTATTTCCATGCTAAACTGTGTGTTTCTGGGATCTATCCATAGTTGGGATAGCTAAACTTTAGACTAACCGGTATCAATCTTCATTTATTTTAATAGTGTAATGTTAAAAGTAGGTGTTTTAACATCTAAGCACTTGATTTATTACAATAGTTTATGTATTTTAGAAAAATAATGTCTTTAATAGCATTTCCGTGCTAAACGGTGTGTTACCGGGATCTATCTATAGTTGGGATAGCTAAACTTTAGAGTAACCGGTATGCAACTTCATTTATTTTAATAGTGTAATGTTTATGTTTAAAAGACAAAATAATGTCTTTAATATGATGTCCATGCTCAACTGTGTATTTCTTGCATCTATCCATAGTTGGATAGCTAAACTTTAAACTAGCCGTTATCAAATTTCAATTATTTTAATAGTGTAATGTTAAAAGTAGGTGTTTTAACATCTAAGCACTTCATTTATGATAATAGTTTATGTATTTAAGAAAAATAATGTCTTTAATAGCATTTCCATGCTAAACGGTGTGTTACCGGGATCTATCTATAGTTGGGATAGCTAAACTTAAGACTAACCGGTATCAAAGTTCATTTATTTTAATAGTGTAATGCTAAATGTATGTGTTTTAACATCTAGGCACCATATTTATGATAATAGTTTATGTTTAAAAGAAAAATAATGTCTTTAATAGCATTTCCATGCTAAACTGTGTGTTTTTGGGATCTATCCATAGTTGGGATAGCTAAACTTTAGAGTAACCAGTATGCAACTTCATTTATTTTAATAGTGTAATGTTCAAAGTAGGTGTTTTAACATCTAAGCACTTAATTTATTACAACAGTTTATGTATTTTAGAAAAAACTGTCTTAAATAGCATTTCCATGCTAAACTGTGTGTTTCCGGGATCTATCTATAGGTGGGATAGCTAAACTTTAGACTAGCCGGTATCAAACTTCATTTCTATATTAGTGTAATGTTAAAAGTTGGTGATTTAACATCTAAGCACTTCATTTATGATAATAGTTAATGTACTTAAGAAAAGTAATGTCTTTAATAGCATTTCCATGCTAAGCTGTGTGTTTCTTGGATCTATCCATAGTTGGGACAGCTAAACTTTAGACTAGCCGTTATAAAATTTCAATTATTTTAATAGTGTAATGTTAAATGTATGTGTTTTAACATCTAAGCACTTCATTTATGATAATAGTTTATGTATTTAAGAAAAAAAATGTCTTCAATATCATGTCCATGCTCAACTGTGTATTTCTTGCATCTATCCATAGTTGGGATAGCTAAACTTTAGACTAGCCGGTATCAAACTTTATTTATTTCAATAGTGTAATGTTAAAAGTAGGTGTTTTAACATCTAAGCACTTCATTTATGATAATAGTTTATGTATTTAAGAAAAATAATGTCTTTAATAGCATTTCCATGCTAAACTGTGTGTTACCGGGATCTATCTATAGTTGGGATAGCTAAACTTAAGACTAACCGGTATCAAAGTTCATTTATTTTAATAGTGTAATGCTAAATGTATGTGTTTTAACATCTAGGCACCATATTTATGATAATAGTTTATGTTTAAAATAAAAATAATGTCTTTAAAAGCATGTCCATGCTAAACTGTGTATTTCTTGCATCTATCCATAGTCTGATAGCTAAACTTTAGACTAACCGTTAAAAAATTTCATTTATTTTAATAGTGCAATGATAAATGCATGTGTTTTAACATCTAAGCACTTCATTTATGATAATAGTTTATGTATTTAAGAAGAAAAAATGTCTTTAATAGCATTTCCATGCTAAACTGTGTGTTTCTGGGATCTATCCATATTTGGGATAGCAAAACTTTAGACCAGCAGGTATCAAACTTCATTTATTTGTATTGTCTAATGTTAAAAGTATGTGTTTTAACATCTCAGCACTTCATTTATGATAATAGTTTATGTATTTAAGAAAAATAATGTCTTTAATAGCATTTCCATGCTAAGCTGTGTGTTTCTGGGATCTATCCATAGTTGGGATAGCTAAACTTTAGACAAGCAGGTATCACACTTCATTTATTTTAATAGTGTAATGTTAAAAGTAGGTGTTTTAACATCTAAGCACTTCATTTATGATAATAGTGTATGTATTTAAGAAAAATAATGTCTTTAATAGCATTTCCATGCTAAACTGTGTGATTCTCGGATCTGTCCATAGTTGGGATAGCTAAACTTTAGTCTAGCCGGTATCAAACTTCATTTATTTTAATAGTGTAATTCTAAATGTATGTGTTTTAACATCTAAGCACTTCATTTATGATAATAGTTTATGTATTTAAGAAAAATAATGTCTTTAATAGCATTTCCATGCTAAACTGTGTGATTCTCGGATCTGTCCATAGTTGGGATAGCTAAACTTTAGTCTAGCCGGTATCAAACTTCATTTATTTTAATAGTGTAATTCTAAATGTATGTGTTTTAACATCTAAGCACTTCATTTATGATAATAGTTTATGTATTTAAGAAAAATAATGTCTTTAATAGCATTTCCATGCTAAACTGTGTGTTTTTGGGATCTATCCATAGTTGGGATAGCTAAACTTTAGAGTAACCGGTATGCAACTTCATTTATTTTAATAGTGTAATGTTCAAAGTAGGTGTTTTAACATCTAAGCACTTAATTTATTACAACAGTTTATGTATTTTAGAAAAAAACTGTCTTAAATAGCATTTCCATGCTAAACTGTGTGTTTCCGGGATCTATCTATAGGTGGGATAGCTAAACTTTAGACTAGCCGGTATCAAACTTCATTTCTTTAATTAGTGTAATGTTAAATGTATGTGTTTTAACATCTAGGCACCATATTTATGATAATAGTTTATGTTTAAAAGAAAAATAATGTCTTTAAAAGCATGTCCATGCTAAACTGTGTATTTCTTGCATCTATCCATAGTCTGATAGCTAAACTTTAGACTAACCGTTAAAAAATTTCATTTATTTTAATAGTGCAATGATAAATGCATGTGTTTTAACATCTCAGCACTTCATTTATGATAATAGTTTATGTATTTAAGAAGAAAAAATGTCTTTACTAGCATTTCCATGCTAAACTGTGTGTTTCTGGGATCTATCCATATTTGGGATAGCAAAACTTTAGACCAGCAGGTATCAAACTTCATTTATTTGTATTGTCTAATGTTAAAAGTATGTGTTTTAACATCTCAGCACTTCATTTATGATAATAGTTTATGTATTTAAGAAAAATAATGCCTTTAATAGCATTTCCATGCTAAGCTGTGTGTTTCTGGGATCTATCCATAGTTGGGATAGCTAAACTTTAGACATGCAGGTATCACACTTCATTTATTTTAATAGTGTAATGTTAAAAGTAGGTGTTTTAACATCTAAGCACTTCATTTATGATAATAGTGTATGTATTTAAGAAAAATAATGTCTTTAATAGCATTTCCATGCTAAACTGTGTGATTCTCGGATCTGTCCATAGTTGGGATAGCTAAACTTTAGTCTAGCCGGTATCAAACTTCATTTATTTTAATAGTGTAATTCTAAATGTATGTGTTTTAACATCTAAGCACTTCATTTATGATAATAGTTTATGTATTTAAGAAAAATAATGTCTTTAATAGCATTTCCATGCTAAACTGTGTGTTTTTGGGATCTATCCATAGTTGGGATAGCTAAACTTTAGAGTAACCGGTATGCAACTTCATTTATTTTAATAGTGTAATGTTCAAAGTAGGTGTTTTAACATCTAAGCACTTAATTTATTACAACAGTTTATGTATTTTAGAAAAAAAACTGTCTTAAATAGCATTTCCATGCTAAACTGTGTGTTTCCGGGATCTATCTATAGGTGGGATAGCTAAACTTTAGACTAGCCGGTATCAAACTTCATTTCTTTTATTAGTGTAATGTTAAAAGTTGGTGATTTAACATCTAAGCACTTCATTTATGATAATAGTTTATGTACTTAAGAAAAATAATGTCTTTAATAGCATTTCCATGCTAAGCTGTGTGTTTCTTGGATCTATCCATAGTTGGGACAGCTAAACTTTAGACTAGCCGTTATAAAATTTCAATTATTTTAATAGTGTAATGTTAAATGTATGTGTTTTAACATCTAAGCACTTCATTTATGATAATAGTTTATGTATTTAAGAAAAAAATGTCTTCAATATCATGTCCATGCTCAACTGTGTATTTCTTGCATCTATCCATAGTTGGGATAGCTAAACTTTAGACTAGCCGGTATCAAACTTTATTTATTTCAATAGTGTAATGTTAAAAGTAGGTGTTTTAACATCTAAGCACTTCATTTATGATAATAGTTTATGTATTTAAGAAAAATAATGTCTTTAATAGCATTTCCATGCTAAACTGTGTGTTACCGGGATCTATCTATAGTTGGGATAGCTAAACTTAAGACTAACCGGTATCAAAGTTCATTTATTTTAATAGTGTAATGCTAAATGTATGTGTTTTAACATCTAGGCACTATATTTATGATAATAGTTTATGTTTAAAAGAAAAATAATGTCTTTAAAAGCATGTCCATGCTAAACTGTGTATTTCTTGCATCTATCCATAGTCTGATAGCTAAACTTTAGACTAACCGTTTTAAAATTTCATTTATTTTAATAGTGCAATGATAAATGCATGTGTTTTAACATCTAAGCACTTCATTTATGATAATAGTTTATGTATTTAAGAAAAATAATGTCTTTAATAGCATTTCCATGCTAAACTGTGTGTTTCTGGGATCTATCCATATTTGGGTTAGCTAAACTTTAAACTAACCGGTATCAAACTTCATTTATTTTAATATTGTAATGTTCAAAGTAGGTGTTTTAACATCTAAGCACTTAATTTATTACAACAGTTTATGTATTTTAGAAAAAAACTGTCTTTAATAGCATTTCCATGCTAAACTGTGTGTTTCTGGGATCTATCCATAGTTGGGATAGCCAAACTTTAGACTAGCCGGTATCAAACTTCATTTATTTTAATAGTGTAATGCTAAATGTATGTGTTTTAACATCTAGGCACTATATTTATGATAATAGTTTATGTTTAAAAGAAAAATAATGTCTTTAAAAGCATGTCCATGCTAAACTGTGTATTTCTTGCATCTATCCATAGTCTGATAGCTAAACTTTAGACTAACCGTTATAAAATTTCATTTATTTTAATAGTGCAATGATAAATGCATGTGTTTTAACATCTAAGCACTTCATTTATGATAATAGTTTATGTATTTAAGAAGAAAAATGTCTTTAATAGCATTACTGTGTGTTTCTGGGATCTATCCATATTTGGGATAGCAAAACTTTAGACCAGCAGGTATCACACTTCATTTATTTGTATTGTCTAATGTTAAAAGTTTTTGTTTTAACATCTCAGCACTTCAGTTATGATAATAGTTTATGTATTTAAGAAAAATAATGTCTTTAATAGCATTTCCATGCTAAGCTGTGTGTTTCTGGGATCTATCCATAGTTGGGATAGCTAAACTTTAGACAAGCAGGTATCACACTTCATTTATTTTAATAGTGTAATGTTAAAAGTAAGTGTTTTAACATCTAAGCACTTCATTAATGATAATAGTTTATGTATTTAAGAAAAATAATGTCTTTAATAGTATTTCCATGCTAATCTGTGTGTTTCTTGGATCTATCCATAGTTGGGATAGCCAAACTTAAGACTAGCCGGTATCAAAGTTCATTTATTTTAATAGTGTAATGCTAAATGTATGTGTTTTAACATCTAGGCACTTCATTTATGATAATAGTTTATGTTTAAAAGAAAAAAAATGTCTTTAAAAGCATGTCCATGCTAAACTGTGTATTTCTTGCATCTATCCATTGTCTGATAGCTAAACTTTAGACTAACCGTTATTAAATTTCATTTATTTTAATAGTGCAATGATAAATGCATGTGTTTTAACATCTAAGCACTTCATTTATGATGATAGTTTATGTATTTAAGAAAAATAATGTCTTTAATAGCATTTACATGCTACATTGTGTGTTTCTGGGATCTATCCATAGTTGGGACAGCTACAATTTAGACTAGCCGGTATCAAACTTAATTTATTTCAATAGTGTAATGCTAAATATATGTGTTTTAAAAATGTAAGCACTTCATTTATGATAATAGTTTATGTTTAAAAGAAAAATAATGTCTTTAATAGCATGTCCATGCTTAACTGTGTATTTCTTGCATTTATCAATAGTTGGATAGCTAAACTTTAGACTAGCCGTTATAAAAGTTCAATTATTTTAATAGTGTAATGTTAAAAGTAGGTGTTTTAACATCTAAGCACTTCATTTATGATAATAGTGTATGTATTTAAGAAAAATAATGTCTTTAATAGCATTTCCATGCTTAACTGTGTGATTCTCGGATCTGTCCATAGTTGGGATAGCTAAACTTTAAACTAACCGGTATCAAACTTTATTTCTTTCAATAGTGTAATGTTAAATGTATGTGTTTTAACATCTAAGCACTTCATTTATGATGATAGTTTATGTTTTTAAGAAAAATAATGTCTTTAATAGCATTTCCATGCTACACTGTGTGTTTCTGGGATATATCCATAGTTGGGATAGCTAAACTTTAGACTAAACGGTATCAAACTTCATTTATTTAATAGTGTAATGTTAAAAGTAGGTGTTTTAACATCTAATCACTTAATTTATTATACTAGTTTATGTATTTTAGAAAAATAATGTCTTTAATAGCATTTCCATGCTAAACTGTGTATTTCTTACATCTATCCATAGTTGGATAGCTAAACTTAAGATTAACCGTTATAAAATTTCATTTATTTTAATAGTGTAATGTTAAAAGTAGGTGTTTTAACATCTAAGCACTTCATTTATTATAAAAGTTTATGTATTTTAGAAAAATAATGTCTTTAATAGCATTTCCATGCTTAACTGTGTGTTTCTGGGATCTGTTCATAGTTGGGATAGCTAATTTTTAGACTAGCCGGTATCAAACTTAATTTATTTTAATAGTGTAATGTTAAATGTATGTGTTTTAACATCTAAGCACTTAATTTATGATAACAGTGTATGTATTTAAGAAAAATACTGTCTTTAATTAAAAAAATTATGTTCCATGCTAAACTGTTTGTTTCTGGGATCTATTCACATTTGGGACAGCTAAACTTTAGACTAGCCGTTATAAAATTTCAGTTATTTTAACAGTGTAATGTTAAATGTATGTGTTTTAACATCTAAGCACTTTATTTATGTTAATAGTTTATGTATTTAAGAAAAATAATGCCTTAAATAGCATTTCCATGCTAAACTGTATGTTTCTAGGATATATCCACAGTTCGGATAGATAAACCTTAGACTAGCGGGTATCCAACTTCATTTATTCCAAAAGTATAATATTAAAATTAGCTTTTTTAACGTGTACATACTTTCTTTGTAATAATCGTTTATGTATTTTTGAAAAAGAATGTCTTTAATAGCATTTTCATGTAAAACTGTGTGTGTTGGTGATCTATCCACAGTTGGGATAGCTTAACGTTAGACTAGCCGGTACTTAACTTCATTTATTCTAATAATGTAATATTGAAATTAGTCTTTTTAAAGGTTAAATAATTTCTTTATGATAATCTTTTATGTAATCATTAAAAGCATGTTAAAGTTTGTGGGTTGGGAATCTATCAACAGTTGGGATTGCTAAACCTTGCCCTAACCTCCTTAAATGCGCTATAGCACAGTTTTTTCAACAAACCAAATTCTCAAATTTTCAATTTCTTATATAAGTTATACCATATATTGTTACGTCAGAGGGTAAACCATCTTATTACACGACCCGATAAACCATATCAATAGAAAATGGTTATATGTACTTAAAGAAACAATGCCGCCTATAATTCGACAGAGGTATGGAACTCGTCAGTGTGAGATGTAGAGTTGTAGGTCTGATACTAATTTGAGAGTTAAGACAGCAAAAAGAATGACCATTCCATCATGGTGCAATAATTTAAATTGTACTCTGACTGTTTATGTATCAGTCAGATGAACTACTTGAACTACCTTCGAGCGGCCATTTTAATGTGAAAAGGAATGTCTGTAATGAAACTGTTTTGGCCCAAATTGATTTAATCTATCCACATTTGGGGTGTCTAAACTCTAAGAAATAGTTATTGGAAGCATTGATATAGCTTTAAAGTGAATTATCTTATTAGTAATAGCCAATTCCAACAAGACTTTCCTCTGCCATTATCTTTTGTTTAATTTTCTTCATAAAAGTATTTTTTATCAAAATTAATATGTGTTATCAAATTATTTTAAGCATTGCATTTATCCCTTTCCCCTTTAAAGTTATATTTTGCCCATTTTATTAATGATCCTGTGTATCATCATTGTATTTCAAAGTCTGTTTATTTTGCAACAATCATTTGTGTATTCTAAGTCTTTTTCTTCAAAAGTATATTCATTTATTATCAAATTCAATTTTCAATGGATTCATCAAAAGTCATTTTTTTTTCATCAAAAGTCATTTTTTTCATCAAAAGTCATTTTTTTCATCAAAAGTCTTTTTTTTCATCAAAAACAGTTTTTTCATCAAAAACAGTTTTTTCATCAAAAACAGTTTTTTCATCAAAAACAGTTTTTTTTATCAAAAACAATTTTTTCATCAAAAACAGTTTTTTCATCAAAAACAGTTTTTTCATCAAAAACAGTTTTTTCATCAAAGTCAGTTTTTTCATCAAACTCAGTTTTCTGATCAAAATCAGTTTTCTCATCAAAGTCGTTTTTTTTTTATCAGAGTCGGTTTTTCATCAAAGTCGGTTTTTCATCAAAGTCAGTTTTTTCATCAAAATCAGCTTTTTTCATCAAAGTCATTTTTTTCATCAAACTCAGTTTTTTCTAAAAAGTTCTGCTATCCCATCTTAAAGGGACACCGCGTCGAGGATAAAAATCAGATTTTGTGTATCTACCTTTGCTAATTAACATGTCTTTTAACAAGTCACAGACATCCAATTTCAGAATATTGACGTAATTGGTAAAAAAAACTTCTGCATGTAGACAGTGAAGCGAAGCGTAACTCATTAACAGACACTCTTATCATCTTTGTTAGATAAAGATGAGACTCATTATTATCCTCGACGCAGTGATTTATCCACAGTTGGGATAGCCCAGAGAACTATCCTACTTAAGATGGGATAGATCCATACTTGGGATACAACAGGTCTCACGTGAAGTAAATGTATATAAAAGTAGAATACTGCAGACGACCCTTGCTGCAGATATCATTTTAATGATGACTGGATGAGTCGCATTTCCACTTGTTTTCAAGTCTTTTCAACAGAGTGAAGAATTTTACAGAAATAGCAAACATTGACTTTAATGACACATCTTTAGACTATAATGAAAACACCATGAAAAAAGGTCTTTTGAATAAATTTGATTTTATAAAAAGACATTTTTCAAGAAACACAAAATCTTACAAAATCCCGAAATGTAATCTAGAAATGTAAATTATGCAATTGAAACAAATGATTAATTCATGTACTGCGGGCCAGGATGTGAAACCTGCAATGACTCAACTTTTAATCCCTCGTAAATAGTTTATTAATCAAGCTAACTTCTTGTCATTTACCAATCAATCAAAGTCTATTGTACATTGTTTAAGCTACCTATATATTCGCTGTGTTGAAAATGTTCCACACTATTGAAAAGACCTGTAAACAAGTCGAAATTCGACGCATCCAGTCATGATTAAAATGATATCTACAGCAAGTGTCGTCTGAAGTATTGTGTTGCGAGAATTTAATTAAAATGAATTACAATACCACATTAAGATAGGTATGATTATTGTTATTCACAAAAAATAGCCAGTGTTGGTTTGGCAGTTACTGACATTCAAGAGATAGGAAAACTACCCAATAGTTACTTCCCGTTGATCTCGTTTTGAAATAGATGTTACAAAGTTTATTTCCTGATAATAATCCATTTCTGTAATATTTCCTGATAGACACGAATCACGAACTGTATCTAATTAAAACGACCTACTGGAGAAGAAGTAACATGTCGAGGTAGGCACTTTTACTGATATGATATATAAATGTTAACGTTAACGTTAACATTTGCGAAAACGTTATTTATACCAGATTTATGAAGTTATCATATAAGCATTCATTTTGATACTATACGCCGGTCCTATGAGATCCATATGTAAGCTACAGAATACAACAAATCGCAAAGAAGAAATTAATCTAACGCTTTGCCTTAATTGATTAGCATTGCCTTAAATGAAACTGCAACGTGGCTAAAACCGGTTCTGAAACATCTTCAGAACGATTTATCTTTACTCAAGCTAATTTTATCAACGTTGTTGAACAAATTGAGCTAGAAAACCTTATTCAACGATGATCAAACCGTACTGTTAAAACTTTTACATGATCGATTTTATTTGCTTTCTTTGTCCTTACTTTCAACAATAGATGCCTTTGTGTATATCAATAGGGATAAGCATTATTGAAAAGAAAAGAAAAAAAAGCATATGCAATCGACGATCAATTATCTAATGCTATAAAAAAAACCTTCAAGGGATGTGACGTGATGCAACAGGTCAATATCTCTTGTCCTTTTGATTTCCAATTTGATAATACTGTCATCATACTTACATACAATATCATATATTACATCAAAGCCAATCCATTGTCCCTTATGAAGACGGTTCATTTAGTAACTCAACTAACAGATACATCATTGACTAACAACACCAGTGTTTATTAGCAAAGGTAAGCGAGTCCTTTGTAATCTGACCACCATTCAATGCATTTCCGATTTAAAATATTTGATATTGAGCTGTAGCTTAATTCAACTTCACAATGGCAATTTTTCATTATTCATTACGTTTCACTTTTGTATGCATTGATCTGACAATTTCTATGGGCGCTATTTTCAGTTTTAGTTACTATTTTATTAATTTTGTTATATATATATATATATATATATATATATATATATATATATATATATATATATGTATATATATATATATATATATATATTCTGCAAAAACATGAATAACTTGTTTGAAAATGAACTAGAGTACATGAATTTGAGGTAAGGCATTTACAATATTCCTCAAACGTGAATTGAGTGTCCCTACACCGTGCACTTTGTTATGGCCTGGATGAGACGATTGCAAATGCTTCCTGTCCTTTTCTTTGAACAATACATTTTGCTGTGTCTGTCATTACAGTTTGAAACGATGTCTGGTGATATGCGTGCTAGGTAAGTATTTCTTAATTGTTGTAATCAAATGCTTCAGTATGGCTAACACAACAATGGCAATATTGATGCCCTTTACAAACGTGTTCAAGAAATTTTAGTTTTGACTTAAATTGAGGTTATTATAAATTAACTGTAGTCCATGTGACCATGTGCATTTAAATGTTCATTTTCACATGTTTTAACCAATAATACAATAGAACAATTTGGTGCGACTTCCTTGTAAATGATATCCTCAAGATTAAGTCCCGCATATCAATAGCGATTAATGGCCGCTATTTGCTAAAAAGAGAATAACTCCTAACAGAGACTGGAGGTAACTGCAGTTATTATCTTAAAGGTGCATCCATTATATTTCATACTATATTACATGGCTTTAATACGTGCCAAAATACCATATGTGAGGATTTCAATTCAAATAATTTCACTCAACTTACATACTCATCCCCTATCGCCATATATATCATAGTTTCCAGTTGTTTATGAAAAACAAGCAACATCAATATACAGAAACCGAAACTACACGTCCCATTTACAGTCATGTTTCTGGGGGTTCAATAAGTATGCAAGCTTGGCATTTATGTTTACATAAACAGTGTCAGCTTAATTATAGCAGGTGTCACCTAGTCAAAATATAATATTGACACATGTCAAAACAACAGTTATTTAGATATAATAGCTGTACTGGCCAAGGGGCTCCTTAATCATGGATTCTCTCAAACATGAACAACGCGCTGTGATCAAGTTCTTTACCAATGATGGATGCAAAGCTACAGAAATACATAATCGCATGTGTAATGTGAATCGTAAGGATGCTCCTAACTATTCAACAGTTTGTCACTGGTCTCTTCAGGGAGTCCTTAGACGATGACCCACGGTCAGGCAGGCCCTCAGTCACACAACCGGAAGTTATTGCCGCCTTTGAAAGAAGAAAGTGTCTGAACTATCTTTGGAATTCAAGATATCAGTTGTTGACAAACTCATTCATGATCATTTTAGTATGTCACAGGCATCTGCAACATGGGTACCCAGAAACCTCAGAGCACAAGATGGCCACCAAAGAACCGAAAGTTATGTGGAGCTCGTGGATCCTTATAATGCTGATAAACTTTCTATCTCATCTACTGACAAGTGACGAAGCACCAAAGTTCTCCGCGTCTACTGTAGTTTCACACTCAACCATCAGCTGGCAAGGCTATGGCCACCATCTTTTGGCATATTGATTACTTACCACCCAAAACTACAATGAATGGTCAATATTATGCCAACCTAATGCAATAATTGCGAAAATCAATTTGACAGAAACGCCATGGAATGCTGCCATGTGGTATTCTGCTTTTTCATGACAATGCTCCAGTTAACAAGACTAGAGTTGCACAGGCCGCTTTACGTGAATGTGGATTCGAACAGCTGAATAACCCATCCTACAGCCCAGACCTAGCTCCCAGCGACTACTTCCTGTTCAGAAACCTGAAATCCGCATTACGGGTAAGGCACTTCCGGGATGATAAAAACATCAAGGCTGCCACAGAGGCGTGGTCAGGAAGGCAACCCGAAGACTTCTACAAAAGTGGCATCAAATTAAAGACTTAAAAAGAAGTGAAATAGGTATATTTAGATGAAGAGTTATTATATTGAAAAATAAAAGTAACCAATTGGTTACGTGAGTTTGTTTCGTATTGAAGTTACCCAACTTATTGAACCCCCCTTGTTTGACATATCAAACATTACCAACCCAAATCTGTCCTTTGTCTTTTGTGAATAAGCTTCCAAAATTACGGTGCGGTTACAATTTCGGTGCATTTTCCGATTTGCGGATCAGAAATCACTACTTTTACCTGTAATCATCATTACACTGAGTCGACTACCATAAAAATAATAATTTTCGGCAGTCAGTACTTCTCGATAAAATAATGCGATTTATAACATTTGGCATATGTGACCCCCAACAACACAATGGATGAACATTTAAAGAGGAACCTAACGACAACAGCTCATTGAGTTCTCTTTTTGGAGTTCCTAGTGAAACGTTAACAGTTTCTACCAGTGAGAAAGTTAATTGCAGTAATCATTGGCGCGGTTTCCTACCATTTTGATCTTTTTCATTTAACCATTTCCGATAATTTCATTTTCGTGAATTTTTAATGCAATGTTAAAGATATCATTGTTTTCTCTTCTCTTATTTAAGTGCCATAAGTGATACGAACATACAATTAATACACAATGTGATAACAAAAATGTAAGATTAAATATCATCATGATTTAAAAAGGCTAAACTTGTTTGTACTTCACAGTTCTCACAACAAACGGAGACAATTGTTCCAAACACTGTCGCCTTGCACCAGGTGGTGAACTGATCTGCTTAACATCAGGGGAATGTGCTGATGGTTGTATAACTGGTTT
Organism: Gibbula magus; assembly: GCA_936450465.1. NCBI lineage: Eukaryota > Metazoa > Mollusca > Gastropoda > Trochida > Trochidae > Gibbula > Gibbula magus. The sequence continues at coordinate 40,916,995 of OW388306.1, read as the reverse complement.
CTACGGGAAAACATGCAAAATAGCGTGCAACAAAAACTGCCTTGGCAACATCTGCGCTTACGACGATGGAACATGCACGAAAGGATGTAGGAAAACCTATTGTGGATACCAATGCTCCCGCAGGTGTCATTCAGGTGAGTTATTTCGTAATTTTTGAACAGCTAAAACTTGAATATAATAGGTCAGCGACAAGACGGAGGTCCTTAGACTATTCAGTGTTTATCAATACAATTTGACACAATTTTGTGGTTTTTCAATGCGTTGAATCCCGAAACATCCACATTGAATGACCTTGGCATTCCTGTATTTTTAGAAACAAAATGATGTCATAGGATGATTTAAGATTACATGTATATAGGATTTTTTGTAACTTTGCTGAGGAGATTTTATGGCTCATTTTTTTAAAAATGTATTGGCCTTGACGTGGTATATATTATACAAAGATAACAACATTCTGAAATATAATTTCAAACAGACATGGGGTGTTGACCTTGTTCCATATACCTTTACTTTTGTATAGTATAAGGGGCTGGAACGTTGACTGCATATGTGTTGTATATGGGCCTCTTGAGTCTTTTTAAAAAAAATTAATTGACCTCTTTGTGTGACCGATTTAATTGACAAATTAGGTCAACTGACCTATTTTTTTAATTGACAAAATTCGGTCAAACTGACCTCATTTATGCCCTCTCAAGGTATGATAAAAGGCCACTTTGTTCCATGAAAAAAATCATTCTCAGTGGAATCTTGAGAAGTGAGGAATCTCTTATGTTCTTGACACTATTGATTCTGTGGACCTCTAACTGAAACTGATAGACAAATGGTAGAACTTCAGGAGTCTCGCTGTCATATCAATTTGGGTGGAGATGTGTTTGTGACAGCCACGAAGTGGAATGGAATGTTAAGTATACATATCCGCAAGTATGATGCTTTCCCTAATGGCAAAAGCTATCCTACCAAACGAGGGATTATGTTGACTCTGAAACACTGGTTGGAACTGCCAGGAGTGTTCAAGTTCTTAGATGAGTATGGTAAGAGATATTTTTATACACATAGAAGACCATGGTGGGGATCTCAGACACTGGGAGTTTAATGATGATAAACTAGTACCTTCCTCGAAAGGTATTCTGCTATCCCAAGATCAGTGGACAAAATTGAGAGACTGTTGTGATGTGATGCCAGACTTTGTACCCGAACTCTTGGACATGTTATCCTCACAAAATGTTCATCTCAAACGAAACCATTGTGAAGAAGAAACTACATCTGAGGTAAAGAAAATGAAGAAAGAAGAAAAGACCACATCTGATGAAAGAACACAATATATGGTTGCAACACCTTTTAATACATCAGATGAATCACCTTCAATGTACCTTGATTTAGTATCACCACCATTTGCTGATGATGCCCAGACTAAGGATGGTATCAATGATGATGACCTTAGTGTATATGATGAACATTTTCACCAGGGTCAAATGGAGCATTTGCAATGTTCTTAATGTAACCCTGAAGATTGGATGAACTGGTGAAGTGCATTACGCTCAGAGACGTGTTTTACAATCGCTCTGAAGGTCAATTAAAGATTACCATTACCCGACGCTATTGGTCTCAAGACATTGATTTGTACAAACTAAAAGATTGGGGAGGTGATCGTATTGAAGGTTCATTTTATGCTGCTGAAATGCAATTCGTGACTGAAAACGCAGACCAAGAATATAGGATACAAGACATTATCAAAAGACGCACCCGGAATAAACAAAAAGAAGTGTTGGTGAAATGGTTACATTGGCCTAAGAAATACAACTCATGGATTCTTGAGAAAGATATGAGACAGAATCAGACCCTATAAAAGAAGAAAATATAATTAATCCTACACATATTATGTCTTAACTTCTTAATGGTTAATCATGTAATGGCCCTGAAATGGCCCTGACTATATACATATGGCCCTATAGATGGTTCTAACATGGCACGTTATATATTGAGACATTATGATTTTCTGCAGAGCCTAATTCTGTTTCATGACTATGAATATACCATACAAGAAGTGATGGATATGAATTGTGAACAGGTGTTAGCCATTGTCGCCATAGCTCGACGTTTATTAGATGCTCGTATAGTGGTGACAATGAGTGAAAGAAGAAAATATCTTCAACCAATTCCTAATAATAACTATTTGACTATGTTAACAAATTTGGCCAATCCTGTCACCACAGATGATGAACGAAACATGCTTTTGATTCAATATACACCAGTGATAGCATTCCTTTTAAAATATATGGATGAAGTGAGACAGGAAGCTTTGACTATGAGAGAACTATGGGCCAGAGCTACAGGTTAGTCAACAGTATATAAAAGACCAACATAATGCTCAGCTCATTTGCTTAAGAACACTCAGGCAGGACGCATCAACATGAGTCAGTATAAACTATGTGTGCCAGACACAGAGAAATGGACTCGCTATTAATGTTGCAAGTCGAGGGTAAATTGAAACCATATAGTTTTATGACAAGAGGTGGTGAACGGCAGGGCATTAATTCAGTTGATAGGACACTGGAGTTCTATGATCCAGAGTGGCCTAAAATTTTGGAAGAAAGGAAACGAAAAGAACAGGCACTGACAATGCCTTCCAAACAACCCAAAATCAACTTTGTCTCCCCAACACAACAAGTCATTGAGCAAGCACAAGCCAGAGAGAAAAGAGAACGAGAAAATTTAAAACAATTAAAGGAAACGATAGTGAAAGGAGGTCAAAGGAAACGAATGAAAACAAGTTTTTAACCATTTACAAGTGATATAAAATGCCCCAATGAAGAAACTTCTATTTAGTTGGATATCAAACACTGAGCTGTCAACATGTACTCCTGTCCAGTGTGTTTCAAGACATATTCTTGGCCAGATAGTCTAAAGCGTCATATGACTATGAAACATGAACAACTGCAAAAACAGCAATTGCTACCACAACAACAACCATCACAACAACAACAATCACCACAACAATCATCACCACAACAACAACTACAACAACAACTACAAACACTGCAAGAGGTTTCATTATGTCACCCCTTTACTATTTCTATATCCGGTCCAACATCATCTGGAAAAAGTTCTTTGGTTCGACATATTTTGGAAAGCCTCAAGATTAAACCTTACCCTCTTACCTTATCTTATGGCTTTATCGTCGCTGGCAACCTCTGTACGATAGTATACTACAATCCGTGTATCCTCCTGTAGAGTTTGTTCAAGGTATTCCCGTTGATTTGGATCAAGACTACTTTTTTGACACAGGAGTAAGAAATGTCATTGTTCTTGATGATCTCATATCTACGGCTAGTAAAGATCCTAAAATCAGGATTTGTTTACGGAGGGTTCCCATCATCGAAACCTCTCCGTCATCGCCATCAACCAAAATTTATATTTCAGCAAAGATCCTACACAACGTAGAAACTGGCACTATATAGTAATGTTTAACAACCCATCATGACCTCAGGTCGTCAAATGTATCCAACCCGATCTCACCTTTTCATGCAAAAATTTTAAGAGGCTACGAGTGAACCCTATGACCATCTTTTGATCGATTTAAAACCCGATACACCAACAGACGAAAGACTTCGTCCTAATGGCTGTAAAGTGAGTAGTTTGGAAAACATTCATCATAAAGAGTCTACCCTCCAAGGCGTGCAGACGTGTGCCGAAAATCTCTGCGATATGCCTTCTTGCGATAGTTGTGGAATAGTCTTCCAATCTACTAGGGACCTCATGAAACACAGAAAAACCTGGCGTCCTGAGAATGATAGTTCTAGCGATGGTCCACCTCTCGAAATTGCCAATGAGCCAATGAAACGAAAGTTTGATGACGCCTTTCCCCCAAAGAAATCTCTAGAAAGCTGTTGTTATTGTGGACAGGTGTTTCATCTCCACAATAAGCAATGCCCAGAAGTGGAAAAGGATGATGAAAATGAAGGTGATGATGACATTGACACTTTTACCAATGGTATCCAGAAATAAAATCAACAAGCTAATCTCGAAAAGCAAGTTATAATACAAATGTATAAACGTGCATGCGAGATCAATAAAGACTTTTTGGATGAAAAGAGACAACTTTATTAGAAAAGAGGTCTGTCTGAAGAAATGATAGATGACAAACTGAAGAAGTTTAGATGGAGAGCTTTTAAAGAAATGTATGCGAGATTTTTTACCCATCTGTATCATTTGCAATGGGGGCAAACGACACAAGGAATACTTAAGGAGGTGCAAGACACTAATATTTATTATAAGACGAGCAGTGAAATACTGGGATTTATCAGTGAAATAAACTGTCTATCAAGCTACAGTGAAAATAACTTATATTTTCACTGCGAACGGTGACTGATATAATTTGACGTCATAAAACAATGGTCTCACAGGGAGAATTGGCTTATGACGTCACAGTGTTACTGTGGTGACGGGCTGTTCCTTGCGGCCGTTTGGCGTGAAAATGACCCTTTTCGGACGTAATTACATGGATAATATCATAAAATAAATTGAATATCCGTCAATTCTTGACAAATACCATGTTTATCTCATCTTGTGAGTAGAAAAGTTATATATTTTCACTCGTGGCTGAATCTATTTTGCTCAGGAGGCCAATTAATTATAAATAGCAAAAAAATTCATATTCCTGACTTAACTCATATATTCACAAATTACTCTACCTTATTGGTTTTAATTCTCTGTGAATGGTATGTGAAAGTGAACAAAGGCTGAAATATGAGTACTATACCTGTGCAAAGTTAATGACACATCAAAATGAATAGTTTAGCTTCAGTTTATTTTTTCCGAAATCATAGTTGAATTGATGTGCAATGTATCCAGTGATTAGAAAAGGTTTAAATTATGATAAGCTATGAAGTAGTAATCTCTCAAATCTCTAACACAAAAAAAACCTATTTCCTCAATTCACTTACAAGAGGGCTCTTGACTAAAAAACCTCAACTTTCTGTCTAAACTCTTTCAATGTTGTCACAATCCCTAGTTGACAGTACACAGCCATGTGTATTTAAAAGAATCCATGAATACGTTGGTAAATGACAAGATGGGGGCCACACGAATAGGTGCAGACTTCTAGTTGTGTGTGCAGCAATATGTAGTATACTTGGACAAAATACTGCATTGGTGCTATACAATTGACAATATGAAATGAGTGAATTTGGGGATCCATTGGAATTATGTTAGTAAGAGGAAATAAAGGTTTCATTCTTTCTCTATAAATTTTTGAAATTATCAGTTAATCAAGAATTTCCTTTGTTAATAATAAATTTGTGTCGGCAGCAAGTATTACATTATTTCATCAATGTATAGTGGAAAAGTTAAATGTTAGATCGACCATGGACAATTGCTAATTGGGTAACGAGGTATGTCCTGTATACATGTAAATATTCAGGACAGCGCAACTTCAAATAATCAGCATAGATATTTGTTACAAGCTGAAGGCTTCAGGCAATAACTAGCAAGCTTGATGGATGAGACACATCAATCACACGCTACCTTGACCACTTAAACCACACACAGACACACATGCAGTCGGGCGGAACTCTAATTAAATACATGAGTACTTGAGTGACGACTGGTTTATCTCCTTATCTCGGCAGGATGTATCTCAGGTCAACTGCAGATCGTCTGAATATGATTGACATATTGATATATTTGAATGACTATTGTCATTCAAAATCTGCTGGATCATACCTTTTTCAAATGCAATGAAGAAAGGATTTAAGTAATATCAAAATTTCAAGATTATTTATACTAAATCTGAAAACTGGTTTAAACTTGTTTTTCAACAAATATGTGGATATACATTAGAAACTGGGTCACTTGCCCTAATTATGCTCATAACTGGGTTAGTTGCCTTACTTGTTTTCATACCTAATGACTGTACAGTAGAAACTGGGTCACTTGCCCTAATTATGTTCATAACTGGGTTAGTTGCGTTACTTGTGTTCATACCTAATGACTGAACTTTTTGTTCATGTCACTTGCTTAATCAATGGAAATGACATGACTCATAAACATAGTCGATGTCTCTATTTAGTTTATTCAAGTGAAGCTATTCCAGTGAAAACCAATTGGAAGCTGTTAATAATTCTTTTGATTTTTTTCCTTTTTTAGCTCATCTGGCCTGAAAGGCCCGATGGGCTTATGGCATGGCATGGTGTCCGGCGTCCGTCTGTCCATCAATCCTTCCGTCCATCCATCCTTCCGTCCATCCGACCGTCTGTAAACCTTTCGCATTTTCATCTTCTTCTCCAGAACCATTTGGTCCAGGGAGCTGAACTTTTGTGTGCAGACTCCTTGGCTACTGGGGATTCTAAATTGTAGATTTCGTGACCCCGTGACCCCAAATGGGGTCACAGGGGTCACATCCTTAAAAACATATTTTCATCTTCTTCTCAAGTTCCAAAAGGTCTAGAGATCTGAAAAGTTGTGTGCAGACTCCTTGGCCAATGGGGATTCTATATTGTAGATTTCGTGACCCCGTGACCCCAAATGGGGTCACAGGGGTCACATCCTTAAAAACCTATTTGCATCTTCTTCTCAAGTTCCAAAAGGTCTAGAGAGCTGAATAGTTGTGTGCAGACTGTATAACTGTACAACTATAAACTGAACAAATTAACTTATGATAATTGAGAGATGTATGGAATAAGAAAAATATTTGTCTTCTTATACCTTGTTTTCTTGAAAAAAATTATTTTCAGGGAGATACCATTTTAGAAAATAATGTAAATATTCTAAGATAATTTTCTCATGTGTTTACAAAGCTAGTTGACCAGTGAAGTCCTTTACACCAGTTTATTATCTCTTAACTTGGCCCCCAGGCTTATAGCTGTCTAAAGTTCACTCAAACATGAACAGCTTCAGAAGAAGAAAGACCTGTGTCCACCTTGCTCAGTCGACCGTTACGTACATTGTTGACCTGTGCAAGTAGGCAGTCATCTGCACCATCTGCCCTAAGGATATAATCTCGTAAAAGCCATGAGTTCACTCAAGCATGAGGTTTTGGATTGCAGGGTTTTAAAAAAAGATACTTGGCTATATATGATCGTGTAAGATTTCACAGACACCAAAACATATATAAGAATGAATATGGAAACATATGTCTTTCACTCTTTTGCATTGGGTTATATCTATGCTACATATATATCTAAAATATTAAATACTGAATAGAATTATTAATCTTCATTGAATGAATGAAAGAATAAATAAATTAATTAATGATTTAACAATGTTATATTTGGGATTACACTATCTAAATGGCATGTATTTCTGATGAATGAATGATTGAGTGAATGTATGGAGATCACATATACATTAAAAATAATTGTGTTTATCAAGTGGAGAACTATATATATATATATATATATATATATATATATATATATATATATATATATATATATACTATAGTATATTATAGTATATTGTAGTATTTCCCCCATATTTTTTTTCTCCAAATTGTAGACAAGTTTTCACATGCCTAAGTAGTTTTTTCATGTCAGAATCCCCAGAACAAGCCCGACACGGCTGAGTTTGTTTTATTTTCAAATCTACAAATGCATATGTAGCCGGGAGTAATGAAACCCCATAGGTCAGCTTAAATTCACCCCTTTCACATTATTCCTCACATAAATTGTCAACTAAATAAATTTGTCAACTGAATAAATTGGTCGATTGAGGACACATGTACACCGTCAGGGTTAGACATGCACAATGAGGTCAGTTTGACCGAATTTTGTCTATCAAAAAAATAGATCAGTTTCATCATAAATGAGGTCAGTTTGACTGAATTTTGTCAATTAAATCGGTCACACAAAGAGGTCAATTAATTTTTTTTAAAAAGACTCAAGAGGCCCATATACAACACATATTCTTTCTAATCACTTGTGTTTCACCAATGCAAGCAAGCCCCTGTGGTAGAAACAATTCTGAAAACAAATCTTCTGTTGTTATTTCTGAAAAAATTCATCAGCAGTTTCGTCACCGACCACAAACAGATTATTCAGACTGTGCTGAAAATGACAGAAGATAGAAACGCAAAATTGACAATTTGAAAAGTCGCAGAATCGTGCTATAGATAGCGAGTAGTAACCAGCCTTCAGTGACATGAGAGAGAAGATGAGTATGGGATCAGAGGATTGAAGCAACTTTTAAGCCCTATCGTGGCCCGCCGCTAGAGATTTTTTCTGGCTCTGGCTCCGACTCGGTCACAACCATCGGAAAGCGAGCAAAATATTTGACATGTCTGCCGGAGCTATAAAGCACCCGCGGTGAAATCGAACAGAGTTTATGTAATAGTTAGAACTTATGAAGATAAATCTAAATGATTAAGAAGAAGGGGCGGAGCGACCGAGCCCCTTCTTAATCATTAAGATTTCTCTTCATCAGTTCTAACTGACTTAGAACTCAATGAGGGCACTCTTTGAGTGATATCCTATGTAATAGTTTTATATGACGCGATGTCGTCAAGCTGCATGGACGTGTATTAATGAATGAATGAATGTATTTTCGAAAAACGTATTTGATCGTAACATTTGTAATCGTAAAACTAGAGATAATCTTCCGTCTGTGATTGAGGTGAGCTAATTTTCCTCTGTTCATAGTATTTGTAAATAGGTTATTTTAACCATATAGAAAAAGTTATCTCTAAATAAAATTGTTGTATGTGCGAGTCATTTCAATTAACATTGTTGTTTCCAAATTTATTGTAAATGGAAGTAAATCTCTATTTGGTTATTAGTACTTAGTGTTTAGATTACAGAAAAAATTAAGAGTATAATTTGTCAGGAAGATACGACCGTCTGATTGGCTGAGAAAGTAGGTTGAGTTCTGTGGTATCTGTGTTCTGAACTATTTTCAGAGTTATGACCCTTGACTTAAAGTGATTGGTCTACCCCTTTCACACTGACAGCATCTGTCTTCTGAAATGAAATCCTTCCACAGTTTTAAATCAATCTTTCTGAATTAGATATATACATGAGTGCATTTAGTTAGTATACGGGTGATCGATCGGATGAATATTTTCAAAGTTATGCTCCTTGACTTAGAGTACTTGACTTTTTCATTTCAGACTGTGTCTGTGTAATCGATCACCTCCTCCCACAGTTTTAAGCTCATCAGGCCTGAAAGGCCCGATGGGCTTATGGCATATGGCATGGCGTCCAGCGTCCGTCCGTCCGTCTGTAAACTTTTCACTTTTTCGACTTCTTCTCAAGAACCAATGACTCTAGAGAGCTGAAATTTTATGTACATACTCCTTGGCCAATGGGGATTCTAAATTGTAGATTTCGTGATCCCATAACCCCAAATTGGGTCACAGGGGTCACAACCTTAAAAACCTATTTTCATCTTCTTCTCAAGTTCCAAAAGGTCTAGAGAGCTGAAAAGTTGTGTGCAGACTCCTTGGCCAATGAGGATTCTAAATTGTAGATTTCGTGACCCCGTGACCCCAAATGGGGTCACAGGGGTCATATCCTTAAAAACCTATTTTCATCCTCTTCTAAAGTTCCAAAAGGTCTAGAAAGCTGAAAAGTTGTGTGCAGACTCCTTGGCCAATGGGGATTCTAAATTGTAGATTTCGTGACCCCATGACCCCAAATGGGGTCACAGGGGTCACATCCTTAAAAAACTATTTTCATCTTCTTCTAAGGTTCCAAAAGGTCTAGAGATCTGAAAAATTGTGTGCAGACTCCTTGGCTAATGGGGATTCTAAATTGTAGATTTCGTGACCCCATGACCCCAATTGGGGTCACAGGGGTCACAACCTTAAAAACCTATTTTCATCTTCTTCTCAAGTTCCTAAAGGTCTAGAGAGCTGAAAAGTTGTATGCAGACTCCTTGGCCAATGGGGATTCTAAATTGTAGATTTCATTTCTCCGTGACCCCAATCTAGGTCACAGGGGTCATGATCTAAGAACCTATCTTTTGCTTGTAAACAATGTATTACTTGAGATAACTTAAATATTTAACCTTAGATAGTAATTACATGCAATCCTGATGAGCTACAGAGCCTATGGCTCTATCTTTAATTGATCATTCTGAAACTTTACACATGCTTTGAACATACATCACTAATATGCATGTTGAAAGTTCCAGCCAATTCGATGACTATTTTAAAACTTGAAACCTGTCTGGGCTCTATTTTATTTAATGGTCAATGATAAGTGTTTGAATGTGACATGACGTTTCCCTTGACCAAAGTAATATTCTTTGACCTTCTAACCTTGATCGCGATGAAAGAAGCGAGTTTTGGAAAATAAGCTAAATAAACGTTTAATTCATCAGCATGGACATTTGATACTTGAAATATGTTTTATGTCACATACTGAGGTCAAAACCTTTGACCTTGCATTTTTGACCTTGACCTTTGTGTAGAATGCATTTTCTGAAAATTGTAATCTTGGCCATAATTTCTGATAGATTACTGATAGATCACTTGATGTGTTACGTGTATCCATTGTCACTAGATTATGCAGATGGTGTCCTAATGTTCAAGCAAATCAAAGACCACCTCACGTTGAAACGAGATCCAAATTATACGATCTGAACTACCTTAAAGGATCTAATATTTTAAATACTTCTTCAGAGGATAGTTTGTGTACCAGTAAATCAAAACGAGAATGACAATTGTGCATCCTTGTTCAAAATGTGGCTTTTTGCACAAACCATGTCATTTCATTTTTTTCTGCACGATTGTAAGAATCTCCCCAAGAGAAAGAAGAGACAACAGTGCCAGCCACAAGGAGCGATCATGAACATGTTTCATCACATGACGCCAGTTCAGTAGCTGCTGGTGTAACGTTAAAACCGGATAAGACAGAGCCCTATGGGGAATCAGCGAGTCCTCCAGAGCAAGCTGAAACCCTCCAAACTTCTTCCTCGAGTAGTGGCACAACCCGGAAGACAACTCATTCTGCCAACGACGGAGGAACGAAGGAAAACGGCAAGCTTTCGCTCTATCTTGGTATAGGAGGGGCTGTTTTGCTGGTTAATGCACCCATCATTTGCTTCCTGTACGTGTGTGTGCGGAAAATCCTACATCAAACCAAGCAAGTAAAGATTACATGTTTAAGCAATTAAAGGGCCATTAGTTAGTTTTGATACATTATCTCGTAATTTATTGATTTTATTCACCTCTTATCGCATCTTAATAGAATATTTACATTTAGATAACAATTTGATTTGTGAGATATGGTAATGAAAAGCTTAACATGCATTGAATTTAACATTTGTTTATAAATAATATTTCCTGATTTTTAAGCTCACGTAAGCTTAACATGCATTGAATTTAACATTTGTTTATAAATAATATTTCCTGATTTTTAAGCTCACGTATCGAAGCAGCCCATGCATCTGTCCGAATAATTGAACTGGCCTGTATGCCCCCACGTCAACAAGAAAACGCGGAAATGGGACAAGGGAAATTCAGTTATTTGACTGCAACACACAAAGTGGATTCAGCCGACAGAGGTAGTGTTGTAGAGGCACATGAGTACGAAGTCATTAACGCTGACAATCTTGAGCCAGTGATGTTGCTGGCAGACTGCTTTGACGACCTCGTACCCCAGAACGACACAACAAACGGTTCACCGTCAGATTATTCCAGAGGAAAATATTTATCACCCGTAGCACATGATACTACTCTCTGAACCGAACCGCCCACAATATAGAAATTGGAAGAGTTTTAGAATCGATATAACCAATCTCTTACTGTCACATTGACATATTGTTCTTCCCGATGTGAATAGTATTATCAGTGTGCTAAATACACATACTCAACTTATAAATGATTTATAAGCTTCTTATTACTGCGTATGAAAATCATAATTTTTTGTGAACATTACACAACAGATTGGAAGTGATCGGTAAACTACCAATTAACTATATATATGTAATTTCAAAGCAGTATTAAACGAAATATTTCTTGTTCAAAATATACTTTCTGATGAAACAATGAAATAGAGAAATTCAATAATAGATAGAGGTAATTAAATGCAACTATTATTTAGCACTGTGTACATGTATATCTTTTGTATATCTGTCATTTCTATAAATATTCATTTACAGAGACCTTGTAACCTTTGTAATCGTCAATGACAAACACAATCTTTCTCCAAGTCTTGTAGTGACTCATTAAATTCTGTCCGAACTCTGTATTAAGTTGATCTTTTTTTAAAATAATTTTACTCACATTTAACAAATTTTAAATGACAAACACAATCTTTCACCAAGTCTTGTAGTGTACGTTCTTGATTTTTTATTAGAACGGACTCGAACTTTCGAGAACGGAATAGACATAGTGCCAACTGTGGCTCGGACGTACTAAAAACGGAAGGGTGCTCCAAAACGATGGACATGTGATCTCCCCGTTCTGAAATTGAACGGAGGAAAAACGTACTAAAAACGGGATTGTCGTACTTCGAACGGAGCTGCCGTACTTCGAACTTACTGAGGACGAGTGAGGATGTTGTGCAGTCGGAAAATCAATTGTTATACGTTCTTGCATAGTTTCCACTCCGTCCATCCCGTCCACAGACAGATGTAATTCGACCAAAGTAGGCCCCTTTCAGTTGCTATCTCATGTAAATTTGTTCCTAATAAAACAAGCAGACAGAGTCGGCCATATCCCCCGCCTTTGGAAAAAATTATTGAAGAATAGTTGTTGAATAACAGTGACTATGAACCTTCTCCTTATAGCCTGATGTAGCAGGATGGATGATGATTTGTTGGCTCAGCAGGACAGGGATGCCACTCCCGGTAAGGTTTGTAACATATCAAAACAACCTTAGCCTACCCAATATAAGGTTCATTGCAACTGATGGCTATCGTTTGCTGATGATCAAGATGAAAATAGGTTTTTTAGGTTGTGAGCAAAGCCAAGGAGTTTGCACACAAAATTTCAGCTCCTTAGACCAAGTCGTCCTGGAGAAGAAGACACAATGCGAAAAGTTTACAGACGGACGGATGGATGGACGGACGGACGCCTGACACCGTGCCATGCCATAAGCTAAAAATACATCCATGGCAGTTTTTATGTTCTGCTCCGGAAATTAATTATTAAGTTATGTATCCATGGAAATGGTGAAAATTAAACAAATTAAATTAAAAATTGTAAAGAAGTTGAAAACCCCAAAAGGCACATCTACACATGATGATTGTTCCACAAACAAAGTTTCGTTAAGCTATGTCTTATAGTTTTCGAGTTCTGATCCGGAAATGAAATTCTAAGTTACATTTCCATGGAAACGGTTAAAAAAAAGTAGCTCGAAGAAGTTGAAAACCCCAAAAGGCACATCTACACATGATGATTGTTTCACACACCAAGTTTCGTTTAGATATGTCTTATAGTTTTTTATTTCTGATCTGGAAACGTAATTCTAAGTTACATTTCCATGGAAACGGTAAAAAAAAGTAGCTCGAAGAAGTTAAAAAAAAACAAAAGGTACATCTACACATGATGATTGTTCCACACACCAAGTTTCGTTGAGATATGTCTAATAGTTTTCGAGTTCTGATCCGGAAACGAAATTCTAAGTTACATTTCCATGGAAACGGTAAAAGAAATAACTCGAAGAAGATGAAAACCCCAAAAGGCACATCTACACATGATGATTGTTCCACACACCAAGTTTCGTTGAGATATGTCTTATAGTTTTGAAGTTTGAGGCCGGAATGGAAAAGCCCGGACGCACAGACGGACGGACGGAGCTCATTTCTATATCCCCCGCCAACTTCGTTGTGGCGGGGGATAATTAATTGTTTTTAAGAAGTGTCTACTACGTTTTGATAAGTTCATCATTTGGGATACATAGTTAACAAGTAAAACATAAACAACTTGCAGCTGTAAACATATAGAATGTTTGGGTATTTTTTTCACTTTGGGTTAAAAGCCGAGCAACAAGAAAGAAAAACACATTTTATTCAGGATGAAACAATTTTGGGAACACGTTATCGACCTACGATTTCCTCTCCTTGGGGTAGACGATAACAGGTACTTTTTGGGGACAAGTAATGGATTTCCTATGGCCAATCTTTTTTTGTCCACTCTAATCCATTGAAGATTTAAACTTTTTCACATTGAAACTGAGAACACAAATAATGACGGGCAAGAACGTGCTGGATATTTACAGAAATGGGGCCACAGGGGCGTGTATCGCTTAGAAACAGCGATTAAAAGATAGATCTATATACCTTTACCTATACCCGCAGTTTTCCATATCCAGGTTACAGGGCCTCTAGCGAGAACGAAGACCTGAGTATGGAACACTGCGGGTCAACTGAATGTCAAGGTCATTAATGGCTGACAAGATCTGCATCGCCACTGCATTGGCGATGATTTGAGACAAAATGCCGCAGTACAGTCGGAGAAATGATATGTAGGTGTTGTAATATTTTGTTATTTCTGCAGTTCCACTCTGCGGTTCGTCTCTGCCGATTCATACGTACTGTCAACATTGCTGGAATTAATAAACGATTTTAAAAGGTGAGTTTTCGAAGATGTTTATGAGAGTCGAAATTGGCTTGAAAATGTGGAGGTACCTATATCCGGACTGTTTTGTCGCATAGCTTCTGGAATAATGTTCCGATTGTGACCATTTATAGCTCATTTTGTTGGGAAATCATTTAGCTTTCGTATCGTAGTAATCGACTGTTTTTGATGCTAAATATGACTTTGAATGAGCATGGGGTGGTTTGTATAGTATATTATTATATTAATAGTAATAGGGTAGGGTGTATATATAGGTATATATATTTTAATCGTTGTTTCTAAGCGATACACGCCCCTGTGAATATGGCCAGGTCGTGACTGCGGTACACGAACAACGTACTGAGAACGTAGTGTAAACGAGAACTGTCTGAAAAAGAGTTGATCGAGAGACAAACGGGTAAGAACGGTATTGTGCATATTAAGATCGAGATCATTCTCTTCCCACAGCGGTTACTCCCTTCAGATTTCCGATTCTACCCTCTGTTGTTTTTCGCTTTAAATCGGGGGCAAATTATTGAAGACCTAACTAGGATTGCCAAGGCAATACTTAGGTCTTCAAGACTTTTGCTTGACCTTAAACTCCAGGTTGGACTCTCGGTCATTTCTCTGCTTTGAAATGAGCTGTCAAACATGTCTTTATCTTCAGTAGTTGTTTTTTTAAAAATTCCTCTCTGATATTGAAAATCGCATATTAATGGACCCTACATGATCTTTTTCATGATTAAGACGAATTGGTTAATAGTTTCCATACTAAGGTAAACATAGACAATGTTGTGGTTTAATTTATACTGAAGTAGATGTAATAATCATTAAGATTGCGTACATAATTAATGCATTACGTTCTTCTGAATATTCAAGAAAACACTCCAAAATGCTTAAATTTGGACCCCTAGACAGCGTTTGAGATGTTGGATGCTTAACTTTCAACTTTTTTTTAGCTCATCTGGCCCGATAGGCCCGATGGGCTTATGGCATGGCATGGTGTCCGGCGTCCATCTGTCCGTCCGTCTGTTAACTTTTCGCATGTTCGTCTTCTTCTCCAGAACCACTTGGTCTAGTGGACTGAAATTTTGTGCAGATTCCTTGGCTAATGGGGATTCTAAATTGTAGATTTCATGACCCCGTGACCTCAAATGGGGTCACATGGGTCACAACTCCAAAAACCTATTTTCATCTTCTTCTCTAGTTCCAAAAGATCTAGAGAGCTGATAAGTTGTTTGCAGACTCCTTGGCTAATGGGGATTCTAAATTGTAGATTTGGTGACCCCTCGACCCCAATTTGGGTCACAGGGGTCACAACCTTAAAAACCTATTTTCATCTTCTCATCCAGTCCCAAAAGGTCTAGAGAGCTTAAAAGTTGTGTGCAGTCTTCTTGGCTAATGGGGATTCTAAATGTAGATTTCGTGACCCCTTGACCCCAAATGGTGTCACAGGGGTCACAACCTTAAAAACCTATTTTCATCCCATTCTCCAGTTCCAAAAGGTCTTAGAGAGCTGAAAAGTTGTGTGCAGTCTCCTTGGCTAATGGGGATTCAACATTGTAGATTTCATGACCCACTGACCTCAAATATGGATCACTGGGTCACAACCTAAAACAATACCATTGTAACAAGCTTTGAACATTGCTCTTGAGATTTTATGCGCTCTTCACTTCAGACTAAGGGAGGTAATCCCAAATATGGGAGTTCTAAATGGTTGTTGAGAAAGAAGTTGAGACTTGAAAATTAAGAATAGAGGATCTTGTGTGTAATATTTATTTTATCACTTATCATATTTCATATGTAAATATTAATATGTTATCATTATTGAATGCCTGATGAGCTAGAGAGCCAATGGCTCTATTTTTTATGAAAGAGTTCAACGAAAAGGTTTTTCTTTTTTAAATCGTCCATCCGAAGGTGTAAATACAATTTTAATAGCGTTATTAGTTAAGCAAGTATGATCTTTTGAACTTTGCTGAAAATGACAATTTTCGAAATATGACAATCTTCTATGCCTTGTCACACGTAAACTACATGTATGACAGCTACATGTTTGACATTTATCGTTCTTAATAAATGACCTCTCTCCATCGAAATGAGTTATTAAACATAATGGTATCTTCAGTGGTTTATGATCGACATACTTCAAAGAAATTACCCCTCGAAAAGTCTGAAAATCACATTCAAAATTTCAATTTTTTCGGAATATGTCTGAATAATGCCGAAACTATCAATTTTTATATGATAATGATATGTTATGGAATTGTTAAGCTGTTTATCATAAAGAGAAAGCAAAGGATAATTTTGACATTTATAAGTGTATTCAAGACAGAGTTATGTCCCTATGAACATTATACCAAAATTCGCCCTGATAAAACATGACAATTTTCGAGACATACGTCTTGAAGACCTAATAATTTCAGCTCAAAACCACAGACTAAAGAATGATTTATTGATTGTCAGTTTTGTACTATTATTCCATTCACACACAAGCAGTATTGATTTCAATTTGAGGCAGGGGCCACAACTCACAAATCGTATATAGCTCGTTGACTTTGCACTTCCTAAATGGCATGTATTTCTAATTTCACTTCCTGATAGAGAAAACGTGAGCAGATCAACCTTGATAAGGCACAGTTAGTCATTGAAACGTGTTCGGGTCTCAAGTAAACATCTAGTTAAAGATTTTGCCTAACCTCACCGTCGAAAAAATCAAACGTCAGTACACTTCAACTGAGTAAAATACGAAATATTGCTGCCGGAGAAAGTTTTATTTGTATTTGTTTAGCATTTAAGTTACAAATGTATAAAATATAGAAAGTAAATGAATATAAGATGCTGTCGACATGTTTACGAATCATTACTGTTGGACACCATATAACAAGCCAAAATGCCATTTTTTGACATTTCTTCCTTGTCTACTTAAGGTTACGATTTTCTTAAGATTTTCTTCAGATCATGTTACAATATCTATAAATAGTTGCGTTTGTAAAATTTCTGGGATTCATTGTTATTCAACACCCGCAAATTTCGGCGATCAAAACCTCCGGCTAACGACGTAAGTTTTAAAATAAATTTGCGGGTGTTGAATAACAATGAAGCCGGAAATTTTACAAACGCAACTATTTATCTTATAAATGTCAAAATAAACAGGATGATTACATGTTTACCGGTGAATACCCAGCAGAGTAGAGCAAAGCGAACATGTTATTACTAATCAAAGGTTAAAGTTCAAGATTTTGACATCGTGAAACAGTCGTCTGACGTAAGGATTAATACTGTGACTGTGACGTCATAATGTTACTTTGGCGACTGACATATCGTGTGGCTACCCCACACCAAACTAATTCGCTTTCGACATCATTACAAAGACTATACATTAAGAAATAAATAGTAATAATCCAAAATGCTCAAACGCTTGACTCTAACACTCTATTATTAGATCAAGTTTAGGAAATGTAAATCCTAAATATTCAAGTCCCATCTTCACAGTAGTCTATCAAAAATGTGAATAAAAAATACAGAAATAGAAATAAACCTTAACTTTGTGAATATAACGTGGGACCTTTGTTAATCAAAAATAATATTTGATAATGATAGATACTTATATTATGATCATCATGTAATAAGGTATTTTCCCTACCTTGTCAAATAACTTTTCTCGTAGAAACCATAGCCGCCTTCTGCCTGCCAAACACCAACTCTATACAGTCAATACTCTATGTCTCTGAAGCGGATATTGTGGATATTTTTTAAATCTATACAAAACAGGAGTTTTTTCAAGATATCTCAAGTGTAGATAGGACTAAACAAATACGCTCGTATATATCACTGTATGTAGCACTTATACGCATTATTTATTATAATGATACCTTTTGGAGTCAAATATTAGGTTATTTGATTCAGTGTATTTTGCCCACATCATGATAGGGCTCGCTTGATATTATGCGAATATGTGCTATATGTTCGGTAGGTAACCGTGGTATTAAAAATCAACAATAATAAATAATAATATAATAATAATATGTATGACAACAGCATTTAAAAAAATCGCCAATGGGGCTTGAAATATGTTATATCTAAATGACTAATCCCAAACTTCCACTGCTGATCATTTTTTAATATATTAAGATTATTTAAAGCATCGAAAGATTGTCGTGTTATTATTACTGGAATACGTTGTAAAGTATGTTTGTGAATATAACGTATTCTATCGTATTTTATACCATATCAATGTTCATGCCCGCACACACCAATGATGCTATGCGTTGAGTTGAAACCTGCGAGCATTGACTGGAACAAGAGAACCATGGATTCTGTGCTGAAATTCGTGTAATATTCCACCCTAGCCTTTCTACCTGTAGATAGTTCTCTAAAGCAGACAACCCTATTGAAGGAATTAGGAATATTTTCTCTAAATTAAAACGTCGTTTGTCACACTTAATTAATGTATATTTGCTTATTTTGTGGAATACAGTAAAGATTATAAGACCGTGGTCGTTCTTCCAATCCTAACTGATTATTTATATAAAACTAAAGGTTGTAACGCAATACAACGTAATGCTCTGTAATAATGTATGTAAGTCAGGTATGTGCACGTACTGCAGATCGCGGTAATACAACACATATAACCCTTCGCCTCGTGACAGTCAGCTTCTAAATAGCATAGATAGAATAACTAGGCCGGTGTGTACGGCTTAGCCTACCAGTGTGTTGTAACGGTACAGGTACTATATGCATATGTTACTGGTCATTGTGACACGCTAACATTTCGCAGGAATCCAGCAACGCTGACGAAGAGTAGTATATGTGTTGTGACTATTTATAAATGTAGCAGTAACATGTTGAAGTGTGTTGGTATAAACATATACCCATTGTATATAACCGTGCAGTTAAAGAGAACAACGCTGTTGCCGGGAGGGTTTAGTCTGGTTTAAATCTTTTGTTGTGTAGTACATTGTTAATCCGTGCGTAACTTCGTAGAAAGTTTCAAAGTCAAGTTCAGATAGGTACAGGTCGAAGTGTACCTAAACACCTTTACAATTTAAACATGATTCAAATTGCACACGCACGTGCAATTTAATCTGTGTATCTGTTTGGGTTTTTTTTTAAGTTGGACTGATGTTTTAAACGTTGAAACAACAGTAGTCGATCACAACATGAGTAAACTTGGTCTCCGAGACTGTGTTTGTCGTTCGAAAGTCGCACGACCGCAATACAAGAGCGAACCGGTTTACGTTCGAATAAAATGACGTCATAAGCACAGTCATCATATTTTAACAAGAATGAATTGTTAATTTCACTATTAACTCGTCACGGTAGAATGGAGATAAACTTACTGTGTTTTTAAGCTTTTGTGAGTCTTACTTACATTCGATACCATTTTTTATTCTTCGGCGCGTTCGGCTCCGAATGATAAAAAAGGTATCGAATGTACGTTAGACTCACAAAAACTTAAAAACACATTAGGTTTATCTCCCAATTCGACACTTCCCGGCAACGGTTGAGCAGAACAAAGCTACTGTTGATGTAGAATTCGCCATAGGAGGAAGTGCTGATTTGTTTTTTGTTCAATATGGAACATCCATAAATTGTCAAGAGAAGCGTTTCATTTTCCTGTTATGAGCTTTCAAAAGAGATACAGCAAAGAAATAAAAGTACAATTTTTTCATGGAATTACGAACTTTGGAGGAATTTCAAACCGCACTAACCCAATGACCCGGTGAATGTTAACGAGTTAAAGTTTAACAAAGCTTTTCATGAATAGTACACTGATGACTGATATCGAAACTGAATCCATATTTAATATAAATGTCATTACCACGACTATTTAGTCTTGCACGTAGTCTCATGTTTATTTTAAAAAAATAAATTCAGAGGAGGACTGCGAAATGGGAATTTTGAAGGTAGTTCAGATATAGTTTGCTTTTCAAGGGTTGATCATGTTTCGAGATAAATAAGATGCTACGAATTACAGTAAGACCAATGATTAAGGTATGGCTCCAGGGAAATTCCACATTTTATTAGTTAGTCAACTAATTAGCTATTAGTCAACACTAGTAAGAAGAGCCAAATAAGCATGAATACTACTCAAAGGTTAAACATGATTTTGACACCAAAAAGCAATATATTAATGGTCAGACGTAATTAATAATACAATGACGTCATAGTGTTACTTCGACGAGTCTTCCTTTCGACCGCTCAACACGGAACTGACTCGCTTTCGACGTAAATAAAAAAGGTTTACATCATGTTGAAAAAAATGTATCCCATAAGGAACAGTACATAAGACTCATGGAAAAATAACTGTTACAGCATTTATAATCATTAAAAAATGTAAACATCATGAAATTACAACTGCCGCAGATGTCTTTCCTATGTTTTGAAAACAAGATGTACAGTACAGAAAAAAACGAATACTTTGTGAATAATTCGTGTGACTTTTAGTTATAATATAAGGAATTTTAATTGAAAAACCACAGCTATATATATATTACGGTATATGGTATATTGTTTCCTACCTTCTCAAAGAATTATGCTTGTTGAAACTATAGTCGCCTTCTGCTTGCTAAAACACCAGCTCTAAAGAGTCAATATTTCAATGTACGCACCCTTCAAAGGGACAGCTTTACCTACAGTGATAGTTATAGTTACTTTTACTTTTTTATTTGCTTTACATATCAGGCGTTAGGCAATTTCAAGGTGTAAATAGGTTTTAAAAAATCATTCCCTGTATGAAGTACCAATGCAATTATGATACTTAATTAAGTCAAATATATACTCAAAGTGAGTCGTATACGTGCAGTATAAAATCTTAATACAATAATTACTTATAATATTATCGTTTTTAAAAATCTTAATAATAAGCACAAGGAAACTTAAAGTTTTTAAGTTCACAGATATCATCACTGGAGCTTGACAGATGATTCATTTCACTGTTAAATGTCAATTTTCACTTGTTGATTTTTATGATATGATTCTGTTCTATATTGACAAATGAATATGTTACGAGAATGATGTTGTACTTCATAAATATAGATAATATATTGAACGTCAAGCCGTCAATATTAATAAAGTACTCTGCAAGTATATGTTCATGTCACTGGTTTTTAAAAAAGACCTAATAAGGAATTTATGATGAGAGGTTAATTTAACACCGCTTTCAAGAGTATTTCACCTATCAAGACAGCTAGACTTATTGCAGGGAGAAAGCCAACAACATAATTGTGGCTATGCATTAGGGTGAAAGATACGAGCAATGGTTGGAACTAGCGAACCATTAATGGTACTGCACTGAAAATCAAAGTTGCCGAGAAATCAAAAGATACTGTACAGACTCCTAGGCCAATTGTGATTATCAGGGATAGAAGTGATTACTATGTCACCCGAGATGGAATGACATGGTTCACAACACATATTTTCGTTTTCTTCTCTAGAACTACAACGCCATCTGAAAGTTACTCTTTGAAAAAAAAAGTTTTTAACCATATATTACCTATTAGTAAAAGCCTAATGAGATACAGAGTCGATGACTGTATTTTCTTTTGAGTATAGGTAAAATTGTGTCGCTTTCAAAAGAACAACAACTGAGAAAAAACGAATACCCACATGTGTATTCTCAGGGAAGCGTTTACATGACACAAATACTCATGAGTGCAGACATACATATATTCAAATATATGTTTACATGACCTTCAGAGGTGTACATTTGCTCACGTATGTAATTGCGTTTATATGCACAAAATACATAACGCGTGTCAAATTGAATGCTAAATGTTCAGAAATGGTGCAAACCATGCAACTCATTGTCATTTTTCACGATATGTACATTACTCTGCGAGCTTCAGAAGGAAAAGGACGTACATCTGTTTTGATCAGCGCCAAAGTGGATTCTTAAAAGAAATATATATCGGACTGTCACTTTTTAAGTGACTGAAATTTCTTATTCTTTAAACGAGTTATGTTACAAACTAGTTTATTCATTATTTCTATATAGATTAACATTTGATTTACGAATCAAGGTTTTTCAGAACCCATGTTTTTTTATATTTTAATTTTTTCCAGCGTAATATCTACCAATATGTTGGTAACATAAAAGAAATTGTGTCGATATTATTTTTAAATAATATATTTTTTATTACAACTTGTTAGAAATGGTTTTCAAAAAGTGTTCATGTTTCAGATATCAGGACTCTTTCACCCTTTGTAATGTACAAAGTCATGTCAGACAGTGATGAAAAGAGAAAAGTAAAAAAAAACTATTTCATCACAGTCTTGAAACCACGATTAAACAGCATAAATATCGCGTAATACTGCACATTTAAATGTTTCCAAACTGCTCGTTATATGTATGTGATGAATCTACACACATGACGTCACAGATGACGCATTGTTTGAGTATATACACCCTTTGTTCTGTGACGTCATGGAAAGACAACGTCATAAAGATCCGACGATGATCAGTGAATAGTGTAAAACCGGTCGGGAATCCAAAATATTTTCAGCATTTTTGACTGGTACTCGACCATGTGTCATTAGACATACATGTTCTACTTGGACCAAATAATATAGATAAATCATTGCGTGTTTTTATTCAGCATCAACGCATGTCTTTTTTGCATATATTATCGCAGTCTCAATTAAATAATTCAGTTGAACAGAAATTGATAATCCATAACTATTCTTGTCTTCTAAATATATTGATGCAAATATTAATTGAAAGTAATTTATAATACGGTTTCATACACATTCGCTTTGCCATCCGTCTAGATTCCAAGCTTTCTAAGTTTTGAGACGACCCCTTTCTTGTGAGATTTTCCTTTGGCCGTATTGACTATAAAACTGGTTTATCGTTTGAGCTAATGACAAAATCCACTTGTTTCTAAGTCTAAAACGATTTGATAAATACAATAAGAGATAGGTTAGTGTATCGTAGAGTGTGTATTAACGAACTGTGGATGCGTATGCCTTTAATCTCTCTCTTCAACCAGTATAGCGGTGATCAAGTTAATAAAGAGACTACGTTATTCTATGTTAACGTTGATCAGGCAATTCACGTGTATTTGTGTCATACAAATCAATAAAATCCACTTCAAACTATGATCGTTTGTTTAACAACTTTTTTCCTAAGTTAAAGAAAATTCTGAAAATAGAATGTCAAAATTGGCGGGGTAAACTATGATGGTTCGCAATTTTCATTTCATTGTATTAAATTCACTTTTTTGTTAAACTTGAAATCCATCGGCACGTTTTCACGACAGACTTTAATGTGTAGTTGCTTCTTGTTGTATATAATTAAGTTGTGTAAGCACGTGGTCTTCGTTCCAATCTTATTTTAAAATATTGAAACGCAATACAACGTCAGTGAATGTAATATCATAATGTGAGAGTTGTGTGTGCACGTGCAGATCGCGGTAATGTAAAGACCCTTCACCTGGTAACTTTTATTTTATGGTGTGTTAAATGCTAGTACGTGCATTTATTTACTTTTCAGGAAAATGTCATAGACATGGTCATACACATGTACACGTCGAAGTGTACCTATACAGGTTTACAAATTTAAACATGAAGATTTTGTTATTGAATAGACACTCTACAAAACCGCATAACACATAAATATCTGACATATAAATAATATGATCATAGATGAATGAATGCTTTGTTAAAATTGATACATAAACTATATTTCCGCTTAAACCACTTTTGACTTTCATCATGTAAGACTTTATACATTGATTATGGATCTATTATGATAAATGTTACGAATAGCCTTTGCTCGGAAGCAGTGAACGTTTGTTGGAACTGTGATTGGGTCATTAAGAGAACACTACCTCTCAGGTTGTAAATAAACGTGTTGAGCAAAATAATGTGATGGAATAAGTTATTTTAAGTTTAGTTTAGTGAAATCAAGGATCTACAAAAACAATTTCAAAATCAGTAAATGACATTGTCCCTATTCAGGTATTCCAAGCATCTTCTAACGTTGTAAGCTTTAATTCTCAACATGTATAACTTCATCGAGCGTTATTATATTAATATAGTCAGTATTAGAAAAAAAGATGGTTTGATTGTTTTATCATTAAATATAATTATTCATCAGTTATTACTAATAGAATGAATGAATGAGAATACACAGCTGACATTATTTATTTTTGAGCGGTGAACTCACTGATCTGCGTGATATCGTTTTGGTGATATAAAGAGTTTATTTAAGGAGGGAGTGTGTCAAATGACTTTTGAGTCAAAATCCTGAAAAGTGCAATTTTTCGGTCCAGTCATAAAGTTTTAACTAAAACTATGTTTTTATTTCTGTTTTTCAATTGAGCGTTTGGAACAATATCAGCTGAGCAAATCACATATATAATTTTGTTTGTTCACTGAAAAAAATAACTTTGATGCAATTTTTTAGTAGTAAAAATAGCAAAATTGAGTGTCCCAAGGTAAGATTAGTTTCTGTCCAAAAGTTTTGTATTACAAACATTATACTTTGTTTCATTGATGCAGGAACTACATGTACACAGGCTCAGATTGTACAGCTGTATGTCTTTATATGCCTTGCTTATGATTTCCTGCGCAATAAAGAACGCTGTCCCAGAAGTATATGTCAATACTGCTACCATGACCAAACATGGTAAAAAAAAGAAACTCTCCCAAAGTTATTCACAAAGATCAGTTCCTGCCTTGGTCCCTTCACTTACTGTCTTCAACATGGAAGCATGATGGATTTCAGCTCTCATCAGTGTGTATAATAATCAACCTCCAAGTAAGTGAAGTTATGAGTCTATAAATTATGTGTGTCAAAACTGTCACCAAGATTTCCAAGAGAAAGAATAGTAATGCTCATTCACCTTAAACTGGTTAAAGGAGTCATTTAGAGTTGCTTGTAATGACATTGTCTTTTTGTCTTTTGAGACCATTAATTGTATTTAATTTCAATATACATCTAAGAACGTCAATACTGCTACAGTCAATACTGCAACCATCTAAAAAATGGCAGTTTTGACACACAGGGTGGCGGTATTGAGTGTTCGTTGATTTTGATAATAAGTTTTAACAACAATGATACTTTTTTTTATCTTAATATGGTGTTTAAGTGTACCATTATTTAAAGCGATAATAACACATCTGTTTGGGTGTGTACACTTATTTACAAACTATATTGAAATTCATCCTGACCGGTAGCAGCAGTGACAAAACTGGTGGTGGTTATGGACAAAACTAATTATTTGTGTGAAAATATTCATCTGTGCTTACCCTAAGTAGGCATTGAGTAAATGTTTTTGTCATTTTTTTTTATTACAATGATTGCGTACTGTCTTTCAAATGAAAAGTCTAATTGATTATACCAAGGCTACCAATATAGTCAAGGAACACTCAGTCACCAAGGCTACCAACAAAGTCCATGAACCATCAGTTATAAAGGCTTCCATTGTAGTCCAGGAACCATAAACACATGATCGATGTTGGTACAGTTATGATGATGTGTTCGCAAACATTCCTGAACCAACAGGCATCATGTGTTTTCAACAAGGAGTGTTAGTTTTACAGTTTTACTGTTAAATGATCAACAAACTTTTGATGTAACAGATTTTCTATATTGACAGAGATTTAATGTAAGAAAAGAAAAACAATATAACTCTATACTATTGAAAATATTTTCAGTTTGTCCATACTGCTTCCATACTTGTCCATAACTGCTACCATCGCAAGTATTAACACACACTACACATGTTTATTAAATACTGATAAAACATATATCAAACTGACTTTTGACTTGAAGAAAATGGATATCACATTATTTTCATGAAAACTGTTCATTAATCATAAAATATTCATCTAGAATAGAATTTGTTCACATGGGAGTCAAGACTGTCGCCAGTCAGGTCAATACTGTCATCACAGAAGTCAATACTGTTACGTCACTGTTTACTTCATTTTGTATTAAGCTGGGAACGAACAGAATATTGTTGTACAATTATAAACTGTGATGTTTTATGTTAGTTTTGATCATTCTAAACTGTTTTATGTAAAACATTTGTTTATTAATCAAGATTCTCATTTAGTTGCGTTTAAATGTCAATACTGTCACGAATTGAGTCAATACTGTTACCAGCAATGTCACTAACTGCTACTTACTAAAAATGGTAATATAAGAAAAATGAAACATTTTAAAGATTGTATTATTTGGACAATGATTTGGTAAGTTTCTAAATAGGGTTATGTCAAAGTGCTGGTATACAGATTGTTTGGGTGGGTTATATATGAATATGTTTTCATTTCAAATTTCAATTAATTATTATTTTCAAATCAAAGGCGGTCATGAATAAACTATTTGTTAAAACATGATATTTTATAGACTTAAAACATATACCACATCATCAGTAACACATGTCAAATAGTCAAAAATTATTTTTGTGTAAGAACATTTTTACTATTTCAATTTTTTTTTCTTTCTTGTAGCAGTATTGACCTTTTTTAATTGTTTGCGTCAAAGTATGGCTAATTACTTAATTAATAGTTACAGTTAAGATTGCATATTACTTGTTCAGATTATTCAATGTTCATGCAATACCACGTGGTGTGGTTATCAGGTCAATATCAGAGGAAGTTATTTTTAGTTACACCCCTTGGAAAGTTATTTCTTTTGTTTGAGTTGCAGGTTATATGCCACAACCACCATCTACGCAGGTTGGTTAACTCATAACCACCACAGTCGGTTATGAGATATTCAACCTACGGAAACAAATGGACTTGTAAAATTTGTAAGTTTTGTCAAATTAGAAATGAAAATTTTGTAATTGACCAATGTGGGATTCGAACCCTTGACCTCTATATCGTCGAGCAGCGCCTTTACCAGGCGTTTATGGAGCTGAAGGCGTTGGAGACACTGAGACAGTGTCTGTCCGGGACCCACCACTGGGTGTCCCTCGCAACGTAGCAACAAGCCTGACGTCGTTTAACGATGAGACCATTTCCTTGACAGAGCCCATGATGGATTCCGTCAGAGCCTTAGCATCAAAGGCAGGCGGCCAAAGGAGAATGGTCCCGCTTCTTCTTCTTCTGCCTTGACGACATCGAAAGCTGGACATCAGCCGTCGGAGGGCGGATTGGAGAGAGAGACATAGTCTCGTGGACGCTTAACAAAGGCGTCAGACCTCTACGCTGCGTTAGGCCTCCCCTGCCCCAACGACGAGAGAGGGGAGCCCGCTAGTTGAATATTGGAGCTTACACACTGGCTCTGAAATGAGCAAAGCTATAGGAGGCCTAGGAGGAAGTGGTGATTCTTTTTGATCAAAATTGACTATCCTTAAATTTTCTGCACAGGTATTATAAGCATTTAATGAGACATTCGACATACGAGATACGAACGTACAAATAATTCACGAAATTATGAACAGTTGTACATTGGGTTTCGCTAGTTCCAGCCGTTGCTCGCAGGTGTAACCACATAGCCACATGGGCTTTCTCCCTGCCGTAATACTAGCAGTCGCGATATAAGTGAAATACTCTTGAAAGCGGCGTTAAACCCCAACTCACCTCACCTCACCTCTAATTTTTAGAAATAAAAAAACTGATGATGAGTATCTAAACTGAATCCAATGTAACATTAAACTACAACATTATTAAACAGGATGATTATAATTTACTGACGAATGCTAGGTAGAGTAGAGCAAGGCGAAAATAATATTTCAGCACTGATCAAAGGTTAAGGTTGACGATTTCGACAATGTGGAAAAGTAGTCCTACGTAAGGAATAATAGCGTTACGTCATATTGTAACTATGGCACCAGACATACCTAGCGGCCGCTCAACACCAAACTGATTGGCTTACACAATACATTGGACTCTTACAGTACATCTTTTAATCATTTAGGAAATGTAAATCTCAAATACTGTGTCACAGATATCAGTCCAATATTTTGAAAAAAAGTTGTACAGAAATCGAATAAAATCCCTAAACGTTTTGAATATTTTGTTTGAAAACTAATTTAACAATCACAGATTCTTATAAGTATAAGTATTATATAATGAGTTATTTGATATCTTACCTTGTCAAATATCGGTGTTTGTAAAAATTACAGTCGCCTTGTTGAAACACGAACTGAAGACAGCTAATACTTAAGCGGCTCTAAAGCGGGCAGTGGATATATCTATATCTATATTTTCTTTATGGTTTACGACACAGGGACAGTATACGACAGAGCCATACACGATATCTCTTATTGTAAGACTTAAATACCATTGCGCTCGTTGCATCAAACAGTCAATGTGTCACTGTATGAAGTACCAGCCATAACGATATTTTAATAGTATACCTAACGCAATCAAACATCAGGCTTAAATCATTCAGTGGCATTTAAGATTACCCAAATCGCTTGATATTGATCCGATAATGGTTCAATATACATGTAGTTAACAATCTAAAAAAACAAATATTTATAATATTATCAATTTAAAAAGCTCTTGATACTTTCAGATGAAGGCGTTATGATATTATCACAGGGGTTCGAATCGCTGTTTTGAAAATATTTTTCAAAATTCAAAATCTAGATTTTTGCTTTCATATACTGTTTATATACGATATTGTGATCTCACATTCCAAATTTGAGCGAAATCGGTTAAGAAATAAAGATTTCAGATAAATATTCCCGCTATTGATATAAATTAAGACACAAGGGAGGACACTTGCTCTACGAAGTTCTGATCGAAAACCGGAGGGCCAAACTATTCTAACGTGCGGTTCAATCAATCTTTGCTTTCCTCATAAAATGAGACATTGAACCTATAGACAACAATTTTGGCTTTCTGTGAATCCCAACCAATGCCTCCAACTTCACGCCACATTTGACCACTGACCCTCGCAATGACTACATATGTGGACGACATCGGGAAATCATCGTTTTTTCCGTAATTCAGACACGCCGCTCTCAATCGCTCGGAGATAGAAAACGCCTCTCATTGGTCAATTATGACGTGTGAGGATATTATTAATGATGTTTTGCCAGTTTGATGTGTTTATATCGGACATACGTATCTGTTATGGGTTAGACATTCTTTCGTTGTGAGTGATATTATTTAAGGTATTTATTCGACATACATATGAAGAATCATTGTTAACGTTCGTAGCAATTGCCCACTCATATCTCCAATTGCCAGGTTTTCGCTCTCAGAACTTAATAGCTTAGGTCCATTTTTCATCAACAGTGTGTTGTGAGAAACATTAAAAATCAAATTACCTTTGGATACTAATAAAGAAAGGTAGTGGTATTATGGTTGTGTGAAATACTTTGTGTTTTATGGTAAAATATCATCTGCTCTACAACCTTATATAAATAAGTATGTCATAAAAATAATTCAATTTCCAGTAAAGAGTTATCTCCCTTTGCCAATACAGTTCTTGTGTTGTGAGAAACATTAAAAATCAAATTACTTTTGGATACTAATAAAGAAAGGTAATGGCATTATGATTATGTGAAATAGTTTATGTTTTATAGTATTTCTTTTATCTGCTCTACAACCTTATATAAATGAATCATGTACTAATATTTCAAATTTTCCAGTAAGGTGTTATCTCCCTTTGCCAATACTTTTCATAAATATTCAACTTCAGCATCAAAGTACTCAGAAAATAGGTCCATCACACTTATTTTTTTATCATATATTATTCTTCAGCGATACGTTTTCTACAAGTTTTATCATGTTTGAATCATTATCATTTATTTTATTCTTGAACAGGACTTTTGAAGAAAATATATAAATAAATATGAACCAGAAAATACAGTTTGGACACGTCATATTTTGAAATTACAATCTCTTTGAAACAATGCTCATTCCAATGAATTAATGACTGGCCATTTCAATCCAAAACAGAACATATTTATGATGTAGAGAAACATCATATTCTGTTACGATTCAATTATCAAATTCAACAGTCCAACTATACTTTTGAAATTACCAGTGCTATTGTTTTTATCAGTTTTCAGTCTTTATTCATATGTATTGTCATGTTTTTGGATGTGTTGAAGTTAAAATCGTGTTGTTTAAAATGTAAATCAACTGATCTAGACTTTTCTTGTATTTAAATTCAATGTATTAAATTCAGAAATATTCCTTAAGAATACGTACTACTTTTAAGTTCATTTAATGCAAGTTTTACTGTATATATTACATTTATTTGAAACATATCAATATAACCGTTTTACCAATGCCATAAATCATGGGAAAATATGGTCCAATGACAATTCACCCTTGACTGCCTCAACTACTTGTTATATATTTTGCTTGATAAATTAAATCAGAAATGGATAATCGTTTTTTAAACACGTTTTTTTAATTAGAACATCAGTCAATTATAATTGAAGTGTAATGCAGGTTTTGTTTTAAGTTTTAAAAAAAATATATGAACAAAATGTTGTTCCCTGCTTCTAATTATTGCTTGTTGATCCATTTCCAACTGTTGAAAAAACAAACAGATGTTTGACAACACTACTGGTGTTAGTAACCATTTTAATGGTATCCAACTAACGATAATTCTTTTCAATATCACGATTCTGTTATTCAAAACTTCACGCAAAAATTTGGGGATTCATTTCCTAAATCAAAGTAATGAAACTTTGCTGAATAAACGTAGAATTGCAATGGAAATGGAAGTGAATGTTGGCATAATATCATTGAACTGAGAGTGAGATCAAATAACGTGACAGTGAACGGACACAGTGTTTATAAAAATATTATTTTCATGGGAAGTGGGTGCTTATATGGTTTGTAAAAAGGATCGGATACATTTATTTATGATCGATGCCTATCAATCGGCACGATGTTCATTGTATGTTCGTCATTCCACATTTGCAATAATTCCGCATTCGTTTTACGGTGCAACAAAAATAATTGCTTGTCAAATGTGTTTAACATTTATCGAACTAATAATTAGAATACCTAATGATTTATTTCATTTTTTCATTCGATATTTCCGTTTCGCAGACAATAACTGAGCAAATCATTCGGAATGTAAGTGACTCGCCTTGGCCAAACTGGTAACAGTTATCTCCCTTGATTAAGGGGCGTGGTGAACTGACGTCATAATTGACCAATGAGAGGCGTTTTCTATCTCCGAGCGATCGAGAGCGGCGTGTCTGGATTACGGAAAAAAACGATGATTTCCCGATGTCGTCCACATATGTAGTCATTGCGAGGGTCAGTGGTCAAATGTGGCGTAAAGTTGGAGACATTGGGTGGGATTCACAGAAAGCCAAAATACTTGTCTATAGGTTCAATGCCTCATTTTATGAGGAAAGCAAAGATTGATTGATTAGAATAGTTTGGCCTTCCGGTTTTCGATCAGAACTTCGTAGAGCAAGTGTCCTCCCTTGTGTCTTAAAAGGAGGGTTCTATCGGGGTATTTTTTGTGGAAACGAAATTCGAGAGGATATTCCTGTTTACATATATATGTCATTAATACATGACCTGGAGCCTGGAGCGGCGTTGAAATAAGCCTATGGCTTGTTCGCCAATCCAGATTTCTTTTTGGAAATACAAATATGTTTAAACCACATGATTAAAAAACAGTCAAATTGAAAGATACTAATGAAAGTAATATTTTGATGACTTTATATTTCACAAATTGATAAAAGCAAGCACTCACTTGTTGAAAAATACAAACGATGAGAACTGAAGCCATACAGCGGCGCTACGAGTGGGTAAAATTTCGCTACGGTCTAACAGCATATCATTTATTAGTTTTATTATGTGTTATCTATTACTCTGTGAATTTTCTATCATTGAATATGTTTTATTTTTTAGAAAGTGTAAAATTGGGTTAAATATAGCGTGTTTTGATTTCAGGTAATGCCAAGAATCCAATATGGCGGATGCTGCCGATAGATCGGTGATAGAACTTTCCCTTTAATTTATATCAATAGCGGGAATATTTATCTCAAATATTTCTTAACCGATTTCGCTCAAATTTGGAATACGAGCTCATAATATCGTATATAAACAGTATATGAAAGCTAAAATCTAGATTTTGAATTTTGAAACATATTTTCAAAACAGCGATTCGAACCCCTGTGGATATTATACTTTGAAAATATTTTATAAGACCATATTGTTCGTCAAGCCGTCAATATTAATAAAGTATCTCTACATGTTTTTTATGCGTTTTAAACATATCTTATTAATTAGGAAATGATAATGAGAGGAGAGGTGATCTGGGTTTTAATGCCGCTTTAAACTGTATTTCGACCTCGTCAAGGCGAAATGGTCGTGTGGTAAACTGTTGGTACGGTCAGTGCTAGCGAAAGTTGCTTTACTCTGAGGGTGTAGGTTCGAATCCCACATGTGTTAAAAGTACCATAATTTTTACTATTGAAGGTAGTGTTATCCCAAATATAACCTTGTTATAATGTGCACTATCTAAATGTTTTTTCTAATTATCTATGTGTTTTTATAATGACTGAGAGCATTTGCCGTGTTTGCTGGGATTGTTGTGAAACCAAAACATTCAGGAATGAACTTAAATTTTGAACTAATAGCTATAGTCACTTACCACAAATGATTTTCTTTTTTAAATAATTGATTTGGTTTGTTACATAACGTAAAATGTATTGACAAATTATTATAACAGCCATGTATTTAAATTTATTTGATATCAAATGCATAAATCCAAGATTCAATAATTACAAAGTATTAAAGGAGATATTTCTTGTAGAAAGATTATTTCAAAAAGAAATAATGAATCATTCGCCAATTATTCAGCAAATAATAATTATTTCTTAAAACAAATGTCCTTCAGCACTTATGGTTATGTGTGTATCGTACTTCTTGCATTCAATGTATATGTACATGGATATTGTAACCTCTGGGAATAAAACAAGCCCGCAACAACATCGTGGTTATGCATTGTGGTGAAACCTACGAGCAGCGGCTGAAACTAACGATCCATAGTTGGTACTGCACTGTTCGTATTGCACCAGTTCTTTGTCATTGTCAATATGATTTTGCTTTTTGTTTTTGCTGTTGCCTTTGTTCAATTTCTTTTTAAAATATGGTAACGCAATACAACGTAATGCTCTGTAATCACAGAAACTCGATATCGTTGTATAAGTGTAGGTAAAACGTATGTAAAAAATATGCACGTATTTTCAACGTAGGTAATTTGTTTACTCACGTTAAAATTTCCGTGTCTGTAATAATCTAGTTAATTCATGTGCGTGATGTACTGCAGATTGCGGTAATATAGGGGTAACGTTGTTTTCAGGGCATTATTATTTGCAGAAGCTTGAGGTCTTCAATTAACTGCCCGACGACAGTCAGCTGCTAGATATCATAGATAGTTTAACCAGGCTTGTGTTTACTGTTTACAGGTGTGCTGTAACGGTACAGGTAATATGCATTAGTCATTATGCATAATAACGTTTCGCGGGAATCCAGCACCGTTCGCGAAGAATACTATATGTGTTAGTGTGAGTATTTATAAAAGTGTGAGTAATATGTTGACATGTGTTGATATAAACAACGCTGTTTCGAGGAGGATTTTGTCTGGTTGTCTTTTGTTGTGTAATACATTGTGAATCCGGGCGTAACTTTCTAGATAGTTTCAAAGACATATTCAGAAAGGTACAGGTCGAAGTGTACACTTTTATTTTGAGAAAAATATATGTATTTAAAAATCAGCAGATAACTTTGCCCTTGTTGAATTTTTCAAATACCTTAACGTTGTGAGTTTTACTTTTCAACAAATATTATATATTATATATATATATATATATAATATTTGTACATCAACAAATATTATATATAATATATATATATATATATATATATATATATATATATATATATATATAATATATATATATATATATATATATATATATATATTTAAAATAAGGTGTTTGCTCAAGTGTACAGTCAGAATATATTCATTATCACTGTAATGTAAACCTCCCTGAGGATAAAGTTGAAACATGTTGGAGGAAATCGGCGTTAGTTATTCTTTCAACTACCATTTGATTATATTTATGTATATATGAAATTAACTTATAGAGATTGTATAAAATGACTTGCAAAAGAAACGCCACCAAAATACAAAAGGTTATTATTTTTCTAGGAACGAAGCCTATCGATTGAAAACACTTTAAACATGTCTTCTAAATGTAGCCTGTACATTCATTGTACGCAAATGCAAGTTTTCTTCGTAATTTTCGAGAAAAATGAACTTATTGGGCAAAACTTTCAGATTGTGTACAAAGTTAACCAAATGAAATTTGGGTACAAAACATCAACAGAATGGAAGTTTTGCATTTAAATATCCGTTGGCAAGCGACGAACATGGCTTTTTAAAGTGCTACAGAAAAAGAGAGAAAAAATTGCATCCTGCAAGTTGGAACGACGCTTAACCAAGTTGCCTAATCATGGATTGCATCAAGTGTACAATAGCCAGACTCGCTAAATTTTAACTAACTGGCAGCATTGCGTAGAAGCCACGGGGTGGAAAACCAAAGTTACATGTATCCAGGCCGTAGAAAGACTGCTCTACTGACTTGTCACCCATTGAACAACTTTTGCAATTCCATCCTCGGCCATTAACAATAGAGACTTGGCCTTTCCCCCATGTGTATGTAAGCCTTCTTTCACCGTTAAGCTTAAAATATTGTTATTCTATTCAATGTTCTAAAACAGCTGATGATCGAAAACTAGACAATTGACCCTTTACGTCACGTCAATTAATGGTTATTTCTACTGAAAAACCCTTCCAAATGTATGTATTTTTGATACATAATATTATAATATGCGTTTGTTTGATTTGGGACCAACAATGTTTTGGTTCCGTTTCTTTTGCAAGTCAGTTTAAAAAATAACACCAGTGAAAGATACCACCATAGAACACTAGTGCGGACAATTTGGTCTTTAAATACATTACTTATTGGTTATGGTCAATGTTTTTTGTATTAATAACTAGAAATTGAATTGCATTTAAGCTGTTGGAAATTAAACCAGAGTAGTCAGAAGATGACATATCCGACAGGTCCCACATAATTTTTAAAAAAATATAATTTTGTATTCACTTCATTTGGATACAATCATTGTTTCATAGTATACATAGAGTGACAACATGACAGTTGACATATAGTTTTACTATCACCAGTGGGAATAAGAATAGGTGGACAGATATTGACGAGACACAGTCGTTAATAATGCATGGGCATATATATTAAACATGAACTTAAATTACGTTCTTAAGTATTTTCCATTTTCTCTCAAAAGTATTCATATTCAAATGTTTTCTTGCTATATATTTCTCGATGTCAACGACATAAATCAAATCAAAATCAAAATCAAAATCAAAATCAAAATCAAAATCAAAATCAAAATCAAAATCAAATCAAATCAAATCAAATCAAATCAAATCTGCATTCAGTTTTATACCCAAAACATCAAAATTGTCGTTTTGCCAATCTAGCTTAAACTCTCTGGATTATATAGTGTCACTACCGGCCATTGCCCCGAGCCAAACCGCTTTGGTTTTGTCCATATTAATTTTAAGACCGGACATATTATAAAAGGTCGTGAGAGTTTTCATCGCTTCATTTAGAGAAGTTTCAAAACCATCTAAGAATAATTCTGTATCGTCTGCATATTGACCGATGACATATTCGATCTCGTTGAGAATAATGCCCTTTATGTTCTCGTTATCTCTTAGCATTATTCCTAATATTTCAGCAACAAATAAAATAAATATGGGGAGATTGGATCCCCCAGCTTACACCCCTCTCATTCTTCCAAAAAGTTGATAAATGTCCGTTCTGAACAATTATACATGATGAAGCATTCGATATCAGAATATTAACCCATTTCTGGATGTTATTTCCAAAACCAATTTGTCTAATACCATCATTTTTTTCGAAACGGTGTCAAAAGCTTTTTCAAAGTCAATCGGGATCAAAAGACCCTTTTTCTTTTGTAATTTAGTTTCAACATGATATTATAAAGAAGTCTGATGTTTTCTGTAATGCATCTGCCTGGTATGAAACCCGTGTGTTTGTCATGAATTAGAACATCAAGTGTCTCTTTAAGTCTCATAGTAATACATACACTTATGATCTTATATAATACATTAAGAAGAGAGATTATCTTTGCCTGGTTTGGGGATACACGTGATCACTCCGCTATTCATTGTCATTGTCATAGTGTTCTTGTTGAAATATTCCTTAACATACCACTGAACCCATTGAATACATTTCGAAAAGAACTAAAAAAATCAATAGGAAAACCGTCGAGCCCCGGACACTTGTTTTTCATCGATTTAACAGAAACTTTCTCGAGATTAATATCCCGTTCTAATTCATCTGATTGCTCTTTCTTTAAAGAAGGGTTGGCAATATTTTAAAAAAAACGCTTGACTCTCTTCATCTATGCTATTACTTGATTTATATAGACTTTCGTAAAAAATCTTCTGTTCTATTACAATTGCTTTTCCATCAGTTATTTCACAACCATTATCAACAATAAGGGAATTAATAAGTTTATTCTTGTAATTTCTATTCTCCAACTGGCAGAAGTTATTTGTAGGTTTCTCCCCTTCCTCATACCATTGGATTATATTACGAATTTGTATTCCTTTTATATATTCCTATTTTATATTGTCCAATTCGATTTTATCTTTAGATAGATTTGCGAGAGTTGTTTCATCAACATTTTGGAACTCATTTCTTATTTCATCCTCCAAGCGAAGTTTATTCTCTTCCAATTATCCGTGTGTTTCATTTCTAGTCTAGGAGAATATGAAATGTATTTACCTCTGACCTTCATTAAGAATGTTCCCAGAAATAGCGTATTAGTGGTATCTAGGTGTAAATCTTCATCAGCTGTTTTTTTCTATTTCATCTTTTGTATATTTAGGGTGTGTGTATGTCTTTAAGTAATTCAGTTACTAATGCTATATATTCCTCACGTCTTAATAGCGAAGCCCCTTTTCTTTGTGTTTTTAGTTGACAGAGATACCATGATCACTTTTAAGGCCGGTATGATGGATATATTAGTACTTATGTTGAAAAGGTCTTCTGTTACCAGGAATAAATCTAGCCTAGCTTGTTGACGAGGGTTTCTTTTCCATCATGAGCATTTTCTTTTGTCAGAGTTTATCTCTCTCCATGCATCTCATAAGTTCAGATTTTCCATGTAATCTAAAACGATTTGTCGAGCCTTAGGGTTGTTAATATTCTTTTAATTTTCAAAATTGCAATTGATTCATTCCTCATATTTACATTCTTGTTGAATAAGTCTATGTATAAAGGAGTGTGCAGATTTGGTCCATATAAGTTCGTAAGAGTGAATATAATGCCACTAATAGTTATATCCAAAATAATATAGTTTCCATTTACATCCTTAGAAATATAAGTGTATATCTTTAAATAAGTTAAAGAATACTATAACAGAAACACAATCAAATTCTAGTCAGGAAAATGCGCTAGAATAGTAACATAAGTTATGCTCCAGAATTAACTCTGAAAATATCATAAGGCATTTCATCAGTAAGTGGGTATATACAATACACATGCAGAGATTCAGCAAGATATACTGAAGAGTTCTGTTCCAGAAACGAACCAAGTCACAATCCAATGCATGTTTATGGAAACGAAAAAAAACAACTGTTTTCAGAAATGTGAAAGTGTCAAAAGGCACCACTTTCGTTATTTGGTAATGCACAAACATACACATTTTCAGAGAGATATGATGAAGGGGTTTGGAGTTCTGTCCGGATACCTATCCCTGAAACGAAACGAAATGATTACGGACAGACAGACAGACAGACGGACATGTTGATGACTATATCCCACGGTATTACATACAGATGGGATAAAAATCAAAATTTACATTAATTACATAAATCCAACGATAACTTACATAGGAAAACAACAAATTTCAATTTCAAGAAAACTTCTCCATTGTACGACGTACGTCATCATGATGCCGTATCTAAAGAATAATATCTATTGCAGTAGCATCAAAGTAACCTGTCTCCTAAAGTGTGGTAACATGCGAGAGGGTATCAAAATGTACGTCTGCAAAAATAAGAGAAAGCTACATGGTAATTACCTGTCGAAATAATTGAATGATTCTTGTATGAAGAAAGTACGAGAAGGTCAGCACGGAATCGTCATTCTACATTCAGTCATTTTATATTCAGTCATTCTACATTCAGTCATTCTACACTCAGTCATTCTACATTCAGTCATTCTACACTCAGTCATTCTACATTCAGTCATTCTACATTCAGTCATTCTACCTTCAGTCATTCTACATTCAGTCATTCTACATTCAGTCATTCTACATTCAGTCATTCTACATTCAGTCATTCTACATTCAGTCATTCTACATTCTTGTATCCAATGTTGAGTTGTCATTATTGTTGCAGTAGATCAGTCATTCCTTCAACAGATTTTTCAAAAACAAGCCTGCACATATGAACGCTTATCCTTGTTTTACTGGTCGTCTTGCTCGCTTATCCTTGTTTAACTGGTTATGTTGCTCGCTTATCCTTGTTTTACTGGTCGTCTTGCTCGCTTATCCTTGTTTAACTGGTTATGTTGCTGGCTTATCCTTGTTTTACTGGTTATGTTGCTCGCTTATTTTTGTTTAACTGGTTATGTTGCTCGCTTATCCTTGTTTTACTGGTTGTCTTGCTCGCGTATCCTTGTTTTACTGGTTGTCTTGCTCGCTTATCCTTGTTTAACTGGTTATGTTGCTCGCTTATCCTTGTTTTACTTGTTGTCTTGCTCGCTTATCCTTGTTTTACTGGTTATGTTGCTCGCTTATCCTTGTTTTACTGGTTGTCTTGCTCGCTTATCCTTGTTTTACTTGTTGTCTTGCTCGCTTATCCTTGTTTAACTGGTTATGTTGCTCGCTTATCCTTGTTTTACTGGTTGTCTTGCTCGCTTATCCTTGTTTTACTTGTTGTCTTGCTCGCTTATCCTTGTTTTACTTGTTGTCTTGCTCGCTTATCCTTGTTTAACTGGTTATGTTGCTCGCTTATCCTTGTTTTACTTGTTGTCTTGCTCGCTTATCCTTGTTTAACTGGTTATGTTGCTCGCTTATCCTTGTTTAACTAGTTATGTTGCTCGCTTATCCTTGCTTTACTGGTTGTCTCCCTCGCTTGTCGTTATTTAACAGGTTGTCTTTCTCTCTTGTCTTTATTTACCGATTGTCTTGCTCGCTTGTCTTTATTTTATTGGTTGTCTTGCTCGGTAATCCTTGTTCATTGATTGTACTTAGTCGTCTTATAATTGATGGGTTGTAGGTTTCCTGATTGTACCTGGTCCGTCATTCCCTTCCCACAGAAGCCACTCCCTTCAGTTTTCCGATTCTAACTCTGTTCTAATAGACCTGTATTCGCCGGCAGAAAAAGGAGAATCTGATTTCAATCTAGTCAGCGACGTCGTTGATCGGAGAATATCCGTTCATTGATGGAGTGTAGTTTTCTTGATCGTACTTGAGAACGCTGCTGTGATTGAACTTAGTATCAAACAAGTGCCTGCAAAAAAGATAAACAAGTAAACAAACATTGCGTCATACACAGGAAACAGAATATGTTCTCTTTCTCCAATAGTACTTGAACTACTTTATATTTCTATATTGACATTTCTATCCAACGATCCAACTGCGAAAACTTACATAGATTCACACAACGATAAATAAATAATTAAAATAATTATAAATAAACTCTTTAGCAATTAGTAATGACAGTATGGTATATTTTAATTATGCATTTCAAACAATGTTTATCATTTATTGAATCACTTCTGAGGAAAATGAGATAACTTTGATAGATGCGCGGGTAAATGATGTACAGACACTATTTCGTACCTGTAAATATGAAGGTTACATCATATGAACCGCTCAGTCTATACAGGGCACCTGTAAGAGATCAAACAAAGTTAAAGGGGCAGTAGCACGTTTTTTGCAAATTTGATTTTTTTCAAATTTCCCGTTTATAATGATAGTTTATGTCATTTATATTTACTCCAGAGGGTAACATATCTTATTACACAAATCAATTATCCGTAGTTGTGAAAACGGTGTTGCCTATAAAGCAAAAAGTGCATGGCGGCCATTTTAATGAGAACATTTTATTATTTCGTATTACAAAAACGATTCCCATGTCTTTACTGAGCCATGTACACTCACTTTATTTTCTGAAGAGAGAAGGGTGTTTTACTATTGGTGACATTTTTCACATACATTTCATTGACGTATTTGCGTGAAAAAAACGTGCTACAGCCTCTTTAAAGTGGAACATATCTCCTCGTTACAGGCGAATTCAAAAGAATAGTATTATGCCAGAATTATATATAATGTACTCCATACCCATTATGAGAGTGTACATTCGGTTTTCGGACGACTTTGAGGACTACGTTTTTTTACGTGGTAACCACATAATTAAGTGATATTTAAGCGAGCATTCATATGGTCTTTATATGGCCAACTTGAAACATGTGATACCATTCATGTTGTTGTAATTTACACTTAATAACATTTATTCAATAACATTGACATGCTGGTAATATCGGGTCTAAATAGATAAACTGAAGTACAAAATAAGTTTACACGTCAGTTGGTTTTATCATATGTTTAATTTTCAATTATAAATATCTAATGTTTTCGACGTCGTATCTGAACAGTGGAGGCGTTTAGTCATCAGACAAGCAATACATCTAAATCTAAAAATTAATTTGGATAAACTCAACTGTTCATCGACATATAAGGCAAAAATCAATAGATGTGCCTGATTTTATGCACACATTTTCAACATTATTACGCATAGTATGGATCATGTTCGCTTAAAAAAAAATTCTTGCCCATGTCTACATTAAACAAAGATATTTTAACTAAAAATGAAACAGTCATCAATGTAATTCATTCAAAATTCATTCAAAATACTGAAAAGCGTTACCGTATCATGGCATAATCCAATGCATTTCATTGAATAAATAGAAACCACCTGGAGGTGTACACTTTCTTTTTTACTTCAGTTTATCATGTTTTCAATTGCATAGCGTTGACTTTATATCCTTAGGAACGTACTTGCTATGGGAGGTCCGAGAAAGTATCCAAACCCACATGAGTTGTAGACAACTCCAAACCCTATTGAAATATTTGAGAGCCCAATCATCTCGATTGTTATTGGACCCATGAGAGTGTTCACCCCCTGATTGTACATCCCATACAGCACACCAAACGTCATCTGCAGGGGAAACGTGTGAGAGAAGAGAGGAAACAGCAAACAAAGCGTCCCTGATATCCCGGAGAGTCCAACATGGAGAGTTGTGTAGCCAATGCTGGAGTCTGATGCAATGAGTCCAGTAGTTGTCCTTGAGAAGAGTCCCCCAACTCCCACTGCTTGAAAGAGACTTCCGGCCTGGGAGAGTGAGCTCCCCTTGGACTGGATGTAGTTCGGGAGGTGGAACATACAGGCAGATTCTCCTAGGCTCCATAGAAGGACGCTTACGTTGTACACCACAAAGGCAGCTATGTTCGTAATGTCCTTACAATGTATGCAAAGTTTGGACATCCTTCCTTTTGAATCTGTTTCCATCGATGCTTTCTCTAACGATAGGTTCAATGGTCTTGTTTCATCTTTCTGCAATGTTTTGCAAATTTTAGACCCATGTCCTTCGGGGTCTGTTGTACTTGCATTCGTCATGGGGAAGGTCGATGAATCGTCAATGTTATGATAATTTGTGCAAGTATCTGCTGTCAGATGAAATAACGTTCCTTCCGGATATGTGTCTTTGAATTGTCTGGTCAATGACTTCCCTGCTTCTTGACGAACATGTCCATTATATATCAAGTCCGTCGAATTTGATATATTTGATATATGATCAGAAAATGGACGTGTATCTTCTTCTTGATGTATATCGTCTACATCAGTTTGTTCACATTGCACGTATACCTTTGAATTTAAGTCATCTTGGTATTTATGAACTTCAAGTGACTCGTTAGATTCCAAAATGCGTTCATGCATTACCACTGGACCTTTCTTGTTGAACAGGAAGCCAGTAGCACTCAAGTGGAAGGCAATTGCCCCCAGAAGAAGAAGTGCCCCGTGTATTCCATATTCGTTGAGCAGATAGCGAGTGAGAGGTCCCGAGATGAAGAGGCCCATTGCCCCTCCAGATATACATACACCATAGGCAATGGCTCGACGTTTCACGAAGTACTGGCTTGGTACCGTCCCGACAACGTTACCTCCGAGGCATATACCAAAACCTTCAAAGGAAAATAGTTGATAATTTTCAGCCAAGAAAGTGTTATAATATACACACCAAACCTTTCAAGAGAAAAATAGTTGCCATCGTATAGTGTAAGGACCTGTACTCATATGACGTTAGCTCAAAGGCGTAAACCAATCCTTGAAGACAAACCTAAAAGTGAAAAATACTTTATAATTTGCATCCTTATTATAGTAAAGAGAAATGTACCATTTCTATGAAAGTAACATTTACTACATATATCAAAATCTAAAAGAGAACTTTTATGATGGGCATTCCAATAGTAGGGAAATTTAGCATTCATGTGACATACACAAGGCATACACAAAAACCATAGACAAATAATTATGGATGAATGAGATAGGAAGAAAGGAGATACTGGTAACATAATATTCGTAAAACGTACACAAGTCATATGACTAAAGCTTATTAGGACTTTGAAAATGTCTGTTACCTGCGCAAATCATCTTATCGTCCTACGATCATTGATATGGAAAATGACGTTTCGGAGAATAAATTACATCGCAACATGACTAATTTCGAATATATTAAAAACCAACTTGTCCCATGCAATCAAATAACGATCTTAGTACCCATATACATACCATTGTTCACCCTTTCGGTAT
The DNA here is from genome assembly GCA_936450465.1 of Gibbula magus. Classification (NCBI taxonomy): domain Eukaryota; kingdom Metazoa; phylum Mollusca; class Gastropoda; order Trochida; family Trochidae; genus Gibbula; species Gibbula magus. Next base: position 40,873,601 of record OW388306.1, on the reverse strand, counting down.
TTTGAAGAAAAACAATGTGGAGCTTCATTTCAACTTACAAGTCTTTTTTTTCTCCTTGATCATGATAGAGAAACTGCTTCAAATATTTGAAAAATAAAATGTTCTAGTCTCATGGCCGTGGCATGAAGAATGCCTTCATCCAGTCTATCTCGCCGCGGCCAGTTCATAGCATTAGTGCAAAATGTTATTTCACAACACGTCAATACTTGCCGGTGATAAATCCGTAGGTCAGGACCAAGCCAGTGACGGTTTCACAGAAGAAGGCAGAGGTCATCCCAGTGAGGACAATCAGACCCCCGGAAACAGCCGTGATCCTGGACCCGACTCGAGTCTGAATGATTCCTGCCACGGGTCCTACAGAGTGATGCAAAAAGTATTCGGACGGTGACGTTATTTCCATAGACTTGCATGTTAATTTAGTCTTAGATAAATAATTTTCATGAAATAAATTCTGGTTGGATCAATGTCAAATTTTCCAGCTTGTTGGAAAACATCTCAGCTTGAAGTACATATATAATTTGGATTAAATTTTCTGACGACAATTTAACAAATGTCATCCGATTTACCTACGTGAGTACATTGAATAAAAACGGGTCCCACAGATTGCCATGTTAAATGTTTTCACAACTATGTATATATGTTGATGAAATTACTGTCATTTCCTATATATAAAACGGAAAATTAAACATAAATTATGAGGTTGTAGCCAAGATAATTCCTCACAAACATGGTAAATGTGAATAGGATCGGACAAATATCCTTTCAATGAAAATGATTTATCCAAGACTAAATTAACATGTAAGTCTATGGAAATGGCCTCATCGTCCGAATACTTATTGCACGACTCTGTAGATATAGAGTAGAAGGAAGAAGTGGAAATATGCATCTTTTGAACAGTGCCCTAACCTACGTCATGTGAAAGACGTCATAATACTTAGAGAATCACCAAGGCATGACTCGCAATGCTAGCCGGTTGTCAAAAGATCTGATAGTGTAACATTTAGAAATTTATTTAAACTTTTAACAAATCTGACATTTCTGAACACATATTTGTTTAAAAACTGAATCTCACCCTGAACACGATTTCAAAACGATAACTAAGCGTGGACACAGGAATGATTGGTTTGTGACACAGGCTTGGGAGGAAATATAGAAAAAGGTAGATATAGGTAATACACTATATATATAACAAGGCTTATCAACTCCGATATAAATGTTGTTTTAGACGTTACCATATTAAATGACATCGGGAAGTGTCGTCTAATACATGTGCCCTAATGCATTATCTATCATCAACATCGGTCTTACCTTTATGTCACCTCCTCAATTAGAGCTACATCACTTTAATTACGCCAGGCAATAATTACGGCGTTTCGATAAGACGGCAGTGACATACCTAGGTCAACAGTTTCGCACGGAATGCGACGGAGTTAAGTTCAAACTGTCGAAAACCCTCCGTGTAACACATACGATACTAACCGATGTCATTAAATGGTAACGTTTAAAACAACATTGATATCGGAGTTCAAAATTCAAAAAGCCTTGTTATATACATAGTGTATTGCCTATATCTACCTATATCTATATTTCCTCCCCATGGTTTGTGACCATGAACGCCTACATCAGATCCAGAGAATGATCATGGACTTATTTGACAGGTTCTGGATATCCAGGTATAGTCATTCCTCCTAACCTTACGAACCATTTTGCTCCCCGCTCTTTTCCGAACTCTCTCCCTTACCTAACAACGTGAAGGTTCCAAAAAGAGCGGCACCAATCCATGAAGTTTTATCCAAGTCATTTTCTATTTTCTCCAGGATAGCGATGTTTGTGACTCCAGGAGAGTACGTGAGTATCCCGGCAATCATCTGGATGGTGAAGGCTCCTCCCAGCACAACCCAGGCGTATCCTTCATCTATATCCATTCTTTTCTCCACCATTTTCGGTGCCTGACTCTGAAATGGAAAATTAAAGGGGCATAGCACGTTTTTTCGCTGAAATAAGTCGATGAAATGTATTTTAAAAATAATGTAACCAATAGTAAAACACCCTTCACTCTTAGGAAAATCAAGTTTAAAATGAGCGTAGATGGTTCCGTAAAGTCAATGGAATCAATGTTGTCATTCTAAATAATAAATTGTGTTCACAATAAAATGGCCGCCATGCAATTTTGGCTTTATACGCAACGCCGTTATTACCACTAATAATTGGTTTGTGTAATATGATGTTTTACCCTCTAAAGTAAATATAAATTACATAAACTATCATTATAAATGGGAAATTTGAAAAAATAAAATTTGCAAAAAACGTGCTACTGCCCCTTTAAAGGTGCACGATCAGTTTTGCATGATATTATTTGGTTCTAAAATGTACCATATTACGATAGGTGCTGGTTTAGGTTATATCTTCATATTCGACTTTCATATTCATCCCAAAATACTTGATAATATGTTTCAATGAAAACCAAGGAACGGTCTCATACATGTGTAGTAGCCGATAAGTATGACTCTATCTCAGGTATGTTATAAGACTTATTAAACGCTGTAGAAGCAAATCTGTATTTCAAATTCTATATACTTTATGAAAGTTTTAAAATTCCAGCAAGCCAAGGTGCATTGTCCGGTTTTCGATCAGGACCACGACTTTGAATGGTTATTATTTTCGGTTAGAATTGATAATTCTCAATTAAATAAGACAAATTATAACATTGACATGTATGTGTCCACACCAACATGATTATGTCCCTTTAACGGATAACGCTGATGCACGTTTGATTTAGTTAAATTTTTAAATTAAATCTTTCATGGATTGTTTTCTTTCTTAAACCTGAATCAAAACAGTTGTTAAGATCAATGACAATCGCAGCGTGCATACAATATTGTACTTATAAAGTCCAACATATACCCTTTCAAAAACATATACATAAAATTGAAATGGAGATTTGTACGTACAAAACAGAAACATTGAGTCATAATGCCTGAATACACGGCTATAAAAAATCAGTAATGGAAATTCCATCGAATTTGCCGAAAATCTGTCCAAAATGTGGAGTAATACTTGATCAATATGTACTTAACTTTAAAGATCGTGCCAGCCCTCTTTCATTATGACAACAGGGCCGTGTTCAAGAGAGGTTTCAAAGTAATCGCTCAATTAGCGATTACTTTTAAACCTCTCTTGAACGCGATTGCTCAATGTAGCGCTACGTAGCAAAGCGAGCGAACTTTGAGGTTTTGCAAGTGTCGTTCAGGAGAGAATGAGCGCTAGTGAGTTTTATCTCGTACACTGACGGCCAAAAGAAATGCCTACCAGATATCTTATCAGATTTCGTAAAAACTATGATGATCAGTTTGGCAACATTATAGCATTGTGAAGTTGCACCATTTTTGCATAATATATTTAAATTTCAGAAGTTCATGTCACGAAAGAAGGACGATTGTTGAAATGAGAAAACAATAATTGTTCAGTTTTCGATCAGTGCTTGATCCAAAAAATACATTTTAAACCACGAGCAACAATACAGTCACGCATTCGCGTTAAAGTGGTGATGATGATACCGATGTACGTTTGGGCGTGGTTTTCATGAATGTTATTGACTCAAAACACAGTTTTCCACGATTTCAATGGACTTTCGTATTAGTTATTGCCTCAGCATAACGTGGAGACCGCCATAAAATATATTTGAGAAATTATTGCATCGTTCATTTTAAGGAACATAAAGTAGGCGTTTCTTTTGGCCGACAGTGTATATAATCAGTACAGTGTAATCGGTGAATGGATGTCACGACTCGGCAAATACAAGATCGTGTCATATTTACACAGAAACTTGTATTGACTAACGATCACTTCTTTCCATTTTGACCTCATTTTGTGTGAGCAAGTCTATCGAGGCTGCCGCTTGACCTACTTTTATGCAAAATGAAACATGCCCTTTCAAGCTCCAAGTGCTGTCCGTTCTCATGATAAAAATGTGTCTACTTAATTATCATTTAGAGTAAGGTTGCTTATATATAACACCCAACTTTAAAGCAGTATATCAAACTGTATATCAACATTTAGAAGCAATTTATGAAACCTTTCCAAAATGTTGATCCACCTTACATAGCAAGAAAATTATGAAATTTGAAAGAAAATCGAATAGCTTATAACTGAAGTTATTATTAACCTCGGCATAACTCATGTATTAAGTCTTCGAACCGTATGAGGTGACCACTCATAAATGTTTTGATTGAATTTGTGATAATATACCATAAGAGGTTGGTAAACTATTACCTCGAGAAACAACGGCTACATATGTGCAATGTGAACAACCTTGTTTTCCTTAGAGTGAGAAATATCCACAGATTGACAATGAGACCATACTGATAGCATAGGTCACTGTACTATTTCGATTGCACATGTACATGTACTTGCAAGTGCACTTGGAAAATGAATACCGTCAAAGCATAAATCAGACTTCAGTGTCATATTGTTATAGATGTTAAATATGAAATCTATAATTACATATAATTGGAATGGAAAAAAAGGAATGCGTCGGTACTAATTCATGGGCTTTGGATTATAAGGATATAACAACTAATCGTATTAATCTTAAAAAGATTGTAATCTAAGTAAAATTAAGCTTTGTATACGATGTGTCACATATTTAAAAAAAACTTACTCTTACGATAAGCCAATAGCTCCGTCCGTAACCGAATACTTTTGGTGTGAACTCAACAGATTGGTGCACAGGTGAATGGCAGTTTTCCCCTTTGTCCGCACAAAGAAAGTCGTAAGGGAAAAGGGCCAATGCTTGTCGTTTATCCTGAATGTACAATTTATTTGTGCTCAACTGCGCATGTGATTGATGTATACGCTAGTTTCTTGTCACAGGATGTGTAAGAGTAAAACAATTCGTGCTATTGTCTTTGACATTTAGGTGTCGTACACATGCGTAGTAACCTATGTGTCGTCAAAATCCTATCCTAGGTCTTGTACTCAGTAAAAGTAACCAGTATTACATAATAAATTTATAATTCAACTCCGTGTCCATATGTATAACACATATACCACGGAAGATTTAAATGCAGTCTCATGCTGTCATTCCATCAAATCCATTAACGAACGTCTGTTACCAGACAGACATATTTGTTATTCAGCTCTCATCTCGCAATTATATAAGTACAAATATAAATTCATGTAAATGCAACAAGCAACTCAAATGTTTTTTTTATATATTTAAAAAAATATATATTTACATACGTTATGTATGGCCTGAAGAGTCTGTGTAGTTGAATGCGCTCGCCATTAAAATGGATGATTTCTACTTCTAAATCTATTACTTGTTCATATATATATATATAAATAAATGAATTACGTTTGTAAATAACTATAGATGGATTAGATTCATCCAAAATAAATATAGCGGAAGGCTATTTATAATGAGTAAAATAGATGTGCAGGTACCTGCTTACTCCAACAACACCTCCACAAGCCACTCACCATGCAGGTTTACGTAACGCCAGGATACGGTACAATGTTGCATCTGGTGCGAGTTATCATCCTGCTACACACAGAGATTCGGCAGCACGTATATAACCTTGGGGCAAAGGTAGTCTTACTCAAAGACGTTAGTTCATTAATATTTCAGCCTTAAATTAATCTTTTTTACATGATCAACCCTTGAAAAGCAAGTCAAAAGTCTGAAATTCGTATTTGTCAAAGACTCATTTGCATCATTTAATACAAAATGATCACTTAAAAATGAATATTGTTCATAGACTAAGTGTCAGGCTAGGGCATCGGGGACACTGTATTTAGATGGTAACAGCCCTTGAAAGCCACATTTAAGAACATGAGGTTAAAACCGGCGTTGCTCTCTCGGTGGTGTGGGTGATTAGGTCCTATAAATGTGGCTGTCCCGGCGGTGGATAGAACCACTGATCGATGTTACCGTGTATAATAAAAAGTTCAGTTAAGTTCAAACATTTGAAACACATTGTGAAGCACATTAATATTTTTCATCAGGTTTGTTTTGTTTGAGAAATATTTGTAATTTTAATTAGAAAAAGTATATACCGCATTTCCTTAATTACATGCGTACGCCTGCCTTGAATAGAAGCCTGCCTCAAATAGGCGCCTATGGTGTAGACCATTTGAAAATAATAGACGCCCGGCGTTGTAATTAAGGAAATACGGTATCTGTGTGATTGTGATGAATGCGATACAGTAAAAACAGCGAGAGTCTAATCTTCTATTGAGTTGTGATTAAACGTGGTAATGACGGAAAGAAGGCGTTTTCAAAAACACGCTGTGTGCTTACATTACAACCTCCAATTAACGAATTGCTTAGTTATAGATCATGCCATATTAAGTTCTTTCGCGTATTTTATTTTCCTCTCTCGACTCTCATTTTCGAACATTCTGCTGATATTAAAGCATGCACATCATTATGATATTAATAACGATATTATTTGTTAACCGTTAACATGAATTGCCCTTTCAAAATTAGTTGGTGAACAGATGTGGACATGATTTATGTAAAGTTTATGATGTATGTGTATGAACATTACCTCTATGAAAGTAAAACGACTTCATAAAATAACAATATTATTTCTTCTCAAAATATTGACTCCCCCGATGACATTCATATACATGGTAATTGCACATATTAAATAAATGGGTGTTCACAAGTTTATGACAAACACATCCATATAATGTACATATAACCTGAAAAAGCAAGTATGCAAATAATAATTTAACATACACTTTATCTTGGTTGGTTAAACTTTACAATATGGTTGGTGTCAGTCAAAAACAGTAAACATCTGCTTACAAATTCACAAATGATTTGTTTACACATACATCCCATTAACATAACAGCATACCTCAAACTATTTCCATGTGAAAATGAAAGTACGTTGTTAAACTTAAAAGAGTACAGTTGTGGCTAGCATCATTATGAATAAACATGCACTAACATCACTTCAACATATTCAATGATACCGTATCTCCTTTTGGTGCAAGATTTAGACAATAATTGTTTAGCATTATATTGTTCGTTACTTTTGAGTCATAAGCTCTGCAAGCAGTGATCCACATGACCTTGACTATGGATCACATATCTACACCAGTACCTCCATGCTCACACAAGAAGACAGGGCGAAGAGATTCCATAGGGCCAAAAAAGAGGAAGTACGAAAGAGACAAGTGCTGATGAATCCTTCTTAATCCTTCAACTTAGTCAAACACATAGACTAAAATATTGAAAAGGAGCCTTTTTACATTTCTTACAGTCTCCTCAGTTTTCAAGAAATAGATAGATGACGGGTAGCAGTACATTATCGGGATATAAATGTACGGTTTTGAGAGGATTGTGCGAGGCGCCAGTCGAGCCCAACCCTCTCAAAACCGTACATTTATATCCCGATAATGTACTGATACGAGTTCTCTATCTATCTTAGAGCACAGTCAAATGCTTGAGTCGTGAAAAACATGTCTTAAAATGAATATATTTCAAATGAATTGTCAAAAATTTGGCAAAACAATGACATTTCTCATTTTCATATGCAATTTTTTGGGACATTGACGTCATCTGCAGCACTGTGAGCACTGAATTTCCCAATTTGTGCGAGGTGCATGAAGCGTACATTTTATGTAAACGTACGAGTCGTGCTACAACATAAGCGTCGTGCTTGAATCACGAGCATGCATGATAAGCACGTTCTTGTTCAAAAATATTGAGCACTAATACATTTCATTGCCTATAAAGACTGAGTGTTTTTAGAATGAATCAGTTCATACAATGGCTTCATCGTGGACAGTAGAAGGACAAGTACACTATTCATTCAGGAAAGGTAACTTTAGTTTGTTACTCCTTATTTATCAAAAGTTTATTTTTTAAAATCAATACTATTAAAAAATTTTAACTGTTAGTGTTTTTGTAATTCCAAAATGTTAAACATGTTAAGTGACAAGTTGAGCTGTATTGACTAATTTAAGAGATATCTATTATTTATCATATGGTAATGAGTATCACGTCTACATTGCATATACATTATTTCAGGTTACTGCTGCAACGCAATTGTTTTAAATGGTCTGGGAAAGGATTTAGTATGTAGCGTCGTTATGGATATCGCTCGGAAGCTTTCTTACATTACAAGGTTTCAGTGAAACAACCCTGCAGCCTCCATCCTCTAACAAACACTCCAAAAAATAAGATTATGTACATTTCTCCACATTCTTTATATCGCTCTTTATAACTTCTGAATATTATTTTTGGATATCATGGGGGAAAACAGAAAATGAAATAATCTAATATATGTTCAAACATGGCAGCATGGTTTGATGCATGCCACCACGCGCATTTTATTTAATTTCGTGATGTAAATGAAATATACTTTAAAAAATCGCATTTGACTTCAAATCAGTTGCTTTAGTTACATGCTAATATTCTTATTTTAGGAATGTCAAGGTCCTGAACATGGAAAACCCCCGTCGATGGAAGCGACTATATCATTTCGGAAAGGAAATACCGCAGTTAAAGTTTTAAACTAATAAGTGTTTTATTGTGTATTTTCCAAACAAATTAAACAATCAGTTGGCGTTGTTTGTTGTTTTTAATAAAAAGTCTGGGAGCCAGTTTTATGAGCATGATACCCGAACGCAGCCAGACAAGTGTACATCTATCGGGATATTAAATGTACTCCACGTGACCACAATATAATCATATGATTGGACGAAAGCATTTGACTGTGCTCTAATATTTAATAAAATGGTGATATTTCAGAATAAATACTTTTTCAGAGTCTGCGTGTAATACTATCCTTTAACTATACAAGCAGCAGTAATCGTGCAGAATAATTTGATGACGAAGAGGTATTTTAATCATAACCAACCGGGTGACGTGTCGGATACATACAACATACAATTGAAACCACCTAAATGAAATCTCTTAACTAATACTACCCGAGTAATAATAAGTAACACGTTTATTTGGTTCCGCAATTAATACATTATCACTTTTCCGCTTGAAGGTACATCCATTGTGGTGTTTGGGGTCACATTTTCCAAACGTTATAAATGGTGTTACTGTATTGATAGCGGACTTACTACTACTATTTTTATGATAGTCGACTTAGTATTTTGAAGGTAAAAGTAGTAATTTCTAATCGAAAACTTGACAATGTATCGCGATTGACGCTCGCCATTTAGTCAAAGGTAATTTCGGAATCTTATTTACATCAGACAAAAATACAAAATGGAGTTGATAATGTTAAATAGGTCATATAACTACTGTGCATGTAAATGGGAGTGTAATTTCGGTTTCTACACATGCATAATGACGTTTTTCGATTTTTAATTGAAAGTAGTAATTATGATATATTTGGCGATTGGGGATGAATATGCAGGTTTAGTGAAAGTATTTATACAGTTGCAGCACAAATGGTATGTTGGAACGTATTTAAGCGAAATGTAATTTTATGAAACACAATGGATGCATTTTTAACAAAAATACTGGTACTTACATTTCGCTTTTTGCAAGCAGTTGAAAACACACTTGCAACAGATTTTCTATTGTTTATTGTTTTACGTCGGCTGTTCGTGTGTCAGTGAGTAAACAAATTAGCGATGACATTAGTCATCTGTAATATTTGACTGTTACACGTGATGTATTACAGAACTTAAGAAAATATTACATACAACTACACTGTCGGCCAAAAGAAACGCCTACATGATCTTCCTTAAAATGAAAAATGAAATAATTTCTGAAATATGATCAATGGTGGTCTCCACGTTATGCTGTGAACAAATCAATATGAAAGTCCATTGAAATCGTGGAAAAACTGATTCGAGTCAATAACCTTCATGAAAACCACGCCAAATGAAGACCTCTATTTCCGGTTGATTCATTTGCGCACCGTAACCACGTACATCTGTCGCGTCATCACCACTTTAATGCGAATGCGTTCCTGTATTATTGTTCGTGGTTGTATGAAGATCTGATTCAAATTTTGTTCTGATCAAGCACTGATCGAAAACTGAACAATTCATTTGTCTCATTTCAACAAACGCCATTCTTTTGTAACATGACAACTTCTGAAATTTAAATATATTTTAACTTCATAATGCTATAATATTGCTTAACTGTTCATTATAGTTTTTACGAAATCTGATAAGGTATCTGGTAGGCGTTTCTTTTGGCCGATAGTGTAGTATTTAGAAATGTTAATTCAATATGTTGGGGTAATGCTAAGACTCCGACTTCCGCATCGCTCGCCAGACACCTTATAATCCCTAAATGTCATATTAGATCATTTCGCTGGGGATTTTAACGATCAAATATGTGTTCTCCAAAAGGAAAATGAGTGACGTTTTTGGAAACAAAAACGGATAAATTAGAGGCCCAATCCAGAAGAAATAATGTAATTATTCATGGAATCCCGGAAGAAAAGGGTGAGAATATCTCAACTCCGAAGAAAATGGTATACTGTAGACATTTTGGAAAATAAACTCTCACAAGTGAGTTATGTTTAGGGCGATGACAGTAAGTTTGTGTTGTTCGGCGACTTCAATGCGAGAACTGCCAAAGAACTTGCTGATATAGCAAATGACGATACAGACTATATTCCTGTTGGTGATGAGTATGCACAGGATCATTTTGCTATGTTGCATAATTCATATGACACTGTCACAAATGTATATGGTAAATGTCTTCTGGATCTGTGTAAGTTAATGAATATTCATATCGTGAATGGCAAATATTTGCCTGATATTCCAGGAAATTTAACATATGTCTCAATCACAGGTTGTAGCACTGTTGATTATGCTATCATTTCGTCTGATCTGTTCACATATGTTGAGAGTTTTGAGGTTAAGGTTCGCACTGAGTCCGATCACCCTCCGATCGTTTGTGTATTACCCGATGTTATTAATTCCAAAATAAGCGATGAGAATGATGCGACGATGCCATTATACAAATCTGTTGTTTTCAAACTCCATGAGGAACATAGAGATTCTTTAAATTACCATCTAATTGATAACATAAAGTTTTTCTGAAAGAGTTTAGTGAATTACTTCAGACTGATATTAACGCAGCTATCTCTAAGCTTACGTCCCTGCTACAACTAGCCGGCGATCAAGCTGGAGCTATGAAGTTTGTAATACCAAGTCGGCGACAATTTCGTCAACCTCCTTGGTTTGATCAGGAATGCAACAAATTAAAATCTGAAAAATACAGGCTTTTAAATCGTTTTCGAAGACATAAATGTGTTTCAAATCTTGATGCATATGTGAATGCTAAACGCATCTTTAAAACTTGTGTCAAATTAAAACAAAATAAATATTTAGCTGAGGCTGCAAACGATATAAAGATCGCTGCAGCAAATCCTGACTGTAAGATATTCTGGAGCACTCTGAAACGTCACCTGAAGAAATCAGTTGTTAACAAGAGTATCTCACCATATCAATGGTTTGGAATAGATTGCTCTCGGAATTCGATAAATCTGTCTACGATTTTGTCTTAAGTCATAAATGTCTTGACTGCGAGGATTTTTATTTTCTGATGATATATTGTCAACCTCGATTACTGATGAACAGGTAGTAAAATCTGTAAACGAGTTGAAATGGAGTAAGGCAGCGGGGCGTGACGGTATCCCTCCCTCGTTTTATAAATCAGCGATCTTTTCCTTAGTACCTTATCTGAAAGATTTATTCAATACCGTACTTGATAGTGGTACATTCCCTTCTATTTGGAATATAGGCATGATTGTTCCTCTCTTCAAGTCTGGCAATATATCAGATCCATCTAATTACCGAGGGATATCTCTCTTAAACATTTCCGGAAAGCTAATTGCTAATATTCTAGAAAGGCGTTTACGCGCCTGGGTTGATATAAATGAATTGTTGGATGAATCTCAAGCTGGTTTCAGACCGGATTATAGTATTGCTGATAATTTATTTGTACTACAATCACTATGTACGAAATACCTATCAAAACCAAAAGGGAGATTTTATTGCGCTTTCATCGAAATGGATATTCCGCGGCAAACCAATGAACGTAGTCACTTATTACAAATATTTGGGCATTTTATTTTCAAGTCGACTATGCTGGTCCATGGCATGTAAAACCCTCGCCGCAAAAGCTAAAAAGGCACTATTTCCGATTTTAAAACTTTTCAAAGTAAATAAGTTTATTACTTTTGATATTGCTTGTTTACTTTTTGACTCCAAAATATCACCTATTTTGCTATATGGATCAGAAATTTGGGGAGCAAATTATTTTGAAGTTATTGAAGCTGTTCACACGTCATATTTTAAACGATTTCTTACAGTAGGCAAATTTGCTTCTAATAAGGCCATAACAGGCCGTTATCACATGCATATTGAAAGTCAAATGCGAGTCATACAATTTTGGATTAAACTTATAAGAATGCCGGAATACAGATTGCCGTATCAATGTTATCAAATGTTATAATCTTTATATTACTTAAATCAGTTTTTCGGCCTGAAAAATACATCAGGATCCTTAATGATAACTCACTTTTAAGAAGTTCCTGTAAATATAGAATATCTCTACATGCCTTACAAACCCAGTGTTTTAGGAAAGATATTAATACTCTGAACGATTTAACATGTTCATACTGTTCTTCAGGCCAGACTGAAGATGAATGTTATATTCTGTTAATCTGTGGAGCCTTTTCCGAATGCATGAATAAGTTTTTTAAATGCGTTAATGTTAACCAACAAACGATGTACAATCTTCTAAATGCAAAAAATGCTGATGTCATTCAAAATGTTACCATATTTATCAAACATTTGATGTACCTTATGAAATCTCATGTAAAATCGTCTTCAAAGTCACGTAACCAAATATAATTTCAACTGTACTATGGGCCACTGAGCCTTACATGCTGAATAAACATGTCTGTCTGTCTGTCTGTCTTATAAAACGTGATTAACTTACCAGTCTCCTGAAATACTATCCTGTGATAATCTCATGTAAAATCGTCTTCAAAGTCACGTGACCAAATTGTTCTAATATAATTTCAACTGTACTATGGGCCACTGAGCCTTACATGCTGAATAAACATGTCTGTTTGTCTGTCTGTCTTATAAAACGTGATTAACTTACCAGTCTCCTGAAATACTATCCTGTGATAATAGAAAAGTATAGTCTGACAGAAGCATATTTAGGTCCTTTCACATCTAATTAAGAAATAAAGTTCGCTGTATCCCAATGTATTTGGTGATAAAGTATAGTTGCTCTGAACTAGTATAGTTAAAGCACGATGTATAACAGTTCAGGGCAAAACTATACCTTATTACAAAATACATTTGGGTACAGCAAAATGTATTTCTTTTCTAAGACGCCAAATGATCTATACAGGTAACATTCTGCTTTTGAATAATTTCGAAATAAAAATATTAGTATATTGATTATATCGTTTATATTAATGATCCACAGACAGGGCCAAGTGATCATGACGGCTGTTACGTGAATAGAACCTACATCACAAGTTAATAAAGAAGACAATGATTCATTTCTTTGATTCAATAGATGTAACATTGGAATTCAATTTTGTCATGTAATTTTCTTATTAGCGGTTTCATTTTGTTCACTAAAAAAAGGAATAAAAAGTAATCACTGCTTTTTCAAATACACTTTTCGCTGCGCACAGAATTCGGTCACAGATTCAAACGATTTTGCAATATTTCACCGCCATAGGATTATGACCTATGCAACATGGGTTAGGGTCGAAGAATGGAGTAGAAATAACCCCTGTGGGGAGAGGATTAAGTCAATGTTAAATAAAGACAATTGCAAGTGTCATCAGAAGATGACATATCCCGCTGGTCCAACATTATTTGTAAAACACATCTTTCACAGATAACTGTAACCGTAACCGTACTTCAGTTAGAGGATAACACACATGCAGAGTTTCAGGTAAGATGAATGTTCAAATCAAACACGTTTCTGTGGAAAAAGGAAAAAACATTTCAGAAATCTGAAAATATCAAAAGGCACCACTATGAACAAAGTCCAAATCCAACACGTTTCTATGGAAGGCAGGCTGAAGTTAGCAATTTATTAGTTATTAGTTATTCGTTATTCGAATAATGAATAACTGACTGGTTAGTTATTCGTTATTCGAATAATGAATATCTAACTGGCACATTATTCGTTTTTCGAATAGGCTGCTGGCTGCTTATTCATTCTTCAGAGTTGAACAAAGAAGTGAATATAGATATCTATTAAGGGTGGAAACTGACAATATGGGGTGGGGAACCTCGTTCATCGATTACATTCAGTAAGCACTGGCTAGCTTTTCATTATTCGAATAATGAATAACTAACAATGTTCTATGAATGGCTGCGAACGTGCATTATGGGCCGGGCTCGTGACAGGTCAATGTGAATCCGTTGCTGAGAGTGTGAAGTTAGTGACTTATTCGATATTGGCTGTTTCAGAATACATAGGTTTATCCTAGAATCAGCAGATAATCGAAAGTTCTCTCTCAAGGGTAAATCTCAGCTACAACAATTGTTTATAAACGGCTGCGCAAGTGCAACGTGGGATCGTCAAACTGAATCCCTTCATATGATTTTCAAGTTCTTTACTTATTCAATATTGTATTCTTGTGTATGGATCACGTCGCTGACAACGTTTCAGATTATATTGGTTCATAATGAAATTCGAATTACTTTAGGTCCTACCGTAGGTACAAACATCAATCCACACATTCATAGATATAAACATACATATATACATACATTCATTTGAAATTTGCGAGTGTGCATGCGTATAAATGTGGGTAAATGCGTACAAGCTTGCGTGCGTGCATACACATACGTTCAACGGTGTATAAACAGACGTACATGAATATGCTTACATGCATGCGTTCATTGGCATATGTGCGTGTGTTCATGTATAAGCATACGTACATGCGTACACATTCATACATGGGTATGCATACGCACATGCGTACTCATTCGTACATGCCTTCTCATTCGTATATGCGTATGCTTATGGGCTTGCATGCGTAAGCAGACGTACCTGTGTACGATAACTTAATAAGTAAGTGCATACGCTTTTTAGGGTGAGCGTGCGTAGTAGATACATAAAACAAAATTTAATTAAATTAAATTTAAATTTTTTTAAGTGCGTCCATGAGTGCTTTTGTTTATATTTGTGTGCGTTCGTGCATACACATGCGTCCGTTTTGACTTGTTTACCTGCCTGCGTATTAGCATGTGTACATGCGTAAGCATAAGTGCTTAAGCATACGTAAGTACGCATATGTGCATGCGTGTATAAAAATTGTAGGTCCGTACACACAAGTGTATGCAAATATAAGCATACATAGGTACTCACGTACATGCACATGCTTACATGCGTGCGTAAGCATATGTATGTGCATACGTGTATAAAGGTGCGTTTACACTTGCACGAATTTTCCATCCGCATTTCAAGACCTCAGTGCGTGCCAATGCGTGAAGCATTGATTATATAATTTGTTTACATAACAATGCGCACACTTCCATTATTCGAGCACACCTCACGCATATGTTACGCATTTGACGCGCAAAATTGCACACAAAAATTTTAATGCCCTCGGGGCCAAAAGAAACTATTTTCAGCAGATTCAGACTCACAATATTTTTGCCGGATTTTAAATGTTACTGATGGGTTTTTGGATATTTTATTTGGTATTTAAGGTAAAAGTTCATGGAATAAAGACATTATGTTGTCGGTATAATGTATCTTCATAGACTTTAAATCGATGACGTATCATTGGTTTAGTATTGACAGACATGTCAAACGGATAAGGCACAAGTGAAACACTTACATGTACTAGGCCTTCTCCTAGACTCGCCGTAGCTGTATAATGTAAAAAAAAGACAGAAATGTTCACTTTTTTATATCGGATGGCTAAGGAAATTCCAAAACGAAGAATGTTTAAGTCATGTCTTTTTCAGAACTAATTGATAATGATTAAAAACATACAGAAAAGTTGAGTTGACTTTTAGAGACATAACTATTTATAAGTCGTGTTCATTACTCGTAGAATTACTATTTAGCATTCCTGTTGTTATCGTATATTTTGCCTCTGAGTGTATGAGGGCAGGGCATGTTTGTGGTCTAAGCAGGCTGACAAAAATGATGCGATGACGCAAAAATAAATTTTTAACGAAATTTTTTTTGGGGGGAATGAAGATTTAAACAAACAAAATTTATACAATTATTTATATAAATATAGCACAAACCCTCTTAAATATGTGTTCCTATTCCAAATGCCAATAATCTCACCCCTTCACTCCATCTCAAATGAAAATAGTGACATTTTCTATGTCCAATGTTTTCTGAGGCTAGAAAATTACAGTTATCTGCCCCTTACTTTTGAAAACCTAGAAAAAAAGACCTGAGGTGTGGGTTTGAAACTGATGCGGGCGGAAACCAGAAACAAATTTTTTTTTTAGGCCTCAGGATAGCTGTACTGCGTTCCTCTCTATAAAGGTGAATTTTTAGGTTATACTTATATTTTCCCACAGCGATATCTGCATGCAAACTACGAACATCTTGGCTTTGGCTCTCTAAGTATATGAAGCCCTGTTGGCAACAATTTCCCCTAAAGCAAACACGGGAAGATATCCAAATCTGACCAGTCATACACTTCCGTTATAAATATCTTTATTTAGAAACATACAGATTTATTTAGATAATTTCTGATTGTAAATGCACTACAGTGTGTGTAATTGTAAGAAATCCGTGTTCACATAAAACTCGATGAAACATAAAATATAATAAACACTTAACATGTTAATGTCCTGAGGCGTAAGGTGTGTTTGTATGTATTGAAAAATATATAATTACACCTTTTATTGGACTGTTAGAGCTAGGAATTTATGGGCAAATACTGTTCTATATGTAAAAATAAATCACCCTCACACTATCGGTAAAATATGCATTCTGTGTATAAGGGACATTTGATTTAGCTTTGAAAGAGTGTCCATTGTTTCTGTATTTAAATCCTTATTAAACATATTTCGACTAAATCTTGGCGAAGACTACATGAAAAAAAGTTTATGAAAATGAGTGTAAACATATTAACATTGCACCCCATCTATCTTTGAATAAACGTGATAAACATGATTGTTTGTGTTTCTGATATATTTACACCATCGAGTGAGACTGATGGTTTGTAAACATGGGCTATTGAAAAGTGACATGTTTTACAAGAAACTACGTGTTAATTGTATGACTTAATCTTAATCATAAAATTAATTAAATCGATAATTTATTTTCATAGGTATTGACCTGATTAGTTTGTAAGTGCACTTGATGCCATGCAAATAACTGCTTAAAGGAACACCAAATGACATAATGGTGTCGCATACAATGAGAGATAAGTGCACAATCCTTTTGGATGCAGGTTTATACTTTTTTAAAAATCGTCCACATTCCTCTCCCGTTCTATGCCGTATGAGAGACGACCAGGGCTCCGTTCCATAACAGCGAGCGCTTATAATCGCTTATTCATCGCTCAAAGTAGCGTTCAAGTAGCGCTCGTTCTCTCTTGAACGATATGGTGCAAATTCCTCGAAGTTTGCTCGCCTAGGTACGTAGTGCTACATTGAGCAATCGCGTTCAAGAGAGGTTTAAGAATTGAGAGATTACTTTGAAACCTCTCTTGAACATGGCCCATGACTCGTGCCATCAAGTTACATCATAGAACTCCAGAATATTCAAGTTTTCTATCTAAAAACAATAATGCTGTTGGGGTCTTCCCAAGGCAAGGTGAAAATGTGTCGAGATCACTCCATTTTTTACCTTGCCTTCAACCTAGCCAGAAGTGGTGAAACGAATCAGCGACACCTGTCGTGATCACGAGTTACGTCCCTTACCATCTGCTAGCATACAGCAATTGAAATTGCCGTTTACATTTGGAACCAATTCAAAATAAGCGACGATCAACACAGTCACAGAGGCAATGCAACTGTCTTCTAATTGGCTTATCAGGTTAGCCTGCAGTACGTTAAAGTCTTAGCACTGAAAATGCGAGGGTTGAGGTCAAGGGTGGCGGAAGGAGAAGATATGGAAATATTTTCGTTACGCCTGTGACTTTGTGAAGATGGTCGTCTATTCGATCACAAAATAATTAAAAGAGTATAGATAGTACAGTTCTGTCTGTATATTAATGAGTAAACTGTGCCAAAGGCAAGGTTCTCTCAGCCATAGTTTTTCTACCGATTGTGGTTCAAACACCCTCTGATTGTCTGACTGTCTCACAATGGTATATAGAGATTTAGCACAGTAACTGTGTGACAACGAAGAACGAAGAACTAAAATATTTCATATTTTTTGTTAGGTTTAGAAGAGAAACATTACAAATCTCAGTATTGGGTCAATGTTTTAAAATAACGAATGAATCTCATCCAAAACATATTTGATGTCATTGTTTAAAAATGTGAATGAATTATCAAAGTAGACACTTACATTTTTATACCACGCTACGACGTAGTCGGGGGTATGTAGCGCTCCGCGTGTCCGTCCGTGCGTGCATGCGTCCGTCTGTGCGAGCGTCTGTCCGAAATCGTTTCCAGAGCATATCTAAAAAACTCACCGACTTGGAAACTTTGGTATGGAAGTAACCCATATGGTGCTGTTGTGGCTTTTAGGGGTCTCAACTCAGAGGTCCAAATATTTCTTTAATTTTTTACCAAAAACGGTTCGATTTTTGGACTTTGTCTCGTTTCCGGAGCATATCTCAAAAACTATTTGACTTTGAAACTTCAAATTTTATTTGGAAATAACCTTTATGGCGCTATTGTGTCCTTTAGGGGTCCCAAGATTCAAATAGTTTCTGAAATTTTGTCATTTGTGTAATTTCTGGAACATAACTATAAAACTATATACCGGTAACTTGAAACTCAAATATGGATGTTGCCTACCTGTATGATATTGTTGTGCCTTTTATTGGTTCAAATATTTTTATAAAATATTTTCATTAAACGCAATCATTGTTATTCATTGACAAGATTGACTAGATTAAATTTTCCAATTTATTCATTACAAATTTCCAAATTTTACAAGTCCATTTGTTTCCGTAGGTTGAATATCTCATAACCGACCATGGTGATTATGAGATAACCAACCTACACAGATGATGGTTATGGCATATAACCTGCAACTCAAACAAAAGGAATAACTTCCCAAGGGGTGTAATGTCAAATAATGCCGGCAATTCGTTTTATACTGTTTCAGATTCAACAATTTGGCTGGAATCAACAAATAAACATAAAGTATAAATGTACTTACTACCGCTATATATATATATACATATATATATTTAAAATAGGGTGTTTGTTCAAGTGCACAGTCAGAAAATATTAAAATGGCAGTTAAAAGAATAACTAACGTCGATTTCATCCTACATGTTTCAACTTTATCCTCAGGGAGATTTACATAGTCACTGTAATGTAAACCTCCCTGAGGATGTAGGAGGAAATCGGCGTTAGTTATTCTTGTAACTGCCATTTGAATATATATATATATATATATATATATATATATATATATATATATGTATATATATGAAATTAACTTATAGAGATTGTATAAACTGACTTGCAAAAGAAACGCCACCAAAATACAAAAGGTTATTATTTTTCGTGGAACGAAGCCTATCGATTGAAAACACTTTAAACATGTCTTCTAAATGTAGCCTGTACATTCACTGTACGCAAATGCAAGTTTTTTTCGTAATGTTCGAGAAAAATGAACTTATTGGTCAAAACTTTCTGATTGTGTACAAATTTAACCAAATGAAAAATTAGGTACAAAACATCAACAGACTGGAGGTTTTACATTAAGATATTCGAGGGCAAGCGACGAATATGACTTTTTAAAGTGTTAGAGAAAAAGAGAACAATTTGAAAAAATATTTGGTTCAAGTTCGTTACAAAATCTGTAGGGTGATTCGGGAGAGAAGAGAGGTTAGGTTTCGTTGAAAATAATTCTGTGTTTATTTTCAAGTCTTTTTTTGGTATTGATAATCCAGAGGTTTTCTAAATCTGCATTCAGTTTTATTCCGAAAACATCAAAATTGTCGTTTTGCCAATCTAGCTTAAACTCTTGGGATTATATGTATCACTACCGATCATTTCCCCGAGCCAAACCGCTTTGGTTTTGTCCATATTAATTTTAAGACCGGACATATTATAAAAGGTCATGAGTGTTTTCATCACTCATTTAGAGAAGTTTCAGAACCATCTAAGAATAATTCTGTATCGTCTGCATATTGACCGATGACATATTCGATCTCGTTGAGGAAAATGCCCTTTATGTTCTCGTTATCTCTTAGCATTATTCCTAATATTTCAGCAACAAATAAAATAAATATGGGGAGATTGGATCCCACTGCTTACACCCCTCTCATTTTCCAAAAAAGTTGATAAATGTCCGTTCTGAACAAATATACATGATGAAGCATACGATATCAGAATATTAACCCATTTCTGGAAGTTATTTCCAAACCCAAATTTGTCTAATACCATCATGATGATTTTTTTTCGAAACAGTGTCAAAAGCTTTTTCAAGGTCAATCGGGATCAAAAGACCCTTTTTTGTAATTTAGTTTCAACATGATATCATAAAGAAGTCTGATGTTTTCTGTAATGCATCTGCCTGGTATAAAACCAGTTTGGTGTCATGAAATAGAACATCCAGTGCCTTTTTAAGTTTCATAGTAATACATGCACTTATGATCTTATATAATACATTAAGAAGAGAGATTGGCCGCCAGTTTATCTTTGCCTAGTTTAATGATACACGTGATCACTCCCCTATTCATTGTCATTGTCATAGTGTTCTTGTTGAAAGTTTCCTTAACATACCACTGAACCCATATTTTAATATATTTCTATAGAACTAAACAAAATCAATAAGAAAACCGTCGAGCCCCGGACTTTAATTGTTGTTCATCGATTGAACAACAACAGAAACTCTCTCGAGATTAATATCCCGTTCTAATTCATCTGATTGCTCTTTGTTCAAAGAAGGGATGGCAATATATTATAAAAACCGCTTGACTCTCTTCATCTATGCTATTACTTGATTGATATAGACTTCCGTAAAACATCTTCTGTTCCTTTACAATTGCCTTTCCATCAGTTATTTCACAACCATTATCAACAATAAGGGAATTAATAAGTTTATTCTTGTAATTTCTATTCCCCAAATGGCAGAAGTAATTTGTAGGTTTCTCCCCTTCCTCATACCATTGGATTCTACTACGAATTTGTATTCCTTTTATATCTTCCTCTTTTATATTTTCCAATTCGATATTTGCGAGAGTTGTTTCATCAACATTTTGGAAATCATTTCTTATTTCATCCTCCAAGCGAAGTTTATTCTCTTCCAATTCTTTGTGTTTTTCATTTCTAGTCTAGAAGATTATGAAATATATTTACCTCTGACCTTCATTAAGAATGTTTCCAGAAATAGCGTATTAGTGGTATCTAGGAGTAAATCTGCATCAGCTGTTTTTTCTACTTCATCATTTGTATATTTAGGGTATGCATATTCATATGTCTTTAAGTAATTCAGTTACTAATACTATATATTCCTCACGTCTTAATAGCGAAGCGTTAAATTTCCAATAGCCGCCCCCCTTTTTTTGTTTATTTTAGTTGACAGAGATACCGTGATCACCTTTAAAGCCGGTATGATGGATTTTTAGTACTTATGATGAAAAGGTCTTCTGTTACCAGGAGGAAATCTAGCCTAGCTTGTTGACGAGGGTTTCTTTTCCAGCATGAGCATTTTCTTTTGTCAGAGTTTATCTCTCTCCATGCATCTAATAAGTTTAGATTTTCCATGTAATCTAAAAGGATTTGTCGAGCCTTAGGGAACCTCTGTGGGAAGTGAATGTCTGATCATTGACGGATTGTAGTTTTCTTGATCGTACTTGAGAACGCTGCTGTCATTGAACTTAGTATCAAACAAGTGCCTGCAAAAAAGATAAACAAGTAAACAAACATTGCATCATACACAGGAAACAGAATATGTTCTCTTTCTCCATTAGTAATTGAACTATTTTATATTTCTATATTGACATCTCTATCCAACGATGATTGTAACTGCGAAAAATTCCATAGAGTCACAAAATCATAAATAAATAATTATAAAATTAATAAATAAACTATCTTCAGCAATTAGAAATGACAGTATGGTATATTTTAATTATGCATTTCAAACAGTGTTTACCATTTATTGAATCACTTCTGAGGAAAATGAGATAACTTTGATAGATGCGCAGGTAAATGATGCACAGACACTATTTCGTACCTGTAAATATGAAGGTTACATCATAGGAACCGCTCAGTCTATACAGGGCACCTGTAAGAGATCAAATAAAGTTAAAGGGGCAGTAGCACGATTTTGCAAAAAAAAAATTCAAATTTCCCGTTTATAATGATTGTTTGTATCATTTATATTAACTTCACAGGGTAAAACATCTTATTACACAAATCAATTATCCGTAAGCCAAAATTGCATGGCGGCCATATTATGTGAACACATTTTATCATTTCGCATTACAAAAACGATTCCCATGTGTTTACTGAGCCGACTGACGACTTTGAGGACTACGTTTTACACGTGGTAACCAAATAATTAAGTGATATTTAAGCGAGCATTCATATGGTCTTTATATGGCCAACTTGTAAACATGTGATACCATTCATGTAGTTGTAATTTACATTCAATAACATTTATTCAATAACATTGACATGCTGGTAATATCGGGTCTAAATAGATAAACTGAAGTACATAAGAAAGTTTACACCTCAGTTGGTTTTATCATATGTTTAATTTTCAATCATAAATAATTAATTTGGATAAAACTCAACTGTTCATCGACATATAAGGCAAAAATCAATAGATGTGCCTGATTTTATGCACACATTTACAACATTATTACGCATAGTAGGGGTCATGTTCGCGTAAATTTTATTTCTTGCCCATGTCTACATTAAACAAAGATGTTTTAACTTAAAATGAAACAGTCATCAATGTAATTCATTCAAAATACTGCCGAAAAGCGTTACAGTATCGTGCCATAATCCATGCATCTTATTTCTTATTGAATTAATAGAAACCAACTGGAGATGTACACTTTCTTTTTACTTCAGTTTATTAAGTTTCCAATTGCATTGCATTGACTTTATATCCTAAGGAACGTACTTGCTATGGGAGGTCCAAGAAAGTATCCAAACCCACTTGAGTAGTAGACAACTCCAAACCCTATTGAAATATTGGAGAGCCCAATCATCTCGATTGTTATTGGACCCACGAGAGTGTTCACCCCCTGATTGTACATCCCATACAGCACACCAAACGTCATCTGCAGGGGAAACGTGTGAGAGAAGAGTGGAAACAGCAAACAGAGCGTCCCTGATATCCCGGAGAGTCCAACATGGAGAGTTGTGTAGCCAATGCTGGAGTCTGATGCAATGAGTCCAGTGGTTGCCCTTGAAAAGAGTCCCCCAACTCCCACTGCTTGAAAGAGACTTCCGGCCTGGGAGAGTGAGCTCCCCTTGGACTGGATGTAGTTCGGGAGGTGGAACATACAGGCAGATTCTCCTAGGCTCCATAGAAGGACGCTTACGTTGTACACCACAAAGGCAGCTATGTTCGTTATGTCCTTGCAATGTATGCAAAGTTTGGATACCCTTCGTTTTGAATCTGTTTTCATCGATGCTTTCTCTAAGGATAGGTTCAATGGTCTTGTTTCATCTTTTTGCAATGTTTTGCAAGTTTTAGACCCATGTCCTTCTGGGTCTGTTGTAATTGCATTGGTCATGGAGAAGGTCGATGAATCGTCAATGTTATGATAATTTTGGCAAGTATCTGTTGTCAGATGAAATGACGTTCCTTCCGGATATGTGTCTTTGATATGCCTGGTTAATGACTTCCCTTCTTCTTGACGAACATGTTCATCATATATCATGTCCGTCGCATTTGATATATTGGATATATGATCAGAAAATGGACGTGTATCTTCCTCTTGATGTATATCTACTACACCAGTTTGTTCACATTGCACGTTTACCTTTGACTTTAAGTCATCTTGGTATTTATGAACTTCAAGTGACTCGTTAGATTCCAAAATGCGTTCCTGCTTTACCACTGGACCTTTCTTGTTGAACAGGAAGCCAGTAGCACTCAAGTGGAAGGCTATTGCCCCCAGAAGAAGAAGTGTCCCGTGTATTCCATATTCGCTGAGCAGATAGCGAGTTAGAGGCCCCGAGATGAAGAGGCCCATTGCTCCTCCAGATATACATACACCATAGGCGATGGCTCGACGTTTCACGAAGTATTGGCTTGCTACCGTCCCGACAACGTTACCTCCAAGGCATATACCGAAACCTTCAAGGGAAAACAGTTGATAACTTTCAGCCAAGAAATTGCTATAATATATGCCAAACCTTTAAAGAGAAAAATAGTTGCCATTGTATAGTGTAAGGACCTGTACTCATATGACGTAAGCTCAAAGGCGTAAACCAATCCTTGGAGACAAACTTAAAAGTGAAAAATACTTTACAATTTGCATCCTTATCATAGTAAAGAGAAATGTACCATTTCTATGAAAGTTACATGTACTACATATATCAAAATCTAAAAGAGAAAAACAAACTTTTATGATGGGCATTCCAATAGTAGGGAAATTTAGCGTTCATGTGACCTTCATTAAGGCATACACAAAAAAACATACACAAATAATTAAGGATGAATGAGATAGGAAGATAGGCGATACTTGTATAACATAATATTCGTAAAACGTACACAAGTCATATGACTAAAGCTTATTCTGACTCTGAAAATGTCTGTTACCCGTGCAAATCATCTTATCGTCCTACGATCATTGACATGGAACATGGACGTTTCGGAGAATCAATTACATCACGACATGGCTAATTTCATATATATTAAAAAACAACTTGTCTCATGCAATCAAATAACGATCTTGGTACCCAAATAAATACCATTGTTCACCCTTTTCGGTATTTTGAAGAAAAACAATGTGGAGCTTCATTTCAACTTACAAGTCTTTGTTTTATCCTTGATCATGATAGAGTAACTGCTTGAAATATTTGAAAAATAAAATATTGTAGTCTCATGGTCGTGGCATGAAGAATGCCTTCATTCAGTCTATCTCGCGGCGGTCAGTTCATAGAATTAGTGCAACATGTTATTTCACAACACGTCAATACTTGCCGGTGATAAATCCGTAGGTGAGGATCAAGCCAGTGATGGTTTCACAGAAAAAGGCAGAGGTCATCCCAGTGAGAACAATCAGACCCCCGGAAACAGCCGTAATCCTGGACCCAACTCGAGTCTGAATGATTCCTGCTACGGGTCCTAGATATAGAGTTGAAGGAAGAACTGGATAAATGCATCTTTTGAACAGTGCCCTAACCTTCGTCATGTAAAAGACGTCATAATATTAAGCCATCACCAAGGCATGACTCGCAATGTTAGCCGGTTGTCAAAAGATCTGATAAATGTAATATTTAGAAATTTACTTTACAGCTTTAACAAATCTGACATTTTAGAACAAATATTTGGTTAAAAACTGAATTTCACCCTGAACACGATTTCAAAACGTTAACTGAGCGTGGACACAGGAATGATTGGTTTGTGACTATGAACGCCTACATCAGATCCAGAGAATGATCATGGACTTATTTGACAGGTTCTTGATATCCAGGTAGTCATTCCTCCTAACCTTGCGAACCATTTTGCTACCCGCTCCCTTACCTAACAACTTGAAGGTTCCAAAAAGAGCGGCACCAATCCATGAAGTTTTATCCAAGTCATTTTCTATTTTCTCCAGGATAGCGATGTTTGTGACTCCAGGAGAGTACGTGAGCATCCCGGCAATCATCTGGATGGTGAAGGCTCCTCCCAGCACCACCCAGGCGTATCCTTCATCTATACCCACTCCTTTCTTCCCCATCTTTGGTGCCTGACTCTGAAATGGAACAGTTATGATGCACGATCAGTTTTGCATGATATTTTATTTGGTTCTTAAATGTACCATATTATGATAGGTGCTGGTTTAGGTTATATCTTCATACTCAACTTTCATATTCATCCCCAAATACTAGATAAATATGTTTCAATGAAAACCAAGGAACGGTCTCATACATGTGTTGTAGCCGATAATTATATCTCACGTATGTACTCGTTATAGGACCTATTAAATGCTGTATAAGCAAATCTATAATTTCAAATTCTATATACTTTATGAAAGTTTTAAAATTACAGCAAGCCAAGGTGCATTGTCCGGTTTTCGATCATGACCACGACTTTGAATGGTTGTATATACTGAACTGATTGACCTTAAACTGGTTATTTTCGGTTAGAATTGATAATTCTCAATTAAATAAGACAAAATTGATATCTACGTATCCACACCAACATCATTATGCCCCTTTAACGGGTAACGCTGATTTTGATTGAGTTGAATTTTTAAATTAAATCTTTCATGGATTGTTTTCTCTCTTAAACCTGAATCAAAACAGTTGTTAAGATCAATGACAATCGCAGCATGCATAAAATATTGTACTTATAAAGTCCAACATATACCCTTTCAAAAACATATACATAAAATTGAAATGGAGATTTGTACGTACAAAACAGAAACATTGAGTCATAATGCTTAAATATACGGCTATAAAAATTCAGTAATTGAAATTCCATCGAATTTGCCGAAAATCTGTCCAAAATGTGGAGTAATGCTTGATCAATATGTACTTAACTTTAAAGATCGTGCCAGCCCTGTTTTATTATGACCACGGGGCCGTGTTCAATAGAGGTTTCAAAGTAATCGCTCAATTAGCGATTACTTTTAAACCTCTCTTGAACGCGATTGCTCAATGTAGCGCTACGTAGCAAAGCGAGCGAACTTTGAGGTTTTGCAAGTGTCGTTCAGGAGAGAATGAGCGCTACTTGAGCGCTACATTGAGCAATCAATGAGCGATTATAAGCGCTCGCTGTTAAAGAACGGAGCCATGCACTGCTGTGACAGTTGTCGTCCCTCTAATACAACGTCGAACTAATAGCAACTTACATACAACATACATTACAAACTATTTTTTCATTAGTCTTTTCATTTGACGAAGTGAGTTTTATCTCGTACACTGTCGGCCAAAAGAAACGCCTACCAGATATCTTATCAGATTTCGTAAAAACTATGATGATCAGTTTGGCAACATTATAGCATTGTGAAGTTGCACCATTTTTGCATAATATATTTAAATTTCAGAAGTTCA
The DNA here is from genome assembly GCA_936450465.1 of Gibbula magus. Classification (NCBI taxonomy): domain Eukaryota; kingdom Metazoa; phylum Mollusca; class Gastropoda; order Trochida; family Trochidae; genus Gibbula; species Gibbula magus. Next base: position 40,846,283 of record OW388306.1, on the reverse strand, counting down.
TGTCACGAAAGAAGGGCGATTGTTGAAATGAGAAAACAATACTTGTTCAGTTTTCGATCAGTGCTTGATCAAAAAAAACATTTTAAAAAGATTTTCATACAACCACGAGCAACAATACAGGCACCCATTCGCGTTAAAGTGGTGATGATGCTACCGATGTACGTTTGGGCGTGGTTTTCATGAATGTTATTGACTCGAATCACAGTTTTCCACGATTTCAATGGACTTTCATATTAGTTTTTGCTTCAGCATAACGTGGAGACCGCCATTAATTATATTTGAGAAATTATTGCATCGTTCATTTTAAGGAACATAATGTAGGCGTTTCTTTTGGCCGACAGTGTATATAATCAGTACAGTGTAATGGGTGAATGGATGTCACGACTCGGCAAATACAAGATCGTGTCATATTTACACAGAAACGTGTGTTGACTAACAATCTCTTCTTTTCAGTTTGACCTCATTTTGTGTGAGCAAATCTATCGAGGCTGCCGCTTGACCTCTGTGTAACCTACTTTTATGGAAAATGAAACATGCCCTTTCAAGCCCCAAGTGCTGTCCGTTCTCATGATAAGAATGTGTCTACTTAATTATCATTTAGAGTAAAATTGCTTATATATAACACTCAATTTTAAAGCAGTATTCAAACTGTATATCAACATTTAGAAGCAATTTATGAAACCTTTCCAAAATGCTGATCCACCTAACACAGCAAGAAAATTATGAAATTTGAAAGAAAATCGAATAGCTTATAACTGAAGTTATTAGTAACCTCGGCATAACTAATGTATTAAGTCTTCGAACCGTATGAGGTGACCACTCATACATGCTTTGATTGAAATTGTGATAATATACCATAGGAGATTGATAAACTATTACCTCGAGAAAACCACGGCTACTTATGTGCAATTTGATCCACAGATTGACAATGAGACCATGCTGATAGCATAGGTCACTGTTCTATATGGATTGAACATGTACTTGGAAGTCCACTTGGAAAATGAATACCGTCAAAGCATTAATCAGACTTCAGTGTCATATTGTCATAGATGTTTAATATGAAATCTATAATTACATATATATATTACATATATATATATTATATATATATATATATATATATATATATATATATATATATATATATATATATATATATATATATATATATATATATATATATAATAATAATATTTTTATACAGCTATGGGGTACAGGGAATGTGTCGGTACCAACTCTTGCGCTTTGGATTATAAGGATATAACAAATAATCGTATTAATCTTAAAAATATTGTAATCTAAGTAAAATGAAGCTTTGTATGCGATGTATCACATATTTAAAAAACTTACTCTTACGATAAGCTAATAGCTCCGTCCGTAAACGAATACTTTTGGTGTGAACTTTTGGTGTGAACTCAACAGATTGATGCACAGGTGAATGACAGTTTTCCCCTTTGTCCGCACGAAGAAAGTCGTAAGGGAAAAGATCGAATGCTTGTCATTTATCCTGAATGTACAATTTATTTGCGCTCAACTGCGCATGTGCTTGATGTATCACTGTGTATCATCGTACACCGGATGTAGGGAGGTGTACATCGATGATATGTTTGTAGAGAGGAGTAAAATAGCTACATTTCCAGCTTTATTTGGAAATAATATCAAGGACGGATAATTATCACAATAAAGTTTTCCTTGAATGTTTTCCTTTTGTGTATAGATAAAGAACAACATTGATAGTGGGTTATTATATATACGTATATGCGTTTCTCCGTCTAGAGGTTGTATTTTGAATAGCATATGTTCACATCTTTTAATCATTTAAAAAGAAATATGTTACATTCTGATTCACTCACGCGAGAAATAACTTAACTAAGCATCGCATTAACCTAACACAGTGTGAATTCTATCAATATGATATTAAAGTTTGTTATTTCAGTCTGTAAAACATCGGTGTGGTTTTTCCTTTGTGTACAGTTTGTAGATATTTTGTGTACCGTTGGTATTATTTTTACGGTATAACGTAAATCATCTGTTTCATCCGTATCTTTCATTTCCAGGTATCAAAGGGTTGACAAATTATATATTCATTATGTATATTTTAAGAACTGTGACAAGGATGATATGATTTTAATGACATTATCAACAATGCCTTTTAAACACACCCTGTAAGAGATCTCGTGATCAAGAAAAGATTGAGTAGAGGCATCAAAACTGTCCTTACAGAATAATATCAGAAACATGTTCTAAACAGAGGAGAACATATTCCATCAATGTAGATCAAGAATCTGTCCGTGTTTGCAGATTACACTCCTCCAGGCCATGATGAAAAAACACAAAGTACATGGTGATCACTGACCACTTGTAAATGTTCCTGACTCAAATGATTACAATAATGTTATGGTTGAAATAATGACCGCTGACCGAGTGAATATCTGTGATAACCATCGAGCGGTACGCGAGATGGTTATCACAGATATTCACGAGGTCGAGGTCATTATTTCACATACACCACATGGTTATCATTCATTCCATACACAAAGTAGACATAAATTGGTACCCATATATAAATATGTATATATAATACTAGAAAATATATAAATACAGCCAAGACACAAAAGAATGAACACTCATCTGTATGGATCCTCGGTAGCTACATTGGTAAAGGCGCTGCTCTAACGATATAGAGGTCCAGGGTTCGAATCCCACTTTCGCTACTTACAAAATGTTCATTTCTAATTTGACAAAATTTCCCAAATTTTACAAGTCCATCTGTTACCGTAGGTTGAAAATCTCATAACCGACCATGGTGGTTATAGTTAGATATTCTATGAACATAGCAGCAAATATTTCAGTAACTGAAACTCGCTTTTGTAGTCGAGAGTACCTTAAACTCATAACACAGCTACGTTACTCGTGTTAAACTGGAATGATTATATAAGTCAAATACCAATCGACACATTTAGGGGGAGCATTTACTCATAGGTCAAACAGAAAGGGTCAGAAAGGTATAGATAATAATAAGATAATAATAAAATATCATTGGGTAACAAAGGATAAATTTAGCAATTGTTCTTCTATCAAATGTCTCATCAAATGAGATAGAAAGAGTGAGACAGAGAGCATATATATAGAATGGAAGTTGCTGTTACGTAGAAAAGAAGCGTTGATTAAATGTGAGTATATTAAGTAATTGCTTGTTCTTATGTCTTTCTTGGACAAGTCAATTTGGTTCTTAATTACGTTAAAAGCTTTAACGTGCATTTAAACACAGGTAACTCTAGATCATTGATGCCTACGCGAGTTTCCCAAGAGAATGCACAGAGTGAACGTTTACAAAAATCCGAATTATCACATGATATGATGATATGGCTGATTAGATCCAATTAACATCATAATATAATGGCGACAATTAAACAATGAAAATACTGCTACTGACTCATCTGATGACTGTGACCTAGTGGATACAGATGTTGAAAAAAAGATGATGTCACACAGATTACAGAAATCCCCCCTTAAGTGACAGAACAGTTAAAAGATTATTGACAATTACAAAAATATATGTTGTTCCACAAACTGTTGTGTGCTGACCAGTGACCGATCAGGAATATCACACTTTTACTGTTTTAGCTGATGTTCTTTGGTCTTATATTATTTCGTTGATATATATTATATATATATATTTTGCAACCATACGAATCGTATTCTTTCGTAGTGCAAACCTGGCCATCAATGAGTCATCAGTGTGTTGTTGGTTTTTCAAAAGTGCCAGAATCTTATAAGCTTATTTCGAGGGAACCTCGTGATAAGTTCCATAGTACATTTATATCGAACATAACCTGTAAGTGATACAGAAACAATATGTTTTACGTGAAGAATTGCTTTTGTGTGTCAGAAATGTTATGTTGAATACTTATGTAAATCTACAAGCGGTACATCAGCCGAAACTACAAACGGTACAGCGAAGCAGTAATTTATGATATAAACGGTACACATTTTTGGACTATTTCTATATGCCGCAGTACACTAAAACAACTTCCCGCATTCACAAAATGTATCATTTTCCTAATGTATTCATTACTATGTACAAAACTTAATAAGCAATAGAAAAATCGGCGGTTACCTACTGTGTGTTTGGTTTTCCACTCCTCTCTACAAACATATCATCGATGTACACCTCTCTACTTCCGGTGTACGATGATACACAGTGTGTAAACGCTATTTTCTTGTCACAGGATATGTAAGAGTAAAACAATTCGTGCTATTGTCTTTGACATTTAGCTGTCGTACACATTCGTAGTAACCTGTGTGTCGTTAAAATATTATCCTAGGTAATGTACTCAGTAAAAGTAACCCGTATTACATAATAAATTTATAATTTAACTCCGTGTCCATATGTATTACACATATACCAGGATTTAAATGCAGTCTCATGCTGTCATTCCATCAAATCCATTATCGAACGTCTGTTACCAGACAGACATATTTGTTATTCAGCTCTCACCTTGCAATTATACAAGTACAAATATAAATTCATTTAAATGCATCAAGCCACTCAAATGTATTTTTTAATATTTTATAAAATATTTAGATATATACATACGTTATGAATTACGTTTGTAAAGAACTATAAATGGTTTAGATTCATTCAAAATATAGCGGAAGGCTATTTATAAGGAGTAAAATACTTAGATATGATATAAGAATTTGGTTAAAATAGATTTGCAGGTACCTGCCTATTCCAACAACACCTCTACAAGCCACTCACCACGCAGGTTCACGTAACGCCAGGATACTGTACACTGTTACATCTGGTGTGGGTTATCATCCTGCTGCACACACAGACGCATATACTTTGGGGCAAAAGTAGTCTTTCTTAAAGACGTTAGTTCATTAATATTTTAGCCTTAAATTAATCTTTCTCGAATCATGATCAACCCTTGAAAAGCAAGTCAAAAGTCTGAAATTCCTATTTGTCAAAGGCTCATTTGCAACATTTAATACAAAATGATCACTTTTTAAATATGAGTATTGTTCACAGACTACGTGTTAGGCTATGGCATCGGGGTCATTGACTTGTTATGTAGTTACAGCCCTTGAAAGCCACATTTAAGAAAATGAGGTTAAAACCGGCGCTGCTCTCCCGGTGTTGTGGGTGATTAGGTAATCCTCTAAATGTGGCTTTCCCGGCTATGGACAGAACCAGTGATTCATGTTACCGTATATAATAAAAAAGTATATAAGGCCTAAAAACTTTTTTTTTAAAATTCTGGTCTTAACAGGCTGACAAAAATGATGCGATGACAAACAAAATGTATACAATTATTTATATAAATAAAGAACAAACCCTCTTAAATATGTGTTACTATTCCAAATAGTCAATAATCTCACCCCTACACTCCATCTCAACAGAATCGAGTGACATTTTCTATGTCCAATTTTTTCTGAGGCTGAAAAATCAGAGTTATCTGCACCTTACTTTTGAAAACCTAGATAAAAAAGACCTAATTTTAATAAGAAAAAGTATATACCGTATTTCCTTAAATACACACGTACGCCTGCCTTGAATAGAAGCCTGCCTCAAATAGGCGCCTATGGTGTAGACCATTTGAAAATAATAGACGCCCGGCGTTGTAATTAAGGAAATACGGTATATGTGTGATTGTGATGAATTCCATGTCCGATCTGGGATACAGTAAAAACAAAGAGAGTCCAATCTTCTATTGAGTTGTTTTGTGATTTAACGTGGAAATGACGGAAAGAAGGCGTTTTCCAAAACACGTTGTGTGCTTACATTACAGCCTCCAATTAACGAATTGCTTAGTTATAGATCATGCCATATTTAGTATTTTATTTTCCTCCCTCAACTCTCATTTTCAACCATTCTGCTGATATTAAAGCATGCACATCATTACGATATTAATAACGATATTATTTGTTAACCGTTAACATGAGTTTCCCTTTCCAAATTAGTTGGTGAACAGATGTGGAAATGATTTATGTAAACTTTATGGTGTATGTGTATGAACATTACCTCTATTTATGTAAAACTACTTCATAAAATAACAATGCGATTTCTTCTCAAAATATTGCCTCCCCGATGACATTCATATACATGGTAATTGCACATATTAAATAAATGGGTGTTCACAAGTTTATGACAAACACATCCATATAATATACATATAACTTGATAAAAGCAAGTATGCCAATAATAATTTAACATAACTTTATCTTGGTAGGTTGAACTTTACAATATGGTTGGTGTTAGTCAAAAACAGTAAACATCTGCTTACAAATTCCCATATGACTTGTTTACATACATCCCATTAACATAACAGCATACCTCAAACTATTTTATGTGAAAATAAAAGTACGTTGTTCCACTTAAAAGAGTACATTTGTGGCTAGCATCATTTTGAGTTAACATGCACTTACATCATTTCAACAGTTTAAATTTTACGGTATCTCCTTTTGGTGCAAAATTTAGATAATAATTGTATAATATTTTATAATTGTTTTGCATAATGTTTTCGTTACTTATGAGTACACTTTTCATAAGCTCTGCAAGCAGTGATCCAAGTGATCCTGACTATGGATCACATGTCTACACCAGTACCTCCATGCTGACACCAGAAGACAGGGGAAGAGATTCCAGGGGTCAAAAAAAGAGGAAGTACGAAAGAGACAAGTTTTGCTGATGCAACCTTCTTAATTCTTCAACTTAGTCTAACACTTAGACTCTGACAAAAATATTGAAAAGGAGCCTTTTTTACATTTCTTACAGTCTCCTTTTAAAGTAATAGATAGAGGACGGGTAGCAGTACATTATCGGGATATTAATGTACGGTTTTGAGAGGATTTGGTGAGAGTGGTTTTTAGAATGAATCAGTTCATACAATGGCTTCATCATGGACAGTAGAAGGACAAGTACACTATTCATAAAGGTAACTTTAGTTTTTTCCCCATTCTTTATATTGCTCTTTATAACTTCTGAATATTATTGTTGGATGTCGTGGGGGGAAAACAGAAAATAAAATAATCTATTATATTTTCAAACATTGGCAACATGGTTTGATGCATGCCACCATTTCACTTAATTTCGTGATTTAAATGAAATATACTTTAAAAAATCTCAGTTGACTTCACATCATTTGCTTTAGTTACATGCTAATAATCTTATTTTAGGAATATCAAGGTCCTGAACATGGAAGACCCCAGTGGACAGAAGCGACTATATCATTTCGGAAAGGAAACACTGCAGTTAAAATTTTAAACTAATAAGTGTTTTATTGTGTATTTTCCAAACAAATTAAACAATCAGTTGTTTGTTGTTTTTAATAAAACGTCTGTGAACCAGTTTTATGAGCATGATACCCGAACGCAACAAGACAAGTGTACATCTATCGGGATATAATTGTACTCCACGTGACCACAATATAATCATATGATTGGACGAAAGCATTTGACTGTGCTCTTATATTTAATAAAATGGTGATATTTTCTTAATAAATATTTTTTCAGAGTCGGAGTGTAAGACTATCTATTCTTCAACTATACAAGCAGCAGTAATCGTGCAGGACATTTGATGATGAGGTATTTTAATCATAACCAACCGAGTGAGGTGTCGGATACATACAACATACAATTGGAACTGCCTAAGTGAAATCCCTTAACAAAAAATACCAGAGCAATCATAAGTAACACGTTTATTTGGTTCCGCCAAATTCATTAATACATTATCACTATTCCGCTTGAAGGTAAATCCATTGTGTTGTTTGGGGTCACATGTTCCAAACGTTATAAATGGTGTTACTTTATCGAGCAGTACTTACTGTAACCGAAAACTATCATTTTGTTGATAGTCAACTTAGTATTTTGAAGACATGAAGGTAAAAGTAATGATTTCTAATCGAAAACCGGACAATGCATCGCGATTGACGCGCGCCAATTAGTCAAACGTAATTTCGGAATCTAATTTACATCAGACAAAAAGACAAATCGGAGTTGATAATGTTAAATAGGTCATATAACTACTGTGCATGTAAATGGGACGTGTAATTTCGGTCCCTACACATGCATAATGACGTTTTTTGATTTTTAATTGAAAAGTAGTAATTATGATATATTTGGCGATATGGGATGAATATGCAGGTTTAGTGAAATTATTTGTACTGTTGCAGCTCAAATGGTATGTTGGAACGTATTTGAGCGAAATAAAATTTTATGAAACACAATGGAAGCATTGTAAACAAAAATACTGGTACTTACACTTCGCTTGTTGCAAGCAGTTGAAAACACCTTGGCAACAGATTTTCTATTGTTCATTGTTTTACGTAGGCTAGTCGTGAGTCAGTGAGTAAAAAAATTAGCGATGTAATTAGCTATCTGTAATATATGACTATTAAACGTAATATATTACAGAATTTAAGAAAATATTACATACAACTACACTGTCGGCCAAAAGAAAGGCCTACTTGATCTTCCTTGAAATGAAAAATGAAATAATTTCTGAAATATGATCAATGGTGGTCTCCACGTTATGCAGAAAACAAATCGATATGAAAGTCCATTGAAATCTTGGAAAAACTGATTCGAGTCAATAACCTTCATGAAAGCCACGCCAAATGAAGACCGCTATTTCCGGTTGATTCATTTGTGCACCGTAACCACGTACATCTGTCGCGTCATCACCACTTTAATGTGAATGTGTGCCTGTATTATTGCTCGTGGTTGTATGAAGATCTGATTCAAATGTTGTTCTGATCATGCACTGATCGAAAACTGAACAATTCATTTGTCTCATTTCAACAATCGCCATTCTTTTGTGACATGACAACTTCTGAAAATTAAATATATTTTAACTTCATAATGCTATAATATTGCTTAACTGTTCATTATAGTTTTTACGAAATCTGATTAGGTATCTAGTGGGCGTTTCTTTTGGCCGACAGTGTAGTATTTAGAAATGTTAATTCACTAACATTGGGGTAATGCTAAGACTCCGACTTCTGCATCGCAAGTGTCATCAGAAGATGACATATCCCGCCGGTCCAACATAATTTGTAAAAGACCATCTTTCACAGATAACTGTAACTGTAACCGTACTTCAGTTAGAGGATAACGCACATGCAGAGTTTCAGGTAAGATGAAGGTTCAAATCCAACACGTTTCTGTGGAAAAGGGAAAAAACATTTCAGAAATCTGAAAATATCAAAAGGCACCACTATGAACAAAGTCAAAATCCAACACGTTTCTATGGAAGGCAGGCTGAAGTTAGCAATTTATTAGTTATTAGTTATTCGTTATTCGAATAATGAATAACAAACTGGTTAGTTATTCATTATTCGAATAATGAATAACTAACTGGCACATTATTCGTTTTTCGAATATGCTGCTGGCTGCTTATTCATTCTTCAGATTTGAACAAAGAAGTAAAAATAGATATATATTAAGGGTGGAAACTGACAATATGGGGTGGGGAACCTCGTTCATCGATTACATTCAGTAAGCACTGGCTAGCTTTTCATTATTCGAATAATGAATAACTAACTGGAAGGTTACTCGTTTCTTTCGAATATGCTGCTGGCTGCTTATTCATTCTTCAGGGTTGAACTAAGGAGTAAATATAGATATAAATTAAGGGTTGAAAACTGCCAATATGGCGTGGGAACCTCGTTCATCGAATACATTCAGTAAGCACTGGCTAGCTATTCATTATTCGAATAATGAATAAATAACTGGCACGTTATTCGTTTTTCGAGTATGCTGCTGGCTGCTTATTCATTCTTCAAAGATGAACAAAGAAGTAAATATAGATAAAAATTAAGGGTGGAAAACTGCCAATATGGGGTAGGAACTTCGTTCATCGAATACATTCAGTAAGCACTGGCTTGCTATTCATTATTCGAATAATGAATAACTAACAATGTTCTATGTATGGCTGCGAACGTGCATTATGGGCCGGGCTCGTTACAGGTCAATGTGAATCCGTTGCTGAGAGTGTGAAGTTAGTGACTTATTCGATATTGGCTGTTTCAGAATATAAATGTAATTCATTTGTATAGCGCCAAGTTTCCATCTATACAGTTGCTCACTGGCGCATATGGAGGAGTCCGTTAAAAAGTCAAATGGGGGAGAATAAATTAGATGTCATATACAACATGGTTATATTTGGGATAACACTAGTTTCATTCTTCAAAGATGATCCCAAATGTGTTATCCCAAATATAACCATGTTATATTTCCTCACTATCTAAATGGCAAGTATTTCTAATGTCATATACAGCTCTGAACAGGAGAGTTTTGAGTTTGCTTTTGAAGGTGGTTTCACAAGTGGTGGTTTTGAATTCAGATGGTACACTGTTCCATAGTTGTGGCGCAACAATGGAAAAGGCTCTGTCGCCCAACTTGCTGGCGGATACTGGCTGACACAGGAGGAACTGTTCTGAGGAGCGGAGAGTTCGTGATGGTTGATAGATATTGATGAGCTGTCTGAGATAAAGAGGACTGCTTTCGTTGTAGAGTGCTCGGTGAGTCAACAGGAGAATTTTGAATGAGATACGCTGTTCGAGTGGTAGCCAATGGAGAGACTGCAGAACTGGAGTGATGTGGTCTGTTCGTCGCTTGTGTGTGATTAATCTGGCTGCTGAATTCTGTACTCTTTGTAGGCGTGATAACACTTTTCGAGGAATATATAGGTTATCCTAGAATCATGGTTTATCCTAGAATCATGGATCATATCCTAGAATCAGCAGATAATCGAAAGTTCTCTCTCAAGGGTAAATCTCAGCTACAACAATTGTTTATAAACGGCTGCGCAAGTGCAACGTGGGATCGTCAAACTGAATCCCTTCATATGATTTTCAAGTTCTTTACTTATTCAATATTGTATTATTGTGTATGGATCACGTCGCTGACAACGTTTCAGATTATATTGGTTCATAATGAAATTCGAATTACTTTAGGTCCTACCGTAGGTACAAACATCAATCCACACATTCATATATATAAACATACATATATACATACATTCATTTGAAATTTGCGAGTGTGCATGCGTATATACGTGGGTACATGCGTACAAGCTTGCATGCGTGCATACGCATACGTGCAACGGTGTATAAACAGACGTACATGAATATGCTTACATGCATGCGTGCATTGGCATACGTGCATGTGTTTATGTATAAGCATACGTGCATGCGTACACATTCAAACATGGGTATGCATACGCACATAATACCACTGACCTAAAATATACATTTATAGATACAGCATCGCATGAGCTTTACTGAAAAATCAGGCTTTATCATTTTCCTAACATGATATAAAAAAGGCATAAATTATTTAAACATTTACATTGGTTGAGGACATCTGTATTGTTATATGGGATATTTCAAATATTAACTAGAATAGTACTTAGTCTAGGTATGCTTTACAGTAAAAGGAGAACATGTATTCATCTTCAGTCAGATTAAGATTAGGTAATTTACAAAAAGGAAAAATCTTAAAACATTGTTATATCTAACAGTCTAAGTTTAAAATTACCACGAAACTTAGATTCTAAGGAAAAGAAAGCATCACTTCATCATTATATAAAACAATGTTTTAAGGAGAACCTGCTGATCGATTTTCCTTACATTTATATTGCAAGTAGGTTTTACTTAACTGTTTAAAACGCATCGATAAATATATGAATATGTATCTTTCCCATTGTAAATGAATGAATTGGAACTAAAGAAATTTGATCAACTTACCATGGCCGTGTGTTCGTTTTAACATCGGTACAATTCCGAATGTGCAAGAGGGGGTCTGACAGGATGACAGGATGGGATGTGATACAGGATGTTACATAACAGTCAGCCTAAGGTTTAACGACAATCCTTTGATGTCATGAGCAGGGTGACACGATTGATGTTGAGTTAACGAACATATAGTAAATTGTTAGTGTATTGCTTGCAATGTGTCAAACGTACTAAGCTCGTATTGGTCAAAGCAGACAGCCAATGGAATTTCCAAAGAACAGAAAATCCATAGAAGTAAGAAACAGATATGTCCATAATGATTAATGACAACGGATTACCGTGGAATGAGAAAGAAACCTAACACGGTAGGTTTTGTTGTATTTCTCTTTCTTAAAATTGTTAAGTAATTTTCATTATGTCCAGTACTTGATGAGAGTTAAACAATTCCCATAGTTATACATCGTAAGTTTCACTTTCTAGAATAAAAAATACTTTGAGATAGTATCATACCTATGTGCTTTCATTTCATTTCAAATGTTAAATAATGGAATAGATAAACGTGAGACATAGAAACGAGATGTGTTGGTGCTAGCAAGATTATCCCGAATGTACATCCGCTAGTTCTTCATACAAATCCTCGTTATCACTAGACTCAATTGTTCAAAGCGTGATATTATTGCTAGAATCATAGTCTGACATAGCGGAAAATGGTCAGTGATAGACAAACACACGAAGTTACGCTATAGAATTAACACTTCAACAGATGATGCAGATTTACTCCTAGATACCACTAATACTCTATTTCTGGAAACATTCTTAATGAAGGTCAGAGGTAAATCTATTTCATATTCTTCTAGACTAGTAAGAAAAACACAAAGAATTGGAAGAGAATAAACTTCGCTTTGAGGATGAAATAAGAAATGATTTCCAAAATGTTGATGAAACAACTCTCGCATATATCGAATTGGAAAATATAAAAGAGGAAGATACACCCCCGGCCAAAAGAAACGCCTACTAGATATCTTATCAGATATGGTAAAAACTGTTATGAGCAGTTTAGCAATATTATAACATAATGAAGTTGCACCATTTCTGCATTTTATATTTGAATTTTAGAAGTTCATGTCACGAAAGAAGGGCGATTGTTGAAATGAGAAAACAATAATTGTTCAGTTTTCGATCAGTGTTTGATCAGAACAACATTTTAAAAAGATTTTCATACAACCACGAACAACAATACAGGCACGCATTCGCGTTAAAGTGGTGATGATGCTACCAATGTACGTGGTTAAGGTGCGCAAGTGAATCAACCGAAAATAGCAGTCTTCATTGGGCGTGGTTTTCATGAATGTTATTGACTCGAATCACAGTTTTCTACGATTTCAATGGACTTTCATAGTAGTTATTGCTTCAGCATAACGTGGAGACCGCCATTAATAATATTTAAGTAATTAGTGCGTCTTTCATTTTAAGGAGCAAAAGTAGGCGTTTCTTTTGGCCGGGGGTGTATAAAAGGAATACAAATTCAGTCTGATTAAAATCGACGGTTATCTGTGGAATAAAAATTGCAAAATAGTGCATCTACCGGGATACGAACTCATATCAGTCGTAGGTTCCACGCCAAACCGTCTGATTACAGCCCGTAGACTCGCGTTTTCGAGCGCAATTCAGGTAGCCAATCAAAAGATGCCTTCGGTGCGAGAAGCTAGGGGCAGATAACTCCAAACAGCTATCCTTTTGTATGTTCCAAATGCTTTCAAAACAGCGACCGTGTAAATAATATGATGTGATTGGTCAGCTATTTGACTGGGCTTTGGCTGCGCTAAACTGGTTCGGAACACACGCCTATACGGGATGTTCTCAGACCTTGTCGCGAGGAATCTACAGAACCTGTTCGTATCCCGATAGATATATTATTTTGCAAATTTTATTCCTCGGAACAAGGTCGATTTTAATCAGACTGAATACAAATTCGTAGTAGAATCCAATGGTATGAGGAAGGGGAGAACCGTACAAATTACTTCTGCCATTTGGGGAATAGAAATTACAAGAATAAACTAATTAGCAGCTCCGACTTATTCGGAGCTGCTATCAGTTTTTATGCAGATTCCGTCGCCGCCGCCGGTGCAGTTTGTATTCGCTATAACTTTTTTCCTAGAAGGTTTTGAAAACTCATATACATAACTTCTTACTTATGCCCCTGGGGAATTTTTTTGACATGTTCACATTCAAGGTCAAAGGTCAAGGTCACGAGTTCTGAAATCGCTAAACAAAATCCTTGTAAACACGATAACTTGAAAAATATTTGTGCTATCAGGCTCTCTTTTGGTGTATATCAACTATGGAGAAAGTCAAAGATTTAAAAAGATTTTCGCTAACATCCGTCAAAGGTCAAGGTCATAGCGAGGTCACAACCTAAGCATCCTTTTGCGACAATGTCTTATTTCAACTATTAACACTTTGAATCATTACATGATTAAGAAACACAATGAAAAGCGATCACTGATTGTGTGGCCTTGAATTTTAAAGATCAAGGTCACGAGATAGGGTCAAGGTCACGAGCTCTGAAATCACTAAATAACTTTTTCCATGAAGGTATCAACACCTCATAGATATAGCTTCTTTCTTGTACACCTGGGGAGTTATTTTGACATGCTCACATTCAAGGTCAAAGGTCAAGGTCATGAGTTCTTAAATCACTACAAAAATCCTTGTAAACACGATAACTTCAACAACTTCTGTGCTTTCAGGCCCTTACTTGGTATATATCAACTATGGAGAAAGACTGTGATTTGAAAAGGTTTTCGCTAAAATCTGTCCAAGGTCAAGGTCACAGCGAGGTCACAACTTAAGCATGCAGTTGCGAACATGCCTTATTTTATCTATTAACACTTAAAATCATTACATGATTGTTATACACAATGAAAAGTGATCATTGACTGTGTGACCTTGACGATCAAAGGTCAAGGTCACGAGATAGGTCATGGTGACCAGTTCTGAAATCTCTAAATAACTTTTTTCCAAGTAGGTATTAACACCTCATATACAAAGCTTCCTTCTTATAAATCTGGTGAATGATTTTGACATGTTCGCATTCAAGGTCAAAGGTCAAGGTCATGAGATCTTAAATCACTACAACAATCCTTGTAAACACGATAACTTCAAACATATTTGTGCTGTCAGGCTCTTATTTGGTATATATCAACTATGGAGAAAGACCAAGATTTGAGAATGTTTTCGCTAAAATCTGTCAAAGGTCAAGGTCACAACTTAAGCATGCTATTGTGAATATGCCTTATGTTAACACTGAATACTTTGAGTCATTGCATGATTGTTATACACAATGAAAAGTAATCATTGATGGTGTGACCTTGAAGTTCAAAGGTCAAGGTCATGAGATATTGGTTAATCCTTTGATCCAATTTTGAAATCAGAAATAGGTTTTAAGAACTTGTGAAAAGTGATCCCAGTTATGATTCAACTTGTTAGAATAACTTGAATAATGAAAAAAAAATTGTGAAAAAAAAATTCCCATTTTATTTATGCTGAGGAGAAGGTGGAACAGGGAAAGGCGAGACCCAAAGTTTCGGAGCTGCTCTGCTTTTGCGGTGTCCCGCAAACGCTCATCTAGTTAATACCCTTATTGTTGATAATGGTTGTGAAATAACTGATGGAAAGAGAATTGTAAATGAACAGAAGATGTTTTACGAAAGTCTATATAAATCAAGTAATAGCATAGAGGAAGAGAGTCAAGCGGTTTTTAAAAATATTGCCATCCCTTCTATGAACAAAGAGCAATCAGATGAATTAGAACGGGATATTAATCTCGAGAAAGTTTCTGTTGTTGTTCAATCGATGAAAAACAATTAATTCCGGGGCTCGACGGTGTTCATATTGATTTTGTTTAGTTCTATAGAAATATATTAAAATATGGGTTCAGTGGTATGTTAAGGAAACTTTTAACAAGAACACTATGACAATGATAATGAATAGGGGAGTGATCACGTGTTTCATTAAACTAGGCAAAGATAAACTGGCGGCCAATCTCTCTTCTTAATGTATTATATAAGATCATAAGTGCATGTATTACTATGAAACTTAAAAAGACACTGGATGTTCTGGATGACACCAAACTGGTTTTATACCAGGCAGATGCATTACAGAAAACATCAGACTTCTTTATGATATCATTTTGAAACTAAATTACAAAAAAGGGTCTTTTGATCCCGATTGACCTTGAAAAAGCTTTTGACACTGTTTTCGAAATCATCATGATGGTATTAGACAAATTTGGGTTTGGAAATAACTTCCAGAAATGGGTTAATATTCTGATATTGTATGCTTCATCATGTATATTTGTTCAGAAGGGACATTTATCAACTTTTTTGGAAAATGAGAGGGGTGTAAGCAGGGAGATCCAATCTCCCCATATTTATTTTATTTGTTGCTGAAATATTAGGAATAATGCTAAGAGATAACGAGAACATAAAGGGCATTTTCCTCAACGAGATCGAATATGTCATCGGTCAATATGCAGACGATACAGAATTATTCTTAGATGGTTCTGAAACTTCTCTAAATGAAGCGATGAAAACACTCATGACCTTTTATAATATGTCCGGTCTTAAAATTAATATGGACAAAACCAAAGCGGTTTGGCTCGGGGAAATGATCGGTAGTGATATATATAATCCCAAGAGTTTAAGCTAGATTGGCAAAACGACAATTTTGATGTTTTGGGAATAAAACTGAATGCAGATTTAGAAAACCTCTGGATGATCAATACCAAAAAAAGACTTGAAAATATACACAGAATTATTTTCAACGAAACCTAACTTTGATTTATCAAAACTTTGGCTTTATCTACTAGTATTGTTTATATCCTCTCTTCTCTCTGGTTTTGTCCATATTAATTTTAACTTTTCACAAGTTCTTAAAACCTATTTCTGATTTCAAAATTGGATCAAAGGATTAACCAATATCTCATGACCTTGACCTTTGAACTTCAAGGTCACACCATCAATGATTACTTTTCATTGTGTATAACAATCATGCAATGACTCAAAGTGTTCATTGTTAACATAAGGCATATTCACAATAGCATGCTTAAGTTGTGACCTTGCTGAGACCTTGACCTTTGACAGATTTTAGCGAAAACGTTTTCAAATCTTGGTCTTTCTCCATAGTTGATATATACCAAATAAGAGCCTGACAGCACAAATATGTTTGAAGTTATCGTGTTTACAAGGATTGTTGTAGTGATTTAAGAACTCATGACCTTGACCTTTGACCTTGAATGTGAACATGTCAAAATCATTCACCAGATTTATAAGAAAGAAGCTATGTATATGAGGTGTTAATACCTACTTGGAAAAAAGTTATTTAGAGATTTCAGAACTGGTCACCATGACCTATCTCGTGACCTTGACCTTTGATCGTCAAGGTCACACAGTCAATGATCACTTTTCATTGTGTATAACAATCATGTAATGATTCAAAGTGTTAATAGTTAAAATAAGGCATCCTTAAGTTGTGACCTCGCTGTGACCTTGACCTTGGACAGATTTTAGCGAAAACCTTTTCAAATCTCATTCTTTCTCCATTGTTGATACATACCAAGTAAGGGCCTGATAGCACAGAAGTTATGGAAGTTATCGTGTTTACAAGGATTTTTGTAGTGATTTAATAACTCATGACCTTGACCTTTGACCTTGAATGTGAGCATGTCAAAATAACTCCCCAGGTGTACAAGAAGGAAGCTATATCTATGAGGTGTTGATACCTTCATGGAAAAAGTTATTTAGTGCTTTCAGAGCTCATGACCATGACCCTATCTCGTGACCTTGATCTTTAAAATTCAAGGCCACACAATCAGTGATCACTTTTCATTGTGTTTCTCAATCATGTAATGATTCAAAGTGTTAATAGTTGAAATAAGACATTGTCGCAAAAGGATGCTTAGGTTGTGACCTCGCTGTGACCTTGACCTTTGACGAATGTTAGCGAAAATCTTTTTAAATCTTTGCCTTTCTCGATAGTTGATATACACCAAAAGAGAGCCTGATAGCACAAATATTTTTCAAGTTATCGTGTTTACAAGGATTTTGTTTAGCGATTTCAGAACTCGTGACCTTGACCTTTGACCTTGAATGTGAACATGTCAAAAAAATTCCCCAGGGGCATAAGTAAGAAGTTATGTATATGAGTTTTCAAAACCTTCTAGGAAAAAAGTTATAGCGAATACAAACTGCACCGGCGGCGGCGACGGAATCTGCATAAAAACTGATAGCAGCTCCGAATAAGTCGGAGCTGCTAATTAGTTTATTCTTGTAATTTCTATTCCCCAAATGGCAGAAGTAATTTGTACGGTTCTCCCCTTCCTCATACCATTGGATTCTACTACGAATTTGTATTCAGTCTGATTAAAATCGACCTTGTTCCGAGGAATAAAATTTGCAAAATAATATATCTACCGGGATCCGAACAGGTTCTGTAGATTCCTCGCGACAAGGTCTGAGAACATCCCATATAGGCGTGTGTTCCGAACCAGTTTAGCGCAGCCAAAGCCCAGTCAAATAGCTGACCAATCACATCATAGTATTTAAACGGTCGCTGTTTTGAAAGCATTCGGAACATACAAAAGGATAGCTGTTTGGAGTTATCTGCCCCTAGCTTCTCGCACCGAAAGCATCTTTTGATTGGCTACCTGAATTGCGCTCGAACACGCGAGTCTACGGGCTGTAATCAGACGGTTTGGCGTGGAACCTACGACTGATATGAGTTCGTATCCCAGTAGATGCACTATTTTGCAATTTTTATTCCACAGAAAACCGTCGATTTTAATCAGACTGAATTTGAATTCCTTTTATTCACAACTGGCCAAAAGAAACGCCTACTTTATGCTCCTTAAAATGAAAGACGCACTAATTTCTTAAATATTATTAATGGCGGTCTCCACGTTATGCTGAAGCAATAACAACTATGAAAGTCCATTGAAATCGTAGAAAACTGTGATTCGAGTCAATAACATTCATGAAAACCACGCCCAATGAAGACTGCTATTTTCGGTTGATTCACTTGCGCACCTTAACCACGTACATCGGTAGCATCATCACCACTTTAACGCGAATGCGTGCCTGTATTGTTGTTCGTGGTTGTATGAAAATCTTTTTAAAATGTTGTTCTGATCAAACACTGATCGAAAACTGAACAATTATTGTTTTCTCATTTCAACAATCGCCCTTCTTTCGTGACATGAACTTCTAAAATTCAAAAATAAAATGCAGAAATGGTGCAACTTCATTATGTTATAATATTACTAAACTGTTCATAACAGTTTTTACCATATCTGATAAGATATCTAGTAGGCGTTTCTTTTGGCCGGGGGTGTATCTTCCTCTTTTATATTTTCCAATTCGATATTTGTGAGAATTGTTTCATCAACATTTTGGAAATCATTTCTTATTTCATCCCCCAAGCGAAGTTTATTCTCTTCCAATTCTTTGTGTTTTTCTTTCTAGTCTAGACGAATATGAAATAGAGTTACCTCTGACCTTCATTAAGAATGTTTCAAGAAATAGAGTATTAGTGGTATCTAGGAGTAAATCTGCATCATCTGTTTTTTTCTATTTCATCATTTTCATATTTAGGGAATGCGTATTCATATGTCTTTAAGTAATTCAGTTACTAATGCTTTATATTCCTCACATCTTAAAGATATTCTAACCTCAGAGGGTAGGTTTCGCGGAAATGATTCTGACAGCAGTAAAGAATAAAGACACAAAAGTATTGGATAAAATATCAACCCCAAAATAGAAGAAAAAACGTTTTTAAAAAATACTTCACTAACACAGCCGCAAAACGTTTCATTAGCCAATCAGCTGATGGCGGAGGTGTGACGTGTTACTCAGGAGTCGTGCCCTTACAATTATCTGGCTCATGTTAATGTTTACATTATACATTCGTATAGCCGTGACGTAATTTTCGCTGATTTCACTTGTCTAAACAGCCTCAAAGTGATCAAAGTTATTAGAAACAATGTCGGCATATTCTGCTAAGTCATTAATTAACTTTGGCTCTTGTACACATGTGTTTAGATTGTTTAATCTCCGATAATGCCGAGTGGATACCAACGTAAATCTACCGCCATTGTCTTTTCTTTGTATCATATTGAAGTGTTAATTCAATAGCGTAACTTCGTGTGTTTGTCTATCACTGACCATTTTCCGCTATGTCAGACTATGATTCTAGCAATAAGATCACGCTTTGAACAATTTAGTCTAGTGATAACGAAGATTTGTATGAAGAACTAGCGGATGAACATTCGGGATAATCTTGCTAGCACCAACACATCTCGTTTCTATGTCTCACGTTTATCTATTCCATTATTTAACATTTGAAATGAAATGAAAGCACATAGGTATGATACTATCTCAAAATATTTTGATCCTA
This sequence comes from Gibbula magus, assembly GCA_936450465.1. Classification (NCBI taxonomy): domain Eukaryota; kingdom Metazoa; phylum Mollusca; class Gastropoda; order Trochida; family Trochidae; genus Gibbula; species Gibbula magus. The sequence goes on along the minus strand of OW388306.1, from coordinate 40,826,088 downwards.
GAAAGTGAAACTTACGATGTATAACTATGGGAATTGTTTAACTCTCATCAAGTACTGGACATAATGAAAATTACTTAACAATTTTAAGAAAGAGAAATACAACAAAACCTACCGTGTTAGGTTTCTTTCTCATTCCACGGTAATCCGTTGTCATTAATCATTATGGACATATCTGTTTCTTACTTCTATGGATTTTCTGTTCTTTGGAAATTTCATTGGCTGTCTGCTTTGACCAATACGAGCTTAGTACGTTTGACGCATTGCAAGCAATACACTAACAATTTACTATATGTTCGTTAACACAACATCAATCGTGTCACCCTGCTCATGACATCAAAGGATTGTGGCTAAACCTTAGGCCCCATCTGACTGTTATGTAACATCCTGTATCACATCCCATCCTGTCATCCTGTCACACCCCCTCTTGCACATTCGGAATTGTACCGATGTTAAAACGAACACACGGCCATGGTAAGTTGATCAAATTTCTTTAGTTCCAATTCATTCATTTAAAATGGGAAAGATACATATTCATATATTTATCGATGCGTTTTAAACAGTTAAGTAAAACCTTTTTGCAAAATAAATGTAAGGAAAATCGATCAGCAGGGGCTCCTTAAAACATTGTTATATATAATGATGAGGTGATGCTTTCTTTTCCTTAGAATCTAAGTTTCGTGGTAATTTTAAACTTAGTTTAGAGACTGTTAGATATAACAATGTTTTAAGATTTTTCCTTTTTGTAAATTACCTAATCTTAATCTGACTGAAGATGAATACATGTTCTTCTTTTACTGTAAAGCATACCTAGACTAAGTACTATTCTTGGTTAATATTTGAAATATCTCATATAACAATACAGATGTCCTCAACCAATGTAAATGTTTAAATAATTTATGCCTTTTTATATCATGTTAGGAAAATGATAAAGCCTGATTTTTCAGTAAAGCTCATGCGATGCTGTATCTATAAATGTATATTTTAGGTCAGTGGTATTACACTAAACTAAGTGATTGTAAATGTACACGATTATATATTTTACGATAGCCCGAATAATGTTTTTCTAAAAACTGTAAACCAGTAACAGTTAGTTATAATGCACTTATTATATTGCCAATAATAAAAAATCACTATGAGAAATATTGACGCAGTAGACCTCAAAATATAGGCCACTTCTAACACAAAATCAAGCACAACAATTGTGACGTTTATAATTTTTAAAACATGCATGATCGTTTTTATTTTTGACTTGTCAGTTATTCATTTCAAAACATATTGTAGCCTATAAAATAACTTAACACTCCACTCGATTGGGAAAAGAACAAAACTAAAACCAGCGATTAAATATCGAAAAATGCTTCAAAATCTCCGAAATTACTCCATACAGACGCACAAATACCCATTCTATCGGAAACTTACAATGTCAAAAGTTGTTATTATGTTTTAAACGAATCATCGACGAAAATCGACAAATCGCCTAAGTATTCCATTGTAGTAACTCCTGTGTATGACGTCACATCGCTAACGAAGGTTATGCTACACTGAGTGGCCGTGGAAAACTGTTTCAAGAATGAGATAATTAGCAAGCCAATTTTACTCACTTTGAACCGCCATATCTTGCTAAGTAGGTGACGCTTCGAAATAATATTTAATGTTTTGTTTACTTGAAAGTATTGTCTATATGAATAAAAGAATCAACATCGAACAAAACAAAGAGGTTCTATTATCTTTAATAGCGAAGTGTTAAATTTCCAATAGCCGAGCCCCTTTTCTTTGTTTTTTTAGTTGACAGAGATACCGTGATCGCTTTTAAAGCCCGGTATGATGGATATATTAGTACTTATAATGAAAAGGTCTTCCATTTTCAGGAAGAAATCTAGCCTAGCTTGTTGACGAATGTTTCTTTTCCACCATGAGCATTTTCTTTTGTCAGAGTTTATCTCTCTCCATGCATCTAATAAGTTTAGATTTTCCATGTAATCTAAAACGATTTGTCGAGCCTTAGGGAACCTCTGTGGGAAGTGAATGTCTGATCATTGATGGCTTGTAGTTTTCTTGATCGTACTTGAGAACGCTGCTGTCATTGAACTAAGTATCAAACAAGTGCCTGCAAAAAAGATAAACAAGTAAACAAACAATGCATCATACACAGGAAACAGAATATGTTCTCTTTCTCCATTAGTAATTGAGTTATTTTATATTTCTATATCTATATTACGATGAGTGTAACTGCGAAAAATTCCATAGATTCACAAAACCATAAATAAATAATTATAAACATAATAAATAAACTATCTTCAGCAATTAGTAATGACAGTATGGTATATTTTAATTATGCATTTCAAACAGTGTTTACCATTTATTGAATCACTTCTGAGGAAAATGAGATAACTTTGATAGATGATTGGGTAAATGATGCACAGACACTATTTCGTACCTGTAAATATGAAGGTTACATCATAGAAACCGCTCAGTCTATATAGGGCACCTGTAAGAGACCAAACAAAGTTAAAGGGGCAGTAGCACGATTTTGCAAATTTTATTTTTTTTAAATTTCCCGTTTATAATGATAGTTTGTGTCATTTATATGAACTTCAGGGGGTAAAACATCCTATTACACAAACCAATTATCCGTAGTGATGAAAAGGGTGTTGCCTATAAAGCAAAAATTGCATGGCGGCCATATTATGTGAACACATTTTATCATTTCACATTACAAAAACGATTCCCATGTGTTTACTGAGCCGACTGACGACTTTGAGGACTACGTTTTACACGTGGTAACCAAATAATTAAGTGATATTTAAGCGAGCATTCATATGGTCTTTATATGGCCAACTTGTAAACATTTGATACCATTCATGTAGTTGTAATTTACATTTAATAACATTTATTCAATAACATTGACATGCTGGTAATATCGGGTCTAAATAGATAAACTGAAGTACATAAGAAAGTTTACACCTCAGTTGGTTTTATCATTTCCAATCATAAATATCTTATGTTTTCGACGTCGTACTCTAACACTGAAAAGTGGAGGCGTTTAGTCATCAGACAGAGAATACTTTTATTGGGAAAATTTAATTTGGATAAAACTCAACTGTTCATCGACATATAAGGCAAAAATCAATAGATGTGCCTGATTTTATGCACACATTTACAACATTATTACGCATAGTAGGGGTCATGTTCGCGTAAATTTTATTTCTTGCCCATGTCTACATTAAACAAAGATATTTTAACTTAAAGTGAAACAGTCATCAATGTAATTCATTCAAAATACTGCCGAAAAGCGTTACAGTATCGTGCCATTATCCAATGCATCTTATTTCTTATTGAATTAATAGAAACTAACTGGAGATGTACACTTTCTTTTTACTTCAGTTTATTATGTTTCCAATTGCATTGCATTGACTTTATATCCTTAAGAACGTACTTGCTATGGGAGGTCCAAGAAAGTATCCAAACCCACTTGAGTTGTAGACAACTCCATACCCTATTGAAATATTGGAGAGCCCAATCATCTCGATTGTTATTGGACCCATGAGAGTGTTCACCCCCTGACTGTACATCCCATACAGCACACCAAACGTCATCTGCAGGGGAAACGTGTGAGAGAAGAGAGGAAACAGCAAACAGAGCGTCCCTGATATCCCGGAGAGTCCAACATGGAGAGTTGTGTAGCCAATGCTGGAGTCTGATGCAATGAGTCCAGTGGTTGCCCTTGAAAAGAGTCCCCCAACTCCCACTGCTTGAAAGAGACTTCCGGCCTGGGAGAGTGAGCTCCCCTTGGACTGGATGTAGTTCGGGAGGTGGAACATACAGGCAGATTCTCCTAGGCTCCATAGAAGGACGCTTACGTTGTACACCACAAAGGCAGCTATGTTCGTAATGTCCTTGCAATGTATGCAAAGTTTGGATACCCTTCCTTTTGAATCTGTTTCCATCGATGCTTTCTCTAAGGATAGGTTCAATGGTCTTGTTTCATCTTTTTGCAATGTTTTGCAAGTTTTAGACCCATGTCCTTCTGGGTCTGTTGTAATTGCATTGGTCATGGAGAAGGTCGATGAATCGTCAATGTTATGATAATTTTGGCAAGTATCTGTTGTCAGATGAAATGACGTTCCTTCCGGATATGTGTCTTTGATATGCCTGGTTAATGACTTCCCTTCTTCTTGACGAACATGTTCATCATATATCATGTCCGTCGCATTTGATATATTGGATATATGATCAGAAAATGGACGTGTATCTTCCTCTTGATGTATATCTACTACACCAGTTTGTTCACATTGCACCTTTGACTTTAAGTCATCTTGGTATTTATGAACTTCAAGTGACTCGTTAGATTCCAAAATGCGTTCCTGCTTTACCACTGGACCTTTCTTGTTGAACAGGAAGCCAGTAGCACTCAAGTGGAAGGCCATTGCCCCAAGAAGAAGAAGTGTCCCATGTATTCCATATTCGCTGAGCAGATAGCGAGTTAGAGGTCCCGAGATGAAGAGGCCCATTGCTCCTCCAGATATACATACACCATAGGCAATGGCTCGACGTTTCACGAAGTATTGGCTTGCTACCGTCCCGACAACGTTACCTCCAAGGCATATACCGAAACCTTCAAGGGAAAACAGTTGATAACTTTCAGCCAAGAAATTGCTATAATATATACCAAACCTTTAAAGAGAAAAATAGTTGCCATTGTATAGCGTAAGGACCTGTACTCATATGACGTAAGCTCAAAGGCGTAAACCAATCCTTGGAGACAAACCTAAAAGTGAAAAATACTTTACAATTTGTATCCTTATAACATAGAGAAATGTACCATTTCTATGAAAGTGACATGTACTACATATATCAAAATCTAAAAGAGAAAAACAAAATTTATGATGAGCATTCCAATAGTAGGGACATTTAGCGTTCATGTGACATTTCCTTCAAGGCATATCCAAAACCAAAGACAAAATATAATGAAGGAAGATATTGGTATAACATAATTTTCGTAAAACGTACACAAGTCATATGACTACAGATTATAGCTCCTGAACACGGGAATGTATGAACCTATATGGTCGCGAGGAGCGCTTAATAGGCTGCACCGAAAGTACGATTCCTTCAGGGTAATAATTGTGTAGCGCCTTGAGCATGCATTGAGCATGGATATGTGCGCATTATAAATGTGCTACTACTACTACTACTACTACTACTACTACTACTACTACTACTACTATTACTATTATTATTATTATTATTTTTATGTCTTTGACAATGACTTTTACCTGAATCATCTTATCGTCCTACGATCATTGATATGGAAAATGACGTTTAGGAGAATAAATTACATCACGACATGGCTAATTTCGAATATATTACAAAAGAACTTGTCCCATGCAAACAAAAATAACGATCTTGGTACCCAAATAAATACCATTGTTCACCATTTTCAGTATTTTGAAGAAAAACATTTTGGAGCTTTATTTCAACGTACAAATCTTTGTTTTCTCCTTGATCATGATAGAGTAACTGCTTCAACTATTTGAACAATAAAATATTCTAGTCTCATGGTCGTGGCATGAAGAATGCCTTCATTCAGTCTATCTCGCGGCGGTCAGTTCATAGTATAAGTGCAACATGTTATTTCACAACACGTCAATACTTGCCGGTGATAATTCCGTAGGTGAGGATCAAGCCAGTGATGGTTTCACAGAAAAAAGCAGAGGTCATCCCAGTGAGGACAATCAAACCACCGGAAACAGCCGTGATCCTGGACCCAACTCGAGTCTGAATGACTCCTGCTACGGGTCCTAGATATAGAGTAGAAGAAAGAACTGGAAATGTGCACCATCATCATGTAAAAGACGTCATAATACTTAGACATCACCAAGGCATGACTCACAATGCTTAGCCGGTTGTCAAAAGTAGCGCTCAAGTAGCGCTCATTCTCTCCTGAACGACACGGTGCAAAACCTCATAGTTCGCTCGCTTTGCTACGTAGCGCTATTTTGAGCAATCGCGTTTAAGAGAGGTTTAAAAGAAATCGCTAATTGTGCGATTACTTTGAAACCTCTCTTGAACACGGCCCAGATCTAGAGAATCATCATGGACTTATTTGACAGGTTCTGGATATCCAGGTCGTCATTCCTCCTAACCTTACGAACCATTTTGCTACCCGCTCTTTTCCGAACTCTCTCCCTTACCCAACTTCCAAACACAAGGCATAACTCTTGCCAGTCTGCATTACCTAAATCAGCCAGTAACGGAGACTGGCAAGAGTTTTGCCTTGCATTGGGAAGTTGTCCCTTACCTAACAACCTGAAGGTTCCAAAAAGAGCGGCACCAATCCATGAAGTTTTATCCAAGTCATTTTCTATTTTCTCCAGGATAGCGATGTTTGTGACTCCAGGAGAGTACGCGAGCATCCCGGCAATCATCTGGATGGTGAAGGCTCCTCCCAGCACCACCCAGGCGTATCCTTCATCTATATTCACTCCTTTCTTCCCCATCTTTGGTGCCTGACTCGGATATGGAAAAGTTAAAGATGCACGATCAGTTTTGCATGATATTTTATTTGGTTCTAAAATGTACCATATTACGATAGGTGCTGGTTTAGGTTATATCTTCATACTCGACTTTCATATTCATCCCCAAATAGTTGATAAATATGTTTCAATGAAAACCAAGGAACGGTCTCATACATGTGTAGTAGCCGATAATTATATCTCACGTATGTACTCGTTATAGGACCTATTAAACGCTGTGGAAGCAAATCTATAATTTCAAATTCTATATACTTTATGAAAGTTTTAAAATTACAGCAAGCCAAGGTGCATTGTCCGGTTTTCGATCATGACCACGACTTTGAATGGTTGTATATACTGAACTGATTGACCTTAAACTGGTTATTTTCGGTTAGAATTGATAATTCTCAATTAAATAAGACAAATTATAACATTGACATGTACGTATCCACACCAACATGATTATGCCCTTTTAACGGGTAACGCTGATGCACTTTGGATTGAGTTGAATTTTTAAAATTAAATCTTTCATGGATTGTTTTCATGGATCAGCCTTCTTTCATGATGGCAACATTACACCAGCACTGCTGTGACAGTTGTCGTCCCGCTAATACAACGTCGAACTAATAGCAACTTACATACAACATACATTACAAACTATTTTTCATTAGTCTTTTCATTTGACGAAGTGACTTTTATCTCGTACACTGTCGGCCAAAAGAAACGCCTACCAGATATCTTATCAGATTTCGTAAAAACTATGATGATCAGTTTGGCAACATTATAGCATTGTGAAGTTGCACCATTTTTGCATAATATATTTAAATTTCAGAAGTTCATGTCACGAAAGAAGGGCGATTGTTGAAATGAGAAAACAATACTTGTTCAGTTTTCGATCAGTGCTTGATCAAAAAAAACATTTTTAAAAGATTTTCATACAACCACGAGCAACAATACAGGCACGCATTCGCGTTAAAATGGGGGGGGGGGGACGGGGTGATGCTACCGATGTACGTTTGGGGGTGGTTTTCATGAATGTTATTGACTCGAATCACAGTTTTACACGATTTCAATGGACTTTCATATTAGTTATTGCTTCAGCATAACGTGGAGACCGCCATTAATTATATTTGAGAAAGTATTGCATCGTTCATTTTAAGGAACATAAAGTAGGTGTTTCTTTTGGCCGACAGTGTATATAATCAGTACAGTGTAATGGGTGAATGGATGTCACGACTCGGCAAATACAAGATCGGGTCATATTTACAAAGAAACTTGTATTGACTAACGATCTCTTCTTTTCAGTTTGACCTCATTTTGTGTGAGCAAATCTATCGAGGCTGCCGCTTGACCTCTGTGTAACCTACTTTTATGCAAAATGAAACATGCCCTTTCAAGCCCCAAGTGCTGTCCGTTCTCATGATAAAAATGTGTCTACTTAATTATCATTTAGAGTAAAATTGCTTATATGTAACACCCAACTTTAAAGCAGTATTCAAACTGTATATCAACAGTTAGAAGCAATTTATGAAACCTTTCCAAAATGCTGATCCACCTAACATAGCAAGAAAATTATGAAATTTGAAAGAAAATCGAATAGCTTATAACTGAAGTTATTAGTAACCTCGGCATAACTAATGTATTAAGTCTTCGAACCGTATGAGGTGACCACTCATAAATGCTTTGATTGAAATTGTGATAATATACCATAGGAGATTGATAAACTATTACCTCGAGAAAACCACGGCTACCTATGTGCAATTTGATCGACAGATTGACAATGAGACCATGCTGATAGCATAGGTCACTGTACTATATGGAATGAACATGTACGTGGAAGTCCACTTGGAAAATGAATACCGTCAAAGCATTAATCAGACTTCAGTGTCATATTGTCATAGATGTTTAATATGAAATCTATAATTACCCATATAATTTAATATGAAATCTATAATTACCGACACACACACACATATATATATATATATATATGGTTGAAAATAACCGAGTTAATATTATTGATATGAGCACATGTGCACATATCACGTTTGCCTAGCAACGATTGTTTTACCGTGGCTTCCCGTATTTCGTTGTCTGTGACGTCATAAAACGATTGTTCGTGACGTTACTTTAGCTTGCCGTCGCAAAGGAAGTTGGCCATTTCCTGGCTTATTTAACGCGAATAAAATGGAATAGAATGGGTAATAAAGAAATAATTACACTCGAAAGTGTGCCATATGACTTTTACGAAACTCGTGCAAATTTATGTATAACCCTCGCTCTCGCTCGGGCAATACAAAAATTCACACTCGTTTCGTAAAAGTCATATGACACACTTCCTCGGGTAATAATCTCTATATATATATGGAAAAAATAATGGATTTAAAAGTAGCTACACAGCCTCTTCAGGCCATACATAACGGATAATATGTTATATTAATGTGTTATATTAATATATATATATATATATATATATTATATATATCATAATTTTATTATATATATCATAATTTTATACAGTTATGGGGTATAAGGAATGCGTCGGTACCAATTCATGCGCTTTGGATTATAAGGATATAACAAATAATCGTATTAATCTTTAAAAGATTGTAATCTAAGTAAAATGAAAATGAACTCTTACGATAAGTTAATAGCTACGTCCGTAACCGAATACTTTTGGTGTGAACTCAACAGATTGGTGCACAGGTGAATGACAGTTTTCCCCTTTGTCCGCACGAAGAAAGTCTTAAGGGAAAGGGCCAATGCTTGTCATTTATCCTGAATGTACAATTTATGTACGCTCAACTGCGCATGTGCTTGATGTATACGCTATTTTCTTGTCACAGGATATGTAAGAGTAAAACAATTCGTGCTATTGTATTTAACATTTAGGTGTCGTACACATGCGTAGTAACCTGTGTGTCGTTAAAATCCTAGGTAATGTACTCAGTAAAAGTAACCCGTATTACATAACAAATTTATAATGTAACTCCGTGTCCATATGTATTACACATATACCACGGAAGATTTGATATATAATATATATATATATATTTAAATAAAAATGAGTCGTTTCTCACGTGAAGTAAGGTTATATATAGAAAAGAGTAAACATCAGATGGGTTTGACTGGATCAATCTTCTTTAATACGATGATCTCATTTCGACCAGTATATCGGTCTTTTCAAGTATGAAAGACTTGAAAAGACCGATATACTGGTCGAAATGAGCTCATTGTATTAAAGAAGATTGATCCAGTCAAACCCATCTGATGTTTACTCTTTTCTATATATATATTTATATATATATATATATATATATAAATGACGTGTATAAAATGAATTACGTTTGTAAAGAACTATAAATGGTTTAGATTCATTCAAAATATAGCGGAAGGCTATTTATAAGGACTTAAAAACTTAGATATGATATAAGAATTTGGTTAAAATAGATTTGCAGGTACCTGCCTACTCCAACAACACCTCTACAAGCCACTCACCATGCAGGTTCACGTAACGCCAGGATACGGTACAATGTTACATCTGGTGTGGGTTATCATCCTGCTGCACACAGAGATTCGTCAGCACGTATATAACCTTGGGGCAAAGGTAGTCTTACTCAAAGACGTTAGTTCATTAATATTTAGCCTTAAATTGATCTTTCTCGAAACATGATCAACCCTTGAAAAGCAAGTCAAAAGTCTGAAATTCCTATTTATCAAAGGCTCATTTGCAACATTTAATACAAACTGATCACTTTTTAAATATGAGTATTGTTCAAAGACTAATTGTTAGGCTAGGGCATCGGGGCCATTGACTTGTTATGTATTTAGATGGTTACAGCCCTTGAAAGCCACATTTAAGAAAATGAGGTAAAACCGGCGTTGCTCTCCCGGTGGTGTGGGTGATTAGGTAATCCTCTAAATGTGGCTTTCCCGGCTATGGACATAATCACTGATCGATGTTACCGTATATAATAAAAAGTATATAAGGCCTAAAAAAAAATGTTCTTTACAGGCTGACAAAAATGATGCGATGACAAACAAAATGTATACAATGATTGATATAAATTAAATAAAGCACAAACCCTCTTAAATATGTGTTACTATTCAAAATAGTCAATAATCTCACCCCTTCACTCCATCTCAACAGAATCGACTGACATTTTCTATGTCCAATGTTTTCTGAGGCTAACAAATTACAGTTATCAGCCCCTTTCTTTTGAAAACCTAGATAAAAAAGACCTGAGACGTGGGTTTGAACGTGGGCTAACGTTTCAGTCTGATGGGGAATGATGGTCGATTCAAACATTAGAAACACATTTTGAAGTGCATTAATATTTCTCATCGGGTTTGCTTTTGCTTGAGAAATATGTGTAATTTTAATTAGAAAAAGTATATACCGTATTTCCTTAATTACACCCGTATGAATGCCTTGAATAGAAGCCTGCCTCAAATAGGCGCCTATGGAATAAACTTTTGAAAATAATAGACGCCCGGCATGTATTTTAGGAAATACGGTATCTGTGTGATTGTGATGAATTCCATGTCCGATCTGCGATACATTAAAAAAAGCGAGAATCTAATCTTCTATTGAGTTATGTATTGTGATTAAACGTGGAAACGACGGTGGAAAGAAGGCGTTTTCAAAACACGTTGTGTGCTTACATTACAGATTCCAATTAACGAATTGCTTAAAGAGCAATTCCCGGATGATTTTGCTCCAATTTCTTTCAAGTAACTGCCTATGGTTTACATGCACATTGCAAAGACATGGAAATTGTGTGAATCGGTTTATAAACAACAAATTCTCGCATCCCGTTACCATTGAAATTATGTGTGACTTTAGCAAATCGTAAAAAAAGTAAGAAAACTGTCTGTTTACGTCGCTTTTTGACGTGTCGGCCATCTTGTTTTACGGAGAACACCGGAAAAATCTCGATTTTCCCCGAAGGAATGTATGACGTCAACTGGAGAAAACAAACCAATGCAAAAGGCGACCGCCGTAGTAATAACACTGTCAGACGAGTAAACTGCGCGGGCAATAGGAATCATACCAGTCGACCATTTAATGTCAAAACTTGCAAGATATTTGCATATGACAACTTGAAGAGAAACAAAAAAGGAATATACTCAATATCAGCGATAAAGTTTTAAAAATGGTTCTTACTAAACCCGGAAGTAAAATCCCAAATAATTAACCGAACAGCTGATATCATACGTGTTTCAGTGCTGACATATCTGGCAAACTTACGTATATTAGATACATCATTAATAGTGTATGCATGTAGTTAAATATTTTGTAATTTGCTGACTATAATACATAGGTTATTTCATTTTTGGCGAAATAACTTTACCGTGCCTGCATGGTCACGTGATGTCTTCACGGGATGCAGTGAACTCCATAGCTGCAGAACTGTACCTATATAACCTCTTCCCCCAGTATCATCGTGTTTTCAAAAAGGCGACGTCGGGGCCTATTTTGGCGAAGCAACTGCAGCTATGAACTCCAATGCATATCCACCCGTTTCGCTGAACTCGTACCCAATTTTGTTTTAGAATGAATAGTGTATTGCAATAGAAATAATTTAATTGTAGTGATATTGTTTCATAAGTATTGAAAGACATTGAATGAAAGAATGAAAATATTGCATCTAACTGATCTGTATTTTAGTGGATAAAATTGGTAAGAATAATGGAATTTTTGGTGATTGATATCTTATTTAAATGATAAGATAATTATTATTCATTTCACAGTTTACATAATATTTTCTGAGTATATTTTGTCAAGTATATATATCTGATCAAATGGAAAATTCAGACATTTATCAATAACATTTGCAATTTTAACTAACCTATATTTTCAGGTTCAGATATATTATAAAAAAAAACAAAAAACATATGTACTTCATCACAATGCATATGATTAATTTTTTAAATAGCATTATCCAAAGGGACAAAGATATTTATTTCAATAAAATAGATTTGTCACTGTGTGTAAATACCTATGTAAGCATGACTTGTGTTTTTTACATTTGCCTACACCTACCTGCATATCAAACAAACTTACCTTGAAACAGACCTAAGAATGCTGAAAAAAATATGTTCAAGTTTTCTATTTTTTCTGTGACATTAAAGTCACTTAAGATGCAATTTTGCATTTCCACTTAATCATAAATAAAACAAACAACAAATATAAGAGCCAAATTTATTCAACAAAGTATACAACATGTATTGAACATTACTTTGTGTAAGTGTTTGCATTTTAGGAATTACATAGAAACAGTGCACATGAAATTAATTTTATCATAAAACTTATTTTTTATAAATTTTGGAAATATTTGATTTTATTTACTCTCATAATTAAATTGAATATAAATTTGATTTACTATTACACTGTTTTTGTGTAGTCTTTCTATGAGGCAGTTCAAGTTTGCTTCAAAGTTGAATACAATATTTCTAAAACATTGGCACATTCTCATATCCAAGAGAAGATAATGATTTGGATATCAGTTCACACAATCAGCATATATCACTTCTTATGACAATGTTTATATATATCATTTTTGATAGCAAAGGATCACACCTTCAGCACCAATATTCTACTGCACAAACAGTCAATTCCTAATGGGTTTTTTGTTGTTGTTGTGTTCTCTTGTATTAGGGACTTCCATCACCTGTAACAACAATAATAAATCTTTCTTGATGCTGCATTTATTACACATGATTAATTCATAACATGTTATTTTTTTGTGTTTGGTATAGGACCTTTGATATTTTTATGTCAGGCAAGTGAAATAATTCTAAACATCTACAGCCTCAGTCTAATTTCATCACAAACAAATAAATAGTTATCAAACAAAATATTGAAATCTTTTATGGAAAGCCATTTCTTTGAAAATTTAAATATGCATAAACATTCATGATCACTAACTCATATATGGCTTCTAATTTGTAATTTTTAAATACCAGTAGTAATTTCTACTACATTGTTATATGGATTTGAATTTGATATCTCTCTAATATATTTCATTGAAAGCAAATGTCGATATTTAAAAAATAATTTCCTGAAGTTGAAGACAAATTAATTATAAAGTTTTTTTTAAAAAGGCGAGTCATGCACACATTAACATTTTACCAATGAAATGGTGCAAATTAATTATAAGTTCTCATAATTGACATGTTAATGAATCTCTGGGCTAAAATTAACATCAGTCATTCAACCCGAGGCTAGTAAAAATTACTATGGTTATCAAAATTTGAATACTGCTATCCCTGTGGGCCAGACAAATTTCTTTAAAAAATCACTTTGGAAGATTGAGAGCGCGTATCGAAAAATGGATCTGCAAAACACACTCGACGAGAGCCACGATTTGAGAGACTGATAATGTTGTTTTCCTCGACTCGGGTTGAAAATTCAAGTAATATTTATATTTTCGAAAGAACATGTCCATACACATAAAAAAGACCCACTTACCGAAATCATTCCGTGTCGACAGAGGACAACGACTCCTTCGCTAGGCTACAGAATTTGACATGTCCTTTCGGATCATGAATTCTTCTCATAATTATGTACCAAAACAAATATTTAGCTAATTCCTCGTTGCCATTATACTTTCATACAGCAGATATTCGAATTTCACTCTCAGTTTAACTTTATTTGTGACCCAAATCGTCAAAAGGCGATCACCGAAGTGAAGCGCTGTGTTGTTTACATTGTCACGTGGCTGTTACGTCACGTTTGTTTGCCCCAGTTGACGTCACATCCGGTTACATCACCGGAACAAAACGATCGCGGCAAGTAAATGACGCTATTTTTTATAATCGCAAATAATAAAATAATCTATTGTTTAAAAAAGTTTATGACCTAACGGAAAATCATATTTAGCTAGATACTATGCATACAGATTAACATTAGTGTACACTTTACCTTGGTTTAGTCAAACGAATTTTGGTCAATTTTATCCGGGAGTTGCGCTTTAAGGCCCCTTTACACAGACCCGCGTCCTTCGTACGACCATTGAGCGACCAAAAAATGGACAGGACGCTCAATGGTCGGCTGATTTCGCGAAATCCCGTTTCTGTGTAAATGCTTCTGCGATCTTCTTGCGTCCTTTGTACGACCTAACATGCAAATAACGGTAATTTCCATGACGATCTTTGAACGACCTGCACGTTTACGGAGCCTCCACGCTGCCTTCGCTGGGCGTTCATTGTGCAACCCTAACAACATTTCATCATCAAGGGCGATCCCCGTACAACCCGTCAGCCACCTGTGTGCCTCCTCTGTGCTTCCTCTGTGCCTTCGCTGTGCCTCCATTGACGACTATGGCGACAGTTGGCCGACCATGCAGCAACACTTCTGCCTCCTCTGCGATACCTGAACAATGCTTGAAATTGAGAGAGAGAGCATTCAGCAAGGTCAACACACAGGATATTATGCAATATGCTGACCCCTTGGCTCTGGTTAGAAGCCAGCTGTGCATTTACAGCCAAATTATGTAATAGCCTCTGTCTTGCACTAAACACTGGCATCACTGATCTAACTGTATAAGGCTTAGAGAGAACAGGCAATGTGATGAATCTCATGGTACATAGTACAATTTAGAATCACCTTGGCTAAATAATCTTTACACAATTTTAGCGGTTCTAAGCCTTTTCATCCAAACATCTAAACATTCTGAACGCAATATTCCTTCTAGTTTGTTCTGGAGGAGATGAAAATAATTTTTTATGTTTTGACCTGTGAGGGCCGTTTTTTTATAATATCCACAATATTCAATTCATAGGCTATTCAATAGTTCTCTTTTCACATTGATTAAATCAATTTGATAAACATGTCCATAATGGAGACTTGATCTTCGACATTATATTTCACATTCCTACTGAATAAGATTAACTGCTTTTTTTGTCAATTCTGCATTTCTCAAACCCAAGTTAGGACTCGCATATCTAAAAGATGAGATGACTCTCCCTCAGGTATTTTATTAGGGATAAACTAAATACTGATTGAAGTGCCATAAAATATCAGTTCAAAATTCAATTTCAACCGTTTTTTTAGGCTGTGGCCCATATGTGGGGTCACAGGGTCACCAAATCTACAAGTTAGAATCCCCATTGGTTAAAGAGTTTGCATACAATATTACAGCCTTCTAGGTCTTTTTGTTCCGGAGAAAAAGATGAAAACAGGATTTTAAATTATGGCCTGTGAGGCCCTTATTTTGGGACACTGGATCACCAAATCTACAATTTAGAATCCCAATTGCCCAAGGAGTCTGTATACACAATTTCAACTCCCTAGACGCAGTGGTTCTGGAGCAGAAGTCGAAAAAGCGAAAAGTTTATGGACGGACGGACGCCATGCCATAAGTCCATCGGGCCTTTCAGGTCTGATGAGCTAAATATGAAATAATTTCTGAAATATGATCAATGGTGGTCTCCACGTTATGATGAAAACAAATCGATATGAAAGTCCATTCGCATTCAAATAAGCTATTTTAGGTCATACAAGGGCATATAAACTCACTTTAGCTTCCTTTCGGTGCAATAAAATACTTATTATTCTTTACAATTGACCTGCAGTCAATAATTAAATAGTTGAGACGGCCAAAGTCACTCAGGGATATCACAAATAGAAAGAGTTGCTAATGTGCAAAATGGGAAATATAGATTGTAGAAAACGGCTGAGCTAGGATTTCATTCAGCTCTTGCATATACTTTATTCTCTGAACTGACAACAACTATTGGATAGACTTCATTCAGGAGTATCTGTAACTTCACCGGTTTGTAATACGCAGTGTAAACTTTGTTGTTATATTAACGATAGCGACTGCCGTTTTTGGTCTTCGGGTTGGGTGCAATTTTTTTAATATGGCCGATATCGTAGTTCATGCGTATTTAATGCAACGTTGCATTAATTACTTCCGGTCTTTTAAAGTTAACTTTAAAACCTGAATACGTACATATTTTCCAGATAACTAATATAATGCATTACCTGAGGGTAGATCGTTTTTTAATATCGAGAGATGTTCATTATCCGTGCATTATTAATATTTTAAAACAATCGGCGTGACTTAGTGCCTTTAACGTACCAATCTCCTGAAATTGGATCCTGTGATAATAGAAAAGTATTGTATCACAGAAGCATATTTAGGTCCTTTCACATCTACTAATTAAGAAATAAAGTTCGCTGTATCCCAATGTATTTAAGAAATAAAGTTCGCTGTATCCCAATGTATTTGATGATAAGGTGTAGTTTTGTCCTGAACTAGTACAGTTAAAGCACGATGTATAACAGTTCAGGGCAAAAACTACACTGTATTACAAAACACATTTGGGTACAGCAAAATGTATTTATTTTCTAAGACGCCAAATGATCTATGCAGGTAACATTCTGCTTTTGAATAATTTCGAAATAAAAATATTAGTATACTGATTATATCGTTTATATTAATGATCCACGGACAGGGCCAAGTGATCATGACGGCTGTTACGTGAATAGAACCAACATCACAAGTTAATAAAGAAGACAATGATTCATTTCTTTGATTCAATATATGTAACATTGGAATTAAGTTTTGTCATTGAATTAATATGGATGTTTTTTTTCTTATAAGCGGTTTCATTCTTTTCACTAAAAAAAGAAATAAAAAGGATCGAAGAATGGAGTAGAGTAACTCCTGTGGGGAGAGAATTAAGTCAAGGTTGAATAAAGACAATTGCAAATGTCATCAGAAGATGACATATCCCACCGGTCCAACATAATTGGTAAAACACATCTTTGACAGATAAGTGTAACGGTAACCGTGGGTAATACACATGCTAAGTTTCAGCTATGATGAAGGGTTTTGAAGTTCTGCTCCGGAAGCAGACCTATCTCTGAAGAAAGTTCAAATCCAACACATATCTATGGAAACGGGGAAAAAACATTTCAGAAATCTGAAAATATCCAAAGGCACCACTCTGAACAAAGTCCAAATCCAACACGTTTCTATGGAAACTGAAGAATAATAAATTTTCAGAAATCTGAAAATATCAAAAGCCACCACTTCAGTTAATGGGTAATACACAGTCATGCAAAGTTTCAGGGAGATCTGCTGAAGAGCTGTGCTCTGGAAACGAACCTGTATCTGAATGAAGTCCAAATTCAACACGTTTAAGTGAAAAAGAAAAAGAAAAAACAATTCAGAAATCTCTAAATATCAAAAGGCACCGGATTCAGGAGTAGGATAATACACATAGGAAGTTTACTGATTTCATGAACGGTTCTGCTCGAGTTCTGCTCCGGAAACTATATTTAAATGATTACGGACACACGGACAGGGCGACGATTTTATCCCACGGTATTACATACCGGTGGGATAAAAACAGGAATACTCTTAAATTTCTAAAGAGAAATATACACGGTAACCAACACACAATGTTCGAAGTAAATTCGGATTACAAGAGTCATGCATGACTGTTCTAGATTACTAATGTTGTAGTAATTGAGTTAGAATTCATTATCAATTCCTTCGTGTGGATGGTTAAAAAGTTATGACGATCAAAAACATGTACATTTTTAATTTTGCTAATATCTCGGCTTCAACCAATATGTGAAAACTGTAACTTTGACGCAAGTCCTTAATTATCATATTCGACTTATAATAACACAAAATATGAGCTTGATATATGTAGATTTGCTGTTTTCATGTAGAAAGTCGCCTTTTCGCGGATTTTCTCTCTGACGAAGATCGACGGCCTTCGAAATGTTGAAATCCTAAAATGTATATTACATGTCATGTTCCAAAGAGTTAGCTATTGTAAACTATAGATATTCAAGAGTTAATATAATTCAATGGAAACTGTTCAAAACTGACAAATTTCTGGACCCACCCCAGTTGATTAACTACTGTCTGTCGAGAAAATGGTTGTTGATGACTGCCAACTTTCTTCTTTCTTCTGGTCTACCTCCTTTGTAGACCAATGCACCAAAAAAAGACTCGAAGCGTTTTCCCTATACTGTCACTCACACGTTGTCTGATTGGTTAATTCCATTCGGCCATCTCGCGTTGGATCGGAAGGTCATAGGTCGCTGAAAGGTTAGCTGACGCGACCTCTTACTGAATCTTGTTAGACTCAATACGGGAGTGTACGTTGCGAGTATTACTGAGGCTAGGTTTACTTAGAGTGGAAACTAGATATGATTAATTAAGATCTATAAAATTAAAGAAACAATGACAACGTTGATATATTAAAGGCACTGTAGCACGTTGTTTCAGTGAAATACTACTAAATTAAACGTATACGACTTAACTGGTCAAGGCCCGCTTATTCGCTAAGTTCACCCAATTTTCGCATTTTAGCTCTTCTGGCCTGAAAGGCCCGATGTGATAATGGCATGGCAACGTGTCCGGCGTGCGACCGTCCATCCGTCCGTCTGTAAACTTTTTGTTTTTCGTCTTCTTTTCTAGAACCACTTGGTCTAGGGGGCTGGAATTTGGTGTACAGATTCCTTGGCCAATGGGGATTCTGAATTGTAGATTTGGTGACCCGGTGACTCCATATAGGGTCACAGGGCTAACGTGGCCAATGGGTATTCTAAATTGTAGATTTGGTGACCCCACATCCTCGATAATCCAGCGCTATTGTTCCGATAAATCTACACACAAGCGCGCTTGTGTGTAGATTTATCGGAACAATAGCGCTGGATTATCGAGGATGGTGACCCCATAGCTCCAAATGAGGGTCACAGGGGTCACAACCTTAATAACCTATTTTCATCTCCTTCTCCAGTTCCAAAAGGTCTAGAGAGCTGAAAAGTTGTGTGCATACTCCTTGGCCAATGGGTATTCTAAATTGTAGATTTCATGACACCGCGACTCCATATAGGGTCACAGGGGTCACGACCTTAAAATCCTATTTTCATCTTCTCCTCCAGTACAAAAAGCTCTAGCAAGCTGAACTGTTGTGTACAGACTCCTTGGTCAAAGGAGATTCTAAATTGTATATTATGTAAATGTATTACTTGAGATTACTTAGATATTCAACCTTAGATAACAAATCAATGAAATACTGTGAGCTACAGAGTCAATGGCTCTATTTTTAAAGTATTATTTTCATCAAGTTTGGTACTGTGTCAGTTTATAAGACAGATAAAACACTTATTCACGGTAAAACGTGTTTCATCCTTTACACGTTAACCATCCGCGCCATCTTCTCCTCGCAGAAAACTTGTACGATGTATATATACAAAAGAAGACAATATTTTATTATACTTTCAAAACAGAAATGAAGACAGAAAAGTTATTGTTAAAGTTGTTATGTTATTTTCACGCAGTAGTAGTAGAAACACTTTTATCTTCACTGCCTCGTCTCTCTTTGTTGTCCAATGTTTTCAAATTCTCCTTACAGAACCGATACGTCACTGCAGCATTGAAGGTGTCGCTTACCACGTTGGTGGCCGTTCGAAGTCTGTCTCTGGAAAAAGTTCATTAAACTGAAATGAAATTAATTCATTTTCCAAAAAGAAATTCCCGAATATTTATTGAAAATATTTATGTTATAAGAATTATACTTAGTAGTATAGTATATAATACTTATAACAAAACCACCAAGTCACTCCAAAGAGCTGCCAAAATTGTTATGGTTAACTTGATGTATGACATAGGAATATGTAATGACGTATATGTAATATATAATGATATGCCTCAAAGACATCACAAATTACATGATATTCCACTAAAGAAACTCAAGTAGGTGAACAAACTTTCGGGGAGCAGCTGAGGAGTCAGCGCACAGGAACTCGATATCGTAAGTAAAATGAAGGTAAAACATAGGTAAAACAAACCTATCCCCTATATAACATACAGTATTTTGGATATTGCTTCACTGTGAATTCAACACTTGATCAGAGGGAAGCTTTGAAATGTGAACTTCAGAGCCAGCTCAACGGACCAATCAGATCGTTCGAATGGGTATAGACATTCACGTTCACGGGGGAGGTTTTTGTGGCCGATTTTCGAGCTAGATGAGCTATTAAACTTATCTTAGGGGTTACATATGTTGGAAATTAGCCGTGTTTTGCGGAGAAATGTATACTTGATAATTACGTGCGTTCATTTGTGTATGTCACTAATTCTGAGCGTAACTTTTGACCTAATGTTGCGGAGAAATGTTGCCGATGTATAGGGGGTATGTTTGTTTTACCTATGCATTACCTACATTTTACTTACGATATCGAGTTCCTGTGAGTCAGCGGTTATTGAGAAAACTTCGAAAAAGCGAAATGTTTCAGACGAACAGACGGACGGACGGACGGACGCATGCTACGCAGTAAACCCAAAGTGCCGTATAGATTTGGTGAGCTAACAGTAATAACTATCCTCTATAAACCAACTCACCTCCACAAACTGACCTTCTTTTCGTCTCGTTGTTTTAAAGCTACATCCATTGTGTTGTTGTGGGTCACATATGCCAAACGTTATAAATAATGTTAATCTTTCGAGAAGTACTGACTATTACCGAAAATTGCCATTTTGATGATACTCAATTTAGTATATTGACGATATAAAGGTAAAAGTGTCGATATTTGATCGAACACCGGATAACGCACTGCGTGTGGCTCGCGTCAATTGGTCAAACGTAATTTTGGAATCTTATTTTCACAATACAAACAGATCACTTTGGGTTGATAGTGTTTAATAGGTCTTGTAACACCTGTGCATGTGAATGGGACGTGTAGGTTTCTGTACATGTATAATGATGTTGCTCAATTTTAATCAAAAACTAGTAATTATTATATAATTGGCTATTGGGGTTGAATATGCAAATTGAGTTAAATGTTTTGAACTGAAATCAGCACATATCGTATGTTGGCACGTATTTCAGCCAAATAAAATTTTATGAAACACAATGGATGTATCTTTAACATGTTTAAAAAAATTGTGGGCGCCTTTATACATACAGAATCCACTCCACAGCGAAGAGTAGAGCTATATGGTGAGAGGGTATGTTTGCCGAGGTCAGGATGATCAACAGTGCCACTATACTGGAGCTCGGGACAGAGGGGAGTGCCATGGCAGATACTGCGGTCAACACTCTGAAAATGGACAAACAAATAGTTAGTCTGGTGTTCTGACCCTTATATGAAATAAAAAGACATCCAAAGAAAGTCTACAAGACTAGAACGAATGAATATATGAGGCGCCTTTTTGTTTTATGTTTCTGTTTTCAATTTAGGACATTTTCGAAATTGTTCATTTCGTAGACAAAACGTTATTGTAAAAATAGCAGGAATATCCTTTCAGCGACATTTTCAAGAACAGGTGAATGCATTTACGAAAAAGACAAAAACTTTCCTGTTTACAAACATTCCGACTATGATTTTACGGGCGCTTCAAGTGTATCGATTTTTGTGTGCTATATGTACTTTGGCGCTCGGTTTTGCAGTTAACCACAGTTATAGACTAGTATACGAATTATACACAGTAGACTGGTAACGTGTCCATACCCTACCACCACGATGTCCCCTGCTGTGATATTTATTCCGCTGAGCTGTGCAACAAATAGCGCCGCCGACGAGATATAGAGAGCACTGCCATCAGCGTTGAGAGTCACGCTGAATGGAATCACAAATCGAGTGACGCGAGAATCGATATTGTTGTTCACTTCGCAAGATACAATCATTTCCGGTATGGCCATTGCTCTGAAACAATTAAAAGACTTTAAATATAGTAATGTGCAATTTTCAATTTATCTTTTGGTCGAAGTTTTATGACGAAAAAAGTTATGGTATACTGAATTATGACACATTTCCATGTATGCATTATTCAACATAGGCCCATAGTATAGTGAATATGCTGATATGCATTGCGATGAAACTAAAGAGAGTCGGTCATGAGGGGTGTTGAGTTTATATATATATATAAATATATATCATGCAATGCCCCAAAGTTGTAGCACTGCACTCAGAGTTGCCGGGCCTATGGTAGGAATCGAAACGGAAACCCAAGAGGTAAAACCCTTAAACGACTGTTTTAGAGATGTTATACAAACCACCAACTTACATTGTATATTAATATGAAGACAGGGAATTTATGGATGATCAACTTCTTTATATATTCAAATGGTAGTTGAAAGAATACCTAACGCCGATTTCCTCCTACATGTTTCAACTTTATCCTCAGGGATACTTTTCTATTATCAATCAGCCGATGTTTGTTTATGAAGATATTTCAGTGTTTTAGATTTAATATAGCAGACAAATATATCTAAAGGCAATACGTAGTTATTTACACACACACAATGATTTACTTTCAGAACACCATCTACACCCTAAATATTAGTTTTCTTCCGAGCGAGGGTATAAAACTACGTATGATCGAGACACGGTTATTATTCTTTACCTAGCACCAAAGTCGTGAAATTGAGAAAGTTGAAGAAATGTAGTCATTGCCATATCTTATAAACTGGTATAGCTCATCATTTCCAAGATGATATAAAGCGATGAAAGGATCTACACCCAAAGAAGGCGATCCTCTTAAAGGTACATCCATTGTGTTGTTGGGATCATATATCTAAACGTTATAAATGGTGTTAATTTATCGATATGTACCGAAAACTACCATTTTGATGATAGTCCACTCAGTATATAGACGATGTGAAGATAAAAGTAGTGATTTCTGATCTAAAACCGGACAATGCATAGCGATTGGTGCGCGCCAATGAGTCAAACGTTATTTGGGAATCTTATTTATAACAGACAAAATGACACATTTGGTGTGATAATGTTTAATAGGTCAAATAACTACTGTGCATGTAAATGGGACATGCAGTTTCGGTTTCTAAACATGCATAATGATGTTACTTGATTTTAATTGGAAACTAGTAATTATGATATATTTGGCGATTTGGGACAAATATGCAAGCTGGGGAAATTTATTTGTATTGTAAACAGCGTAAAATGGTGTGTTGGAACGTATTAAAGCCAAATAAAATTTTACGAAACACAATGGATGTACCTTTCTTTTCTAGCTTTTTGCCCCTATGTACTTTCTTTCCAGAGTTTAAATTTCTTTCTAGAGTCAAAGTTAATTAGAAACGAGCACATCTTCCCACGGCAAGATGAAAATGTATCGAGATCTCTCCATTTTTTACCTTGCCTTCAACCTAGCCATTCGTGATCACGAGTTACGTCCGTTATCATCTGCTAATATACAGCTAATGAAATCGTCGTTTACATTCGGAACCTTTGCAGAATCGAGAAAAGATAAACCCACGTATTTCGAAATCTGAATGGCTCATTCACTTCAAAGATCTATATGCAAATACTGATATATACAACAACAATGCTACTATTATTGACGATATTGCTTTGGATTCTGACGAATATGATGATGTTGATGAACAAGTGTTAAACTCCCCTGTTACAGAAATTGAAATTAGTGAAGCTATAGCACATTTAAAACGAGGTAAAGCAGCTGGACCGGATGAAGTTGTAATCGAAATGCTTAAATGTTCACAAAATGAAAGTATGCCCTTTCTTATAAAATGTTTCAATTTCCTTTTTAACAGTGGAACATTCCCGTCTAGCTGGTCTCGATCAATCATTATTCCACTTCATAAAAAGGGGGACGCTAATAACCCAGATAATTACAGGGGTATATCGTTGATGAGCATACTCGGGAAGGTATTTACAACAATTTTGAATAATAGAATTTCACAATGGGCAAATATGCGAGATAAAATTCCAGAGACCCAAGCAGGATTTAAAAAAAACTACTCCACAACTGACCATATCTTCACATTATATGCTATAATTCAAAAATGTTTGTCTCGTAAAAAGCATAAATTATACGTAGCATTTGTGGACTTTAAAAAAGCCTTCGATACAGTTGATAGGCTGAAACTCTGGAAGTGTTTGAGAAATACTGGTTTGAGGGGTAAAATGTATTGTATGTTAAAGGAAATGTATTCAAATATAAAATCCTGTGTCCGCTGTGGGAGTGGTGTTACGGACTATTTTGATTGTCCTCTTGGTCTAAGGCAAGGATTTATACTCAGTCCTATTCTATTTTCATTCTTTATCAATGAGCTATATCATGAAATAACATGTAATGGAAAACATGGTATCCAGTTGTTTCCTGATTATATAGAAATACTAATGCTTCTCTTTGCCGACGATGTAATCTTACTATCAGATACAGTGACAGGGCTACAGAGACAACTTAACATTCTAGATGATTATACTAAAGAATGGAAACTTTCTGTAAATTTCGATAAAACTAATGTTGTCATATTTCGGAGGGGTGGCCCAACATCGCATAAAGAGAAGTGGGTTCTAAGTAATCAACCTGTTAAAATAGTTGATGGTTATACGTACCTAGGCGTTCGTTTTTATCATACTTTTAACATGAAGAAAAGCGTATATGATCTTGCACTACGTGCTAAAAAATCTCTTTTTCAATTGATATCTGTAATGTATAAAATTGGAATGTTAACACCTGGTCTATTCTTTAAACTTTTTGATGCCCAAATACAACCAATTCTGTTATACGGGTCAGAAATATGGGGTTTCCAACGTTTTCAATCTTTAGAAAAAGTCCATTTATTAGCATGCAAAAAGTTTTTGGGAGTTGGGTCTTCAACGCCAAACATCATGGTGTATGGGGAGTGTGGAAGATACCCCCTCTATATCAATTCACAGATAAGATGTCTGAAATACTGGTTAAAACTTCTCCTCATGCCTAACCAAATGAAAATGCTCACACCAGTCAAATCAGAGAACTATGTAAGCAGATCTGGAAGAACAGTGAAGCCAGTTAACAAACTCAATCTGTGAATGAACATTAATTGATTTGTCAATTAACAGTTAATTTCATTTTTATTCATGTAATGAGTTATCAGGATTCTAGTCAGTTCAAGTTCAGTAATTCTAGTCAATTTGAGTTAAAGTTATTATTTAATTCATAGTGATATTAAAACTGCAGTATGAAACTATTGACAGTGATCAAGATTGTTTTATCTGTGTAGTGTTTAAAGTTCTGAATAATAAGTTCAATATACTACTGGTAGACAGCACATAGCTTTATTGAGTAATGTAATCTCTTAGCTTAAAGGAAGGAGGATGTTACGTGAACCTATATGTGATATTTTATGTGCGCATCAGTCAGTTTCAATAGCTCCTCACATTGCTTGTAAACGTCTACCTATCAGTATTAAAACTGGAGTTCTCTCCCTTGAATCACAATACTGTTGAGTTGTTGATTGGAAGTGCCCTGCTATAAACGTGCCTTACAAACACGCAACAAAGTTATCATACAATATGATGTTCTACTTAGATAGCATTGGTAAAGTAACTTGGGCATCAAGCATAATATAGTTATTGTTTTCCCATGGCTTTGGCTTTGTCTGGTCAAATCAAACTGTTGGTAATATTGATTATTTATTAAAATATTTCGTAATCGATCATTAAGCATGTTTAATCAGGAATGGCAATCGAGTCTTAGTAACAGCACACGCTATGATTGTTATAGGACATTTAAAACTCTACTCCAGCCAGAAAAATATCTATCGATACTCACATGTAAAGATTTAAGGTATAGTTTGATTAGATTTAGACTAGGATTATTAAAGTTAATGGTAAATGAAGGAAGAAAGATGTCAATTGATAGAAACCAAAGACTTTGTCCATTATGCAAAGGAGCAGTTGAAAACGAAATTCATTTCCTTTTTATTTGTAAACCATATTGTGAAATACGAAAGAAATACATATCTGATTATTACCTGTCAAAATCCCCGGAAGTGGCCTTTAAGTCATTAGTTTCATCATGCGATGAAAGAAATATTAGAAATTTGTCTTTGTATATAAAACATGCTGTTAAATTAAGAGATGAATTGTTAAAAGAATAATTAAACATTGTCAATTATTGTACAAATCCTTATGTATAACTCTGTAAACTGTATATGGGCCGGAGGCCTCGAATACAATAAACTTCTTGTCTTGTCTTGTCTTGAACCAATTCAAAATAAGCGACGATCGACACAGTCACAGAGGCAATACAACTGTCTTCTGATTGGCTTTTCCGATTAGCCTGCAGTACGTTAAAATCTTAGCACTGAAAATGCGAGGGTTGAGGTCAAGGGCGGAAGGAGAATATTTAGAGGATATTTGGCTTTTCTTGACTAATACCATGTTTATCTCATCGAGTGAGGTAGAAAGGTTATATTTTCACGAGTGGCGCAGCCATATTCACCGAAATAGACTTGCATTTACGTTAAGTCGGCTCCAGAATGAGCCTGTCGCCTCAGCAACAATGTGACGTCATGAACGTCATGACGTCGGAGCATTGTTTTATGACGTCAGGTCATTGTTATATCAGTCACTAGTGACTGATAACACGTTCCATTGTTATTTTCACTAGTGTCTGATTACACGGTTTATTTTCATTGATAGATAGAGGATATTTGACATTTCTCGTCAAATACCATGTATATCTCATCGAGTGAAGTAGAAATGATTATGTTCACGAGTGGCACAGGCACGAGTGTAAATACACTATTTCCACTTCACGAGATGACATAAACATGGTATTCGACAAGAAATGTCAAATGTTCTATTTATTAGATTTAATAAATTATGCATAGTTCGTAAATGACGTTCATTTTACGAATGGAGCACCCATAGTCGCCTTACTTTATCACGGTCTTCCTATGACGTCATCCCATTGTTACGATGACGTCATATGATTGAAAGTGTTATTTCACTGAGTAGAATAACATGTTATTTCACTCAGTGAAAATACGGATTTTATTTTAACCGATAAATGTCGTATTTCACCACTGAAAATATAATAATATTAGTTACACGGTGTTTTGACAGGGTGTACGGGACTGTAAGACCCTTGTATATTCCGTATTTTCCTGAGGCGCAGCCGAAGGAAATGCGGAATATACAAGGGTCTTACAGTCCCGTACACCCTGTCAAAACACCGTGTAACGAATTTATTACTCTTTAGATCTATTATTTGTACTTATTTCACTCATTTTTCGATAAAATATATAGGCTACATAGCTATTTCCGTTTGTGATAAAAACTCCACACAGTGTGAAACAGCAACAACACTGTAAAGAGTGTACCGCTCAATATCAAGGGAAATAACTCTGCGGCTAAAAAATAATCGATTTTTAAATTATTATTACCTGATGAATGATAGAGAGACACGTATTTTTATTGAATAAGTTTAATGACACAAACAAAATAAATAATGTATATTGGTTGAAATCACCGTACTTATGTTTGTTAAGGTAAGTTTCGATCCTGAACTTCCGAGTCGAGCAACCGTTTTACTTCCGCATTCCATCTAAGGTCAAGGTCATCCGTAAGACCTGTGTAGTTAGTCACGTGACCTGTCTCACGGGTCATACGGAGGGTAGACCCTGGCAAATCCGCCTACACGGTTTCGTATGCATTGGCTATTGACCAATCACAATTCAACAAATTTATCTAAAGGGTAATAAATCCCGGTATTTCACTTGCAATCATATAATAAATGGAAATATTTTCGTTACGCCTGTGACGTTGTGAAGATGATACGAGCAAACTACTTACGAGCTCCCTGAAGCGAAGGCGATGAGACAGGGCCTGATGATAGTGAGGAGAAAAGCGAAGGGGTTCCTCCTGGTGATCACAAACAAGATGGCGGGCAGGACGATGAAGGTGTGGAAGACCAGGCCGACGATGACCGCGAGGACAAAGATACCCAGCTGGGAGAAGGTGCTGGTCAAGTTGGTCACCCCGGCAATGGACACAGCTATAAGGCTAGCTATACCTATAGGTGCTACCCTGTAAGTGTGATGCATAAAGTATTAGCATGCGGAGCTGATCAACTTCCCTTTCCATCACAGGCTAATGCACGCCTTTCTGCATGTCCTAGCCATGTTTATGCTAACGTAATAGAGTGCAATGAACTTGGGTAGCATGCCGATACGCTAGGGAAATCAAAGTTGAGATTTTATATAATGTTCAGTCTTGTACGGTCATGTAGATAACACAAATGAGGACACTCCAAATGGATAGGGAATCGATTCAATGATTTTTAAAAAGTGACATATAAAATATAGCGTAAGAACTTATAGAGAATCGATATTTTATTGACTTTGACAAGTTCATCATAACGTATACAAATGATTCGGGTCAGTAAGTCGATAACACACAAAACGTCACTGTTGAGAAAATCGAGTTTAAAGTTTGTTGTGGGATACCAAATTTGTTTAAATATTGAACTTTAGCAAAAATATGATAAACCATATGAAATAATTGATCGTGAAAAATAAACGATAAACGATATCGTCAGAACTGTCGAAGTCTGATTACTGTAATAGTTTGACATAAGTTGGATCACTTTTGCTGCCATTATCATAGTTGAGTGGTGAAATTTCCCTCAATACATCCTCGTCAGAAAGCATGCTGGACGCCATGTGTTTCTGGCTTATCACATTCTTGTAAACATAGAAAAGGAGGAATGTGGGAATGATGCAACTCATCTACTAGGGGAAATAACTGATTCTAATATGGTAAAGGACCATTTGCAACCCAAAAAATAGGATTATCTAAAATAAATCATAATGTGTGGGTTGTCCACTTACTTTCCCCGAGCCATTCAAATATAAAAACGATACAAGATTGCAAAAGATTTTTATTGTTGACCAAACAAAAATGGTTTATCACCTTAGTAATTGCCTCTTTGTATTTTCCTCTCGAAATTGAAACTGAAACCACATGTTCATACTCCTATATACATTTCAAAACATATAATAAAAGGTATGCTCGTTTAATCTAATTAAGTTAGATAATGCAATGACATTACTAAAATGTAACTAACATATTTTGGGAAGGAAAGAAAACTATACAATACCAGAAGAACCTCCGTAAGATGATTAACACTATGTCTGTGGCAACAGTGAAGAACTTTACGAATATATCAGCTTTGTCCTTGAGGGAACTGGCCGCCATTCCGATCATGGTGCAAGCAGTTATGAGACCTGGAACCGGAGAGATTATCTTGTTTACATTCGTAGAACATAAATTGTGCTTTAAAAGAAATGTGTCCTCATATTAGATAATCTTCGTTATTTGTTAAGATCATTTTACTGTAAACTTCAATAGCGCAGACGAAAGAAATGATACTTTATTATTTTAAAGTGATCTAAAAACAAAATAGAAAATGTTCTATAAATGTAGTATAACTGCATTGTTGTATTACTATAATTAATTTATATTTAGCACTAGTTAAATATATCTTGCAATTTCGTTGGTACCGTTACTTTTGACCGGTAGTTAAACATTAACATTGATATAATAAGCTGTTGATATTGTTTGATTATGTGCGCGTGCAGTAACATTTTCAAGACACGCTTTTTCATATCATATGGTTGGCTGTCACACTGAAGAAACCTTTCTCTCTGTTTAGCAATCCGTCGGTCTACAGATGTCCCTGTAACCTTATTTCATTATTAAATCATAAATTGTATTATCAAACTGAAATTAGGATTATCTAAAACCTGAATCATTTTCACTCAGGTGAAGAGTCAATACGATACCAACCAAACTGCCAAAAGAATATCAATATAAATTCATATAATTTGTTATAATAAATAAAGAGAATAAGTATTATATGAATTTAATGTGTATTATTGTTTTTAAAACACATTTTAAAAATAAAATAATTTAAAGCAATTGAGTTACCAAGTACATTGACACTTTCCGTCTTCCCCAGCGATTTGCTCACTGTTGTTATGGTGTCTACTGCAGATGATCCGTTAGTTGTATTTCTAGTGTATTCAGTCGTCGAAGTGGCATACTGAGTCTGTGCCTAACTCAATAAAAACATAATGGATTTAAGATTTTAGACCAATGAGCATCTTTGGTTACGCATGAGCATATATAAAGTCATGGGTAACCGAGGATGACCAATGAGAAGTGAGGCCATTTATCGGTGCTACGAGCGTGAATTTAACTAGGCAACGGTGAATTTAACTAGGCTACGGTGAATTTAACTAGGCAACTGTGAATTTAATAATGCTACGGCGTAACAGTTGATTAGTCTTATGGATATTCTTTCAAAAAGTATTATTATAAAATTAAGTTGTAAACTTAGCACAAATACAGCGTGTTTTTCATTTCACGTAATGTAAAAAATAGAGCCATGGGCTCTGTAGCTCATCAGGATTTTCTTTATTATCTAAGGTTGTATATCTAAGTTATCTCAAGTAATACAATGTTAACAAGCAAAAAATAGGTTTTTAGATCATGACCCGTGACCTGTATTTGGAGTCACAGGGTCACCAATCCTAAAATTAAGAATCACCTTTGACCAAAGAGTCTCTACACAACTTTTCAGCTCTCTAGACCTTTTGGAACTGGAGAAGAAGACGAAAATAGGTTTTTTGGTTTGTGACCTCTGTGACCCCATTTGGGGTCACCGGGTCACGAAATCTACAATTTAGAATCCCCATTGGCCAAGGAGTCTGCACACAACTTTTCAGCTCTCTAGACCTTTTGGAACTTGAGAAGAAGATGATAATAGGTTTTTAAGGATGTGACCCCTGTGACCCCATTTGGGGTCATGGGGTCACGAAATCTACAATTTAGAATCCCCATGGGCCAAGGAGTCTGCACACAACTTTTCAGCTCTCTAGACCTTTTGGAACTGGAGAAGAAGATGAAAATAGGTTTTTAAGGATGTGACCCCTGTGACCCCATTTGGGGTCATGGGGTCACGAGATCTACAATTTAGAATCCCCATGGGCCAAGGAGTCTGCACACAACATTTCAGCTCTCTAGACCTTTTAGAACTGGAGAAGATGATGAAAATAGGTTTTTAAGGATGTGACCCCTCTGACCCCATTTTGGGTCATGGGGTCACGAAATCTACAATTTAGAATCCCCATGGGCCAAGGAGTCTGCACACAACTTGTCAGCTCTCTAGACCTTTTGGAACTGGAGAAGAAGATGAAAATAGGTTTTTAAGGATGTGACCCCTGTGACCCCATTTGGGGTCATTGGGTCACGAAATCTACAATTTAGAATCCCCATTGGCCAAGGAGTCTGCTCATAAAATTTCAGCTCTGTGGAGTCATTGGTTCTGGAGAAGAAGTCGAAAAAGCGAAAAGTATACGGATGGACGGACGGACGGATGGACGGATGGACGGACGGACGGACGGATGGACGGACGCCGGACACCATGCCATGCCATAAGCCCATCGGGCCTTTCAGGCCTGATGAGCTAAAAATCAAGCAGCCTGATACTGCATGCCTATAGAACCATCACATTAAACAATAGAAACATCACATTAAACAATAGAAACATCACATTAAACAATAGAAACATCACATCAAACGATAGAACCATTATATTAAACAATAGAAACATCACATTAAACAATAGAAACATCACATTAAACAATAGAAACATCACATTAAACAATAGAAACATCACATCAAACGATAGAACCATCATATTAAACAATAGAAACATCATATTAAACGATAGAACCATCACATTAAACAATAGAAACATCACATTAAACAATAGAAACATCACATTAAACAATAGAACCATCACATCAAACGATAGAACCATCATATTAAACGATAGAACCATCATATTAAACAATAAAACCATCACATAAAACAATAGAACCAACACATTAAACGCTGGAACCATCACATTAAACGATAGAACCATCACATTAAACGATAGAACCATAACATTAAACAATAGAACCATCACATTAAACAATAGAAGCATCACATTAAACGATAGAAGCATCACATTAAACGATAGAAGCATCACATTAAACGATAGAACCATCACATTAAACAATAGAACCATCACATTAAACAATAGAACCATCACATTAAACAATAGAACCATCACATTAAACAATAGAACCATCACATTAAATAATAGAACCATCACATTAAACAATAGAACCATCACATTAAACTTTATTGTTGAAATATTGTTGTATTTTTGTATTTTGAAACATTTTGTTTTAACTGAAAATGTGCGACTAAGTGCCCATTTCAAGAGAATTGACTCCCTTGTGATTGATTGGACTACTGCAGGGAGAACGCCTGCAACGACATTATTAACCACAATTCATATAAACGATTCACCTCGTGGCCTTTTGCTTTCCAGCATGAAATGACATAATAAATATAGACAATACATATATGATGCGTTCTTAGTGATATATATGTTTGATTGGTTGTATACAGCACAATTTACATTTCCCACAGTGACTTAGGGGGATCCCAACCTATGAGAACGGAAATGCCATTCTCCCAATACAGAAGTACTCAAGTATTTGTAGTACTGACATGAGTAACCTCTGTGGGGAGAGAATGCGCTAGTGTAATATGACGCAGGACAGTGACCATACCACAAAAGTCAGTGATTCTACATTACTAATCCTATGGAAACTTTTTTGTAGATGTTAAAGATTTTCCATTTTGTCATAATTGTCAGGATTAATGAAGAGTTATTACCTGTCTAAATGCAGCTTCCACTAAGTTATCGGGAATGATATTTCTGAAACAGAAAAAAAGTTATCTACTCCAAGGGGGGTTGAGAATGAAAGATGTTGGTCCTTGTACCAGGGCAATAACTAGCGAACCATGGGTGGTACTACGCTGAAATTCAGTGTAGTGTTCTCTACTGCAGACAAAGTTGCCGTGCCCCTGGCGGGAGTCGAACCCCTGACCTCTTGATCCAAAGCCGAACGCGCTACCCACTACTTATATTTACTTTAGAAGGTAAAACATGTTATAACAGAAACCAATTATCTGTAGTGGTAATAACAGTATTGCGTATAAAGCAAAATTGACACGGCGGCCATTTTAATGTGAACACATTTTAATATTTCGAATTACAAAAACGATTCCTATGGCTCTACCAAACCATGTACACTCATTTTTTAACTTGATTTTCCGAAGAAAGAAGGGAGTTATACCATTAGTGACATTATTTTACATTTCATCAACTTATTTGAACAAAAAAACGTGCTACTGCCCCTTTAAACCACATAGTGACTATTTGAAACATTTGAAATAATATATTGTCTTTACCTCAGCATATCGGCAAATATGTCCTGAGTTTCCATTATGTCTCTTTTGCTTATTTCGTCCACCGCTATTCCATCTGTACCTGTATGAATATAAACAGCAAATAAACAGCAATGAATGGCAGTAAACATATGCATGATAAAGCTGCAGGACTCTCCAAAATGTTACGACGGATCTTTTAAATTTTATAAGTTTATATGTTCTTTCAGTGAAGATCCATTGTAACATTTTTGAGAGTCTTGCAAAAAGACATCTTCACAACGTCACAGGCGTAACGAAAATATTTCCATATCTTCTCCTTCCGCCCTTGACCTCAACCCTCGCATTTTCAGTGCTACGATTTTAACATACTGCAGGCTAATCGGATAAGCCAATCAGAAGACAGTTGTATTGCCTCTGTGACTGTGTCGATCGTCGCTCTTTTGAATTGGTTCCGAATGTAAACGGCGATTTCATTGGCTGTATGTTAGCAGATGGTAAGGGACGTAACTCGTGATCACAATAGGTCTCGCTGATTCGTTTCACCTCTTCTCCCTAGGTTGAAGGCAATGTAAAAAATGGAGAGATCTCGATACATTTTCACCTTGCCTTGGGAAGATGGCAAAAAGAGGGTAGAAATGTTTTTATTTTCCACAAGTGGCTCTATTTTACAGTTTTTAAAATCGACGTGCTTTGAGGTGTCAATATCACCGGGAATCAACATCATGAAAAAAACAGGTCCATTATGAAAATTTACCCAAGATAAATGAAAAACCGCTGAGAAAGTTATGTGTGAAATATAAAAATACAACAATAGCAACAACAACAAGAGAATTAGTGAGCACAGCTCACTCATATTCCATTTCAAAGAAGAAAACATAAATGTATAATCATTTGTATATTATATGAACTGCCACTGTAATTGTATTTTTAAAAGGTTTGAGTGATACACTTAAGAAAGGGCAATATGACCATTCTAGAGACACAACATACTTACTTACCAGGTTTGAAGATAAAGAAGAGGACGATTGCCTCTATACAAGGTAAAGTGTTGGTGATGACGATAAATATGAAGGCTACTGCACTGATCTTGCTGTTCGCCTTTGGATCCAAAGATGCGGTTCCTGTAACAGGTATAGATCACAGGTGTTCGAGTAGTCTTTTGCACTTTAGTTAACAAAAATGTCATTTCTCTCAACAAGTAACTCAAATAAGCTCTCCCATGTCTGAGTTTGAGTATCCTCTGTGGTGAGTGAATACATACATCTTTTAAAGGTACTTTTACATTGAGCGATTTCTTTGAAACCTCTCTTGAACATGGCCCAGTTCTAGTTCTTAATTCATTTTCGACACTTAAAATCAAATAAGAATCTCAATGATGCAAGTTTGTGAAGTGGCGTCTTTATGTAATCAGTGTTGATATTGCCAGTATTTTTTAGTTTGCAATATTATAGGGGCCGGGGATGCGTACGTAGCAGTTGTGAATGCTGAAGAAATGAAGCCCTCACAAACGAAAATCGTGAATCCACCTCTGACGTTGATAGTTTACCAATACAAATTATTCTAGTAATCTAACAACAAAGTTTTGGCAATAAACTATTTTAGTTTACCTGATATCACACTGCACACAATAAGCGGAAGTATCATCAACTTGAGCATGCGCATGAATAGTTCACCGGGCATTCCTAAAATCAAAATCAAAATCAAAATGATGAACTGTTTTAGAAACTAACCTGTCTCTGAACAAAGTCCAAATTCAACAAGTTTTCATGGAAACGAAAAAGAAAAAAATTTCAGAAATCTGAAAATATCAAAAGGCACCACTTCAGTTAGTGGGTAATACACATGCAACGTTTCAGGAAGATATGATGAATGGTTTTGGAGCTGTGCACTTGAAACGAACCTGTCTCTGAACAAAGTCCAACTTCAACATGTTTCTATGGAAACGATCAAAAATAAAATTTTCAGAAATCTGAAAATATCTAAAGGCACCACTTCAGTTGATGGGTAATACACATGGACAGTTTCAGAAAGATATTATGAACGGTTTTCGAGTTCTGCTCCGGAAACGAGATGATTACGGACGGACAGACGGACGGGGTGATGACTATATCCCACGGTATTTCATACCGGTGGGATAAAAATCAAAATAAAATCCAAAATCAAAATCAAAATCAAATCAAAATCAAATCAAAATCAAAATCAAAATCAAAATCAAAATCAAAATCAAAGTGTCGTCACATTGTGACTCGTTTGTTTTTGTATTATTGAAACAGTATCGTGGGTATGTACGATGGTAAATGGAGTATATCGGGCAATATATGACAGTAAAGTAGGTTTGTTATTACTTTGTGTAATTGGGCATATCAATTTGGAAATGAATAATATTCTCATGAATTCCGAATGGGTCAGGAATGTTGTAATAAAATGACAGACAAAAGAACCTATATATAAACTTTTCAACAAAGTGAAAAAACAAACTACTTGGCCCCGTTCAATAACAGCGAGCGCTTAAATTGTCATTGATCGCTCAATGTAGCGCTCAATGTAGCGCTCAAGGAGCGCTAATTCTCTCTTGAATGACACAGTGCAAATTCCTCGAAGTTCGCTCGCCTTGCTACGTAGCGCTACTTTGAGCAATCGCGTTCAAGAGATTACTTTGAAACCTCTCTTGAACACGGCCCTGTTGTCGGATGCACAGAGGCGTGTATCGCTTAAAAACAGCGTTTGAAAGACATATACCCATATAGACCCTACCCTATTACTATACAAAAGGTAGTCTTTCAAACGCTGTTTCTAAGCGATACACGCCTCTGTGGTCGGATGAAGTTGATTTTGAAAGTCTTTGATTAAGCATGTATATTGTCAAGAAATATTCACAATTCACTAATGTGCACACGACACCGATATATGATGTTTACATGAATAAACATACAGTGTTGTCGTTTACTGGTTAGAACATATTGTTCTGTGTATGTAACAGCACGCATCGCTTCGTTCAAGTAGAAAGAAATAAAAATGAAAACTGTGTTTTGGCTTTTCGGATCTTTAAATAAGCCTTTCTAATTCAGCCAAACCAGTCGGTCTTGAAAGTCGTCGTGACACAATCAAAAGGCTGAATATCTTTCTACTTCAGAGCACGCATGGTATTCAGTTTACGTCCTGCACTATACAAGAGAGGGAGAGAGAGATATTTTTACTTCAGAGCACGCATGGTATTCAGTTTACGTCTGCACTATACCAAGAGAGAGAGAGAGAGAGAGAGAGAGAGAGGAGAGGAGAGAGAGAGAGAGAGGGGAGAGAGAGAGAGAGAGAGAGAGAGAGAGAGAGAGAAGAGAGAGAGAGAGAGAGAGAGAGAGAGAAGAGAGAGAGAGAGAGAGAGAGAGAAGAGAGAGAGAGAGGAGAGAGAGAGAGAGAGGAGAGAGAGGAAAGGGAGAGAGAGAAGAGAGAGAGAGAGAGAGAGAGAGAGAGAGAGAGAGAGAGAGAGAGAGAGAGAGAGAGAGAGAGAGAGAGAGTGAGAGAGAGAGAGAGAGAGAGAGAGAGAGAGAGAGAGAGAGCACATGTAGTCATGATATTTGATATAACAAGGGTTGAATAATGTTACTTTAAACACATTTCATTGTGCAGGTGTATATTTCATGGACGTGATTTCGTGAATTACGTTAACAACTT
This sequence comes from Gibbula magus, assembly GCA_936450465.1. NCBI lineage: Eukaryota > Metazoa > Mollusca > Gastropoda > Trochida > Trochidae > Gibbula > Gibbula magus. Next base: position 40,788,816 of record OW388306.1, on the reverse strand, counting down.
GAGCATGCATTTAATCATAGCTGCAGGGTTCATACTGGCACCAGTCTCCGGAAGACAAAACAATGTACCGCGAGTTTAAAGGGACAGTAGCACGTTTTTTGCAAATTTTATTTTTTCAATTTCCCAATTTATAATGATAGTTTATGTCATTTATATTTACTTTAGAAGGTAAAACATCTCATTTCACTAACCAATTATCCGTAAGGGTCAAAACGGTTGTGCATATAAAGAAAAAATTGCATGGCGGCCATTGCATTGTGAACACATTTTATTATTTCGATTGACAAAACTTTTCCGATGGCTTTACGGAACCATGTACACTCATTTTTTAACTCGATTTTCCGAAGAAAGAAGGATGTTTTACTATTGGTGACATTATTTCTTAAATACATTTCAGCGAAAAAACGTGCTACTGCCCCTTTAATGCAAATACGACATGAATCATTACATCCCATTATCGAGTAGGAATATAACATGATGGAGATTATACATAACCGGAAACTGGTATTAACGGGTCTGTAACTATGTCCGCTCATTGACATTTGCATTCGACCGTGTGTGGAGAGCGGGAAAGTTCCTCACTAAATTTGGTAAGATTACACCTTCACCATTATCAGAACAGGACACCTTGGAATTGTCAAGAATGAAAACCTCTATAGCAAATAAACATGCATACCTAGCCACACTAAAGCATCTTTGGAAGGATGTAGTTCCCTGATGCCGAACCCAAGAGCAAACCCTGCTACAATCCCGGCTACTGTGAGGAAGAGGAGAAGATCGTCCAAGAAGAAGGTTCGGAGTTTCAACAAGAAATTCTGTTTCCGGTTCCGGTTTATCGACTCTATCGTTACTGCTTCATCTGTCAGGCTGTTTTGCTCCATATTTCTGTAAAAATAAATGTGTTTCAATTTTAGAACGTTTTGGAGAAAATAGTAGTGTTCATGATATGCATGCTTTGCTATCTGCTAGTGATTTGTCAGCGGTTGCAGAATCAGAACTATGATGTAGGCTCTCGTGTTTGGACAAAACAAAGATTAGGGTTTTGTCGAGATCTCGGTAAGTTGTCGGTACATTTAGTGCTGGCGATTAGTGTCTGACTCTCAGGGTGTGGGTTCGACTCGAAAATAGTAAACGAATTTGTACGTTTGCCGAAAATGTGATCCTAAATATAATATTGTTTTTGTATTTTTGGTGATTATGGTTTTCAAAATTTATGATGTTTGATGCATTCCTTAAAGGTACACCATTTGTATGGTCATACCGGGATCTTGGTATAGCTTCATCCCCAAGACATTCATGGACTTAGGGTTAGATAAAGAGAGCGAGAGAGAGAGAGAGGTACAATAAATTATATAAACCACCAAGAGGACATCAGAGGACGACTGTACCAGAATGACATAAATGTTGTGATAAATAATACAATTGATAAAATGAAATAAACACATGATGCAGATATGTTGCACATAAAATAATAAACATAATACGATAAGAAATACAATTGTCACCCACACTCTCCTACTCACGTCCTTTCACCCAACCACTTATCCACTTTCTCTGACCTTCAGTCTCCACATGACCCCACCCATCCACCCACACCTCATCCTTCTCATACATCTCAACCCCACATATGAAATATAGGTCTTCCAAACGAGTATTTCCTTTCATACACATTTCTATCAACGCTATAGCTAAAGTGCACGTCTACATACATCTGGTGAACTTAAATGCGTTAACTGTCTCATTACGCATCTTGTTAACAGAACTTGGTGTTGTAATTCTATTTCTAAAAATGAAATGCTATTCAGATGAGTTTAAGTTCATGTAAGTAATTAAAATGAAAAATGGTAAACTAAAGAGGATATTCAAACCTACCTATCTCGGCTCACCTATTCAACGACTGATGCCCAAATTAACTCTAAGTACAGGTACACCTCTGTCAAACAACATCCTCTCGTTTAAGCTTCTGTAAAACATCCACTCCGTGCTTCAGTGATTTAGGATTCATGTACAGCTCTATATGATGCGTTACATAGCTGTTCAACTCATTACAGATTACAGTGAGGTGTTTCACTGCTTACTTAAAGAGGTTCACAACAATAATCAAAATAAATGAAAAGTTGTTGTTAAATGGCACGGTGCAAGCTGAATATGTATTATTCGAGATTCAAAAGGAAAAAGTGCATGTCATGGACCTTTTTGTCTGCAAATTATGTTTTTTGTGGTAACTTCTAAAAAAATGGAAAACTTGTTATATTTTGTTAAGGTCACTTTTTCAAAAATAATGATAATCATTCAGAGCTATATTGTTGTTGTGTTCTTTCATAAATGGAATGGTATTAGGATAGAAAAGTGATTACTGCAATTTGTAAGTAGATTATTTTCCATTAACCTTATATGATAAAATACAATGTCAACAATGGATTCTGCAGAAATAACTTCAAAAGTCCTGTTCAAGAAAAAAAAGAATTCAAACATCTTAAGACTTGTGGAAAACTTACCACTGAAAAATAATAGAAAATAAAAAAAAATATATGTCACAGACCTATTTTCTGAGTAATTTGCTGCTGAAGTTGACTTTGTATGTAAGGTATTGGCAAAGGGAGATAACTCTTCACCGGAAAATTGGATTTTTTTATTACATAATTCATTTATATAAGGTTGTAGAGCAGATAAATTGTTTACCTTAAAACATATTATTTAAATAACTATCTGTTGACTAGACCTACTATGCCTACCTCCTCTCTAGGTATGCTATTTCAACCTTAACACAGACGCAACTTGAACAGTGCAGTAGGGGATGCGTAAAATCCCTATCCAAGGACGGTAAGTCTGCATGGTCTCGTGACGTCACCTACCGGAAACCTAAATCTCCTTTCAGTTGCAGAGCAAGACAGTCGTGTGTTTTCGCTCTGAGACTGGGTATTTTAGCGCCTTTTTTCGCTAACTTGCTATCTACTTCTTATTAATTTAAGAGGTAGTATCAACGCCTTAATCTACGTTCGTCGTTAAAGCAGGTTGTTTTTGACAATCTGTTTGAGGTAGGTATTTAGTTACAAGGGGCCTTGTGGACATGTGCTAGGTGTCTGCTACCTGTCGGGTGGCTGCATGCCTTGCACGTGCAATTCTTGTCTTTTGTTTTTCTCTCACCTTTGTCGGGTGACTGCACGGTTCCCACGGCCTGGGTCGTAACTTCCGCCAGTCCCTTTGTCTTCTAGATCAGGTGAATCCTCCGATAGCTCGTCGTCCGCTTCGGTTGGCTTTCACTTTCAACTCGTCAGTGATTTCACTTAAGCGTCTCGTCGTCTACATTTTTGTGAACTGTCACTCGCCGTTGGCATTCGACTCGACTCGCCTCGGCAGTGATTCGCTTCGCCAATCACTCTTTTCGCCAGTCATTCGGCTTTGGTTTCGAATTGACTTGACTCACATCGTCTCGCCAGTGACTCGCTTCGCCTGTCACTCGCTTCGCCAGTCATTCGCCTCCGGTCTTCGAATCGACTTGACTCGCATCGTCTCGCCAGTCATTCGCCTTCGGCTTGATTCTTCTTGACTCGCATGATCTCGCCAGTTACTCACTTCGCCAGTCACTCGCTTCTCCAGTCTTTCGCCTTAGGCTCGATTCTACTTGACTTGCATCGTCTAGCCAGTGACTCACTTCGCCAGTCATTCGCTTTAGGCTCGATTCTACTTGACTCGCATCGTCTCGCCAGTGACTCGCTTCGGCAAGTGACTCGCTTCGCCAGTCATTCGCCTACGGCTCGACTCTACGCTGACTTGCCTCGTCTCGCTTGTGATTAGCTTCGTCAGTGTCTCGCCTCGCCAGTGTCTTGCCTCGCCAGTCACTCGCTTGCGCCTGTCACTCACTAATCATTAGTGTTAAGTTTCGACTCGACTTGGGTGCCTCGTCTCACTAGTCACTCGCTTTGTCAGTCATTCGCTTTCACTCGACTTAGGCGTTCACAATTGTCTGGTTAGTTAGATGATATTGACTTCGTTCCCTTCAGGTTCGGAGCCTCTGCCTTCAGCGCTGCCTTGCGTGTTACTCACTTAAGCGTCTCGTCGTCTACGTTTGTGAGTTGTCACTCACCTCGCCTAGGTTAAGCGTGTTAGTGATTCGTGTCACTCACCTGTTAACTGATTGAGTGTCACTCACCTGTCACTCACCTCATCAGCGTACTCGCATAGGAGCTCGACGGTCTTGTCAGTGACTTGATTATAACTTGCGTAGTTACTTCACTATGAACTCTGTTTTTTGTACGAATTGCGGAGGTAGGAAGTCTGCTATCAAGGATCCGCACTTGCTATGTAGAAAGTGCAAAGACCTATGTGAGGAGGATTATCGTTGCGACGAGTGTGCCCCTCTCTCCGCTTCAGATTTCCAGGCGCATGTTACGGTCCGTCACTGATAGGGCTTCGTTTAAGAAGCGTTCAGCTACGTCGAGACAATGTCCGGATTTGTCTCCCATTCCTCATCCATCTCATCCGATGAGTTTGACCGTGAGTCGTCGGTCTTATTCGAATCCCCTAGGGGTTTGAGGTATTCGCTCTCTCCCCCTTCGCCGTCGTGTTCTCGTCCTCAGGCTAGCGCTCCGTCTCCCCCCTCGCCAAGGGGGAGGAGGACAAGGGTACGTCGCTTCTTAGGCTTAAGGTTAGCGGACCCTCCACTCCCAAGAGCAAGAAAAGAAGAGCAATAAAGCCAAGTTTGAAAAAGTCAATCCGGGCGTCCTTCTTGAGTCCGTTAAGGACATGTTATCTTCATTGTTGGATGCTCGTTTCGGGTCCACTTGTTTCGAGCGATCACCCTGTTCTTGATCAGGGTTCGTCTCGTTTGATTTCCCCCAACCCACCCATCATGTTACTGATGCGCAGCTTACGCATCTCGACAGAGAGGCTCGCACAGTTTTGGGGTTGGGAAATAGTGTGGCTTTCACCTGTCAGGCGATGCTTGCCTGCGCCAAAGCATTCGGCAATGTGGCCGCGGATCTTCCGCAGATCTTGCTATCAGCTTCGCGGATTTCAAAGGGGATTACAGTATTGCATAGAGACAATTTTTTACATCGTTCAGGTCTCAATCCCGATCAGAAATCTTTCTTCGGACAGGCCCCTGCCCACTCTGAATCTCTTTTTGGGGGCCGTATCCCTGAGGTTCTTAGAGCGCGGCAGGAGGCTCAACAGCAAGACCTCACCAATTGCCTGGTGAGTCAGAGGCAGACTACGCCTAAGCATCCTCTGGCTAATTTCCATCAGGGTTACGGTCACGGCAGAGGCCAACCGACCCCCAAGAAAGCCAAGACGGACTTTCAACGGGGAGGGCGTGGCCGCGGATCCATGGGTCAGTCCCCCAAGTCCCCCCATCCCGGCGCCGGGGGTCGTACCCCTCAGAAGGGGAAGCGGAGGAAGTGACTCTTGGTCACCTCCTCTGCTTCCCCCTCCACTCGTTACGGTGTCGGAGGGTTCGGTGGGGGGTCGGCTTCAAACCTTTGTCAGCAACTGGGTGCAGTTAGGGTTAGACCCTTTCGTTTGTCAGATTCTGGGTCAGGGATTCCGCATTCCCGTCTCATCCCCTCCGCCTGTCACCTGTGCTCCAAGGGAGCGTCCCTTGTCAAGGGACCGGCTCCAACTAACCTTGGAACAGGTGGAGATTTTAATCTCCAAGGAGGCGGTGCAGGAGGTCCTGACCCCCCATCTAACTCCGGGGTTTTACTCCCCAGTGTTTCTCATACCCAAAAGGAATTCGAAAAAATGGTGGCTCATTCACGACTTGAAGGTATTCAACCGCTCCTACCTCATTCGGCTGCCATATTTTCGACTCTTGACGCTTCCCTCTGTGATGCGATCTCTGGAGCGCTCAGATTGCATGGTGTCTCTTGATCTCCATGTTGCGTACCTGCACATTCCGATTCACTGTCAGATTCGCAGGTACCTCCGCTTCATTCTGGACGGGAGACACTTTCAGTGGTGCGTGCTCCCGTTCTTTGTCTGCAAAAACCAGGCAGCTGATGAGGCTGGCCGTACCTTCTCTATTCCGGCTCTGGGTTCTGACTCAGGAGAGATGGATCTCTCTCTGTGTCCAGTTAGGGCTTTGTGGGTGTACGTGCAGCGTACCAGCAGGCTGAGATGGCAGGCGTCGGCTGTTCTTGCCTCACTCGCCGAGGAGCACCAAAGAGCTAGATAAGCGAGCGTTGGGGGTGTAAATGAGGTCAGTGGTCATCGATGCGTACAAGGCCGCTGACCTGCCTCCTCCTTCGCGTTCCAACCCGCATGAGATCCGTGCAGTTTCAGCCATGCAACATCACGGTCTCGGATGTCATGGCGGGGTGTTTTGCAGAGGTTTTCGCAAACCATTACCTACAGCAGATTTCGAAGGCATCTCTAGGCTGGGTCCACAAGTGTTCGCTCAGGCGAAGGTGGTGCCCCAAACCAGACCTAGAAGGGGTCAGTCCTCTTAGGAGGTTGTTCCCCGTAGGGCTTTTGATGCTCATTGTAATAAACTTTGTTTGCATTTTTTGCTCTTTGTCTGTTGTTTTATTCTTTAGCTTCGCTTTTAACACCCCCTCCCCGTTGGGGTCGGGGGCAATGTGTTGATCAGAAGTTGAGTGGCTGGGTTGTCTCTTCGATCCGCTCAGCGGTAGAGATGGTATCTTCCAGGCTGTGCCTTGTCCTCACCACAGGGTGGAGGACTCGTAGGTTAGCTTACACTCAGGGCTTGTTGCTGGTCTCGTCTCTACCGCATATCTACTGACCCGCCTCCTTGCAGTGGGATTCTAGGCATAGTAGGTCTAGTCAACAGATAGGTATTTAAATAATAGTACGTTTTTGATTAAACACAATTATTTATACTTACCTGTTGACTAGACCTACGCGCTAGGCCCTCCCATCCTCCCCGCTTGGTCTGTCTTGCCTATGTTGGGACTGTTCGGAGAGTGAGATTTCCGGTAGGTGACGTCACGAGACCATGCAGACTTACCGCCCTTTGATAGGGATTTTACGCATCCCCTACTCCACTGTTCAAGTTTCGTCTGTGTTAAGGTTGAAATAGCATACCTAGAGAGGAGGTAGGCATAGTAGGTCTAGTCAACAGGTAAGTATAAATAATTACGTTTAATCAAAAACGTACTAAATTATTTCACACAACCATAATACCACTAGTACAGCAGGTAAGTGATATAATTGTGCACATCGTGATGCAAGCATGAAATGTGGCACGATTGTAGCTTATATCCATATAATGACATACAGATCGAGAGGCTTCGCAAAATTTTCATATATTTTTTTTGGGGGGGGGGGGGGGGGGGGGACTGAAAAAAACTTAATTCCCCCCCCCCCCCCCCCCCCCCCCCCCCCAATTTAATCATAACGTTTTCTTAAATTCTCTGATTCTTACAAATCGTATGTCAACTTGTTGGAAATTCTAAGCTGAACATTTTTCACCATATATAATTTTCTATCTTTAACGGTTGAAGCTAGAGAGGTCATAATAACTATTAAAAAACACGTGGGAATTTGACATAGGGCCTATATATATTTTTTCTATCTGGCTGTCAGATAGAAGTCGGGTCAATATAAGGAAAATACCCCCTCAACCCCCAAAATATTGCTACAAAAGGTTTCTCAACTGATTCTGGGAAGGTTTAGGTACTTAATAATACTTAATAATAGTTTACCAAAATAGGACCCCCGGAAAGGTGTTTTTTTTCAAGATGGCGTCCAAGATGGCCGCCGACACCTCTTAATGATCATTACTCTGTACCCATCAACTCAAATGTGATGATCTTGTTGTCTATCCCCAGGTTTGTGGGGTCAACGGATACATTAAGATCATAACAAATGGTGTTTGTCTATAATGGAACACAAAAATCCAATATGGTGTCAAAAATGGCCGCTGACACCTCAAGATGAGCACAAGTTCATAATTATTCACTGAAATCGGATGATCTTAATGTCTATTTCAACGTTTTTGGGGGCAAGGAACACATTAGGACGATTAAAAATTAAATTGGGCCATGAATATTACAAGTACATCTTACCTAGTCCAACATTGCACTACCATTTGACCTACGTTTCAGTCTTAACTTGATTAAATTTTGGTCTAGATCTATTCTCTGGTTTTTGGGGACAAGAAACACATTCTAACCATTTTAACGGTGAATGTCTGCGAATACATTTCCCGACCACACATGTTGTGCTTTGCACCCACATTTCGCCAGTTCTCTGCAAGACCTGGACTCTTCTGGAACATTCACCCATAGTTCATACAGATGTTGTTTTGGTACCATCTAAAATACTGAGAGCTTGGAGGATTTTTCTCTGCAAATATTTATACACTCTTTGTCCAAACACTTGCTTGCAAGATGGTCCTATTTGTGTGCCGAATAAGAAATGGTGGAAATGTTTACGCAATCCAAAAGTTCAGATTTGCAAGTTGGAAGTCTGAAGTTTCCATGTTGTTACAGAGCTGGATGCCATGGGTGATTTTCGAAATTGAAAATTGTGTCAAATCAGCTATGCGGAATTGGCATGCGATGTACATTTGGGTGAATAGGTTGTCATTATCTTTAAAAAATTAATGAATACCTTTTTCTTGGTCTTCACTTTACTGTGTGCTCTCTTGAAAAGAAGTTCATGCTCTGCGACCTGCTTTTGTGTGATAAGACAACGGCATTTTCGTGGAAACGACACTAGACGAGGTACCAGACTTTGTTTACCTACATGTATAGATTCCCCAGAATTTCACTTTATGCTGTATAGTTTATACAACACAACATTACCGACATGACCGATTACATTTGTATATCTATTCAGAACAAATATAGGCTTTTTTCTTTCTTTTGGTCTATAGCAGTGGGTTTTTATCATGTAATGTGTGACCGCAACTTATACTATCGCTGCAACTATACAACTCAACAAAATTTACACAATGACTTTTTAGCTCATCAGGCCTGAAAGGCCCGATGGGCTTATGGCATGGGATGGCGTCCGTCCGTCCGTCGGTCCGTCCGTCCGTCTGTAAACTTTTCACTTTTTCGACTTCTTTAATTTCATGTACGGACACCTTGGCTGAATGGGATACTAAATTGTAAATTTGGTGACCCTGTGACCCCAAATGTGGGTCACAGGGGTCATAACCTAAAAAGCTATTTTCATCTTCTTCTTCAGAACCAATGACTATACAGAGAGCTGAAATTTTATTACTTATCAGTATATATAGAAGAATTCCGAGCCGTGAAAGAGTTGCATGTATTCATGATTACGGTGATTAATATACACTTCCTTTTCCTAACAAATCAAGTCGTTTGGAGCAGGAGGATGACACTCACAACTGAACGCTCTCAAATTTAATTGAAACAGGTCAAATGGTAATGCAATGTTGGACAAAGTTAAATTTACTGGTAATATAATGGCCCATTTTAATATTTTAATGGTACTCATGTGTACCTTGCCCCCAAAAACGTTGAAATAGACATTCAGATCATCAAATTTGAGTGAATAGTTATGGACTTGTGGTCATTTGGAGGTGTCGGCGGCCATTTTTTACGCTATATTTTATTTGTGTGTTCCATATTAGACAAACACCATTCGTTATGGTCTTAATGTGTTCGTTGCCCCCACAAACCTGGGGATAGACACCAAGATCATCACATTTGAGTTAATGAGTACAGAGTAATGATCATTAAGAGGTGTCGGCGGCCATCTTGGACGCCATCTTGAAAAAAACACCTCTCCGGGGGTCCTATTTTTGTAAACTTTCAGTATGTTATTAAGTACACTAAACCTTAACAGAATCAGTTGAGAAACCTTTTGTAGCAATATTTTGGGGTTTGAAGGGGTATTTTCCTTATATTGACCAGACTTCTATCTGACAGCCAGATAGAAAAAAAATATATATGCCATTTTTTCCACTTTGTTTTAGTTATTATGACCTCTCTAGCCTCAATTGTTAAAGATAGACAATCATATATATGATGAAATATGTTCAGCTTAGAATTTCCAACAAGTTAATTTTTTTCACACACGGTACATTATTACCTTGAAGGAATTGTACTTTCGGTGCCGCTACTAAGCGCTCCGCGCGACCATATAGGTCCGTACTTCCCATGTTCAGATGCCCATTTTAACAGCTGGGTGGACTGAGTGCAATGTGGATAAAGTTCGCATGCCTTGCCCAGGAGGACAACACAGTATAAGACCCATGTCATAAAATGTTGGTGTTTCCACTGGGATTCGAACCCGGTCTGCTGACGTGAGAGGGAAGCATGCCACCACACACCCATAGATTCACGACTGACAACCTTACAAGGTATATCCATTAAATGAATGAATGAATGAATGAATGAATGTCTTTATTTCCTCCACATAAGTGAAGATCACATGAGCATATTTACATGTCACAGACACAAACAATACACACAATTTACAAAACAAATAATATCAGAAATTCGAACATACAATTCAATATCTAGTGTGTCAATTAGTTTATGACAAACGTGTTCGCTGGGTCAAATCGTGACCAGTGCAGAATGATATGACAGTCATGATCAACACATTGATTATTACAGTTTATACATGCTCGTGAAGTTTTACCTCGTGAATTTACCTGTATTTTAAACTGTGTTATACAGTGTAAAAAACTCACGAACATCCAAGCCAGACAACCGGACTGGTAACTGAAATAAATTAACATTTCGGAATACAACCTATATGTCCGATTTTCAACAGTCACATAGAACTTACTGCAAGTACCAAACATTTATTATATCTGGTTGAACATGTTCCTGATTTTTCACTAATCAACAGCTGACCAATTTACTAAATGTTGGCCAAAGTTTCATTTGATCATAAATCATCATGTTAAATCATCAGTCCTTTTTTGAAAAAAAAATGTTGTATTGCGTATTATATCGGCTAACATATAACATGACATCTGGTTGACAATTATTAGAATTTCCGATTACATTAATTACACCACAGTGTCACCACATGCTCTCAGTGCAGAATGATATGACAGTCATGATCAACACATTGATTATAACAGATTATACATGCTCGTGAAGTTTTACCTCGTGAATTTACCTGTATTACAAGTTGTATATCAGATCTATATTCTGGATTGTCATACATTAAACTATACAGGCTATGCATACGTAGTTGGGTGTGTACAAACCCATGCCATATGTGAAGCGCATATGTAATTTATAAGGTATTACAGTAAACCTTAAAGGTACATCCATTGTGTTGTTGGGGGTCACATATTGCAAACGTTATTATGATGTTACTCTATCGAGAAGTACCGACTGGTACCGAACATTATCATTTTGATGATAGTAGACTTAGCATATTGACGATATGGAGATAAAAGTAGTGATTTCTGATCGAAAACCGGAGTCAAACGTAAGTCTGGAATATTATTTATAACAGACAGAAAGACAAACTTGAGTTGATAATGTTTAATAGGTCACATAACTACTGTGCATGTAAATTGGACGTGCAGTTTCGGTTTATGCACATGCATAATGATGTTACTCAATTTTAATTGAAAACTAGTAATTATGATATATTTTGCGATTGGGGATAGATATGCAAGCTGAGTGAATTTATTTGTATTGTAGACAGCACATGTGGTGAGTTGGAACGTATTAAAGCCAAATCAGATTTTATGAAACACAATGGATGCACATTTAAACTGTTGTTGGAAGAAAGTGCAGATCTACAACCATGTCAAAATATAATTGTATTTAGGTTAGTGGAATCGTTCACCAGTGAGACAAGGCGATTTGTATAGCATGTTGATATCAGTCTGTAAAACTTCTTCTCACCTTTTATATTACTTTCCTGTCAACTATCTGCCATCTTCGTTTGTACATGGGGCGGGATAGCGCAGTGGTTAGCGCGGTCGGCTTCGGATCAAGAGGTCCAGGGTTCGAATCCCGCCAGGGGCACGGCAACTTTGTCTGCAGTAGAGAACTGTTCTACACGCAGTAAGGATTGGGTGCAATGCTACACTGAATTTCAGCGCAGTACCACCCATGGTTCGCTAGTTCCAGTCGCTACTCGCAGGTTTCCCCGCAATGCATAGCCACATGGCGTTGCGGGCTTTCTCCCTGCCATAACACTAGCAGCCGCGATATAAGTGAAATACTCTTGAAAGCGGCGTTAAACCACAACTCGCCTCGGCTCGTTGGTACAAAATGTAAATCACCTATGTCGCACCAAGTTGGAGAACTTGTTCCTTATCCTTTTCTATGTGAATAATATATGTTTAAACGAAAAAATGTGATAGCTTTAAGAACGCCATGCTGGTTCTGGGGGAAAGTAACCATCATGTACATAATCAATAACGAAACTTAGTAAATAATATTTTCTCGCAGTTCTTAGAAGGCAAGCATTGGTACTTCCTGGCTTATTTAGTGGTTCAATGTTCAAAGAGGGAAATGCACAAAAAAGCATCTTTGTTGATGAGTGACATTGATTATTACACAATCGACCAAGAAACAATAGTCTGCAATTGTCAATATAACCTATCGAAGGACAACTTAAAACCCGACGTTGTCACAACGTCGTGACAACGTCGTATGTAGGTAGAAATACTAGGTCGTAGCAACCTTTCTGGGAGTCTACAGAATGGCGTTGTGACAACGTCAGGATCTACGTTAGGACAACGTAAAACCTGACGTTGTGACAACGTCCCTACAACGTCGTATTTAGGTAGACAAAAAACCACGTGGTAGCAACCTTTCTGGGAGTCTACAGAATGACGTTGTGACAAGGTCAGGATCTACGTAAGGACAACGTAAAGTGGACGTTGTGACAACGTCGTGACAACGTAGATTTGTTAGCTGGGTCATTGACCAGAGAACTAAATTGGCTATTACAGAGCTAGTAGAGCTGCTTCTGCGAAAACCTTGAATAATACGTGCAAAATATATTTGAGTTGATTCAATCAAATCAATATCTTTACCATGTAATTCAGGCAAAATTTCACACCCATAAAAAAAATTTAGTTGATAGTATAAGAGGAAAGCATGCTACCACACACTCCTTAATTCACGACTGACAACCTTACAAGGTGCATCCATTGTGTTGCATAATGGCTGTAATACGTGCCAAAATTTAATTCAATTTGCATATTAATTTATCCCCATTCTCTTCCCACTAAGGTTACTCCCTTCGGATTTCCGATCCTATAATCTCTGTTGTTTCACGCTTGAAATCGAGGGAATAAAGGGAGTGTCCTGATTGGTTGCAATTGAATCTAGTTGTGCAATCAACGACGCCGTTGTAAAAGTGACATTTGCCAATGACACTCCATAATGATAAAATAAACGTAAGACCAACGTTTTCTCGTTTAATGTGTTTTCCTCGAAATATGCTATGTGATTTTCTGAAAACTATTAATCATAAACATGCTTATAAATAAAGAAAATCGAATCAGAGACAAATACCAATTTGCGTTATTTACATCAGACATATTCGAAGGACATATGCTAATGAGCAAGACCCTTCATACTTAAATGCCTAGATCTTTGAAGGCACCCGGTCGACGTGGCCACTGAAAGATTAGTTTTCATTGGTTAAGAAGCAGGGATACAGTATGAGATTCCGCTTTCCATCGCTCGGGGACTATGCTTCTGGGCCCATATTTTCGAAGCTGTCTTAGTGCTAAGATAGTCGTAAGTCAATGTTAAGGTATGGCACTTACGACTATCTTAGCGCTAAGAGAGCTTCGAAAATATGGGTCCTGCTCTCGATTTTTTAGGCATTGCGTTGTTTGGGAGGGATATTGGAGAATAACAAAATCCTACCTCCACTGAACTTTAGTGAAATAATTTTCACAAACAGACTCCCATCAATCAAATAATCAATTGATATTAGCTGTCTAAGGAAAGCTTGGCAAAACCCATATTTTCGAAGCTCTCTTAGCGCTAAGATAGTCGTAATTAAGTCAATGTTAATGTATGGGACTTACGACTATCTCAGCGCTAAGAGAGCTTCGAAAATAGGGGTCCAGATTTTATACTCACACTATTTTACTTGTCAACCCATCTTCTTTATTTCATAAGAAAACAATATTTGTGGTACGTGAAATTAGTAAATTACATTATACGATAATGACGTGTTAAATAATAAACATAAGAAAGTGAAATGAATATTGCTACTTTCCATGCTATGGAATACCACTTTTTTCTGAAAACGTTCCAAATTATAATTGAAGCTTGGAACAATGTGGATTAACATTGAAAAAGTCATTTAAATAACATTTTCTTACACAACGTGGACATATTATATCCACGACTTAAGTTAATACTCGTTTTGCTAAAACGGTTTTGTACGGTTTATTTGACCGTCCCTTAGTCTACAGAGGGAGAAAATGTTAAAGTTTTACAACTTACAAGATAAATAATAACTTTCTTCTCGAAAAGTGGATTGTAATTGTATGTAAATTTGATGTTATTTAAAGGGTGACAAATCTTAATTCATTATTGAATATCAAATTGTCTAATTCAAAATATTGCAATACTTCATCACATGTGCTACTGCGTGAAGAGTAAAGAGGTGTGTCAAAAAGACATTTAAAAATTATACAGGCGATATATTGTCAATTTAAACAAATATGTGGTTAAAAAAAATAACATAATGATGTTTTCGAATCGGGAGAGTGCGATAATGAGAATTTAGTTACTGATACTTACATTTACGTATGTCTCATTGAGTCTACCGCCTTTTTATCAACTTTTATCAAGTCGGCACGAACTACCTTTCACGGTCTTCATTCCGTACCACCTGGGGTATTGCCATCAGCTATACGACACGGCTTTTGAGAATATCGAAGCCGCTCGTTCGATGATAAAAGTTCGAATATTGAAAATTAGGCAACAAAAATAAAGTAGGTCAGGGAATTGCTGTAGGATGAGTGATGTGAGTTGTTCAACATTTGTCCCTGATATGCATATACTTACTTACATACTACGTGTGTTACTTACCAAAATGATACAATGAACAAAACAAAATGAATTATTCAAATTGATCGTCAACAAATGAAAATCTGAAAATTAAAGAGCCATTGAGTATTTTACATTTCTAATACAAAGTTATTTTTTCAATACATATAAATCATACAAATCACTAGAGAAATATTTCATTTACATAATGGTATATGAGAAATAATTTCTTATAACGAATATCCGATGTAATTTAGTTTCAAAGACACAATTCCAATTAGTGCGCACGAATGTGATGTCATTAGAGGACTACGCATTTTCATTTCTCGCATTCTACGTATTTTATGATAAATAACGCAATAACAAGGGTTTTGGAGACTGCGAGCTTGTACATTGCGCAGGCGCTATGACAACTTACATGTGCTCATGTTTTTTCTCGAATATCTTCGTTATTCAGGTTATCTATTGCTGTTTGTGACGATAATTATATTAAACTGTTTCCAAATTTCACCTGTAATTATACCAATTATTTGCATTTTACATGTTAATGGTTTTTTTTATTGTTGCTATATCAGCAACCTATGACACAAATATACCCTATATTCTCCTTAATTATACGTGAAAAAAACATAATATATAGTTGGGAAAACAACTATAAATTCAACATACATTGACTGAATGAAATTAGTTAAATTAGAAAAATATGTAAACGCCAAAAACTGTTATTGCCTCCGTTTCCGTGAGAACTCATAAACTTTTTTCCATTTCAATTCCATGAAAACATTTAATATAACAAAGAAAGGCGTTAAGTACATATTTTATGTGTTATAACAAAACTAAACCATAAGCTATATGTATGGTACATCAGAGAAGCTGGATTAGTCATATGTATAGCACTAACATTTTGGTCAGGTGGGTCTTGATATTTTATGGGCGCTTCATCCAATACCGAATGTAACTGGTTTACCATGGCCGTGTTCAAGAGAGGTTTCAAAGTAATCGCTCAATTAGCGATTACTTTTAAACCTCTCTTGAACGCGATTGCTCAATGTAGCGCTAAGTAGCAAAGCGAGCGAACTTTGAGGTTTAGCACCGTGTCATTCAGGAGAGAATGAGCACTACTTGAGTGCTACATTGAGTGATCAATGAGCGATTATAAGCGCTCGCTGTTATGGAACGGAGCCCAGGTTTCAATTTCATAATGGAGGGACTTGACTTGTTATTTTTTTCTAAATATGAATTTTAAAGTGCATGTTTCTTTTAGAGTTTAAAGAAATGCCTCAGAATAAAGAGTTTGCCATTAAAACCTAAATTAATATTTGGTTGGAATTGAGTATGATATCATTATTTTATTATGTGATCAAAACCCAAAAAGGGTTATGAATTCTGTATGGGTAATATTACATAGTAGCTGGCTATTTAGAATCTGTACATGTTTTACACTATGCCAACAGTTTTTGTTTTTTTATATTAGCAACATGTGATATATCTTCTGAGGAAGACTGACAAAAAATGCATATATCATCATCAACTATATCCAATCTTTCTTTGTAAATATGACTACTGTCTCGTAGGCCTAAATCAACTTGTATTTCAGAATAAAAAAACTTGCAATCGCCTATACACTTCCTACAAATGCAAATACATTACTTCAAATTATATCTTAATTTGTTGAAAGACACTGTTCCAATACTCTAATACCCTTGGAGTGGTAATTTTCTTTATTAGCTTGTCATAAACTACCATTGAGCCTTTGCTGTTAGAAATCTTTACGAACAACGTGAACGTGAACAACAGTTATATGGTTCCAGTCAGTTGTTCTGTTTCCTAATCGTTGTCTCCAGAACTTTTGAATGTTATTTAACAAATGCTGATTCAGCATAATGTGGATACAATGATCAAACTAATTTCAAACTAACGCCCAAAACTAAAAAAAATATATTGTTTTTCCTTTTCCGTATGTACCTTTATATATAACAGTATATTTAGAATGGAAAACAAATTTACGTATTAGTTTGATTTCTACGCTTATTTGGCGTCCAAAAAAAGTGCAATCTGCAAAAGGTTAAATTGCGTATACTTGTATATAGCCTAGGCCTATTTGTATCAACACAGGACACTTTAAAGGGGCAAAAGCACGTTTTTTCGGTCAAATAAGTCGATGGAATGTATTTTTAAAATAATGTCACCAATAGTGAAACACCCTTCTCTCTTCGGAAATCAAGTACAAAATGAGTGTATATGGTTCCGTAAAGCCATGGGAATAGTTTTTGTCATTCAATATAATAAAATGTGTTCACAATAAAATGGCCGCCATGCAATGTTTGCTTCATACGCAACACCGTTATTACCACTACGGATAATTGGTTTGTGTAATATGATGTTTTATCCTCTGAAGTAAACATAAATGACATAAACTATCATTATAAATGGGAATGAATACAATTTTAAAAAAACGTGCTACAGCCCCTTTAAAAGAAACTCTCCACGGGAAGTCATGTAGTAATGGACCTGCCAGATAGCCATAGGATCTCGATATCGTAAAAAAAAAAACGTAGATAAAACAAAGGTAAAAGGCCTACATCCTAGTCTATGTTATATAAGCTGTAGTTGTTTTTTTGCCTACGTTTTATCTACGTTTTAATTACGATATTGAGTTGTGCAGATTGCCTATTTGATGGGACTCAATTACAGATTTACCTCCACATTGAAAACATTTGAAAATTAGATTGGATCTCGATATGAGGATATATTGTAGAGCGCTTCTATCAATTTATATTGGTATTCTTAGGAGGCCTGTTTATCATTGACCCTAAGAAGTAAGACTGTGTTAAAAAAAAACAGCATCGCAACAACTCGTTTAGCCTATAGTTTCGTTAACAAATATTTATCATTCAAAACTGGCTCTCACAGTAGATATCGAATCTCACCCTCGTGTCTTCTGATATCAAATATAGCGACACTTGTTGAAAAAGGAAAAAATATCCTCGGCAAGCCTCGGGTATTTGTGACTTTAATCAACTCGTGTTGATATACCGTATTTCCTCTAATACAACCCGGGCCTCTAATAGAACCCGGGGGGTAAGAGGGTGCTGAATGAAATAGAACCCGGGGGTAACAGAATTGCATAAGTTGTTCTTTTATACATTCTCTTTATTTTAAGATTATCAAACACTAAAATGTAAATGGTATCAAATATATAAAACAAATATATATAAAAATTTATATTTTTTTTATTGAAAGTTGGTAGTTTATATTTTTGAATAAAGCTAAATAGAATAAAGTTTTGAATAGAATTTGTGTTCTCGCTATGGTACAGCATTCTCTTCCCACAGAAGTTACTCCTTTCAGATTTTCTTCTTTGGGAAGGGAAATTCGGAATGAATACAACATGCCCCAGAGTTAACTCCCTTACAACATCGAGAAAGAACGGGGTTGAAACCGGATTAGTAAACTGAAACCGGTGTTGTCGAATCGGGTCAAAACGTGCAGGCTTGTTTACAGGTTATCGGCTCCTCTACCTGTCTCCCCGGCACCGAGCAAGTGTCAGTATGTTTTATATTGTCCACAAAGCCTAAACAGAACTGTATCTGATAGCTCGATAGGTCAATGTTTGTTTTACATATTATTGCCTACATGAGCATATACGTGCAACGTCTATTGATTAAAGAGCAGTGTCTATATTCAGAAAATGTTACGGATGGGTAAGTTCGGCATCAAACTGAAAAGGAAACCGGACTTACCGGAGAGGACAAATCTTTATCTGATTTAATTACAAGATAGTAACACACCTGAGTTGTCAGGCTGCGAATAATGTCGCATACAGAACAAGCGACATAGGCCTATATTTTAATCACTTTTATGTTGTTCTTGTATTGAAGGAGAACATGAGATTGAATGTTTTTAAGATAATTATAAATTAAACCGACATCCGATCCGATCTGTGACAGAACTGTGATATAAAACTAGGCCTATTTCATTTGTTCACTACTGATACCTCTCTTAGATATAGACTTGCTCAATCACATATCTAGACTGTAGGTAGACTGACTGCAGGTCCCTTGAATATAAATATAAATGTTCATATAATGTTGTCATATTGACATTTAGTAGCCATGAGTTAAAACAATACCAATATTATCGCAATACCAATATTATTGCAGGCCGGCGGGATAGCGCAGTGGTTAGCCCTTTCGGCTTCAGATCAAGAGGTCTGGGGTTCGAATCCCGCCAGGGGCTCTGCAACTTTGTCTGCAGTAGAGAACTGTTCTACACGCAATAGGTTTTGGGTGCAATGTTACACTGAATTTCAGTGTAGTACCATCCATGGTTCAACTAGTTCCAGCCGATGCTTGCAGGTTTCACAGCAATGCATAGACACATGGCGTTGCAGGCTTTCTCCCTGCCATAATACTAGCAGCCGTTATATGAAATACTGTTGAAAACGGCGTTAAACCCCAACTCACCTCACCTTACCCCCAATATGTTGCAATACAAACTGTGCAATGTAATTTTTATATTGCAATACAGTTTTCATATCACACTATATTGCACCAGCAAATTTTACTGAAATTTATATCTTGTTTCTTGGCATAGTTACCAGCTTAACTTGTTACAAAATTCCTTTTGGGTGCAAGAATATTTACAAATGTATTCTTAGCTAAATATATGCCATCAAAATTAACTTATCATTTTGCCTAATGGTCTTTTTTTTAAAGATTTGAAGGCTTTTTACTAAATGTGTAATGTTTAAACTGCAAACAAAACTATAAAAGTTGAATGTTGAGGTCACTTAATATATTGCAATACATATAATATTGCAATATATCGCAATATGAAATTTGGTGCAATACTCAGCCCTACTGATTACTGACCAACTAATTAATGCAAATTACCCTCAATTAGTTAAATCTGGCAGGCCCAATTCCTGGAATCATCAGTATCATCATTGAACATTAAGGCTGTGCAATATTATTGTAATACCAATATACCGGTATTGCAATACAGAGTTGTGCAATACACGAATTGCAATACTGCAATATGATATTGCACCAACAAATATTAAGTCAAATTTATTCATTTATCTTGTACATTTACTGGGTCAACTTGTATTAAGATAATTATTTTGAAGTGCTAGAATGTGTGTTGGACTGTATTACAAATAATCTATTTAAAAATCTTAAAGTCATTTTATCAAATGTGTCATGTTTAAACTGCAAAAAGAAGTATAAAAGTTAAATGTAGAGTTCATTTTAATAGCATGTTGCAATATCATTGGCACTAGTTAAACTGGTTTCTAGAGAAATATCTTATTGTCAATTATGTTATTAACTAGCAATATATTTTGGTACGTATTGCAATACATTACAATTCAGCAATATGTATCACAATACAAAAATTGAGGCAATACACAGCCCTATAGAACATCAGATTTTTTAGTACACTTAAACAAAGTGACTATTCCAGATAATGCCAGGTGAGAATTAAAGACTTGCATCAGTGTAGGAAACAGCTGCCCGCCCGAACGCCCGAGACGGGCTAATTTCGTTGGGGACTGGTAAATTATAAATCCTACCAGCCCGATGGTCGGGCTGATTTATTTATCTGTGTCACATTCATGTCTTGTATTAAGACAAACTATTTTAGTTGAAATAAAACTTGAGTGTTAGATTTTTAGTAACCAAGCGGAATTACCCTAGTGAGCGGAATTACCCAGAGTTGTTTAGCATGTACATTAACATGGTAAGCAACGCAACTGTCTTAATGCCACAAAATGTTGCAGTTGAGGTAAGTTAACAGAGAATACAATATTTAAATTTGAAAGTCGTAGCTTGCAGAGGTAATAAAAATCATTTCCATTATGTTCCAAATGATTTCTCGGAATGCATGAAACAGCTCTAGTGATTTAGGAAATGCGTATTCGTGAGAAGTGTTTCAAGAAATAATTTTAAATAAAAACATATATTTTCTTCAATTATTATTAACATAATATCTTATGCATGTGTCAGGAATCATTATATTTGGGTTACAAGGTAGCTTTATCATTTGGTTGAATCCTACTAAATAACCGGCGTCATGAAAACCGTTTAGTTTCTAGAATATATACATAAGAGCAATTGAGTTTTAAAGAGTGCACTACTGGTTTTGTAAAATTTACACTTGGTATATAAATGACTGGGTCATGTCAAAGTGACATCCAGTGGTTTTTCATAATATTGTTTTCGGCTTTAATAAGTGCCAAACCACCATATGTGGTGATTTCATTTGAAATAGTTTCACTCAACTTGCATTTTCATCCCAAATCGCCAAATATATGATTAATACTTGAAATCAATGAAAATTGAGCAGCACCCTTATACATTGTAAATGTGCAGAAACTGAAACTTCCAATTCTCATTTACATAATATTAACAACCAAAATCACCATTTATAACGTTTGACATAAGTGACTCCCAACAACACACTGGATTTCCATTTAGCTGGCCCTGTAAAACTGAAACATTATTTCACTGGCCTTGCCTTGACATAGTATTTAAAAACAAAGCGAGCGAAAGAAAGTAGCTTGTTTACAGAAAGCGTTCAGATAGCATTACGTATTAGCCCACGTTTATGAAAACCCGAATGCATCTCTGCTTTTGTTCACTATTGCTGAGCTGAAATGTGACACTTATTAGGACTGGCAGCTTTTGAGGAGGGCTGGTAAGTTTTCAAAGTTACCAGTCCTGGTGTCTGGTCAAGTTTCAGGTAAGTTTCCTACACTGCTTGCATACTCGTAATGTAACTTGGTATTATAGTTAGGGGGTTATTATACCGTTAATAGTAATACTTATAACTGTATAATTATAGTCCTTCAGATGCTATTTCCATGCATGAGCATACTCAAAGCGTATGATTTGTATTATTATCTTGAAGCAGTTGTACTTTCGGCCACCCGCTACTAAGAGCACAGCGTGAACGTGTATAGGTCTGTATGTCCCATGTTCAGGTACCCATTTTAACAGCTGGGTGGAGAAAATGCAAATTGAGTCTGATTAAAATCGACGGTTTTCCGGGGAATAAAAATTGCAAAATAATGCATCTACCGGGATACGAACTCATATCGGTCGTAGATTCCACGCCAAACCGTCTGATAACAGTCCGTAGACTCGCGTGTTCGAGCGCAATTCAGCTAGCCAATCAAAAGACGCCCAACAAATGCTTTCGGTGCGAGAATCTAGGGGCAGATAACTCCAAACAGCTATCCTTTTGTCTGTTCCGAATGCTTTCAAAACAGTGACCGTTTGAAATACTACATTGTGATTGGTCAGCTAATTGACTGGGCTTTAGCTGTGCTAAACTGATTCGGAACATGCGCCTATACGGGATGTTTTCAGACCTGGTGGAGAGGAATCTACAGAACCTGTTCGTATCCAGGTAGATGCAAGCCATAATTTTGCAAATTTAATTCCTCGGAACAAGATCGATTTTAATCAGACTGATGCAAAGTTGACTGAAGTGTCTGTATAGCGACCAATTTGGGAGCATGAAATTTAAAGATTTGCTCCGTATTTTTTCAGTTTGATCCCTGTAATATTGAGTTTGGAGCAAACATTATCCTTGAACAAATTTGTGGTCCACTAAAAATGTCTGTTTTTTCACCAAATATATCCTAATTCTTCCTTAATTTCGCCCCCTCTATAAGTTCGCCCACGTAAGATCATCTGACAGCCTTATTTCAAAATACCCTACAAAATAATGTGTGCCAAAAGTTCAGTAATTTGTTAATGCATTTTACACACGCAATACTAGTTAGGGTTGGTGTGTTGTTGTCCCCCGCCGCAACGCGGAACGGGGGACTATGTATTCAGTGGCGTCCGTCCGATATCTTATGAAGCGTTGCATCCAAAGTCTTCAAATTTGATGTCTGCCTATATTGTGGGAAGACGCAGACACCAGTCAATTTTGGTGACCTTGGCTTTATTTTCAAGGTCACTACGACACTTTGACCAATTTTTGAACTCTTGTTTACGCGATATCTCATGAAGCGTTGCATCAAAAGTCTTCAAATTTGGTGTCTGCCTACATTGTGGGAAGACGCAGACACCAGTCAATTTTGGTGACCTTGGCCTTATTTTCAAGGTCACCACGACCCTTTGACCACTCTTTAAACTCTTGTTAAGGCGATATCTCATGAAACATTGCATCCAAAGTGTTCCAATTAGTTGTCAGCCTACATTGGGGAAAGACACAGACACCAGTTGATTTTGGTGACCTTGACCGTATTTTCAAGGTCATCGCAACACTTTGACCAATGTTCTAACTCTTGTTTACGCGATACCTCATGAAGCGTTGCATCCAAAGTCTTCAAATTTGGTGTCTGCCTACATTGTGGGAAGGCGCAGACACCAGTCAATTTTGGTGACTTTGGCCTTATTTTCAAGGTCACCACGGCCCTTTGACCACTCTTTAAACTCTTGTTAAGGCGATATCTCATGAAACATTGCATCCAAAGTGTTCCAATTAGTTGTCAGCCTACATTGGGGAAAGACACAGACACCAGTTGATTTTGGTGACCTTGACCTTATTTTCAAGGTGACTGCGACACTTTGACCACTATTCTAACTCTTGTTTACGCGATATATATTGACCGGTTGGACAAAATATTTTCAAAATTGGTGTCAGTCTACACTGGGGGATGACGCAGACACCAGGGGATTTTGGTGACCTTGACCTTATTTTCAAGGTCACCAAAACACTTTGACCACTTTGACCACTTTTAGTATTTACACGATATATCATGAACCCAAGCACCCAAAGTCTTAAAATTTGCTGAACATCATGGCACTTATTACCAGTAATGGAATATATAAAGTAGCTCCAATGATGTGTCTCACTAAACTCAATGTCACCGGCGGGGGACATTGCCATGTTAGTGGCAAACACTTGTTTTTCTCAGTTCTATGTGATACGCTTGCTAGAAGGGAATTCTGTAATGACGATAGTCTGCTTTGATTGGTTGATACTAAATTGTAGATTTCATGACCCCTATGACTATTTTCATCTTTTTCTCAAGTACTTCAAATTTGTTATATATTTGATAAATTCTCCTGGAAAATTTACATTTTGAAAATTATTTAGTTTATTGTTTTAAGCATGATGAGCTACAGAGCCAAAGGCTCTCTCTTTTTTTTTTTTACTGTGAGGCATGTCATGAGACCCAGGTCACAAATATTTAATGTCCCCACGAAGCCATGGCATATAGCTCTGTTGAGGCCAGAGTCCGTCACTATGTATACCCTATTTCCTCTAATAAGCGTCCGGGCGCTTATTTTTACAGTACCCCTTGCCCCCCCCCAGCTTATTAGAGGGCCTGCGCTTTTTGGAGACCAAGCGCTTATTTTCTCAACTACCCTCAGTGCTTATTAGAGGCCCGGCGCCTATTGGTGACCCAGCGCTTATTAGAGGAAATACGGTATCTAGATTGGTCTTCATCCATGTTATCCAGATAGTTACAATATGAAACACCTGTTGAATGCACAGATCGTGTGAGAGTTGATTGATTTATACATTATGTGCAACAAATATGAAATGACATTATTTGCATCTAATATAATGCAATGTTGCAATAAAGAGCAATCTGTTACATATGACAGAATTAATCTCTTCCTGTTTATTTATGCTATAAAAACATAATTAATACAATGTATTTGAAACTTGTCTGAGTGTGTTTATCTGATGAGCGCAAATAGCATAAATATACAAATGGGAGACACCTCTACCATTTTGTTTTCACACAACTTCCCTGATCATGCTCAGTGATCGTCCCTTCAGCTCTTAAAGGGGCAGTAGCATGTTTTTTTGGTGAAATAAGTCGATGAAATGTATTTGAAAAATAATATCATAAATAGTAAAACACCCTACTTTCTTCGGAAAATCAAGTTAAAACATAAGTGTACATGGTTACGTAACGCCATGGGAATCGTTTTTGTCATTCGAAATATCAAAATGTGTTCACAATAAAATGGCCGCCATGCAATTTTTGCTTTATACGCAACACCGTTATTACCACTACGGATAATTGGTTTTTGAAATAAGATGTTTTACCCTCTAAAGTAAATATAAATGACATAAACTATCACTATAAATGGGAAATTTTAAAAAATAAAAACGTGCTACTGCCCCTTTAAATTTATAGGTGCCAAGCCATTCTGAATTACTGATTTACAGGAACTTATCCATAGTCCATGACCTTGGCTAATAGAATATTTCACACTTGTTGGGAGATGTCTGTAAAAATTTGACACACTTGCTCAGATAAGTGCTTTATTTCTTTATCGATACTTATCCATTTGAATCACATAAAAAATAACCAGAACGGCTCACTTCTCTGCGACATCCTCTTCCATCAGGGTAGTTGAATCAGCTGCAACACTCCCCAATACAGCCAATGAAATCGCCGTTTACATTCGGTACCAATTCAAAATAGCGACGATCGACACTGACACAGAGGCAATTCAAGCTGTCTTCTGATTGGCTTATCTGATTAGCCTGCAGCACGTTAAAATCTTAGCACTGGAAATGCGAGGGTTGAGGTCAAGGATGGAATGAGAAGATATGAAAATCTTTTCGTTGCGCTCGTGACGTTGTGAAGATGCACATCTGTTCGATTTGAGTGCGTGAAAAAAAGCCTGGAAACTGTCCACAAATGGAAAGCTACAGTGATATCACAAACAATTGTGTTAATGAACTCACAGATGAAATTTCGGAACAAATGGTTGCAAATGAGGCAAACGAGATGTGTTCACATGTTTTCACCCATAAGATTTTTTATTTCTTTTGCCTTCGTATATATTTGATATTGATGATGAAAGATTTTAATAAAACTGATATTTTAGTTAACACTGCAGTAGTCAGTGAATCTGCAAATTAGAATGAGAAAATTTTGTAAAAAGACATCCAGTTTGTTGTTGCAGTCACATATGTCAAAGTTTATAAGTTTATAAATGGTGTTATTTTGTCAAGAAGTACTGATTGTAATTGATTCAGTATACTGATGATATAGAGCTGAAAATAGGGATTTCTGATTGAAATCGATCTTCGTGGCGTTCGTCAATTAGTCAAACATAATTTTGGAAATTTATCTACAAGTACAACAGACAAAAAGTTACTAATCATATATTTGACCCTGTATACGAAAGTCCAGTATAGTGCGTCTGTCACATGAGTTTCGTTGTCCGTAAACTTTTAATTTTATTTCCAAAACCACTACAACGTTAACTCATCTAGCATCTAGGGGATCAAAGCTTGTTGATTTGGCCCTCGACAGGTCCCCTGAACCCCTATCTCAATCCGCCACTCGGTACCAGCTGAAATACCAATTAGATCTGTAAAGCACTAGCTAGCTATTAGTGGTAAATTTTTTACCTTTGCTTGATAAATTACCTTAAGAGTATAAATCATGCGAAAATTAATGTCTTTAAGCAATCTCATTAAAATCAAATCGTCGATTCGCTCTCTGTATTTTATTTGGCTGCCGACTCGTCACTCATCTATGTAGATGAATGATAATAAAATGTAGCCAAATAAAATATAGAGAACGAATTGATTTTAATGAGATTGATGTTTAAGTGATAAATCATGCATAAATTGATGAGCTACAGAGCCAATGCCTCTATTTTTTTCAACTGCACATAAGAAGTCCTACTTTAAGAAATTAAATTACATTCTATATATTTGTTCAAGGGGATTCAATAATCTTGTATTTTATATTTATAAACTGCCTTGACGAGTAACCAAATAAATATGTCAGATGACATGTGTATCCATCTGGTGAAAGATATATGACAGTGATTCTCTTAACATGTCCAATTAACTGTGGACAGCTAGCTGTAAACCCACCTGGCTAAAACTCTCGTTAATTCTAGGTACACTCCGTAGAGGATAGAGCCCTGTGTTCATGTAGCAAGATGGCCGACTCCACAAGTCCTAGCAAACTGCCAGTCGACAGAGGATGGGCTTGGGTTATAGCTGGAGGTGAGATGTTTCTCTTCATAAGCTCAATGAGATGAGATAAGAATGATGAGATAATGATAAGATAATCACTTTATGAATTAAATATCCGTGTTCTCATCAAGAGATAATTCCTAGTCAACTTGTAGGCCATCATTAGAGGAATTCAGGCTGTTGTAAGGGAAGATATTCTTCATGTCATGAACTATTCAATGTCTCCTGAATGAATTAGCACTGAATCAAGGGGTTAAAGGGGCAGAAGCACATTTTTTTGCTCAAATAAGTCGATGAAATGTATTTGAAAAATAATGTCACCAAAAGTAAAACACCCTTATCTCTTTGGAAAATCAAGTTAAAAAATGAGTGTACATGGTTCCGTAAAGTCATAGGAATCGTTTTTGTCGTTCGAATAATAAAATGTGTTCACAATAAAATTGCATGCAATTTTTGCTTTATACGCAACACGGTTATTACCACTACTGATAATTGGTTTGTGAATAAGATGTTTTACCCTCTGAAATGTATATAAATGACATGAACTATCAACATAAAAAAGAAAATTTGCAAAAAATGTGCTACTGCCCCTTTAAAATATCTTACCAAATTGAATCTTTGGTTGACAAAACTAGACCCACCAAAATCTTGTCATGATTATGAAAACAAATCACAAAAATTGTCAGTGCTCATGTCCACCTCTTAAAGGGAGGGTGCATCCATTATAAGTATATAAATGGACACAGGTTTATTAGCCCGGCAGCTAACGAGCCACTCTTCGCTCCTGAGACTGTGAGTTGAAGAGGATTGAGGTTTCGCTTATTGACAGGGGATTCCGACGTCGCTTCCCTTTTAACACTAAATATAAAGAAAATATCTGTCTGATGATGCTTTTTCTTCATCGATGTAGTCCGGGATGGATCCTGGATTTTTGTTTGGCGGGGGTACATCCTGATATGCCTGTCAAGCCCCCCCCCCTTTAAATTTTTTTTGCATGGGCGGGTATGGGGGAAACAAATTTTGACCCCCCCCACTTTCAAAATTCCTGGATCCTCCACTTTACCAGTTGCAATAGTGGTCAGCAAGCCTATCTGGTTTGTGTGACTTTTGAGAAATAAACTGTTAATTATACTGCAAGGCCTGTCTCATTTTTAGAGGGACTGGTATATTTGTGAAACCACAAGCCCTGGTTGTCAGTAGACTAAAAGTATTGCGAACACTGCACCACCTGTCCTTATCCCAATTAGTGACACCTGTTCACAGTATGTTTTGACACACCTGGCATGGGAAACTGACTTCACACACATTACTCATGAAAACTCTCAGTATGAGTTACGTGTTTATTTCTGTCTGCAATCATATCACAATAGAAAATATTTTTTTATTGACACTCTTAATAAATTTATTGAAATTTATGACACTCATAAAAGGTATATATGCTATATCCTTCACTTATTTAAAAAAAATACTATTAAATAGGTTTTCATTTAAAAGTGCTGGAGCATTTTTTTTTGCATAATATTTTTTCTCAAATTTGCCATTTATTATTTACGTTTATAGAATTATACTGTTACGTTAAAGGGTCAAACATTGTTTATTTACTTATTTACCTTTTTGTGAGAGCACTTCACTTCAGTTAGAAAGACGTGCTACAGCGCCTTTAATACACTAGCAGAAGAAAGTAAAGGATATGTGGCAAGGCTTGAAAATTCCTGGATTTGCCAGTTTAATATTCTCTAATCATCATATCTACTACATATGTAATGAAAGATTGAAGTATCGACTTATCACGATAATTGCTGTGCCAATAGTACTTTAGTGATAGTCAAATAACAATCAATAGTGTCCATAGTTAGTTTCAATAGTTTAGTCAATTCAGTTGAATCTAAAAGTAAAATTCGCACACAAATATAGTTTTTAGATTTTAAAAATGCTGAAACACTCAAAACAGATCACTGAGAGCGAAAAATAACAAGCTGAACATGCAAGAATTATCCTTATTGCCATAGCGTCTATTCAGTAATGGGGACTTCCATGATTGGGGCCATCTTTGAGGTCAAATTAAAGTAAAGACAAAGTAGAGCTTATCATTAATTAATATACTATCACATAGTTATTGCAATTGTAGGTCACAATAGACAATCGCTATCGTGATAGACTATCATTATCTCAGTAGTTCCTAACGTTGGTCAATAGAGAATTGCGAATTTAGGTTGCACCAGTACAAGTAACAAAGCACTAAATCAAGCCCTTACCCCTAATATTCTAATAAACACTTCGGGAATCAGGTTTCGAGTCCTTGTATTTCACATTATTACCTCACCATGAGTAATTAAGTGTTTTATTATAGCGAAATTTGTTTTTTATGCCTCCGAATCGGAGATTCCGGGGGTATATTGTTTTTCACCTGTCCATCTGTCCGTCCGTCTGTCCGTCCGCCTGTGTGTTTGTCCACAAAAACTTTATCCTTGGCCCTAACTTTTGATTGCTCAGAACTAGGGCTTTCATACTTGGCATGTGCATACCTTGTGATGAGACCTTTCAGATGAGGTCATAATATTTGACCTTGTGACCTTGACCTTACAGCAATTGACATTTTCAGAAAACTTTAACCTTGGCCATAACTTGCTGGAATCGGGGTCAATGTACACAATTTTTTTTCGATCACGTGTTGTGAACTGGCCAATGATATTCTTACAAATTTAATAGAGGTGTAATAACTATTTTTGCAGGTCACTTCATGAATCTGTTCTTCATGGTGGGAACAGCCAAATCCATCGGGATCCTTCTTCAAGAGTTCCATGAATACTTCCAGGTAGATGTGTAACAAAATATTGTGCTGATATTTTGTTATATATACTGACGTCATGACCCTCACAATATTAAATATTGATACAAAAACATTCTGGACAGTATATCGTGATACAAGTATCGGGAATGTTGGCAATACATTAATGTAACTCCATTTTCTTACTATTAATCATAAATTCTCTTTCAAAATTAATTGTAATAAGGTTAAATGTCTTCTTTCAGAGTTGATTATCTTAAAATGTCAAATTGTAAATAGTTTCATCAGTTAGTTAAGTTTTCCATGAACACAGTTTTCACAATCAATGTAAGGTGAATTCACTTGTATTTCAAAGTACTTAAAGATCTGATGAAATGCATTTTTCTCAAGAATGACAGATGATTACCTGTACGTATATTGTATATAGGAATCAATTGAGCATAAAATCGAGACAATATACACTTACAATTGATAATTAAGACGATTTTAATTCACCCATTTTAACACTACCGCAATAAGTTAGGCGATTCATTTTAAAAATGCTCACTGAGGCGTGACTGTCATAAGCGACAGATGGGGCCGGCTAGACAGCTACTCCGCAGAGTCTCGTAAATTAATTAATGATGATAATCAGTGCCGCTAAATGAATTTATGAGGTGTATTACATCGCCAAACAGACATGTTTATGTAATAATTATGTAATTGTCATCTGCGGAATTACCTACTTGGATATCTAAACATTCAATATATGGGAAATTTTAGTTGGTTTATTGAAGATTTCTTTGTGAAATTAACAATCAAAATGTTGCGAAATTACGTTGAATTATGACTATCGCCGAAAATCAGATTCCTCCAGATACGTCACAGAAGTCATCCTTTCACGGGCCACACCCCACAGACTTTCATTCTGGTCACCGGGATTAAATAAGACGTTTTTTTAAAAAGCCGTATATAAGTAATTTATGGACCGATTTCAGAAATTTAAAATCGAGCAATTGTCAAATTGACATCCCATTTTAATGAATCCGATTTGGACCATATGTCATTTCATCTATCCTTTAACATATATCTGAATATGTATTGTATCATTACCCATGCATCTTGATAATAATCGTTACTTACCAATACTTGCTCAATATCGATTTTTATCATATACTTATCAAAGATATGGGATGTTTTGCATGTGTGAAAGAGGTTAGGAAACCCCACCCATAATACTGCCCAGTCCGCAAATACATATCAATATCAGCCCGGGTGACGTTATGTTAGAGTGATCTCCCTTTGCTTACGGGCTAACATAAAGTAACGTCACAAGCGAAGATTGTCAGAGTAGTCACCAAACAAGGATGTTGTTGACGCTTATTAATTTATTTTTTTATCAAAATGATCAAATATACTTAATTGGAAAATTGAATAAGACACACGGCCAACACATTTTTTTCAACAAAGTTAGGCATTTATAGTGGAGAGTTTATTCGATCTTCTTGGCCCCCAATAGTAAATATTCGTATGGAAACCAGTGTTTCCGCTGGCTTTTTTTACAGCCGGACATTGTGACCGGCGAGCATGTAAAATACCGGACATTTGTAAATTTTACCGGTCAAGACATTGCAAATGTAAACAAAGAAAATAAAACAAAAACTACTCAGTTTAATCTTCCTGTTTTATTAGTGAATAGCTGTGCATATGTCTAATATGAAAATTGTTCGTGTGCATATTTATAAACAAATCTTTTCTCACGTACAGGCTCCTGTAAAAACCTCAAGGTACATATTGTTTGTGATTGAATGAACGAATAAATCGTTAACTTATAGAATCGTGTAAATGATTAAACAGATTTGCCAAGTGGTAGAAAAATATATATGTTAGATCTAAATCACGGTGAAAATAGAAAACGGCCGCTGCTTAACATTGTAAAAAATGTGTGAAAATACAGTCTGATTAAAATCGACGGTTTTCCGTGGAATAAAAATTGCAAAATTGTGCATCTACCGGGATACGAACTCGTTCGTGGCTTTCCACGCCAAACCGTCTGAAAGCACCCCGTACACTAGCGTGTTCGGGCGCAATTCAGCTAGCCAATCAAAAGATGCCCAACAAATGCTTTCGGTGCGAGAAACTAGGGGCAGATAACTCCAAACAGCTATCCTTTTGTCTGTTCCGAATGCTTTCAAAACCGCAACCGTTTAAATACTATGATGTGATTGGTCAGCTATTTGACTGGGTTTTGGCTGCGCTGAACTGGTTCTGAACACACGCCTATACGGGATGTTCTCAGACCTTGTGGCGAGGAATCTACAGAACCTGTTCGTATCCCGGCAGATGCAAAATTTTGCAAAATTTATTCCTCGGAACAAGGTCGATTTTAATCAGACTGTGTGAAAATATAGGCTACTTCTCACAAAGTTGCTGTCTTCATGTGCAAGTAACTTGCGGCCATTTGCATTGTTGAAGGGATGGTTTCAAAGAATGTTATTTGAATATTTTCGTTCGTGCATTAATACAAAAATCTTCTCGCACGTTTTATTCAGTTTTCCTTGCTTTGACCTAGTAAGAATATCTTACCTACATAACGTGTGTAACGGCCATTCAAATAGACGTAGTTACTATTCTTGCAACAAAGCGCCATTATGAATGTTATACGGCCCCCATACGTCACAGCCATATTCAACCTATCACAATGAAGGAACCTTCTAGCGCATAAATATGTCAAATTGACGGCTTCGACTGAATGATTACTGATGTTACAATTTTAAATTGAAAAATACTTAGTCAAAGTAATTAAGATGTTTCATGATCACTATCTGAGAGATGGCATGACTAAAATTGTAATTGAATGGTGGATACAGTCTGACAAAACAATTTTTCAAAATGATTCTACATTATGACTCGCCGATCGATCAGTACTGTAATGAACTGGTTTTATTTTGACTGGTATTTTTATGTCAGTTTACAATTAAAAAATAAATAAGATATATTGAATATTTTGGTATTTATTCATTACGGAAAACATGGTTTTTGTCATTTGATACAGGAGATAGTTTCAAGAGTTAGACGTGAAATTGTGTCGCGCATCTGAACACACAATTTATTTTTTCAAGCTGTAAATTATTGCAAGAAATGATTTATTTTGACAGGTAACTGAACGTCTTTTACAAACAATTTGACAGGGCATCACACCAGTCATTTACAGAAAGTTTTATGACGATGGCATGCCATGATCCGACACAATATTTGAATTTGAACTTGTTTTCTTGTTACTGTTTGTACTGGGACTCGACATGTACGGTGAACTGATGCTATATTTAGACTGGGCTTTTCCGACATTCGTTTTGGCATTACAAATCGTAAGTCGATTATAATGAATAGATCATGTGACAGACTTTGTTTCTGTTATGAAATAAAAACACAAACACGCTTCTTAGAAAATATTTTAATGAAATAAAAGGATAACTAATTAAGTTACTAGTCTCAAAATCTGCCGGTCATGATGACCGGCTGTGTTTTCAAATACCGGATATTGGCTAATTTTACCGGCCAAAAGCCGGCATATACCGGATAACGGAAACACTGGAAACATGATATTCTTAATACTTTTTTATAAAAAAAAGTATGATATATGATAAAAAGGTTACAACATGTCATTTTTCATACCATATCCCATATCAGCCCTCGACCAATATCAGCCCTCTGACCTGTGACCCTCAGACTGATATGGAGTATGGTATGAACAATGACATGTTATAACCTCTAAGTATTGGTAAAACTGATATCGTGATATGTTGTATCGCCACATTGACTACAATACACAGCTCTACTTCCAGGTACCCATGGCAGTGGCAACCCTGGTACTCAGTCTCACCGGGATCATTTATGCTTTCTGTGGTAAGATAAAATACTATGTAGCTGGACACTTTGTAATTTTTAAATAATTTTGATTAAACATCATAAATATAATCTTCTTTTAGTAACTGACCCACCAGGGAGAATCTCCCAACCTTAAAGTGCCACTGAAAGTTATTAAAACGTTTGAAAATTTAAAGTTTTAAATTTTATTTGAAATTATTGTATATCTATTTTCGCAGACTTTCTCTATCTCAAATAAACTGAGATATGCCAATTATTAGCAGCTCCGACTAAGTCGGAGCTGCTATCAGTTTTTGCGCAGTTTCAATCGCCGCCGCTGCCGCGTTTTGTATTCGCTATAACTTTTTTCCTATTAGGTTTTGAGAACTCATATACATAACATCTTACTTATACCCCTGGGGAATTTTTTTGACATGTTCACATTCAAGGTCAAAGGTCAAGGTCACGAGTTCTGAAATCGCTAAAAAAATCCTTGTAAACACTTGAAAAATATTTGTGTTATCAGGCTCTTCTTTGGTGTATATCAACTATGGAGAAAGGCCAAGGTTTTCGCTGACATCCGTCAAAGGTCAAGGTCATAGTGAGGTCACAACTTAAGCATGCTTTTGCGAAAATGTCTTATTTCAACTATTAACACTTTGAATCATTACATGATTGTGATTCACAATGAAAAGTGATCACTGATTGTGTGACCTTGAATTTTAAATGTCAAGGTCACGAGATAGGGTCATGGTCACCAGTTCTGAAATCGCT
Organism: Gibbula magus; assembly: GCA_936450465.1. Taxonomy (NCBI): domain Eukaryota; kingdom Metazoa; phylum Mollusca; class Gastropoda; order Trochida; family Trochidae; genus Gibbula; species Gibbula magus. Next base: position 40,754,490 of record OW388306.1, on the reverse strand, counting down.
AAATAACTTCTTTCCAAGGAGGTATCAACACCTCATATACATAACTTCTTACTTATGCCCCATGGGAATTATTTTGACATGTTCATATTCAAGGTCAAAGGTCAAGGTCACAAGTTCTGAAATTGCTAAAACAATCCTTGTAAACACGATAACTTGAAAAATATTTGTGCTATTAGGCTCTTATTTGGTATATATCAACTATGGAGAAAGGCCAAGATTTGAAAAGGTTTTCCCTAACATCCGTCAAAGGTCAAGGTCATAGCGAGGTCACAACCTCAGCATGCTTTTGCGAAAATATCTTATTTCAACTATTAACACTTTGAATCATTACATGATTGTTATACACAATGAAAAGTGATCACTGATTGTGTGACCTTGAATTTTAAAGGTCAAGGTCACGAGATATGGTCATGCTGACCAGTTCTGAAATCACTAAGCAACTTTTTTCCATGAAGATATTAACACCTCATATAGATAGCTTAATTTCTTTCTTATACACCTGGTGAATGATTTTGACATGTTCACATTCAAGGTCAAAGGTCAAGGTCATGAGTTCTGAAATCACTACAACAATCCTTGTAAAGATGATAACTTCAAACTTTTTTTGTGCTATTAGGCTCTTATTTGGTATATATAAACTATGGAGAAAGACCAAGATTTGAAAACGTTTTCGCTAAAATCTGTCAAAGGTCAAGGTCACAGTGAGGTCAAAACTTAAGCATGCTTTTGTGAATATGCCGTATTTTAACTATGAACACTTTGAGTCATTGCATGATTATTATACACGATGAAAAGTGATCATTGATGGTGTGACCTTGAAGGTCAAAGGTAAAGGTCATGAGATATTGGTTAAGGCCATGTTAATCCTTTGATCAAATTTTGAAAGAAGAAATAAGTTTTAAGAACAAACTTGTGAAAAGTGACCCCAGTGATGATTAGTAATAACTCGAATAATGAACAAACTTTTGTTTAAAAGAATTCCCATTTTATTGATGCTGACGAGAAGGCGGAACAGGGAAAAGCGAGACCCTAAGTTTCGGAGCTGCTCAGCTTTTGCGGTGTCCCACAAACGCTTATCTAGTTATGAAAGGTATATCTCAGTCTTAATATAAAATGAACCTGTTATTTTCCCTACAATGCATTATAGACTTACCTATTCTCTCAGGTATAAGACCACCTAAGACTACCCAACTTTTCAGAGGGTTGTCCTGGTTGGGGTTATTCTCGGGTTACAGCCCACCCCAAATTTTGACATATGTTCAATGGTCATACATTACATATACCTATAATATTATTTAAGTTAAGTGTCAAAAACCTACATAAAACCTATTCTGACTGTCTGAAGGTCGCTGGTATGAATTTTCATCTGAGTTGGGGTCTCTCCTGCCTAAAAGCCCACCCCCATGTTTTCAAGATGTTTGTTTGCCAAGCCCCTGTGATCTTATACCCTAAAGAATACACACAGTGAACAAAGATGGGGACATATCAAACAGATTAAAGGTGAACAACATCAATTTATTGCACTTTCACTTGCTTATGCATTGTGGTCTATATTCAAACATTTCTTTTATTTTCCCCCTTTTTTTCCCTTTTGAAAATTGCTACATCCACCAAATGCCAGTCTATATGAAGTTTCACACATTTCACTGATAAATGAAAGTCAATATGTAACAAATCTGAATAAAATGTTTTCCTTGTCAAAATTAGAACAAAATTGTTTCATTCATTGTTAATTTATTGTTTCATTTCATAATATATATATCATTGTTAAGTAAATGATAATCACAGCTATGAATATTAACTGGGATTCAGTGACAGCTGTTACAAACTGAGCTATTGTCATAGTAATCATAGTAACTATTGGCAAGTTGATAATATATTTGTGCTGATCCTTGATGCTCAATCTGTGTATAAAATAGGATAGTACCCAGAAATTGAACTTCCTAAAGGTAACATTTTGAGACAACAATTTATTGTTGTGAAAAAGTCTAAAAATATATGTATAATGTTGTTCGGAGTATAGGCATATCCGTACACTAACAGAAAGCGCTTAAACAGTAAACCTGTTATGAAAATTATTTTACTGCCTGTGGGATCTTAGTTCTTTCAAATTTTGGTGTGACACCGGAATTTGATAGAATAAAATTAGTCATAAATTATTTTTCAATTACAATAAATCTTTTCTTAAAATGTATATATTCTTACATGTCTTATGTTTATTCAGCTGAATTGCTTCCTCATAGAAGCCAATTTACAATATCCCTGAATGAAAAAGCAGTTGTGTTGCTGGTCAAATCATGTCATGTCAAATAAAGTCATGTCATGTCATGTCATACCATATCAAAATCATGTCATTTGATATCAATCATGTCAAGTAAAGTCATGCCATGTCATATCTGAATCATACCATGTCATGTCAAATAAAGCCATTTCATGTCAAATCAATCATGTCATATTAAACCATGTCATGTATAATGTCATGACATGTCAGTCATGTCATGCCATATATATCATGTTTTGTCCTATAATCTATAATCATGTCATGTTATATCAATCATGTCATGCATAATCATGTCGTGTCATGTGTAGTATAATCATGTCATGTAAATAAACTCATGTCATGTTATGTCATATCAATTATGTCATGTCATATCAATCATGTCATGTCATATCAATCATGTTTTGTCATATCAATAATGCCATGTCATGTCAAAAGAAATTTACTCATATCATGTCAAATAATATCATGTTTATAAAATATGTAGTAATATATCATTTCTCATCAGTTATAAGGAATGTATCGGATCTGTATCAGTAAGAATGAAGAGATAAGCTAGTAAAGTGTTTGTTGCAGCTCCTGCCAGTATAATGATAGCGGAACACTTCACTGCTCGACAAGTTGTAATATGCGGAGGTATCATTGGTTTCATCGGCATCTCTCTCAGTAGTCTCCTCGTCAGCATCTCCTTCGTCATCGTCATGTTCGGTGTCGGCTTTGGTAAGTAAAGTGGCATCATACCTACAGCATCCCCCTGCAAGGCATAACTCAGTCGTGGAACTATTTGATAGAATAAAAGGGGCTGTTCTGTCGGCAAAATCCGCCATTTTGGATTTTGTGCATTACGTGAAATGAAAACACGCTATATTTTACAACATTTAATGATAAAAGATGTACACTGATAGAAAGTTCACATTGTAACACATAGCGTGTCATAAAACTAATAAACAATTTGCTGTTATGCCGTAGCAAACTTTTCCCCACTCGCAGCGTCGATGAATGGCTTCAATTCTCATTGTTTTTATTTTTCAACAAATGTACCCTTGTCTTTATTAAGTTGCGAAATATAAATTCATCAAAATATTACCTTTATTAATATCTTTTAACTTGACTGTGTTTTAATCATTTATTAGTAACATATTTGTGTGAATTGGGATATCCTCTTGAATTTCGTTTCCACAAAAAATACCCCGATAGAACCCGATAGAACTTTTAAAGGTGCATCCATTGTGTTTCATAAAATTTAATTTGCCTTTAATACATGCCAACATACAATATGTGCTGATATCAGTTCAAATAATTTCACTCAATATGCATAATAATCCCCAATCGCCAAATATATAATAATAACTGGTTTCCATATAAAATCGAAAAACATCATCATACATGTCCAGAAATCGAAACTACACATTCCATTTACATGCACAGTAGTTATAAGACCTATTAAACATTATCAATTTAAAGTTTTCTTTGAGCTTGTTGTAAATAAGTTTCCAAAATTACGTTTCACTAATTGACACGCGCCACATGCAGTGCATTGTCCAGTTTTCGATCAGAAATCAACACTTTTACCTTTATATCATCGGTATACTGAGCCGACTAAGATCAAAATGGCAATTTTCGGCAACAGTCGGTACTTCTCGATAAAATAACACAATTTATAACGTTTAGCATATGTGACCCATAACAACAAAATGGATGTACCTTTAACGTCAAACCATTCAAAGCCTGATGAGCTAAAGTGTCATTGGCTTTATATATATTGCTTAATATCCATGTAAACAAGTTTGAATAATGAATATTATTATATGACGAGCAATGAAATACTGGGATTTGTCAGTAAAATAAACTGTCTATCAAGCTACAGTGAAAATAACTAATATTTTCACTGCGAACGGTGACTGATATAATTTGATGTCATAAAACAATGGTCTCATTGGGCGAATTGACTTGTGACTTCAAAGTGTTACTGTGGTGACGGACTGTTCCTAGTGGCCGCTCCTGCGTTAAAACAACCCTTTTCGGTCATAATTACATGAATAATATCATATAATAAATAGAATATCCATCAATTCTTGACAAATACCATGTTTATCTCATCTCGTGAGGTAGAAAAATTCGAGTGAGGTAGAAAGGTTATATTTTCACGAGTGGCGCAGCCACGAGTGAAAATATATGATTTTTCTACCTCACTCGATGAGATAAATATGGTATTAGTCAAGAAAAGACAGATATCCTCTATATAATGGGGGATGGGAATACCTATTTGAGGCCATTGCCAGAGCTTCACAGTCAGACATATAAAAAAATAGGAAAAAACATGGGAGATTACTGTCGTGGTTGAGCCATATCATTATACTGTCAGAAGTACAATATACATTTAAATGTGTTTGCACCCATTAAATGAATAGGATGAGACCAGGTTTTTGGCTTCCCTAAGGAACTATAACCCCTTTTGTTTTTTCCTTTTTCCCCCAAGTTTGAAAAATGTAGAGAAATAACACATTTTCTTTTCGTTCTAAAACTTTGCATGTGCATCTTTTTGATAAAAGAAAAAAGTTAAATTTTCTGAAAGATGAAAATGTGCAAAATGTTTCCAATTCACTTTTACGTTTTGCAGGTATCGGCAATGCTACCATCTATGGAAACGGACTCATTCTGCTTGGTCATTATTTCAAAAAGCGCCGGTCACTTGCGAATGGTCTTGCGTTGTCGGGATCAAGCATTGGCCAGTTTGCATTACCTCCCCTTATTCAGTATTTCCTGGAGACTTACTCACTAGGTGGCACTGTGCTGCTCCTTGGGGCTCTTTATCTTCATGTGTCATTCTTCGGAACTCTTTTCCGTCCTCCATCATTTTATGAAAAGAAAGGAAGAATAAGGGAAGAGGATTTTTTGCAAATATCAGAATTGTCAGATATATATGAAAATGGAAATGTTTCCAAGATATCAATGTTGGATGAAACCGATATCTTGTTGGAAGATGACAAGGATCTTGTAAATCACCATGACAATGATATTTATCACATTGCAAATGGAAGTGTAAAAGGAATGAAAGAGTTATCTGACCTTGCCAAGGACCGTGAACTCCAAACACTGCTTGCCAGTACTGGAAGCATATACATGGGCTCTGTAGGTAGTTTGCAAGACATTTGCAGTGATATTGATTCAAGCCGTGTTTACAAAAAAAATCCAAAGGGTCAAAAGTTGAGAGACATTTTAAAGAAAATGTTTGATTTTTCAGTTGCAAGAAACTATATAATCATATTCTATATGATTGTCAGTTTTCTAGGATTTTTCGGTCATTTCAATTTTGTCATTTTCCTCCCGGGCTATGCAATTTCCAAAGGAATCACAAAATACGACAAAGCCATCTTGGTTTCAATTTGTGGAATATGTGACCTCGTTGGGAGGGTATTCTTTGGTTTTCTAGGAGATCTGAACTTAATACAAAGATACAAACTGAAAGGTTTGTGCCTCGTCTTTGTAGGACTGAACACTTTCATCTTCGCCTTAGCAGACAGATACTGGTGGATCGCGGTTCACTCGGCCCTGTATGGGTTCCTAGGGGGTGGGTACGTTTGCTTAATGGGGGTGGTTCTCATCGACCTGATTGGGATAAAGAGCATGCCTAAAGCTCTGGCGGTCATCCTCTTGGTGCAAGGATTAGGAGCTGCAGCAGGTCAACCTTTGTTGGGTAGGTCAAAGATTTGTTTCTTTTAATTTAAAAGGCATTATTTGTTGGTGATAAGGGGGGCGGGATAGCGCAGTGGTTAGCGCGTTCCGCTTTGGATCAAGAGGTCCGGGGTTCGAAACCCGCCAGGGGCACGGCAACTTTGTCTGCAGTAGAGAACTGTTCTACACGCAGTAAGGTTTGGGTGCAATGCTACACTGAATAACAGCGTTGTACCATCCATGGTTCGCTAGTTCCAGCCGATGCTCGCAGGTTTCACCATAAAGCATAGCCACATGGCGTTGCGGGCTTTCTCCCTGCCATAATACTAGCAGCCGCGATATAAGTGAAATACTCTTGAAAGCGGCGTTAAACCCCAACTCACCTCACCTCACCTTGTTGGTGATAACTATATTCAAATGAAGAAAGTGGCTACTTGGTTAAAAATTATTGTTCGCTAGTTCCAGCCAATGCTCCAAGGTTTCTCCACTATGTATAATCACAATGGTATTGCAGGCTTTCTCTCTACAACAATACTAGCAGCCATGATAAAAAGTAAAGTAAAATATTCTTGAAAGTGGTGTTAAACCCCTAATCACCTCCCCTCATTCAATTTCTCAGTCATGATAAAAATATTATTAATATCATCTGTTATCATAAATTTTGTAAAAACTTTTTTATCATATCCTTTCCTTATTGTCAAGTATATATTTTATGTAGATCATTTCTTTTAAATGACTATAAGGAATTTAATTTGTTCTGACAATTAATAGATTGCCATCTTTGTCCTTGGACAAAATCTTTTATCAATTTAACTGCAAATGTGTCAATGTAATTTTTTTACCCCTTTATTCCTGTTTCTGTTGAGATGCACTCAGAATGACTTGGTACCGATGACGTCAGCTGGTAAATTAAAGATCTTTAATATATTTCATCCTCAAAAACAATTCTTGAACGTTGTCTTGTTATATTCCAGGGTGGATAAAGGACTCTACAGGTCAGTACGACATTGTGATTTACGTGTGCGGGGCGAGCTGTGTACTATCGGGGGCTCTACTTCTCTGTGCGTCCGTCGTGCGACGTGTAGAAGCCAGGAGACAGCAGAGACTGAGCACATTGTCTTGTCCGACAGAGAAAGAATATATTGTAGATGAGAGCTAGTTCTGTTTTATTTCGTCATTATGGGGAAGAAGTTGAATACACGTTGTTTTTTCTGACAGAAAATGAATATTATGGCTTGGTTCCATTTTGTTTTGTCATCATTTTCGTTCAGAAGAAACTTACCGTATTTCCTTTAATAGGGGCTGGACCTCAAATAAGAGCCGGACCTCCAATAAGCGCCGAGGGGTAAGAGCCCTAAAATGTAAATAAGGGCCCGGGCCCGTATTAGAGGAAATATGTCACGTCCAACGGAAACAGAATAATATATTGTAGATGTAAACATATAAATAACTACCCAGTTATTTTCCTAACACTTTGGCCCAGAATACTGACTTTTATGTCTTAAAGAGAATCCGACTAGACACTTGTGTTGTCTAATCAAATCAGCCTTAATTTTTCACTACTGTGAGAATATGTTGAAATGTTACACATAAGGATAGAATATGTTTAAATATATTACACATAGTGTTACAATATGGTGAAGTATGTTACACATACTGTCATAATTTGTTGAATTGTTCAACTTGTTTTTGTTGAAAATGTTACTATTATTATGTTGAAGTACTCAATGCATATCTGTGTTTAATGTTTTATGTTGCTCAATGTCAGAATGTTAGAATTCTAAAACGTGTTAAAATGTTACACTCAGTGTTAAAGATATTGAAACTTTACATGCAATGTTATAATGTTAAACCTTGTGTTGAAATATGTTGAAATATGTTGAAATATGCTGTACTCAATGTTAAAATATCATGACAATGTTATACAGTGTCTGCAGGGGTAGAAACTAACCTGAAATTGTCACTAGCATTTTGGGCTAGTAGCTTTCAGATCTTACTAGCCTAGCCAACATTCTTCTAGCCCAGTAAGAGACAGACATGAGACGTAAAAACAGATGATTAATGAATGATTTGCTTTATCGCTAATTCAGAAAACTCCTTTAATTTCAAATAATTAACTCATTTCACTTCAACATTATTATATTCCCATTTACTAGTATTGACTAGAATTTTCAAGGGGTCAAAATTAACCTTTTCAATGAAGTAGCATTTCTAAAAGTACTAGTCCCACTTATTCCAGCTAGCCAAATACATCACCATGATCATTTGACCTCAAATTTTAACTAGTCTTTCGGACTTCCAGTTTTTACACTCTACTAGCCCAGCTTCTTTTTCATTAGCCATGGGCTAGCGGCTAGTGCTAATTTCGACCCCTAGTGTCGGTCCTCACAATGAATTATTAAAAGGCTCTATTTGTTCTTTCTCAGAGTGAGCGTTTAATTATTAAAATGATTTTGGCATTTCACTTAAAGGGGCAGTAGCACGTTTTTTGCAAAAAAAAATTCTTTCTGATTTCCCATTCATAACAATAGTTTAAGTCATTTTTATTTACTTTAGAGGGTAAAACATCTTATTACACAAACCATTTATCCGTAGTAGATATAACGGTGTTGCCTATAAAGCAAAAATTGCATGGCGGCCATTTTATTGTGAACACAATTTATTATTTCGAATGACAAAAACGATTCCCCAGGCTTTATGGAACCATGGAAACTCATTTTTTAACTTGATTTTTCGAAAAGAGAAGGGTGTTTTACTATTGGTGAAATTTTATTAGCAGATACTCCCGATAGAACTCCCGCTTTTAATCACTTATGTTGAATCAAAGAGGACTTTGGTCTGTCCGTTTAGTTTATTCACCTTTGAAATTCACACACTATCATAGGACAAGTTAGTCATGTAACAATGTTATAACAAGAAACGAAAGACAACTTTTTATTGGATTCTAAACGGTGATAATACATGTAAGAATCTTCAAGCAAGAGGTGTTTTTGGAAAACCAAGTATGTCTGTGTATTGTAACAGAGGTAAGGTCGGAAGACACTACTTGAGTTACCGTAAATCCTTAAATAGACACCTGCCTCAAATAGATGCCCTTGCACAGAGCTTCTAGAAAACAATAAACGCCTGCCATAATTAAACTACGGGTAAACTGAATTTAAACTTTACAATCACTGCTCCCGAACGTAGTAGTCCAGCTGTCTCTTCAAGCCATATTGCGAAACAGACGCCTGTCTTGAATAGATGACTGGATTTACTGTACTTCTGTTGGGAGTGTGTGCGTTAGTTTTTCATGAATTTGACTATTTCTTGAAGATTTTGATAAGCGTTATTTTTTTAACAAAAAAGTAAGAATTTTGTACATTTTAAGAAAAATTGAAATCCATATTTTGAATGTTGTTGATTCTTGTTAAATCTACTGTTTGTTGAATGTTAATCACAGTTGTAAATTTTTGTTTTCGAATTTCTCTGAAGACATATTTGAATCTCACACAAGTTTATACAATATACATACATGATGCAATGCTCACTTTTACCAGACAGATACTCAGCAATTGTTTATGTGGTACTTTTCTGAAATATTTGACATTTGTAGGGTGGAGTTTTAGTTATTTGTGTTACATTTTAAATCTTACTTTCTCCACCTTCAATATTCAAAGTTGCTGCCCTTTAAGACAGTTGAACTTACATGCTCTCCAGTGTAATTCTTCTCACATTAGAACAAAATTATGATGGCTTTTGTTTACATGAGTGGTGGGGACGGTATAGCACAGTGGTTAGTGCGTTCATCTTCGGATCAGGAGATCTGCAAATTTGTCAGCGGTTCAAACATTGCGTCTTTTACACTTAAAAACGGTTGATAATATAGAGAAACCATTCAACCTCGGATATGGTAAGGTTGTAGATCCTTATAGTCAGGGACAGACCTCGGATACTTGGCATCCTCGGGGTTTTCCTTCCTATCAGAGTTCACAACCTTAATTGTGTGCAGTAGAGAACTGTTCTATATACAGTAAGGTTTCGGTAAAATGCTGCACTGAATTTCAGCATGGTACCACCCATTATTCGCTAGTTCCAGCCAATGCTCACAGGTTTTACTGCAAGGCATAGCCACCATGGCGTTGCAGCCTTTTCCCCTGGAATAATACTGAAATTTGAATTTGAAAATTGCTATGTTGCGTAGTGGTTAGCGCTTTCGGCTTCGGATCAAGAGGTCCAGGGGCACGGCAACTTTGTCTGCAGTAGAGAACTGTTCTACACACAGTAATGTTTGGGTGGAATGCTGAATTTCAGCGTAGTACCACCCATGGTTCGCCAATTCCAGCCGATGCTCGCAGGTTTCAGCGCAATGGCATGGCATGGCAATGCGGGCTTTCTCCCTGCCATAATGCTAGCATCAAGATAAAAGTGAAATACTCTTGAAGGCAGCGTCAAAACCCAAATCACCTCACCTTACATGAATGGTCTTGATTATAAATATACTTTCTGTGGTCATATTTGGGATATTTTATACACTATTATCTATATTATACATTTGCATGCATTTATATGTGTTCATATGATTTGAGAAAATTGTCACCAAAAGTTAAAATGTCACAAAAGGTTTAGTACTGGTACAGAATATATTTAAATATTTAAATATCTATTTCAAAGCTTCCAAAGTGATTGTTGATGTCTGTTTTTCAACTCAGATACAGCTCTATTTTGTTATTGTTTATGAAATATACTAACCAATAAAGTTGAGAACCACCCCCATGTTCAATATCGAAGTATGAAATAGGTCTTACTTAAACACTTTTATATATTTTTATATTAAAAATTGGGTTCTAAAATTATTTGTTGAGTATACATAATTGTTATTTAGATGATAATAAGGTTGTTTGTAAAATTGCTACATTTGGGATCATTGTACCTACTAAATTCTTCTTTTTTAGACGAGTCCCTTCCTGGATTCAAACCAACACCCTCGGTGTGATCCCAAATATAACATGTTACATTTGTTCACTATCTATTTTGTTACATATAAATTGAATGATTTTTCTGTTTGTGATATTGCACTAAATACACATAATATTCTGTTTATTATATGCTTCTGTGGTCGGAAATATGCAGTCAGATTAAAATCGACCTTGTTCCGAGGTATAAAATTATGCATCTACTGGATACGAACAGGTTCTGTAGATTCCTCTCCACAAGGTCTGAGAACACCCCGTATAGGCGTGTGTTCCGAACCAGTTTAGCGCAGCCAAAGCCCAGTCAAATAGCTGACCAATCACAACGTAGTTTTTAACTGGTCTCTGTTTTGAAAGCATTCGGAACAGACCAAAAGAGAGCTGTTTGGAGTTATCTGCCCCTAGCTTCTCTCACCGAAAGCATTTGTTGGGCGTCTTTTGATTGGCTACCTGAATTGCGCTCGAACACACGAGTCTACAGGCTGTAATCAGACGGTTTGGCGTGGAACCTACAACTGATATCAGTTCGTATCCCGGTAGATGCACTATTTTGCAATTTTTATTTCACGGAAGCGTTGATTTTAATCAGACTGGGAAATATGACGTTTTATGTCCAAAATTTCTTCAATTGAGCGAGTTCTAGCGACGTCATACCATTGTTGCTCTGTCACTTAGCAACAGCGTTGATTGTAAACGTGACGTCATACCACTGTACACATGACGTCATCCCATCGTGATATTTCACTGTGTTGAGAAAGTGATATCAAACTGTAGTGATGAGAAAAAATGTTCTCAAACTGAGAAAAGTCAGTCTCACATTGCTTAGCATATGATAAAACAATGTTTCATTTGTTCACTATCTATTTTGTTACATACAATTTGAGTGATTTTTCTGTTTACTATTTTTACAAGTGCTTTAATATAATTAAATCAAACCTGATAAGATCTAAATTTTATTCTGATGTTTCCACTCACCAACTTCCATCATTCATTGGATGTTGTTTTATTTTCCGTTTTTTCTGTGTTTGTATGAACAAAATTAGTGCTTATTTATCTTGTGGGTTTTCCCCTGCAAACATGACTGTATTAAAACATGATACAATAAATGATAATTTTTATGAATCTCAAGAACGTTTACACACTGAACATGATTTCTGTATATATTTCTATGTGAGAAGGGAAATGTTAAAACATATTACCGATAATTTTGTAAGTGACATGACATAAATGCTTGGTTATGAACATTTGTTTTTAAAAAGATGTTGTTTTAAATGTACCATAATAAAATTTTCTTCTTCTGAAACAGCCCCTGTGTATAAGGCGACCCCATTCTTTGACCCCCTATTTTCTGCTATCAAAAAGTTGTCTTATACACAGTAATATACAATGTACGTATATGAATTTAGAGGAATTAACAAAATATCTCAATGTTATATGAAATTTTTAAAATATTTATTTCATGTTATTTGAATGATATTCTTCATATATTACTGTAGTGAAGTTTACCTAATTTAATTTGTGTAAGTCTTTACATTCCTGTATAATATAAAGTCAACAATATGAAACTTACCTTCAGCAGGTGTATACCGTAGTAATGAATGCAGACCAAGTCACATTTGAAAAACAGCCAAAGTTGTTAATTTGAAAATTGCTATGTCCAAAAATTGTCAATTTTAAAAACTACCATGACCATGTCCACGTGTTGTCAATTTCAAAACTGCCATGACCACATGTCTTTAAATTGTCGGATTTAAACATTCTGTGTCACTTACCAAAGCATAGATATACCATTTCTGGTTCATTTTCTGGGAAATCATGTTTTTAAATATTACACAAACATCCACATTGTATAGTTTTATTGGATCAAATTTAATCTGTGTTTACTTTTGTTTTGTGTCATTTTTACATTAAAACTTCTCATAACATTTTCTGTGTCATGCTTTATATTGATATTGTCGTGAGGTTTATACTTCAGAAATGGGGGCAGGATAGCGTAGTGGTCAGACCAAGAGGTCTGTGGTTCAAATCCTGCCAGGGGCACGGCAACTTTGTCTGCAGTAGAGAACTGTTCTACACGCAGTAATGTTCGGGTGCAATGCTACACTGAATTTCAGCTTAGTACCACCCATGGTTTGCTAGTTCCAGCCGATGCTTGCAGGTTTCACCGCAAAGCATAGCCACATGGCAATACAGGCTTTCTCCCTGCCATAATACTAGCAGCTGTGATATAAATGAAATACTCTTAAAAGAGACGTTAAACACCAACTCACTCACTTTACTTCAGAAATAATCTTCACACAGAATTCGCCCTCTGGAAAGGCTAGAAAGAAATGTGCTGAGTTTATACTTTGCTGTTGTTAGCAGGTATTTTTGATCTTGGAAACTGACAAAGACGTCATTGTCAATGGATGCATCTTACAGACCCACATGACTAGTAGAAACTTCTACACTAGGGAAATATTATCCAGATCCTGTTTTTATTGCTGAAAACATACCAACAATATGAAATACCAAAATTAAGTTTGATAATTATTCAACAAAGAGTAAGATTACACCGTATGACCGACAATTTGATGAAATTATGCTAGGGGATGTCAAGACCAACTGAACAAACCTTAGTCTCAAAATAGCAAAAATGCTATTCTTAAAACGAGAGCTCCAAATTCAATGTGTTACTTTCAAGAGATAAAACCTTAGATAATAAATCAATGAAATCCTGATGAGCTACAGAGCCCATGGCTCTATTTTTTTAATCATGTGTTCCTTGGTCGAACATTATACTTTAAATACTTTCGTGTAGGTAAAACATGACTCCCTAAGTAATGTCAAAAAAATCCCTTGGTGTATAATACAGTAAATACCCCCAAAGAACCAGACATACGTTTCAAATGTCAATGAATGAATGAATATGTCAGAGAAATAAATGTTGAATGTTATCAGTGACCGATAACTGGGATAACAAGAGCTGTGAGAGATAACACAGTCATCTTTACACCTACTGCATCGTATTGATAACAGGACCAACACGCCTGTCCCGTGAATCACAACGTTATAAGTTCCAAAGGACATCAGTGCATATATGTCGGAATATGAGCCCAATTGTTAGAAAATGGTAGCTCTTAGGAATACCAAAGATGAGGAACCTTTCATTGGAAGTTAGGTTTTTCTCACAAGAGGAGGAGTATAATGAACATTGGTTTCTTTGAGATGGGTGGTTTCTATAAAGGGAAACTAATGCGGATTACCCTTTCAACAGTATCAGGTAGGAAACTGGAAGAATTGTTAAAGTTGATGATCTATGTCATATTCCTAGATTCAATACCTTATTCAGGGTTCATCGGTTTCACTTAGAAGTTATAATTCTGATGAGACTTTCATTGGTTGCAACGTTTAGATGTAGATCAAGTTTCACTTCAATGTAAAAGTCATCTTTATGGACTGTCAGCAGTTTTTCACTTGATAGGCTTTAAGAACTATAGTGATGAAGAGTCTATCATTCAAAACTGGCTCCCACAGAAGATATCGCTTGTGTGAGATCATCAACTCGTGTTCATATATTTGATATCAGAAGACACTTGAGTGAGATTATTTAATGAGAATCGGCGGGCACATCAGAACTTCCATTAATAATAAATCTTTCGTAAGAAGGGAGTAATGATATCAACTGCTACTGATGATCTGCTTCTGTTAGAATCAGGTAATGCGAAGAACTGTTCATGATGGCAAGCGAGGTGACCGCTCCAACATGTCAAGTTTGCCATGCAACCTATACATACCACGGGGCTGAACCGTACCTGTTGCCATGTCTTCATTCTGTGTGTGATAGCTGTCTCGAATCAAGCTCAGACAGCACCCTCTCGTGTTCAGAGTGTCGTGAAACCTTCCTCAAGACCTACAAGGCCAAAGATGCTGTCACAGCAAAAGCTGTTTTCCTTGCAACTGCTGAGAAAGATGCAACTATGATGCTTTGCAGCAACAGAGAGGATGGAAATCAGGCGAGTGTGTGGTGTTCTGAGTGTGAAGCCCTCCTCTGTGACCAGTGCCGTGCCTCTCACTCCGAGTACAAGTCTTCCCGGGACCATCATGTCAAATCCCTGAAGGAGCTTGTCAAGCACCAGCAGGACTGCCTAAGGAAGCCCCACTGTTCTGTCCACAAGGACTACCCGCTGGTCATCTTTGACCATGACTGTGACGTGATGTTGTGCCTGATGTGCAAGATGCAGAAACACCAAGGATGTGATGTGGGTTCCGTGGAAGAGGTGTATCGCTACTTGAGAGGGCACACTTTACCGGAATACACCTCCAAGCTGACGGAGAAGATGGCAGCCAACAACACGTGTGAAACATCGTTGGTTGAGTTTGAGGAAGAAATAGAAAGATCCCGAGGAAATCTCAAAGTCTCCATCAGGAACACCTTTCAGGAGCTGCAAAACATACTACAGGAACGAGAACGGGAAGTGATGTCACGGATAGACCAGCATCTGGACAGACTGAAGGTGGAGAACTGTGCGAGTCTTGCTGAGGTTCGTCTCATGACAGAGAGATGTGACACTGTCCTTGATTTCAGCCAGAAATCCATGAAACTGTCAACCCCGGCTGATCTGTTTCACATGAAGAAGACTATAGAAGCTAGGACGACTGCATGCACCAGGACCAAGCTGCCCATGCAGAGAAGCAAGGATTGTCTCCCCTTGTTTCACAAACGAGGCTTGGAGGAGTTGAGGACGATGCTGAAAGACTACACGTGTGTAGCTGGAGATTATCCAGGTCAGAATTGTTTATGTACAGACATTGCATTTATAAGTTTGTTAGGTAAATGAGGAACAGGTTCCATAGATTTACAACTTCTTGATTGCAAAATTGGCTTCTCATACTCTTTAATTGCTTGTTTTCTGTTATACAATTTTCTTTCTACTCCTGTCTGTTTAATTTACAAGTTCGTCTTTCTCCTTTGAAACCAAATTTTCTATTAGTCACAATGAAACTATCAATATCAGATATAGTCACTAACTGTAGCTTGAGAAGCACTTCATTTCACCACTTCAGTTACATCCCAGTATTTCATTGCTGGGTAAATAAAGATGTATATAGTTACTATAAATGAGGTGAACACATTGCTAATATAACTGTGTTATAGATGTCTGATAAGATCTTATTTTTAACAAATTACCAGTCTGATTAAAATCGACGGATTTCCGTGGAATAAAAATTGCAAAAAAGTGCATCTACCGGGATACGAACTCATATCAGTCATAGGTTCCACGCCAAACCGTTTGATGACAGCCCGTAGACTCGCGTGTTCGAGCGCAATTCAGGTAGCCAATCAAAAGATGCCCAACAAATGCTTTCGGTGCGAGAAGCTAGGGGCAGATAACTCCAAACAGCTTTCCTTTTGTCTGTTCTGAATGCTTTCAAAACAGCGACCTTTTAAATACTATGATGTGATTGGTCAGCTATTTGACTGGGCTTTGGCTGTGCTAAACTGATTCGGAACACACGCCTATACGGGATGTTCTCAGACCGTGTCGCGAGGAATCTACAGAACCTGTTCGTATCCCGGTAGATATATTATTTTGCAAATTTTATTCCTCGGAACAAGGTCGATTTTAATCAGACTGAACAAATTACACTTACTATAATTTTAACTTGCACTGTGACAGAAATGTCAATCGATGACATCGCAGGAACGGAGCAAGTTCAAGAAGAACATCCAACAAAAAGCAGAGAAAAACAGGAACTAATATGGAGGAAAGAACTTGAGATGGTAAAAAAATTCATATTAATAATTAACATTTAATGCATTGAAATAAAACCCTGTTAATGAATGGTACTTATGACTAACTTAGTGCAAAGAGACCTTTGCAAATCTAGGCCCAGCTGACTTTCAGGCAACTCAAGATAAACTTGAAACTTGAAATATACCCCTGCTATCCTCATTCCCTACATTTAGCATTATAGTTGTTAAATGCACAACGTTACAATTCAGATTTGAGAATCTTAATTTTGTCAAAAACATATTTTGAAAATGGTTTTGAACTCAACTGAAGTTTCCTATTACGAAATTACATCCACCTTGATGTAATAGTTTCCGAGATAACTTCATTTGAGTATTACAGTCAGGCCTCGATAATCCGAACTTTTTTTTACCTTCATAACGTCAATTTACCACGTCGACTATCATCAAATTAGTAGTTTTCAGCAGTCAGTACTTCGCGATAAAATAACACAGTTTATAACGTTTTGACTGTGTAACCCCAAACAACACAATGGATGCAGTCTCCTTGAAAATGCTTTCTACTCGCTAGTTTATCGACAATACAAGCCTCTGTGAGGAGGACATGTCTGGAAACTGGAGGCGGACCATGGGTCAGAGATACTTTTTATAATATAAGGGGCTGGATTGTCCACTTCATATGCTTTCTAGTCGATAGTTTTTTGACGACACAAGCCCCTTTGCCTAATGGTTATTGCAACAATGCGGTAAATCTCATGTTTCAGGTGGAGAGAGACAGGTCTGAACTGAAACTGATTGTGGAGAGACATGAGAGACACATCACGGAGCTGAAGAAGAACCTGAAAATAGGGACCTTCAGACAGGTTGTCTCAGGGATATTGAACAGCATCCGGGGTCGCCGGTCGTACAGTGTCCTCAACTGAAGCAATGGGATGTGAAAACATAATCATATCCAGGGGCGTATACAGCCTTTTCAGTTGGGCGGGAGGGGGGGGGGGGGGGGGGTGCACTTTTCCAGACCTGGAAAATGCTCTCAGTTGGGTGTTTTGGGGGTGGTCATGACTTTAAATGGACACCCATGACTTTTAACTCCTAAAGACATAGCACAACTTCATTGATAGCTTCAGTTCCAAATTTGAAGTTTCTCAGCAAAGTCAGGATATTTGGTTGATTTGGGTCCAAATTTCAAACATATATTTGCACTGTGGAGTTGCAGTCACATTGTTCACTTCCATACCAAATTTGAAGTTTAAATGACAAGTCATAGTTTTCAAATACACTCTGTATGAAACAAAGTTTGAATATTTTGTCATTTATGATCCAAATTTCAACCGTTTTGGCACCACTTGGTAGCTTCCATACCAATTTTGAAGTTTCTATGTCATACAATTTTCGGGTTATGCTCGGGAAAAAATTTCGGATGCACATACAGACATGCGGAAGTGCTCTATACCCTGACTACATATTAGCTCGGGCAAAAAATTTAGAGACTTGACTCACAAATCATTTGAGGTCACTTGAAACCAAGGTCTATTGAGTATCAACGTTTAACAAACATGCACTGTCATTAAGGTTTGTGGAAAGACAGGAAAGTCAAAACTCGCCTCCAAATTTGGGTTGAAATTGTTACAGGACACACATCATTTCCAATCAAATGTGAATTATTCACTGCTTATTTCAACTTCCCTCCAGAAGGCAAAACCTGCACCAGTCTCCAGCACTTAATTTAAGCCTTGCCACATTTCCTTAACTTTTCTTTGCTTGAGAAGTAGAGCCCTAGAGATCAAGTGCAGCGGAACGCTATGCGATCACGAGAAATTAAAGGAAATGCAGCAAGGCTTAAATTAGTGATGGAGAATGCTGTGAACTATCTATTTATTGTGTAGGGAAGTTGTGCTTATTTATGTGATTTTGTGCTTCATTTAGTTTTGTATGTTGCCTGTTTTTATAAATCTATTCCATAGTATAGGTATGAATATATTTCCTGTCTGCATGTCAATTCAGTTCTTCTATTACTATTATTCATTTAGTACTGGTTGTTTTTTGGGGACTTTTGGACTTACTTGAAACTAGCACCTGGTAAAAGTGTATTCATGGAAATGAAAATGAATAATGTTTTGTGTTCCCTCGTTTTTAATTTATTCAAATATATTTATTATGTACCGGGTATCTATTTTCTTTTTAGGCAAATATGTTTTACATGATTTTCGGGCAACAAAATTCATTACCAAACATTTTACAGGTGTAAAAGGATTGAATCACATGATAAACGGAGAAGTAATTTCAAGGTTTTAAGTATAATGCCTGATACCCCTGTATTTGAGAAGGGTCGGGACCTAATGTGGAAACTTTCGTCCTCAAGATGTAAGGTACCTCCCCACATTCAAATTTGGAGTACAGCAGTTCTTCTAGAAAAATAGAAAAGTTAACCAAATTAAAATGTAATTTAACCCACAGGGGCTGGTATTGTTGAAAATAGTACGTCCTAAATAAAAATAACATCGTCCTCTGACAGGTACCTTCATATAAGGGGGCGGGATAGCGCGTTGGGCTTCGGATCAAGAGGTTCAGGTTCGAATCCCGCCAGGGGCACGGCAACTTTGTCTGCAGTAGAGAACTGTTCTACACGCAGTAAGGTTTGGGTGCAATGGTACACTGAATTTCAGTGCAGTACCACCATTGGTTTGCTAGTTCCAGCCGTTGCTCGCAGGTTTCACCGCAATGCATAGCCACATGGCGTTGCGGGCTTTCTCCCTGCCGTAAATCTAGCAGCCGTGATATAAGTGAAATACTCTTGAAAGCGGCGTTAAACCCCAACTCACCTCACCTTCAAACAAATATGTAGGTAGCGGTCAGAGGACGATGTTTTTGATTTAGGACCTATTATTTTCAGCAATACCAGCCCCTGTGATTTAACCTTTAATTACAAAATTATAAATTAAACAACGAAAACACTTCCATTTCAATTAGTAATGTGAAATAAAATGTATAACATACATGTATTTGCTTAATAAATGAATATACAAGCAGTAGATTTGTCATTTTATTGTAAAGTACAACTGCAAAAGCAGACATACAATAATATACACTGAAACTCAGCAGGCAGATGATCAGATAATTCTTTATGACATGAGAACAATACATTTATTCAAAAAATGGCCAAATAAATTTGTTTTAATTCTGCAAAATGCCTCGGGTGCATACTCGTCTTTTGCTAGAATTGTTACATTATCTCCCTTTAAGGGCTCAGGTCAGTCAACCAATCAGAGGTAAATAAGTGATTTTGAAATTGAACTTAAAAGGTAATAATATTTAAAAGATAATAACATAACAAATTTCATTCAAAGCACAATCTTAGAATTGAAGAGGGAGGTAATAACATTTCCAGTAAATTCTACGATGAAAATGTAGAGTGATTAAAAACACTGTTTAACAAAAGTTCCTGGGTTTTAATATTGTTTCGATTTAAACATCAAAATGAATGTATAAGGTTTAAAACTGACTAAATAAGCATATAATTGAAGAATGCCCAAGATTCCTGAAAAGCAATCTTATCAAATTTGATCAGATGTCCCCAACAACTCTGAAATCACTAACTTCCCATCCCTGCCAATCAGCACTCCGGGATACTGGGACCGGGATGCTGGTATCTAACAGATGGTTTGATTGTAAAGAATATGATATACCTTCACACAGGCAAATAAAACTTGAGGAAAATTTTGTTCAAGGATCTAAATTTATACATGAGAACTATCGTCAAGCATATAAAAAAAAGTTATCACTTGAAATGTAAAACTTGCAAACAAAAGAGCAATTTGACAAAATATACATGAAGATGGACTATTCACGCTTCCAAACACCGGACGGACATGGTAACAGTTGACAAGAAGACTTCAGTATGTTCATTTTGTGATGGTATCATCCTCGTTGACCCTTGGGATAATTTTCCATAATCATGTACATTTAACACTAGGTCAAACTTCCCCCTTAAAGGGACAGTAGCATGTTTTTCGCTCAAATAAGTCGATGAAATGTATTTGAAAAATAATATCACCAATAGTAAAACATCCTTCTCTCTTCGTAAACTCAAGTTATAAATGAGTGTACAGAGTTTGGTAAAGCCGTGGGAATCGTTTTTTGTACCTTTTTGTATGCCATCCAATTTTTGTTTTATACGCAACGAAAATGGTTTGGTTAATAAGATGTTTTACCCTCTAAAGTAGATATAAATGACATTAACTATCATTATAAATGGGAAATTTGAAAAAATAAAATTTGCAATAAACGTGCTACTGCCCCTTTAAGTGATAACTTGCGCCAGTCTTCCTCACTAAATTAAGCCTTGATGCATTTTAAAACTTTTCTGTGCTAGCAAAACTGTGCGCACTATGAAGTTCAGGTGCAGTACAATGTTACGCTAGAACAGAAAAGTTCATAAATGCGGCAAGTTTTAAATACGCTACTGATAGAGACTGGCATGAGTTAAGGGGAAAAGATTCAAAGAAGCAGTTTTCAGATGTACAATTTGGTACCTTGTTGCGAAGTGTTCTTTCCATTTGCCCTGTGAATTGATTAGCTTGTACATTTGCATTATTACATAACCAGGATTTTTAACCTTTTTTGTTTTACCATACCTCTGCCCGGGTAAGAGTGGAAACTGACATTTTTTTACAGTTTTAAATTATTGTTAAAAATCACTGTAACCTTAGAACTAAAGGGGATTGCTGTCTTTAACAACAAATATTGTATTTAGGAAAATGAAATATTAACACATTGAAAGTGCTGCTTTAGGGTCAGGGGCCAGTAAAAAATGCTAAGGATGGCGTTGTTTGTTCCCTAAAAAGCACTCAACTTGTCACCAACGCTGATTGAATTGAAAAGTTATTGCACAGTGAGAAAGAAACACATATATTTAACTTCAAAGTCTGATTAAAATCGAAGGTTTTCTGAGGAATAAAAAATGCAAAATAGTGCATCTACCATGATACAAACTCAAATCGTTTGAGGTTTCAAAACGGTGACCGTGATTGGTCAGCTATTATTTCTCTGCACTAAACTGGTACAGAACACGCCCATACGGAGTGTTCTCAGACCTTGTTGCAATGAATCTACAGACCCTGTATCCCGGTAGATGCATTATTACCGGTATGCAAATTGTAATCCTCGGAACAAGGTCGATTTTAATCAGACTTAATTTCACAACTTGAAATTACACAACACATGGCAGCATTTCATTGAGATATGAACACAGGTAGAATGATTAGAAATACATGCCATTTAGATAATGAACAAAGCTAACATTATCCCAGATGTAACAATGTCAGCTTGAATGAAGAATGATTCTGACTTGAACACAGGTGAACATGTGATTGATCCTGATATGACATTCTCTTCACACAGGTCACTTCACTCAGTTCTTCTATCCTAGCCTCTGTTGCATATCGAGCGCTTTCGTGGATAGAAATAGAGAATCCTGATTGGTTGTATCAAGAGTTTCAAACTCTTTAACTGTCGAAATGACTACAGTTGCTTCATCTGTGCGATGCTCATATATTGGTCGCAGATTTAAAATGATGTTTGGACAAAAATAAGTATGTTATAAATGTTGTTAACATTCACTACCAGGGGATAAAGAATTTTATCCTACCTCATGTAAGAATGTCGATCCCTGATTGGTCCATGTGACCATTAACAAATATCAATAAACACTGGGTTGATAAATCTTCCCAAGGGTGATAAATGTTTTATATCCCGCAACATGAATAAAGCATGCATCCACGTTAATCATTCTATGTCACGTGACACAAATTAAAGGTCATAGTTTGTCGCTTGATCAGCTGTTTTCTGTTAACATTTTTCTTTGGTTTTTTTTGTTGATATTTTGAGACATGCGGTAAGATAAATATGTTATAACATTCAATTTGTTCGGGTGACATCGTAATTTATCAGACCCGTGTTAGTGTTTATCAAACGTTGGATAAACACTAACGAGGGTGTGATAAATTACGATGTCACCCTCCACTGAATGTTATAACTTATAGTGAAATATGGTCCATATGCAACAGTGGTTAGGATGAAAGAACTGAGAAGAGGAACATCTGTGGGGAGAGAATGGATTTGACATTTCATTCTTAGCCATTTTAGTCACAGAAAATGCTACTGACCATGACATAACGATAAATTACAAATTCAAATAACTGCAATGGAAGTTTTAAGCCCTTTGGAAAATCATTAAAAAAATACATTTTAATACCAGAATACTTAATCAATTTAAAATTAATACATTTTATTGTTTGTCCTGATGAAAGAACTTGGTGCCAAACAATTCTGGAGTGGCTTAATTCCAGGACTATGGTAACCCATGTAATGGTAGGACAAGATAGGGTAATATCTACGTTGATGTGTCATATCTTGTTATCCAGATGGCAGTTCGTGTATGCAACACCAACATCCACATAGCTTTCTTCAAATATTCCATTATTATATGACAAGTAATGAAATACTGGGATTTATCAGTGAAATAAACTGTCTATCAAGCAACAGTGAAAATAACTTATATTTTCACTGCGACCTGTGACTGATATAATTTGATCATGTCATAAAACAATGGTCTTACGCGGCGAATTGGCTTATGGCGTCACAGTGTTGCTGTGGTGACGGGCTTTCCGCGAGAAAACAACCCTTTTCGGACATAATTACAAGGATAACCTCATATAATAAATAGAATATCCGTCAATTCTTGACAAATACCATGTTTATCTCATATCGTGAGGTAGAAAAGTTATAATTTTTTTTTATATATAACCTTTCCACCTCCCTCGATGAGATTAATATGGTATTACCATAGTCTCTCGGGTATAAGACCAGGCAAACAAACATCTTGGAAACATGGGGGTGGGCTTTTAGACAGGAGAGACCCAAACTCAGATGAAAATTTATATGGAGAGTGTCAGACAGTCAGAATAGGTTTTTTTTTTAAGGATTTTGACACTTAACTTGAAATCATATTATAGATTTATGTAATGTATGACCATCCCAAGAAATGACAGATATCCCTATATATTCACTACTCGTCACTTTGTTTTGTGATTCCTGTAAATAAGCAACCTAGAATGGCTTGGCACTTATATTTTGTTCTCTTATGGTCTAAATAAGTAAAAGGGTTGATCCTACTCTATATTTCATATAGTCAATACATAATGATCAAACCATGAAACAGTTGTTATATTAAAATGTCAAAGGATCTTGAAAACAGAAATTATCATTTGGATGTGTATTTCAACAATGTGGAAAAACACGTTTTAGTCAAAGTATATAAAAGAATGACGAAAGAGTTCACCATATTCCTTAATCACATTGAAGGTAAGATAAAGCTACATTATGTTCATCATCATCGCTAACACTTTCATTGCAGTCACTTTGTTCATCCTCACTTCTTTCGTCATTGTCTATTTCTTCTTCCACATTACTTTCCTCTCCTCTTTCACTCATATTGTCCTCCCTACTTCCTTCCTCCATCTCTCCATCTGTGTCATGTCTCTCTTCAGTATCCGATACATTTGACATTTCTTCATAGTCTCTTGCTGTTCCATCTTCCTCCCTGACTGTTCCATCTTCCTCCTCAGCTGTTCCATCTTCCTCCCCAGCAGTTCCATCTTCCTCCCTACACATATCATCTGCCTTTGATATTCCCCCATCTTCCTCAAAATTCATATTAGCAAACTTTTGATTACTAGTCATTTCTTTACACACTCCAGCCAATCTTTCAATGCCCTTGGCTATTCCATTTTCCTCCACAGTTACTCCCATGGTAACACTTTCGGACCTTGCTTTTCTCTTAGCCCTTTTGGCTGTTTTTTTTTCCTCCCTCGCTTTTCTTTTCTTCTCTCTAGCTGTTGCCTTGTCTTCCTCCATACTGACAAGCCTTCGAAGCAATCTGAGTTTTTCTTGTTCAATATTTAATCTTCTTTTCTCAACAATTAATCGCTTCCTTTCAACTCGAAGGCGTTGATGAGCGATGTCAGCGTTGATGTGGCTGACGGTTGAAGCTGTGTCTTCACTTGCAGGCTTCTTGGCTGGCGATTTCAACTTCTGAGGACAATGAAAAATAACAAAACATAATTTTATGTGCCAGGAAAAGTCTATAATTACGATTTGTATCTCCTATAACAAGTCAAAAGTGAGCACAGCTCACATACCCCTGCCTGTAGTTTGACCGCCTTTATACAGTATTAATAAATAAGAAAACATAATGTAATCAATAATTGTTTTTTAAGATAAAACAAAAAGGTACAACAATACCACATAGGTAACATCCAAATTTTAAGTTTTCATTTTTTAGTTATGCTCTGGAAACGACAAAGAGCCTAAAAATCTGTCCAGTTTTTGTCAAAATTTCACAAATTATTTGAACCTTGGAGTTGAGACCACTAAAAGGCACAACAGCACCATATAGGTTACTTCCATACCAAATTTGAAGTATCCATGTCATATAGTTTTTGAGGTATGCTCCGGAAATGATTTTGGACGGACGGATGCACGGACTGACGGATGGACATGCGGAGGGTATAATAAATGGTACAACAAGTGGCTTATCAATTGTAATCTCAGTCACTGGAGTAATCTCAGTCTAATCTCTGTGATATTCATAATTCAACATAATTTTGCAACATTTTGATTGTTATTTTCACTAACAAATCTTCAATAAAACAAATCAAATTTTCCACATATCGAATGTTTAGATAATCAACTAGGTAATTCCGCAGATGACAATTACATAATTATTGCATAAACAAGTGTTTTTGGTGGTTTAACACACCTCATAAATTCATCTAGCGGCAGTGATAATCATCATTAATTAATGAGGCGCCACGGAGCGGGTCACGCCTCAAGAATTTTCTTCAAAGGGATTGTGCCGTTGATTGCTGCCTTGTCAAAATGGGTAAATTAAAATCGTCTTAATAATCAATTGCAAGTGTATGTTGTCTCAATTTTATGCTCAATTGATTCTGATATATAATGAACGTAGAGGTAATAAACTGTCATTCTTGAGAAAAATGCATTACACAGGATCTTTAAACCCTAGAGGATTGTGTACAGCACGAGACCAACTGCGTTGGAACTACAAAGATTTATTACTCTTCATCTGTTACAACAAACCAAAGTGAGCACTGCTCACATACCCCTGCCTGTTCTTAAATGTAGCAGCAACTTGCAAACTATGTAGTTAAATGATCATGTGATTGAATGAATTCTTAAGCAGGGCTGTAAATCTAATCACATTTATGAACATGATCTCTTGGGATCAACACTGTTTTCGGGATTAAAATTTTATTTCAAATTACTTACGATTTTGTTAAAGACATCAGCATGAGACACCACAGACGATATCTTGAGTCCTTCGACTTGGTTTTCAGGCACATAGACCAAGTCTTCTGGTTTGGAGGGAGATATCTTATTTTTGGACCGAAACGCATGATCGTGGTAGTTGTGGTCCATAGCTGCATAATTTGCAAGTTCGGAGACTCGTCCATCCGTAATCTCAAGAACTTTCCAGTCTGTATTTGTGAGCATGTTTGGCACCGACTTTACATTCAATGTAACGTTTTCTCTGATCTTGTCAGTAGAAATTGGGCCATTGGCATCATTAGAATTAGAATTAAAGTCATCAATTTTCTCCGTTTCTGTCTCTAGATCTTGGTCCTCCCCAGAACCTTCACTTTCACAATCAGCTTGTACAGCAATATCTGCTTTCGAGAGAGAGTTGCCACGAGAAGACACAAGTCTTGCCTTCAAATTCACCCCAGCAGTGCCAAGGAGTGATAGCAATTTTGAATGTGATCTGACGAGGTGTGCTGGCATCTGTTCTATATCCTCGCCCAGGCCTTTCTCCTGGTCTTTGAGCCTTTCGAAAAGGCTTTCCTGAAGAGCTCTCTTCTTCTTAGCGTTACACTGAAGATCATACCACTTTTTCTTCACCTCTTCAATGGTCCGAGGTACGCCAGACCGTGTGTTGTTTATTTTTGCGACGATGTCATTCCATTTGCACATCTTCTTCTCATTGATGTTTCCGGTGCTGAGTTTGGAGAGAAGCAGAGACTTATACTTTCTAACCTCCTCCAGCAGAATGAGTGTTTCTCGGCTCGTGAACTTTCCTTTCCTTTTACGGAATATGAACTGTTCTGCTCTCTTGTTCTGAAATGAAAAGGAATGATATGACTTAACTGATTTCAGTACGGGGCAGAAGGACTAGTGTTTTTGTGGAACCGCGATTTACAGGGCTTTCTTACTTAGCACGATTGACATTTGTTCCAAGGGGGTTGTGGTTCAGATCTTTTTTTGTCCTTTAGAGTTTTCAGCTAACATTAAAGTTTTTTTCGCTCAAATAAGTCAATTAAATGTATTTGAAAAATAATTTCACCAATAGTAAAACATCTTTCTCTCTTCGGAAAATAAAGTTTGAAATGAGTATACATGTTTTGGTAAAGCCATGGGAATCGTTTTTGTCATTCGAAATATAAAATGTGTTCACAATAAAATGGCCGCCATGCAATTTTTGCATTATACGCAACACCGTTATCACCACTACGGATAATTGGTTTGTGTAATAAGATGTTTTACCCTATAAAGTAAATATAAATGACATAAACTATCATTATAAATGGGACATTTGAAAAAATCAAATTTGCCAAAAAACGTGCTACTGCCCCTTTAATGTAAACTATTTAGTTATCCTTGGATAAAGAGAATGTGTATTTTGACCTTTAAACAGGATTGTCCTTGCTCTAAGACCGGACCAAGTGATCTGTTGACAAGCTGAGAATTGTTTACATATACATATTTGGGGCTGGTGTTTTAGTTGATCCCTACAAGTGAATCAAAAGCTCAAGTCCCTTGATAGTGGTTTATTTCATTTTCAGATTTGGGGCAAACACTTAAACAGATGAAGCCTAAAACTGAATTAATACCAATGATGGATATATATACATTTGAAAACTTCATGAATATTCAAAACTTGTTTTAAACTATAAGTTGAGGATTCAAATGATAGTTTAAAAAATGTTGCATGCATGTAAACAAAATCTTGCTCGTAAAAAGAAAATGTTCTGCATTTCTTTATCGTATGGATTTGAATTATCATGCCATTTTTAGAGATGTCCAGTTATTTAAAATTTTATGAGATAAGTATCTAAGGTCTAACACACAAAGGCATGTCTAGAGATCATGGTTAACATGTGCATCAAGTTTGGTGAAACCAGCATGTAGTATTCAGAGATAAGCTTGACAGAAGGAGATGAATATATTGTAAGCACAAAAAAAGACTGGAGTGGGATATAAAATAAAACTCAAATACATGACACAGATCATCCTCGGTTACCCATGGTTTTATATATGCTCCGTTACTCTTCACTATATCACCCATGTAGAACCTTATCAGAAAAATCTGTACTAAAATTACCCGCTCTTGGCCGGCGTGACGAAGTCAGTAACCAAAGAAAATGCTCAATAGGTTTAGACGGAAATGGTCAAGGGAGATAACCAGTGACAGAGGGCTAACAAAATGACCTCGCGTGCTTTGCAGCGAAGTGCTATGAATTGTCATTGGTTCACAGGTCCAAGCTGCGTTGCAGTTTGATTGGTGCACGCCGGCCAAGGGCGGGTAATTTGAGTACAGATATTTCTGATAAGGTTTCCCATGGGTGATATAGTGGAGAGTAACGAAGCATATATAAAACCATGGGTAACCGAGGATGGACACAGATAATCCCTCTGAGGACTATATAACCATCAGTACATCGTAGCAGGGGTATGATACAACTGAATTCCACAAGTTAACACAATCACAAACTTACGTGAGGTTCTTCATAAGATGTGGTTGAGGACACATTCCTCGGACTTGCCCTGTTTCTATTTTTATTTCCATGGTTACGCACATCAAGTCTACTTTTGTCATCGGGCGGTGGCGACACTTCATGTGTGTCCATACTGGAGAACAGCTTCTCATCGATGGTGGACACATTCCCGATGACGAGAGCTGAATCTACCGAAGCTGGCTGAGAAGGAGGCTCCTTTTTCAGATTGATGACGTCAACGACCTTGTCTTCTCCTTTCTTGTGGCCATCTTGGACCTGTACAATGATAATTCCACTCTCAAGGTCGTCTGTCTCGTGACTCCCTTCCTGGCTGATGTTGTCAAACTCTCCCTTGAAACTGTCTCCATCCTGAGACTCCATCTTGAGAATTGGTGGGTTCTCCTGGAAAAGCAATAGCAACATGTATCACTTTATGGAGAAGAACAAGGGTCTTAATACTTGTATTGGTATAAAGTATGAAGTACTTAGTATAAAGGGGTACAAAGTTTAAATGCATTTGACTTACCATCAAAATGCAATGATATCAGGTGCAGAATATACCTATTCTAAGAATATAACAATATTATTAATAATATATTTCCATTTTCTTTAGTATTTTTTTAGTATATTAATAACATTTATGACTGATGATGTATATATTATGAAAGGAGTAATAATATCCATCGATCATTTTCGAAATTAAGCTGCGTATGTCCTCGAAACATTAAAAATATAGACAACATGGCCTGTCATCTTCAATACTAGGTACTGCCAGTTTGATTTAGGATAGGTAAACAGTGTCAATCAAGGGCCATAACTCTGAAAATATTCATCAAATTCTGCCCTAACAATCACATACGCATCATGTATATCCAGAGTATGTGTAAAGTTTCAGAAAGATTTATAAAAAACTTGGCGGGGGGGGGGGGGGGGGGGGGGGAGTTTATTTCTTAATGCAGGTACCCTATTTGGTACGGACAGATGGACGATGACCAGACTGAGCAAAGACAGGAAATCCCTTCAGTTTGATCTGTGGGATAAATACAATCTACTTTTCATTTGAGCTCCACAAGAATAGTCGGTGAGTAATTTTCTACACATAAAGACAGACTCATGGGATGGTATAACTGGTTTAAAATAGATTGAAATGTCAATTGCAACAAATCAAATTGCCATCAATCGTGAGGTGAGGTGGGGTGGGGTGAGGTGGGGTGAGGTGAGGTGAGGTGAGGTGAGGTGAGGTGAGGTGAGGTGAGGTGAGGTGAGGTGAGGTGATTTGGGATTTAACTTCCCTTATATCACAGCTGCTATTATCATTGCAGGGAGAAAACTCACCACACCATTGTGTCAATGCATTGTTGTGAAACCTGCGTAATTTAGTGTAAATTGCACCCAAACCTTACTGCATGTAATACATTTTTCTACAGCACAGCGTTGATCCCCCCCCCCCCCCCCTCATACAAAAGGACAACCATATTGCCACAACCATGATGTGGAAAGATATGACTTCATTAACCTCTGTTAATACGTCATAAAGTAAGAAACAAAATCAAATACCTCTTCATTATCTTCCTGTTTCCCAAACATGGACTCTTCAAACTCCTCGTCATGTTTCCTCTGTTCCTCGTCCTTCTGTTCCATGATATACAACACACGTTTGTTTATTTTGTCAATATCCGATTCAAAATTCAAATCCATCGGTGGGGTCCGTTTCTTGGGCTTAGATTTGAATTTGCTAGCTCTCGTATAGAGGTCACTCCACTTCTTGCGTACTTCGTTCAATGTCCGAAGGTCTTTGTTACAAGCCTGACTTATACGTTCAGCAACTCTGTTCCACTCTTGTCGCTTCATTTCTGTGGATTTGCGATCAAGATTTGGAGAGAAGATTATTTTCCTCCGTTTAAAAATTTCATCAAGAAGAATGTTTGTTTCGACAGTTGTGAAGTTCCCCTTCCTGGATTTATTGGAAGACGAAGTGTGTTTCCGTCGACTACCTGGGGTCCACTGAAAGAGAAACAGAAATGATGAGGGCACATTAAGTGCTGTTGTTTCTCAATTATTTTTCATCTTTCTTTGGTATTGGCCAAAATTTAACTGTACTGTGATTGCTAAATAAGATCGTTCACGCTATTTTCATTCAAATATTGTTACTTACTCCACTACAGTTAGCATCATTACAAAAAAATTAGAGCCATTGGCTTTTTAGCTCATCAAGCTTCAAACAATAAACTGAAATTTCAGAATGAAAATTTTCCAGGAGAATTTATCAGAGGTATAACAAACACTTTAAGTAACCTGTTACAAATGCTATTGTTACTGTTGACCTCTCTACAGCTGCCGCTGCTACTAACCTCGCTACAGTTACTTTCGTTACTGTCGTCTGCGTCTTCCTCTATCAGATCTATCTCCTCCTGATCCGCCTCGGCCTCATGGGAGTACGCAGACGCCATCACTCGCTCCATGATGTCGCTATTGTCCAGACTGTTCCCCTCTTCCGTTCCATCTACACTTCTACTTGCCTGTCAACAAACAATAAGCTCTCTCTATTAGCAGGGATAGAAATTAGCACTAGCTCGCTAGCCCATGGCTAGTGAGAAAGAAGCTGGGCTAGTAGAGTGTAAAAACTGGTAGTCCGAAAGAGGTTAGGTGAAATGATCATGGAGATGTATTTGGCTAGCTGGATAAGTCTGGACTAGTACTTTCAGAAATGCTACTGCATTGATAAGGTTAATTTTGACCCATGTTGGTCCCTCTTTGAAAATTCTAGTCAATACCAGTAAATGGGAATATAATAATGTTGAAGTGAAATGAGTTAATAATTTGAAATTAAAGGAGTTTTCTGAATTAGCAATAAAGCAAATCATTCACTAATCATCTGGTTTTACGTCTTGTGTCTGTTTGTTATTGGGCTAGAAGAATGTTGGCTGGGCTAGTAAGATCTGAAAGCTACTAGCCAAAAATGCTAGTGACCATTTCAGGTTAGTTTCTACCCCTGATTAGTAATGAAGGCATACTCTGCTTAGCCTATTAGATAGTAATAAGGATACTCCTTTTGAAGGAGTGCTAATTATGAACAATCAAGTGTGATTTTATGTGACATTTTTGTCTGTATTATTACAGCACGTAGATACCAGGGGTGTGTTTGCTTTTATACATAGAATCCCTTGTTATAAAACCGACCTTAGGATAAAAGACATTGTAGTAGTGCACATGACTTGTATTGCTGATAAATCTGTTGATAGGTCCATTAACTTTGACACAATACACTCTATACATTAATGTTGTTAGGTCCATGTACTGTTTATCCGCACACTTTGGTTACAGTTGAAAATCGTCTGGATAGCAAGACGTGCGGTTAAGCGAATCATTATTTACATAGAAATGCATAGAGAAGATTTGAAACTACTGTGCAGATGGCCGGGTTTCCGAAAATACAAGGTCAGGATAAACTAGGTCTAACTGTACTTAGATATGATACCCCAATACTAAGGTGAGGTGAGGTGAGTTGGGGTTTAACGCCACTTTCAAGAGTCTTTCACTTATAACGCGGCTGCTAGTACTATGGCAGGAAGAAAGCCCGCAACGCCATGTGGCTATGCATTCTGGTGAAACCTCCTTGCATTGGCTGGAACTAGCGAACCATGAGTGGTACTACGCTGAAATTAAGTGAAGCATTGCACTCCAACCTTACTGCGTGTAGAACAGTTCTCTACTGCAGAAAAAGTTGCCGTGCCCCTGGCAGGATTCAAACCCTGGACATTTTGATCCGAAGCCGAACGCGCTAACCACTGCGCTAACCAGCCCCCCAACTCAGTACTAATATATAGGGAGTATTGTATCGAAGTTTATGGACATAGGAACAGTTTTTTTTATCAGCAATACAAGCCAAATACAATAAAATTCTTGAAATTGTAGTTTGGGGCTCTCATTATGGTGTTGTTTGAGCAATAAGCGGAGCATACGCATATGACACAGCTATTATCTTAATGGGCTATGGATATATACTTATTATATGTTTCAAACAAGTCAAATACCTCTTCTATTCCGTCAATATCCATGGATTCATCTGGTGTTTGCTCCCTTCCATGGAGACCATCAGAGTTTGGATCTGACGGTGGCTCAGTTTTCACCGTTTTCACCCTTTTCTTCCTCTTCTTCCTCCGTGCTAGAGACTGCATGTCGTTCCATTTCTTCCTCACTTCTTCCACCGACCTGTAATGTCCTCTTCCCTGCCGGTTCACGAACGCAGTCACTTCAATCCAAACTTGCCGTTTCCGTTCATGGGTGACGGTATCATTGGACTTGGACATGATAATGTTCCGATATTTCTTGACTTCTTCGATCAGCGCATTCCTTTCAAGAGCACTGAAGTTGCATTTCCTCTTCCGAGGGGATGACGGGTCAAATGGAATGGGAGTCTGAAATATAATAATTATGGATAATATATATGGGTATTTATATTGACAAGGATCTGACATGTCCAAGGTGCAATCTACAAATGTTAACTTCCTTTCTTTTTCACAACTCCTACGGATCATCTTCAAACAATTAGTTTTATAGATTACATCTGGCAATTCAGATATTATCAACATTTGCTGTAATATTTATATACTTTTACCATTGACATTAAAACATCCCGCCTTGTGCTGAAAATTTTGAAAATAAAATTTGCAACTATTTCGGAAAATTTGCTCAAATTTCAGGGTTCTGTGGGTAGCACAGATTGATGTTTAATGCTGCATAACAAATTCTACCAAATACTGGTAAGCTACCTCGGTGTTCAGCTAAAATTGTTCTAAGGGAGAGATAGGTATGATTTATTATCTAAAGTCAAATGTTTTCTTAACTTAAATATTGTTACAAAATAGAGCCATTTAGCAGACCTGTCATAAGTCCATGAATTCAAAAGTAGCCTCTTGAAATATGTAATCCAAGATCTCACAATTTAATATTGTAATTCCTTTAAGATGTGAAAATAGAAAATATATGCATATTACAAAAAGTGAAATATGTTAGTTTCTTACTCATCGAATTTAGCTTAAAAATGCTTTTAAAAACATTTCCGCTTCATTAACATACAAACACAAATATACCATCTATTTTCACAACTTATCGACATTCTGATATTTATTAATCCTCAAACACAAATATAAACCAATGAAAACTACATTCACCCTAAACACTGGGAGGCTATCTTTAAACCTGTACAAATAGAAAAATTAGCCTGGCCTGCCTCATTTATCCAAACATTCCTATCCCTAGCAGTCATTGGACTATCTATAAAACATATAGTCCAATCAAACATGAGATAACATTTTTTAATCAAGTGTTCCATGTTGATTTGCCTCAGGATTTAAGTGTGAAAATTAATGCATAATTTGTTTAATAACTTGATGGGATTTATGCACTGATATGTGCAAATATGTTTGTAATGATTTAAAAATTTATCAAAGTGAAAAAAGCTTATTTAGTTGGTTTATGGAATCACTTACCATGATTTTAAGTCCTATAAAAATATTACAAAATTTTCACTGACAATCAAAAATGTGGTCAGAATACAAGATTCAATAGCTGAACTGACTATATAGAAGTGAAACAATTTTCTTATGAAGTCTGTGCCCATCTATTTGAAATTATCTCATCTTCACTAGAACAAAAATGCCTCATGCCAAAATAAGACATTTTCCCCAAAAGAATCTGTAGACCGAGTAATTAGTTCACCTGGCCATAGTCATGAACAACTA
Organism: Gibbula magus; assembly: GCA_936450465.1. Taxonomy (NCBI): domain Eukaryota; kingdom Metazoa; phylum Mollusca; class Gastropoda; order Trochida; family Trochidae; genus Gibbula; species Gibbula magus. The sequence goes on along the minus strand of OW388306.1, from coordinate 40,720,255 downwards.
GTTTTAGAAAATATTGGAATTAATCAAATAACATTTTTGTGATGATTTAAAAATAAACAAAATATATATTAATTAAAATGCTATTGCCATTTTTGTAAATGTTGTTATCAAGCCTATGCAAGTGAAGTCAAATAACTTTGTTCTTAACACACAAAGGTTAAATTTACAACAAATAATAACATTTATATCAGTGGTTATCAACATACGTCTACACTGTTACACAAATACATTAGATAGAGTGACAGTGTTGTTTGTATTAGGCAACCTAACATGTTAACTTAACCCTATCAGTGCTAAGAGCCAATCAACCATACATATATTCTAAACTATTTTAACAGCATGAGAGCTTTTCAACAATGAAAATATAACGTAGTACTATAAGTTACTAACTGGAAAAGAGGGTTGAGGTTTGTAAGTCAGCATAATTTATATTAAATGAACTTCAGTTTAGAGTTTTATATTTTAAATTAAAAATTTAAATTGAATTTAATGTGGTCACCATTTGAAATATTTAAAGAAATTAATCTACCCAGCCTGATACACATGTATACTAACTTAATTATTACTCAGATTTATTTATTCTGAAAATATTACCATTTTTAAAAAAAATATTGAAATGAAGACTAGGAGAAATGGGATTTTCGGTTAAAAAGAGGCTCTTTTGGAATATTTTTTTCGGAGTCTAAATGTAAGACTACAACTGTCCTTCTCACTTTTTACATGTTTTATTCGATTTCTAACTTTTACTGGTCACCGTACCTCCGGGTATTCGTCCCCTTGATCTTGAACATGATCGATATCCTCGCTTCCATTGAAATACACGGGAGGATGGTCGTACTCAAGGTCTTGTTTTTCTTGTTTTATTTGGATGTCAGGTTCGGAGAGAGTGTCAAACTCGAAGTTCAAGTCATCATGATCCGCTTCGAAGGATCCCTCTCTTCCGGAGATTCGATCCCCGTCCCCCCTCATCGCCAACACTCTAACTTCAAATTCATTAAGTTCTTGTTTACCTTTTACAAATTTTCGTTTTGCTAAACATTGCATATCACTCCATTTTTTCCTCACTTCTTCCATCGTCCGTTCATCCCCCTCACCGATGTTATTTATTTTCATTGTGATCTCGTCCCACATTGCACGTTTGCGATATTTACAAGTGCCAGAAGCTGCTAAAAGAGTGTCTTTATTGTCTTCAAGTTCTTTTAAAAGCAAATCGGTCTCGGAGTAAGTAAAATTACTCTTTCTTTTGGTAAACGATGCCTTTATGAGGGACACCATTTTGCAGTGTATGTGTCACTTGCGTTGATATTATTTCGAAGTTGAAACACAAAGCACAGACGTACGAATGATCCCGTTAACCTACATGGGTTACCTCCCTTTGACACATAGCAGTAACACAGTTCGAAGCTGAAGTGACGCGTATTATCCAAGCTATCGAGTTGACGGGTCGCGAGCTCGGCGTGAAATCACTGGGAAAATGGCGAATTCGCAATCAACATATCGTAAATTCTCTCCGTTGTTTAAGATAATCCCATTTGCTTCGGAACAAGACACACATAATCCTGACATGCTGTATCCGGATGAATGCTCAACCTATAGGATGTCTGTCCCTGCGTAAATTCCACATAAACACGAACATTCTGTCACTGGCTTTCCTTCGTCTTCGAGGCTGACCCACTTCGCGTACGATGTCGAGGACTATTTACGCATGCGCACATGTGGATGCGCTCGGACGAGGATAGCGAGCTTACGGATTATCAAGGCTACGATGATAATTAATTATGTAATTTTGCGCATGATACGTACTGTTAATGTAGCAAATTGGTGATGAGCGTTCGTCAAGCGGCCATTTATACCAAACAAAGTATTGTAATGATTGAATATGCCATAATCTTGAAAAGCATTATGAGAAATAGGGAGATTCATTATGAGAGCGTAGGCAGTGGCGGATGCAGGAATATTGAAAAGGGGGGGGGGGGGGGGGGGGGGGGGGGGGGGTGGGTCCACCAATGAAGAAAAAAGGGAGAGGGGGGGGGGGGGGGGGGGGGGGGCATTTGTAGGCCTCTTACTATTGCGTCACAGAAAACCCAAATTAGATACAAATTATGGATTTCTACTTTGGTCATTCGGATGTTATTTAGGCCTATGTGTAGGCCTATATATATATATATATATATATATATATATATATATATATATATATATATATATATATATTACTATTGTTGATATTGATTTAACTGACAAATATAAGTACTTCATCTTTTTAAGTTGATTTATATACTATATGATGAGCAATTATGAAATAGGCCTATTGAGTTTTATCAGTGAAATAAACCTCAATATCGCGACTTTGTAATAAATAGAACATTTGTTTCGTGTCTTTATATAAATTGTATATGTCGTACGATGTTTATGAGACTCGTGCCTGACTATCGGGTTATACCCATCGCTCTCGCTCGGAAATACTAATATTGAGGCACTCGTGTTGTAATTTAATTAATCTACAAATCTACTAGTATGACTAAGACACGCATCCTCTTTATATCGCTTATATATATATATTAGTGAGTCGCGCAGCTTGGTCGCTATTTCGCTATATCACTAAATGTCTCGCAAGTCCAATCAACGTACCGTATTTCCTCTAATACAACGTTAACCCCGGGGTTCTATTTCATTCAGCATCCCCTTACCCCTCGGGTTCTATTAGAGACCCGGGTTGTATTGGAGGCCGGGTTATATTTCTTCAGACCGAATAGACGTTTATAATCTTCTTGGGGCGATGTATTGGAAAGGTTAAATTGCTGATCTAGTATTACATATCATTTGAAAATTTTTTTTTTTTATAGACGGACGGGGATATTCCCAACACTCTCATTTATCCCAACATGGTGTGAAATGTGTTCTATCAACTTGCATTGTAAAAGGAGAATTATCTGAACAAGATGGATTTTGTTGTCATGGACCTGTTAATGCTGAATCTTACAATATTTTCCCTCAAAACGAGTGTATTTATAACTATTTCATATTGCAACACGGAGTATTCAGTTGTTGCGTAAAACCTGGGTTCTAGAGACCTGGGTTCTATTGGAGACCCGGGTTGTATTAGCCTCAGCACCCCTTACCCCCTGGGATGTATTAGAGGCCCGGGTTGTATTGACCTCAGCACCCCTTACCCCCTAGGATGTATTGGAGGCCCGGGTTGTATTTACCTCAGCACCCCTTACCCCCTGAGATGTATTGGAGGCCCGGGTTGTATTTACCTCAGCACCCCTTACCCCCTGGGATGTATTGGAGGCCCGGGTTGTATTTACCTCAGCACCCCTTACCCCCTGGGGTGTATTGGAGGCCCGGGTTGTATTTACCTCAGCACCCCTTACCCCCTGGGTTCTATTGGAGGCCCGGGTTGTATTTACCTCAGCACCCCTTACCCCCTGGGGTGTATTGGAGGCCCGGGTTGTATTGACCTCAGCACCCCTTACCCCCTGGGATGTATTGGAGGCCCGGGTTGTATTGACCTCAGCACCCCTTACCCCCTGGGATGTATTGGAGGCCCGGGTTGTATTGACCTCAGCACCCCTTACCCCCTGGGATGTATTGGAGGCCCGGGTTGTATTGACCTCAGCACCCCTTACCCCCTGGGATGTATTGGAGGTCAGGGTTGTATTAGAGGAACTACAGTAAGTTGTCAGTGTTTCCATGAGGCAAGGATTATGTATACAAACGTGGTATACAGTTACTAAGCATGCTGTAATTGTAAACGAAGCTTTCACGAACTGTGTCTATGTAACATCTTTATTTACTAACGTGAAATATATCAATTGAAAATGTGTGTACGTCAATGTATGTCAAACTCAAAGATGGTTTATTGTACTTTTGGCATCCGGCCCATATAAATTTTTTCAGCATTGAAATTACAAAAATATAATAAAAAGGTAAGATGTTACAATGAAAGTTATACGAGCGTTGTACAATCACGGGGTGACATTCACTATTCTAAAGCCCTGTTTATACAGCGAGCGTTATAGGAACGATGTTGGTCCTTATACCAGGGTAACAATGTCTGTAGCGCTTTGAGCATGCACTTGGTGTATGGAGGCTAGCGCGATATAAGTACACAGTATTATATGAGTAAAGCATTACACATATGCAAATTTGCTCATATGAGCAAAATTCGCCGTATGGACGCATTTGCATATATGTATATTTTACTACCATAAGCAAATTGTTCACTACCGTAAGCAAATTTGCACCTAGTCAGGGGCAGGTGCAAATGTTTTCTACCGTGAGTAAATATGGTATTTTCACTTTTCTAGTAAAAGTTCGTCGTATACAGACATAGTGACTTCACACAGGTTGAGAAAATATATTAGAGAACTTTAGAAACTCTTAATACTGTTTTTCAAATTCTCTATATTGGATAATCTTCTTCTTGCAAGCGATGACCTTCAAAATCTATCTGACTATCCGATTTTCATTATATAATTAGGGCGATATAGTCAAAACAATGTTGACAAATACAAATTAATGTCATTTATTTTGTTTACATCTAATAAATATTAATTGGCATGTTTTAGGAATTCTCTATTCATATATTAAAAGAGTGGAAGCCCATTTTGCTTAGCCAAAAATTAAACGCTTATGAACGCATAGTAAATTTACTTTTACTCACGTGTGTATATTACTACCATAAGCAATATTGCATATGTGCAAAGTTCGCCGTATAAACAGGGCTTAAAACAGTTTACAAATAGTAAAAGGTAAACGGAAAGAATCACGGATTTCCCTTAAACAAGCTCCATGCTTTACAAATAAGGATATTTTTTTCACGAACGTCCTGCTCATTGATGACAAAATTGAGATAATACTAGTATACCTTTTACCTTTTGGACAGGAAACGTTTCGGTTTATATACATTTCATATGACATATATCATACCGGATTAATACACTGTACATAGCCTACCATCTTTGTTTTTGATATAGCTAAAGATATAAAGAGGCTGGGTAACATGAAGAATTAAGAACTGCATAAAGTGGACGGGCCAGTGAGGATGTAGTATTTTACGGGCGCTTCAATTAAATCTAGACATGGCAGCTAAATGTTCCCATTTAATCATGAACTTATCTTACCTTTATTGGTTCTTGCCATATCTGTCAATTCTGCAAATCTCTTTTAAAATTTTATGACATGCTCCAGAAGATCGAGCAAGTTGTTTTATACTTGAAACAAAGACGAATATATTGGCTTTAAGTATGATATGATTTTAAAGTTTATTCTGTGAGCACAACCAAAATATAATAAGGAATTTTGTATTAATATAATAGTGCAGATGGGTATTTAGAAATGTTTCCACTATATGCTAAAAGCTTTTGACTAATTCACATTAAAAGTTAACATGCGATAACTCATCTGAGATATTTTTAGTTAAACAATACATGCATCATCATCACAAACTTGAATCATCTTTAAAATTTCTTGTTTTGTGTATACTATACTCTAACTATTTTTGTTTTTAAATTCTAAAAGCTTGTTATCATTTGTACGTTTACTATAATATCCAAATATCATAATATCCTGTTGAAAGACAATATTCCAATATTCCAATATTAAAAGGGTAAATATTTTTTAAATCAATTTAGATAAGAAATATCCTTCAACCTTTACCATTCGAGATCGTTTCTTTGGGAACATGGTTAATGGTTACACTGTCGGCCAAAAGAAACGCCTACCAGATATCTTATCAAATTTCGTAAAAACTACAACGAGCAGTTTAGCGATATTTCAGCAATATGAAGTTGCATCATTTCTGCATAATATATTCAAAGTTTAGAAGTTGTCATGTCACAAAAGAATGGCAATTGTTGAAATGAGACAACAGAATTGTTTAGTTTTCGATCAGTGCTTGGTGAGAAAAACATTTGAAAGAGATTTGCATACAACCACGAGCAACAATACAGGCACGCATTCGCATTAAAGTCGTGATGACCCTACAGATGTACGTGGTTACGGTGCGCGAGCGAATCAACCAGAAATAGCGGTTTTCCTTGGGCGTGGTTTTCATGGATGTTATTGACTCGAATCACAGTTTTTCCACGGTTTAAGAGACTTTCATATTAAATAGTGTTTCAACATAACGTCCAGACCACCATTAATTATATTTTAAAAATTATTTCATCTTTCATTTTTAGGAAAATCAAGTAGGCGTTTCTTTTGGCCGATAGTGTATATGGTTCAGCTAGTTCGGACCCATTACAGTGAAAAATAAGAGCCTATAATACAGTCTTAGTCTTAGTCAGCAAGTCTAGACAAGAGTCATCAGAAGATGACATATCCCACCGGTCCCACATACTTTGTAAAACACACATCCCTGAACAGAGTTCAATTTCAACACGTTTCCATGGAAACGAAAAAAAATCAAAAAAATCTGAAAATATCAAAAGGCACCACTCCAGTAAATGTGTAATACATGTGTGAAGTTTCAGAAAGATATGATAAATGGTGTTCGAGTTCTGCTCCGGAAACGAAATGATTACGGACGGACGGACGGACGGACAGACGGACGGACGGGGTGATGACTATATCCCACGGTATTACCTACCGGTGGGATAATAAAGTGAATACAGATATATGGAACTGGTAGTATTGAAAAATATACAATCATAAGGATGAGGGTACAGTAATTTTTAAAATTACATGGACAGTAGTTCTGCTTCCCAATGTTCTCGCCAGATTTTTCAACAAATGTTGATAATATAAAAAGCTTCCTTTTATTGTGTTTTATGTTAAAGATTTGCAAAGCTGGGGAAGCCATTTTCATGATAAATATCTCTAATGCAAAGTATACCATGATAAACCAGTTTTATATCATATGAGAAATGACAGAAAATAGTTTAACCATAGTGGATGAGCCAAGCTTTTGTTCAAGGCACCCTTGTCAAATATGTGGGCTTTTTAAAATATAATTATCTCCAGGCAAATCAAACACCTCTCCAATAAGGAATATCATAGCTAATTAAGCAATCAACAGCATTAGCAACAATCGCGTATAAATGATCTTAGGGTAAGGTGATATTCAAGCTGAAATCATTTTTTAAATGACGTTTAAATTATGATTATTTAAAGGGGCAGTAGCACGTTTTTTCACTCAAATAAGTTTAGAAATATTGTCACTAATAGTAAAAGATTTAGAGGATATTTGGCTTTTCTTGACTAATACCATGTTTATCTCATCGAGTGAGGTAGAAAGGTTATATTTCACGAGTGGCGCAGCCACGAGTGAAAATATATAACTTTTCTACCTCACGAGATGAGATAAACATGGTATTTGTCAAGAAAAGACAAATTTTCTATTTATTATATGACCAAATCTATGCATATTCACCGAAATAGACTTGCATTTACGTTAAGTCGGCTCCAGAATGAGCCTGTCGCCTAAGCAACAATGTGACGTCATGAACGTGTCATGACGTCGGAGCATTGTTTTATGACGTCAGGTCATTGTTATATCAGTCACTAGTGACTGATAACACGTTCCATTGTTATTTTCACTAGTGACTGATAACACGGTTTATTTTCATTGATAGATCCCGGTATTTCACCTGCAATCATATAATAAAATTTTCTCTTCAGAAAATCAAGTTAAAAGTAAGTGAACATGGTTCCGTAACACGATGGGGATCGTATTTTGTCATTAGAAATATTAAATTGTGTTCACAATAAAATGGCCGCCATGCAATTTTTGCTTTATACGAAACACTGTTATTACCACTACGGATAATTGGTTTTTGTGATAAGATGTTTGACCCTCTAAAGTAAATATAAATGGCATAAACTATCATTTTAAATTGGAAATTTGAAAAAATAAAATTTGCAAAAAACGTGCTACTGCCCCTTTAAGAGCATTGATAAAACATTCTATATCAATCATCCTGAGACCCCCATCTTAGAAAAATGTACTGATATTTGATCTTTTAATTTTATCCGTATTGATGTTCCAAAGGAAACTGTAGATTATTTTATTAAGTTCAAAAACGTTCATCAAAGATTGTTTAAGAAAATATGCACTAGAGTTTAAATTGCTAGAGTTTTAATAACAGTGATTTTCCAAATAAGAATCAAGCTTCTAATTCACCAACTAGCAAGTAATCAATTAATGTGTTCTAAACGTTACTTGTATTAATTATCTATAAGTCCTTAAGCGAAGCATTCTGCCATTGATCCTCTTCAAATAGATTGTGTTTTGTTTATATTCACTGGAAGTCCTGACATTTGAAATAATTTATTAGTTGTTTCTATTGCAGCGCTTTTTCCGGATCCATCTATATAGATAAAATTGTATATCATCAGCAAACTGAACTTTAGTTCTATGTCATTAAAGGGGCAGTAGCACGTTTTTCGAAAATTTTATTTTTTCAAATTTCCCGTTTATAATGATGGTTTATGTCATTTATATTCACTTTAGAGGCTAAAAATCTTATTACACGAACCAATTATCCGTAGTTGTAATAACGGTGTTGCGTATACAGCAAAAATTGCATGGCAAAGATGTTTTACCATTAGTGACATTATTTTTCAAATACATTTCATCAATTTATTTAAGCGAAAAAACGTGCTACTGCCCCTTTAAGTGTTCTATCCTTTATATCTGGATTTGATCTTATCATAATGCCTGTTATCAACCTACTAGCCATATAACGTTATACTTGAACCGACCGTTCTAAACCGTATCATATGCAGGTATGAGGAGTTTACAAGTTTACATACACACTTATTAAAATTGTTAGGAGAAATTCGATGACTGATATATTTTCTTTAAAAAAATCTTAGACGGCGTGACAGTAAAGAATCTGAAGAAACTATCTTAGACTACCGGTAATACAAATCCCATATCATATACATATCTGAATATGAACTGTAAATGTGTTGGCGCAAACCCACTATCACACCTTTACGCCACCGTGGCCCACGGATGTTATCGACATATAAGCTAGCTACTTATATCGTGTGGCTCAAGAATTTTGATATCTAAATCCTTGCGTGGCTCTAAATAGTCGAAAAACAATGATTTTATGAGCGATTCTATATTTACCAGGAATAACGTTCAAACATTGCGTCTTTTACACATAAAAACGGTTGATAATAAAGAGAAACCATTCAACCTCGGATATGGTAAGGTTGTAGATCCTTATAGTCAAGGACAGACCTCGGATACTTGGCATCCTCGGGGTTTTCCTTCCTATCAGAGTTCACAACCATAACACTTCCGAGTTTGAATGGTTTCTACTTATAATATTTCAACTGCAAGGATAGGTAGATAAGGAGAGACTGGATTTCCCTGTCTCCAATCCCTCTCCTGTTGGAAAATAGATGAAATTTGAACATTATGCATCACAGCTGCTTTATAGTTACCTGTCATTGCCTGTTCTAAGTTTGTCAACAGTAAAATGCCAGCCGCCTCCCAGGGTACGAAGGTGCATCCATTGTGTTTCATAAAATTTTATTTGGCTATAATACGTTCCAACTCACCACATGTGCTGTCTACAATACAAATAAATTCACTCAGCTTGCATATCTATCCCCAGTCGCAAAATATATCATAATTACTAGTTTTCAATTAAAATTGAGTAACATCATTATGCATGTGCAGAAACCGAAACTGCACGTCCAATTAACATGCACAGTAGTTACGTGACCTATTCAACATTATCAACTCAAATTTTTCTTTTTGTCTGTTATAAATAAGATTCCAAAATTACGTTTGACTCATTGACGCACGCCACACGCTGTGCATTGTCCGGTTTTCGATCAGAAATCACTACTTTTATCTCCATATCGTCAATATGCTAAGTCTACTATCATCAAAATGATAATTTTCGGTACCAGTCGGTACTTCTCGATAAAGTAACATCATAATAACGTTTGCAATATGTGACCCCAACAACACAATGGATGTACCTTTAAGCATGTTTCATTCACATGAATATTTGTACCTTTATCCTCTTTGCTAGACATGTACTAATTATTTTGTAGAGGGAATTCAGTAATGAAAAAGGGTGCCCGTTTTCTGGAAGTTTCCTGATTGTATTTGGTTTAGGCAAACAGGTAATAATAGCTCTGTTCATTGTTATAGTGAATTCATTATCTTGTTTCTTGTATAAACCTATAAAGCCATCGGCCAAGATCTCTCCAAAAGAGCTTGACAACTCACTAAGGGAGCCGTCAATGCAAGGTTTTTTTAATCATGATTCATCGAAAAACAGGCTTACTAATTTCGTCTAAGCTTAATCATAAGTTTTGAAATGTTAGTATTACTTAGGTCAACATCATTGGATTTTTTTTATATTGAAGATGACCAAAATCAACCGCGCTGTATGCATTTACGGTTTATTCAACTCTTGTACACTATCATTGCCAATACCAATATATTGCAATAAAGAGTTGTGCAATACACGTATTGCAATACGATTTTCACATCACATTTATCTTGTAAAATGCACATATACTGGCCTAACTTGTATTAAGAAATTATTGTGAAGTGCTAGAATGTGTTTTGGACATTATTACAAATGATCTTGCGATTTGGGTCGAATACTGTGTTGTGTCAGTACAGTTCAGGGTAATACTTGTAGCGCTTTGAGCATACCTTAGGGTGTGGAAAAGGCGCAATATAAGTACGCAATTATTATTATTATATTATTATGCTTTGACTTTGTAAATTGCATTCTGAAGGAAATGTGCATTTCCCCAACAGCGTTACAACATATGCTAACTTAAATGGGTAAAGTTCTTGAGACTGCTCCTCATAGATGTACTTGAACCTATCTAGAGAAAGCCTCCCAAGCGTGGTCCCGTCTCCTAAGTACACCCTGTCGGGACCGATGGTTCATAAATTATGTCCTTTCGGATATCTACAAGAAACTCAGTAGTCCAGCAATGCTTTCTCCAGCCTACATGTATATCTCCATCGCGTATGCTTCTCGAATGACTAATGCTTGCACAGTGCGTCCATCTGTGATAACTTGCATTAAACATAATAATAATAATGGATATGTATACTGCGCAAGTTATCCACACACGAATGCATGCTCAATGCGCTTCACATTATTACCCTGACGGAATTGTACTTTCGAGGCTGCTACTGAAGCGTTAAACGAAGTCATGTAAATCCGCTTTTCAGGTTCCCAAATATACAGCTGGTGGACTGAGTGCAGTGTGGATGAAGTGCCTTGCCCAGGGACACAACGTACACAGTTTGAGACCCAGGTCACACACGTTTGGTGTCTCAAACCGAGATTCTTTGGCGTGAGGATCCAGCACACTAACCACTACACCACTGTGTTTCATGGCATTGCATCAAGGTCGGATATCGTTTCATTTTAGAGTTGACCTACACCTCACAATCTCATTAAAATCATACCTAAAGTAACTGCCTTCGGATCCGAGTACTGCTCAGTAAGGGGCATTTCTAGTAACCTGTCACTTCAGCCAATCAGCAACGAGGATATGACGTCATCGGACCGATTCGATATCCAAGCGGTGTTGAGATTGTTTGAATTTTAGGAAGGTGAAAGGTCACAATAAAGGTCACTTGACATGACCCTATTGGGCCGTATTTAGATCAAGAAGACAAGATTCAGAGTGGTGCAATGGGAGATTGAAAAGCTTTTCAAGGGAAAATGGCAACTGAAGACTGCACAGGAAACTGTGCTTCCCCCTGAGGGAAAATTAAAAGATGCATGTATATCATTTATTCATCAATAAACGCTGTTTTGTGACTAATGAGCCCCTTTGATAACTTTAAAATTAATAGATTAACAGGAAGGTTGAGCTTAATGGGCCGCCAAGGCCCAGAGTGACCTTTAATGTGACACATTTTTACTGTTAAAGGAGCAGTAGCACGTTTTTTCGCTCAAATAAGTCAATGAGATGTATTTGAAAAATAATTTCACCAATAGTAAAACAACCTTCTTTCTTCGGAAAATCAAGTTAAAAATTAGTGTACATGGCTCAGTAAAGCCATGGGAATCGTTTTTGTTTATCGAAAAAATTTAATGTGTTCACAATAAAATGGCCGTCATGCAATTTCTGCTTTATACACAACACCGTTATTACCACTAAGGATAATTGGTTTGTGTAATAAGAGGTTTTACCCTCTACAGTAAATTTAAATGACAGAAACTATCATTATAAATGGGATTTAAAAAAAAAATTTTGGTAAAAAACGTGCTGCAGTCCCTTTTAAGTTTAGATTAAAAAAGTAAATGATTTTGGAGAATTGAAGATGTTGATCTTTAAGAGGAATGCAAGAAACCATACCATTCGGCTTCCATTAGTACAGTCGTTTTATGCTTGGAAACACATAGGCGGTCTCAAATGCCCAGGGTATGCCTTTCAGTGTAAAGATGATTGTGCAATGAATTGTTAATGGTTTTGCACCGATCACATCTGTTTACATTCATCCCAAAGATTATAATAGTTTGACTTGTAAAGGGATGCTCCATCATTGTAAACAAGAGACTAAAGAGATCAAAGTCACACATTTAAGATTATTTGTTAGTGTATTTGAAGTCTGAGAACAAAATCTTTTGCACGAGGTTCACTTGGTCTGAATTATGACTTCGTTATGGTCTCAGAGGAATATAAAGACTGAACTGCACTCAGGTTGACTAAGTACATGTACACAAGTTCTATGTATATGACTTTACATATGAATTACACTTCTGACATCATTAAATTGGTCTCCATTCAGTCAGGGTATGATATGTGTATGTTTAAAGACAAAATAGCATGTTGTCCATCAACTTCCAATGCAAGGCCTAACGTTTGCCAGTCTCCATTACTGGCTGATTTAGGACTTGCAGTATTTCTTTAAGAAATCTGTGCTTAGAAATACAGGCCCACTTGTGCAGCGATTCACTATCTAGGCACAACAAAGCGAGGGAAATATCGCAAGGTTAAATCAGCCAGTAATGCAGACTGGCAAGAGTTATTCCTTGCGTTTGGAAGTTGATTGTCCATGCGAACAGAATATTTCCAGATATGTTTCTAAAAAATGTTAAGATACTGGAGACATAATGTTACATTTTCATCTTATTTATCACTCGTGGATTCAAATATATTGTATTTTTGTTGCTGTAATTCTCTTTTGCATTTGATGTTAGAGGACAGACCTATTCTTCTTCAAAAACACATTGACCATTACCAAGTTGAAAATGATGAAAACAGAATTGCCAAATTTTCGTGTTCATGAAATCAGAAAGTAAACTGTCGCTGCAAGTTAAAACATATTAAATATGTAAACTGTTTTGTTTCGTTGCTAAGATGTTGATTGGAGGATCAACCACAATTAAATGATGACAAATGATTTGGCCTTGCCTTTGTGACTAGGTACAGGTAAACTCAAAATTTCTAATGAAGAATTCATGCGTGAAATAGGCCTGGTTCGACGGTTTTCTCCGAGAAAGAGTTGTTGTTGGTGTACTCGGGTGTTTGGTTCACGGTTAAGGTTGAGCTATATCTGAAATACATTATAACATTATGCAGTTATGGATCAAGCTCATTTTGCTGATCGTATCGTAACTGTCAACTGATATACACAAGCTGAGCAAATATATTTTAACATCAGAGATAATAGTGTCGTGCTTAGATTTTCATTTTTCAGTAAACTTATGTAAACCCCTTAGCACATCCGAAGACAAATTCCAAAGTATATGAAAAAAACAATTCGAAAATACGAAAATGTAATGGAATCAATGGGAATCCGCTATGACAGTTAAGTGTTGTCTGATAATTTGAATGGTCAGTTCAAATTAACTTAATTTGAATGTATGAAGAAGTGTCCTCGAATGATTAAAGGCGAAATTGAACGCATTAAAAATAGATAATGCACAAATAATGCATATAACTGGATATTGTGAATGATAAAGAGTGAGGTTATCAACCATAGAAGTTATCTGGAAAATATGTTCGTAATCAAGTTATAAAGTTAATTTTGAAATACCGGAAATAATAAATGAAATGTTGCATTACATCTCGACAAACATGTGAAATGCTATTATGCATCTCAAGAGACTTAAGTGGACTTAAGTGTTTCCAGTCAATTAATTCAACAGACGTTTCATTCAACAGACAATTCGTGCAACCATTATTCAACTTACAACTGAGTTGATTTGTTAAACGAGAAACACGTTACTTTGTCAAGTAGTCCAACTACCTCCAGTAGGATTTAATTATGTCATGTGTGAAATTAAATTTACATGCTTAAAAGCAGACGCCAGTAAACACTGGAAACACGTTTCAATATTTAAAAGTAAGTAGAATCCAATTTGCCCAAAGCCTTGCTGATGTATTGAAGGAAAGAAACAGATAATAAGTAGTGCTTATAAAATATTAATCTGTTGACAATGTTTTGTGTAGTTTTGTGTAATGACTATTTTGAGAGCATATTCGTTGAGAATGTTTTAAACACCGTAACATTCAGCAATGATGTACACTTTTAATGAGTTATTTACCATATAAATTAAACATGTATAAATATTCGATTTAGCTTTTCCCCCATCATGATGATAATTGAATATGAATTACTTTTAATGATAACGTGTTGCATTACGTTGAAGAAGATAACATTGTTATCTGTAATGTTGTTGAATGATAAATACATATCCCCTTTTTCAAAAGTCGTTGCATTTGTTTCCCCTTCTGTATAAAAAATTAGTTCACAATTTCAACCAAACACTGCAAAAGATGAATTCAAACTTTATCAATAAGTGTTACGTTGATTTTTTACAATTGGTTTACAGGGAAATACATAACTATATTTCATTCCTGTAATATGTATTAAGTTGTATATTATTAGTAATATTGGTGGTTTGACATTGTAATAGGTAAAATGAAATAGGTTTAGCTTATAACAGATATTCTACGTGATCTTTTGATTTTTCTGTAAAGTCAAATTATGAATATATTAACGTAGGATCTATTGTTACTTGAACGAAGTGTCTTAGACTGACTTTTAAACTGATGAAGAATTAGGGCAGTTTCTTTTGGACACAAAACTACATGTACATGTATTATTATAGGCGGCGAGAAATTTACTTTGAACAAAATATCTGTATAATAAATTATACAAACTGACTTGAACACGTTCAATACCGGTTTGCTTCCACTGAAATACAGTTGATTTTCACCAGTGAACTGTTCTGCATAACCAGCATACTCGACTTGACACGTGACAAAATATCAGATAGTTCAGTCTGTAGATTGATGGCCTGAGGGATTCTCCCTTCAAGATGGCAGACTTTCAAATGTGTGTGTTTAGCGGTTTTATTTCTTTAAAGAGAATTAAGTTTTAAACTTAAACGACTTCATTCTTAGTGGTTTGTGACTGAAAACCATGCTTGATCTCGAACTTTTGCACTTTAAAGACACACCTCTATGCAAATAACACATGGGCTTTGTACTTTTTGTATACAACGTAGCATGGCATCAAAGTCGAGTTTTGTTGTACTGATGTGTCTGATGCTAATTTAACCTTTCTTCTTATCAACTATGTATGGCAAATTTTTATTTGGTTGGTTTAAACTAGAACATTGTAATTTTGACGTAGTCTGTTAATAACACGTGAAATATCAAGAAACTGCAATCTATAAGTGACGATCTTATAGGGTTATGAGTAAATGACATAATTGGCAATACGTATACCATCTGTGCAATTGCAGAACTGCTGTTGACAATCGCAACACATTTTATAGAACATAGTAGGTGAATAGAGTTGGTTCAGTTGTAGATAGTTTGAGTTCTACAGACAAATTGAAGTTCAACAACAATGGGCGCGGCTTGCCGCACAGGTTGGTTACCCGCTTCATTGCTGAATTAACTGAGAGTTTGAAGGGCTAGTCCCAGCCCCAGACATGAGTGAAAAGACTTATTGTGTCACCCTGGGTAAGTGACTTTATTCAAAGTGTGCCTCTGTTCACCAAGCAGTAAGTAAGATGTTGAGGAGGTGACCTTTAAGCGCTTTGCGGCAGCTTAGGTTAGACCTGGGTAATAATGTGACAATCATGCGCTTTGAGCATAGCTTTATGGTGTGGATACTGCGCAATATAAATGCTCTAGCTTTGGCTTTTTCCATATTTTGCTCTTAATAAAGCTCTGAAACAAAAAAAGCCAGTGAAGAAAGAAAGTGTCTAAGGGTGCCCATTAATTCGATATATTTCTCAGAAATACAAAACATAAAGTATAAAGTGTTCAAAGTGGTAAATGGGTAATCGTGCAGTACATAGTGTAGCAAAGCCTTAAAGGGGCAGTAGCACGTTTTTTCTGGTGGAATAAGTCAATGAAATGAAATTGAAAAATAATGTCACCAACAGTAAAACACCCTTCCCTCTTCAGAAAATCAAGCTAAAATATGATTGTACATGGTTCCGTAAAGCCATGGGAAACGTTTTTTGTCATTAGAAATAATAAATTGTGTTCACAATAAAATGGCCGCCATGCAATTTTTGCTCAATACACAACATCGTTATTACTACTACGGATAATTGGTTTGTGTAATAAAATGTTTCACCTTCTAAAGTAAATATGAATGATATAAACTATCATTACAAATGGGGAATTTGAAAAAATAAAATTTGCAAAAAACGTGCTACTGCCCCTTTAATGGGTCTATTCTTCAAAGTCACATATACGATTGACAAGTGACAGCTCGATCTTAAATTTTCAAACCTAGTATGAAGACATATCGGAGAAATAATTGTATTTTTTGTCAATATTTGTAGTAGTTATCAAAAAGCGGTGATAATTGAATTTAATGTCGAGTAAACATGTACTTAAACTTTTCCATATTAATCTGCCAAATCTGGATGCCATTACAAGTAATACTTTTCTTGTTCTTCACTATGAGTCTATGACATACCTGCGATGTTTTACTGAAGACAGTAACTGCTGCTATTGTATATTGTATAGTTTATATTATATATTGGAAAGTCAATAAAGAAACCTTCTGAAGTATCGGATTAAGTAAAGGTGGACAGATTATTAATCAATCTACCTTGTGCTTTTTCTATAACTGGAGCTATGAGAAGCAGCGTGAGACGAATAATTGAATAATTGAAGGACCGTTTCAAATACTGCTTGCTTTCATCCACAGAATCAGTGATGCGCACTGTTGTTTCTGCATCGCTACCTGACTAAGTGGGAAATTGTTTTGATAGTTTAGTCGGTACGTCGAGAGACTGAGGTGCTATCCTGAAGATGGCTGAGGGTACAGTCTTCGTCTTTATTGTTGTTGTTTTCTTCAAATATACATGTAAGTATATTAGTTAATTTCTACAACTTCGTCTGTGAAATGATATATTCGTAAACACCTACATTGATATTATACTAAAATAGTACCTGTTATGTCCATGTGCATGACTACATTTCCTATTTATATGAGTAAACGCACTAAACTAAACTGAAATGATATATTCGTATACACCTACATTGATATTATACTAAAATAGTACCTGTTATGTCCATGTGCATGACTACATTTCCTATTTATATGAGTAAACGCACTAAAGGGTTTTGAAATGTAAATATCGTGCAATTATTTGATTTTTGAACATCTATAATTAATTTAAGAAATTGTTGCAAGATTTCACATTGAATATTTTCTAGGTTTCTATTGGCGAACATTCAATCTTATCGAAAATGTCGTCTGAATATACATTTAATCCATTTAATCAATAGTACTCAGAAACATATTAAGATCTTTCTCGTTCTGAAATATTTTTGTTTGTACATAATAAAAACGTGGGTTCTTGAAATGACATAACTAAATTGTTGACATTCAACTTTACCTCGTCTTTGAGTGATCTGTAATAAAACTATAGAAAAAACACACAAATCTATCTCATTGAAATTAAAACAGATGATATTTAGCCGTTTTTCTCGAGAAAAGAATATTCCCCATTTTATTTCCGGTCAAAGCATTATGCTCAGACTATGTAAAGAAAGATGGCGACAAGAGGATTTTGATTTACTTATTCGATTGAGAGGACTTGGTACAAGTTATCCAACTTAATGAAACCCTCTAACATGTACAGTGCTGACGTATAATACTGAAAAAAAAGTATATTTACAAGAAAGAAAGAAAACATAGACAAATAAAATATTGGGAAAGAATAAGAAGTAATACTAAAGGGTTCACAACAAAAGGACATCCGTCAAATGGCATCACATTAAATTACGCGCACCGATCGCGACGGTATATGTATTTCAAACAAAATTACATACTCAGAGACCCACGAAAAACATTCTGATATGTCATGTTGTTGATGCATGAAGAATTACCTAGCGACTTATATATCTAAGTATATGTTAAAGAGAGGATGCTCAGCTTACTGTTAAATTATTGAGGATATTTGAGGATAATCTAGTATTTACATAGTACTCTAGCTGATAACTCACCGTCGCCAATTGAGTCCCTCTCAATTAATCACTCGACCAGATATACACTGAAGACTAAAGAGAGTTACCTCCCCCACCCAACATCCCGCTAGGTGGCTTACGCAGTGACGTCATTCCTTCCTCTTTCGAACTACCGCATGGACGTGTTATGTGTAGCGGTCTGTGGGATGCTGTTATTGTCTCAAAGGTGGGCGCTACGCACTGATAGCGTTGTATCGTCTTATGTGTCGTTTGACTGCCACTAATTCGCCTCTTAGATGCTTCGTTGTCTGTCGCTCAATCGCCTTCCTCCGACGCCGCTTCGAAACAACGACTTCTGATTGGTGTTAGGCTCACGTCACCGTTGCGGACAGGCGCGTTTAAAAACAACGACTTGTCGAGATGACGCCATCTCGAGACGACAGCGTCTGGTTGGTGTTATGCCTTTGTCCCCCGCGTTTTGAAAGGACGCTGTTTCGAAAGGCTGCCTTCTCGAGACGACGTTGTCTTGAGACAACACTGTCTGTTTTGTGGACTCACTGGACAGATGCGTTGTAGGCATTCGGGCCTCAGGCATCGGCTACTCGACTTACCAGTTTGTCGTTTGTACTTTAGGTGACGTTGTCGTTCCCAATTCGTTTGGACTAGTGCTTTGTTGCTCTGGCATCGTCTGCTGACGACGTCGTCTGTTTGCAGACCGTCGTTCCATCATTGTAGACAGGGGCCGTCGTCTGGCCTGCTGTGTTGTAACGTCATTTGACTTACGTCCTCGCGTCTGTTAGTGGACTTGACATCGGTCTTGTCCACTATGGCTTCACCCTACTGTGGTTACTGCATGTGTTGCTGGAACCGGAAGTTTTCTCTCTATGATCCCCATGCATGTTGTCACCTCTGCCAATATGCGGAGGATGACGGTTGTGCGGAGTGCCTGTCCTTCACCCTGAGGCAGCACAAAATGTACTGTGTGGCCTTAAGGAAGTTGGAGAAATACGTGTCTCCAGTGGCTGACCCGGGGGCCTGGAGCCTAGATGCACTTTCGTTAGAATGGGAGGGGATGGAAACTAACGCTTT
This sequence comes from Gibbula magus, assembly GCA_936450465.1. Classification (NCBI taxonomy): domain Eukaryota; kingdom Metazoa; phylum Mollusca; class Gastropoda; order Trochida; family Trochidae; genus Gibbula; species Gibbula magus. Next base: position 40,700,755 of record OW388306.1, on the reverse strand, counting down.
CCCACCTCCGGCAATACTAACGCAAGTAGTTGCCAAGATTCAGACGACTTGGTCTTGGTGAATACATGTAACAGAATAACAGTAATTTACAACATTTGATTTTCACAAGGAAATAAGTTAAAGAACCATTTAGGTATAATATGCACTGAAAGGATGATACTTTGGCTTATTGGCTTATGTAGTGCCGCTCCACAAAATACAACAAAGTACAATTTATAATCCAAGATCAATGTACAAAATCAGTGATCAAAGGCAAAACGCAAAATACTAATTGGGAAATATCTACAAAGACACATGCTGTATAGGATGATTTAATTGTTAGTGACTCTTGAATATAAGAAAGAGATTCGAGGATATACTGATTTGTTCTTTTGCTTAAAAATTATTCCCTTATATATATATATACCGTTATTCTTCCATTGTTTCGACCCTCAAATTTTCCAAATATTTTAACGAAATGTTCACGGTCGAAATTTTCACCACTCATCTTCGTTTGTGCGCCATCTTTGTCGAAATTTTAGATTTTCATATAAATGTTTAAAACCAATTTGAAAAAGAATGTTACACACTTCGTAAATAGTAGTTACCAAAAACTTTTAATTATGTTTGTATATGGTAATTATATTCATATAATGCACTAATACTACGTTTATGTTTTTCAGGAGACAAATTATGATCGGCGAAGCCATGATTCACAATTTATTGTTTCTGTGAAATTTGAATGGCATTTGGGTTTTAAATTGTGTACCATGAATTAAAACAATAATAATCTGGAGTTGAATTGTTATGTTCTTACAATTGACAAACTAAATCAGGAAATTTGAAATGATATGAATCGTAATTTAGCTTTAGCGTGCATGTCTCGCATCGCTGGCTGTCCACTTGTTTTCAAAGGAAGTACAATATGATTGGTTGCTATATTAGTATAAACCAATCAAAGCAGACTATAGTCATTACGGAATTCCCTTCTAGCAAGCATATCACCTAGAACTGAGAAAACAAGTATACCAATCCTAACTATTATACCATTAGTTCAGAGTCCTATGTGTAAAATTCATCAATAACTTATAATATGAACCAGTGTCTGTTACTATAAAAGTCAAGTTAGGAAGCATATTTTCTCTGTCAACTTTTTCTGAAACGTCATTGTGACGATCAAGTAGAATATATCAACCAGCTTGGTTTGCAAGAACTTATAAACATAAACAATGACAGCTGAATAATTCTATTACTTTTGAAAGGCTTTATTTATGCAAACATAATAATACAACATAAATTATTCTGATTATCTACGACAGTGGACTAAAATCAATTACTGGTTACCTCTTCAGTCGTCTCTCTGGGTGTTTGGTTGAGTCTATTTGTATGTAGAGATTACCAAGTCACAAAACTCTGACACAATTTATTATACATTCAGATGTTAAAAACTGAAATATATTTGTAAGTATGAGCTAACATCTGTCATAATTTTCCAACAGTAATTAATCATTTGATAAGTAAATTGACTAACCAAAATGGAAATGCAAAACAATATCCCCAGTGAGTCATCCCTACTCAATAATAGACAATTCCAGTGATTCCACTGCAGACTTTAAGGAACAAGGTCAATTGACTGTTTCAAGTCTCCCTAGCAAACATCCAGATGTTATAAAACTTATCATTAGTCATGTGACTGTTTCAAGTCTCCCCAGCAAACATCCAGATGTTACAAGCCTTATCATTGGTTAACTTTGGGAGTTCCCTTTTCTTAGCCAATCAAAAAATTCAATACCAACTCAATTCATAGTGTAGCATTACTGTGTTGACAGTCTAATTGATATATATTTATAGCCTCACACGAAAGTGATTGCTGCCTTTTCATTTACGAAAAAGATAATCATTGATAAATGATAATTTGGTAAGATGTAACATCATTCTTGGTAAAGGTATATCATAAGTACAGTAAGTGAATAAATTGAGAAGTGTGAAAATAAAGCATTTATCGATACAAGACAAGCGTGATCAAGTTAACACTTTCCCCAAAATTGTTGTAATAAAAACTATGCGCTTTACTCCTATCAATCTTACTGAAAACAAATCACAAGATGATTGTATATCGTGACTGTAACTAAATTTTTTTCAAAATATGGAATGTGGTCGAACTTTTGATTTGTCAATACTGAACTTCTGGCACACTAAAATTAAGGAAGAATTACGGTATATATATATATATATATATATATATATATATATATATATATATATATATATATATATATATATATATATATATATATATATATATACCCCATTTGTGTATATTTATTTATATTTAACTGATCTTATCAAGTCATAACAAGGGCAAGTAAGGAAGTGAGAGGTATGATAACAGCGAAACCATTCAAGCAAGTTAACCCGTATTTCACAGGCTTCTAATTTGTTTATTATACCCTTATACCATACTTTGTCAAAAGCTTTACTAATGTTACAAAAACGGCTTTTACTTCTTTTCCATAGTCTAAAGCATTTGCTATGATGTCATAGAGGTATGTACGTTGATATGCAGTACTATCACCTGGCATAAACCCTGATATTGTTGGCTCGAAAAAAGTTGAACACTGTTTGAAAACGCATTTTTCAAATATCTTCCCGAAACAGGAAGGAAGTACTACATGTCTATAATTTTCATATTCATTTACACTGCCTTTCTTGTGCAAAGGATATACTGAAAGTTCGTTCCATATGGAAGGAAATATATACCCACACAATGACTTATGTAAATGTAAATATATAAGGGGCAAGGAAATTGATTATGCAGCTAGCTTGGTGAACTTATTACTAAGTGTATCTGGGCCACTTGCCTTATTTATGTCAACTGATAAGAGAACGTCTATTTAACTTCATTTCGTGTCAAAACAAGTTCACTTAATGAATTTGGTTTCAATAAACAACATCTGGTAATGGTTTATCTGGGAAGTCAACTTTAGCTTTGTCATATACAAATATGTATATAATGTATTATATGAAAAGTTAGACGTAGTTACACAAGTGGATATGGTTTAAACGTATTTATTCAGTGACGGGATTGGCGAACAAGCAAAGTTATGCTTATCTGAAGGACGCCTACTACAAACATATATATATATATATATATATATATATATATATATATATATATATATATATATATATATAAATATATATATATATACATGTCATCATTCATGTATAATTAACATGAATAAATATGTTTAAAACATAATACCCATATAATCAAATCCATGTCAATGATTATGGGATAGAGTTTAACATATCTTATTCAGTAAACAGAAAAGGATTGCTAAACAAGCCCGTTTGACTTATGTTAAAACCGCTATATACAAGCAAATAAATACATTGAACAAGTGATGTAGATATAATACAGTGATATCTTCCTTAATATATTGTACACAAGATATTTCACTGAAGTCCATCTAATATAAACCTATACCTAATTTTATCAAAAGGGGTTGAGTATGCTTTATTGATTACATCTGAATATGTTGTACTGCTATTAAAATGTAATTTTCTTTCTATGACATGTTTTTACTTGTCTGTGTGTGACCGGCCGATTTCGTTAAGTAGTTCAGCATTAGTATAACCAAGAAAGTTTATCCGTTATAACAACACAAGCTGTCATCTCTCAAGCATCAAAGGATTTTTACTGTAATACCAAATTTCTGCTTCCCGGTAAGCCACCTGACCAGATAGTGTCAGTGTCACTTGAATAAACAAGTACAGGTGGTACTGAGACAATTGTCTGTCTCTCCGTCTCGGTGTCATCAGTTGGTTGTAACAACATGAACACTATTTTGTCTCAATCCAGTTGTCCAATGACAATTAATGGGTAAACCAAGGAACCAATGAAATTAGATTAAGTATGAAATCGTCAGAACAATTTGTTTGCAAACTTTGCCAGTTGCGAAAAGGCTATTTTTGAAGTAGGACAAGTTTCGCAATCTTGTGGTTCAAAGTTCTAACATTGATGGATTTACAATTTTACAATTTGTGTTCTTGTGTATTTGGATATTCATATTGTTTATCGTGATCCCGCTACCCTCTGAAATGTGATTTGATGTGATCGTTGAGAAGATAGATAATTAATTAATTAATTGTTAATTGTAACATTATCGTTCAATATTCATAACGATTATAGAATAAAGAAGGTAATCATTATTTGTTAAGTTGCCAAGACATGTGGCAAAATCACCCTCTTCATTTGTATATCAAATCTTTTAAGATGTCTCTTACAAGCATCTTACTTCCATAAAACAGTGACAAAATAATGTTAAAAACAAAGTTTTAGAAATGCGATTTAAACATTGAAAACTGCTATTTTATGTATAAATAATTCCCTTTTCATTTGAACAATCGCGTTTAACCCCTCCCCCCCCCTCCCCCCCCCCCCCCCCCCCAATTCCATGTAAACTGATCAAGATACCTCATTAAAACCTTAGGGTATCCTCATCAGGATACCTAATTAAACCCTTAGGGTTTCCTGAGGTATACTGTATCAGGATACCCCCAATTTTCTATAAGTGACTGCACATGAAACTGTGCTTCCCCCTGAGGGAAAATTAAAAGATGCATGTATATCATTTATTCACCAATAAACGCTGTTTTGTGACTAATGAGCCCCTTTGAAACTTTAAAATTAATAGATTAACAGGAAGGTTGAGCTTTAATGGGCCGCCAAGGCCCAGGGTGTCCTTTAATGTGACACATTTTTACTGTTAAAGGAGCAGTAGCATAGATCAATGAAATGTATTTGAAAAATAAGTTCACCAATAGTAAAACAACCTTCTCTCTTCAGAAAATCAAGTTAAACATGAGTGTACATGGCTCAGTAAAGCCATGGAAATCGTTTTTGTATATCGAAATAATTAAATGTGTTCACAATAAAATGGCCGACATGCAATTTCTGCTTTATATGCAACACCGTTATGACCACTAAGGATAATTGGTTTGTGTAATAAGATGTTTTACCCTCTCAAGTAAATTTAAATGACACAAACTATCATTATAATACTATTATTTAAAAAAAAAGAAATGGCAAAAAACGTACTACCGCCCCTTTAAAGTATAGATTTAAAAAGTTTTGGAGAATTTAAGATGTTGATCTTTAAGAGGAATGCAAGAAACCATACCATTCATTAAGAAATCTGTGCTTAGAAATCCAGGCCCACTGGTGCAGCGATTCACTATCAAGGCACAACAAAGCGAGGGAAATACCGCAAGGTTAAATCAGCCAGTAATGCAGACTGGCAAGAGTTATACCTTGCGTTTGGAAGTTGATTGTCCATGCGAACAGAATATTTCCAGATATGTTTCTAAAAAATGTTAAGATACTGGAGACATAATGTTACATTTTCATCTTATTTATCACTCTTGGATTCAAATATATTGTATTTGTGTTGCTGTAATTCTCTTTTGCATTTGATGTTAGAGGACAGACCTATTCTTCTTCAAAAACACATTGACCATTACCAATTTGAAAATGATGAAAACAGAACTGCCAAATTTTCGTGTTCATGAAATCAGAAAGTAAACTGTCGCTGCATATATTAAATATGTAAACTGTTTTGTTTCATTGCTAAGTTGTTGATTGGAGGATCAACCACAATTAAATGATGACAAATTATTTATGATTTGGCCTTGCCTTTGTGGCTAAGTACAGGTAAACTCAAAATTTCTAATGAAGAATTCATGCGTGAAATAGGCCTGCTTCGACGGTTTTCTCCGAGAAAGAGTTGTTGTTGGTGTACTCGGGTGTTTGGTTCACGGTTAAGGTTGAGCTATATCTGAAATACATTATAACATTATGCAGTTATGGACCAAGCTCATTTTGCTGATCGTATCGTAACTGTCAACTGATATACACAAGCTAAGCAAATATGTTATTACATCAGAGATAATAGTGTCGTGCTTAGATTTTCATTTTTCAGTAAACTTATGTAAACCCCTTAGCACATCCGAAGACAAATTCCAAAGTATATGAAAAAAACAATTCGAAAATACGAAAATGTAATGGAATCAATGGAAATCTGCTATGACAGTTAAGTGTTGTCTGATAATTTGAATGGTCAGTTCAAATTAACTTAATTTGAATGTATGAAGAAGTGTCCTCGAGTGAATAAAGACGAAATTGAACGCATTAAATATAGATAATGCACAAATAATGCATATAACTGGATATTGTGAATGATAAAGAGTGAGGTAATCAACCATAGAAGTTATCTGGAAAATATGTTCGTCTTCAAGTTATAAAGTTTATGTTGATATACCGGAAATAATAAATGCAATGTTGCATTACATCTCGACAAACATGTGAAATGCTATTATGCATCTCAAGAGACTTAAGTGGACTTAAGTGTTTCTAGTCAATTAATTCAACAGACGTTTCATTCAACAGACAATTCGTGCAACCATTATTCATCTTACAACTGAGTTGATTTGTTTAACGAGAAACATGTTACTTTGTCAAGTAGTCCAGCTACCTCCAGTAGGATTTAATTTTGTCATGTGTGAAATTAAATCTACATGCTTAAAAGCAGACCGCCAGTAAACACTGGAAACACGTTAAACATATTTAAAAGTAAGTAGAATTCAATTTGCCCAAAGCATTGCTGATGTATTGAAGGAAAGAAACAGATATAAGTAGTGCTTATGAAATATTAATCTGTTGACAATGTTTTGTGTAGTTTTGTGTAATGATGATTTTGAGAGCATATTCGCTGAGAATGTTTTAAACACCGTAACATTCAGCAATGATGTAAACTTTTAATGAGTTATTTACCATATAAATTAAACATTTGTAAATATTCTATTTAGTTGTTTTTCCATAATGATGTTATAATTGAATATGGATTACTTTTAATGATCAAGTGTTGCATTACGTTTAAGAAGATAAGAATGTTGTTGTTGAATGATAAATATATATCACCTTTTTGAAAAGCCGTTGCATTCTTTTTCCCTTAAAATTAGGTCACAATTTCAAACCAAACATTGCAAAAGATGAATTCAAACTTTATCAATAAATGTTACGTTGATTTTTTACACATGGTTTAAAGGGAAATACATAACTATATTTCATTCCTGTAATATGTATTAAAGGGGCAGTAGCACGATTTTTGCAAATTTTATTTTTTAAATTTCCCATTTATAATGATAGTTTATATCCATTCATTCATATTTACTTTAGAGGGTAAAACATCTTATAACACAAACCAATTATCCGTAGTGGTTATAACGATGTTGTGTATAAAGCAAAATTGTTCATGGCGGCCATTTTATTGTGAACACAATTTACTATTTCTAATGACAAAAAACGTTTCCCATGGCTTTACGGAACCATGTACACTCATATTTTAGCTTGATTTTCTGAAGAGAGAAGGGTGTTTTACTGTTGGTGACATTATTTTTCAATTACATTTCATTGACTTATTTCACCAGAAAAACGTGCTGCTGTCCCTTTAAGTTGTATATTATCAGTAATACTGGTGGTTTGATATTGTAATAGGTTAAATGAAATAGGTTTAGCTTATAACATATATTCTAGTGATCTTTTGATTTTTCTGTAAAGTCACATTATGACTTATAACATTATAACTTTTGCACTTTAAAGACACCTCTATGCAAATAACACATGGGCTTTGTACTTTTTGTATACAACGTAGCACGGCATTAAAGTCGAGTTTTGTTGTACTGATGTGTCTGATGCTAATTTAACATTTCTTCTTATCAACTATGTATGGCAAATTTTTATTTGTTTGGTTAAAACAAGAACATGGTATTTTTTACATAGTCTGTTAATAACCCGCGAAATATCGAGAAACTGTAAACTATAAGTGACGATCACATAGGGTTATGAGTAATTGACATAATGGCAATACAAATACCATCTGTGCAATTGCAGAACTACTGTTGACAATCGCAACACATTTTATAGAACATATATTAGGTGGATAGAGTTGGTGCAGTTGTAGATAGTTTGAGTTCTACAGACAAATTGAAGTTCAGCAACAATGGGCGCGGCTTGCCGCATGGTTGGGTTACCCTCTTCATTGATGAATTAACTGAGAGTTTAAAGGGTGAGTCCCTGCCCCAGACATGAATGGAACGACTTATGGTGTCACCCTGGGTAAGTGACTTTATTCAAAGTGTGCGTCTGTTCACCCAGCAGTAAGTAAGGTGTAAGTAAGATGCGCTTTGCGGCAGCTTAGGTTAGACCTGGGTAATAATGTGACAATCATGCGCTTTGAGCATAGCTTTATGGCGTGGCTTTTTCCATATTTTGCTCTTAATAAAGCTCTGAAACAAAAAAAGCCAGTGAAGAAAGAAAGTGTCTAAGGGTGCCCATTTATTCGATATATTTCTCAGAAATACAAAACATAAAGTATAAAGTGTTCAAAGTGGTAAATGGGTAATCGTGCAGTACATAGTGTAGCAAAGCCTTAAAGGGGCAGTAGCACGTTTTTTCTGGTGGAATAAGTCAATGAAATGAAATTGAAAAATAATGTCACCAACAGTAAAACACCCTTCCCTCTTCAGAAAATCAAGCTAAAATATGATTGTACATGGTTTCGTAAAGCCATGGGAAACGTTTTTTGTCATTAGAAATAATAAATTGTGTTCACAATAAAATGGCCGCCATGCAATTTTTGCTTAATACACAACATCGTTATTACTACTACGGATAATTGGTTTGTGTAATAAAATGTTTCACCTTCTAAAGTAAATATGAATGATATAAACTATCATTACAAATGGGGAATTTGAAAAAATAAAATTTGCAAAAAACGTGCTACTGACCCTTTAATGGGTCTATTCTTCAAAGTCATATATACGATCGAGAAGTGACAACTCGATCTTAAATTTTCAAACCTAGTATGAAGACATATCAGAGAAATAATTGTATTATTTGTCAATATTTGTAGTAGTTATCAAAAAGCGGTGATAATTGAATTTAATGTCGAGTAAACATGTACTTAAACTTTGCCATATTAATCTGCAAAATATGGATGCCATTACAAGTAATAATTTTCTTGCTCTCCACTATGAGTCTATAACATACCTGCGATGTTTTACTGAAGACAGTAACTGCTGCTATTGTATATTGTATAGTTTATATTATATATTGGAAAGTCAATAAAGAAACCTTCTGAAGTATCGGATTAAGTAAAGGTGGACAGATTATTAATCAATCTACCTTGTGCTTTTTCTATAACTGGAGCTATGAGAAGCAGCGTGAGATGAATACTTGACTAATTGAAGGACCGTTTCAAATACTGCTTGCTTTCATCCACAGAATCAGTGATGCGCACTGTTGTTTCTGCATCGCTACCTGACTAAGTGGGAAATTGTTTTGATGGCTTAGTCGGTATGTCGAGAGACTGAGGTTCTATCCTGAATATGGCTGAGGGTACAATCTTCGTGTTTATTGTTGTTGTTTTCTTCAAATATACAGGTAAGTATATTAGTTAATTTCTACAACTTCGTCTGTGAAATGATATATTCGTAAACACCTACATTGATATTATACTAAAATAGTACCTGTTATGTCCATGTGCATGACTACATTTCCTATTTATATGAGTAAACGCACTAAAGGGTTTTGAAATGAAAATATCGTGCACTTATTTGATTTTTGAACATCTATAATTAATTTACGAAATTGTTGCAAGATTTCACATTGAATATTTTCTAGGTTTCTATTGGCGAACATTCAATCTTATCGAAAATGTCGTCTGAACGTACATTTATTCCATTTAATCAAAAGTACTCAGAAACATATTAAGATCTTTCTCGTTCTGAAATATAGCGTCGTTACATCTTACGTGTCGTTTGACTGCCACTAATTCGCCTCTTAGATGCTTCGTCGTCTCTCGCTCATTCGTCTTCCTCTGACGGCGTTTCAAAACAACGTTTTCTGATTGGTGTTAGGCTCACGTCACCGTTGCGGACAGGCGCGTTTCAAAACAACGACCCGCGAGATGACGCCATCTCGAGACGACAGCGTCTGGTTGGTGTTATGCCTTTGTCCCCCGCGTTTTGAAAGGACGCCGTTTCGAAAGGCTGCCTTCTCGAGACGACACTTTCTTGAGACAACACTGTCTGTTTCGTGTTAGACTCACTGGACAGGTGCGTTGTAGGCATTCGGGCCTCAGGCATCGGCTACTCGACTTACACGTTTGTCGTTTGTACTTTAGGTGTCGTTGTCGTTCCGAATTCGTCTGGACTAGTGCTTTGTTGCTCTGGCATTGTCTGTTGACGACGTCGTCTGTTTGCAGACCTTCGTTCCATAATTTCAGACAGGGGCCGTCGTCTGGCCTGCTGTGTTGTTACGTCATTTGACTTTGTTAACTGTTAGTGGACTCGACATCGGTCTTGTCCACTATGGCTTCACCCTACTCTGGGTATCTGCGTGTGTTGCTGGAACCGGAAGTTTTCTCTCTATGACCTCCATGCATGTTGTCACCTCTGCCATGTGCGGAGAATGACGGTTGTGCGGAGTGCCTGTCCTTCACCCTGAGGCAGCACAAAACGTGCTGTGTGGCCTTAAGGAAGTTGGAGAAATACGTGTCTCCAGTGGCTGACCCGGGGGCCTGGAGCCTAGATGCACTTTCGTTAGAATGGGAGGGGATGGAAACTAACGCTTTCCCACCTCCGGCAATACTAATGCAAGAAGTTGCCAAGATTCAGACGACTTGGTCTCTACGCCTTCTTCTCATAGCCCCAGAGTGGCCAGGAAGGCCATGGTACGTTCCACTCAAGAGGCTATGTAGTCAGATCCCTTTCCCCCTTCCACTCAGGTGGGACCTTCTAAAGAGCTGGCCACGAAACCCTCAGGTTCTTCATCTACACTTTTAGCTTGTCTCAAAATGGATTGAAATGTGCCGGCTGTTCTAAGGCACTGGCCAAAACCGTTGCCACCGCTCAAAGGGAATTGACTATTGACTATGACCAGTGGAACTCCTTCGGAATTTTTGCATTTTGCAAGGAGATGGGGTTTGACATCCTGACAGTCACGGTTCCCCAGGTCGCCCAGTACCTGGTCCATCTCCACACGCGGGGATGTCTTAAGGCCTCCTCTATTAACACCTATGTCCGTCCTTCGCAAGCGGGAGACGGGTATAGACATATCCATGCTCAAGGAGATCGTTAAGACCTTCTGATGCCAGGATTTTGGAGTTGCATGCCTTGCAGGCGGACTTGCTCGACTTTGAGGTGAGGGACGGGGGCGTGGCCTGGTTGGGCTTAGCCCCAAACTTTTCATGTAAGAACCAGGCTGCCGACGAGCGCGGCAGGATGTTCATCATCCGATCTATCTCTTCCAAGATTGACCCTTCGGATGAGGAGAATCACCTCCACTGTCTGGTTCGGGTCCAGCGCATCTATAAGAAGGGCGAACTATGACCCTATGCCAGGGCAGGCACAGGCTCTTTTTGCCTCATTCCCAAACAAGCGTCAAGGAGATAGAACAAGAGACAGTTAGGGTGTATCTTAGGTCGGCAGTCCTGGATGCCTACAAGGCAGCATACTTCCCTCCTCCTGCATGCTCTAACCCTCACGAGATCAGAGCGATCTCAGCAACTATGGCCCTTCATAGCATCATTACTGTAGCGGACATGGTATGGCATTCGCTGACCACTACTTACGCGACGTGTCTACCGAAGATCTGGAAGGGTGTTGTGATTGGGGCCTTGGTATGTTACGGCCGGCCCCACAGGGGTGGGGTGGATGAACTCTTGGGGTTAATGTCAGCCTCCTAGCCTCGCATGTAACGCGCATCCAGCTTTCAGTTGCCAACACCACCTTTCGAGTAACCTCTTCTGCTCTCGGGTTGCCTCGCAGCCCGCTTCCTTCAATGGCAAGCTGGCTACGGTGAGTTAGCAACTAGAGTATGTAATAATAGTACGTTTTTGAGTAAACATCTTTATTTATACTCACCGTTGATAACTCACCGGTCTTTATATCACTCCCGCCTCCGCTCCTGAGAGTCTGAGAGCTCCCTATGTCAAGGCTCCAGGCGAAGGAATAATGTCACTGGGTAAGCCACCTAGCGGGATGTTGGGTTTGGGGGGAGGGGATAACTCTTATTATTCTTCAGTGTTATATCTGGTCAAATGATTAATTGAGAGGGACTCAATTGGCTACGGTGAGTTATCAACGGTGAGTATAAATAATTACGTTTACTAAAATATGTACTATTAAAGGGGCTGTAGCACGTTTTTTGCAAATTTTATTTTTTCAGATTTCCCATATATTATGATAGTTTATGTCATGTATATTTACTTTAGATGGTAAAACATCTTATTACACAAACCAATTATCCGTAGTGATTGTAACGGTGTCGCGTATTAAGCAAAAATTTTATGGCGGCCATTTTATTGTGAACACATTTTATTCTTTTGAATGACAGAAATGATTCCTTTGGCTTTATGGAACCATGTACACAACTTTTCTAACTTGATTTTCATAAGAGAGAAGGGTGTTTTGCTATTGGTGACATTATTTTTCAAATACAATTCATTGACATTTTTCAACGAAAAAACGTGCTACTGCCCCTTTAATCTCTTAGCGTAAACACAGCACTCCTAACTTGTATGCATTAATCACCTTCACATTCATAGTTTTTCGAGATAATTGCGTAAGGCTTTCTGTCAATAAAATTTGTGGTAGTTGTAGGTGCAATCGTGACTTAATTTTTAAAATGAAATATTGTTTAGTTACTGCCAACATGTTTATTCCAGGTTTATTTGAGGTATCTTCAGCATATACACTTCATTTTCGCAGGTTTGTTTGACCAAATAAAAATCGTATAAAGTAGGTATTTTTTAAATTCTAAATTTCCATTAGGTCTTTTATTTCCAAGCCTATAGCATTGTGGTCGACAACATACAAAAGAAAAAAATGTTATCTTCCCCTTTGTTTTGTTAAAACCTAGATAAAAATACCTACGGCATGGGTTTGAAACTGCCGCGGACGGAAACCAGATTTTTGTTTGTTCGCCAAACCCAATGGAACATCTTTGGGATCAATTAGATAAGACATGTACGTCAACAGTTCCCACAGATGCTTTGAGAACTTGCAGTGGCGTTGTGTGGCGTTGCAGGATTAGTGGCAGAGGTTTCCCCCAAGGCACGGTTTACACTACGTAAAAAGAAATCGCAATTGTGTTGACGCATGCAATTTGGGGGTTTACACTACCCGCGTCTTGCATGTGAATTTAATTTAATAAGTCCGATTGTTCCATATGTTATAATGTATGTACATGTATATGTATGTACATATGTATGTAATTACTGTAGGTGTATGTACAATGGGTGTATGTACAGGTTTAATGTATAGAATCTGATGTGTGTATGTACAAATGTATGTATATACAAATGTATGTATGTACAAATATATGTTTGTCTGTTGGCAGTTTTTTGTGTATGAATGGGTTGCCTTCATGTGGTGAATTAGGGATATTAATATATATATAGGGAATTCCATTGCGATATTGTGAATGTAATGCGAAGAAAATAGAACAGGTTCTATTTTGTCGCATCTCTTCGCAACGCATGCACAAAAAGTGACGTAGTGTTTAACAACTCATTGAAAATAACGTGTTGCGTTCTTGTGCGATTATTTTTAAAGCATCGCATCCAAAAAAAACCACGTAGTGTAAATCCCGCCTAAGAAAGAATCCAAAGTCTCATCCGGTCTGTTCCTAGGGGGTGTCGAGCTCATTGTACTCAACCGAGGAGTCTTACTATAACACCCGTGGAGCAACACCTTGTGTAGTGACAGATATAACAATATTCGCAAAACAGTTGATAATCTTTTTAAGCAATTTTGGCACACTATGTTCAATCTGCTCTGGGATATGCTTGTTTGAATAAACACAATATATTTTGATTTCGTTTCCCTTTTTTTTAAAGAGTGGATATCACTTTCGAAATGGACCTCTCTAACAGCTTACACAGTTGTAGGTTAGGGACGTTTTCGTTTTTTGAAGCTCGCTCATTAAAATATTGGAACGATATGCAATCAAAAGGGGTGAAACGGTACACATGAGCTTCAATTCAGTACGTATTGCGGTACAGAACCGTCGGTTCGGTTTAGAACTACAAATGATATAAAATAAAAACAAATAAAGTCTAATGAACGTACAACTAAAAAACTTTAAATATAAATATCATTTTATGGAATCAATAACATAAGATATGGTGTGAGGTACAAACTGAAGCTACACTTTGATGCACGGTGCAGAAAGCAAAATACCGCGGTTCAACTTATGTGGTTGTGAACCCCTAACTCTAAGTAAACTTGACTCCAGTTTATGCAGGCTTACACAACTATGTATGTATGTATACTTAAAAGAGACTACTCCACAAGATCTCATTAGATGGGAATAATATGGAGATTTCCCCACGTTGATAGAGAAGTCTATCTCGCAGTACCAAACCACAGTAGTGGATAAATCGACGTTAATTCGTTCTACTTTGCTTAGATCAGTTCCACATTGAAACTGAGTAAGGTTGAACTAAATAAGGAACAATACACTGTCGGTCAAAAGAAACGCCTACTAGATATCTTATCAGATATCGTAAAAACCATAATGAACAGACTAGCAATATTATAGCACAATGAAGTTGCACCATTTCTGCATAATATATTTGAATTTCAGAAATTCATGTCACAAAAGAATGGCGATTGTTGAAATGAGAAAATAATAATTGTTCAGTTTTCGATCAGTGCTTGGTCAGAAAAACATTTGAAACAGATTTTCATAAAACAACGAGCAACAACACAGACACGCATTCGCATTAAAATGGTGATGATGCTACAGATGTACTTGGTTACGGTGCGCAAGTGAACCAACAGAAAAAAGCCGTCTTAATTGGTCCTGGTTTTCATGAATGTTATTGACTCGAATCACAGTTTTCCACGATTTCAATGGACTTTCATATTAGTTATTGTTTCTGCATAACGTTGATACCCCCTTTAACTATATTTCAGAAACTATTGCATCCTTCATTTTAAGAAAAATCAAGTAGGCGTTTGTTTTTGGCCGACAGTGTATTTAGAAAAAACTGTAATTCCCATGACCATTATGGAAACTTTAATACCCGGCAAATCTGAGCCCGATTGGGTAAGAAGTTTTCTTTCTATCATCTGGCGTATAGAAACTTTATATATCATCGGACCTCGTTAGCATTATAAGACTTGTTGGAAGAATTGGCTAAGAACCCTAGGCATGACCGAAGAGTTGGATTGCAACAGAGACCATAAATTATTTTTTTATGGTCTCTGATTGCAAGCACACAGCAACCAGACTGTAAGATACCTTTTGAAGGCTTCTGGCACTTTTCATTAGAATATCTGCATAAAAATAAGCCTGATGTCATTGACACATCTCCGTGAATTTGATCTGCGAGACGAATGAAAATACATCTAATAGCATTTTTGGTCAATCATCAAACAATTCTCCTTGATATTGCAATCACACTTTCAGCCAATCAGAAGGCAAAATATACCGAATAATGCCAAGTAGCCAAACAATCTAAAATCAAGATTGTGCATGAATAAATGGTAGCATAACAAGACCCCATAACGCAACCTTCATACCCTGGGAACAAAGGTAGCTCATATGACGAATGGTCCAACCATTCAAATAGTTTTATCTCCCTTTTGGCGATTAATTCACAGAGGGCTTTTCAAAATGCAGTTGGCTTCCACAAATTGGCAACTTCTTTAGATCCTTAAATCAAAGAGCTTGTGCCCGTCAAATTGTCTCAGGCGCAGATCATGGAATATCGGAAACGCAGTTCATCAAGGAAGACGTTGTAAATGTTGACTGGCTTTGGAGAGATCGTTATGATTTCCGCAGTGATAAACAACAAAGAACGCAGGTGGAAGCCTGCGAACTGGGCACTGCCATCTTAATTCTGCCGACTCGCTTTTCAAGTGATGTCATTGGTTATCTATTTTTAGATTGTTCCTCGATCATACGTCATTTTGGGGAGGTATGAACTACCTTTGCACCCAGGGTATGAAAGTTTCGGAAGCGTACGTTATACCCTGAGACAGGATGAACAAGACCCACACTATTAACCTTGAGCACTAGTAATGCTGATATGACCACTGATTGCAAAAGCGATGAACGTGAAAAATGTATGTATGCAACGTCCAGGTCTAGGTTAGGCCTAAAAAATATGTTTCTGGTCTTTACAGGCTGACAAAAATGATGCGATGACGCGATTTATTTTTTTACGACATTTTTTTGGTTTGGAATGAAGAGTTAAGCAAACAACATTTATACAATCATTTATGTCGTAAAGCACAAACCCTCTTAAATATGTGTTACTATTCCAAAAAGTCAATTATCCAACACCTACACTCCATCTCAAAAGAAACGAGTGACATTTTCTATGTCAAAAGTTTTCTGAGGCTAAAAAATTACAGTTGTCTGCCCCTTACTTTTGAAAACCTAGAAATAAAGACCTGAGGCGTGGTTTTGAAACTGATGCGGGAGGAAACCAGAAATAAATTACTTTTTTTATGGGCCTAAGATCTTTGTCCCTTCAATGTACAAGTGACATAAAACATTCACAGATGCAAGCAGTAACATCATGTTGAATAAACCAAGCACACAACTGAAGACAGTGAGCGAAGACCACAGGGCAGCTCTTGGAAACGATGGTGATGAAACAACAAGAAGTATTTCCTTCACTGAAGGTGGAAAGGCATACTGGCAAGGCGACTTGGAGAGTTTCTTCAATATCAGTCAAATCACCATCATAACAGCTAGTGACGGATGGTATATAAGGTCATTGTAAATGTTTGGCTTATTTGGATGTATGTCAGTATTCTCGAATACAGATTTGAAACACGTCTGAAATAATATTACCCATGAAAATATGAATAAAAAATATAAAACATATTTTGGTAAAACATCATCTGTGGATGAAAAAGTCACCAGCAGTGTGAAAACCGATCTTGGATGTTGGTTGGTTTTATTGCAAGAAAACACGTTTAAGCACAAACATATTTTGAAAAGCGTGAACATGTTCCTTTTCATAAAGTTATGTTTAAATTTAAAAAGCATTTTGGGACGTGTCTTTGCAAGAGGTAACCTTAAAACTGTTTCCCTAATTGATATTTACTTTGCAAACCCTGAAATATCAAATAGATACTGAGTGTCTTTTGGCAAGGCAGTATGGCCTATATTTAAAGTGTGAATTGAATATATACTAATTCATTGTTTGGCATTCATGTGCATCATTTCATTTATTGGAAATACTTTTTGTTTAATTATTATTTCTTCATGATATGTTTACAGTTGTTTATCCCGAAAATGCGAATATATTAAGTGTGAATTGAATTATTAATTAGCTCATGTGTTTATATTAATATGCATCATGTCATTTAACTAATTACTTACTTTATTTCTTCATGATATGTTTGCAGTTTTTTATCCCGAAAATGCCAAAGTTGGAGTCTCGCCCTATCCTGTTGACTGTCCTGACGGCCAAGTGTTTGAATGTGGGGAACTAACAGACACAAGTCTAACAACCGTTGTCATTGCGTGTTCCCACAGTGTACCAGTCAGATATGTGCGCATAACAAATGATGCTGCCCTTGGTTTGGCTGAGGTAGAAGTAGAAGGTGAATCTGTCACGCCCCTTGTTACCACATCTGACGCATGTGATCCAGGTAATGTTAATGCCTTTAGTGACATCAATAGTTTGTTCCACGGAGTTTGATCCTATATATGTTATTTACTAGAAAATGTACGATTGTGTTGTCGACAATGCCAAAGTAAAAAAACACATCAATTCAGAAATCTGGAAGTAAAAATATGTTATTTTGACCCCCACAAAATATTATTGTAACGGAGTATAATGAAATGAAAATATGCCAAATGTATACTCATAATTCAAAATATTTGAAGCTGAATTTTTTTCTGACAAATTATTTTGTGATGATGATAGAACATTGAGTGGTTTCCTACGGATTTAAATACGTTTTGTTAAACAATCTTCCCCAGATTTAGTCCCAGGATTGACAGTGACCAACATCATTTTGAATAAACCAAGCACACAAATGAAGACAGTGAGCGAAGACCACAGGGCAGCTCTTGGAAACGATGGTGATAAAACAACAAGAAGTATTTCCTTCACTGAAGGTGGAAAGGCATATTGGCAAGGCGACTTGGAGAGTTTCTTCAATATCAGTCAAATCACCATCATAACAGCTAGTGACGGTGGGTATATGAGGTCATTGTAAATGGTTGGCTTATTTGGATGTACAATGTATGTCAGTATTCTCGAATACAGATTTGAAACACGTCTGGAATAATATTACCCATGAAAATATTAATAAAAAATATAAAACATATTTTGGTAAAACATCATTTGTGGATGAAAAAGTCACCAGCAGTGTGAAAACCGATCTTGGATGTTGGTTGGTTTTATTGCAAGAAAACAAGTTTAAGCACAAACATATTTTGAAAAGCGTGAACATGTTCCTTTTCATAAAGTTATGTTTAAATTTAAAAAGCATTTTGGGACGTGTCTTTGCAAGAGATAACCTTAAAACTGTTTCCCTAATTGATATTTACTTTGCAAACAATGAAATGTCAAATAGATACTGAGTGTCTTTTGGCAAGGCAGTATGGCCTATATTTAAAGTGTGAATTGAATATATACTAATTCATTGTTTGGCATTCATGTGCATCATTTCATTTATTGGAAATACTTTTTGTTTAATTATTATTTCTTCATGATATGTTTACAGTTGTTTATCCCGAAAATGCGAATAGATAAAGTGTGAATTGAATTATTAATTAGCTCATGTGTTTATATTAATATGCATCATGTCATTTAACTAATTACCTACTTTATTTCTTCATGATATGTTTGCAGTTGTTTATCCCGAAAATGCCAAAGTTGGAGTCTCGTCCTATCCTGTTGACTGTCCTGACGGCCAAGTGTTTGAATGTGGGGAACTAACAGACACAAGTCTAACAACTGTTGTCATTGCGTGTTCCCACAGTGCACCAGTCAGATATGTGCGCATAACACATGATGCTGCCCTTGGTTTGGCTGAGGTAGAAGTAGAAGGTGAATCTGTCACGCCCCTTGTTACCACATCTGACGCATGTGATCCAGGTAATGTTAATGCCTTTAGTGACATCAATAGTTTGTTCCTCGGAGTTTGATCCTATATATGTTATTTACTAGAAAATGTACGATTGTGTTGTCGACAATGCCAAAGTCAGAAAACACATCAATTCAGAAATAAGGAAGTAAAAATCTGTTATTTTGAGCCCCACAAAATATTATTGTAACGGAGTATGATACAATGAAACTATGCCAGATGTATACTCATAAGTTACAATATTGGAAGTTGATTTTTTTCTGACATGATATTTTGAGACGAAAATGGAACATTGAGTGGTTTCCTACGGAATTAAATACGTCCTGTTAAACAATCTTCCCCAGATTTAGTCCCAGGATTGACAGTGACCAACATCATTTTGAATAAACCAAGCACACAAATGAAGACAGTGAGCGAAGACCACAGGGCAGCTCTTGGAAACGATGGTGATGAAACAACAAGAAGTATTTCCTTCACTGAAGGTGGAAAGGCATACTGGCAAGGCGACTTGGAGAGTTTCTTCAATATCAGTCAAATCACCATCATAACAGCTAGTGACGGTGGGTATATAAGGTCATTGTAAATGGTTGGCTTATTTGGATGTATGTCAGTATTCTCGAATACAGATTTGAAACACGTCTGAAATAATATTACCCATGAAAATATGAATAAAAATATAAAATATATTTTGGTCAAACATTATTTGTTGATGAAAAAGTCACCAGCAGTGTGAAAACCGATCTTGGATGTTGGTTGGTTTTATTGCAAGAAAACACGTTTAAGTACAAACATATTTTGAAAAGCGTGCACATGTTCCTTTTCATAAAATTATGTTTAAATTTAAAAAGCATTTTTGGACGTGTCCTTGCAAGAGATAACCTTAATACTGTTTCCCTAATTGATATTTACTTTGCAAACCCTGAAATGTCAAATAGATACTGAGTGTCTTTTGGCAAGACAGTATGGACTATATTTAAAGTGTGAATTGAATATATACTAATTAATTGTTTGGCATTCATGTGCATCCTTTCATTTATTGGAAATACTTTTTGTTTAATTATTATTTCTTCATGATATGTTTACAGTTATTTATCCCGAAAATGCGAATAGATAAAGTGTGAATTGAATTATTAATTAGCTCATGTGTTTATATTAATATGCATCATGTCATTTAACTAATTACCTACTTTATTTCTTCATGATATGTTTGCAGTTAATTATCCCGAAAATGCCAAAGTTGGAGTCTCGCCCTATCCTGTTGACTGTTCTGACGGCCAAGTGTTTGAATGTGGGGAACTAACAGACACAAGTCTAACAACTGTTGTCATTGCGTGTTCCCACAGTGCACCAGTCAGATATGTGCGCATAACACATGATGCTGCCCTTGGTTTGGCTGAGGTAGAAGTAGAAGGTGAATCTGTCACGCCCCTTGTTACCACATCTGACGCATGTGATCCAGGTAATGTTAATGCCTTTAGTGACATCAATAGTTTGTTCCTCGGAGTTTGATCCTATATATGTTATTTACTAGAAAATGTACGATTGTGTTGTCGACAATGCCAAAGTCAGAAAACACATCAATTCAGAAATAAGGAAGTAAAAATCTGTTATTTTGAGCCCCACAAAATATTATTGTAACGGAGTATGATACAATGAAACTATGCCAGATGTATACTCATAAGTTACAATATTTGAAGTTGATTTTTTTCTGACATGATATTTTGAGACGAAAATGGAACATTGAGTGGTTTCCTACGGATTTAAATACGTCCTGTTAAACATTCTTCCCCAGATTTAGTCCCAGGATTGACAGTGACCAACACTATTTTGAATAAACCAAGCACACAAATGAAGACAGTGAGCGAAGACCACAGGGCAGCTCTTGGAAACGATGGTGATGAAACAACAAGAAGTATTTCCTTCACTGAAGGTGGAAAGGCATACTGGCAAGGCGACTTGGAGAGTTTCTTCAATATCAGTCAAATCACCATCATAACAGCTAGTGACGGTGGGTATATAAGGTCATTGTAAATGGTTTGCTAATTAGGATGTATGTCAGTATTCTAGAAGGCAGATTTGAAACACGTCGGAAATAATATTACCCAATAACATATCAATAAAAATATAAAATATATTTTAGTAAAATATCATTTGTGGATGAAAAGGTGATCTTGGATGTTGGTTGGTTTTATTGCAAGAAAACACGTTTAAGCACAAACATATTTTGAAAAGCGTGCACATGTTCCTTTTCATAAAATTATGTTTAAACTTGAAAAACATTTTGGGACGTGTCTTTGCAAGAGATAACCTTAAAACTGTTTCCTAATTGATATTAACTTTTCAAACCCTGAAATATTAAATAGATACTAAGTGACTTTTGGCAAGACAGTATGGACTATATTTAAAGCGTGAATTGAATATATATTAATTAATTGTTTGGCATTCATGTGCATCATTTCATTTATTTGAAATTCTTTTTGTTTAATTATTATTTCTTCATGATATGTTTACAGTTGTTTATCCCGAAAATGCGAATATATAAAGTGTGAATTGAATTATTAATTAGCTCATGTGTTTATATTAATATGCATCATGCCATTTAACTAATTACTTACTTTATTTCTTCATGATATGTTTGCAGTTGTTTATCCCGAAAATGCCAAAGTTGGAGTCTCGCCCTATCCTGTTGACTGTCCTGACGGCCAAGTGTTTGAATGTGGGGAACTAACAGACACAAGTCTAACAACTGTTGTCATTGCGTGTTCCCACAGTGCACCAGTCAGATATGTGCGCATAACAAATGATGCTGCCCTTGGTTTGGCTGAGGTAGAAGTAGAAGGTGAATCTGTCACGCCCCTTGTTACCACATCTGACGCATGTGATCCAGGTAATGTTAATGACTTTAGTGACATCAATAGTTTGTTCTTCGGATATTGATCCTATATATGTTATTTACTAGAAAATGTACGATTGTGTTGTCGACAATGCCAAAGTCAGAAAACACATCAATTCAGAAATGTGGAAGTAAAAATCTGTTATTTTGAGCCCCACAAAATATTATTGTAACGGAGTATGATACAAGGAAAATATGCCAGATGTATACTCATTAGTTAAAATATTGGAAGTTGATATTTTTCTGACATGTTATTTTGAGATGAAAATGGAACATTGAGTGGTTACCTACGGATTTAAATACGTCTTGTTAAACAATCTTCCCCAGATTTAGTCCCAGGATTGACAGTGACCAACATCATTTTGAATAAACCAAGCACACAAATGAAGACAGTGAGCGAAGACCACAGGGCAGCTCTTGGAAACGATGGTGATAAAACAACAAGAAGTATTTCCTTCACTGAAGGTGGAAAGGCATATTGGCAAGGCGACTTGGAGAGTTTCTTCAATATCAGTCAAATCACCATCATAACAGCTAGTGACGGTGGGTATATAAGGTCATTGTAAATGGTTTGCTAATTAGGATGTTTGTCAGTATTCTCGAATACAGATTTGAAACACGTCTGAAATAATATTACCCATGAAAATATGAATAAAAATATAAAATATATTTTGGTCAAACATTATTTGTTGATGAAAAAGTCACCAGCAGTGTGAAAACCGATCTTGGATGTTGGTTGGTTTTATTGCAAGAAAACACGTTTAAGTACAAACATATTTTGAAAAGCGTGCACATGTTCCTTTTCATAAAATTATGTTTAAATTTAAAAAGCATTTTGGGACGTGTCTTTGCAAGAGATAACCTTAATACTGTTTCCCTAATTGATATTTACTTTGCAAACCCTGAAATGTCAAATAGATACTGAGTGTCTTTTGGCAAGACAGTATGGACTATATTTAAAGTGTGAATTGAATATATACTAATTAATTGTTTGGCATTCATGTGCATCCTTTCATTTATTGGAAATACTTTTTGTTTAATTATTATTTCTTCATGATATGTTTACAGTTATTTATCTCGAAAATGCGAATAGATAAAGTGTGAATTGAATTATTAATTAGCTCATGTGTTTATATTAATATGCATCATGTCATTTAACTAATTACCTACTTTATTTCTTCATGATATGTTTGCAGTTGTTTATCCCGAAAATGCCAAAGTTGGAGTCTCGCCCTATCCTGTTGACTGTTCTGACGGCCAAGTGTTTGAATGTGGGGAACTAACAGACACAAGTCTAACAACTGTTGTCATTGCGTGTTCCCACAGTGCACCAGTCAGATATGTGCGCATAACACATGATGCTGCCCTTGGTTTGGCTGAGGTAGAAGTAGAAGGTGAATCTGTCACGCCCCTTGTTACCACATCTGACGCATGTGATCCAGGTAATGTTAATGCCTTTAGTGACATCAATAGTTTGTTCCTCGGAGTTTGATCCTATATATGTTATTTACTAGAAAATGTACGATTGTGTTGTCGACAATGCCAAAGTCAGAAAACACATCAATTCAGAAATAAGGAAGTAAAAATCTGTTATTTTGAGCCCCACAAAATATTATTGTAACGGAGTATGATACAATGAAACTATGCCAGATGTATACTCATAAGTTACAATATTTGAAGTTGATTTTTTTTCTGACATGATATTTTGAGACGAAAATGGAACATTGAGTGGTTTCCTACGGATTTAAATACGTCCTGTTAAACAATCTTCCCCAGATTTAGTCCCAGGATTGACAGTGACCAACACTATTTTGAATAAACCAAGCACACAAATGAAGACAGTGAGCGAAGACCACAGGGCAGCTCTTGGAAACGATGGTGATGAAACAACAAGAAGTATTTCCTTCACTGAAGGTGGAAAGGCATACTGGCAAGGCGACTTGGAGAGTTTCTTCAATATCAGTCAAATCACCATCATAACAGCTAGTGACGGTGGGTATATAAGGTCATTGTAAATGGTTTGCTAATTAGGATGTATGTCAGTATTCTAGAAGGCAGATTTGAAACACGTCGGAAATAATATTACCCAATAACATATCAATAAAAATATAAAATATATTTTAGTAAAATATTATTTGTGGATGAAAAGGTGATCTTGGATGTTGGTTGGTTTTATTGCAAGAAAACACGTTTAAGCACAAACATATTTTGAAAAGCGTGCACATGTTCCTTTTCATAAAATTATGTTTAAACTTGAAAAACATTTTGGGACGTGTCTTTGCAAGAGATAACCTTAAAACTGTTTCCTAATTGATATTGACTTTTCAAACCCTGAAATATTAAATAGATACTAAGTGACTTTTGGCAAGACAGTATGGACTATATTTAAAGCGTGAATTGAATATATATTAATTAATTGTTTGGCATTCATGTGCATCCTTTCATTTATTTGAAATTCTTTTTGTTTAATTATTATTTCTTCATGATATGTTTACAGTTGTTTATCCCGAAAATGCGAATATATAAAGTGTGAATTGAATTATTAATTAGCTCATGTGTTTATATTAATATGCATCATGCCATTTAACTAATTACTTACTTTATTTCTTCATGATATGTTTGCAGTTGTTTATCCCGAAAATGCCAAAGTTGGAGTCTCGCCCTATCCTGTTGACTGTCCTGACGGCCAAGTGTTTGAATGTGGGGAACTAACAGACACAAGTCTAACAACTGTTGTCATTGCGTGTTCCCACAGTGCACCAGTCAGATATGTGCGCATAACAAATGATGCTGCCCTTGGTTTGGCTGAGGTAGAAGTAGAAGGTGAATCTGTCACGCCCCTTGTTACCACATCTGACGCATGTGATCCAGGTAATGTTAATGACTTTAGTGACATCAATAGTTTGTTCTTCGGATATTGATCCTATATATGTTATTTACTAGAAAATGTACGATTGTGTTGTCGACAATGCCAAAGTCAGAAAACACATCAATTCAGAAATGTGGAAGTAAAAATCTGTTATTTTGAGCCCCACAAAATATTATTGTAACGGAGTATGATACAAGGAAAATATGCCAGATGTATACTCATTAGTTAAAATATTGGAAGTTGATATTTTTCTGACATGTTATTTTGAGATGAAAATGGAACATTGAGTGGTTTCCTACGGATTTAAATACGTCTTGTTAAACAATCTTCCCCAGATTTAGTCCCAGGATTGACAGTGACCAACATCATTTTGAATAAACCAAGCACACAAATGAAGACAGTGAGCGAAGACCACAGGGCAGCTCTTGGAAACGATGGTGATAAAACAACAAGAAGTATTTCCTTCACTGAAGGTGGAAAGGCATATTGGCAAGGCGACTTGGAGAGTTTCTTCAATATCAGTCAAATCACCATCATAACAGCTAGTGACGGTGGGTATATAAGGTCATTGTAAATGTTTGGCTTATTTGGATGTATGTCAGTATTCTCGAAGGCAGATTTGAAACACGTCTGAAATAATATTACCCATGAAAATATGAATAAAAATATAAAATATATTTTGGTCAAACATTATTTGTTGATGAAAAAGTCACCAGCAGTGTGAACACCGATCTTGGATGTTGGTTGGTTTTATTGCAAGAAAACACATTTAAGCACAAACATATTTTGAAAAGCGTGAACATGTTCCTTTTCATAAAATAATGTTTAAATTTAAAAAGCATTTTGGGACGTGTCTTTGCAAGAGATAACCTTAATACTGTTTCCCTAATTGATATTTACTTTGCAAACCCTGAAATGTCAAATAGATACTGAGTGTCTTTTGGCAAGACAGTATGGACTATATTTAAAGTGTGAATTGAATATATACTAATTAATTGTTTGGCATTCATGTGCATCCTTTCATTTATTTGAAATACTTTTTGTTTAATTATTATTTCTTCATAATATGTTTACAGTTATTTATCCCGAAAATGCGAATAGATAAAGTGTGAATTGAATTATTAATTAGCTCATGTGTTTATATTAATATGCATCATGTCATTTAACTAATTACCTACTTTATTTCTTCATGATATGTTTGCAGTTGTTTATCCCGAAAATGCCAAAGTTGGAGTCTCGCCCTATCCTGTTGACTTTCCTGACGGTCAAGTATTTGAATGTGGGGAACTAACTGACACAAGTCTAACAACTGTTGTCATTGCGTGTTCTCACAGTGCACCAGTCAGATATGTGCGCATAACAAATGATGCTGCCCTTGGATTTGCTGAGGTAGAAGTAGAAGGTGAATCTGTCACGCCCCTTGTCACAAACGACACATGTGAACCAGGTAATGTTATTGTGTTCACTTACATCAATAGTTTGTTCCTTTGAGATAGCTCCCGTATGTTATTAATAAGAATATAAACGTCTGTGTGAACAACAAAGCCAATATCAGAGAAGACATCAATTCAAATATTATAAAAATCTGTTATTTTGAGCTCCTAAAAGAGTGATTGAATGTGAATGGGTGATGAATTACACATATTATGGATGAAGGCATCTTGATTCAAGGTCACACACATTTAAGAAACAAAAACCTATATTCACTAGCTCAGTGTTGCACACTACTGGTCATTACCCCTCCAATCTATTTTCTACTACCTCAAGGCAAAGTTAAAAACATTGTTTATCACTAACTCAGTAGAAGGTCCTCGATGTCTATACAGTGAAAACCTGATAAGTAAAATTTCAAGGGACTCATCAAAATATTTTACTTATCCGGAATTTTTTTCCCTTCCAAACTAATGAAAACCTGCAGATGATAACAATAATTGATGTATAAATCGTTGATAAAACCATATACATGTATGTGTATAAGATAGCATTTGTATCTAATGAAATGATTTATTGTATAAAATTTGATAATTTCATTTGTACATTTATGAAGTAATATATTATTACATCCTGTCAATTATTATATAACATGTTCCAGTCAAATACAAATGTATCACAGTTCTATACTAGCTTCCATGAGAGATTGTCTCTTAGCAAAACATATCTTTAAATAAGTGTCCTCAATCATTGCTAATGTGTCCATTACGACATAGCTACTTGGTCTAATCACAAACACTCCCTGGCTACTCGAAACAACGAGCCTGTTGTCAGTGTATTGTCAACTAATCCGATTTTAGTTAACCAGACTCAAATAGTGATATTTATTGAAGGAATTTGCCGGGACCAAACAAAGGTGTTTACTTATCAGGGTTATTTTTAGTAAAGAGGTTTTTACTTAGGCGGTATAAGTAATTCTTCTTCATTAAGTACTAGACATATCGTCCGAGTCACCGCCCTAGGTACTAGACTCTGGTGTAGACAGTATTGTTTACAAAGTGTTTCAGTTAATAAAATATGTCTCTTTGGAGGTAGTTCATCATCATCATCATAAAAATACTTATATAGCGCTAAAACCAGAAACTGCCCTGAAGCGCTGTGATAAACACATGAAAATGTCAGGTAGTCAATCAAACGCAGTTGAGAATAAGTGTGTCTTAAGTCCAGATTTAAATCGAGGAAGTTCATCTAAGTCTCTACGGTTTTGAGGAAGTTTATTCCAGAGAGAAGGGCCGGCAACTTGAAATGCGCGATCACCATATGTATGAGTTCTGAATGAAGGAATTTTTAGGAGGTTACTGTCGGAAGATCTCAGGCATCGTGCGGGTTGATCTCAGTTGGGAGAGGAATGTATGTTACAATATTCAACATAGGTATCTTATATTTATATATTTCAACACTTATTTTGCGATAAAAAGTTGTGTTACCGACTGAGCCAGTGACATTACACAGCTGACCCAAATCTGTTGCGTCTAATGTGACTATTTGGATATATCTCAACACTGACAAAGGTTAACCTGCAGATGTATATATTTAATATATTAATTTATTTTATACAAATAGCATTCAAATTCGTCTGAACAAGTATTAGTAATTTTGATTTCCAAAAGCGAATACAAACCGTTTGTTCATATTGATTGTGGTGTCATAAAATATGAAAAAATGAGGCGTGAATACACACTTTTTTCTGCATTTATCGTGAAATGGTTACTGTTTTTGAAAGTTCTTGTCCAATAAAGAACCTGACAATGAGAGTTTCAGAACCACTTCATAACAACATAGGCGTAGGAACAGTTCAAAACGCTTATATACTACGCCGCCTTCTAAAGAACCGCTACATCCCCCAAAAATGACATTTTTGATGCTTTCCAAAATCAAAGTTTTTCTCTGTATGTTTGGCCTTAAATATCTGAATTTGTGTTTAAATGTCGATTCTGTTACTTTTTTGGAGGGGTGGGCAGCCCCCGGTTCCTAAGCCTTTGAACAACCAGTAGGCAAATGTATGTGTACGAGTCTTTACCCTTTCTTGCAGTTACAACATTCGACAAACTAAATTCCAAAGTTCCTTCTGAAGTCGACAACTCTTACACGGTTGAGGGGGTCCTAGACTGTACAGTGAAGTGTCATTATTCCAGATCCTGCAAACTGTTCAGCTTCAGCTCCACTGAAGATCCCAGCTGTATCACATCAGCATCTACAGCTCTGGAGTCTAACACGGCCTGGACCAGTTACAAGAATACCAACTTTGTCTGTTAGAATTGGTTGGTGGGAAATTATTTAACATTACAAAACATGAACACATGCCATGATGGTATGATATGGTAAATGGCATGTTGGAACCTGTTATCATATATCACACGGAAAGAGGTACAAGTAAGAATATGATGCGTGTTTTTTAATGAGAAAACTATATAGTGATCCGTGCCAATCACAAATTTCAAGTAGGTTAAATTATGTTAATGTTAAAAAATTAAATAAAATAAAATCGTCCTCAACAAAGGGAAATAACTCTAGTCTAAAGTCGCAGGGTCTGATGGTGATGTGAATTTGCGGACCGAACTAATATGGCTGATATGGATTTTCGGACCGGGTTGCAATATGGGTGCGGTTTCCTATAATGTTATTAATTAAGTAGTTTGTCTCGTGCCAATACAATGGACCTCGGACCTGTAACTGGGCCAATACGGAAATACTTAATTAATGACAATTTTATTAATTGACCTCTTTTCATTCTATTTGCACAACACTAAACATCTTATTTATATTGAAATAATAATTATAAAAAGATTGGTGAACAGTTACCATGGGTCAAAGTTGTGAAGCGACAGCTTCAGGCTTTCACGAAACGTGCGACTGCGCATTCTCAGACTAATATTGGCCCAGTTTATCCCGTAGTGGCCCAGTTTTTCTCGTATTGGCCCAGTTCTCGAATCATATGGTCTAGGCCGTAACTACTGTATACGTGCCATAACATTGATAGTTAATTAATAATAACCTTTACGACATATGCACAGCCGGTAATATAGATAGGTATATGACAACTACTAGTGGAAAGGACGATAGTTACTCCAGTGTTTCAGACATCCTACAGGGATGATGCGTTTTCGATAAAATTAATTTAAAAAATACCTTAAATACTGTATGCCGTCCAAACAATAATAAACAAATATCAATTTCAACACCCCATATATGTTTGAACAGATATTAAATTTAGAGTATCATTTTCTCATGAATGATATTGTGTAGATCTCTTTGAGATTTATCCTCATCATAGACATTCAAAATCGACTTAATCTGGCATCTGGATTTGAAAATAAGGTATCGTTTTTTGCCCCTTTATGTATATGCGAACTGTATTGGGTAATACAGCCGGCGACTTTTAAGCAGTTTTTGAAGAATATCTATTTTTAAGAACCCCAGTTGTCTCTTACTGACAAAATTAATCGTTCAGGGGCAGTAGTATCGAAATTTAAACATATTATGTTATCGTGATTTCAATCTTTTCCGGTGTGAAAACTCGGTGTTCATTCGCTGTGAACACAAGTTTAAAACAAAAAAAAAAGATTCTTGTTCTCGTACATTTTCCACTGGAAATACTGACTATATCGGTTAATTTTCAGTGTGCTGTTACCTAGTTAACACCTCACAAATATATCATGTTTGTAAATGATAATGTGGTAGTATTTATCATCATTTCAATGTAAATTCGAAACTTACACGCAGCCACATTGCAGCGCCAGTATGAGGCGCCGAACCCCGACCTTCGGGTTGTAAGCGGACGCTTTAACAACTGTGCTAAGGGGAACATATCAATTAGTGTCGTGCGATATAGCATAATATTGCCTTATATCTTCTTACACTTTCATAGAAAATATATAACTTTGATCATCATCATCATCATCATCATCATCATCATCATCATCATCATCATCACCATCATCATCATCACCAATTCTTCTCAGAAATCTACCATCGGTGGTACACAAGATTCATATAATACAAATAATATAATGAATACCAAAATGGCAAGGATATGTACACAGGAATATGCAGATCATTAATAACAATAATCACGTATGTTTATGCACAAATGCAATCTATAGATTATATTTGAGAGCATTCTCTATTTACGTAACCCATGTTTTTTGCTAATTTTCTTTTTCCATTAATTATTAAAATTTATACAATATATTGTTACATGGGATGGTAAAACATTTTATAACGAGACCCGATAAACCGGATATTTTGCATTACGTGAAGTGAAAATACGCTATATTGTACACAATTTTGCAACTTTTTGATAACTTAAGACATACACTGATATAGTTTTCACATTGCAACACATAACACGCAATAAAACTAATAAAAAATTTGCTGTTTTGCTGTAGTGAAGTTTTCCCCACTCGCAGCACCGATGAATGGCTTCAGTTCTCATTGTTTTATTTTTCAACAAATGTGCGCTTGTGTTTATTAGATTGTGAAATATAAAGTCATCAAAATAACCTTCATTAGTATCTTTCAATTTCACAGTGTTTTAATCATGTATTAGTAACATATTTGTGTAAACGGGGATATCCTCTCGAATTTCGTTTCCACAAAAAATACCCCGATAGAACCCTCCTTTTAAGTAAAACAAATATTAAGTCAGTGTCAGTAACGTTTTGTCCGGGGACAATAGAGAAATAGAGTGAATATCCTCTGACTCGGGACTGATGAGAGAAGCCCATGGTTCCTCGAGTTGTTCAACCTTTTGCACACGCCACAACGATGGTTTATATGTAAATTGTCTCGGCAATACATGCAACACGCTTCTCACAAGCAAACACCATCATGCGTTTTGTGATCTTCCCACAGCAAGGTGAAAACGTATCGAGATCTCTACCCGTTTAAGAAGAGTTTGGAATTATTTCGTTACGGCCGTGACCATGTGAAGATTGCATATTGTATGCACTTCATATGCGTTTATCTTTGTAGAACTTGCTGTTAACAATATGTATAACTTTGTACATTACTGCATGTTCTTGCATGTTTCTTTATGAAACACTATATATCACTTTGCATATCATTGTATATAATTGGAGAAACACTAAAGAGAACTTTGCACATTATTGTATATATTTGGAGAAACACTATAGAGAACTTTGCACATTATTTTATATATTTGAAAAAACACTATAGAGAACTTTTAACATCATTGTATGTTTTTGGAGAAACACTGTATGATAATTTTGCACATTTTTGTATTATTTGGAGAAACACTATAGAGAACTTTGCACATCATTGTATATATTTGGAGATACACTATAGAGAACTTTGAACATTATTGTATATATTTTGAGAAACAAAATAGAGAACTTTGAACATCATTGTGTATATTTGGAGAAACACTAGAGAGAACTTTGCACATTATTGTATATATTTGGAGAAACAATATAGAGAACTTTGCACATTATTTTATATATTTGAAGAAACACTATAGAGAACTTTGAACATTATTGTATATATTTTGAGAAACAAAATAGAGAACTTTGAACATCATTGTGTATATTTGGAGAAACACTAGAGAGAACTTTTAACATCATTGTATGTTTTTGGAGAAACACTGTATGATAATTTTGCACATTTTTGTATGTATTTGGAGAAAAATTTGATAGACCTTAGCACACTACTGTATGTATTTACATATACAATAGCACTTTATAGAACATTTTTCCCCATTCAGATAAATGTGATTTATTCTGATCGGAGACAGGTCATGTTACTAGCTAAAGGCTTTACCGATGTGCTTAGATGAAATGGAAAACTTGCCACTTTAAAGAATAACAACTCACAGTAACGAGTAACAGTAAGAATATTTCAATGTAAATAAATCGTATATTGTGTATCATCACATAACTCGAGAAAAACAAGGGGTTTTATTTTATTCTGAGGTTTATCATTAATCTAACAATCTTATAGTTGTTTTGTCGTAGATTATACTCTCTTGAGATATGAAAATCCATACCGTGTTTTGATGTTTCATAGCCTCTGACAACCATACACACTGTGCAATTATCAGGCCCGCAGCTCCTAAATCCTGCTTATTGTGACTTTTCTTCATAATAACTTACGTAGAATGCAATAAAGTAAAATCCATCTAATGACATCACAATCAGTGGCGCGCGCAAATCTGAGGGGTCATTGAGCAAAAATTACATGTGATTGTCTTGATATGAATTTTTTTTATCATATCTCATTTTGCAGTCGAAAGATGTCACAAACAATTGATAACATTTATATGTGTTTAAAAATATTTATTTAATAGAAATATGACAAAGTCAATGGCTCTATATAAAATGTTGATGTCTTTGCTTTGTTATCAAATTCTTACTTTAATAAAATAATGTTCTAAACTTAAATGTTGCTTTTTTCATGTCAACGTATTCAATGTTATCAAATATCAGTGAACTAATGTACATATGGGACGGATCACCTAAACTGCAAGCACATATCATTCATAATGACAACACTTTAATCAAGAGATAAATATTGCAAGTTGATAGAAAACATTTCACAGCAACAATATAATGTTGGGATTAATGAGAATGTGGGTTAAATCCCCGTCCATCTATAAACAATCTGTTTTTACAATGAATCTCAGCAGAAAAGCCACGAGATATGTAGTCCTAGATCACTAATTTTACCTTTCCAATTCGTCACCCCAAGAAGATAAAAAACGCCAATATGTCTGAAAAATATATAACCCGGCCTCAAATACAACCCGGGTCTCTAATAGAAGGAATGAATAGAACCTAGGGGTTGTATTAGAGGAAGTACGGTATGTTCAAAGCCCCTTTGGTCAATTGTGTATTGGTATTTGCTCTATTTTCCTATAATGGTCCTATTTTCCTGTATATATTTTCGGCCCAGATTCTGATTAATATGGTCTTAATAGTAAATATTGAAGCAGTACTATGCACTTGATAGTTAATTATAACCACGACAACAATTCACGAAATTAAGAGTAAGTGGCTTTTAGTATTTGTAAATAAAACAATATTACTGTAATATTATAATTCGTTCCTGTCTAGGAAGAAGAGAATACACGTGCCGTACATATTGATTTGTACCACATAGTATGATTGCATACATTTACATACAGTGTAACTACATGTTGATTTCATCGACGTATTATTAGGTCACGAACATAAAGATGTATCATGATCATCAAGATCCATTGCAATCACCAGATTTTAAAACTAAAGGGCCGGTCACACAGCCCAAAAGTAGCGTAAGCGCATGAATCACGCACACGATTCGAGTCTTACACGATACATGCGCGCTTTGCGCATTTCATCAGTTTGTCTGACGTGAAACCTCCGTAGGTGTCCGTCGATGTTCGACGGATCGGTGCTTTAGGCGATTCCGAGTTTTGAGCAGCTCAAAACTCGGTTTCGCGTAAAAGTTTTCGCATTACTTCGGTGTTTTACGTAAGATTTTCGTAGAATGCGTAGTTCTTAGGTGGACAGTGCGCGAAATATGCGTGAATGTCAGTAATCGTTTAGTAATCGTTCACGAACATGGTGCTGCTATCGCGCTCATCGACGACTTTCCACTGACGATTAGCAGACATACGACGCATGGTCCGTGCATGTACGCAGTTCATTAGTGCAAGTGCGCAGATTTTGCGTGGTTTTTCAGCGGACCTTTCGTAGCTCACAACCACGTATTCACCCTGTTTGCGTGTCTATGCGATGAAGTGCGGGGTTTGTTAGTGATTTGTGAGTGCTCTTTCCGAAGTTCTTGCGCAATTCATCAGTGATTTTTAATCGCATAAATCAGTGAAAATGGTCAAATTATCGACGGACAGGCACGCGTTTACACGACTTTTGGGCTGTGTGACCGGCCCTTAAGCAAGGATTGACCCACGAACAGATGTGATCCATGTTCCTGGCAGATACATTATAGACAAATTTATTGTGAATCCCCCTCATCAAATTTTTGACTACCATAAACATTTCCATAAAAGCTCGCAATCAGTCCTATAATAAGATTTGATTCTGCCAAGTAACATCCTTCTGCTATCCAGTGGTATCTTGAGAACATACCTAATCAGCATATCCACCTCCTGCCAAATAATGTCTGCTTCTGCTCCGGGGGCGGGATAGCGCAGTGTTTAACGCGTTCGGCATCGGATCAAGAGGTCCGGGGTTCGAATCCCGCACGGCAACTTTGTCTGCAGTAGAAAACTGTTCTACACGCAGTAATGTTTGGGTTTGGGCGCTACACTGAATTTCAGAGTAGTACCCTCCATGGTTCGCTAGTTCCAGCCATTGCTCACAGGTAGCCACATGGCGTTACGGGCTTTCTCCCTGCTGTAATTCTAGCAGCCGCGATATAAGTGAAATAGGCCTACTCTTGAAAGCTGCGTTATACCGCAACTCAACTCACCTCACCTCACCTGCTCACGGACTTCTAGAGAAACCCATAATCTAATATTGCAAAAATACA
The DNA here is from genome assembly GCA_936450465.1 of Gibbula magus. Classification (NCBI taxonomy): domain Eukaryota; kingdom Metazoa; phylum Mollusca; class Gastropoda; order Trochida; family Trochidae; genus Gibbula; species Gibbula magus. The sequence continues at coordinate 40,665,845 of OW388306.1, read as the reverse complement.
AACATGGTTGAGGACATCGTGGAAGGAAATGGGGTCATTTGGGATTGTGAACTGGAGGCAGTGGAAGAATTTTGCAAAATAGAGGAATAACGCCGCTTCTGTTCATTGGATGAATCGCTGTTGTATGAAGCGAGCGACTGTTGACGTTCGCGGAGCAATGTGAATCGGTCGCAAATATTTAGAGGTGATCATCGGTAAAATAATTACTCCAAAATTGATACGAGGAACCAATCAGAAAGCAGTATTTTCATTCTCAATATAGTGTCATGTTAGAATGTGCCATTTCAATAAAGGGATGTTCCGAGCATTCGAGGGAAACAGATAGCTATATTGCTTGCATTTTGAAGTATGCAAAAGGACCCACATTTACCTTAAATGTGTGTTTTTGTCAGATTTGTGCATCATGCCTCAAAACGAAAAGGACGACAAACTCACTTGCTTGATATGGTCACATTGAAATATGCAAGTAGACGCTTTTAGGATTTGGGCATTTGGCTATTTGCAAGATGATGGTCTAGAGGTACGTGTGAGGTGAGGTGAGGTTAGTTGGGGTTTAACGCCGCTTTCAAGAGTATTTTACTTCTATCGCGGCTGCTAGCATTATGGCAAGGAGAAAGCCCGCAACGCCATGTGGCTATGAATTGCGGTGAAACCTGCGAGCATCGGCTGGAACTAGCGAACCATGGGTGGTACTGCACTGAAATTCAGTGTAGCATTGCACCCAAACCTGACTGCGTGTAGAACAGTTCTCTAGTGCAGACAAAGTTACCGTGCCCCTGGCGGGATTCGAACCCCAGACCTCTTGATCCGAAGTCTAACGCGCTAACCACTGCGCTATACAAAACAAAAAAACAAAAAACAAAAAAAACACAAATGAAGCATACTGTATTGTTACATCGCCTATTTAGTCGTCTGAATTTAGCTGTTATCGTGTACCAACAAACCGTGTTTGGTTATTTGGAACAATACGGGTGTTGCAGTGGCCAGTCAAACAGCAGTAAGTACAAGAAAGAGGTTTGACATATATACTGGAGGGGTCGTAGTTGATGCAGTCGTCACGGTGGGCCGTTTCCTTCCACCATCGTGTGTTGCACTCATCAGTTGACGCGCACCTATAACACGTATCATCTCTCTGTGTATCTCCCTATCTACTTGTGTATGTTCCTATCTCCGTGTGTATCTCCCTGTGTATCTCCCCCGTGTATCTCCCCGTGTATCTCCGTGTGTATCTCCGTGTGTATCCCCTTTTGTATCTCCCTGTGTATCTCCCCGTGTATCTACCCGTGTATCACCCTGTGTATCTCCCTGTATATCTCCCGTTGTATCTCCCTGTTTATATCCCTGTATATCTCCCTGTCTATCTCCCTGTGTACTTTCCTGTGTATCTCCCTGTGTATCTCCCTGTGTATCTCCCTGTGTATCACCCTGTGTATCACCCTGTATATCTCCCTGTGTATCTCCCTGTGTATATCCCTGTGTATCTCTCTGTGTATCTCCCTGTGTATCTCCCTGTATATTTTCCTGTGTATCTCCCTGTGTATCTCCCTGTGTATCTCCCTGTGTATCTCTCTGTGTATCTCCCTGTGTATCACCCTGTATATCTCCCTGTGTATCTCCCTGTGTATCTCCCTGTGTATCACCTTGTGTATCTCCCTGTGTATCACCCTGTGTATCACCCTGTATATCTCCCTGTATATCTCCCTGTTATCTCCCTGTGTATCTCCCTGTGTATCACCTTGTGTATCTCCCTGTGTATCACCCTGTGTATCACCCTGTATATCTCCCTGTGTATCTCCCTGTGTATCTCCCTGTGTATCTCTCTGTGTATCTCCCTGTGTATTTCTCTGTATATTTTCCTGTGTATCCCCCTGTGGTATCCCTGTGTATCTCCCTGTGATATCCCTGTGTATCTCTCTGTGTATGTCCCCGTGTATCTCTCTGTGTATCACCCTGTGTATCTCCCTGTATACTTTCCTGTGTATCTCCCTGTGTATCACCTTGTGTATCTCTCTGTGTATGTCCCTGTGTATCTCCCTGTGATATCCCCGTGTATCTCTCTGTGTAACACCCTGTATACTTTCCTGTGTATCTCCCTGTGTATCTACCTGTATACTTTCCTGTGTATCTCCCTGTGATATCCCTGTGTATCTCCCTGTGATATCCCTGTGTATCCCTCTGTGTTTCTCCATGTGATATCCCCGTGTATCTCCCTTAGTATCTATCTGTGTAACCCCATGTGCATCGCCCATATATCTCCCAGTGTATCACCCTGTGTACCTCCATGCTTATAGTTGTGTGTTTCTCTCTGTGTATTTCAAAGTCTATCCCCCTGTCTATCTCCCTGTATATCTCCCTGTGTATCTCCCTGTGTATCACCCTGTGTATCTCCCTGTATATCTCCCTGTGTTTCTCCCGTGTATCTCCCTGTGTATCACCCTGTGTATCTCCCTGTGTATCTCCCTGTGTATCACCCTGTGTATCTCCCTGTATATCTCCCTGTGTTTCTCCCGTGTATCTCCCTGTGTATCACCCTGTGTATCTCCCTGTGTATCTCCGTGTGTATCACCCTGTGTATCTCCCTGTGTATCACCCTGTGTATCACCCTTTGTATCACCCTGTGTATCTCCCTGCGTATCTCCCCGTGGATCTCCCTGCGTATCACCCTGTGTATCTCCCTGTGTATCACCCTGTGTATCACCCTTTGTATCACCCTGTGTATCTCCCTGCGTATCACCCTGTGTATCTCCCTGCGTATCTGCCTGTATACTTTCCTGTGTATCTCCCTGTGTATCTCCCTGTGCATCCCCGATCTATCTACCAGTGTGTCTCACTGTGTTTCGCCCTATGTATCTCCATGTCTATTTCTCTGTGTATCTCCATGTCTATATCTCCGTGTTTTCCCTTGTATCTCCAACCTCAACATGCACATGCCCTGACTAAATATTTGTCGAAAGCATTCCTCTTACGTTAACATGTTTTAATTAACAAAATACTTGTCACTTTTCAATATGTTAATGTACACATGTGTATCTACCCGTGTATCACCCTGTGTATCTCCCTGTATATCTCCCGTTGTATCTCCCTGTTTATATCCCTGTATATCTCCCTGTCTATCTCCCTGTGTACTTTCCTGTGTATCTCCCTGTGTATCTCCCTGTGTATCTCCCTGTGTATCACCCTGTGTATCACCCTGTATATCTCCCTGTGTATCTCCCTGTGTATATCCCTGTGTATCTCTCTGTGTATCTCCCTGTGTATCTCCCTGTATATTTTCCTGTGTATCTCCCTGTGTATCTCCCTGTGTATCTCCCTGTGTATCTCTCTGTGTATCTCCCTGTGTATCACCCTGTATATCTCCCTGTGTATCTCCCTGTGTATCTCCCTGTGTATCACCTTGTGTATCTCCCTGTGTATCACCCTGTGTATCACCCTGTATATCTCCCTGTATATCTCCCTGTTATCTCCCTGTGTATCTCCCTGTGTATCACCTTGTGTATCTCCCTGTGTATCACCCTGTGTATCACCCTGTATATCCCCCTGTGTATCTCCCTGTGTATCTCCCTGTGTATCTCTCTGTGTATCTCCCTGTGTATTTCTCTGTATATTTTCCTGTGTATCCCCCTGTGGTATCCCTGTGTATCTCCCTGTGATATCCCTGTGTATCTCTCTGTGTATGTCCCCGTGTATCTCTCTGTGTATCACCCTGTGTATCTCCCTGTATACTTTCCTGTGTATCTCCCTGTGTATCACCTTGTGTATCTCTCTGTGTATGTCCCTGTGTATCTCCCTGTGATATCCCCGTGTATCTCTCTGTGTAACACCCTGTATACTTTCCTGTGTATCTCCCTGTGTATCTACCTGTATACTTTCCTGTGTATCTCCCTGTGATATCCCTGTGTATCTCCCTGTGATATCCCTGTGTATCCCTCTGTGTTTCTCCATGTGATATCCCCGTGTATCTCCCTTAGTATCTATCTGTGTAACCCCATGTGCATCGCCCATATATCTCCCAGTGTATCACCCTGTGTACCTCCATGCTTATAGTTGTGTGTTTCTCTCTGTGTATTTCAAAGTCTATCCCCCTGTCTATCTCCCTGTATATCTCCCTGTGTATCTCCCTGTGTATCACCCTGTGTATCTCCCTGTATATCTCCCTGTGTTTCTCCCGTGTATCTCCCTGTGTATCACCCTGTGTATCTCCCTGTGTATCTCCCTGTGTATCACCCTGTGTATCTCCCTGTATATCTCCCTGTGTTTCTCCCGTGTATCTCCCTGTGTATCACCCTGTGTATCTCCCTGTGTATCTCCGTGTGTATCACCCTGTGTATCTCCCTGTGTATCACCCTGTGTATCACCCTTTGTATCACCCTGTGTATCTCCCTGCGTATCTCCCCGTGGATCTCCCTGCGTATCACCCTGTGTATCTCCCTGTGTATCACCCTGTGTATCACCCTTTGTATCACCCTGTGTATCTCCCTGCGTATCACCCTGTGTATCTCCCTGCGTATCTGCCTGTATACTTTCCTGTGTATCTCCCTGTGTATCTCCCTGTGCATCCCCGATCTATCTACCAGTGTGTCTCACTGTGTTTCGCCCTATGTATCTCCATGTCTATTTCTCTGTGTATCTCCATGTCTATATCTCCGTGTTTTCCCTTGTATCTCCAACCTCAACATGCACATGCCCTGACTAAATATTTGTCGAAAGCATTCCTCTTACGTTAACATGTTTTAATTAACAAAATACTTGTCACTTTTCAATATGTTAATGTACACATGTTTTCTGGTGCAGTATAACTATCATCACCTTTATACACCCCTAAAAGAAACGCCTACTAGATATCTTATCAGATATTGTAAAAACTGTTATGAACAGTTTAACAATATTATAACATAATGAAGTTGCACCATTTCTGCATTATATATTTGAATTTCAGAAGTTCATGTCACGAAAGAAGGGCGATTGTTGAAATGAGAAAACGATAATTGTTCAGTTTTCGATCAGTGCTTCATCAGAAAAACATTTTAGAAATATTTTCATACAACCACGAGCAACAATACAGGCACGCATTCGCTTTAAAGTGGTGATGATGCTACCGATGTACGTGGTTTAGGTGCGCAAGTGAATCAACCGAAAATAGCAGTCTTCATTGGCGTGGTTTTCATGAATGTTATTGATTCGAATCACAGTTTTCAACGATTTCAATGGACTTTCATATTAGTTATTGCTTCAGCATAACGTGGAGACCGCCATTGATTATATTTAAGAAATTATTGCATCTTTCATTTTTAGAAACAAAAAGTAGGCGTTTCTTTTGGCCGGGGGTGTATGATACTTCATAGGAATTCATAGCGATAAAAACACTCATATTGTTATTATAATAATATATAAGGAATATTTTCTGGATAACAACTTCTTTAATGTGAAGACAAACGACGTTTCGGAGTATATGCTCACTCCTTCATCAGGTGGAATGTGATCTCAAAGACCTGATACTTACTGTTTTACAATGTACTTGTTTCCATTGTGGTCGTTGTGAACTGTGTTCATGCAGTAAGGGAAGTCATCAGGGCAGATCTTCCTAGTTACATCCTCAACATCACAATCAGACTCGCTGCAGACTTCACATTCCACTAGGGAAAAAAACAAGAAAACTCACAACCGCTTGAACGTTAATTATTTAAATCTGAAAATTTATTTGGAACACTTTTCAAAGTTGTCAGCATTGTCATTGCGTCCCAGGTGATGTTTAGGTAATGGATAACATCTGAATTAGAGAGGGCGTTCTAGCAAAGAGAGGCCTTTGCCCTGGGGAACCCTTCTCAGTCCCCAATCCTTCGTGGTCTAGTGGTAAAGCCTTGGGCTAGAAAGAGAAGGGTTGCGGGTTCGAATCCCGCATTTTTAACTTGGCAATTTTGTGGATTGATTACCTTACTTAATGGGACTAAGAATTTCTTGGGTGCAACGATTTGACTTGGAGGGCCTTATACTGGATAATACCCCCTTGGAAGGTTATTATTCTGTTCCAGGCCCTCTCAGCGGGATATTACCCAGTATAGGACCTTCTCAATAGGAATTGTGAGGCCATAGTTCCTTCCGAAGGGAAGTTCTCCCGGAAAAAAACCCAACAAGTTCAAAGACTGTTTAATGGGCATTGGGGTATATAATGGTCGGTAAAGGGTTATGTCTGTGTAATGAAAGGAATCAGTGCACGATATATGTATGGTGGTGTACGCTTGGTTGAAAAAGGAATGTTGTGTTGTTTCTGAAGTGAACGAGAAAAACAGCTCAGATGTCTTTTGTGAACCATATGTAATACTTCATTGAACTCCAATGTTGCATTGCAGCTTGACCTTACTACACGTGTTCAACAGTAAACTGTACAAAACCTACAGTATAATGTCCTCCCAGCAGGGTATTATCCAGAATAAGGCCCCCCAATAAGGATGACTTGCACCCCATAAAGTACTATTGAGTAAGGTAATCAATCCACAACATTTCCAAGTTTAAGATTTCATAATAGATAAGATGGGATTCGAACCCGCAAACCTTTGCTCAGTAGCCTAAGACTCTACCATTAGAAGATTGGCGACTGTGACTGGGATTGAATGTTGAGGTATATTCTGCTGTCGTTACCTGAACTAGATATTTTATGTGCGCTTTATTGTACTTCGATCACCCTCAGTAAAACATTTACACAATTGCACTTACATTGGTATTAACGTTTCTTCCTGTGGGCAAAGACCTCCAATAGAACACGCTAGTGTTTTATCCATTACTCATCTTATCTTGCCAACTTATGCAAATCACGGAGTCGGCACAGAAATGTTGCAACAGAATAGAATTCCTCTCTTTCTAGTTTTGTATTGCTAAGCTGACATGTAAATAATACATTTGCATGTCAGTGATTATCACAAAAAGTGGAGAGTACAGAAAACAGATTTTCTAAGTTTGAAATTGCAATGTGACGTCATACGTGCACCATTACGGCATAAATATTTTGACATCATGAATAAGTTATGGCACCATAGGGTAAGCTTTTGCTAAAATTTCAAGTCAACTATTGCTGAAGATATTGCTATACACATACTTTGAAACACACAAAGATCGATGGTACTGTAGATGCATACATTACGTACCTCCCTGTTCCAGCCTGTATGGCATTGAAACTGAAAATAACAATATAGATTAGCCTGAATAATGAATAATGAATAATGTTGGTGGCATAAGTGCGTAATGAATAATGGATAATATTTCACTCCCTTTCTCAAAACTAACACTTTCGTATGAGTCATATTTTCCGTCCACAATACAAATTTGAAATGAATTCCCCGTGGGTCATTACATGTAGGTCTAATAATATAAATCGTAAAATTGCACCTAAATATTTTGATTTTGGATTAAACACAGTTTTCTTACAAAGTTACTTGACGTGTGAAGTCTAATGATTTATTAAATCTGCAGTATCGGTATTGTCGATAACCAAAGTCGTTCCTGGGGAAATGTTTGTGAAAATTCTTATCACCATCTTTTTGAGTGCCAATTATATACCGTACTAAGAGGAGCAATGATTATACCTTACTTATGCAGTGTTTCCAAAATTAACATAAATTGTAAGTGTATGGCAATTCAGATCTGACAGTTAATCAGAATTGTTTTAATTGTCAAAATATACATTTGTAAATAAAAACGATCCTTTTAATTATTGATATGATGGTTCCTTTGTTTATCCTTGTTATGTTCTCTTCTATCTATCTTGTATAAAGAATGATAATTAAGTAATTAATATTATAAAAAAGGTACAAATGAAAATAGTAGGGAGCGGGTGTTCTGGGTTGTATAGCTAGTAACCAATCCGTTTCTCTTGAAATAAAATATAATTTAAAAAAATAAAACCACTCTAGGTACTGTTTAGCGCAACAATATAGAAGTGAGAATTATTATAATTATACTGACATGGGCGCAAATGGAACAGTTTCCCGCTACAACAGTACCCATCGTGGTTGAAGCATCATAAAATATAACTGAGAATTATTATAATTATACTGACTTGGGTGTCGATTACACTGATCCTCGCTGCAACAGTACCCAGAGTGGTTGAAGAGTTCTAATACAGGAGTAATCTTGTTATTGCCGTCTTTGGCTGCAATGCATTTCTGAAACAGAAACGAAGTATTTCGGTAGTTTAACATTATTCAGTATAAATTCAGAATATGAATCATTAAAAGAATAATCAACGAGAAAACATGCAGTGATATTGATCAAAATGATATATTTAAAGGCTTCCAGGTTCCGACACTTAGTGAAAGTAAAAAATACTGAAGGGAACTGAAATAGGACGAAATACTTACCGCTTTAAAGAATATGAAAAACAATAAAAAGCCGGACCCTTCGGATTAACTGCCGAATTTGATACATTCTTCTGGATTGACCTTAATGAAAACTTGCCAATTCCACCTTCGAGAATGAGAGCTTTCAGTGAGTCAATAGCAAGGTGTAATAACTATGGAAGGGGATTTGTGCCGAAAATGAAGACATGTTGACTTGTAACTTGTAAAGTGTAACATGTCGTTCTCAACCATACAAGTCTCGAAAAGACAAGTCCAATCATGCAAAACTAACATTTTAATCCTGTCAATCTTAACTTTCTATTCTCAACTTTACAAAGTTGAAATGTAATTCTAGAAATCGTCAAAGTCGAAAAGTCAACTTGTCATTTTTAATTATTAAATCTAAATAATATGCACATTTAGTAATGTTACAAGTTACGTTTGACAAATGAAAAATGGAAAATGAGGAGTTGCAAAGTCAGCTTTGTAAAACCGACTTCAGCATTTCGAGACTGACACGACTTGCAAAGTTAACATTTCGAGACGGACACGACTTGCATAGTTACGATTGCAATGTTTCAAATCACATCTCTGCACGATTTCGCATCGACCATATTTGGAATATTACGGAAATTAGCGGAAAGGAACGAATAATCCCGATCCGATAAACAGAATGTTCAACAATGACTTCTCCCTTGGCAAGCATCTCCCAGCAACTACTAACACATATTTGAAAGTTGCATACTAGTTTTCCCATTATTAGCTAGCATACTGTTGACAAAAGCACATTGACTAAAACATTATAGGAGACCGTCGCATTTTTCTGTGGAGGAACTTACTACCCGCCCGAACGCTCGAGACGCGGTTATTTCTGTTGCGAGCCCGATGGTCGGGCACATATTTATTACTGACTCCAATTTTTTTCCCCAAACATTTTGGAAGGGCGGGAGGGGGGTCCGGACAGAAACGCCAGATACGTCATATTGATTAAAGTAATCCAAATATACGACATCGGAGTTTCAGCAAATGTGCAGCTGCTTGTTATATGAGGAAGGCCAATCTACATTTTCACGTGGAGGAAGGTAGATCTACTGGTCAAACACAAAAAGGAAAATAAAACATTTGTTTCTCTACATTCTTTCCAGGGTGACCATATAAATAAGTATACAGTTCAAAATGCAAGCAGAATCAAAATAAATAATTGAACACATTTAGAGAAAGGTTGTGTCTGTTGTGTTGTGTTGTCTATTCATTTGTTCTAAATAACATAGGAATAGCTAGACCACACTTTTAAGAAATATGCTTCCTAGTCAAGATTAATATATGTATTTTGTGATATTATAGAATTATATGTATGTATGATTTGTTTGTTTTTTTAGTATACAATATAGTTGGAGTAAATCGTTTCTTGCTAAATGCAGTTTTATATGTATAAGCTAAAACACTCCCAATCAAGATCAGTGTATTTCGAATCAGTGACGTATTCCCATTTATGATAGTAAGTTTGTTTATCAAAATGTGTGAGTCAAGTAATAAATCTTACATTTTTTTGTGACCCAGAAGGGTGTTGAATTTATTTTTATTTTGCATTTGATTGTAAAAGGGTATACAGTATTGCACAGTTTACACTCGGGTATAATGATACCTATACATGTATAAAGAGTTTGTATAATATAAAACTACATGTTTAATGCCTTCATAAGTAAGACACTCTGTATCAATTGGGTATAAAGAAAACATTGCGTCTTTTGTAAAAAAAAAAGAGTAACACTAAAAAACAGTTGGACGGGACATTTTTTCACATTCGATTTTTGTTAGATAATTTATCGACATTTTAGAAATAAATACATGATGGTAAAATTTGTAACTTTTCAAAATAAACCGTACATAATTTCAAGTGGTTTCGAAACATAAATTACTGTCAGTGTCACGGACTGCTTTGATTTGGGTCCACAAAATGATTGTCATTTTCCTGTCTCAGCTTTTGGATCGACGCAACACTGGTCACAGTTCGGTATTTGTTTTCCCGGTTTCCATGGAAACGCAACTTGGACTCCTTTCTGGGGCAGAACTAAAAATCCGTAAGGTATAGCTCAATGAAACATTATTTTCAAATGTTTTCTTAAGTTCATTTCACAGGTATACAGAAAAAGTGAAACAAACATAAAGGATGTGCAGAGCTAAGGAACAATTTTTAAACCTGGAAATATTGTTAAAAAGTTAGAAAATTGTTTTTAATATACGAGCGAATAATATTTGCAACATTAGATACATCCTTGACAATATTTACAACACTTTCTAAGGATATTTTAATTTTTTGGAGGTACTGTAATGATATAATAATATCAGAGTATATATCGAGAATTTCACCCAAGTGTCTTCAGATATCAAATATATCAACACGAGTTCATTAAGTTACAAATTAACTGTCATTAACTGATTATATAAAAGGATTATGAAGATTTGATTTTAGCGTTATCTTCAATGTAGATATCGCCTGTCGATATCGCTTGATATCACACAAGCACCATCTACTTAGGGAGCCAGTTTTGGGTGATGAAAGACGATTGTTCATTGAACTTTCGATTCCCCCAAAATTCATTTACGTGATTACATTTATGAAAACATATTGGAAACTTTCTGGTTCAGATTTACAGAAAGAACAAATATTTGAATGACTTATTTTCATTTTCAGCAGCTCTTTTGTGTAGATCGCTCTATTTATAAATATATACTGAACATCTAAAATGTCACACTCTTAGTACAGTTTCTGGACTTTTCAAACACACTAATCCTTGAAATATGTGTATAAAAAAGCCCATTCTGCAACATCTAGCCGGATTGTGTTGTGTTTTTCCTTGACAACACATTAATTGAATTAACATTTCTTTTCTTTGATCTTTTAAATTAATAATTTGATATCGACACGGCAAAGACGTATGTTTAGGGGAGACATATTGTTGTAAAACCTAAATTATCGGAACTATTATCTAAATAAAAATTATCATCGTTTCATATATGAATTAATAAAACACATATTTGATTTATTGAAAACAATACGCATGTCAATGTATTCATGAATGACCATTTTAGTGAAATCGTACGCTGTTTAAATTATTTGTATATCCTGTATATGTTACAGTCGATTAATTTTTTAAATTCAACAGTGCATTTATATTTGTGAAATTACCAGTGATACAATTCTATTTTCAGTTTGCATTCTGTATTCATAATTATTTTCATATTTTGGCATGTAGAAGTTGAATGTTTATTGTTTAAAGTGTGAAACAACAGATCTAGGCTTATGATTTACATTTCATACTTGAATTCAGTAATGTGATTCTTTATATAGAATTAATGGAATATTAATCATGGACAAATATATTTCTGTCCCACAACAATACACTTTTCACTGCTTCAATTACTAAAAAATATAGTTTGCTTGATAAGTAAATGAAAATAGATAAATTAACATATTCAAAACCAAGAAATAATTTAAACTATAGTTGAGAAAAGTTTGTAAAATAATTAAAAGAGATAAATTCAACTCAGCTAAAGAACATTTCCCCTTGATTATTTGTCTGTAAGAATAAGTTTTCAGTTCAAATCAATCAGTTTCAATCAAAGTGCAATGCATTTTTAAAAATGTTTAAAACAAGTATATGAAGTTCCCTGATTTAGATTATTGCTTTGTGGTACATTTAAAATATTTTAAAATTTATAATAAAGTTATCAACAGTGGCTTATGTATTTCTTTCAATTTCTTCCCCACTAACGTTTATATACTTTCAATATCAGGATTTTCTTCATCAAAACTTGGATATTCATTTCTGAATGCAAAAGACTTTACTGAATACACGTAAAATTGGAGTATAAAAAAGTGAATGTTGACATGATTGAACTGAGAGAAGATAATGTGTAAATGAACACACAGAAAGTAATTATTTTTTGGGGTTTAGGCTGTCTATATATGGTTTGTATATCTGCAGTTTTATATGTAAATGAAATTAGTTTTATGATAACGGATCGGATACATTTATCATAGCTTCAATGCCATTCAAGATATGCGATCCTTTATGTCTGTCAGTGTCATCCCATATTTCATTACTTCCGCATTCGTTTTGCGTTGCAAAAAATAATTGTTTTCAAATGTCCTTAAAAATTATTGAGATAATAATTACAATACATTAGAATTAATTTTCAATTGGTATTTTCGTTTGGCATTTAATTTCTAAGCGACACTAGCAAACGGAATGTAAGTGACAGTAGCGCTCCGTGAACTAACAACGTGCATTTGTTTGTAGGACATAACAAGAGTTACGTCCCTTGATTTTCAGGGGGCGTGGTCAATTCTTCCAGCGTTGGGCTCAAAATAGACTAAGGGATTCCCCATCTGGGACAGCGGCAAGGGAGGTCTCGTTCTTTCGCAAATGCCTCTCGTCCTCGGAAAACATCGGCAATGTTCGGGAAACTTCCAAATATGGTCACTGCGAATTCATGTAGAGATGTAATTTGAAACATTGCATTCGCAACTATGCAAGTCATGTCAGTCTCGAAATGCAAAAGTCCTTTTTACAAAGCTGACTTTGCAACTCCTCATTTTCCATTTTTCATTTGTCAAACGTAACTTGTAACATTACAAAATGTGCATATTATTAAGATTTAATAATTAAAAATGACAAGTTGACTTTTCGACTTTGGCGATTTCTAGAATTACATTTCAACTTTGTAAAGTTGAGAATGCGAAGTTACGATTGACAGAATTAAAATGTTAGTTTTGCATGATTGGACTTGTCTTTTCGAGACTTGTATGGTTGAGAACGACATGTTACACTTTACAAGTTACAAGTCAACATGTCTTCATTTTCGGCACAAATCCCCTTCCATAAATAACATGTGTACCGAAAAGAGGCAAAACAAGAGAGTTTAAAAATAAATTGTAGATCAATCTCCCTACTTAATGTTCCATATAAATAAATCTGCAACAATCAGAAACAGAATAGAAGCAATAATAAATATTCAGAAAGGTTTAATGTCAGTACGATATATAGGTTAATTTACGGGGATATTTTACCACAGCATTGACCATATGCCGAAGATATGGAGATAGCCGGTTCATAACTATTATTAGATTTTGAAAAAGGCATTTGACTCAGTTGACTGGTTATTTATTACAAAAAGTTACTTATTTTCGTTTTGGCCCACCTATCCGACGATGGATTAAATTAGTATACACACATTCAATCCAGTGTCATAGTGAAAGATTTTCATCTAAGTGTTTAAATGCAGGCAAGGTGACCCATTATCTCCTCACCTCTCTTTATTTCATAAACTGTGCTGACGTGCTAAGTGTAATGTTACGAAATATAAAGGGTTTAAATATAGGAAACACTGAATACCTCTTATGGCAATTTCTTGTATGCTTGTAAGGAACTGATAAATGTCTTCATCTTACCCTCAAGCCTTAAAAAATGTGTATCGTTTTCTGGTCTTATAAAAACAAGACTCAGTTTGATTGGAGAGTTGAAACACTCACAGAATATCCTTTGAAAAATTATAAACTGTATTGGAATAAACGATATTTCACTCTCCTTGGCATAACCTTGGCCGTGTTCAAGAGAGGTTTCAAAGTAATCGCTCAATTAGCGATTACTTTTAAACCCCTCTTGAACGCGATTGCTCAATGTAGCGCTTCGTAGCAAAGCGAGCGAACTTTGAGGTTTTGCACCGTATCGTTCAGGAGAGATGAGCGCTACATTGAGCAATCAATGAGCGATTATAAGCGCTCGCTGTTATGGAACGGGGCCCAGATTTCAAGTGCTGCCTAATTCTAGACTTTAGCTAAAACTTAAAACTAAAAAATGTTTCTGGGTTTCCTTCAACTTTTACGAAGGCAAATTAACTTAAATGACGTGACAAATTGTGTAATGATTGGTAATTAAAATTGAAGAAAATCTGCATTCACAGGAGGATTATAATGGATTGGACATACAATTTACACAGGGTCATGCTATGGACAGCATGTGAAAGAATTGGTATGACTACACTGTCGGCCAAAAGACACGCCTACCAGATACCTAATCAGATTTTGTAAAAACTATAACGAGCAGTTTAGCAATATAAGAGCATAATGAAGCACCATTTCTGCATCATATATTTAAATTTCAGAATGTGTCATGTCACAAAAGAATGCCGATTTTTTAAATGAGACACATGAATTGTTCAGTTTTTGATCAGTGCTTGATCAGAACAACATTTGAAACACGTTTTTATACTACCACGAGCAATAATACAGGCACGCATTCGCATTTAAGTTGTGATGACGTGACAGATGTACGTGGTTACGGTGCGCAAGTGAGTCAACCGGAAATAGCGGTCTTCTTTGGGCGTGGTTTTCATGACGGTTATTGACTCGAATCACAGTTTTTCCACGATTTCAATGGACTTTCATAACAATTTGTTTTCAGCATAACGTGGAGACCACCATTGATTATATTTCAGAAGTTATTTCATCTTCATTTTAAAGAAAATAAAGTAGGCGTTTCTTTTTGTCGACAGTGTATTGCTACACTTTAGCAGCTATATATTTAATCGATATTGATAAAAGTGTATTTCCATGAAGGGCAGTACAATATTGTATTACCCATATGGTTGAAAATAACCGATTTAATAGTATTGATATGAGCACATGTGCACATATCACGTTTGCCTAGCAACCATTGTTTCACAGCGACTTCCCGTATTGTGTCATCTGTGACGTATTAAAATGATTGTTCGTGACGTCACTGTAGCGTGCCGTCGAAGAGAAATGGGCCGCTTCCTGCCTACCTTTACTCGAATAAAACAGAACAGAATAGGTAATAAAGAAATTATTACACTCGAAAGTGTGCCATATGACTTTTTACGAAACTCGTGCAAATTTGTGTATAGCCCGAGCAATAGCGATATAGTCATGACACACTTTCTCGGGTAATAATCCCTAAATTCAGTTATACTAACCAAAAACAACTACATATTATCCCAACAGGGTCCTTTGATTATGTCATTGACATTTGAAGGGTGCATTCAAGAAAGGCACATGTTCTATGCATATAACATGGCACATGTGCCCTTTTTGAACGCACCCCTTCATTTGGTAAATTAGAAGACATTTGAAGAAGAAGACACGTTAAATTTAAATCAGGTTTCCTACCTTCTTGTCGAAACAGCCAAGCAAATATTCTGTGTGATCATCAACATCCAGCTCGAAGTGGTAGCAGGTCTGTGTGAAATCAAAATCAATGTTCCATACAAGTAAACAATTTCTAAATCATTCTGACTTTCAAAACAATTGAATCGCAAACGCCGTACCTACTAGAATGAGAGCTTTAAAAAAAACCCCACTAACTTAGGAAGATCCATTGAGTATGTAGGTGTTTATAATACAAACGTATACACAATTCAATACATATAAATGATATCAATCGCTAGAAAAATCTTTCATCAATAACATGACATAAATGTCTGAGAAATAATGATCATATAACGATAAACCCATGCAGTTTTGTTTCAAAGACTCCTACCCTCTCGATACATGATCCCCTGCCAGGGTCCCCTAACAGTAAAACACATTTTATGTGTGTTGGGACACTGCTCATATCAGGGAAACATTTTACCCTAATATTTCCATTTCTCAAGTTTTTCCTCACTTTGGTGAACATTGCGTTTTAGATTTTATAAAGGAAATTAATCTCTTTGATAAACTATAACTTTTATATATTCTATATCAGCTTTTAACCAAATTTTGATAATTTGCTGGTGTTTGTACGGCCTTCGTGTCGCTCTTGTATGCTTTTGTTATTATTCTAGATATCTAATTTAATCAAATTTCTCGCCGCTAATGGCTGCAATATTGCGTTAAACAATAACTCACTCACTCACTCTCGATACATGTGTAATCTTATTTCACGGATTTCCTTTATCGCGTTTTACATTATTTATTATATATACTAGAGAATCTCACCCTCGTGTCTTCTAGTATCAAATATATCAACACGAGTTGATAAAGTGAAAACAATTCTACATGGGCTAAGTTTCGTCGGCGTCCTACGCTATATGGATAGATTTTATATGGTTTTTTAAAACAATCTCTTTTACAAAACAATTATGTTAAACATGTAGTAACAATAATCCTTTAATGACTATTTTTGATGAATCAGTCTCGCATAGCTCTTTTTAAGAGCGGCGCTGATGTTGTTTTTATGAATGTTTTTAAAATTGTATTGTACTATGCAGAGGTGAGACTGAGTAATTATTGCCTTTATTATATGACGAACAATGAACATACTGGAATCTATAAGTGAAATAAAATATCCAGCTACAGTCGAAAAACATCCATAATACATAGAATATCTGTCAATTATTGACAAATACCACCTTGAAATAAGAACTGTATTTGCATCTGCATACCTACTTCGTCATCATGACAGTTGACCGTTTGTGTGCACTCTGAGAGATACTTTAGGCGGTTGCAACTGACACACTTGAAGGAAGGATCTGAAAACGATTTGAATACAGTATGCCTCATATTTATACTTATAAATGCTGCTCCCGATATAATATACTACTACTACTACTATTTTCGATGTTGTTGCTGCAACTACTGCAACTTCTACTACTACTGCTACTACTACTACTACTACTACTACTACTACTACTACTACTTCTACAACTTCTACTGCTACAACTGCAACTATTACTACTAATATTACCATTACTACTACTACAACTGTTACTACTACTACTACTACTACTACTACTACTACTACTACTACTACAACTGTTACAACTACTACTACTGCTACTGCTACTACTACTACTACTACTTCTACTACTACTACTACTACTAAATCTACTACTTCTACTACTACTACTACTAGCTCTACTACTTCTACTACTACTACTACTACTACTAGCTCTACTAGCTCTACTACTACTACTACTACTAGCTCTACTACTACTACTAGCTCTACTACTACTACTAGCTCTACTACTACTTCTACTACTACTACAACTACTGCCACTACTACTACTACTATTACTACTACTAGCTCTACTACTACTACTACTACAACTACTACTACTACTACTACTAGCTCTACTACTACTACTAATAGCTCTACTACTACTACTACTACGACTACTACTGCTACTACTACTACTACTAGCTCTACTACTACTACTACTACTGATACTGCTACTACTACTACTACTTCTACTACTACTACTAAATCTACTACTTCTACTACTACTACTAGCTCTTCTACTTCTACTACTACTACTACTAGCTCTACTAGCTCTACTACTACTACTACTACTACTACTAGCTCTACTACTTCTACTAGCTCTACTACTACTTCTACTACTACTACTAGCTCTACTACTACTACTACTACTACAACTACTGCTACTACTACTACTTCTATTACTACTACTAGCTCTACTACTACTACTATTACAACTACTACTACTACTACTAGCTCTACTACTACTACTACTAGCTCTACTACTACTACTACTGCTACTACTACTACTACTAGCTCTACTACTACTACTACTACTACTAGCTCTACTACTACTACTACTACTACAACTACTACTACTACAACTACTACTTCTACTACTACTGGCCCTACTACTAATACTATTACTAGCTCTACTACTACTACTATTACAACTACTACTACTACTAGCTCTACTACTACTACTACTAGCTCTACTACTACTACTACTGCTACTACTACTACTACTAGCTCTACTACTACTACTACTACTACTAGCTCTACTACTACTACTACTACTACAACTACTACTACTACAACTACTACTTCTACTACTACTGGCCCTACTACTAATACTACTACTAGCTCTACTACTACTACTACTACTACTACTACAACAACTACTACGACTACTACTACTACTACTAGCTCTACCACTACAACTACTACTACTACAACTACTACTACTACTACAACTACTACTACTACTACTTCTACTAGCTCTACTACTACTACTAGCTCTACTACTACAACAACTACTACTACTAGCTCTACTACTACTACTACTACTAGCTCTACTACTACTACTACTACTAGCTCTACTACTACTACGACCAGCTCTACTACTACTACTACCAGCTCTACTACTACTACTACTAGCTCTACTACTATTACTAGCTCTACTACTACTAGCTCTACTACTACTACTACTACTACTACTAGCTCTTCTACTTCTGCCTCCTAGAAACCAGGCTCCCGTCTCTTGCAAATTGTACCCTTAGTGTTTGCCCGTTACAATTCAATATCGATTCAATATTTTCATACAAAATGAAACGTCCCTTTGCTATTAGGGAAACATGTATGCTAATTCATCGTAGTAACCGGGGTATTACAAAAGTTTTAGAACAATGCATCTGAGCCAACGTTTAGGATGTGTATTCTTTCCACACATCGCTGTCGAGACGGCACAATTCCTTCGGGGATGCCTCCAGATACAACTTTTGTGTTCTTCTGCTTAACTGCTAGAGGGCTATATGATATGGTGGCGTCCGCCGCCAGTGATCAGTAAATTTTGCACTTTGTAGACAACCTCTTCAGAACCGCAGCACCCAAAGCTGAAATTTTGAGCGTAAAATGCATTAGTAGTGACACCTTTAACGACTTCTTTACCGTAACCAGTTGGCACGGGAGTCTTAAATTTTCAGAATAACACCTTTGATGCATGGAGACTAAAGTTTGTTCATTTAGTCTCGATTCCCCCTGAAATAATGGCGTGGCAGGGTGTCCACCCTATAATCTTTACCAAAAAAAATCGAATTTAAAATACTGTTGTTGAATGCTTCTGGGTATAAGGAATCAACCGGACTATAGGTTATTGTCATGAAAATGAGCAGAACTTTATTCTAATGCTAAAACAGTTCGCGGAACGCCGATTGTTTACATGAGAGACTGGTGAACAGAACAGAAACACTCAAAAGCATGAGGCGTCTCTGAAGAGTGCAATAGTTAATCAGTGGCAGTTAAATATTTGTGGCATTGCTATGACACCATAAAGGTTTAGAGTTGCCTATGTCAAGAAAAAATTTAAAGTATTGGTAGTTCTGATAAACAGATTGAATATGGCCTTTTGCCTGTTGATTCAGGGGGGCGGGATATCGCAGTGGTTAGCGCGTTCGGCTTCGGATCAAGAGGTCCGGGGTTCGAATACCGCCAGGGGCACAGCAACAATGTCTGCAGTAGAGAACTGTTCTACACGCAGTCAGGTTTGGGTGCAATGCTACACTGAATATCAGTGCAGTCGAACCCATGGTTCGCTAGTTCCAGCCGATGCTCGCAGGTTTCACCGCAATGCATAGCCGCATGGCGTTGCGGGCTTTCTCCCTGCCATAATACTAGCAGCCGCGATAGAAGTGAAATACTCTTGAAAGCGGCGTTAAACACCAACTCACCTCACCTCACCTCACCAGTAACACCTCACCAGTAACACCCGCTGTTCGTCAATGCGTTTTTGTAATACAAAGTACAATTTTAAATTGATATGTTGTTATATGATTAATATTTGTTCTTGTTTATATTTAATTCAATTCGAAGATGAATATTATTGCGAAGAGTGTGAAGATATTAAGACTTGAGTTGTCTTGTGTCAACGACACCAATGGTTAGATTGTGATTAACTGACCTTATCATTATCTGTTCCACGTCACGTTCAACGCCACTTTCCAATCAAAGTCTATGACTAAACGACCATATTGTTTAAAACATGTTCTGTATAATACGATAAAAAAGACATCATTGCAAATTAAATACATAAAAAGATGCATTTCACATCTGAGAATATTGACGGAAAACACATGGAGAAGGGATAATGTAATTCTTTTTCATCACTAATGGTCGCTATTATAGCTTGCAATTATTTTTTTTTCAAGGAAGAACATGTATTCATCACTGTTGAATCATTCGGTAAATTATTGCAAATGCTCTGTAAAATGTTGAAACGGTGAGAACAATGTTAGCTGTTCAAACAAATAGGACCCATGTTAACTTCATTGGATTCTTCACAATAGCGTTACCTTGGAAGAGAAAACTTGAAACACCAGCCACTGAAATTGACAAAAAAAATAAGCTGCCAACATGAAAGAAATATTATAGATAAATTAAATTGTGTCTGTTCTTGTCTGTCTAGCATTGACAAGTAATACATACATTTCATGGTTCAACTTTTTCAGGTATTTATATAGTGACCCAATATCAATAAACGTATTACTAGTGACTATTGTAAAATGGTCTATGAAATATTTACAAGAAAATATGAAAAGATAGTTTATATTTTCACAAAGGCTAAACATTATTTATCATACTTGAGAAAATGTAACGAAATAACATACCTAAACTCATGGTGAATATTACGTTCATTCTGTTTGAATTATGATTACACTTGGTTATCTTGGCAAGGTCTGGTCTATTGCCACTAGTTCATTCTGATAAGAAATATAATGAAAACAAGCTTATCTTAAAATGGTAAGTGGGCTTCAGTTGTTACGTCACGTCACAAGATATGGCATCTTTCCTCGTTTTCTTAACCATCCCTATTTCAAAACTAATTAACTGCGATGTCAGTCCATTTCGGAGGCCCACCATTGTAACTTTGCGTACGGAAATACTTAGTTCATCAACTTAAAGGGCAAAAGCATTGATCCTCAAATTGCAAAGAATCTTATGAAAAACATAACCTGGCAGACATAGGGTATCTTAGCCTAATAGATGCGGGGGATAGCGCAGTGATTAGCGCGTTCGGCTTCGGATCAAGAGGTCCGTGGTTCGAATCCCGCCA
The DNA here is from genome assembly GCA_936450465.1 of Gibbula magus. NCBI lineage: Eukaryota > Metazoa > Mollusca > Gastropoda > Trochida > Trochidae > Gibbula > Gibbula magus. The sequence goes on along the minus strand of OW388306.1, from coordinate 40,644,645 downwards.
GGGGCACGGCAACTTTGTTCTGCTCTACACACAGTAAGGTTTTGGTGCAATGCTACACTGAATTCCAGTGCAGTACCACCCATGGATCCCTAGTTCCAGCCGTTGCTCGCAGGTTTCACTGCAAAGCATAGGCACATGGCGTTGCGGGCTTTCTCCCTGCAATAATACTATCAGTTAATATCAGTTAAATACTCTTGAAAGCGGTGTTAAACCACAACTCATCTCACCTCTTTCATTTACCCTAGTACGAAATATTCTTATATTATGTTCGCAATACAAGACACTTCTGATGACATCATCGGATTGTTGTTTCAATATTCATGTAAAACTTGCATCGTTGCTTGTTGATAGATGTATGAGCCATTTTCAAACGTCTAAATCGCTAACCGGCCATGGGGGTTAACGCTTTTATTTACTAATTAAACGTTGTATGGCAAACCCGACGTTGTCACCGCCATTTGAGGTCAAATGTCGAAGTTAAATTGTCAGCATTATGTATTCATAGAGCAGTCCAATATACACTGATTCAACCGGTTAATTGCCTAATGGGACACACGTACGTGCTTGTCGTAACGTAGCACAATGGTATTTGGATCCCATGATGTCACTAAGAGCTTGCGAGGACAGTACTTTTTTATGTTAATAGGTGCAAAACATTCAATGCCAATAAAACAGCTACATGATGACACAAATGGAGTAAACACAATATCAGGTTGCTGCCACATTTCCCGCGGACCCATCCCCTAAGACCTAAAAAAAATGTTTCTTGTCTTTTCAGGCTGACAAAAATGATGCGATGAGGCGATTTTTGTTTTGTTTTTACGACATTTTTTTTTGGAATGAAGAGATAAACACACAAAATTTAAACAATAATTTAGCACAAACCCTCTTAAATATGTGTTACTATTCCAAATACTCAATAATCTCACCCCTACACTCCATCTCATCAGAAACGAGTGACATTTTCTTTGTCCAATGTATCCTGAGGCTAAAAATTAGAGTTATCTTCCCCTTAATTTTGTAAAACCTATAAAAAAAAACACCTGAGGCGTGGGTTTGAAACTGACGCGGGCGGAAACCAGAAACAATTCTTTTTTGTGTGTGCACAAACACGGTATGGAATTCATTTATAAATTGTTGTACGAATTTCAGGCAAGTATTCAAGAAGTTCGCTGTACCACAATGTGTTTTGTAATAAAGTATAGTTTTGCCCTGAACCATTATAGTTAAGCACGAGGACGTTATATTTTGAAGGTCAGTACCAAGTTTATCTTTTTTGAAGAGTGTATCATACGAACGTTTCAATTTTAACTGAAAAAACCCTCTTTAAACTGCGGCGGGGTGTATTACGTACTTAACTGTGTACAGCTGCTGAACAAAAGTTTGTTACATTGCTATGTTTACATGACGTTTGAGACTTAATACACAAATAACAAGTTTATAAATGGTTGTATTGTAGCACTATTTGGTATCAAAAGAAAGTACATGAACTCAGGAATATTAATATCTTTTGTTTTTCTCAGTACCTGTATTGCTTTAGACATGAATTCCTGGAAACTGCGACAGGTATCTTTTTATACAAAATACCATATTTATTTACCAACTTTCAAAACTCCTTGCTTGAAGTAGGCAATTCCTTAGCAGTTGCGTTACCAATAATGTCCCATAAAGTCCACATAGGGTTAATGTTTTGGGAATGCCAAGGCTATTCCAATTATGGTATGTTCAGAACAGCCCAAAATGAAACACCACTCTCAGAAAATTGTATTTTGCAGAAATCTGATTTTTGAATCAGAAATACAAGACATTCTTACTATGTTTTAAATCGTTAATGATCCAATTCTGATATTTCTGGGAAATACAGAATACCAACCACCGTTAAGATTCCAGCAGCAATTTTCTGACAATATCCCCCAACTTGGGGGTTGGTGTTTTACAGTCACCTCTGGGCAATAATTTCTGTATCTCTTACTTTGAAAACGCCCTACTTACATCTTACGAATATTACTAAAACATGTGAAAATAGATTTGTCAGCGAAAGGAACATTGTAAAATATGCGTGCTCTTCTCCAATTTCTTCTTCGTTTTCTCTCCAGTCATTCAAAATGAGTTTTCTGCACGAGGACCTAGCATTTAAACCCAAATTGTTGAACATGCCCGGAGATAGTCATGTGGCTGATCCACAAATCAACTCTTTATTGCACAATACCCCTCAAAATGTTAAGAGTTGAGACTCTGTTCTCTTACACTGATTTCGTGTCAATCTCACTTCTCCATAAATAGTGTTTCGTTGTCTGCAATCTATTCCTGCAGCTATAACATGTTCTGTAGCATGAAATGTTTAAATCAACTTCTTCACACCATGATTTTTTACCCTGCACATGTATATTTCGGTCATTACTTTTGAACTGGTATCCATTCCATTCCGGTATGCCTGACGGTGGCAATCCAGGTTATTTCACTAAAAGTCGTATTTCGTCACTTTAACATATTCACTGAATGATATATTTATATTACCAGTTGTCTGAGACAAGTATGCCAATGAAAGCAGATACATTTTTCATTTGCAATATAAATTATTAGAGATAACGGGCAAAAAGTTTTGAAACATTTTCAGAACCTATGTAAATTTAAAAAACTTCACATTCGATGAAATAATGTACATACGTTATTCAAAAGCAATATATGTGTTGAAGAAATATGCAATAGTTATGTTTCAAAACATTTTAAAGTTGATGTGCAAAACAAGAATGAACTCACCGCGACGAACTGATGATACCTTCAGTATTCACTTTATAACTAATTTCAGAGCAACCAGAATCTAACTTAATGAATGCATAATATCAACAATTTCCCAACTTCATTTGCATTTACAATGATTTGACTACCTTATTATGAGAAGAAAACACTACGTTTATAAGTTTTGTGGAAAATAATGAAACAAATGTTGCGAGTGTTGTTAATGTAACAAACTTTTGTTCAGCAGCTGTATGCTGTGGAAATGTCTTGTGTATGGAGCTTTATGAATATGGTATTTCTGAGGTAAATTTTGTGAAACATGCGCTTGTTGCATTTTGGCAAAATGGAAATTTGAAGGGAATGCTTCAAATATATGAATTATCTATCATTGCGGATATGTTGCCTTTTTGTGTGTTTTTTTTACTTTTGTCAAGTGTCGTGGATTTAGATTCAAAGGACTTGATATAAGGCTTGACGGACATGCGAGCAATATAGACTCAATTTTAGTGATGTGGATCCCGCCAGGGGCACGGAAACTTTGTCTGCAGTAGAGAACTGTTCTACATGCAGTAAGGTTGGGATGCAATGCTACACTGAATTTCAGCGTAGTATCACCCATGGTTCGCTAGTTCCAACCGATGCTCGCAGGTTTTACCGCAAAGCATAGCCACATGGCGTTGCGAGCTTTCTCCCTGCCATAATACTAGCAGCCGCGATATAAGTGAAATACTCTTGAAAGCGGCGTTAAACCCCAACTCACCTCACCTCACCTAGTGATGTGGGCATGTTGGGTCATTCCTATTCTCTTTTTCTCTCTCATAACCAATTTGGTACACTCTTTTGGTCAACATCATCTCTTCATATACAATGTTTCTGTTTTAGACAAACTGTTCTCACACGGCTGGATAGACATGAGACCATTAGGATTTCCCATTGCTGTTATGATGTCTCCTTCTTGGAAGATACTCAGACGAATTACAGAACTGATCTGAAACAAGGTCATACTAGGAGGACTAAGGAGCCCGATTAAATTTTATGGACAGTCACAGAAAAAAGAAAGCATTCCAGATTCTATTTCAGTACCAAAGTAAGTTAATTGTGAATGTCCGCGAACAGCATTATGTCATAAAACGTACGTAATGTTGAATCAGTTGGTTAAGATTTCTTAGTGGAATGACGTGAAGGATTGTATGCAAGTGCCTAATTAGATTTAATAATACTATATATATATAATATACTCAGCTTCTTCAGGCCATTACATGAAGAAGCTGAGTAAAGCTGAAAGCGCTAGCCATAAAATGGATGTTTACTACTTCTGACTCCATCATTTTTTAGATATTTCATGCCTGAGAGTTTGACAATCTTCTGATTGTGAACTTTGTGTGTATATATATATATATATATATATATATATATATATATATATATATATATATATATATATATATATATATATATATATATATATATATATATATATATATATATATATATAAATGAGTCGTTTCTCACGTGAAGTAAGGTTATATATAGAAAAGAGTAAACATCAGATGGGTTTGACTGGATCAATCTTCTTTAATACGATGAGCTCATTTCCACCATATACTGGTCGAAATGAGCTCATCGTATTAATGAAGATTGGTCCAGTCAAACCCATCTGATGTTTACTCTTTTCTATGTAATAAAGGCCAAATAAAATATCATGAAACACAAGAGATGTTGTAAAGATAACTACAATATACACTCAACCGCAAAAGAAGCGTCACCACATTTTCAACAGTGTGAAAACGAAATACTGCTGCCGGAGAAAGACGATTTTTAATGATCTTCATTAGGGCATTATTCGTAAAGCGTCATACCTCATTAATACATCAGGGTGTAATGCTTCTATTTCCATGTCTGTTCAAGTACACTTTGGGTGTTGAAATCGCTTTTTTTTTGGCCAGAATGTTTGGCATTTAACTTAAAAAATCATAAAATGAAGAAATTGAATTAATAAAATATGTTATCGAAATAAATAACCTTATTGGACTTAAATTTGTTGGTGCGTCTTTACTGTAGAACGTCACAAAACAAGCCAAGAAAGTCCTTTTTAATTCCTTTAACTCGCCCAGTTATGAAGATTCAAACCGATGATTTCTTAAAACATGGATTTCACAGAAATATGAACAGATAATGTTTTGAAATTTTAAATCTCATTTACTTAGCTTCTGGAGACATGATTTCTCTCTGTTTCAGTAGCGCGAATTGAATTATCTTGTATTTTGTATGGTGAGGTTTCTTTTGCGGTTGAGTGTAGGCATGCCGCAGAACGCAAAATGAATGGGGTGAAGGAAGGTTACTTTTAGAACGTGTGTATCAATTGTGACATGTCAATGTTGATATTATGTCCACCAAAAAGAGGTGAGGTGAGGTGAGTTGAGGTTTAAAGCCGCTTTTAAGAGTATTTCACTTATATCGCGGCTGCTAATATTACGGCAAGAGAAAGCCCGCAACGCCATATGGCTATGCATTGCGGTGAAACCTGCGAGCAACGGCTGGAACTAGTCGAACCATGGGTGGTACTGCACTGAAATTCAGTGTAGCATTGCACCCAAATCTTACTGCGTGTAGAACAGTTCTCTACTGCAGACAAAGTTGCCGTGCTCCTGGCGGGATCGTGCTACAGCATAAACGTCGTGCTTGAATCACGGGCATACACGATAAACGCAATTTTGTTCAGAAATTTTGAGCACTGATACATTGCATTGCCTATAAGGACTGGGTGGTTTTTTAGAATGAATTAGTTCACACAATGGCTTCATCATGGACAGTAGGAGGACAAGTACACTATTCATTCAGGAAAGGTAACTTTAAGTTTTTTACTCCGTACTTTTTAAAAGTTTATTTTAAAAAGTCAATACTAATATTTACTAAATTGGTTTATTTAACAGTTAGTGTTCTAATTCAAAAAAATTTGAATCATATTAAGTGACAAGTTGAGCTGTATTTACTAATTTAAGAGATGTCATATTTATTGTTGCATATGCCAATTAGCATCACGTCTATATTGTTTATTATCTATTATTTCAGGTTACTGCTTGAACGAAATTGTTCTTAATGGTCTGGGAAATGATTTAGTATGTAACGTCGTACTGGATATTTCTCGGACGCTGCGTTACATTACAAGGTTTCAGTGAAACGACCCTGCAGCCTCCATCTTAAAACAAACACTCCAAAAAGGTAAATAATTTTATGACAATTTCTCCACATTCTTTATATAGCTCTTTATAACTGCTGAATATTATTTTTTTATATCGTGGGGGAAAACAGAACAAAAAATAATAAAATTATATTTTCAAACATTGGCAACATTGTTTGATGCATGCAACCATATTCACTTAATTTCGTGATGTAATGATATACACTTTAAACAATCGGAAAGGAAACACAAAAATCAATTTTTAAACTAATAAGTGTTTAATTGTGTATTTTCAACACAAATAAAACACTCAGTTGGCATTGTTTGTTGTGTTTGAGCTTGAGTACTTTTTAGTCCGATTTATAATCCCAATTTATCCATTTAGAACATGAAGCAACTCTAAATGATACCATTACAGGTAGATTCTGATAGTGCTGATTTAAAACAAAGGTTATAGAGATAATATTATGACTCCGATCGTGCTTGATAAGCTGAAGGTTTTTGCACTGTTGTTAATTATCAGGATTTATTTCACATTATTATCGGACCTTTATCTGATATTATCCTTTTAGAACTCCTTTGCACGACTTGATGTTCTGATTATTCAAACTGCCAAATCTCTCTCCATTTGAAATGGTCTGGTTTTGTTTTAGACTAAATATGATTTTGCTAATTTTAGGGTGTTTTGCCAACAGTTTCTCGTTTAGGTTAAGATGTTCAAATGACATCTGGTTTGAAAGTTTGATTACAGATTTCTCCAACTTAAATTTGAGGACTGAATTCTCTACACTAGATTCATGATCGCCTGCAAACAGCAATGTGAGGTTTCCTATAATCGAGACTGTGGTAATCACGAGCTAACCAAGCACTGTGATGTGTATCTGGACAAGGGGAAATACACAATGGACGACTCAAGATGGTTACAGTACATATTCCCCATTATCAGGTAAGATTATGTACGTTATTGGTACCAAGAGGCGAGGTTGATATACACTGTCGGCCAAAAGAAACGCCTACTTGATTTTTCTTAAAATGAAAGATGCAATAATTTCTGAAATATAATTAATGGTGGTCTCCACGTTATGCTGAAGCAATAACTAATATGAAAGTCCATTGAAATCGTGGAAAACTGTGATTCGAGGCATTAACATTCATGAAAACCACGCCAAATGAAGACGGCTAGTTTAGGTTGATTCACTTGCGCACCATAACCAAGTACATCTGTAGCATCATCACCACTTTAATGCGATGCGTGTCTGTATTGTTGCTCATGGTTGTATGAAAATCTTTTTAAATTTGTTTCTGACTAAACACTGATCGAAAACTGAACAATTATTATTTTCTCATTTCAACATTTCGTGACATGAATTTCTGAAATTCAAATATATTATGCAGAAATGGTGCAACTTCAATATGCTATAATATTGCTAGTCTGTTCATTATAGTTTGTACGATATCTGATAAGATATCTAATACGCGTTTCTTTTGGCCGACAGTGTAATCAAGGTCTGGCAGATACATGTTACTCATACCTAACATATTCTCATCCTAATCCAGTAGAAATAAAGGGTTTTGGAGACAACCTACTCGTTTTTGGTCAACCTCAAAAGATTTCAAATTTTCTAAAGTATTGAGTGATAAAAAACATTTTCACAAAGTAATATTATATTGTTCAGATATTGGTTCGATCTGTGGAGCGCAATCTTGATGCGATCGATTAAAATCTATCTCCACCTTTGTGTGGGTTAGTTTGCATAATTAAATTAAATAATAAAGTAATAATCTAAATAATAACAGTAACAATTATGATTATAAATACTAATAATAAAAATGATTAGAAATCAAGGCGAAAAACGATTTTATTTTCCTTTGAAATATTAATTAGGTATGTTTCGATTTATTTTTTTAGAATTTTTATAGAAAATGCTCCCTGTTCATCACAATGGTGCCGATGTATTGTGTTTCCATCAAAACGATATTATTGAGTATGTTTATATGAGTCGTAACACCCAATTTGGTTACATCCTTCATTGGGGATTACGCAGACACCAGTCAACTTTAGTGAGTTGACTTTGACCATAATCATATGAACCGTAGCACCCAATGTCCCCTACTTGGTGATCACCATAACACTCTTTACCAGTAATGCAATTTATGAAGAACCACATTTTTGACCAAATGATAAAAAACCATATGTCATACCTCACTCAATTCTCGTGACGCGGGCATGTACCGCACCTTGTTGGGTCTTTCCTATTCTCTTTTTCTCTCTCGTAAACAAGTTGGTACACTCTTTTGGTCAACATCATCTCTTCGGGAACCAGTGATTTCGTAGGAGGAACCGGTTCGTAGGAGTGGTGATTTCGTAGGAGGATCCAGTTCGTAGGAGGATATTTCGGTGAAGTCGTAGGAGGATTATTATAATGAAATTACTTAGGTAATTAATTACTAGTTTGTCATTTCATTTCGATATAATGGGAATATGGGGAATGCGATCCTCCTACGAAATCACCTACACCCATCTCTTCATATACAATGTTTCTATTTAGACAAACTGTTATCACACGGCTGGATGGACATGCGACCATTAGGATTTCCCCTTGCTGTTATGCCGTCTGCTTCTCGGAAGATGCTCGGACATAAACACAAGAACTGGTCTAAAGGAAGGTCATATTGTGAGAGCTATGGAGCCCGATTATACTCTATGGACAGTCACAGAAAAAGGGAAGCATTACAGATTTTGTTCCAGAGCAAAAGTAAGTGAAACAGTAATGATTATGGATATGATTATACTGACCCGGATTAATAATAAACATTAAGGTGAGGTGAGGTGAGTTAGGGTTTAACGCTGCTTTCAAGAGTAGTTCACTTATATCGCGGCTGCTAGTATTACGGCAGGGAGAAAGCCCCCAATGCATGTGGCTATGCACTGCGGTGAAACCTACGAGCAGCGGCTGGAACCAGCGAACCATGGGTGGTACTGCACTGAAATTCAGTGTAGCAACGCACCCAAACCTTACTGCGTGAAGAACAGTTCTCTACTGCAGACAAAGTTGCCGTGCCCCTGGCGGGATTCGAACCCGGGACCTCTTGATCATGGCGTTGCGGGCTTCTCCCCGATATATATATATAAGTGAAATACTCTTGAAAGCGGCGTAAAACCACAACTCACCTCACCTCATAACATGACATTGCACGAGACCAATCCTTATGTTTGTGAAGCTGCTTCCGTGCATCCTCTGAAGACGAGGACAACATGATACATGGATATATACAAAAAAAAATTATATTCAATTAACATTACAAATTGCTATACCATTTGAAAGGGAAGGAACTGTCCTATTTTCTTAAACCAGGATAAACAAATTAAGTCGTACCTTGAGCATACATTCTGAGTTCTGAATCTACCAGGTACATGCTCTCATTAGTATAAGTTATCCGTATATGTTTAATCTGTTTTAAAGGTTCCTAAACTCGAGTTATAAACCTTTATTCACAGACATTACCCTTCATGAACGATACTGGTTGGGTCTTAAGCAAGTCTCAGATGATGGATGGATGTGGAACTCAAATAAATCAATGGATCCCGGGTTCTGGATGCCAGGCGAACCAAACAATGGAGGTGGACTGCAACGTGGTGTCCTTTACCCTTGGATGGGTTTTGGGATGGACGATTGTCCTGGTAAATATAGATTTTTTTTTTATCTGTGAACTGACTTATCAACGATCTGGCGACTCATAAATGGGATGAAGTGGTACTGTACTTTATACGGTCATTATTTTAGAAGTTGTAGATCATTCTTAACTTTTCCTCACTTGGTTCTGAAGCAATGACTGATTTAATTGTAGTTTGAGACCATTTGAGAAGTACTGTAGTAATGTCCTGTTGACGATTTCTTTTTATCTGTGAACAAATGCACGGTCTGTGTAAACTGAACACATCATTCTAACTCCGAGCCCTCCACTGGCTGTCCAAATTCAATACACTGTCGGCCAAAAAAACGCCTACCAGATAAACTTTCATACAACCACGAGCAATAATACAGGCACGCATTCACATTAAAGTGGTGATGACTCGACAGATGAACGTGGCTACGGTGCGCAAGTGAATCAACGGGAAATAGCGGGGTTTTCATGAAGTTTTTCCACGATTTCAATGGACTTTCATATCAATTTGTTTTCAGTATTCAGCACGTGGACACCAACATTGATAATATTTAAAAAATTAAAAATCAAGTAGGCGTTTCTTTTGGCCGACAGTGTACATGGATTCAGTGTGTGATTTTCCTTCTGACTCAGCTGTACCTCTTTTGGAGCCGTTTTGTGGAGCACGGTGGTGTAGTGGTTAGCGTGTCTGCCTCTCACGCCAACGACCCGGGTTCGAATCCCATTGGAGACACAAACGATTTGGGACTTGGGTCAAAAGCTGTATTGTGTCCTTGGGCAAGGCACTTCATCCACATTGCACTCGGTCCACCCAGCTGTACAATGGGTACCTGGTTATACGGATGTACTGTCCGAAATGGACAGCGCAGGTAAGCAGCTTCGAAAAAGTACATACCGTCAGGGTATTAATGCACATTAGTGAACCGTCGGTGATCAGCAACTCGCAAGAGATGGATACTTGACGTAAAACTCATCATCATCATCATCATCATCGTATCAGCATGGATCCACCATCACACACTCTCCTTTATGTTGACCCGAAGGCCAAGTTTAGCGCAGATAAGTTCCGCAACAGAGATGAACGACCAGTTTTCCCTATGTGTTAGAACTATGTGCATGTGATGCACTGTGATGTCCCCGGCTCCAACTTTCAATCCAACAAAGTCATCTTACCCTTATTTTTCACTTATGCCAGATACAATCCAAAAAGAGTTCCTAACTTCCATATGCACTTAGTTCAAACCGTTTCCATGGAAACCAGAATTATTTTTTTTAAAAATCACAACAAGCTCAGTAAAAAAGGCACCACTTCACCACTAGGTCTAACCGCATACCAAGTTTCATAAACATGATATTGAACTGTTTTTTAAATATGGCCCGGAAACGAAAGCATTTCGGAAGAACGGAAGCGAAAGGACGGAAGGATAGAGGCGAAACCATTATAAGGTGTTTCAAGAACAGACGTAAGAACCGTTTCTGCGTTTGACAATACTTTCATTCTTATTTTTGAAAATCTACAGTAATTGTGATGGCATGTATCTTAATTTATTAGACATGTTATAGCCTATGATTATTTAAGAAATAGAAGACGAGTTGGCGTGCTTTATCGTTGAATAAAACATAGCAGGGGGCATAAAGCACGAAGGGCGCAGCCCTGAGTGTTTTATGCTCTCTGCTATGTTTTATTCTACGACAAAGCCCAACAACGAGTCTTCTATTTCTTATATGAGATGCCCTTAAACACATACTCGCTTTTATATTTAACAAACCCGTCTAAAATCACGAGCATGATTTATTGTCTCATAAAGCACGCTGTCGGTCCCATAGACCGCCTGTGTTTTTTTGCCGTGGGTACCTTATATAAAGATATAGGGTATGATTAATGGGGAATGGACCGGATGTATAATATCTGATGAAATTACTTTTGTAAACATTATATCTCTTATAGGTTAAATGAATTATGACGAACAGTATTCGATGACATCATTTCAAACTTAGATGATACTCGCACTGTAAAGACATGCTTATAGTTCTGTAAGTTTGATCAATAAAAAAACAATAAAAACATATATCTCTCACTTGCATCTGATTCACCTCAATTATTTATTATGTTTTTATGAAACGGTCTTTGTTGTTTGTGTATCAAGCAAGCATTGAAGATGTCCCTCAAACATCTTTGAATTTTTATTTCTAACTAAAAACCGAAACTGAGCGCAGGTGTTAGCCGTCTATAGAAAGACTTGTTACATTTCGTTTCTGGAATATTGTAACATTGTAATCAACTGGTAGATTTGGTTAGACTTACATGTTTCGTGACGTCATACATGGATTAAGATGGAGAATGCATTCGGAGCAGTGGATTCGTTATTCGTTAATAATCAACTCGCCCCTTCGGGGTTAAGAGAGATAACATCATACACAGCTGAACACATAATTTATCGATTAGTCGTGAATTTTATTGTCGCATTTATCAACAACTCTTTCTTTTTATTATTTCATTTTGTATATCTTTTTATATTTTTGATCTTAGATTAGAAAGTTGGAAAATATTCTTGTTATCTCGTGTGTTAATATAAATATGTATAAACCTAGCTCAGGATATCTCTTTACACTTTGAGATAACTGCATTTCTTGTAATAACCTTTGATCAGGTTTCAACACGAATTTTAAGGTTTTACTACGACTAGAGGTTTTACCAACCGTCGAAAGTTAACCTCATAGCAGGTTAATTTTCAACATTTAGTAAGACCTGAAGTTTTACAATCTAAGTGTAAGACCTAACTCCAAATAACCTCAATCTCCTGTTCAGTTAGGTACTCAAAAATGTCCAAGTTTAAAATTTGCATAGTTGACAATGCGGGAATCGAACCCGCAATCCTCCGATTTGTAGCCCAAGACTTGTCCCACTAGACCACAGAGGATTGGTGGCGAAATGAAAAGTAAAACCTCGCAAGCTCGGTTTTACTTTTCATTTCTAGCCACCCTCAGGTGTTAGAAATGTCTACCAAAACCCGACCCTCGTGCTTTCTCCCTGACGTAATGTACAGCTAAACAACAGCTCGTATTTTTCTTATCCGATAATGATCAGAGAAGTCACACATTATATTTAACATGTACATTTAACATCCTATTAAAAACATGAATTAAAATAACTAAGTCTAAATTAAAAAGTAGAGCCACCTAGGCAGGAAGATGGGTAAACATTTTCTTATTAAAATTATGGCGGCAAATGAGTTTCGTTAAAAGGGAAGATGTTTGCGGAGCGGAAGTCCCCCTTTTATTAAATTATTAATGAACCCCTCATAAAGTCGTTTGAAAAACTTGACATGTATAGGTGAGGTGAGGTGAGTTGTGGTTTAACGCCGCTTTCAAGAGTATTTCACTTATATCGCGGCTGCTAGTACTGCGGCAGGGAAAAAGCCCGCAACGCCATGTGGCTATGCATTGCGGTGAAACCAGCGAGCATCGGCTGGAACTAGCGAACAATGGGTGGTACTACGCTGAAATTCAGTGTAGCATTGCACCCAAACCTTACTGCGTGTGGAACAGTTCTCTACTGCAGACAAAGTTGTCGTGCCCCTGGCGGGATTCGAACCCCGGACCTCTTGATCCGAAGCCGAACGCGCTTTTGACATGTATATACTGTATTGATATCATTCGATTTCATATTGGTTAATAACTAAAACTTGGAAATGAATAGTTCGAAATTTCAGTGTCAGTGGTAGTATCCACCGTTTATAAATAATGTTTTGCTATATCTCACTAGTACCCATGAGCCATTCCTGAAACGAGTTCCAGAGATAAATTCAGTTAAAGGTACATTCATTGGGTTTCATAACATTTTGTTTGTCTTTAATACGTCCCAACTCACCATATGTGTTGATTACAATACAAATAAATTCACTCAGCTTGCATATTCATCCTCAATCGACAATTATATCATAATTACTAGTTTCCAATTAAAATCGAGTAACATCATTATGCATGTGTAGAAACCGAAACTGCACGTACCATTTACATGCACAGTAGTACTATGACCTATTGAACATTATCAACTCAAATTTGTCATTTTGTCTGTTGTAAATAAGATTCTAAAATTACGTTTGAGTCATTGGCGATGCATTGTCCGGTTTTCGATCAGAAATCGCTACTTTTACTCATATCGTCAGTATACAAAGTCGACTATTATAAAATACCTCTCGATAAAATAGCACATTTTATAACGTTTGGAATATGTGACCCCCAAAAATACAATGGATTAATGGACCGGGATGTTGAGTAACGTACTAGCTTCACAATAGGTGCTTAGTCGGATTTGGTATCGATCCTGAGTTATCTATAAAGTAAAGTATAAATCATGCTGACAAAAGTGTTTTATCTTCCTGAAACTTTGTTTGTGTATTACCGACTAACTGAAGTGGTACTTCAAAAATAATTTATCTTTCAAAGATGTGTTTTATAAATTATGTGGGACCGGTGGGATATGTCATCTTCTGATGATTTATTTTCAGCTTGGTATCTAATGTAAAAACATTATTGTGAAAACATTATTGTGATCTCTTTAAAGACATTCCCACTAATGGCTGCAAAATTGCATAAATGGCCTTAAACAGTAACTCAATCACTCACTTTAAAGAGGCTGTAGTTTTTTTTTGCAAAATTTATTTTTTCAAATTTCCCATATATAATGACAGTTTGTGTCATTTGGATTTACTTTAGAGGGTAAAACATCTTATTACACAAGCCAATTATTCGTAGTAGTAATAACAGTGTTGCGTTTAAAGCAAACTTTGCATGGCCGCCATTGTATTGTGAACACATTTTATTATTTCGAATTACAAAAAAACCATTCCCATGGCTTTACTGAGCCATGTAGACTCATTTTTAACTTGATTTTCCTAAGAGAGATTGGTGTTTTACGATTGGTTAAATTATTCTTCAAATACATTTCATCGAAAAAAACGTGCTACTGCCCCTTTAAAGGCATTAACATATCATGTTTTAATTGATTGCTCAATGGAGATTTAGCTACTGTTGATGATATACTACGCACAACAAAACAATCAGCAGTTTAGGAGACTATGATAAGACATTTTGTTAATTAATATTAATAATATCCAAAACATTTTATCAGTGCCCAGTGTATTGATGATCTTAATCCAGTAAATTGATATTGGTCCTTACACCAGAAACCGTTTAAGATAGGGTTGGGGGCATGATTACCTTGATGGAGTTCGAAAATGAGAAGCGTGTAATTATTTTTTTCTAGAGTTATTGCCCTTGTTCAGTATTTTTGGACTTTGTTCATCGTATCTCCAAAGGGGGCAGCTTTTCTCAGAAACTATTTAATGTATGATAACCAAATTTGGTGTGTTTCTTGAGGGCATAAATACCTCGATGGAGTTCGAAAATGAGAAGCTCACAATTATTTTTTCCAGAGTTATTGCCCTTGTTCCGTATTGTTGGACTTTGTTCATTGTATCACCGAAGGGGACAGTTTTTTCTGTAGGATAACCAAATTTAGTGTGTTGCTTAAGGGCATCAATGCCTTGATGGAATGAAAATGAGTAATGCACAATTATTTCTTCTCAAAATATTGCCCTTGTTCCAATTTCTTGGGTCTGGCGGGGGATGTTGATGACTTTGTCTTCTTGTTATTATTAAATCTGAATGGTATCCTAAGTTTTGGTGATCAGCACCTTTGAAGTAGGTAAAGTAGCCTGGTCAGCAAATCCTACTTAAATGATTTCCCTGAAAGGTGTGCATAAAGCAAAAGAATAACTAATATCAAGTGTCAACAAGAAAAACAACGTTTCACAAACTACGGTAATCAGAATGAGTTTGTTTCATTGAGTATTTGATTATTAAAGGATCAAGTAAACTTTAGTCTTTTAAACTGCCTAACGTGACAAGTTAATTATTTATTAGGTTACACAATTCAACAAGTGTATCAAGTTTTTCTGTAATTTGTTTCAAGTAATTGGAGGGAAGGTGATGCTTGCCGCCGCTTTCAATAGTATTTCACTCATAGCACGGCTGCTAGTATTATTGCACCAACCCCATGATGTCTATGCATTGAGGTGAAACCTTGGAACATTGGCTGAACTAGCGAACCATGGGTGGTACTACGCTGAAACTTAGTTTAGCATTGCACCCAAACCTTACTGCGTATCGAACAGTTATCTACAGCAGACAAAGATGCCGAGCCCCTGGCAGGATTCGAACCCCGGACCTCTGCATCCGAAGACAAAGGCCCTAACCACTACACTATCCCACCCCAAGTAATTGGAATGCTATAAATTTATTTCAGTATGCACTTGTAATTTTGTTACATGATTATGAACAAGGTCATCTAGATCTCTACAGTCTAGATTCATCAAAATCA
This sequence comes from Gibbula magus, assembly GCA_936450465.1. NCBI lineage: Eukaryota > Metazoa > Mollusca > Gastropoda > Trochida > Trochidae > Gibbula > Gibbula magus. Next base: position 40,628,674 of record OW388306.1, on the reverse strand, counting down.
GTTATCATCATGTACCATTTATTATCAAATCATTCATGGAAAATTACATGGCCATATTTATACATTACACAGACAATCGAATAAGCATGTTTATCTAAATTTGACATGTAATTTAACAATGTGACATTGACAAGTACTTCAGAGTATTAATTGTTGACTGGCTGCAAGAGTTTATCATAAATGTGCCTTTTTAAAACTTGAATAAATGGCAATATTGTAGATTTCCTACCATTTTAGCAGCAAATGTTCCTCATGACATTCCTCAAGGGAAACCCAGCACAAAAACTTCAGAGGAAAGAGGTAATTTGCAAGAATTTTATCACCCAGGTTACCAAACCATGATATGCACTTATAAGGAATTATTTTGAAATTTAATGTGGAACCTTATTCAAATTTGCACCGAAAAATTTGTGGTGAGGTGAGGTGAATTTGGGTTTAACGCTGAAATTCACAGTTGCATTGCACCCAAACCTTACTCCGTGTAGAACAGTTCTCTACTGCAGACAAAGTTGCCGTGCCCCGGCAGGATTCGAACCCCACACCTCTTAATCCAAAGCAGAACGCGCTAACCACTGGGCTATCCCGCCCCTCCTCCCCCTGAATCAACAGTCAAAAGGCCATATTCAATATGTTTATCAGAACTACCAATACTTTAAAATTTTTCTTGACATTGAGTCTGCACACAACTTTTCAGCTCTCTAGACCTTTTGGAACTAGAAAAGAAGATGAAAATAGGTTTTTAAGGATGTGACCCCTGTGACCCCGTTTGGGGTCACGGGGTCACAAAATTTACATATTAGATTCCCCATTGGCCAAGGAGTCTGCACACAACTGTTCAGTTCTCTAGACCTTTTGGAACTGGAGAAGAAATGAAAATAGGTTTTTAAGGATGTGACCCCTGTGACCCCATTTGGGACACAGGGTCACGAGATTAACAATTTAGAATCCCCATTAGCAAAGGAGTCTGCACACAACATTTCAGCTCTCTAGATGTTTTGGAACTGGAGAAGAAGATGAAAATATGTTTTTAAGGTTGTGACCCCTGTGACCCTATATGGGGTCACAGAATCTACAATTGAGAATCCACTTTGGTCAAGGAGTCTGCACATAAAATTTCAGCTCTCCAGAGTTATTAGTACTGGAGGAAAAGTCGAAACAGAGAAAAGTTTACAGACGGACGCCGGATGCCATACATGCCATAAGCCCATCAGGGTTTGATTAGCTCAGAAGAGTCACTTTTAGTCCTTAGAATAAGTAACTTGGTGATATTTCTTTTATTTTCAGAAGTACAGACGTTTTAACACAGCACTGTTATGAATCCATCCTCTTCATTTTGAGCCAATCATAGCACTTGTTTCACTGAGTCTATCACAGAACATTGAGTCAATTAGAAAAATAGTCCTCGCATTCTTCTGCCCATTCCTTGTCTGTCATACAGGACATTGAACTTGTTCACAAACTGAAACACAAAAAGCATCAAGGTAGATGACACAAATTGGTTTCAGGGTAATATTTTCCTTCAACTTCCGACCACAAAATGTCATGACTGAATTTCTTCAATTATGTCTTGTAACTATTAAGCCATATTTAGAGATGCTGAATAAATGACGATTCTTAGTAAAATAACACTATGTGACTTCTAAACCAAATGTTCAAACTCAGGAGAAGTTCATTGAGAAAATTATTTAATTTTTTTTTATAACTCTGTAAATTGTAGTCTGTAATGCTTAAAAGGAGGGATCTATCAGGGTATTTTTTGTGGAAACGAAATTCGAGGGGATATCCCTGTTAACACATATATGTTATTAACACATGTTTAAAACAAAGTCAAATTGAAATATACTAATGGAGGTAATCTTTTGACGACTTTATATTTTACAACTTGATAAACACAAGTGCACATTTGTTGAAAAACTAAAAACAATGAGAACTGAAGCCATTCATCGGCAATACGAGTGGGAAAAACTTCGCTACAGCATAACAGCAAATTATTTATTAGTTTCATGACATGTTATGTGTTACTGTATGAATACTCTATCAGTGTATGTCTTTAGTGGTTAAAAATTTTAAAAATTAGGTACTATATAGCATGTTTTCATTTCACACAATGCAAAAAATCCAATATGGCGACAGAACCATCCCTTTAACCTCAAACTGAGACCAGTCCAAATCATTTACTAGGTACGCTGCCCCTGCTATCCTTACAAATAAAAGTCCTCTCTTTAAGGTCCAGCTTTATCTCGGACGGACAGATAAAGCTCAAACCTATATCTCCTTTCCACTTAAGAATTGACTTCAAAATTAAATTAAAAAAACGCTGTGCACACTGTGTAAATCCACGTAGCGGATTTACGCCAAGTTTGCAGAGAGTTTTTTAAGTTTATACCTCCATGAACTTAATTAATTTTGAAGTCAATACTTATAAATAAATAAATATATTCGTACCTGATGTTTTGAAAAGGTTTCATTGCTACAAATATACAAATTTGCAACAGTTAGAGCTGTACTATTTACGCATATGAAGACACCAAATATTAGCCCCGCCTACAATATGTTCATCAGCCAATGAAAATGCACAACGCAACTAGCCATGAACCTGACGTCATGGGGCATGGCTAAATGTGATGTGACGTCAAGAAATTAAGTTCATGCAGGTATAACTGAATCTCTTTGAGAGTGTTCGGCGAATCAGATTCACGCAAAGCAATTGCTATTTATTTATTTTGTGATGAGGATAATAATAAACAGTGAATACCTGGTTCATGGAATTGCACCCCTTTGTCATAGCTCCGAGATAAGCCATGAGACATACATCGTTGTGTTGCTGGGGAAAAAACATAAATAAGTTGCAATCACTGTATAAGAGGGATGGTAACATTTTAATTCACAAACAGAATGATATATATAAAGATGTTCATTATCCATGAAAAATTAATATCATAAAAACTAGGTTAATTGGAAAATATCCATATAACAATTGCTTTTCCTATTTTTATTTCTTTTGTAAAGTGATGGAAAAAAAGAGTGTGTTATTACATTATAGAAATCTTCTTTGAAGCGAGGTGTGTAGAGAACTGGTAGACGATAACATAAACTGTAAGCTTCCCTCAATACATCATGGTCCTTCGGGATCTCACCTGCACGGATATAAAACAAACTCTTCATTACAATTTCAGTGGTGAAATGACAGGATTTATTTAAAAACTACATAATGGCTGCAAACAAACTATCCTATTTTTGAATAGTTGGTCAACATTATAAAAGATTTATTAATATGGAAAATATTTCATCTGTTATCATATAAAGAACACAATCATAATCTTAATATTAGATATTTCATATTTTCCTTATTAATAGTGCTAGAGTCGTGAAATTGGGCTCATCTGAAAGTTGTCTAATACATCAAAATTTATTATATGATGAGCAGTGAAATACTGGGATTTATCGGTGAAAAAAAACTGTCTATCAAGCTACAGTGAAATAGCTTATATTTTCACTGCGAACAGTGACTGATATCATTTGACGTCATAAATTTTTTTTTGACACAGCGAATTGGCTTATGACGTCACAGTGTTCCTGTGGGGGCTGTTCCTAGCGTTTGGCGTAAAAAAGATCCTGTTTGGACGCAAATACAAGGATAATATCATAAAATAAATAGAATATCTGTCGATTCTTGACTAATACCATGTTCATCTCAAAGAGTGAGGTAGAAAGGTTATATTTTCATGAGTGGCGCATTAGTACTCATTTGCACCACTTTAAATGGCACCGCTGCAAGATTCTTATTTTTGAGAATAGGTCAATGAAATTTACTAATCATGATTTCTGCCTAACAAAGATGATATTCTCAAATTTGAGATTCCTAGCATTACTATTTCCTGGAGAGAAGTCAAAAGAAGGTTTGAGTGTGGACACCCTGCCATGCCTATATTTGAGGTGGGATCAAGACAAAAGGAAAAAAATCCTCCATACAGAGCTTCCTTTGTCAATTCAACTTCTGTCCCCAAGACACAACTCATGCTAGTCTCCATCACGGGTTATTTTAGCATTACCTCATTTCCTTAAAGATGCAACCATTGTGTGGGGATAAAAGTGAGGTGAGGTGAGGTGAGGTTTAATGCCCCTTTCAAGGGTATTTCACTTATATGACTTATATCACGGCTGCTAGTATTATGGCAAGGAGAAAGCCCACAACGCGATTGTGGCTATGCATTGGGGTGAAACCTGCGAGAATCGGCTGGAACTAAGATATGCGCATCTTGAAGGTACTAGGTTGGTACTACGCTGAAATTCAGTGTAGCATTGCACCCAAACCTTACTGCTTGTAGAACAGTTCTCTACTGCAGACAAAGTTGCCCTGCCCCTGGCGGAATTTGAACCCCAGACCTCTTGATCCAAAGCTGAACGCGCTAACCACTGCGCTATCCCGCCCCCATGGATAAGAGTAACCACATACCACGATTCAAAATTATAGTTGAAGGAAAAAGTGAAAACACAAACAGATTTCAAAGCAAGTAAGATGACAGCATTCTAACCTTGAAAATTTGTTGTTCATCACGATCTGTAATTATCATGAAGTTGAAACCATTGTGTCCCTGCTGGGAAATAAATAAAACAATTATTTCAACAATTTCCCATCACATACCTGCTTGTACTGCTTTCACATACTGCAGTATCAACTTGACACGGCTGTGCAACATCTTGATCGAACTGTGGGTTGCAATCAAATGTTCTGAAATGTAAAAAATTGAAATTGAATCTTCTATTAGCGACATTGGAACAATATTGTATGAGGCATGTAGTAAATACTAATGAGTTTCCTCATATGGCATTGGAACAATATTGTATGAGGCATGTAGAAAATAATTATTACTTTGAAGTCTTTCAATATATTTAATTTCATATGAATATTCTGAGTACCGGTAAATAAGTAAGTAGGGAGAAATAAGTGACGTTACAGAAAATACAAGTAGAAACATGAGCAGACCCTAGCTATCAATAGTGAGGATAGGTTAAATAATTTTAGAGACCTGCTCCGGATATAAACCTTACCCTTCAAATAGACAAAGTCTAAATTGTTACCGTGGAAAAAAAAAAAAAAAAATTTAGAAAAATCTGAAACCCCCAAAAGGCACATCTGCATGATATGGGGAGACTATATACCAAATTTGGTGAAGATTGGTCAAGTGGTTTTAGAGGTATGCTCCAGAAACAATGGGAACGCCGACGCCAATGCCAACGGGAACTCAACCAAAAACAATATGTCTCCTGACCCTTCGGGGAAGACATAAATATATATCTTGATCAGGGTCAAATTAACCATACCCAAAGACCAACCACATGAAGGTATCTGCCCAAAAGTATGTGCTAGCAAAACAAGAAAAAAGTGAGCATGGCTCACATACCCCCGTCATCCGCTATCCGCTAAGGTTACTATGTTTAAAAAAAAGCTTCAAGCATCATAATATTGTCCAAAATAATTTTAGGAACTGACTGTTATTACAAAATTTAATTCACCCAGATGTAATATTTTTTAGGTAACTTAATTTTTCCCATTAGGGCATCACACCGTTAATTTGTACCAAGTTCAATTACAGATTCAAGGGCTTTGAAATAATATTGCGGAACTGGACTGTAAACTCGATGAAGAGTATCATCTGGACTACCTACATGTAAAATTTCATTCACCTAGATGTAATAGTTTCCGAGAAAACTTGTCCCAATTGGAGCATCACAGCTCTTTTGGTACAAAGTTCAATTTCGGATTCAAGGGCCATAACTCCGAAAAAAATAAATATTTCGGAACTGGTTTTCGAACTCGATGAAGAGTATCATCTGGACTACCTCCATATTAAATTTCATTCACCTAGATGTAATAGTTTCCGAGAAAACTTGTCCCCATTGGAGCATCACAGTTCTTTTGGTTCTAAGTTCAATTTCGGATTCAAGGGCCATAACTCTGTAAAAAATAATATTTCGGAACTGGTTTTCAAACTCAATGAAGAGTATCATCTGAACTACTTCCATATTAAATTTCATTCACCTAGATGTAATAGTTTCTGAGAAAACTTGTCCCCATTGGAGCATCACAATTCTTCTGGTACAAAGTTCAATTTCGGATTCAAGGGCCATAACTCCGTAAAAAATAATATTTCGGAACTGGTTTTCGAACTCGATGAAGAGTATCATCTGGACTACCTCCATATTAAATTTCATTCACCTAGATGTAACAGTTTCTGAGAAAACTTGTCCCCATTGGAGCATCACAGTTCTTCTGGTACGAAGTTCAATTTCGGTTTCAAGGGCCATAACTCTGTAAAAAAAAATATTTCGGAACTGTTTTTCGAACTTGATGAAGAGTATCATCTGGACTACCTCCATATTAAATTTCATTCACCTAGATGTAACAGTTTCGGAGAAAACTTGTCCCCATTGGAACATCACAGTTCTTCTGGTACGAAGTTCAATTTCGGTTTCAAGGGCCATAACTCTGTACAAAATAATATTTCGGAACTGGTTTTCGAACTCGATAAAGAGTATGGTCATGAGTACTCACAACCAAAATTTCATTCACCTAGGTTGAACAGTATCCGAGAAAACTTGTCCTCATTGAACACAATAAAACTAAGTCCAAAAAGTGACGTTTCCATGGAAATGACAAAAAATATCAATCTCAGAAAATTGTCTGTGCGCGATCGGAAGAACATGGTTAACATCTGTACAAAGTTTGGTTGATGTAGCTTTGACGGTTTTTGAGAAAATTGACCGGACGGAAGGACGGACGGAATGACCGCTATATACCCCCGCTTACTTCGTAACGGGGGTATAATAAATCAACTGAATCATATCATATTAGACTTATGTTGATATACATATATATATATATGCCTACAACCACCATTTTGTTCATCAGATTGATAAAGACACAAGCATCTGTGTCGAAAACATCACATATCATGAACAAAGAAGTTGTTATCCATATAATTTTCCCAATTCATTTAAACTTCTAAAATACCTCTCAAAGTAGAAAGTAGTGATATCGAAAACATGACAATGCAACGTGACTGGTGAATGTAAATAAGACAAGCTTATTTTCAGAAACTTAACTGCAGGCAAAAGGAAAAATTGGGTTTTGTTCAATTGGTCATACAACTGTAAATGTAAATATGCATCAAAATGGGACATAAAGATGGGGTTTCTGCACATGTACAAGGCATTTTTCATTGGAAACAAGTAATTATGACATATTTGGAAATTGGGGGTGAATATGCAAGTTGACAGAATTTACTTGAAGGGAAATCTGCACATATGATCAAAGCCGAAACAAATATTTTGAAAACACTGAATGTCCATTCAAACCAATGTTTTGCTGAGTACAAATAGTGTCTACATGTTTTTAACTTCCTTGCAAATAATAACTCACACTAGTTTTCATCACTGGCTAATTTAAGCCTTGGTGCATTTCTTTTCTGTGCAATCATAGCGGAGCACACTATGAAGATCAGATACAGCATGTCGTTAAGCTAGCACAGAAAAGTTAAGACAATGCAGCAAGGCATACAATTTAATGAGCCAATGATGGAAAGTCGGGCAAGTTATGACCTGCTAGGTAACAAAGACATTTTACAAGCTGATGCAATGATGAAGGAGAACAAGTTCTACGGATAGTCAACTTCTTTATGCATCGATGCAACATTTCAGTGCACTTGCGACACCGTTATCAAGCAGGGCCCATATTTTCAATGCTGTCTTAGTGCTAAAATAGTTGTAAGTCAATGTTAATGTATGGCACTTACGACTATCTTAGCGCTAAGATAGCTTCGAAAATATTGGCCCTGGTAAGTAACAAGTTTCCAACTCTGCTGAATCTACATCTACTTTGTACAGCTACCTGTAGAACTCTCCCCCGTATCTGAGTTGGACATCCTGGCTACGTGATCCACTCCTATCCTCTCAGCCTCCTCTGTGGCCAGTGTGTAGGACAGCTCCACAAACAGCATGGTAGCCTGAGTGACAAAAATAGTTTAGATTGAGCATTAGAGCAATGAGACTGTAACAAGGAACTCTTTGTCGGGTACAGCTGGAATTGAGTGCAACTTTTGGAATCTAGTACCCATATTTAACTTATAGCCCCGGAGTTAATATGATTAATAAGAGCACATGTGCATAACATTTTCAAAGGCTGATGCTGATGAATAAAAGTTTTGAAGGTTAAACAGAGATCACCCTGGAGCAGAGTGTCAAAGGGAGAACAATCTCCCCTTTGCCTTACACAATGGGATTTTCAGATATTTCTAAATAATACTGATGATTTTAAGAATTTTAATTTTTTTGCAATGGGATGCAATCTCCCTTTGTCAGTATTTATTATGGTATATATTGATACATCAATGGGTAAATATCCCCAAATCCCTGTCTAAAGTGATCTCTGGATGGGATTTTCTCCCCTTGTCAGTATTTATTATGGGATATATTGGTACATCAATGGGTAAATATACCCAAATCCCTGTCTAAAGTGATCTCTGGTTAAAGTTCCAAAAACTGAATTGTACATCAAGGTCAAAGTTAGAAGGTAAATGAAAATGACTATTTCAATAGTCCTATGTCAAGGTAAACATATAAAGCAAGTTTCAAAGACATCATTGATCAATCAAAGTTTGAGCCCAGCTTGGTTAATGTTTAAGGCTATGCTTGAAGCGGCGTAATCACTTGATTGGAACCCGCATACGCCTCAGACGCACTCCGATTGCTCGAGTTTGAAATGACCGGCAAAGGCGGTGTGTAATGGCGGACAAATGTTATCCTTGCGACATTCAATAATTATTTTTTATGAATTTGCTTTTGACAATTTGATAGTTGGCTGATGTATTTTACAATATTATTTGTTCTTTAAAACAATGCATTACACGTTAATAAAATATTAACAGATGTTTTTAAATAATTTCCAAAAAATTCTTTTATGATATATAAATGTTTATTGAAGCTAGTTTAAGGGATGATAAACATAAACCCCCTTCTGTTTCAACCAGGGCTTAAAAACAAGTATTAACCCACCTCTCTGTTTACCAGATCTATCACAGATTCATAGATGGACACCGGCAACTGAAACAGAAACAGATAGACAATCAGTCATACAAATTGTTAAGTTATTTGGAATCGGCCACTTATTTTTACTTTAATATGTTAATGTGTGTTAATTAGAGGTTATTACATGTCATTTTTCATACCATACCTCATATCAGCCCGAGACACCCATATCAGCCCGAGGGCCGCAGGCCAGAGGGCTGATACGGGTCGAGGGCTGATATGGGGTATGGTATGAAAAATGACATGTTGTAACCTTTTTATCATATATTATACATTTTTCTAAAACAAGAAAGAATGCTTGAAGAAATATTAAAATTAAGATATTTCTGTGCGAAAATTTACTTTGAGGGGCCGTACAAGACAAACCCTCAATTACAATTGTTCAAAATACTTTAGCCGTGCGTCCTATTCAATTTTCCAATTACTAGCATATCTAATTATGTTAGTAAGAATGTAAGTTAAAAGCATCAACAACATCCTTGCTTGGAGACTACTCTGATATAAACTACTCCGTCAATGCTTCGCTTCTGACATTACCCAATGTTAGCGTGCCTGTGAGCAAAGGGAGATCACTCTAACTTAAAGTCACCCGGGCTGATATTGATATGGATTTGCGGACCGGGCTGATATGGCTGATATGGATTTGCGGACCGGGCAGCGATATGGATGGCGTGTCCTTACCTCTATCACATATGCAAAACATCCCATATTATCGATAGGTATATGATAATATGTTCTAGCAGTCAGCCTTATTGCAATGTAAATGATAAAGAATCCAAAAAATATTTGATGGTAAAATGAGATAAAATGTTGCAGATCAATAGTTATCAGTGCTCTTGTAACCAGACTGTTTTATTTTGTTCTATGTTGTACAATAAGGATTAGAGGACGTGAATTCCATGAGAACTTGAACACTTCAGGACATATCAAGGATTAGGGCTGAAGTGCTGTCAGTGAAGGTAAGTAAAAGATCTATAAAATAATCTGACAGAAGTTTCTCCGTAACTCTATGAGAAGAACTTACATCTGAGTGTCTTGCTAGTGGATTCAATTTCAGGAACAATGGGCTTTCATTTATCTGACATATCTGCAAGAAAAGTCATATAGTAATGAAGTAATTAAAGAAAACTTAAAAGCATGAAATTCTCACAATACATACATCAGATATTTGAGAAGAACTTGTAAAGTTATTAACAGATCTTTAAAGGTTCATTCATTGTGTTGTTTGGGGTCACATATGCGAAACATTATAAATGGTGTAATTTTTACTGTAGCAGAAAATTACCATTTTGATGATAGTTAACTCAGTATAGTGACGATATAAAAGTAAAAGTAATGGTTTCTGATCGAATACCGGACATGGCATCATGTGGCATTCCTTTATCCCTTTATGATTTGAGGCGAGAAATAATCATATTGTAAGTTATGAATTTCCTGAATTTAGATAGTTTTGAGCATCTATATATAAAAGATCACTTGACTAGGCAAATATCATAATTTCACATTAACATACCTTTTGTAATGTTTGTGTTCCAAAATGATACAGAAAGAGACAAGCAAGTTATCTCATTTAAAACTGGCTCCCACAGTAGGTGTCGCTTATGTGAGATCAACTGACATATTTGTAGATATCAGTACAATAAATTTGTCTTAATCCTATTACGTCAACAGTTCATGACCTCAAAAGGCTTAGAAATCACTTTGAACACTCCTGAAAATGCTATGACGTCACAAAGTTGATGAAGTAACAATGCTATGATGCCATTATGCTATGACCATACTGAGAGTTCTTTTTCTGCTAAATTGTTGAAGAATGATTTTGAATGATGCAGAAATTTTCACCCTCTTTTCTTTTGATATCTACATGTCAACAATCATTGATTAAATTAAAATGATGCTTGACAAGCCTCGGATATTTGTAACTTTTATCAACTCGTGTTGATCTACTTTATATCAGAGGTGAGGTGAGTTGGGGTTTAACGCCGCTTTCAAGATTATTTCACTTATATCGCGGCTGCTAGTATTATTTTATATCAGAAGGCACTTGGGTAAAATTCTCTATTTACCACCCTGATCCAAAAAACATTTTCAATCAATCTTATGGCGAAAAGATGTACACAGAGTAGTGAACTAAGATGGTTTCAGTTTAAGATCATACACAATATTCTCAGTACTAATCAATTATTATGTAAGATGGGATACGTAGAATCCTCTACATGCTCATTATGTAATGATTCACCTGAAACCATCTCGCATGTTCTTTATGCTTGTCAATATACAAAAATCATATGGAGACAATTAACAGAATGGCTTGCAAATTACACTGAAGGAAATATTGATTTTAATGAAGAAAATATACTATTTGGATTTAAGGGAATTAATAATAACCCTTTAAACGCAATAATGCTTGTAACAAAATTGATGCTTTATAGATGCAGTATTAAGAAAAAGAAACCAAATTTCAAACCTATACAACATGAAATATTAAGATATTATCAAACAACCAAATTCATTGCATTCTCCAACTGTAAATATGCAAGCTTTCACACCTTCTGGTCATCTCTCCATATGCTTTTTAAAAATCCTGTATAAAAACTAAAATGTGACATCTGAATGACACATGTATATGTATCTTTATGCGCATGTATTTTATGTCAATACTGTTCTAAGTGAATGGAAATGTACTGAAAAAATTGAAATAAAAAAAATATAAAATAATTTTTTTTAAATTCCCTGTTGGATAGTTAACTATTCTATATTACCCATACGGATGAGAAGACACAGGTGATTATTTTGTGATATTTGCACATGTGCTTTCAAGTGATTCTCAACGTTGATTGGTCGGTTACCCGGAGAAAGAATGACTATGACGTCATAAAACAATGATCTGACACGACGAATTATCTTATGACGTCATAATGTTACTGTGGCGATGGGTCCTTCACAGCGGCCGCCCAACTGGAAAATGTAATAACCAAGCGTAATTTGGTCAATTTAATTGCATAATGGGTAATATATAGAATAACCAACTCGGTACGAGTGATTACGGGAAATATTCACTTGTCTAAATAATGTTCAGAGCCACTCGCTAAAGCTCGTGGCTGAACATTATTTAGACTCATGGATATTTCCCGTAATCACTTGTACCTCGTTGGTTATTCTCTAAGTATGCCATAAGCGTGTCCAGCGATCTTTCATATTTGACAACATGTTAAACAAAAGGTTGTATTTCATATGTTCATGTATAAGTGTTGACCAACTAAATATACTCTGTACCTGTCTATGGACTTTGATGTCAGACTCATCAGGGAGAAGTCCTGTTGTGTACCAGCCCAGGAAATCCATTTCACTGAATACCTGCTTGACTAACAAAAGAATTCACATTTATAAATATGTCTAGAAAACTATTTCTTCTACTCTAAATTGAATAACTCATTATATTTTAAAGTGGTTTAATACCATTTCTGTATTTTAAGAAAACATGTGTTTAAAAAAGTTGTTATCCAGAAAATTTGGTTTTCTTACTGTGCTGATTTGTTGCAGTACTTAAGCAGTAAAACAGAATGAAAAGAATATTAAAATTAACAAAAAGCTCAAAGGTATCTATTTTAATTATATCCATGCAGCTTAACATGCTTATGCAAAATTTACGAAATAAAGGTATGTAGCTGGTAAGCTAACTAGCAGATCTCTCAAATTGATAATAATGGTACATAAACATTAATTAAAATAAAAGTAAAGTAAATAAAGTAAAGGTATGTAGCTGTATGTATTTCTCAAATTTATCATAATATGTAAACAAAGTACATTGCTCCTCTTTAGTATTGTAGTAATCCATGTTTATTTCAATATTTTCATCCACTCGGTCCACCAGTAGCTCGAATGAGTTCATCACTTCAATGTTGCGTCCTTTCTGTTTTCCAATCAAAGCTCCAAGAACTAAAACAAACAATAAATTGCCATGATTGATACATGTAAAGTGCTTGCATGACTTATTGCTCTAACTATAAAAAGGTTTTAGTTCATCAGATCTGTGATCTCTGTCAACATTCCACATGTTTCATCAACTGGAATCCTCTGTGACATCTCACAGTGCATCTTCACAACGTCACAGGCGTAATGAAAAGATTTCCATATCTTCCACTTCCACCCTTGACCTCAACCCTCGCATTTTCAGTGCTAAGATTTTAACGTACTGCGGGCTAATGGGATAAGCCAATCAGAAGACAGTTGTATTGCCTCTGTGACTGTGTCGATCATCGCTATTTTGAATTGGTTCCGAAAGTAAACGGCGATTTCATTGGCTGTATGTTAGCAGATGGTAAGGGAGGTAACTCGTGATCACAATAGGTGTCGCTGATTCGTTTCACCACTTCTGCCTAGGCTGAAGGCAAGGTAAAAAATGGAGAGATCTCGATACATTTTCACCTTGCCGTGGGAAGATGCTCACAGTGAGACAAACCATCTGCATTTTAACTATTTTGGCACATGGCATAAAGTTGTAACAAAACAATCAATCATTTATATACATGTACAATGATGTCGGGTAAAGCTACGCACCTAATGATAACAGTAAAATATTTCTCAAAATTAAAGTATAGGTTTTAGTATTAAAATAAATGTAGACTGTTAATGTGACAAATCAAAATTTGTATGATGTCTTGTTCGTTACGACTTTTGTCAATACACTCTCTAGATTTAGTTATGTTGTATATTTGCCAGTGCGTATCTTTATCCGACAATGCTGTACATAAACAGATTTCCGATACAATGCTTTCATATTATATATTGATTTGACTACAATCCGTTTACAATTCCATCTGAAATTACGTTTAAATACTAACCCGTCTTGTATACTTCTTCACCCTTAATAATAGTTGGACATCAAATGTTAGCCTACCTTGAACTGCTTTCCCTTCTTGAGCTCGGACTCGTGTCCAGTGTTCGGATATGTTCATGATCACAAGTGGGTGAAGCGCCACTGAAACACTACCAGAAGTTCCAGCAGTAGCCATCACACTACTTACTGGCGTATCTACCTCCATACTGGTCGCCATTATTACGCAAATAGTTAATTTGACTGTCTTTCACTTCAGTTTATAAACTACCGACAAAATGAAAATATCAACTTCCGGTGCCATGCAAAGGGAGGTAAATCCTGTTTTCAAGTTTGCAAAGACACCGCTAAAATCAATAGTGTTGTCTCCGTTATTCTGAAAAATTATGCTGTCCTTGACGGGCGATAGTCAATGATTCTGTTGTAGAAAATTAAAGTTTATATATAGTTAATGTTCTGTCCTCTCTAGCTTCAGGCCTTCAGTATGTAAGAAACATTTGTCATTTTTGTTAGTATAAGCGGAAATTATCAATTTATTGGATCAAATCCAAAACAAGGATATAATATTATATCAAGTTTAGAAAGCTGTATATGATGACGATATATCAGAGATTCGTATTTATATTACTTCAATTTGACATTACAAATCTATTTCAGTGAGTTAATTGTTAATAGGGTAATAGTCTTATTATTTTAATTTAATTTTAAATGATCTTATCGAACTGCAAATTTCAATTCACACGTTGGACAAATATAACAATGAATTTTTCAGATTGTTACGCTTTTAGCTCAACAGACTGTGTTAAGGTCAATTGGCCTTTTAATCAGTCAAGTTTATCTCGTAAAAGGCATTTGACCCATATGTACAGTGCACTCTAAAATTATACAGTGTGTAATTATAAACGGTAGTGGCAATTTGGCAATCATGTGTGTAGAGATCACAATTACACTTGATTTAATATACTTTGAATGATCTATTGTTGTTGAAAAATTGGTACATTCTAATGTGTTCAAAAATTATTGCCGATCAATGTGATATGGTAATTTATGCTATGAACTATTTACAGCGCAGATCATGATGAATTCTGAAGTTACAATTATAGATATGACAAAGTATAAACTCCTTGTAACTCGAAAGTCCATCATTTATCTACCAGTACTTTTATTTATTGGAAGTGCACTGATTCGCATAATTTATTTTCTTCGTCTTAATTGCCTCTTTAGATTTCAAAACATGTTATATATTGTTCAATGCGAAATACATTTTGATATTTGAATAAACGTAAATTAAGGGATGAACATGTGTGTATTTCGGATTTTTTTTTATTGTGACCGTCCAGTCTGATTAAAATCGACCTTGTTCCGAGGAATAAAATTTGCAAAATAATATATCGATCTACCGGGATACGAACATGTTCTGTAGATTCCTCGCCACAAGGAACCTACGACTGATATGAGTTCGTATCCCGGTAGATGCACTATTTTGCAATTTTTATTCCACGGAAAACCGTGTATTTTAATCAGACTGTGTGACCGTCACTTATTCTTAAATGGAATTTCTTCAAACCTGTTCCTATCACCATCACAGTAACGTGCATAACGTTCAGGCTAGGATCGATATTTCCATAAAACAGTCTACTCAGGGAAGCTCAACTATTTATTAAACAGCATATGGATGTCTTTTTAATAATCATATATGCTAGAATAGACACCTTGCAAATATTTTAGTGTTTGGTCACTTTTTGGACCGGCTTATTGTGTTTCAGTGTTCAGCTTCCCAAACAAAACCGAAACCATAATTAAATAAACTATTTCGGACAATATAAACCCAATATTGTCTATGAATTTTGTTGAAATGTGTAACACAATATGTAACACTGCTTAGGATATTAGTACTATTTTATGCAAAACTCAAATACTATATTGATCTTTCTCTAAAGGAATCTGAAAACAGGCATTAATTATTAAGTCGTCTGCATACAGTAACGAACATAATTCCGTAAACTGTGGATTGATAGATATACCCCTAAATCCATAAGTAATTATTTAAGTCTATAGCTGATTAACAAACAATGCAAACAATAAAGGACTTAACATGCAGCATTGTCTAACTCTAACATGTTCAATGCTATTGGTACTGTGACAAGTTTGAAACTTTAAAGGGAGACGACTCTTCCACAACCAAATGGAGTTGAGAACGCGTATTTCATCTGAACTCAACACGCTTGACTGACATTCAGTTTCTGAAATTTAAAAGTGGAAAATGTTTCCGACAAAGCTAACTCTCTGGACGCATTACTCTCGTCAAAGTACTCTACGCTGGTCATATGGAACTGTTACATAATAACAGCTGCTGTCAATAGCAAAGTTAACGTTAGCTAAGTATGCATAGCTCTGACCTGACGAGGTCAGAGCTATGCATACTTAGCTATGACGAGGTCAGAGCTATGCATACTTAGCTAAGTTAACGTAATATATAATATTTTTTTATTGATCTCTCTCCCGTTTGAGTTAAAATCTTCTCCGTCAATTCAAAGAAGTACAATCAAGACTGTTGCTTTCTGCGTTAGTGACTTTCAGTGAATATGAACCTGTCATTTGCAATACCATCACTGTAGTTTTAACTTAGCTCATGATCTACAACCGATGCGCGTAACTGTTCACTTTGATTGTAATAAGAGAAAAAGGTATGATATGTCATATTGCATATAGGGTAGTATATAATTCAAATTCAAACTTTAATAATCTAATAATTTAGATTTATATTTAGATTTTATAATAACCATAATTTTTTTCTCTCTAAAAATGTAACAAATTTTTTTTTATTTCCAAGATCTTCAATTCCAGTGGCAGTGAAGGGTACTCCCGATTTTCTTGGTGCAAGGAGCTCGAGCTAAGAAAGCCTAAGACCAGGGTCGTGTTCAAGAGAGGTTTCAAAGTAATCGCTCAATGAGCGATTACTTTGAAACCTTTCTTGAACGCGATTGCTCAATGTAGCGCTACGTAGCAAAGCGAGCAAACTTTGAGGTTTTGCACCGTGTCGTTCAGGAGAGAATGAGCGCTACTTGAGCACTATATTAAGCGATCAATGAGCGATTATAAGCGCTCGCTGTTATGGAACGGGGCCCAGGGTGATAAACTACAAAAAGAGCGTTTAAGAATGTTGTTACAACCAACATTATCAACACAACTGAACGGGCTTTTATTGAATAATCATTCATCAATATTGAAGAGTGAAGGGTGAGAATCTGGCGAGATAATAAGTAGAAGACTAAGTTGGACGCGGATTGACAGTTGTGGAGCGAGAGACTTTTAACTCAGAGGAATTAGATACAATTTTATTTTAATAATAAATGTATACAAATAGAGAATTATATTCTAAGGCACTTATTTCGTTCAATCTGGTCTTGAGAAAGTGTATTTTCTATCCACAGGAGAAATACAACTCACAGATTGATAGACTGTGTAGAGAGTTTAAACAAGTCAATGAGTTTTAGTCGCCTTTGTCCACGATGGTGCATTTCCTCGCATAGATTAAGATGCTCTAAATAATTGATCCATTGCAAATGAAGAACGTCAGGCTAAGGTGTTCCAATGAGATCTTCTTATTTTTCTGTTCCAGATCGATTCTGTAACAAATTGAGCTATTTCATTCATATCCAGACGCTTACGCTGTTCTCAGAGTTCTTAAATAAAGTGCTCTGCACGAAAAGGAAAAACTACTGTTAAAATCGTACTACAGTGCATTTAAGAATTTAATAGAAGTCTATAGACAGAAAAATAGGGTGCATAGAATGAAAACACATTTAGTTTGCCGCCTCTGTAGCTCACAGTGAATAATCTCTCCTCTCAAATGATTGATCCATAACAAACAGAAAGTGTAAGAGGATTTCGTCTTAATTTTGATTGACTACGCTGTTTTCTGACTACACAACGTGTTAAAGTCTTTCAACAGACACGGAATTCGAAAATATCACAGTATTTAGTGATTGATAGTTTTACTAATGTGGTTAAAGGGCACTCAAGTATATTACAGGGCTAATGTCAACATCAGAAATTTGTAAAGTATATTTAAAACAAGGATCGAATCTGTAGCTATCAGGATTGTACTTAACGTAAATTATGTACATGTACACAGTATCACTGTTATTGAGGACAGTACAGGCTAGTTAACCTGTTAAACTTCATTGTTCATTTTTTTTGCGCAAGCAAGGCAAGGACCTGACATGACAACAACTTTTAATAATGCTAGTTTGTAAAAATTATTTACCTTGAGAACTATTTTATTGATTGTGATATATATGTGGGCGTACATTGGCATTGTTCTTAAATTTAGTATATATATGGATTATTACCCGAGTAATTGCGAAACGTGTGAGAATTTCTGTACTGCCCGAGCGAGGGCGTTTTCATAGAGTTTCGTAAACGTCATATGGCACAATTTCGAGTGTAACATTTTCTTCATAACCCATTCTATTACTTTTGATTCCCGTAACATTAGTCGGGAAGCGGCCCACTTCTCTTGCGAAGGCAAGCTACAGTGACGTCACGAACATGACGCCATAGAATACGAAATTCGGGCAGCCGTGGTGAAACAATGGTTGCTAGGCAATATGCACATTTGCTAATATCAATAATATTAACTATGATTTTTGACTGATATTGACACTAATTTTCAACCATGTGGTAATTTTTATTGACATTTTACAGTGTAACACTTATGGAATACATCAGGTTTCCTAAACTTCGATGTATATCTCCTCCTTCCAAAATATATTTCAATACCAATATTGAGATTTAGAACCTCTAACCATAGTTTACCTATCGAGACGGGCCGCTGGTATAATGTTCCAAGAGATGAAAGAACGGGTAAATTATGCACGTCTAAAAGCATTGCAGATGAGTATCATTACATGTTTAATTGTGTAGCCCTTGCTAATTTGAGAACACAATATTTACCTAGTATTCTAACATCTTTTCCGACCATGTCAAAGTTCATAAAAATGTTATCTACTAAAAAATCCCAAGACCTAGTAATTTATCAAAATATATTGTACATCTCTCCTCTCTTGTTAGAACGAACCATGTCACTATTTATATTTCGCCTATCTGTTATTTTGAATCAAGATTTGTATCTATGTTATATCATATCTTGTCAATATGCTCTTGTACCACCATGGTGGTTTTTGGAGAATAAAGAATTGAATTGAATTGAACAGAATTTCTGTATTGCCCGAGCGAGAGCAAGTGAGTTATGTCACACTCAATAGTAGGTACCTGCTGTATGAACTAGCTGATGAAAATATTACAAAAAGAAAATGTTTGCTCCACGAAAAGGGGATTTGACGATGGTAACACTGTTCTCGTTACATATGATCCTGAATAAAGTTCATCGCAGTCAAAAGCGTTGACTCCTGCTTCTAAAATAAAGATCAGCAAATGCACACTGACACTATCACATATGGGCCCATCTTTTCGAAGATTTCTTAGTGCTAAGATAGTCGTAAGTCAATGTTAATGTATGGCACTTGCGACTATCTTAACTCTAAGAGAGCTTCGAAAATATGGGTCCAGATTATCATTTCTATCAGACATCTATAACACTTTATCTGATTTAATGACGAGAATATAACAAGAAAGGTCAGCGAATGATAAATGACATTTACATAAAACATGTTCAACTAATGTGCTTATACAAGAGACACTGGAAAACATGTAATAAGATAGAGGGAGACCAAATCAAAGGTCATCATATGTTACATATGTTACAACGACATGCTGACGACAACCAAGTTGTAGCGGTGATGTATCAATACACTGTCGACCAAAAGAAACGCCTACTTGATCTTCCTTAAAATGAAAGATGAAATAATTTCTGAAATATAATCAATGGTGGTCTCCACGTTATTCTGAAAACAAATCGATATGAAAGTCCATTGAAATCGTGGAAAAACTGTGAATCAAGTCAATAACCTTCATGAAAACCACGCCAAAAGAAGACCGCTATTTCCGGTTGATTCACTTGCGCACCGTAACCACGTACATCTGTCGCGTCATCACCACTTTAATGCGAATGCGTGTCTGTATTGTTGTGAAGATCTGTTTAAAATTTTGTTCTGATCAAGCACTGATCGAAAACTAAGCAATTCATTTGTCTCATTTCAACAATCGTCATTCAATTGTGACATGACAACTTCTGAAATTAAATATATAACGCAGAAATGGTGCAACTTCATAATGCCATAATATTGCTAAACTGATCATTATAGTATTTACGAATTCTGATTAGGTATCTGGTAGGCGTTTCGTTTGACCGACAGTGTATATGGTTTAAACATATTTTATTTCAGAAAGAAAAGGGATTAGCAAACAAGCTCAATAGGCTTATATCAATGCCGCTCCCGAACACATAGTTACATAATATTTTACGCAGATCAATTGCAAATACTAATATTGTTGTTGGTATCACAGATTTGCTCATTGAGAATTATATGGTATTTGATTGTTGAACTTTATAAAGAACTCTTTCAGTCGTGTCGAATCGTTTTGAAAATTGAATGGATTAATGAACTGAGGAAATTACTTTGTTGTTAGTTTCAGAGTCAACATTAGGGTTACCATATAATATTGAATGTAAGTCATATCCATAGTGATACAAGTACTGTGAAAAACGTAAGTCATCATATAAAGGACAAGTGAAAAAGTAGCGAACATTGTCTTCTTTCCAATGGCCACAAGGGCAGGTCCAGTTTGAAGTTATGTGTCTATCAAACTTTTGGTAAGTTAGGTAGCTGCACCCGAGACCCGAGAATGCATTATTTGGCAGTGTTTATTACCAAAGTTTATGCCAAAGAAAAATGATGCGCCTTTTCGGATAGAAACTAAACGTTTAAATTCAGAATGGTAAGTAACAGAGCTTGTAGATTGAGGTAAATCGTTCCATTTTCTAATTACGTCAGGTATAAACGATCTAGCATACAGTGTCGATTTGCAATAAATGTTTCGAATGTGTCCCGAGTTTCTTAGAGTATTATTGACATTTGGTGAATTAAATGGGATTAAGTTTTGCAAGTAGGCCGGGGTATCATTATTTACAATTGTCTGTATCAACTTAAGCTTTTGAATAGATATTCTTTCAGTCAATGGATACAAATTAGTTTCAAAATATGATTTCTGATGACTAGTACCGCGAACAGCGCCACATATTGTGCGTAGGGCATCTAGTTGCAGTTTTTCAAGCAAAATACTTTGTTCGTTGCTACAGTTGTCTCAAATGTGAGAACTGGGAACAGTAGTCAAAGAGTGGAAGAATATATTGTTTGTAAACGGTATCTAAGCTTTTACGTGATAGTATATATTTCAGGGATCTAAAACAATTGATCATTGGCGATACTTTCTTAATGATGTCACTTATGTACTCATTCCAAATACATTTGCTTTGCAGTGTCAAGCCAAAATACTTGTGATGAGAAACTTCTTTTATTGGAACCTTATTCATATTAAGATCCGGGAGTTTAGTAGGTGTTCTTTTACGTGAAAATAAAATACTTTCCGTTGTGCTAGCATGGAAAACGACGTTCCAATCTTTAGCCCATTTGACAATTTTTTTTTTATCCAAGTCGTTACTGAGGAAAGAAACAGTATTATTGGGGTTGTCAACAATAATATAAAGAGATGTATCATCGGCAAATAGACGAATATTGCTATCAAGGTTAAGAACTAAAACATTATATATATATATTGTATATCAGAAATAATAAAGGGCCCAAAACGGAGCCTTGTGGTACTCCTGCACTACACTACGGAATTCTGATTGATAACCATTAATAATAACTTGTTGTTTTCGGTCTTGCAAGTAACTCCTGAACCATTTAAATAACGAACCTGAGATGCCTATTTTTCCAATTTGTAAATCAAACCTTCATGCCAAACTTTATCAAATGCTTTACTGATGTCAAGGAAAACAGCTTTAACTTCTTTACCAGTGTCAAGGGCTTTGGAGAGAAAATCGTACAAGTAGGTCAGCTGATATGAAGTGGAATCACCTTGAGTAAATCCTGACTGAAAAGAAGTAATGATGTTGTTATCTCTTAAATAGTTGTACACATACTTAAACACGCAGCGTTCAAAAACGTTTGCTAAGCAACTAGTTAAAATAACTGGTCTATAATTTGAACAAGCGTGCTTATCGCCTTTCTTGAAAAGGGGAGTAACCCATGCATGTGTCCAGACTGAAGGAACTAGTAGTGATAAGTTAAATAATTGTGTAAGGGGTATATATATAAACTGGTAGCTGTAGCTTTAATAAACCTGTTACTGATTCCATCTGGGCCAGATGTTATGGATATATTAACATATTTTAACAAATCAATAACTTCGCACGGAGTTAAACAAAATTCGCTTAATGTAGAATGTGTTTGTTCAGTTAATGGAGGTAGGGTTTGAAATGGATTTACTTCTGTAGATTGGCTTGTAAAATACTCATTAAAAACATTTGCAATATCAATTTCGTTATCGCATAGTGTGTCATCATGTGTAACAGGTGTAAAATGCCTTTTCTCTGTTTTCTTGCATTGACTGTTTCCTTAACCAGTCTCCACCATGTTTTACTGCCCATATCCTTATTTATTATTTCATCTATGTGTGCGTTATGCGCATTTTTTTACTAACTGAATGATTTCTTAATTGTCTAAAAGTAGCCATGTCATCATGATTATTCGTTTTCTTAGCCTTTCTATGTTGTCTATCGAATCAGTTTTCGAACATTACTTGTTATCCAAGGTTTATACCCCACCTCCGGTCTCGTTGCCATGGTGTCTTTTGTTACAACAGTAGGTGTACTAGCCGATACCGGTGTATTTCTGATATACCTACACTTGTTTGATACACCTAAAATTTTAATTCAAATTCTTTAGAGTCAAATTACTTTCTAAACACCTTTTACACAATAATATCTATACACGATTTAAATCGAAGTCAAGATACTCTACAACATTTTGCATGTTTCAATCGAAACCTGGGATCGAACCAGTGACCTCTATCTTTCCTTCCCAGAGGTCTACCCACCCAGCCATGAGGGCAGATGAAAATTGATAACGTTTTTCTTGACCAATTGATTAAGGTTTGTATACTGCCTGAAATAATATGTGTGGTTTCTGCATTTGTTTATGAATGTCATTGGTAAGTATTTTTGGGATGCAAACTGTCTTACACTATTTGAATTAGTTTGTTTATTCTCAAAACTCAGGTCATGTGACATTTGCCATTAGCTCTGTTGTGAAGCTAGTATATTTCAGCGAGATGCACGGGCGATCGTGATCCGTGCATGTTGCGCATGCTTTTTCTGAAGCGCGCTGACAGTTTAGTCTGTGAGGGTCTTAACCACTGAGTTGATATGAAAAAAAATCAAAGTTTATAAAAGTTTCATATTTTGGTTATTTTCAGAATAAAAATTGTTCTTTGCAAAAGAAACTCGACAGGAGTGGGGTATAAGTAAGATGTACCCACTCTTTCCTCGGTCCATTGGCTGATACACCTATTGTTTTCAAGAATCGTGGAGCCTCCTCGGCTAACGCCTCGGAGGCCTCACGATTCTTGAAATCAATAAGTGTATCAGCCAATGCCCTCGGAAAAGAGTGGGTACATCTAATACTTGTCGCTTTTCCTGATAGTTACTATTTTATTTGGTATATAAGTTTGGGTTAATTCTGTCGCCAAATTAAGGAAAGTATGAGAAATTTTATCAACATCATCATTTTGGAAGAGCATCTGCCAATCATAAGACATAATACATCTATTCAAGCTATCCACATCCATTAAATCATAG
The DNA here is from genome assembly GCA_936450465.1 of Gibbula magus. NCBI lineage: Eukaryota > Metazoa > Mollusca > Gastropoda > Trochida > Trochidae > Gibbula > Gibbula magus. The sequence goes on along the minus strand of OW388306.1, from coordinate 40,604,924 downwards.
CTGAATATTCTTCTTTTCTGACATTGTTGTTTTGGCTTATAATATTGAAGGCTTACGTACACTGGACAATGGTCACTGCAAATTGGATCAAGAACTCCTGAACAACTGACACTTAGTGGACAAGAAACAAATATAAGATCAAGTAATGAACAGCTCGTGGCAGTGATTCTTGTTGCTTCCTTAATTACTTGAATTAGTCCAAAGAGAGATTCTAAATAGTTCATGTTTGTACTGTCAGTAAGTCCATCCATATTAAAATCACCTAAAATAATAGTATCCATGTCAAGATCGATAGCATTGCCGATCGATTCTTAGATCAATTTCCAATATAAAGCACTCTTATCAGCTCGATAAAAGCATCCAATTAATAGTTTATTGTTCTTGTTAGTTAGCTGAATCCAAATGGCTTCAAGTCCAGGGAGGGAGAGATCGTCTACGACTTTAGCAACTAAACAGTCTTTAACATACATGGCTACCCCACCTCCTCGTGTGGGTCCATCTTTCCTAAAAGGGGGCGAATATCCGGGAATATATAAAAAAAACATCATCATGTATTTAATCGTTGAGCCATGTTTCAGAAAGACATATGACATCATAATCATCAAGTTCAGCGCTAATTATGTCAATCTTATCCTTTAAACTACGAACGTTTAAATGAATGATTGTTGTGTTTAAAGGTCCTTGATTTGGGTGTACATCACCACTGCATATTAATAAATATAAGATGATTAATCCTAGTTGAACAGATCCAGAGTATAAAAATAGTCTCAATAGAGATGGTTTAAACATATTTGTTATTCAATAACGAATCTGGTTCGGTAAACAAGCAAACTTTTTGCTTATATTAATACCTTACCAGTACATACATACAATAACAAACACACAAGAACTGGACATAAACGACAAACTAAAGCATACTTTAATGATATCATGTGTACATGTTGCCAATGAATGGAGATCTTGTGGCATAGTCAAATTCAATAACATACTTGGAAGATATGTGCAATACAAATAACCCCGGCACACACCTATGTTGAACTACATCAACCGGCATCTATAGACATGTATAAGAAAAAAGTGTTGATAGGTGGTGGTGGAAATCTGCTGAGTTTGAACAATATAGCAATGATTTCATTTGAGATTCATTTTTAAAATCTGAGAGCAAACGTGTGGTAATGAAACAATTGTCTGAAGAATACCAAACAAAAATGAAGAAAAAAAATAAAAAAATAAACGACATGAAGTTTTGAGGTAAATAGAAGGATACACAAGTCAAATATAGATAAACACAAATATGTAATTATTAACAATATTTTAACAACACCCGTGTCATAGTTTGGTGAAGCAGGGAGAACAACAATTGAAGTTAACATAATGAAGAAGGAAAGCTAAACAAAATCATACACGTGTAAACACAGCGCTTAATTAGCGAAGAACCTGGTGTTGAGTAAATACGGTAATTTACCATGAAGTGTGATCGGATGCATGCTCTGCACGGTTAGTATAAGATCCGTGTGACGTGTCTCAAAGCGCGTGCTTTGGTAGAACAGAAAGTCGGTTGTGAGCTGTGAATATTACAATTCAATATTTTGATAAAGAAGTGCTAATGGATTTACTGGATTGAAAATTGTGTCTGAAATTAGAATGAAGAAGGGACAAGTGATTGTGTAATACAACTGCATTTTGGACAAGTTGTTGTATGGTTTCAAGGGATGAAAGAAAGGTGATTGTTTAATACGATTGCATATTGGACAAGTTGTTGTATTCATGGGATGATGGACACGTGATGTAAGTAAATTTTATAAATTGAATAATCTGTATAGGATAAAACAAATGTTATACGATTGCTCAGCGGTATTTAGTACCTAATATATACATATACACATACACACATGTACATGTACATGTATACATATACACATACACATACACATACATACACACACACATGTAAATACATACACACATATACTCATATTTGGCGAAAGTTGTGTATTAACATATGAAGTGTGTTTGTCACAAAACTATATGACAGATCAGGACAGTGGTCAGATAGCAACTCTGTTATTAAGCATATCGGCGCTATTATTTAATTTGCAATCAAGTAGATAATCAAATGTTGTTTCACAAGTAATAACTAACACAGCAGATGTGCTCCTGTATATGGAGGGAAGTAGTAACCACAACACGTGAAGGGTCAGTACAGTAACGATTTCATTAACTATCTACAAGTGGAATGAGTTCTAGCTAGAAGACACTGTCGTCACCCTCGTTCTCCATTGACATTTCGCCATGAGAGGTTTCAGTTTGGGAATTTTGAGTTAGTTTCAATGTCACATTAATTATCAAGCTTTCGGTTAGTTATTGCAGTTGGGATTCTCATGACTCTGTCGTCATGTTTTTGTGACGAATATTATGCCATCAGAGGTCCAAGTACCAAGTAGCCTGCGAGTTTCCGCTGCCATTCTAGAACGGTGTTTGGTTAGGTCTTCATTAATAAAAACACGCCTCATATCCGATCTTAGCTTCTTCCGACCACGAACAAATTCACGTTTATTCCTGTAAGAGACGAACTGGACTAGAATTGGGCGGGGCTTTTCTTCATTGTAGAAAATAGGATCGCCAGATCTGTGACTTCGCATTATATCCCTCTTCTCCAGATCCAAACCCATCTTCTTGGCGAGGTTCACGATAATATCGTCAGTGTCTTCGTCTGGAAGTTGGGGGATGCCAAATACGCGAACATTATTACGTCTGCTGTATTGTCGCGTTATCTTTCTCTGCGACCTTCTTTGGTAAATGATAGTCCACGAGAACAATATCGGTGCAATCACTTTCTGACAAAGATTTGTAGCGTTTATCTGTCAGATGATGATCAGATTTTGGGGAAGTGTCGGAATTACTTCTTCGCCTTTTGCTAGTGAACGGGGTAACAGACATAGATGTTAGAATTATAGTAACACAGTCATATGATCTCACCGGTGACTTGATGGCGTGGTGACGTGTGAGTGACAAAAGTCCAATCCAGTCCAATCCTCCGAAAATGATAATTTTCACATTCAAAATCTCACATTAATTCAATATTAATTTCTCAATTATGCATTTCACAATGATTTTGACCTGATTATCCTCCAGAATAAGAAGTTTACTTCATATTTTCTTTGTCTTTATCGGAGCTCGGATTTAGCACGACAGTGTATATTGTAATCAATCAGTATCAGATTGTTAATACTTAAGTTGACAACTCCATGAAACCATAACAATTTGGTTTTTAAATCTTTCTGAAACGAATATGGTTATTATTCTTCTGAAATACCTACAAAAGGGGAACCATGTTTGAATAGAATATTGTATTAATAAAAATAATGAAAACAGCGTCTAAGGCGACCCGATTTTATGATGGAAACCCGAGATTCAATAACTGACCAACAAGAATAACATAAGTGAGAAGTTCAAATTCTATCAAAAATCTATTTTATACTTTAACTAAGATATTGACGAAATTCCAACTTTCTACCCCTCACCGTTTCCCATGGGCGAGGTTTCCAATGTTGACTTTTTCAAAAATATAATGTTTGTTGAAATGTTGACTTTGGAAAATATAATGTTTGTGAAATGTAGAAGTTTTACTTTGATAAAATATTGACTTTGGTGACATGTTGACTTTTAAAATATATTATCTAAGAATTGTTGACTTTTGTGAAAGTTTAACTGTAATAAGAATGTTGACTTTGTTGTCATGTTGACTTTGAAAAAGATATTTTGAATTTAGAAAAATATTGACTTTGATCACATATTGAGTTTGGTGAAATGTTGACCTTAAAAGATATTTTGAATCAAGCGAATTGTTGACTTATGTTGACTTTGGTGAAGTTTGCTTATATCATGAAATAGTAATATTTCTATTTTATTGACTTTAAGTTACGTTTGATATGTTGACTTTGATAATATATATTGGGTTTGGTGTAGTTTGAATTTAATAACACTTATGTCTGGCTAAAGGAGCGCGTGTCAGAAAGTAAATGTTAGTGACTACGCTATTGCCCACACTACACCAGTCACCAAGACTGATGATTTATACACAACCAATTGCAGGTTACAGATATATGATACATCAGACGTGTGTATTTCCTATCAGAACATCCTGTCTGTTTAACGAACGTGCCTTGGTAATACATAACGTGTGTATTCGGTCAACTAACCCATCACAGAAGTTTTAACTCATTCGAAAAGATACTTGTAATTGACAATGATACCTATGATAAAACTGTGACTGTGTATGCACTATGTTCTTTTTTTATAGCTCATTATGGATCAAAACTATTATATTGCATATGATTATGACGTTTCTTGGATATCACAGTTGTACAATAAATCACGTGAAACTCGTTTTAGTCACATTTTGTACGATATGCAAAACGTCTTTTGTCCTATGGGGTCGAACAAGGACCTGTACTGAGGCCGTTGCTGCTCGCAATATTCATGAGCTCTCTCGGATCAGTAACCAGTCAACACATGTAAACCACCATTGCTACTCGGAAGATGCACAGTTGTTCAAATCCGTAATCCCATCAGTTGAACAGTTAAATGTATTTGCAGAACCGTAGTGATGATATGTTAAAGGGGCAGTAGCACGTACATGCAAATTTTGCTTTATACGCAACGCCATTATTACCACTACGAATAACTGGTTTGTGTAGTAAGATGTTTTACCTTCTAAAGTAAATATAAATGACAAACTATCATTATAAATGGGAAATTAAAAAAAACGTGCTACTGCCCCTTTAAAACATATATCTAAACATCAGTATAAAATGTTGTATGTTCCTATCCAATGAACATTGTAGTGGTGTTATGAATATATTGTAAGCAACTTTGTTAGGTAAGGCGATTTGTTATTCCTTGTGTGAGGCTTAGATACGACTAGTTCAAATATAGGCATTGTTTTACCATATAAGAAATGTTTAACTTTGAAGGTGGATTTTGGAAAACATGCTATCTGCAAAATTAATGAAATATATCATCAGTATCTCAATGTATTTCGACAGCTTAGAATCAGGCATTTCTATTCAAGCATCTCTTATAACTACTGTCGAAATATAACACAATAACGTTTATCATTTATTATGGAGATATTTCTCACATTTCAAACATAAAACACTCACAGTAGTCACTATTACCGATATTAACTTTCAAAATACACCAGTCTCTGGTTTAAGACTTGAATCATTCATTTCATTACTGTTCACATATCTGTTTTATTTTTCAGGTATCCATCAATTACAAAACAAAGTTAACACAAAATTTGAAAAATTGGTTAAAACAGTATGTTATCCATCAATAATGAATTACAATTTTCAACGGGGTTTAAATTAAGTTGAAAAAATAAATGTCATTTCCAAAGAAGCTGTCACACAAGTTACATGTGGTGACACATTGATTAGAATACGTTTTTGTTTCAATTGTTTTATTTGCCAATCAGCGATGACGAATTTCGAACTTTGTGAAAATGATCGTAGCCAATCAACAACTTCCTTATAAAAAGGGAACATTCGGGTAGCCAATCAGAGCCGTCTTGATGGTTTGCATTTACCAGTAATAAAACTGCTCTGTTGATTCAATATTAGTTGAAAGTCAATAGGTATTTTTGTTTGTTTGGCATGTGATGAATTAAATAATAATCCTAATAAATAACTAGGATTGTCACAGGCAATACTTAGGTCTTCAAGACTTCTGCTTGACCTAGACCATGTTTGACTCAAGGTTATTCACCAGTTTCTCTGCTTTAAAATGAGCTATCAAACATGTCTCTATCTTTAGTAGTTTTTTTTACAAAAATTCTCAAAAAAGAAGGTACCCCCCCTGAAAACAGAAAAATCACATATTAATGGACCCCTCCATTACCTTTCTCATGATTATGACAAAACGGTTAATATTTTCATACTAAAGTTTTACATAGAAAATATTGTCCAGTAATTTCCGCTTAAGTAGTTGTATTCATCATTTAGATTGCATACATAATTAATGCGTTACATTCTTCTGAATATTCAAGAAAATACTCACGAATGCTCATTTTCAGACCCCTAGACGACATTTGCGATGTTTGAAGCTTAACTATCAACTTTTTGATAAAAGGGTTCAACATAAACGTTATTTGACTTGGAATTGTGCATACGCAGGTGTCAATAAAGTTGCAATTACATGATTCATTAAGCAGTAATGAACCTTTGAAGGTGGATGAAAATGGCGATTTTCGAAAAATGACAAAGTTCTATGATTTGTCACACGTAAAGTATGACAGATACAAGTTTGAAATTTATTGTTCTTAATAAAGGCCATATTTGCTTCAACATGAGGTGTTAAACATAATTGTATCTTCAGAGGTTTTCGATGTAAAATTCTCCAAAGAAGGAACCCCTCAAAAGGTCTCAAAATCACAAATTTCACTTTTTGGGGATTATGTCCAAATTTTGCCTAATCTATCAACTTTTACATGATCATGATATGTTATGGAATTGTTATACAATTTATTATAAAGAGATTGAAATAAGTAATTTTGACATAAATTAATTTGTTACAGAGTTATGCGACTTTGAACATGCAGCCAAAAAACGCACTTTTTGAAAAGGTCCAAATACAAGGGCACATAACTCGACTTCTAAGACAAAATTCTAAATTCTGTTCCATCAGAATATCACACGTTTATCCAGCTTTCAAATGAGCTGTAACACATAGCTGTATGTTTTGCCGGGATTTAGAAGAAGAATTTTGAAGACGCGTACCCTCAAAATCGCGAAAGTGCGCAAAATAGGCTATAAGCTTAATCGATGGGGAATGTTATTGCCCACATGTTGGTGAAAGTTTTATGAAGATATCTTGATAAGTTTTCGAGCTTTTAAGGTTTTAAGTTTCAACTTCAAGGGGAGATAACTAACGAACCAGGTCGAAATTCAAAATTCGGCCGACGATAAAATCTAAGTTAGGACATGGTTTATTATGCCTGAAAATTTCATACAGATCGGACGAGCCGTTTTCCCGGAAAACATGGAACAAAATCGTTGAAATAATAATAAGGAAAACAGGATAACATCAATAGGTCTTCAGACATTCGTCTTGAAGACCAAATAAAACAAAGAATCATTGATACTGAAACTTTATGCCTTTAATCGGTCACTTCCACACTTCTTTGAAGGTCTTGGATAAGAATAATTTACGAAATATCAGCTCTTGAAATTTGATTTGCCTTTTGGGTGAGATGGTCTTTGTTCAGATTGAAACTAGTGACCCCATCTGGATGATCAGATATCAAATGATAAACACGTCAAGTTACATTGATCTAAACACATTTATTCAAGAGAAAGGTTTGGGTACAAGTTATCTAGCTTAATGAAACCCTCTCATATGTACAATGTTTACATATAATATTGAAACGTAACATAAAGTATGTTCAGAGACATGTCTATACAGAAATATTAGTTTATTTACAAAAATGGGATCCCATTAGAATGATCAGATGTCAAATGATATACACGCATATCAAAGTCCTTTCACCAATCAGAAGTTATGGCCGTGGTTAATTGTTTCTTATTTTGTAAATAGATTTATTTTATTTATATGGGATATATATATATATATATATATATATATATATATATACCAGAGGCCTATGGACTAAGAGTTATTACCAGAGTTGTATCAATATCTCGTCAAATGCTTGACGTGTATTAAAAGAATAACAGAACTCAAATAAACATTTTATTACATCAATATTGTGTTTTCAGTTTGAACAGTTTGGGGATATCTATGTTTACGTTCAGAACTGTCAGAAGTATTCAGGTGGTTCTCCTCGAGCTCAGGCTCCTTTTTACTTCGTTCATCATAGATACAGTTTACAGGCTACTTTCCGAAACCTGTAAAAAATTAAAAAGCCTTGTGAAAGTTATATTGATATATTGACTGTAGCATACAAGTCATTGTAATTTGTATGTTCAGTAACCTTTATATATTACACCATTTCAATCGAAGTTTTTAATTTTCACAGTGATGTAAAATTGCGTCCTGTTTGAAACCAAATGTACTAAATACTAAGTTAATGTTAGCTATTTAAGCAATGCCAATGATAAATTTGCAAGGGAAGGGAGAAACTGAGATACTCGTGTCCATATTCCCGCTGAACTATCTATCTAGGCTGCGTGAGATAGATAAAGAAAATTACATTTTTGAAAGTTTCATGAAAAGTTTATAAGTTGTAGTTGTTGTTCGTTATAATCATAATATATCTTACCTTACAAACAAGCAGAACAACATTAAATCCCTCCACGTACGTCGAATTGAGCTGCAAATGCACGCGCGCAAGTCAGAGGTTCACTTGCGCAATTATCACGAGCTCTGTGGTTTTGTTTTGATGTCAATTTCGTGTGTGGCATGGGCTTCATATGTGTGCTTTGTCCAAAACAATATAGTTCGCGAGAAAAAATAAATAAATTAGTTGATTAGATAAATCTTTACAAAAGTATTATTATTTTGCAATGGTCTAAGTAAGTGAGACCATTCGGGCCTTGTTGTGTAATCGTTGAAATGGTTAGTTTACTATTTCAACGATTAGACAACATGCCCTCATGGTCTAACTATTATAAAGAATTTGTATGGAACATGACCATCCTATATTGCACAGGTTTGATTTGCGGAGACTCAAACGGTAGTATTTTGACATCATATGTGAGGTTGTGCTACTGTTAAGGATATTTTCTTTAAAAACTTGCTGTATTGACAAAAAAATAAAAATCTAAAAGAAAGCAAATAGTCATTTTGACTATCATAATTCGTCTAGATATGGAGATTTCAAAACAACGATTCCATAAAACGCATGAAATATATATGAAACTATTTTTTAAAATTCTACGTTAGTTAAGGTGGCTTCTGAAGACATGGTGGAACTCAGTCTTATGTATCACTTGTGGTTTGAAATATCTTGTATTTTGTAAGTCGCCGTTTCCTTAGCGGTTGAATGGTGTTATTACAAAAGGTATCAATACATTGTCACACTGTGATTCAATAATACAAATCAAACTGAGGAAGTTTTCACAAGTTTCGATTTCACTGATATGTTTAAAGCAATTTCGGATGCATACTGATAACCTTTCGACACGTTTTCCCCAAGGGAGTTGAGAATGAATATTTGGCATCTGAATGTGTTGATTTTAGCTCGTCCTTTTGAACGTACATGTACTTCATCACAAGATCAATCACTTGTATTTGGATAACGGAGATACAATGGCCTATATGAATAACCTTGTCAAAGAATAAATGTTTCTCAGATACTGATGTGAGAAAATGAGAAAGCTCATTTAAAAAAAAAATCTGAGTTCATTTTTTGTTTGTTCACATGATGGCTACATAACAGAATATTTACTATTCAGAAAGGATTAAGACAAGGTGCAATGGACTGAAAATTCCGTCAACTAGAAGTGAGGTTAAAATCAACTTATATCTATAAATGATAAGACACGTTGAAAGGATACATGTCATCTCAAAATGATATTCTTGAAAGCTATGTAGCCTGCGCGGGGCACGGTTCAAAAGGTACTTTACTGACGGGAATATCATATCATAAGTCAACACTAACCCCTGACCCAGTTGAATGTGTTCGTCTTTCAGTTTCCTTACCAAATAAATTCTTGACAAACGTTATGTGAAAAAACGTTTCGTTATGAAAATATATAGTGGCGGATAAAGAAAGTTTGAAGAGGGGTTCTACTTGTGGGTCACTGAAATTTACATGCACACGTTTTTAAAAGGGGAGGGGGATCCCCTCTGGAAACGCAACTGAAATATCCATTTCTTATAACACTAGAAGAAACACTAGTTTAAGAATCTTTCAACCATTTTTACATCTTTCACGGTTGGGTATCTGTCTGTCTTTCCTCTGAGAAAGAAATCAATAGTATGTACCGTGGAAATGAAGAACCGTGAGTCAACCATATGCACTTCTAAATTCTTTTTTATTTGGATTGTCACTTATATATCAGTTTATATTTTGATTTTCCACTAAGAGACAATGTTCCCTAAAATACCTATAAAATGCAATATTTCAGCCAATAAACGAAACCATATTCAGGAAAAGGGTAAAATAATAAACAAGATTAAAGAGATAATGATATATGAATGTCATTTATACTATTTGCATTAATAAGATGTAAAATGCAATACATTTTCTTTAAAGAATATAATAATGCCATTGCACACAATGTTAAATTAAAAACTAAACATCGTTTAAAAAATTTCATTGTAAAAAGTTCGTTGGTAATAGATTTAATAGCTCCGGAATAAAAAAAATTAACACTTTTTACTGAAAAGTATTACATCCGGGACACAAAGTAATAGACCGGTTTTAATAGCAAACATTACTGTATGTTATGCTGCAGAAATTACATTTGTGGTTATTCTAAAGTAGTGGAATCAAAAAATAAAAGAATTTGTTTCTGGTTTCAGCCCACTTGAGGTCTTTTTTTCTAGGTTTTAACAAAAGAAAGGGACATATAACTCTAATTATTTAGCCTCAAAACATTGGACTTTGAAAATATCACTCGTTTCTGTTGAGCTGGAGTGTAGGTAGGGGTAAGATTATTGACCATTTGGAAAAGTAACACATATTTATGAGGGTTTGTGCTTTATTTATATACATAATTTTTTTTAACCGGTGAGAAGTATGTATAAAATAGAATTTATCTCTTCTTAAAAAAAAAAAAAAATGTCTTAAATAAAAAAGAAATCGCGTCATCGCATAATTTTTTTGTCAGCCGGTAACGATCAGAAACATTTTTTTCTTTTTTAGGTCTAACTGCAAAATTACGTGAATGACGACTTTAAATTAATATCGGAAGGTAATCTAGTTCTGGAGGGAGTCAGTTACAACGATATCTTAACTAGTGACCATATGGGATCACTGCATGATAGGACGAAGATGACAGCAGCATCACTATGGTAACATTGTTTTTGACAATAACGCATGTACACTGTCTGCCGAAAAGAACGCCTACTTGATTTTCCTTAAAATGAAAGATGAAATAATTTCTTAATATAATAAATGGTGGTCTCCACGCTATGCTGAAACAATAATTAATATGAAAGTGGAACCGTGGAAAAACTGTGATTCGAGTTAATAACATGAAAACCACGCCCAGTGAAAACCGCTATTTCCGGTTGATTCACTCGCGCACCGTAAACACGTTCATCTGTAGCGTCATCACCACTTTAATGCGTATGCGTGCCTGTATTGTTGTTCGTGGTTGTATGAAGATCTGTTTCAAATGTTGTTCTGATCAAGCACTGATCGAAAACTGAACAATTTGCTGTGTCTCATTTCAACAATCGCAATTCTTTTGTGACATGACAACTTTTGCAAAAATGATACAACTTCATAATGCTAAAATGTTGTCAAACTTTTCATTATAGTTTTTACGAAATCTGATAAGATAAATGTTAGGCGTTTCTTTTGGCCGACAGTGTATTTTCGGTATAACAGAAACACTAAAATAGATATATTATTTTAGAATTAACTATAATTTCATGAAAATGATTTCTCAAACAATTGTTATGTACTACCTTGGACATTTGCAGTGGAATGCGGATACAATATCACTTGCACACATTGGTCCGTGTACTATAAATATAAATTGAAAATGTTCGTTTAAAAATCATTGCTAGGATTGTCTTTAGATTAATATAAATTACAGTAAAATGAGTGAAAAACAAACACATATCTTCCTTACACAATGGCAATCCATAACCTCTAACAAAAAGCGTGGTTGAGCTCTCTGTCTCTGTCTCCCTTTATATAAGAACATATCTACATGTATATGTAGTTATGGTCAAGTATCACACGTTAGAACGACATGATGATATATTAATAACGTTGAACGTCTTTCAGAATGATGAAGTGGCCTATCTAAGAAATTGACCTCATTCTTTTGAGAGAAAAAACTGTGGAAAAATAAATTCAGTGACATTGATTTTAACGATGAGAGGCATTCGTTTTGAGAGCTATTCAAACTGCGCTTGTGTTTCTTTCACCTCTGTTAAACTGAATAGGGCAGTTGACAAGGATTTGACAGTTCAAGGTAACTTAAGGTTATTAACAATTACAGTGTGATAAGCGTAAAACATTGAAATGGTTCTGGTCACCACTGAGTGTTAGATTGAGTGATTGAAGGTAAAGTTCCACGATAAGACATTTGACATTTTAACTGCAGTGTTAGCGAAATCGATTTACGTGGAAACGACCTTTAAGGTGTAACAAACGTTTTGAAAATCGCTTAAGACGACATTGAATGAGTTGTTTTATTTCATGACATTGACCATACTGCATAACCAGTGTATATGTACAGCTCCTGAACAAAAGTTTGTTTAACTATGCAAGATTTCCTACGTAAAAATCCTCATCAATTTGGCTCTATTTCTTAACGGAACACATTATGGATAATATTTTGGACAAGATGTAGAGAAGTCATTTTTACACTACATATACAAGGGACAGATAAGTAACATGGCAGAAACAATTTTAGCGTACAACAAAAGAGACAAGGGGTCAACATTTGAAAATTTAGATTTCATTGTTTCTGCAATAAAATATTAATTAAACATAATGTCTGTAAAATTGCGACAGTAATAGAAAAAATTGGTGAATTTGATGATAGGAATTATGTTTTTTCCCTAAATGATTACAAAATGACAATTTTATATAACAATATAAATTTTTGATTTTAGGATTTTTGGACACCGAAATATTAGTATCATATTTAAGTATATGATACAGAAATGATTTTTCTACATCTAAACAAAGATTCATAACTTTTGCGGGCATATCTAAGGAATAAATCAAACTTAAATGAACACAGAATTACATGATATTTGCGCTGAGTTGGGGGAACAGTTAAACAAACTTTTGTTCAGCAGCTGTATATATCCGCTACCTATCTGCAATACCTTGAATCCGTGAGCCAGATAACCCTAGTATGGCTTTAATTATCAGCCAATGGAAAAACTTAAATACGAGCAATATTAGCAGCACCTCACCATTATCTCACCTTTATTTTCCAAATCATGTTCACCAGGAAGCGTTAATGGTTTCAACACTTTAAAACCATTGAAACTACACTCAACCGCAAAAGATACGTAATCACATCTTCAACAGTGTAAAAAGCGAAATACTGCTGCCGGAGTAAATCGACTTTGAAAGGGGCATGCTTTGTTAAGAGGTACTCGCAATTTCATACATAATTATAGGAGTATAATGCTATTATTTTTATGTCTGTTCAAGTAGACTTTGGGTGTTAAAATCTCTTTTTCAAAACGTTTGTTTGGTCAGAATCTTTTGAAATTAACTTTAAAATTCCTTAAATGTTGAAATTTGATTAATAAAGATGTCGACATATATAACCGGTTTTGAAATTTCAAAGTTTGTTTTGTTGGCTCCTGAAAGACATTATGCATCTCTGTTTCAGTAGTGTTTATCACTCGTGGATTGAATTATCTTATATTTTGTATGGTGACGTTTCTTTTGCGGCTGAGTGTATGTTATTTATAAAGATTTCGTCATGTACAGTTCACTACAATAGACAATGTTGCCGAAGTTTGTATTGAGATTCAACCCATACACGTCTTCTCCAATGTCACATTCATAACCACTGCCCTATCCTGATCCTGTCAACAAGTCAGCTTATCATTCTTATGAATTTAATGTCATAACTATTTGATGAATTGATGCAAAATTGACCTTTTGCAAATTATTCAGATATAAAATTGTATGTTATGAAAGAAGATGGGCAGCTTATGTGATTATACAGTAACGTTTCACGTTCACAGGAAGCAGTCAAAGACGGTAATTGACAAAGGGAGACGAGTGTCAAGATCAACATAATGTGTTATGACTTCAGTATCGTAATGATGACAAAACGTGAAAAAATTAAGCTATTTGTCTCAATTAGCTTGTTTCTTCTCGTGTTGTAACCCTTTAAAAAGACGGATATCATTCGAAAGAGAGACAAACTCCAACATGGCACATTTGTAATTGGTTTTCAAATAGTTATGTACGAAAGACTGATTAACTCATTTTAAAGGGGCAGTTTTTTTCAAATTTGATATTTTTTTTCATATTTCCCATTTACAATGATAGTTTTAATGTTTATTTACTTTAGAGGGTAAAACATCTTATTACACAAACCTATTATCCGTAGTGGTAATAAGGGTATTGCGTATACAGCAAAACTTGTATTGCGGCCATTTTATTGCTTTACGCATTTTTAACTTGATTTTACGAAGAGAGAAGGGTGTTTACTATATTTACATTATTATTCAAATATATTTCATCGACTTACTTAAGCCAAAAAACGTGCAACTGCCCCTTTAAGAGAAAAATACAATGACTATTTACTGGTACTAACCAAAACAAACGTGTCAGCTTCATCGTAATTCAGACAGTAATGTTAATTGTTCATCATAGAGATGTTGATGTGTCAAATTCTCATATCGATAGACATTGTCATCTCATTAAAGTGTATTTCTCTTATTCACATTCTGCGTTAACACATTAGCAAATTACAGTGTCTACTATGTTACAGAGACTCTTACAATAACCAGATAATTTGTTATAAATGGATTAAGTTCTTTCCAGCTTTTTACAGTCCGCTGAGAAAAATATTTATTGGCAATGACATGGGAGCTAAATAGTAAAAAAATACCTCTCATTCTCCAGGGAAATCTTACCTCTAACCTAATTTGAGAGAAATTCTGCAAAAACGCAGAGAATGAAAGCATCGGACCAGGCGCCTGTGATACATCTCTTCTGTCAAATTAAATCTTGTATTTCAATACAGTAAGGCAATCGGCTCTGTTGAAACGAGACGTCACCAAAACAGAAAAAAACCCCAAAAAACATTATCTTGACCTCCATCAGCTTCAAATACATTGTTCAGTTTTTTAGGGAATCTTTTTTTGAAAATTATTCAAGACTGAACTTATTTTGTATCAAAGATGTATGTATGTATGTAATGTAAGTATTCAAAGTAGTGTACATCTATAACATTATCAACAGTGAAATGTGTAGAAAATTTTAAATTGTTCTTGACAACGTTGCGTGCTAGTCTGATTAAAAGCATAGAAAATCATCGTAAACGTTTGCAACTTCAGTAAAACTTCAGTGAAATTGAACCCCAGAGGGAAATCAATGTTCGCTCTTATTTTCATTGCCATGCCATATTTGCACAAATGCTTTATTCATAATAGTTACACAAATTTCCGTCCCTGACAACAACGTTGTTCTATCTCAACTTTAGTACGTCTGAGGGTTATTCTATCTCCACAGCAAATTTCATGGTATTATATAATTTTAAAGGGGTTGTAGCACGTTTTTTGCAAATTTTAGTTTTTCAAATTTCCCATTTATAATGATAGTTTATGTCATTTAGATTTACTTTAGAGGATAAAACATCTAATTACACGAACCAATTATCCGTAGTGGTAATAACCGTGTTGCATATAAAGCTAAAAATGCATGGCGGCCATTTTATTGTGAACACAATTTATTATTTCGAATGACATAAACCATTCCCAAGACTTTACGGAACCATGTACACTCATTTTAAACTTTATTTTCCAAAGAGAGAAGGGGTTTTTACTTTTGGTGACATTATTTTAAAAATAAATTTCATCGACTTATTTCAGCGAAAAAACGTGCTACTGCCCCTTTAAAAATGGTTTTCTTGCTATCTTCCTCGTTCTAACTCCAGATATTTCATGCAACTGTTCACATCCAAAATGTGCTATGTATCAGCAACCAATCCAATAGCACATTTTGATCACGTGACATGGACGTAGAACAGTTGGAACTAATGGTAAAATATTGAAAACTAAATAAAAATCCATGGATTTGATATTATTTTCAAGAAGAATATATAAAACCTTTTAGAAGTTCCATATGTACAACAATACCAGTTAGAACAACCTGGAACTAAACGTTTTTGAAAAAAGATGAGATAAATGTTCTATGTGCAAACATAAATACGAATATTTACGAACAAATATGTATTATTTCGAATATCAGTTAATTCGTTTACATTATGGACGTAAGTTTACATATTCGTGCACAATTAAATGGAATTCCAAAGAGTATTACAAATATTATGACCATTACAATTTTAGAATACCTGAAACTCAAAAACTACTCTTCTGGAGTTGGCATAACGTGGTTCTCATGTGGAACGAATAATGTGTGCAATTGTTTTGGGCAAACTATTGGCCAAAAGCCTTATCCTTCATCATTCCCAAACAACATAATTTTATTTGAAAACCCCCACTGATTTACTGATGATGTATATTCTACTAGAAACCACATGTTAATTGAATTTATGTAATGAAGTACGGTACTCTGAAGTTGAGTATTAGGACATTTCTTCCAGACAAAAAATAACAGCCTGACACAACTATCCAACATACAATAACAATAACTTTGTTTGCAAATTATTTTGATTGACAGGTGCTACTGAATTAGTAAGACATGTTTATCACTTCCAAAGATACATGGCATATTTTCTGACATATTTTGCCACTTGCTTTCCCTTGGTGTTTGTGTTTGTGAGGTGTCTGTTATCAATACAATCGCATCAGTTCTCATCTAATATACCTATTCATTCTCGTTTGGTATAAACATGTACATGTACTATTTGTTTGCAACATAATTCAATGCTCAACCAAATGTCGACTGTATTGCCAGGGGCACGGCAACTTTGTCTGCAGTAGAGAACAGTTCTACACGCAGTAAGGTTTGGGTGCAATGCTACTGGATTTCAGTAGGACCACCCATGGTTCGCTAGTTCCAGCCGATGCTCGCAGGTTTCACCGCAATGGATAGCCATATGGCGTTGCGGGCTTTCTCCCTGCCATACTACTAGCAGCCGCGATATAAGTGAAATACTCTTGAAAGCGTCGTTAAACCCCAACTCACCTCACCTAATTCTTGTTCAAGCAATCTAAAAAGTAAAAATATCAAGTTGAATCTAGTCCCACAATTCATATGACCTTTCAAACAATTCACGACTGAGCTTCTCACTAATCAGTTTATTTCATAGAAGTCCAGATGCCATTTATTTCATACAGTCAATCCTATTTCTTGTCTCGCATTGCAGTTTGTTCTAAAAGTTTCTTATACAGATTAATGAATTTGTATTATCCTGGAATTGGAAAAGATGTTCATAAATCAGTTAAATTTCCATGTGCACTGAAATTATGAATACATCTTTGTACTTATGGCCATGAGGCCTTGAATACGAATAAACTTTTTTTTATCATTCTTCTATTTTACATTTTTGTTTATCACTCTTCACATGTTGTCACAGTACAGCAGAAGAGAATGAATCTAGTTAATCTGATAACCAAGAGCCCTTAGCGCCATATAAAAATTCCTTCTCGAAATTCGTTGAGAATTGAAATTGATTTAAGTGGTAAAATGCGTTGATTTTGACAGTTTTTCCAAAGTTCTCTTATTTTTATTTCCCGTCTGTCGTCATGAATAGAATAGTTGACGTAGACGTGACAGCTCAAGACGATAAGAGATTATGAAATGTTCGAGTGTGAAGGTGAAGAAAATTGAAAATGAGTCTTTACAACTTTGAGTGTTATTTTGTTTAAACGTTAATGACGTCATAACCAAAAATATGACATATATGTGATATGAGTCATTTAACTGTAATTGGAAATTCTGCCACAGGGGAATGAATCACTGCTTGTAAGTGCCCAAACTCCTCACAGTGTTGCTACGTCTCTCCTGCGTCAAGCCGTGTCCTTACGGATCATTTTGGCTATTTTCATGAATGTTAAAGAGCCTTCACGGATGTTAGTGTTTCAAATGTTTGGAAAATATACTTATAACGTCATTCGCCAGAGAAATCTTTTATCTACAACATGGCATATGTTAAATAATTTTCATATCACGACAATGTATTGCAATTTGGTTTCAAAGAGAAGTATCACTTCGACTAGCGCGCGCTACGGGTATCCGACCTATATAAACAGAGTCCCCTTTTTTGCGTAATACGTACTGCACAAACAGTTAGCGCTTCCGAAGCGTGAAGGCTCGTCTCTAGCGCAAGTCGCCATAACAACCCATGTTCTGCACGTGCTGCACGTGTCTCTCTTGCAAAGTACCCTTATCACACATTACTGAATGTGACGATTGCTTTACAAACTATGTTTCTAAATGTCCTGAGAATATACAAATTATTTCCTGTTTAATGTTCTTTTTATTGAGATAAGACCAGCAAATTATGACAAATTTTTACTTTCATTAATTATAAAATTCAAGAAAAATACCTAGTTGGGTAAAACAATTATTCCAATATCTGTAGCAAATACATAATTAAATGAAATGGTAAATAAATAACCGTCAACAAATTATATATTTCGATTTCTTTCATTGCTCATATTTTTTGTTATTCTTTCGTGTCTTTGTTTACTGTGTGTGAGCTAGACCATAATGCTTTGCGCTTGAAAATAATAAACTGGATCTATATTTAGACTGGAAAACACCTTTACTAATTAATGCAATTTCTCGGCTTATTTTGAGTTGGAAAAATTAGGAAAAAATTAAGTGTATTTATTTCACGGAGATAGATTTTTGGAAAAATTTTGATATTTTCATCAACATCCGTGATGGCTCTTTAACAAGTTTTTCTATGAACATAATATCGGAATCCTTAAGTGACAAGAGCATTTTCATTACATTAATTACATGATACAACTTCTAGAAAGTGGTAAATTTTGATGGTCAGAAATCCTGACCAAGAGAGGTCCGTGAACCCAGGGATGATAGTTGATCAGCCCTGGGGACGAGGTTGGTGACTGTCCTGATGCAAAGGATTCTTCAGAGCACTTGCAACATAATGGCCGTTTAGAACTGAATCCGTGTCTACTAATGCAAGAAGAGAACGTGATTGTTTGAAAGAAAGGACTACTTTAAAATAAACACATAAACATGAATGTTGTAACTTGAGAA
Organism: Gibbula magus; assembly: GCA_936450465.1. NCBI lineage: Eukaryota > Metazoa > Mollusca > Gastropoda > Trochida > Trochidae > Gibbula > Gibbula magus. The sequence continues at coordinate 40,585,879 of OW388306.1, read as the reverse complement.
GTATTTTTTAAAGGGGCAGTAGCTGGTTTTTTAGCTGAGCTACGTCTTTGCTTTAAACACAACACCAATACGGATAATTAGGTTGTGTAATAAGATGTTTTACCCTCTAGAGTAAATATAAATGACATAAACTATCATTATAAACGGAAAATTTGAAAAATAAAATTTGGCAAAAAACGTGCAGCTTACAGGAAGCTCTCTGAAAGCTCGTTCACCCAGAGGAGCCCATCGAAGGGAAATATGCAAGAAGGAATGTTTACTTTACACTGCAAATACCAATAAAATATGTCTAGGTCTAAACCGGTGGCGTCAGTTTATGTACTAAATGTCATCGCCATGTACTTAAATTTTATATCAACTCCAGTTTCGATATTTTATTTTCATTCTATTGTAATGTATCTTATTGTATTGTGTGTATTCCCTCTAGAGTCCTAAATTGTTAATTACACGGCAGTGGTGAAGCAAAAGGGGGTTATGACGTGGCGCAGTTCCTTCACTTCCAAAGAGGTACCCATCTCTTTCTGAAACTGTGCGTAAGCTTTGCATATACATTTGTGATGCGTATGTATATTTTCCGCGGTTGTTCAATAAATATTGTTTGGGTCTTGAGTTAAAGGGTTTGGTTTTACCTTTCAAACTGACACTACCAATCTGCTAAAATCAACTAAAACTATAGCTCGAATGTACATTATTGATAGCCTTTGGATTAAAAGCCCTTGACTGATGTCTATTGTTTGATATTGTGGGCTTGATGTATGACATGTCGACACAGTTTCTGTAAAATGTGGCCATACTTTCTGATTGGTCATTACTAGTCCTTGATACTTGATATGTGTATCCATTCAGCAAGAATACCTTCAATGCCTTTTTATGTATAAGGTATGTTGTAGCATATGCAATTCAACATGGATAATCAATAATAATACTAATATACATTTGAACGCTTAATATCCAGTGCAAGCACTGCTCAATGGCGGTACAATTATTACCCTGAAAGAATTGTACTTTCGGTGCCTCTACTAAGCGCTCCGCGCGACCATATAGGTCCGTACCTCCCGTGTTCAGGTACCCATTTAAACAGCTGGGTGGACTGAGTGCAATGTGGATGAAGTGCCTTGCCCAGGGGCACAACATAGTATAAGACCCAAGTCACAAATGTTTGGTGTCTCCACCGGGCCGTTGGCGTGAGAGGGAAGCATGCTAACCACTACACCACTGTGCTCCACAATCCATAATCCATAATCAAGGTAATTTAAAGAATGTTTAAAGGGGCAGTAGCACGCTTTTTTTGCTCAAATAAGCCGATGAAATGTATTTGAAAAATAATGTCACCAATAGTTAAACACCCTTCTCTCTTCTGAAAATCAAGTTAAAAAATAAGTGTACAGTTTGGTAAAGCCAGGGGAATCGTTATTGTGTTTCCAAATAGAAACTGAAATGGCCACCATGCAAACTTTTGCTTTATACACAACATTGTTATTGCCACTACGGATAATTGGTTTGTGTAATAAGTTGTTTTACCCTCCAAAGTTAATTTAAATGACATAAACTTATATCATTATAAATGGGTAATTTGAAAAGCTAAATTTTGCACACAAAAGAACGTGCTACTGCCCCTTTAAGTACTCTTTATCTCGCAATCAAAACAAAAACTTCAATTTCTACTGAATTTAACCTTAATAAAGACCGTGATCTAAGATGATTCTGTTCAGAGAGAGGACTGTGAAAAATAAATGGTGTTAATGGCTTCCCTCAAAGAAAGGGGGAAAATAAAATGGGTGTTAGTTTGCAGAAGGATGTTTAAATAGAATATACTTTTAATACGTCCCATTTTCGATTGATGAAACTGGTTGAAACATCCACTAAATCCAATCGCCACGAAAACATCAACTTTTATCCCGAATGCAAGCCTATACTTGGAAGCTAGATTGTAGACATTTTGATCTACTGTTTCATTAATGCTACCAGATATAGACAACCGTCTGTCGGCAATTATTGGACTACTTCCTATAGATGTTGGTATTACGCGGGACCTGATAAACTGTGTTTTAATTTTCTACCTTTATTATTATGTTGACGTTTGGTGTAAAGATTGTGAATGGAGTTCATGCATTTTTCAATTTCGGGGTTACGCAAATAGCTTAAACAGAAGATGAATTGCAGGAAATTCATGATATCCACGGATTCCTAAAAAAAACTTTGCAATGAGATGTGCCTAAAGGTGTAAAATTAAAAGAATTCTTGAGAATTGTAACACAATTTAACAGTATGCTTCATGCTTTATCACGCATTTACTAATTTCAATCAAAGAGCCCGTTGTGATTTGGCTTTGGTCTGATGTCAGTGGAATTTGGTGTTATGGAGGAAGGTGTATTGGTCGGACGAGATCCACTTCCTTTTACTCGTCACAGACGACCATCAACATGTTTGGAGGACATGTGCCAAGGAAACATCCAGGCTTTTATGATTTTGGGGTGCATTTCCCATTACTGTAAGCAGAACAACGCCAACATGCAACTACTGCAATGCCGTGCTGTGAGTCCATATTTGAATCCCGTGAAACGCATGTGGGTCATCGAATCCGAAGAATAGAACTTAGCCACATAATCTTGCTGATTCGGAGGCAGCGTTGCATCGTGAGAAATAGAAGGGAACTTATCTGGACCTCAGTCGATTCCACAAAAGTAAAATTGTTTGGCGAATACATTTTGATATAAGAATATTTTTTAACATGTTATCCCCATGATCATTGTGTGTTATCCATGCTCATTATCATCAGCTCTCATGACGAGTAGTGTCAGTTGAAAAATCCGGGTGTCGCTAAATTAATTTCCATGTGTATACATTGTAAGAAACCAAATTTGCACGTATGAGATGAAAGATTAACATTCAATATCAATGTGAACTAATTCTTACACATATTTCTTTGTTAAAATGCACAATTTCTTTTTCGATATCCCAGACGGTTGTTGTGCGTTTCCAAAACTTGTTACAGAAAATTTAACTATAGTGATGACAATGTTAACCAGGTTATAGTAATATAGCAATAGCGCATACATGACAGTTCATATTAGACTTTGTGGGTAATATATTACTCACTAACTTATAAATACTAACAAGATTCGCCAAAAGGCAACTATTTTCTGATATTGTTGAAGGTGTATCCATTGTGTTGTTGGTGGCAACACATGCTATTATGATTGGGGTTATTTTATCAGGAAGTACTGACTGTTGCCAAAAATAACCATTTTGATGATTGTTTACTGGGTATAGTGACGATGTGAAGGTAAAAGTAGTGATAGCTGATCGGAAACCAGATAATGCACTTCGATTGAAGGGCGCCAATGAGTCCAACCTTATTTGGGAATTTTGTTTACAACATATAAAAAGTCAAATTTGGGTTGATAATGTTTAATAGGTCACATAACTACAATACATGCAGTTCCGGTTCCTGCAAATGTATAATAATTTCTTGCTTTCAAATGGAAACTAGTAATGATGATATATTTGACGATTGGCGATGAATGTGCAAGTAGACTGAAATTATTTGAATTGAAATCAGCACATGTACATGCAGTACGTTGGTAGGCATTATAGCCAAATACAATATTATGAAACACAATGGTTGTATTTGTAAATGATTATGGTTTATTGTGCACTCTTGTCAGTTACAAGTCATTTAATTTTCATATTTTTACTGTTTACTTCTTAAGAGAAGGATACCATCACAACTATTTACTGTGACTTGGCCTTATCTTGTTGTAGGCTTCATTGGGAGACATACGATTCTAAATGCAATACTTCAAATTGCATCCTACAAATGTCAAATCGTGTCTCAGAAAAGTAAAAAAATTAGAGACATAAGCCACAGTAGGCGAGAAGTTATGGCCAACCCAATCGCATTAAATAGTGTTTCTAATAACACAAAGCAAACTGTCAAGGGACCTGTGTTTAGTATGTTACGATGACTAATCATGTAATCTGATGTAAATTGATTCTATTTTTCAAGCTTTATACTGCAAGACGATTTATTACCGATGAAATGGTGTCTAGGTAAGTTATCCCCCGAGGAAATCAAGTCCCTAATCTGATCTGATAGTACCGCTGAAACATTGCAGAGAGTTAAAGCATTGAAACGCGCACCCATGATCAATCCTTTCTGTCAAATTAAATCCTCTGGTTCAATACCCTAAAGAAAAAATGGCTTTGTTTAAAAAAGATGTCATAATTGAATTTATTACTCAACCGTGGTGAGATCACTCATTAGATAACATTGAGTTGGTTACACACATGTGTGATACCACCGTGTGCTGACGTAACATCATAATCGGCACGTGACGTCATAGTCGTTTTTGGTTGACTTCACAATGTTTGCCGCGTGACTGCAATAGCGTGTGACCTATTTGCAAGTAAGCGTCACTAAAATTGATTTTCTTGCAATTCAGTGCTATTTACATCATTGAGTAATAAATAAAATACTAAACTCAGTCCTGTTTGATAACATGTTTATGAAACTCGTGAATGGCATCGGTATTTAACTCGCTTTCGCTCGTTAAAATACCAAACCATCCATTCGTTTCATAAACATGTTATCAAAAGAGACGTCGTTTAGTATTCTATATAGGTGCATTGAAGGAGGACACATGTTCTATATATATAACATAGCACATGTGTCCTTCTTGAATGCACCCCTTCAATTGCAAAGTAACAATGTGTGAAGAATGAAAATGTTATATTAAAACAAAACTCTTCATGATGTATAATTGGACCGATAAATTGTGACAGTTGGTATTTCGCATCATTGCGTAGTGAATTCAGAACAAACTGTGAGAATGGTGTTTCATGTTGCATACATTATGATATAATGTAGCTCTTTTGTCAGCGATACATGTTCTGCCGAGAATCTGCCGTTTAGGGTGCCAATGGATAATATTTTTTCCAGCTGTCAACGTCAACGGAGGGTGAAACGGAAACTGCTGAATCATCATTAACCGATGAGATAGAATGCACAAATCGAATTTCCAATGTATTGCGGACAATACAGTGTTATTATTATTATTATTATAAAGACGAGGGAGAGCTTGTTCTAGTTCTGGCATCAAAGGTGTTCATCACAAGTTTGTCATCGTACTATTTCTTTGAAAGTCACCAAAACGGAAACATCACCGTGTCCTCTACCTACTTGAACTACAGTTTACTAACCAGAACAAGCTTTTAAAAGGCATGGTTTGAGGCAGCGTGTAAGGCTAGAAAATATTATGAAGAGGGTGTGTATGCCAATATATACAATAAAATGGAGACTGCATTGTTGGCTTTATTGGGATAAAGGTATCAATTAACAATCAAACAATTACTTGTTCTGTTCGAATGTCTCAAGTTAAAAAAAACTTCGATCGTTTACGTTGTGATATGTATACTGTGATAACAATATAATACAGTATTTGTTTTTGGGGGCCAAAAAAACATATAACGTTAATCGCCAGAGAAATCTTTTATCTTAAACATGACATGTGATAAATAATTTTCATATCACGACAATGTAATGGCATTTGGTTTCAAAGAGAAGTCCCCCTTCAAGTAGTGCGCGCTAAGGGTATCTTACGTCATATAAACAGAATCCTCTTTATTACGTAAAACGTACTACACAACAGCAAACGCTTCCGAAGCGTGAAGGTTCATCTCTAGCGCAAGTCGCCATAGCAACCCATGTGCTGCACACGCTGCACGTGCTTCTCTTGCAAGTTACCCTTGTCACGCAATACTGAATTGCTTTATAAACAATGTTTCTAAATGTCCCGAGAATATACAAATTATGGCATGTTTAATGTACTTCTTATTGAGATAAGACCAGCAAATTATGACAATGTTTTACTCTCATTAATTACAAAATTTCAAGCAAAATACCTAGTTGGGTAAAACAATTATTCCAATTAGTAACAAATACATAATTAAATGAAATGGTAATAAATAACCCCAATAAATTATATTTTTCAATTTCTTTCATTGCTCATAAACTTTGTTATTCTTTCGTGTCTTTGTTTACAGTGTGTGAGTTAGACCACAATGCTTTGCGCTTGAAAATAATAGACTGGATCTATGTTTAGACTGGAAAACACCTTTACTAATTAGTGCAATTTCTCGGTTTATTTTGGGTTGAACAAATTTGGGAAACATTAAGTGTATATATTTCAGGGAGATAGATTTTTGGCAATTTTCCTATATGTTCATCAACATCCTTGATGGCTCTTTAATCAAAACGTTGTTGAGAGATTTGTGAATGCTAGCTTCCAGATAATTTTCCAAACATAATTGCAAAAGCAAAATGTAGCGACGCAAAGGCCATAAAAACCACCAGCAAATTGTCACAAATTTGTTAAAAGCTGATTTTGAAAAGTTAAAATTTACAATTTGTAAAAAATATCTTGCTCGCCAAATTGGCTAAACATTGGATAGTGAAATATCTAGATAATATTTTTCCCTGATGTGCGAAGTGTCTCAACACTCACACAAAATATTCTATTTGTGAGGTAAAAAAAAGTATGAATGTTTGAAATGTATGAAGATGACTGTGTCCAATGAGACACAAGCTTCCTGTCGGGTAAAAAAAAGGAGGGAGGTTTATAACCTAAATGAGGTTGCATGTTGAAAAGTTTATTGTGTTGTTGTTGATCCCATTGCGACCTCCAATGCTTTTGTCCTGTGGAAGAAAGGTATGTACATGGTTCGCAGTGATGAATACATTATCAGTACATAAGTACAATACATATTTAAGTCTTATTAACATTTTAAAAAAGGATAATCAAGTCGAAGGTTTGCGTGTTGAATAGCCGCTAATATTATCGATTTGTAGATGCTTGCCACAACGGATCACAGTTGGATGTAGAGATTGTTTGATTTTCCGAATCTACCATGCAATATTGTGCACTGACTGGGTACATGTTTCCCCATTCAGGAGTAAACTAGTTTTTAATTCAAAAAAAATGTTTACTAAAGTTGAGATACAAAATTATACAACGGTAGTTTAAATTTGAGATATCTCCGTAACAGGCGACCTTTTTTTCAGATTACCCACATGGTCACGTGGCTAAAAAGTTGATCACATATTTTTCCATAATATGAAGAGGCCAAGTATGATTGGTTGAAAGTTCATTTTGAATATTCCAAATGTAATATAGGGTGAAATCCCACCACTATTTGAGGTTTGGGGCGTTAATTTGTTTGGGAATCTTATCTTGAAATTTATGCAAGACTTCATTTATTTTCCTTTATCCAAAGCGGTTTGGACTTTAATGTGAGTCCAAAGTAATGTACATATATAACAATATCAAAAGTGATATGTTTTGAAAATTTAAAATTGTTCTTGACAACGTTGCGTGTTAGTTTGATTAAAGGTATAGCAAATCGTCATAAATGTTGGCAACTTCGCTAAAACTTCAGTGACATTAATCCACGGGGAAATTAATGTTTTCTCTTATATCCATTTCCATGTCATGTTTACTCAGATTCTTTATTTATAATTGTTACACAAATGGGTGTCAAATAATAAGCTGTTAACAGTTTTGCAAAATATTAGTTCAATAAATATAATTTTCCATACATTCTGTTATTATACTTGAAACATCATGATTACACTGTTTAGGTAATTGTTAATTAAATTAGATATAGCAAATCGAATGGTAAGTCAGTATCAATGAATAATGCTCTCCATTTACAGAATGGTTATATAAAAAGCAAAATAGTTTACACTTAAAATAGTCATCTGCATTTCTATTTCTATTGGCGAAAATTCATTTAAAAATGAAATACTAACACATATGGCAAAAAATTAATATTTCAGGCAAGCATATGAAGTTACTCACAATCAACAACGATTTTAAATTAAAAAACGTAGAAGCAACTAACATTTTTTGCAGAAAATTGTAAACACGTATTCCCTATACTGTTAAAGTCATGGCGTAAGTGAATTGAATTACAATCAGACAACCAAGTTAATGTCAACAGTATCAGGTTGGCATTATTTGTAAGATTTGTTTCTGACGTAATTTGATGAAGAATATGCACAACAAAAGGTCAGCAAAAGTCTCAAGATGTAGATTACATGTTGAAATAAACATGATTAGGTTATTCTCTTAAACAAGGAAACAATAAAATGGTAATTTGATACATAGAGATAATGTCGGTAGCTTCTTTCTGAAGTACGTAGATGGCCTTGTCTCAATAAGTGGTTATAATATATCAGATAATGTCAATTGTAGAACACACGGCCGTGTTATCGACGGTATCGTAACTTTGGTTGCGATATCAAAATATACCAATATTTGGAAGGTTGCCCAAATATAGTAACACAAGTGCGACAGTCGGTGTGAATTTTCATAAACTAAACTGAGATTACAGAATTGTGGTAAAACCTGTGACACAGTTGATGACCAACAATTGGGGTCATATCCTGGAATTTAAACCAACGATTACTTCTAAAAAACTATAGCTAGATTTGGTGCACTTTGGAAATAATTTGTCGACATATTATTACGAATGATTATCTTTGTCGTGGTCATTGACTGTTACATATTTACCAACCTTCTGGCATTAACAAAAACTGATTCAGTAAATTCACATTGGTAGTAATTATATGATGAGCATCCATCACAACATTGCACAAGGTCAGTGCATCGATTAGCAAATGGTATTGTGTTGCTGGAATAAACGTTTCTGTTAACATAATGTTCTATAGGATCAAGTGCCCAAAACAAGTCACAGAACACTCAGTTTTGTTACCAGCGGGATCTAAAAGTTTATTGCTTGATTTCTTTTGAACATTACTTCTGTCCCGGTACCAAAATTAGTAGTTGGCGCCAGAAGGTTGCCCAAGTATAGTAACACCAATAAAACAGTTGGTCGAAATGTCCATAACCTAAGAACCAAGTTTTGGTTTTCATTCGGGATACAAATTGATGCTTTCAGGGCGATTGGATTTAGTGGAGGTCTTGAACAGCTGCCCACCAAAGTCAAACAATGTTCATTTGTGTTTGAAGGATGATTACTTGGCTTTTTCCTAATTTGGATTCACTTGTATCCTAACACTTCGTTCTTTACTAGCATCGGTTTTATTTTTTGAATTGATAAACTTTTCACATATGTCGTGATATACCATGGGGGGTTTAAATTTATTCCCCAGTTTGATTCAATGTATCAAGGTTTCACACGCATGTGCCATGTGTCGACGAATTGTATTTCAGGGCCAGGAGGGCACAAAATATATGATTTAGGAAGAATGAAATGTTAAAAGAAAACCAAACCCTAAGTGTTGTAAATGACTTTCATTTATAAATGGACTACGCCTCGTTTAAACAGCCAGGCTCATGACATGTTATTTCATCCAATGGCAAAGGTGTATTTAAAATGACACGTTTTGTATTTCACCTATGCCAATATAATACTATTATATACAAATGTTTAAGTAAGAGCAAACGGCATCAATTAAGTCTGATGAATTTAGAAATAGTTTACATTTCAACTACATGTACTGAACCTATGTTATCATTATAGTTTAGTTCTTCACCTTTTCACTGTTATTCACGTGTTACACATGTTACCTAAACAACTACATCAACAACACCTTGATAAAACTACAACATCTTCAACGACAACACCTTCATAAAACTACTTCACCTTCAACAACATATTCGTAACATTAATGCACCTTCAACAAAAAACCACAACAAAAGCTTCATAACAATGCACCTTCAACCACAACTGACTGACTGCACCTTCAACAACAACAACAACAACATCTTCAAAAAACTACTGCACCTTCAACAAGAACATCTTAATAACACTGACTGCACCTTCAACAACAACAACATCTTCATAAAACTACTGCACCTTCACAAACAACATATTCATAACACAACTGCAATTTCAACAACATCTTCGTAATATTAATGCACCTTCAACAACAACAGCTTTATAACACTACTGCAATTTCAACAACATCTTCATAATAGTAATGCACCTTCAACAACAACAACTTCATAAAACTACTGCACCTTCAACAACAACATCTTCATTACACTACTGCAATTTCAACAACATCTTCATAACATTAATGCACCTTCAACAACGACATATTAATAACACTACAGCACCTTCAAAAACAACATTTCAAAACACTGACTGCACCTTCAACAAGAACATCTTAATAACACTGACTGCACCTTCAACAAGAACATCTTCATAAAACTACTGCACCTTCAACAACAACATCTTCATTACACTACTGCAATTTCAACAACATCTTCATAACAGTAATGCACCTTCAACAACAACAGCTTCATAAAACTACTGCCCCTTCAAAAACAACATCTTCATAAAACTACTGCAACTTCAACAACATCATCTTTATAACACTACTGCTCCTTCAACAACAGCTTCATAGCACTACTGCTCCTTCAACAACATCTTCATAAAACTACTGCACTTTCAACAACAACATATATGAATGCCCCTTCAACAACATCTTCATAAAACTACTGCACCTTCAATAACAACATCTTCATAACATTAATGCACCTTCAACAACGACATATTCATAACACTACAGCACCTTCAAAAACAACATTTCAAAACACTGACTGCACCTTCAACAAGAACATCTTAATAACACTGACTGCACCTTCAACAAGAACATCTTCATAAAACTACTGCACCTTCAACAACAACATCTTCATTACACTACTGCAATTTCAACAACATCTTCATAACAGTAATGCACCTTCAACAACAACAGCTTCATAAAACTACTGCCCCTTCAAAAACAACATCTTCATAAAACTACTGCAACTTCAACAACATCATCTTTATAACACTACTGCTCCTTCAACAACAGCTTCATAGCACTACTGCTCCTTCAACAACATCTTCATAAAAAACTGCACTTTCAACAACAACATATATGAATGCCCCTTCAACAACATCTTCATAAAACTACTGCACCTTCAATAACAACATCTTCATAACATTAATGCACCTTCAACAAGAACATCTTAATAACACTGACTGCACCTTCAACAAGAACATCTTCATAAAACTACTGCACCTTCAATAACAACATCTTCATTACACTACTGCAATTTCAACAACATCTTCATAACAGTAATGCACCTTCAACAACAACAGCTTCATAAAACTACTGCCCCTTCAAAAACAACATCTTCATAAAACTACTGCAACTTCAACAACATCATCTTTATAACACTACTGCTCCTTCAACAACAGCTTCATAGCACTACTGCTCCTTCAACAACATCTTCATAAAACTACTGCACTTTCAACAACAACATATATGAATGCCCCTTCAACAACATCTTCATAAAACTACTGCACCTTCAATAACAACATCTTCATAACATTAATGCACCTTCAACAACGACATATTCATAACACTACAGCACCTTCAAAAACAACATTTCAAAACACTGACTGCACCTTAAACAAGAACATCTTAATAACACTGACTGCACCTTAAACAAGAACATCTTAATAACACTGACTGCACCTTCAACAACAACAACATCTTCATAAAACTACTGCACCTTCAACAACAACATCTTCAAAAAACTACTGCACTTTCAACAAAAACATATATGGATGCACCTTCAACAACATCTTCATAAAAATACTGCACCTTCTATAACAACATATTCATATCACGTATGCACGTTCAACAACGACATCTTCATAAAACTACTGCAAATGCAACAACATCCTTATAACATTAATGCACCTTCAACAACAACAACTTCTTCATAAAACTACTGCACCTTCAACAACAACATCTTCATAAAGCCTCTGCACCTTAAACAGCAACAGCTCCTATGTTCAAGAACTTAATTTTGGAGATATCTAGTGTAAATGTAAAATCTCATTATTCCAACTGTTTTGTAATGAACAATACCTGTTAACAAAATTGTTCCTCGAACTACCTTCAAATCTTAACCATTTGTATCGATTCAAATTTAAAAATGCTTCAATTTGGACAGTTATCCAAATTCACATATTTGTATTTTAAATCTGTCATCTTAAAAAGAGTGGTTGACAGGGATGCGACATTTAATGGAGATACAATACTGTTAAATATTCAAATCTTACTGTGAAGAAAATTGCACTTGAATGAAAAAATTGATTGCTATTTGTTTCTAACATAAATGAAGTAATAACAGCATGACATATAAGTGTTAAGTGTCATTTAACGATTCCCGTAGGGAAACAATGCTCCCAATTGAACTGATGCCTTTCTAAAAGGTTTTTGCAGAATTTTGATTACACACTGGCAATTTACAAATGAATACAAAGTGTTTACTTATGCAAGCAGAAATGTTGCTTGAAAAAAGAAGTACTAATCAATTAAAAACACACCCATAGAGTTAAAGTATGTCTTACATCTTAAAAAAACATTTTGCTACAGTTAATCTGTTTGTTTTTAATTTCAAAGGTTAAACAAAATTCCCACTAAAACCTAGTGGGTTACATGCAATTAGTATCAACTGGAATTTATGGACAGACTACTTGACCTCCTACTTGTATATTAGAGTATACTTGTATATGGAGTATATGAATGTGACAAGAAATAACTGACGAATAGATAGATAACTGCGAATAGATTACATTATATTTTTCAACATTAATCATTGGACTATTTTACATTGAAGCAGATTCACATACATAATCTCCCTGCTGATGCACCAATATAACAGTTATTTGTTACGACTTTTCTATTAGTTGTGATGGTCAGATATATCGTAACAATATTAGTATACTTATGCCTACATTCGGTAAACAGAGACAAAAAAGCTCACCTGTTTTGTGTAGAGCGAAAAAAAAAGTTCAAATATTCCTTTTTGACAAAAAAACCCAACAAAAACAATATTTCTAAAGGTTTATGTCATGGCAATATAATTTATTTATTTTTTTTATAACTCAGCTGAAATCAGTTTGACGGTTTACTTGTAAACCACTTATAACATTTTCCTACTTCTGTGAAGTTTATATAGCCCATAAACGAGACTTGCAAAGACATGCGAGTGTTTGCCCTGGTAAAAATATGATATAAGTACATTTGATGTGTTCAGATGTACAGCAGACAATAGTGAGCCAATCGAATGAGGGGATGTTTACCTTTCACCGAAACTTCTAATAAAGCATTTTCATGTCTGCACCTTTGGCGTCAGTTTATAAATAAATTGAATCATTATGTACTTATACCTCAAATCAACCCTAGAATGATATTATACGTTCGTGCTCATGTCATATGTCAGTAATATGAGGTAAAATGTCAAATGAAGTGTCAGTTGACCGCTCGTTATAAATTGATAATCACTTTCTCGCCGTGTGGATTGATCTTTACGATTGTAAGAGAAGTAGTGGCTTGGAAGCAACTGTGTATATTCCTGGAAATTTTTTCCATTTTTGTTTGACATCTAACAGCTTTTTCATGTTATGCCGTAAACCTGCCAGCTTCCAGATGCTTCATCCACGAGATGCTTTAAGAAAACAAATAGCTAGAACCTATGACGTCATAATGTACTTTGACAACAATAGATAGTTATGATGTAAACACGATCATGTTTTGCCATTTAATCTTGGCGCATATTTATGAATGAAATACGATTCTTTCAAAAGTAAATCATTATCATTGTTGTAATTGAGTTTGTAAATCAGGAAAACTTTGAATTTGCCTTTACGACATTTGTCTAAATGTTCACTGAGAAGGATAGTACGATTACGGGGTTGATTAATGTGGAATCGATGTTGGTTCATTCTTCTTTTTATTTTGTGTTCTGTTTTCCCGATATACTTCTCATTACACCCAGAACACGTGATGACATATATAACATTTTTCGTATCACAATTCATATTTTGTTTAACAAAAAAGTATCTTTGGGTGAAATGTTAATGGAACATCCTTCAACTATACTTTCACACGTGTGGCAACGAGGGTCTCCACATTTAGAGACTTTGGGTTAACATCAATCGAGTCAAATCTAGATACAGTTAAAACATTTTTTAGGTTTTTAGGTTGCTTAAGGCTGTTAATAAAGTTGTATTTATATACAGTAAACACAGTATAGATGTTTTAATATAATAATATAAAATAATATTGTCCAATATAATGTCCAATAATGCGGTTGTCGTGAACTATTGAAACATAATTGGAAGGCATGCAGCTATGCCCTGCCGAATTTAATAGCACCAGGCTTGATATTCCCTTTAGTGACTTTGCGTTGTAGCTATTAGAGTTACGGTAGCAATAGAAAACTCAACATTGGTAATCACAGTAATGCCAATACGTTTTGAACATAACACTGTAAACAATCAGCAAATTCGAAAACACTGTTGACATATCCAAGATTCTTCAAGATAGCCATAGATAAATCTAAGGTTATTGAGCAAAGTTGAAATTGAGTAGAGTATATTCTCTAAGGAGTCTTTTACGTTTTTAAATTTAAGTAATTGTTAATTTTTACATTGTTTCATATTATGTTGAAATATTTTTACACACCAAATATTCAACTAAAAACCCTGACGAATTCAGGTAGTGCAATATCTGTAGGGTTGTCATGTTTTCATGGTGTTAGTTACAATTTATCATTCCCATATACATGTAGGCCAAACTTCAAAGAGGCACATCTGATGATCATGGCTAACCTGTGCATAAAGTGTGGTTAAGTATGTTTCAGGAAATATTCTCTCCACAAAATGATGTCAATTCCATGCACTGTATGTACGCATGGTGTAGCACATCGTCAGTTGTCGTGTTTCATGTATACAATACCAAATTCCTTTAAATCACATCAGTTCTTTCGAAACCAAAAGTGATTCAAACTCCAAAACAAACTTTCGTACAGTACCTTTCATTTTACAGAACGCCAGTGTCTTCACATTTTACAGGTATTATCGTCATTTAGTTCAAATGATTATCGAAAATCTTCTATATTGTCCAATACTTTCATATTTTAACGAAGGTTTTATAAATGGTTATACATATTGATGATGACAATAAAACTCGTTTGTATAACATTCCTGTAAACTATAAATCAATTTCAAATCACTAGTAAAGCCTGAACAAAATTTAGAAACATTTCGAAATGATTCACCATAGAGAGACACCAGTGAAAATATATTTACTGATGTGAAGAGTTTCCTTATAATCAAAGTTGTCATCGTAAAGGGGGAATAAAATGGATGTAACAATACATTTAGCAAAATGTTAAAGTACAAGAGAAATTTGAACTAGGATTGCAAAGGCAATACTTAGGTCTTCAAGACTTCTGCTTGACCTTGAACTCCATGTTCGACTTTCGATTAGTCATCAGTTTCTCTGCTTTAAAATGAGTTATCAAACTTGTCTCTATCTTCAGTACTTATTTTACAAAAATTCTCCAAAGACAATGACCCTCTAGAAATGGAACAATCGCGTATTAATGAACCCCTGCATGACCTTTCTCACGATTAAGACAAAATGGTTAATTTTTTCATACTAAGGTGCAACATAGAAAATATTGTGCTTTAATTTCCAACTAAGTAGATGTAAATGTAAGTTTGCATGTATAAGCAATGCGTTATGCTGTTTTGAATATTCAAGAAAATACTCAAAAATGCGTTAATTTGGACCCCTAGACAACAGTTGCGATGTTCGGAGCTTAACTATCAACTTTTTGATGAAAGGGTTGAACAGAAACGTTGTTGTTCTTGAAATTGTCCATCCGAAGGTATAAATACAATTTCAATATTTTAATTAGTTAAGCAGTTATGATCCTTTGAACTTTGCTTAAAATGGCGATATTTTAAAAATGACAAACTTCTATGACTTGTCACAAAAAAACTAAGACAGATACGAGCTTAAAAATATTGTCCTTAATAAATGACGTTTCTACATCAACATGATCTATTTAAAGTATTCCTATCTTCAGTGGTTCATGATCAATAATTCCCCAAAGGATAAACACCTCAAAAGGTCTCAAAATCAAAATATTTCACTGTTTTGGGAATATGCTCAAATTATGCCGAAACTAATAACTTTTATATGACAATGATATGTTATGGAATTTCAAAACTATTTATAAGGAAGAGATTGCACTAAGTAACTTTGACATAAGTTTATTCCCAACAGAGTTATGTCCCTTTGAATGCGAGCCCTAAAAAAAGTATGTTTAAAAAGTTCATTTTCCAAATGGCTCTAGTTCGTTAACCGCTGAAAATAGTCAATTGATTTGGGGGTTCCTTTAAACTACATTCATTTAGCTTTCAAATGAGCTATTGCATGATGCTTTATGTATTACCATCATTGAGGAGAAGATTTTGAAGACGCGTACCCTCAAAACCGCGAAAGTGCACAAAATTTTTAGTTTTTTCGAAATAGAAAAAAATCTACTGTTACGGCCGAAAACCGCTATAGGCCCTATCGAATGGAAATGTGATTGCCCACATTTTGGTGAAGGTTTTGTGAAATTATCTTGAAAAGTTTTTGAGCTATTAAGGTTTGAAGTTTCAATTTCAAGGGGAGATAACTCGCTAAAGAAGTCGAAAATCCAAAATCCGGCTCGCATGGACCTAAGTTGAGTTATAGGTTACACACCTTGAAAATGTCACGGAAATCGGTCCAGTCGTTACTTCAGAATCCTCATCACAAAATTTGGTACAAAGAATAATGATAGAAAGAATCAGGATAATAACAATACGTCTTCGAGACATACGTCTTGAAGACCTAATAACAATGTAACCATATATTCATGTTTTAAACACATCTGAACTTTCCATTTTCCATTAGTTGGCAGCTGGCCATGAGTTCCCTAACTCGTAGCCCCCTGAAGCTTCAATTGGTTAAGCGAATGAAAGTCAATACTTGGAAGCTAAATTGGCGACCCTATCGACCTACTGTTTCATTACTGTTACTAAATATGGGCAACCGTCTGGCGCCAATTATTGGCCTGCTTCTTAGTGATGGTGGTACGACGACCGAAGTAATGTTCAAGCAACTTTAAGCAATTAAACGTGGGGTCCCGCTGGGAAGAGGACATGGGTGGTCTACCAAGTACTTTTGTGGCATTGGATTGTAGAAAACATTGTCTGAACCTCAAAATGTCATGCTTTACAATGACGAAATAAATCATTGACAGTGTGCACATTCCAGTGAAAACTAATTCGTTATCTTCGGTGTGTGAAAGACAAGGACTTTATGGATGATCAACTTCTTTTTAAAAAACAACGTTGACGTTTGGATATATATAAATAATTGTGGGTGCAATGCAACACTGAATTTCAGTACAATACCACCCATGGTTCGCTAGTTCCAGCCGTTGCCCGCAGATTTCATCGCAATACATAGTCATATGATGTTGTGGGCTTTCTCCCTGCAATAACACTAGCAGCCATGATATAAGTGAAATACCCTTGAAAGCGGCGTTTAACCCCAATTCACCTCACCTCGGTTAGATCCTAATACCGTTATCAAACATATGGGAAAGATGATAAAACAGAAAGTTATATACAGGATACATGTTGGTACGATAATTAGGTAACAATACAACAATATAAGAGTGAGTAATTTATTGTTTAACACCGCTTTGGCAATATCACAGCCATTTGCGGCGAGCACAATATTAGATAATAATGACATCGTGCATGTAATATAATATCCGTTTATGGAAATGAAATACAAATTGACCATTAGAATTGTTAATACAAAACAACGAGGGCAGTCAAGTAACTAAATACTTCAGAATGAGTTTCCGAAGTTGCTTTTACATATATTCATTGGAAAAGAACATATCACTGCGAGGGTTACACCACTTTTGCAGAAGCCAGACACTTTATGTGACAGGTGTCAGAATGGTACACCCGTATTTCTCCATTATAAATATCTGGTTTTACTAACTTGAAATCAAATAATCCCTAATCGTCTAGATCTGCGTCATGGAATGCCTTCAACAAAGCGGACGGTGGCATGCAAAGATGCTTAACTGTCATAAAAACACAAACACGTTTTGTACATTCGCGGAATTTTGATGGCATATTGCCGTGACTGGTCCTTCCGCTTTTCTCAGTTCACCACCCAAGGCCTTCAGGATAAGATCGTATCCAGGAAACGTTGTTGATATTATTTGTTCGGTTAAAATTTCCAGCACGTCATAGCACGAATTTGTGATGAACCACAGTACTCGTGTGATGTATTGTATTGTGATGTGTTGACAGACGTGACCTTTTCCTGCTTACACAATATTTGCATTATTAGTTGATGTATTATTCCAATACCCAATTATTAACACTGAACTGTCACACAATGTTGATGCATGTCTGGTTATGTAAGTTCAGGGCACGGATTCCTGACATAGGTCTATTTACTTGCTGCACAATTCTCTGTGATATGATCAGAATGAACTTGACTGACCTTTGTAATTTTTACGTTGATCTTACGACGGGAGTTTGACTGTCAATATTGTGAATGTCAATTCAATTCCTTATTATTTTGATTCTAAAACATAAAAAATCATCCAAACATCTTTTCCAAATTCGTTTGATATCGTTTTCGAATTCATTGGTGCCATTTTTGTTCCCATGGCTTACGCCATTGTTTTAGTATACTATATTTCATTAAAGTAATATTTTAGTTTTCTATTATGAAATCTTCTGGGATTCTCTCTGATATCTCATGGGAATATTTATGCAATTAATAACCAATTGCTTCTACACTTAAGTCATTGTGTTTGTCACATCAATACAAATCATACTAACTTGGTAGTTTGATTTGTTGTCGAAGGGAGATGGTTAACGGAATCTGTATGTTCCAAATATAGTTTGACATTTTTTAAAATGTTTTTTTAGAGGATATGTACAACGTTGCTAAGTCCATATGCGAGACATTGAGTACCCGTCATCATTGGTCTTAATTATGTTATTACTTAATTTAACATAACCCTAACTTTCCTCTATATCTACACTTTTATAAAACTTTGGTAATCCATAAAAGTTGATAGTCTTTGATTCAACATTTGTTAATTCATCTTGTTCTTTATCTGTAATGTAGGGAGAGTAAGAGTTAACTAAACGTTTTAACTTTGAAAAAGCGTCATTGTCCGACATTTGGTTAACTTGTTCATAATAATCTCCAATGATTATTAACGCAATGTTTTGTAATAATATGATTTATCAACAATCATAATTTCTCTTCCATAATAATGATTTACTCATTTTCAGATAATGATAGCTTTGCGTTCATTCACACATGTTTGACTTGACATTTGCTCTCTGTTCACACTGTTTTAATTCTGTAACTTGTTTGATCGACGCTTGAAGTTCATCGTCACTAAACCATCACCAGGTAGACACTATAATGTTTGAAGATGCACAATTTAGATCAAATCTCTTGCCCAAGGTGACACCACATGTATCACAAACCCAGTTTCAGTCACACCCAGTCATAATTTGGATCATCCATCCACAAATTTGTACTGAACTCTACTGATAGCTTTCTACCGAGTTTGCACAAATGCCCACCATACATTATATTTGATTACCAATTAGCAACTAAACGCCACGACAGTGGACAGCAAATTCGCATCTCATGAACTAGATTCAGACTTTCTCATACTTTAGGAATGACAAGACACGTTATTGAAAAACCCGCTTGTGCCTGGGCCGTGTTCAAGAGAGGTTTCAAAGTAATTACTTTAAGCGATTACTTTTAAACCTCTCTTGAACGTGATTGCTCAATGTAGCACTACGTAGCAAGGCGAGCAAACTTCGAGGAATTTGCACTGTGTCGTTCAAGAGAGAATTAGCGCTACTTGAGCGCTACTCGAGCGCTACTCGAGCGCTACTTGAGCGCTACATTGAGCGATCAATGAGCAACTTAAGCGCTCGCTGTTACTGAACGGGGCCCTGGTGTTGGTCAGATGATAAATGTACTCGTTCATTTTCTGAATTCCTAATTCTGAAGTGGACATTTGGTGTCGTTGTGGGCTCCGACACTTGTCTACTACGTTGGACTGGTTCACTGTGGACATTAAAGTACTCAAGAACAAGAGCTGAGATTGTTGCTCTATCCTGGTACAACTGACATATGTATTATGTTATGGAATACCATTTATAAATAACGAATTGAATGAAATGAATATCACCAAAAACATCAATGAGAATCCTGACCATATTAAACATTTCGCAAGACCAGACTGCTACATATGTTATAGGATTTAAAGGGGCAGTAGCACGTTTTTTTGTCAATTTTATTTTTTCAAGTTTCCCATTTATAATGATAGTGTATGTCATTTATATTTACGTTAGAGGGTAAACATCTTATCACACAAACCAATTATTCGTAGTGGTAATAACAGTGTTGCGTATAAAGCAAAAATTGCATGGCAGCCATCTTATTGTGAACACATTTTATTATTTTGAATGACAAAAACGATTCCCATGGCTTTACGGAACAATAGATACTCAATTTTTACTTGATTTTCTGAAGAGCGGTGTTTCACTTTTGGTGACATTATTTCTCAAATACATTTCAAAGACTTATTTCGGCGAAAAAAACGTGCTACTGCCCCTTTAAACTTGATCCTCCACTCGAACGGGAAGATTACTGTGAGATGAACGGAAACAACTAACAGTGATAGAAACTCATGCTGTAAACAAGCTGCTTTTCATCAAACCTATTTGGTAACAGTGATCAATTTTTATAAAACTGTCAATGCATTAATATCAATGTCAATAACAGTGGTATTTAACATTCAACAACTTTAGATTTATTGAACTTATAACATAATGACTTATAATGTAAATTTCATATTGATTGATGGTACGTGAAAATATTGATAAACATGTATCCCTGCCTTGATAATGCTATGTTTAAAGCAGATATTCTATTCTGATACTTGATGTTAAGTCTATATCATACCTATTTGCCAATTAGATTAATACTTGCATGAACATAATTTACATTTAATATTTCTGCAATTCATTGAAGGACACACTGACTATTAACAGCAATTTGGCCTGAGCAAATTTTTCAATATAATGAAAAGACTACACTTTCTAATTGTTAGACTTGAAATTGTAACTACAAATGTCAATCAGTGGCTCAGAAATGTCGTCAGATATATGTTATATTTATGATTACACTAATCTATGTTTGAAAAGTGTTGCCATACATTTAAACTCTATACATTTATCTAACAATCACTTTAAATATTATGATCTAATCACAGTAACATACGATTGGTGTCTAGTTGGTTACAGTGACCCATGCAATATTCTTATTTTTCGTCGTTAAATGCTTTTATTTTTTTCTGCGATTTTTACACTCAACTGGAAGATTTATTGCCAATAAAAGAGAAGTTCAGTTAATTATCCCCAGAGGAAATCGTGCCTCTAACATGATCTAACAGAACTGCTGAAACAATGCAGAGAATGATAGCATTTAAACCCGCACCTGTGATTAATCCTTTCTACCAAATCAAATCTTGTAGTTCTCATCTTGTAGTCATGACATCAAATTGATTTTCCTTTTTCAAATGCTTCACTAAAAATGTCATCGTTTAAAAAATAACATAAAACATTAACACGTTTAAGGAATCTTTAGCACAATGTGTATGAAATACAACTTAACATTATCTGAATAAAAGTATAGTTTGAAAAGAAAGATAAAATGAAACACTACATGAATGTATATACGTATCAATTTCTTTTCCTCTGGAATATCACAATGTCAAATGCCAACATAACAACTGAAGCTGAACGTTCTTACTACTGCAATATCCCATCCAGTCATTAGAGAAAGGCTTCTGAGAAGTAATTTCTTTCTGTATACCGTGTGACTGTGGTGTCAGACAATATTCAGTTCTGGTCAAACAATGAGTGCATGCCATTACGGATATACGGAATCAATTTCGATTCGTGCGAGCAATGCAAACCAAGATAAACATTGATTGTACAGTAATAACACAGGACAAAAAGTAGTGGAATCCATTTGCCGGATCCTTCACGATTCTCCCAAATTTCGGCGGGTCCTGAGGAATCAGAATCAGGATCTGGCAAGCGGTTGTTAACACATCAATGAAATCATCGAAATTTATGTATTTAATTTTCAGGAAACCAAAAAAAATTGAAGTGAAACTCCTTTACAGTGGATTGTTCTGCCCTAATTTCTTGTACTCACTAAGAAAAACTTACTACAAATGGCACACAAATAATATCCTCACATTGCCAATAATTTGCCATGTATGGCACAGAATACTTTGATGGAGGAAACACAATTAATCATATTTAAAATTGTTGTCAATTTAATGTTCAAATTACAACGAGGTGATGGCATGCCATGTGCCTATCATCTCTAGCTCTCTTCTTATTTCGATTACCATCGGAGATCACTGAACTGACTGTATAGTCATTCGGAACCAGAGTGTTTGTTTCTGCTTTTCTGTTGCAACAACATCAATTGAAGTAGTTCTGGTTATTAAGTCTTATTTCAGTTCATAAGTGAAAACCCTATCTATCCGATACGAAGTTGAATTTTTAAATCATTTTTAAATTGAAAACATGACATTAACCGAACAAAATATATCTTAATGTTAGTAAAGATACATTCATTTTTCAGGCAATATTTCAGATTTTTCAAGAACGAGATATATATGTTTTAAGTAAGGCATGCTAAGATGAAATGTTTAAGACTTGTCCAAAGGGTGATCTAAATCGGAGGAGAAATCTAACTAATCCCCTATGTCTATACTGTGTCCCTTTTAAACTGTGTTGTCAGACAATCGAGTCAGTTCTAGTTACTAGGTGCAAGTACAGAATCAATGATGACAATTGGTGCGAAAAATCCATTCACAAAGAGTCAAGGGAGAAGCATTTATGCAGCGAGACCACACTCAGTAAAGACTGCTATGAATAAAAGTTTAAAGAGTCTATGATGTATAATGGTTTCCTTTGAATATTGAATATTGAAAGATGAAACTTAATATCCCAAAGTGTACGGTAAAGGTTAATGGTTTCCATTCTCATTATTATATGGACAACTAATTATTATTTACTTGTGGATAAGGACAGATATATAGGTGACATTTTAGGGCTAAACACACACACTAAGGTGCATTTTCGTCAAGAATTGTATTTCAGTGTGATAAAAGCCAGAGCATACTGCACTGCATTATTTAATTAATTTAATACGCTGTTCCAACCATGACGTAATAATAGAGCATGACAGACGTCTCAAACGTGACTGTAAAGATTGTCTTTGTCAGGTTCATGCCTACCGTTGAATCTGAATTACCCATTTTGCGTTGAATGCCCATCCCATCACCACCTGCAAACTTGTTCATTGCGTAAGTATTGATTTGGTTGTGGTTGTAAGCTTAACTCATGTACTGAATAATCTTGCTAAATACATTTTTCTAGCTCAAAATAAAAGAAATGAATTTTTCGCATTACACTGATGTTTCTCCATGTCCATCATGTAGGTGATTTACGCCATTAAAATGAAGGGCACGATAAATATCAATCTCTTCAAAGAAGCCACGTAATAAATGAGGGCCTGGCAACAAAGAACAATTTATATCAAGAACGGGAGTGTCATCCCTAGACCTCACAATGAATTTACTCCGATAGACTTGTCTGTCGACTTAATGGCTCATAAATAATAATAGTGCATATCCCTGTCTGATACTAAAAATTCTTCTTATATTATGAGTGAGTTATGGTTTAACGCCACTTGGCATATTGCAGCCATTAGCGGCGACTTATATTATGACCAGTTCAATGAAAAGTGTTGTTTAATAACTAACATTCATATAAAAACAGGATTTCTGGATAACACATTTTTTTATTGCAAAGATGCATTATATAAATGCTTACTCCTCTATCAGGTGGAATGTACATGTGATGATTCATCAGGTAGAATGTCAACCAACCTGATTAAGTAAGCATATCTTCACAATAGAAATGTTATATCCCACTTCTTATACTCTTAAAAACTTGAGAAAGGTACAGTTAAGTGTAACCGTTCCATCAATGCCATTGACAAGCTCCAACATTTATACCACTTTAACTTTCACTTCAAATGTTTAAACAGATTTATGAAATCATTAAATGAAAGCAAACACGTATTGACATGCACGCAAACAGTGTTGGGTGCGATGCCATCTATTCACGGAATGACATCTTAATTTATTAATTTCTTCAACGTTCATAGGGAAGATAATGTCCTGATTGGCCTCACCATTCCAAATACTGCAGGTTAAACAATACGATTTTTGTTATCTAGTCCACTCATTATTTCGGATCTTTCAACTGACATAACCCTCATAGGGAATCCCAAGTTATAGCCTTGAAGCGTTAGACGATTGAATCAGTTAACTGCTGTTCAGATCTTCAGTGCCTTATTATCGACCATAGCAATGGTTCTTCAAGCAAAGTCAAGACTGCATTGTTTCCGTGAAGACAACGAACAGAGACTACCTTAGTTTTAGATAAACAGAACATTGTAGAATATGTTGAAGGTAACTATTTCTCTGAGAAATATTAAATGATTTTGTTCCAAGAGAACCCTGTACCATTTTCGGGTAACTAAAATTACACTTTGTCATTATATTGCTTTGAATTGTTTTACGGCGCAATAAATATGTTTTACTTGAAAAGCCTATGTAATAGTTCAGATACAATGAGTAAATTCAGGAAGATGATCTGCGATGAACATGAACATCTTCTTCTCCTATATTATTTTGATTTAGCCATTAGATATATTTTGATTGATATATTGCGAAATACATTTTATATAACTGAACCCATATTATACATATCAACTATCTAAAATCATTTTGTAGTCAATTAGCGACTGAGGCAAAGAAAAATATAAAGCAGGATTAGATTTCTTGGAGATGTGACTTGAAAAAAGATGAAGATGAATGTTTTTTGTCTCTTTCATCGACGTAGTTCTCCATTATTACTCACAGACTGAATTGCTGTCGTTCCCTCTTTCTTATGGTGTTGGTTCCTGATTTTATATACGAATTATTCACGAATTAACTCGACCGTCATTAACTGTATCTTCTCTCCTGACAGCATTTGATTAATATAAGCAACCAGGGAGAACGGTAACAAAATTAACGTAATTTCATCAACAGGTGGTAAATGTATAAACGATCATAGTTAGAGTGCAGACACTAAAGATTTAAGAATAATTTGTTTTCATTTATTTTTCTGATAATAAATTATACCTATTCATCGAATTGAGTAAAATAAATAGTGGCACTAGGGACATTTATATTTTGATATAAAAGAGTGTCCATTTCTGTCATTTTGTTGGCATTACTGATTATTTATAATACTCAAAGATTTGAATATATTTTCTATTTCTTAAAAACTTAAAAACTCAGAAAAGTTGAGGGGCAACTATATTGGTATTAAACTTTAGATGAAATACATAACAAGACGTCAACTGGTGTTAGATTACCTCGTCAACTGGTGTTAGATTACCTCGATGTAGACACAAGCGAATTCTTATCTCATAAACCTGACACGTTCTCCCATTTCACCACTCTGCAGTATATGATTAACGAAATCAATGAAAGAACTCGCTTGTACCTCCTTTAGATAATGGAAACAATAAAATGGTAAATGGTTTCCCCCTTGCTGTGAACTCCCGCCTCGTGGAGGAATAGACATTTGGCATCGTTGATTGAGAATCGTTACCAT
Source organism: Gibbula magus (assembly GCA_936450465.1). NCBI lineage: Eukaryota > Metazoa > Mollusca > Gastropoda > Trochida > Trochidae > Gibbula > Gibbula magus. The sequence goes on along the minus strand of OW388306.1, from coordinate 40,560,136 downwards.
TTAGTAGTAGGAGTAATTTATATGTACCAGCACAATGCTTCATACAGTACGAGAGAGATGACATTTTAGTAATAATAATGATATATCATCTTGTATAGCTACTTGGCACTTTCTCAAGGCGCTGACATTATTACCCTGTCGGAATTGTACATTTAAGAAGTAATTGTTTCTTGAGTTGAAGAATTTCGAATATTGTCCATATAATCACTCAATTATTGGCTAACGCCTTATTTTGTTTCTCTGTTTGTGTTGAATGAACTCAACTAAACAAAACTATTCTCTTACCTACCGAAGTAAAATACCGTCTATTTATTAAACCCTTTGATTGAATCATTTGATGGTAACATTTCCTGAGTAAATCACCTCAACTGAATAAAAAAATTTTGACTTAAATAACCAATGATTATCGGGAATATTTTATAATGATTTTACTTTACAAGTTAAGATCCGTTATCGGGAAGATACTTGAAACAATTTAAAATAAATCTGATTAAACACAATTATCCATTATCAAACAACATGCGGTTGAGTGCATCTAGTATAATGACTTCCAAGTTGTCCACAACAGGTAATTAACGATGCTTCATTGTACAAATAAACAACAATCTGAAGGTTTTGCTCGTGATCCCAAATCGTTAAGTGTAGTTTATTTCCGAGTGGAAAAGGAAGGAGATCTTGATGAATGTAATTATGGGAAGCTAAATCTCTCAAGATCAGATTTTATTATCAAGTTATTTCACTGAGGAATCAGGAAGGGTGTTCAAACTGCCCTTCAACGTCCCAACGCAAGGCATAACTCTTGCCAGTCTCCATTTCTCGCTTTTGGTGCTAACATTATGGATTGCTGCACCTGAAATCCATAGTGGACTCTGATTTCCTAGCACGGAAACCATAATGAAATACTACAAGGCTTAAATTAGCCAGTGATGGAGACTGGCAAGAGTTTACCTTGCATTGGGAAGTTGACTGAAGTCACATACATTTTGAAACCTCGTCACCGTTTTGCAAGGAAGATATATTATTTGCCACCGTAGTGAAAATAGCTAGTTGTGCTCTGAAAAGCTCTCAATTAAATGGGGTTCTTTCAATTTCAACACTCAGTAACTGGGTTTGACATAAATAAAGGGACTTGAAAAATATTTATGTGCATCCCAAATTCATTGACGTTGCTATGTTGAAAATATGATGCTTATTGTTGATGGGGTAAATTTATGATTAATCTGTTTGCCTCGTTGCATTTTTGTGCTGACACTGTTACCATTGTGGGCCACACGAAATCATACTTTTGTTTCCACAAATGTTGACATACAAAGTACTTTAAAAACGTAAGACATCGCTTTGACCAGTAAGTAGACACTAAGGTGTGTCTAGGTGTGTGTCCAATCAAAAAGAGAGCATACTAGTTACTGAACGATTGCAACTGCAGTCATTACAACTAAATTTGGAAATAATCTATGATATTTTACAATCCGGATATTGATTTCTTATAAGGCAGAGAAACAGTTTTGATAAAGTAACTTAATATTATGTCCATGTATATATTTTATCCATTTGTACATAAAACGAGAGTTGGATTTTAAATGTATGCAATGTATTTCATGTACTATATACTTGAGGCCTCTTCAGTACGATATCAATGAAAATTGATGGATAAAGTTAAATAATTTCCTCTTGGGTTATTTAATTGACTCAAACTTAATTCTTAAAGCTTAAGTCCTGAATTGAAATGGGAATAGGTTCAGGTTCATCATTGATGGCTCTTTAAAATGGTTATGCATTATCTATGAGTAAAATCAATAAATTGTTTTCATTACAAAACAAGGTCGATTTTCCCCTTTTTGTTAATATAAGAACATGAAGAGATGAAATATGCTGCAGCAAAACTATTAAATCAAGTTATCTTATATGTCTCTGGAACTCCTAAACACGTTAAATATTCTTTTTACTTGTGAATATTACTCCTCCTGTGACATTTTAAACACATTGCACAGTTGTATGATGTTACATTTATCAATCCTAAATAGCGCCTTTAATTTGCAGTCAATTTCTTTTCCCACTCACACAAAGCTGAGGCAAAGATTAGAGACCAGGAAATTCCCCTGGGAGCAGCTATGTTTGATGAAGATGAATGTTCTCTCTCTCTCATTGACCTAGTTAAACCAACCACTTGCAGAATACCCTTCTGTGCAGCTTCCTGGCTTGAGATGATTTGTTTCAGTGATTATATGAATGAATTCAGAACAGGAAACAGAACGATCCACATTCATTAGTGACAGTGCAGTAGCTTATCTTCCTTCGTTATATTGAATTTACAACGTTATACATGCATACACGTCTTTAATTTTTAAATTTTGGTTGGAGTTACTTATGATGAATTGCAAAATGTTTTTGACACCACACTATGCATGATTCAAACGGGGGCTAAACTGACAATATTGTCGAATGTCTATTTGGTATGCAGCTTGGCACTCTGATATAGGTTGAGGCCTGAATGACTTGGGTGACTGATAAATAGTAACTGGTGAGTTATGGCATCCAAATACAATATGATTTACCTTGCAACACAATTATGTATAAACCATAAATGTGTTATCAAGCCCTTTGGTTGAACACTTTACTAGTAGAGTTCCCTATTCAATTTCGAATCGCCACATTGTTTGATTCACTTAACATATTCTAATATAAACTGACAAGTTCTCATAGTGTAGTTATGTAAACATTTTTTAAATAATACACATCAAACACCATGGAATAGCTTATTTGACACTTATTTTAGCAGAGAGTCATTAAGATCATGATAATGGATATTATTACATGTGTAGCAGGAAGATTTCAAATATGCAAATCCGCCATATTGTGAGCTAAATGGATAATGCACACAAATTTAAAATATTCGTGTTTTTAAATACTTTAAAACCATTTAATTCATTCCACATGTTCATATGACACCAAAATGGCTGGTACGTGTATCTAACGGAAAGGAAGGTACAATGTACTTTGATGAAGAAGAACCTTTATTTTCACTGTGACCAGTGAATGATGTCATTTGACGTCATCAAACAATGATCTGAGATAACGAATTATATTATGACCTCACACTGTTACTGTGGTGACAGGGTGTTCCTTGCGGCCATCAGACATGAAAACGACCCTGTTATGGCACAATAACAAGGAAAACATCATATAATAACTATAATATCTGTCAATTCTTGACAAATACCATGTTTATCTCATCTCGTGAAAACTTCCTACATCACTTGATGAGATTAACAAGATATTAGTCAAGAAAGACAGATATCGTCTATTTAATAAATTCAAGTTTTACATTAACATTCATTTTGATATGCATGACAACAATTAGGTTGACATTATTTTCTTCACAAAGTATAATAAAGTAAAAAAAGCAGATATACTAATTTTATGTTTCAATTTTAACATTAAACTTTAGACATATAGTATCAGTTTAAATGACAAGATACCCAAAGTATGAGCAAACAGCCTTATATATAGAATATATCGAACTCTAGTATGCCCTCAAATAAAGGCTTTGCTTTCTAATTACTCTTGGTTGAGGATAAATGTCAATCATGGGCATAGTCATAGAGCTTCAATGATTAACGGATGATTACCTGGTGTATTTGATAGCAGTTTTACTTGATCCGTAAATTGACATTGCTAACAAGGAGCTTTTGGTAATGAAAATATTTGTGTTAGCAATAATCGAACATAGTGTGATAGGTGCGTCTTTCATAATTACCCAACCTTTCCAAACAGATAGTTACTGGTGCTTAATTATTATAATTTTTTGGTCGTGAATCAAAAGTTAATTCTATTTATTTCCGAGGTAATAAGAAAACAGATTGTCAAGAATATAATTATGAGAAATTAAAACCCACAAGATACAGATGTGTGTACCAATTTCGATTGAGCACTGTAGGTTGTTATTTTCATTCTCAAAGGGCTCAAAAGAAAGTTTGGCATTTACGAATGAACAATTACTCTCAAATTCAATATCCATTAACGGGTTTAAATCTTTACACAAATAATAGGATGACATGTTTATGCTGAAAACTTGAGCCTGTTTGATTAGTTTATTTGACAGCATTTTAGACAGGGATATTTCATAAACATAAAGTTTGATTACTTGTGAATATTTTCGTTTATAAAATCCCGTTTTTTTTCTTTAGATTGTCAAGTTTTCAATTCATTTGTTGTGACAAATGTTTTAGAAAGTCACGAATTAAAACTGTACAAAATATTTGTATCAAATTCAATAAAAGTTAAATATGAAGAGCAAATCTTGTAATTGTAAGATTTAGACAATAACTAATGAGTGACGGGGAATGACAGATTATCTTTCCCGAGTTATATTAATTGAGTATTTCTCGTGCCTTGGGAAAGATAATCTGGCATTCCTCATCACCAGTTGGTTATTATGTATATTACCCATATAACAAATTAAAGTAAAAACGTGAATATTAAAAGGTCAAAGTTTCCCTAAAAGGACCCGGGAAGGACGAATCTCCATATCCTTAAGTGTCTGAGGTGAATCCAGTTCTTACGTACCTATCCTAACTACTCACGATTAAAATATCCACTGCGAACATTTATTAAATATATTTATAAAATAAAGATGTGGTTTTGGTTGAAAGTTTGGTATTTCTGCTAACAATCCATGATTATACGATATAAGTTATTGCATCATTCATATCAAGCTCAAAAGAAAGTCGGCTCAAACAGAAAAGCACTGTGATGTAACAATCGACAATGTGACATCATAACTGCTCGCGCCTATGACGTCATTGCATTTCGAACGATCGCCGTTGGTTTTGAAGCTTTCCGTGGTTATATAGTCAAGCAGTAATCACTAGTTTATTTAAATTTCGGTAAATTTAACTGCTTCCTCCGACATTTGGTGCGTCAATACATGTACGAAAACACTAATTTCAACTACGGGAAACAATTGGAATATGTTTGAATGCAGAAGACTGTTTCTTGAGATACTAGTCGAAAAAGTTAGAAAGATGAATGAGGCAGTTCCGACAACCAATGAGATCGTTTTTCTGTAACAGCCAATCAAAAGCCAGAAAATTCCCATGGGACTTGCAAGAAAAATACAACCCTGTGTCCTACTTTCCATATCGGTAAAATATACATGTAGTGCCCTGTCTAACGTAAAGAGTGAGTGACTTATTATTGAAAACCGCATCGGCAGTATCGCAGCCATTAGCGGCCACTAACATAAAGAAAGAACAAGTGTTTATTTAACACATCTAACTCAAAGGATCTAAAATGTAGTCCCAGATCTGAGAAGTTTGCCAATAACTGTTGAAATAAGGGGTGTTAAATTGATATGTTTCTTAATGTCCTTGATAATACAAGATTAATATTTGCAATTGAATGGGGTCACAACCTTTTTGTTTAAAAGAATGACATTACATCTAAAACTTTTTGAGGAATATCTGTTTTTTATACAGCATCCGAACACTAAATACAACATTTTTATGCCTTATGCCATGCACAGTTTTAATGTATCAGAAATAATTGAGCCTTAAAGGTCAAATTCATCTCAATAATTTAATCCATTTGTAAACTGTAGATTGATACCCATTTGGACATATATTTATATGGTACAAAACTCACAATTGACTCACTAGAATCTTACCAGAACAAGACAACTATGGTTGAAATAAAATAGCCTTCTCCACCAGATCAACTACGCTGACTTCCAATAAATAATTGATATCTAAATCATGAAATCTCCATATGGGCTTCGCACAAAGATGAAGACATTCAACATATCAGACGAGACATCACTGTCATATCAAATTGATACCTGTAAGGTGTCAGATGTGCCTCCTGGCAAAACTCTCACCAACAATCCCTGAGCGGCTAGAAAGATATTAAGTGCATTCTAAGTACGGAATTATCGACCATTACTAACTCTTTGCAGAACGATAATATACAACCAGGATCTGGTGAATCAGGCGAAGAGATTGCCCATGTGTCAGAGAATCCAAGGGCATCTCTGAACAACAAACATCCTCTGAGAATTCGGGTTACCCTTAGTTTTACGAACATCTACGTTTTGTGTTTTTCAAGGATTCTGGTAAAGGGAAAAACCCCCGGAACAAGTAGACAGACTGTAATGTTATCATAGGGGAATCAAACATTTCGCCATCTCATTTTCTTTGGTGCAATTCCGCCATGTCCACAATTAACATGCAGTCATTCCCAATACCATCCCTTTTCTTTAAACGAAATAATTTAGCTGTTAAATATTATTAATCAGGAACAAGTTTAAACTTATCTGCTATCATTATGTATTATACTGTCATGTTGTATCTCTTATGCTGAGGTTCTCGGCCTGAGCGTAATAACGTTCTGTTCTGTTCTGTATGACAAGAACGATAAGAGATACTGTTATATTCTAAATAATAGTTGACATACGGATGTTTGCGATGTGAATTGTTTTTATATGTAATGTGTTTTATTGAAAATAAATATATAATCAAAAGTAAATATCATTACACAGTGTATATGACTAGTCATTATTATACATTATTTATTTATACAAATCAAACTGAGGAAGTTTTCACAAGTTTCGAATTCACTGAAATGTTTGAAAGCAATTGTGTAATCATAGTGATAACCTTTCGGCACTTTCCCAAGAGAGTTGAGAATGAATGTTTGGCACCTGAATGTGATGATTTTAGCTAGTCCTTTGAACGCACGAAGTACTTCATCATAACATCAATCACTTATGTGTGGTTTACTTAGATACAATGACCTATATGAATAACCTTGTCAAAGAATAAATGTTTCTCAGATACTGATGTGAGAAAATACAAAGGAAAGCTCATCATTTGTTTTTATCATTTTGTGTTTGTTCACATGATGCTTACATAACATAATATTTACTTCTCAGAAAAGATATAAATATAGGGAGGTTAAAAATCAACGTTAATCTATAAATGATAAGAAAACGTCACGAGCTTATATTATTCTTGAAAGCTATGTAGCCTGCTTGGTGCTCGGATCTAAATGTTCATTACTTCTGAGAAAGACAGTGTCTGAACCCAGTAGAATGTTTTGAACAATCAGTTTTCTTTCTGAATAAATTATTGACAAACGTCTGATTTGGTAAAGAAAATATCCAGTGGGTGGTCTGTAAATTTTGAAAGGGAGGTTCATCTTTGAGCTCCTACCACTGCCGACCACTGGCAATATCTGAATGTCATTTATGGTATTTGCATGAATAAGATGTAAAATCCAATACATTTTCTTTAAGTAATTCAACAATTTCATTGCATACAGTGTAGCATTTGAAAACTAAAAATCGTGAAAACTTTTCATGGTAAAGGTTTCATTGGTAAATAGAGATAACAGCCCTGGTATGAAAACATTTACCACTATTTAATGAAGTATTTCATTCGAGAAACGAAGTAGTAAACCAGTTTTAATGTGTGGTTATTCTAAAGTAGTGAAGTTATTAATTCCCTTGGAGACAACACTCAAATTACCTGCAAAAAGACTTGAAATGACGAGTAATATTAGAAGATAATCTAGTTCTGACAGTCGGTTACAACAATCTCTGAAACGATTGTATAAACTAGTGTTGTTATCTACAAAGATTAGATCATCTGGGATTAATACATAGAAGGAAGCGATCACAGCAAAATCATAATAGAAATTTGGACTTATGGCAATAACACATGTATTTTCGGTATAACCAAAACACTGAGATAGATTTATTTTTATACAATTTACTATAACTATAATTTCCTGAAATGACTTCTCAAACATTTTTTATGTAGTACCTTGAACATTTGCAGTGGAATGCGGATACAATGTCATTTGCACCCATTGCTCAATGTTCTATAAATGTAAATTGAAAATGTTCCATTAAACAATCATTTCTGGGCTAGTCTTTAGATTAATAGAAATCACAGTAGAATGAATGATAAACAGTCATACATACCTTAAACAAAAAGCGTGGTTGAGCTCTCTATGAAACTGTCTCGTGTATATAAGAACAAAAGTTCAGATCTACATGTATTTATTGTCAAGTATCGCACCTATTTGAACGACATGATGTGTTAATAACGTTAAAAGACGTACATAATGATGCTAAGAACTAAGAAATTGATCTCATCCTTTTAAAAAACACTCTGGGAAAATAAATTCAGTCATTATGATTTTAACGATGAGAGGCATTCGTTTTGAGAGCTATTCAAACTGCGCTTGTGTTTCGTTCACCTCTGTTAAACTGAATAGGGCAGTTGACGAGGATCTGACAGTTCAAGGTAACATAAGGATATTAACAATTACAGTGTGATAATCGTAGAAAATTGAAATGGTTCTGGCCAACACTGAGTATTAGAGATATAGTGATTGAAGCGAAAGTACCACGATAAGACATTTGACATCTTAACTGCAGTGTTAGCGAAATATATTCACGTTGAAATGACTTTTTAGGTGTAACAACCGTTTTGAAATTCGCTTAAGATGACATTGATAGATTATTTTATTTCATGATATTGACCATCCTGTTTCATAAGTGTAGTTGTATCCTCTACGCTTCTACAATGCCATGTATATCTGAGCCAAACAACCCTCATATGGCTATAATTAACCAGCCGATGAAAGAACTGAAATACGAATAATAGTGGCAGAGGACTTGAATGAAAGAAATTTTCAAATGCTGAACACGATATCATCCTATATATAGAGCCTACAGCAAAACGAAAGTTATTTGGCTCAGGAAATCAGGGTATTGTAGTAGGGTAGTGGATACAGAATGGATAATGATCACACCCCTCATGGTGCATCTGTATAATGCTTCTCCTAGCCTCAGAGACATGGTTTTCAGCAATTTTTCAGATGAACCAAGGAAGCAATTATTTAGTTTGATTATTTAGACATTTTGGAAGAAACTATATGAGCTTGTACGTATATGTATAGTAATGTTTTAAAATTAAATTTATATTTCATGAAATTTTTTTCTCAACTTAACTTTCAAAATCATATCTTTAGAAGACTACTGTTCCATTGGATTTTTTTCAGAATTTCAACTCTTAAAACTATGTTATTTATAAAGATTTGGTCATTTACATTTCACTACAGATTTGCTCCAATATGAAATTCAAAATCACTGCATTATTCTGCCCCTGTTAACAAGTCAGCGTATCTTATCATTCTTATCAATTTAAATACAAATGTCATGAAAATTGATGAACTGATCCAAAATTGACATTTTGCAATTTATTCAGAAATAAACGTAAGTGATATGAAAGGAGGTCGGCAGGTTATGTGATTATACCCTATCGGCGACATCTGATGTCTCATGTCCACATTCTGTTTGTCAGGAAGCAGTCAAAGATCACAATTGACATAGGGAGACGAGTGTAGAGGTCAACATAATGTGTAATGACTTCAGTAACATAATGGGGACAAAACGTGAAAAAATGAAGCTATTGGTCTCAATGAGTTTTTTTCGTCTTATTGCTCGAAAGAGAAAAACACACGACACATTTGTAATTGATTAAAAACAGTTATGAAAGAAAGACTGATTTACTCATTTTAAACCATTTTAAAACGTGTAGTAAGAGGTTGCACGCCTGTTTACATTTCACTCGAGATAACTAAGGTCGTTTAAACGATAGTTGCTTATCCGTTATCAGCAATTAAAATACAACGAATATACTTATGTTATGTTCTGGAAGTTCGGGAAATAATGGTACACATATTGTACATCTGACTGTATTTCCCTCGAGAGAACGTTACAACTTATAGTATGTCGATCTAATCTTAGACCGTCCATCCGGTTGCGTTACAGTTACAGTTTGAAACAACAAAACTAACATTGATAAACATCAATTGGATATTACATAATACATATGTTAGGATCTTCAACAATCAGGATTCGATCTACCTATATGAAATAATAACCATTTTACTTTCCTTTCACTTCACTGCTTAGGAGACAGACACCATGACTATCAACTATAATTTGACCTAATCAAACGTGTTAGCTTCATCGTAATTCAGAGACAGAAATGTTAATTGTTCATCATATCGATAGACATTGTCTACATTAACCTTTAAGTGAGAAGTAATGGTCAACACCCAATCTCATTAAAGTGTATATCTCTTATTGAAATCTTACACATTAGTAAATTACCATGGGGACAGTGTCTACTATGTTACAGTGACTCTAACAATAACAAGATGATTTGTTATAAATGGATTAAGTTCTTTCCAACTTTTTACACTCCACTGCAAGAAAAATGTATTGGCAATGACATGGGAGCTAAAAAGTAAAAAAAAATACCTCTCATTCTCCAGGGAAATCTTGCCTCTAACCTAATTTGAGAGAAATTCTGCAAAAACGCAGAGAAGAAAAGCATCGGACCAGGCGCCTGTAAAAATGTCTTTTGTCAAATTAAATCTTGTATTTCAATACAGTAAGGCAATTGGCTTTGTTGAAACGCGACATTAGTAAAACAGAAAAAATGAAACATTATCTAATAAAGGCAGTGTTCAGTTGGCTGCACTTATTTTCCTGTCACCTTTATCAAAGATGTATGGACCATAATGTGAGTCCAAAGTAGTGTACATATATAACAATATCAAAAGTGAAATGTGTAGAAAATTTTAAATTGTTCTCGACAACGTTGCATGCTAGTTTGACTAAAAGTTAAGCAAATCATCGTAAACGTTTGCAACTTCGCTAAAACTTCAGTGAAATTGATCCCCAGAGAGGAATCAATGTTCGCTGTTATTTTCACTGGCATGCCATGTTTGCTCAAATGCTTTATACAAAATAGTTACAGAAATTTCCGTCCATGAGAACCACGTTGTTCTATCTCCACTTTTGGTCGAAACTGAGTTCTCTTGGTGGTTAATTCTATCTCCACAGCAAGTTTCATGGCATTATATAACTTGGCAAATGGTTTTCTTGGTATTTTCCTGGTGCTAACTCCAGATTCTTCATGCAACTTTTCACAACCAAAGTGTTCTATGTTCTAAGTGTAGAACAGTTTGGAATTAATGGTAAAATATTGAAAAACTAAAATAAAAATCCCTTGTTTTGATATTATTTACAAACAAAATAATAAACTCTTTTAAAAGTTCCACGTGTACAAAAATACCAGTCAGACAATCTGGAACTAAACCTTCTGGAAAAAGGATGAGATAAATGTTCAATGTCCAAATATAAATACGAGTATTTACGAAAAAATATGTGTTATTTCGAATATCAGTAAATTCGTTAATATTATGGACGCAAGTTTACATATGCACTCAATGAGTCTTTACAACTTTGAGTGTTATTTTGTTTAAACGTTAATGACGTCATAACCAAAAATATGACATATATGTGATATGAGTCAATTAACTGTAATTGGCAATTCTGCCACAGGGGAATGAATCAAGCCTTTATCATTATTATGATAGTTGATCAGCCCTGGGGACGAGGTTGGTGACTGCTCTGATGCAGAGGATTCTTCAGAGCTCTTGCAACATACTGGGCATTTAGAAATGAATCCGTGTCTACTAATGCAAGAAGAAGAGAACGTGATTGTCGTTTGAAAGAAAGGACTACTTTAAAACAACCACATAAACATGACTGTTGTAACTATAGAACTATGTCTTAAAAGGGCAGTAGCACGTTTATTCGCTGAACTGAGTCGATGTAATGTTTTTGAAAATTAATGTCACCAATAGTAAAACACCCTTATCTCTTCGAAAACTCAAGTAAACGAATGAGTGTACATCGTACATCGTGAGTCGTTTTTGTCATTCGAAATAATAAAATATGTTCACAAAAATTATTAAATGACTGTCATGCAAATTTTGCTTTAAACACAACACCACTACGGATAATTAGACTGTGTAATAAGATGTTTTAACCTCTAAAGTAAATATAAATGACATAAAATATCATTATAAACGGAAAATTTGAAAAAATAAAATTTGCCAAAAAACGTGCTTCTGCCCCTTTAAGAAACCATTCTACAACTGTGTATTGCTTCGGAGAATCTGCTCGTTCTTAAAATCAGAGTTTCAAAAGATTCCCCACTCTGAAACCTCCTCCGTGACATACCAATAGTAATAATTGAATTTATAGATACAATACTTGACATTTTACTTGTACATATTGAGTATGTTCTTGAGTATTAAATTTCGAAATAAAAGTTGATACATTGAAGCATATATCCAATATCCTATTCCGATTGATAATGATTTTGAAAATAGAAATCACTGATAAACTTTGAGGTTATCATGCTAGTGTGTTTTGGGATGATACATGTCTTTAGAAATAAACAGTATTTTTGCGCGCTAAAATATTGTCAATTCCTTATGTAGAATACTTAAAATCCCAAATCACAAAAGCATGATAACTTCTTTATCATACAATGTTAGTCTACGTACATTTTGACTAAAGATACTTGACACCAATAATGTTCGCATTGATAATTAACAGTTTGGTTATAATCACGGTAAATTCACATAAACTAATTCCTCATAAATGTTGCTTTCACTTTATATAATTTTGTTTGATCATGGCCTCAACTTTCAATTTTTTAATATTTTTCAAAATTCAATGATTTTCAAATGAAACATAATTAACGTTTCGTTTGATAATTTATCTATCACACTGAGGGACGAGGTTGTTTTTCTCCGCAAGCATGGTTCAAATGTACAAGTGCCGTCTGTAATCTGTATAGGTTTCATCATTTTACCCCCTTCATGGATTTTACAGTCATTATAACATGCAACACACATATATATATATATATATACTAATATAAACATTAGTGACACACAAAAGTTAAGCTTAAAAGCTTAATAACTTATGTCTGTCTGTTTTTAATATGACACGAGACCTGAGACGATGTAAGTGCTTACCCCGGGAAATCGTTTGACATTTTGTGCCATTTATATGTTCAAGAATGCAGCTTACAGGAAGCTTTGTGAAAGCTCGTTCACCGAGGGGAGCCCATCGAAGGGAAATATGCAAGGAATGTTTACTTTTTACTGCAAATACCAATAAAGTATATTCACGTCTAAACCGTTGGCGTCAGTTGATGTACTAAATGTCATCGCCATGTACTTAAATCTTATATCGGCTCCAGTTTGATATTTTATATTCACGCTACTGTAATGTATCAGTAATTGCAGAATCTATTACGTTAAATTTAACATGAAGTGTCAACTGACTGCTTGTTATAGGATTAATAAAAAAAACTTTCTCGTAGTTTCAGACTGAGTTTTATTAAGGGAATTTCTAAGAAGAATTTAGAAGCAAGTTAATAGTGTATGTATTCCCTCCCAAGTCCTAAATTGTTAATTCCTTGCCTGCGATGAAGCAGAAGGGATTAATGCCATAGCGCAGTTCTTCACTTCCAAAGAGGTACCCGTCTCCTGAAACCAACTTCTCCCACAGTTTTTTATCATTCTTTCTGAAACTGTGCATAAGCTTTGCATATACATTTGTGATGCGTATGTATATTTTCCGCGGTTGTTCGATAACTATTGTTCGACTTCGGGTCTTGAGTTAAAGGGTTTGGTTTTACCTTTCAAACTGACACAACCAATCTGCTAAAATCAACTAAAACTATAGCTCGAATGTACATGCTTGATAGCCTTTGGATAAAAGCCCTTGACTGAGGTCTATCGTTTGATATTGTGGGCTTGATGAATGACATGTCGACACTGTTTCTGTAAAATGTGGACATACTTTCTGATTGGTCATTACTAGTCTTTTGATACTTGACATGTCTATCTATCCAGCATTATGGCTCAATAATGCCATCACTGGATTCCCCTTTTTATGTATAAGCTATGTGGTAGCATATGCAATTCAACATGGATAATCAAGGTAATTTAAAGAATGTTAAAAGGGGCAGTAGCACGTTTTTTTTGCTCAAATGAGCCGATGAAATGTATTTGAAAATAATGTCACCAATAGTAAAACACCCTCCTCTCTTCGGAAAATCAAGTTTAAAAATGAGTGTACATGGTTTGGTAAAGCCATGGGAATCGTTATTGTATTTCCAAATTAAAAAAATGTGTTCACAATAAAATGGCCACCATGCACATGTTTGCTTTATACACAACATTGTTATTGCCAGTACGGATAATTGGTTTGTGTAATAAGTTGTTTTACCCTCTAAAGTTGATTTAAATTACATAAACTATCATTATAAATTGAAAAACTAAATTTTGCAAAAAACGTGCTAATGCCCCTTTAAGTACTATTTATCTGGCAATCAAAACAAAAACTTCAATTTCAAACAACTGATTTTAAACTAAATAAAATCCGTAATCTAAGATGATTCCGTTCAGAGAGAGGACTGTGAAAAATAAATGGTGTTTATGTGTTCCCTATAAGTTGTCAAAGAAAGGGGGGAAATAAAATGGGTGTTAGATTGCACAAGGATGTTTAAATAGAAGAGAATTTTGATACGTCCCATTGATGAATAACTGGTCGAGACAATCGCCAAGAAAACATCACATTTTATCCCGAATGAAAGCCTATACTTGGAAGCTAGATTGTAGACAATTCGATCTACTGTTTCACCAGTGCTACCTGATATGCACAACCGTCTGTCGGCAATTATTGGACTACCTATAGATGTTGGTATTACTCTGAAGTAATATTCTTCTGCAAGCTCAAGCATTTAACAGTTGGGTCCTGCTGGTGATATAAGTTGTTTTGTGGCTTTTCTTTGTATAAAACAACGTTTGAACAAAAGTAGTGTTTTCATTAATTAATTTCCGCACATACACATGGACCTGATAAACTTTGTTGTAATTTTCTACCTTTTTTTATTATTTTGAAGTTTGGTCTAAAGATTGTGAATGGAGTTGATGAAGTGTTAATTTCGGGGTAACGCAAATAGCTTAAACAAAAGATGAGATGCAGGAAATTCCTGGTATCCACGGATTCCTAAAGAACTTTACAATTTGATGTGACTAAAGGTGTAAAATTGGAAGAATTCTTGAGAATTGTAACACAATTTAACAATATGCTTCCAGCACTTACTAATTTCCATGAAAGAGTCCGTTGTGATTTGGCTTTGACCAGATGTCAATGGAATTTAATGTTATGGTGGAAGGTGCTTTGTTCGACGAGAACCACTTCCTTTTACACGTCACAGACAGCCATCAACTTCGTGTTTGGAGGACCAGAATTGCTGCACATGTGCCAAAGAAACATCCATGCTTGAGTTCCTGTGGGACGTGTTGGGGTTAGTAATGGTTTTTGGGTGCATTTCCCATTACTGAAAGCAAAACAACGAAAACATCCTACTCCAGTTACCTGCTGTGAGTTCATATTTGAATCCCTTGGAACGCCTGTGGGGCATCGAATCCGTAGAATGGAACTTGCTGATTCGGAGGCAGCGTTGCATCGTGAGAAATTGAAGGGCGCCAATGAGTCCAACCTTATTTTGGATTTTTTTTACAACATATACAAAGTCAAATTTGGGTTGATAATGTTCAATAGGTCACATAACTACAATGCATGTAGTTCCGGTTCCTGCAAAATGTAATGTATAATAATTTCTCGCTTTCAAATTGAAACTAGTAATTATGATATATTTTGCGATTGGCGATGAAGTAGAGTGAAATTATTTGAATTGAAATCAGCACATGTACATGCAGTACGTTGGCAGGCATTATAGCCAAATACAATATTATGAAAAACAATGGATGTATCTTTAAATGAAGGTTTATTGTGCACACTCGTCATTTACATGAATACGCTAATGCAAGCCATTTAATTTTCATATATTGACCATATTTTGTCATTGCTGAACGATCAAAGACAATCGGAGAAATCATCAATCAAAATGAACATATTATGTTTAATCTGTGGAATCCAGAGAAATAAGATCGCCTCTGTGTCAGACAATAAAAAGGCGTCTCATAGAAATTTAAATTTATACATATTTCTGTAGAGAATTTTGTGTTTTTCATAGATATCGATATATTACCATTGTCAAGGATTTGTGTACAGAGGAATAAAATAGAGATTCAAAACAAGTTGATTTAGTGAATATTTATGCAAATATTATAGCATGATGTGTTAACTTAAACCAGTTATGCATTTTCTCTGAGTAAAATAAAACAATTTTTTCATTACAAAACTAGGTCGATTTTCGCCTTTTTGTTGATATAAGAACATGACGAGATAAAATTTGCTGCAGTAAAACTATTACATCAACTTATCTTATATGTTCCTGGAACTCCGAAACACGTTAAATATTCTTTTCACATGTGAATATTACTCATTTTGACATTTTAGACAAATTGCACAGTTGTTTGATGTTACATTTCCCAATACTAAACATAGCAACTTTAATTTGCAGTCAATTTCTTTTCCCACTCACACAAAGCTGAGGCAAAGATTAAAGACCAGGAAATTCCCCTGGGAGCAGTTATGTTTGATGAAGATGAATGTTCTCTCTCTCATTGACCTAGTTAAACCAACCGCTTGCAGACTATCCTTCTGTGCAGCTTCCTGGCTTTAGATGATTTGTTTCAGAGATAATGAATGAATTCAGAACAGGAAACAGAACGATCCACATTCATTAGTGACAGAGCGGTAGCTTATTTGGCGTTCCTTTGTTATATTGAATTTACAACGTTAAACATGCATACACGTCTTTAAATTTTGGTTAGAGTTACTTATGATGAATTACAAAATGTTTTTGATCACCACACATATGCATGATTCAAACGGAGGCTCAAATGACAATATTGTCGAATGTGTATTTGGTATGAAGCTTGGCACTCTGATATAGATTGAGGCCTGAATGATTTGGGAGACTGATTAATTGTACCTGGTGAGTTATGGCATCCAAATACAATATAATTTACCTTGCAACTCAAATATGTATAAACCATAAATGTGTTATCAGACCCTTTGATTGACACTTTACTAGTAGAATTCCCTACTCGATTTCGAATCGCCACATTGTTTGATTCACTAAAAAAATATTCTAAAATAAACTACCTTGAAAAATTCTCATAGTGTAGTAATGCAAACATTTTTTAATAATATACATAAAACAACATGGAATAGCTTATTTGACACTTATTTTAACAGAGAGTCATTAAGGTCATGATGATAGTTATTATTTCATGTGTAGCAGGAAGATTTCAAATATGCAAACCCTTAATATTTTGAGCTAGATTGATAATGCACACTAATTTAAAATATTCGTGTTTATTTAAATATTTTAAAACCATTTAATCCATTCCACATGTTCAAATTTATGACACCAAAAGGTCTAGTACATGTATCTGGTTAAAGGAAAGGAAGGTACTATGTAATATGACGAAGAAGAAGTTATTGTTAAACGCGTGTTAATATAAAAGTGCAAATGGTAAATTGGTATTGGTTTTACTATGCATTTATTAAGCATAACACATGTAGAGGTCGTGCAAAAAAAGTTAAAATGTTCATTTTGAATATCACAAATTGCATTTTATTTTCAAAACAATATTAAAGGATATAATATGTAATAGGATACAATAATTGTAATTAACTTGAAAAAAAAATCACATTGTTGTTAGATATGCTTACAGAACAAGGTAATACAAAAATCATTAGATGCAAAAGCATGAAAAATATCCCCGGAGATGCAGTAGAGAATAATAATTAATTATGGTCTGACAAACGAATTATATTACGACGTCACATTGTTACTGTGGTGACGGGGTGTTCCTTGCTGTCGCTCAACATGAAAACAGCCCTGTTGTGGCACAATTACAAGGATAACATCATATACTAAATAGAATATCTGTCAATTCTCGACAAATACCATGTTTATCTCATCTCGTGAGGTAGATCACTTATACATTATCACTCATGGCTGCGGCACTCGAGCTCGATGAGATTAATATGGTATTAGTCAGGAAAAGAGAGATCTCCTCTATTAATTAAATTAATTAATTAAAGTCTTACATTAAAATTCATTTTGATATGCATAAAAACAATCAATTGACATTATTTCCTTCACAATGTATAGTAAAAAAAAAAGAAGATATACTAATATTTATGTTTCAATTTCAGAAATTTACATTAAACTTTAGACATAGAGCATCAGTGTAAATGACAAGATACTCTAAGTATGAGCAAACAACCTTATATATAGAATATATCGAACTCTATTATTCCTTCAAATAAAGGCTATGCTCTCATTACTCTTGTTTGAGGATAAATGTCAATCATGGGCATAGTCATAGAGCTTCAATGATTAACGGATGATTACGTGGTGTATTTGATAATGGTTTTACTTGATCCGTAAATTGATATTGCTAACAAGGAGCTTTTGGTAATGAAAATATTTGAGTAAGCAATAATCGATCATAGTGCGATAAGTGCGTCTTTCATAATTACCCAACCTTTCCAAACAGACAGTTAGTGGTGTTTAATTATTATAAGTTTTAGGTCGTGAATCAAGACTTCATTCTATTTATTTCCGAGGTTATAAGAAAACAGATTGGGAAGAATATAATTATGAGATATGAAATCCCACAAGATACAGATGTGTGTACCAATTTCGATTGAGCCCTGTAGGTTGTTATGTTTATTCTCAAAGGGCTCAAAAGAAAGTTTGCTATTTACGAATGAACAATTTCTCTCAAATTCAATATCCATTAACGGGTTTAAATCTTTACACAAATATAGGATGACATGTTTATGCTGAAAACTTGAGCCTGTTTGATTAGTTTATTTGAAGTTGTATTTAACCTTTATAATCAAGAACGATGTTTGTTAATTTTTTGGAAAGGTAATTTCAGTCATAGATGCTTTGAGACCAATGGACGGAAGTTCCAACAAACTAAGTAGTCAGTTAACAAAATGTAATGTTTGATATGTTTATCTCTTGCAATAACTCAAATATGTAAGCTCTTTGAAAGGAAGTTAGAAGTGGCATAAATACGAACAGGAATAGTTTCTGAAACAACTTCTTTAATATCAAATTACACGACGTGTCGGAGTTAATGTACCCATTCCTGCATACGCACATTCCACCTGATGTATATACTCCGAAAGGTAATGTATTTTCACATTAAAGAAGTTGTTATTCAGACATCTCCCCCTTCTCAAATATGTAACGATACCAAATAGATTAAAGGAAGATGATTTTGATGCAATGGTACTTAACTTTTCTTTGAACATGTAAAGGCAACAAGGGTCAAGCTATCTTTAAGATAGTCTGAGTGTTTACAATAAAATTCACGTTTGACTGTTAGATAGAACCAATACTGGCTAGTTTTCCTACAATTTATGAATTAACTATCAATGTTATGGCATGTATACAGCATTTACGGCCTAGACCATATGATTCAACACTTGGGCCAATACGGGGAAACTGGGCCAATACGGGAAAAACTGGACCAATACGAGACAAACTGGGCCAATAGGAGTCTGAGCATGCGCAGTTGCACATTTGGTGAAAGCTCGCTTCACAACTTTGACCCGTGCTATTTGTTCACCAATCTTGTTTATAATTATTATTTCAATATATACGAGATGTCTAGTGTTGTGCAAATAGAATGAATAGAAGTTAATTAATAAAATTGTCATTAATTAAGTATTTCCGTATTGACTGCGTCTTGGGCCAACACAACA
This sequence comes from Gibbula magus, assembly GCA_936450465.1. Lineage (NCBI taxonomy): Eukaryota > Metazoa > Mollusca > Gastropoda > Trochida > Trochidae > Gibbula > Gibbula magus. Next base: position 40,540,482 of record OW388306.1, on the reverse strand, counting down.
GACCTCGGACCTGTAACTGGGCCAATACGGAAATACTTAATTAATAACATTATATTAGCAGGTCAACGTTGGTTGGGGTAACAGTGAGCTATTGTTCAAGAATATTTCTCATTTGTAGTAGTAGAACCGAAAGCAGTATTTCTTTATCATGTATATTGAAAAATAACTTCCCAAAACATATGACCTCTGGTTGATCGAGAAGTATTCTTAGGAAACTCTGAATGTGGTTAATTAGATAGAACCAATACTGGCCAGATTTCCTTCAATTTGGCTGGTCAAAGTTGGTTGGAGGTAAGAGCGAAGTATTCTTCACGAATATTTCTCATTTGTAGTAGTAGATACAGGAATAGCAAGAAGAAAATGGATAAAGATATAAATCGTTGACTGAAAGCAGTATTTCTTTTTCACGTAAATTGAAAGAGAACTTCCCAAAACATATGACCTCTGGTTGATCGAGAAGTATTCGATGGAAACTCTGAATGTGGTTAATTAAGGAGAATGAGTTCTTTCCATTTTTCTTACGTAACTGTTTCGCTGAACAGAACCTATAATTAGTAGCTATATTGTAGAACAAAGTGGTATGTTGTTAGCTAAAAAGCAGAAAATTACATTATATTGCAAAACTATTAATGACAGTTATGTCGGATTCGTATTGGCCAAGTTCAGGTTTAGTTGTTCCTTTGAGACACTTAGAGAGAAAATCGACATTCATAAATTTAGATGAGCAACAACAAATAAATATCACCGCAACTTAGTATATAAATAAATATGTATAACTGCATGACTTAATAGTATGTTTATCATTGACCATCCCATTGGGTAATCAATTCCTACATTAACATATTTCAAAACTATTTTTTTTATGAAATAATGCGTTCCGTATATTCGAAATGTGGAAGTACATGTAAACTGATCGTTTTCAATATTCTCTGACATTCATCCACGATATCAAGATGAACGTTTAGTATGTGTCCACAGGTTATCACATTGATGGGAAAACTTACAAGTTAATTACCTTAGGCGTACCCTGTACCCTGTGTGACTCAGTGTGCTGTCAAACAATGAACTCAGTTCCAGCTACTGAGTGAGTGAAAGTACAGGAAAGAAATCAATTATCACGACAGGAGCAGACCTTCTATTCAAGCTGATTCAGAGAAATCAAAATAATGCGATTATGCGATAGATAAAGGTTACCACAATTAATTGTTTGAAAGTATTTACTTATGGTGTTTATTCATCGGGTTGGGGATTTCTTGTAATTCTGTATAAGAAATATATTTTAATTATATTGAGGAAGTAATTCCCTTGTGTATATCCTGTTCCCTGTTTGCCTGTGGTGGCAGACAATTGAGTTGATACTAGTAACTAAGTCCGTGTCAGTACAAACACAAGAAATAAAGTCAACTCCAAAAAATCTAGGGTGTTCCAGAAATTCATTTCTGAGATGGATGTATTTCAAAGTTAGATTTAAAGTAAAGGTGTTTCGATTTTAATTATTCTGTTGGAAACAAGTCACTATTTTGTACAAAGTAAAGCAATATGATTTCATAGTGTGTCAAATCAGACATGCTTAATCCATTTTAATCCATTGCCAAACAACCTACAGATAGACTTCATTATAATATAAAACTGGTTTGAGATAAAATAGGTATTTCATAATCTTGTTCCTCTGATATGTTCATCTATTTATTGGTAATAATAAATAAATCCAATTTAGTTTCCTTTAACGAAAACCGATTGTATTACATTGACAAAACAACCCCATTTTTTTTTAAAAACCAATACGTGTCTGATTTGGCAGAACAAAAATATATTTTAAAAATAATTGACGATATGGTAATACCTACACAATTACATAGTATTTTAAACCGGAACATTTCATGAAAATAACGTTCACTACTTACACTATTTTCTCTAAGACACACATTTGTATGGTGGCAGAATCGAAATTGACCCATTATACTTTTACCAGAACTAGACTACTATGGTTAAAATAAAAAAGCGTTCTAAAAATCAACTTCACTGGCTTCCAATAAATAATTGATCTCCAAAGTATGACTTCAAGGTCCCAAAGTTAAATGGTCATAGGCAAACATTCGCAATTTGCACAAAGATGAAGACATTCGACTACCGGATACAACATAACTGATTCTGTTCTGATATGTAAGTAATATCAAGTTGATACATGAAAGGTGTCAGATGGGCCTACTGACAAAACTCTCGCCAACAGTCCCTTTAGGTAAATCCTTGACGGAGGGACTAGAAAGTTATTAAGGGATTAGTACATGTCAAGTACAGAAGTATGGAACATAACTCACTCTTGACGATTTGGCTCACAAGCATCTATGTGTTGCTTTTTTATGGACTTTGGTAAAGAGAAACACCCCCAGAACACGTAGATGTTACGAACCATCTAGGGTATATCACAATCTGCCGATTTTTCGAACAATCTGCAGATTGTGAGCTCACAATCTAGGAATATTTCACCATTCCTAGATTGTTTAAACAATCTGCAGATTGTTCGACCCTAACAATCTGAGAATGATCACAATCTAGGAATTTGTTTGTAAGGCTATCAAAGGGTTTTCAAATAGTTTGTCTATCTTACCTACAGATTAAAGGGGGTCGATTCCTAGATTGTGAGGAACATTCCATCTCGTTTCTCTATCTTATCTAACGACTCCTAGATTGTGAAGGGTTATGTTGTTTCAGCTAAGGACTATAGGGGTCGATTACTAGATTGTGAGGAGCTTTCAAGTCTTTTCTCTTCCATATCTAACGACTTTTGGGGCGATTCCTAGATTGTGAAGGGTTACGATGTTTCATTTATAGATTATAGGGGTCGATTCCTAGATTTTGAAGGGTTACGATGTTTCATTTGGAGACTGACGGGGTCGATTCCTAGATTGTGAGGAGCTTTCAACTCATTTCTCTATCTTATCTACATACTGTAGAAATTCGATTTCTAGATTGTGAAGGGTTCTCAAATAGTTTATCTATCTTATCTACCGAGTACAGGGGTCGATTCATAGATTATGAAGGGTTCCCAAACGAGTTGAAAGCTCCTCACAATCTAGGAATCAACCCATGTAGTCGGTAGACAAGATAGAGAAACGAGTTGAAAGCTCCTCACAATCTCCGAATCGACCCTATAGTCGGTAGATAAGATGGAAAAAACTATTTGGGAAGCCTTCACAATCTAGGAATCGAACAATACAATATGTAGATAAAATATCATAACCCTTCACAAACTAGGAATCGACCCCTGTAGTCGGTAGATAAGATAGAGAAACGTGATGAAAGCTCTCTTCGTATAGTATGTAGATAAAATATAAAAACTATTTGAGAAGTATTCACAATCTAGGAATCCACCCCTATAGTATGTATATAAGATAGAAAAATTATTTGAGAAGCCTTCACAATCTGGGAATCGACCCCGGTAGCCGGTAGACAAGATAGAGACATGAGTTAAAAGCTCCTCACAATCTAGGAATCGACCCCTGTAGCCTGTTGATAAGATAGAAAAACTATTTGAGGTGCCTTCACAATCGAGGAATCGACGCCTGTAGTCTGTAAATAAGATAGAAAAACTATTTGAAAACCCTTCACAATCTAGGAATCGAACACTTATAGTCGGTAGATAACAACCAATACAGTCGGTAGATAAGACAGAAGATATGCTCACAATCTACAACATACAACTGCAAGGAAACAAATTCCTAGATTGTGATCATTCTTAGATTGTTCAGGTCTCACAATCTGCAGAGTGTTTAAACAATAAGGAATGGTGAAACATTCCTAGATTGTTCGAACAATCTGCAGATTGTGAGCTCACAATCTACAGATTGTGATGATTCCTAGATTGCATGGCTCACAGACATATTGTAATGTTACATTTTGTATAATAGACTTAGGGGAAACTATCTTTTGCCATCCCCATCTAATACATTGTCTTTGGTGCAATTACGAGCATGTGACCTTTGTACCTCTAAAGCGTGTGTTAGTTCATATATTGAATCCATCCATGAACATTGTGTTTCAACGATTTATCAATCAATCATTCGACTTTTACGAGCAGCTTTATTGTATAATGCAGCATATTTGTGAAGATGTGACAAGGGGTACATATTTTAGAGGTTTAAACATGTCGAAGTCAACTATTAAGATTCGATATAGTATTCGCTGAGCCATCACTACTCCCGACTAGGTGGTCGAGTGGGTAGATGTTGGGACAGTCAGAGCTGGTGGTTGGTGCATCACTTGGTTCATATCCCACGTGAGACAGGAACCGAAAATGACAATTTGTATATTGCAGGCAGACATACGTACGCACGGACGGACACGCAGAGCGCTACGTCGTAGTGGGGATATCATAATACATACATACGTGCGTCTATTATGTGCATTTCTTCTGATAACAGTTACAATACAGAGTCATATGCTGCCACATAACACTGCAATGAAGTAGCCGATGTTATAGTAACACTATCTTCACTATAATGTGTTAAGAATCCGGAGTTATACCCGTTAGTACATAATTATCCATGTTTTTCATTTTCAAGACTTTTGGAAAAGAGAAATAAGGCTCACATTTGGATATATTGTAATTTTATTTGGATGGACATGGCATATTTTCATATCTTGAAAATAACGTGTTATTCACATTTGAGCATGTCCATCTTCTATAAACTGGGTGATACGTGATAAATAAATATTTGTGAGGAAACGTTTCTACTTCTAATACAGTAAAAGGCATCTTCAGCAAATTACATGTGTGTCACTGCAATTTTACATAAAAAAGGAGAAGGCGTGATATGGTACCTCTAAGACATGGAACATATATCACAATTCAGTTATCAATTTCGTTTGCTAAATCGCTAGTAAATTATCAGCCCGGGCAAATAAGGAGGTTAAGCAGAATCAGGCCCATGAGAGCAGACACCGTTTGATGAACATTCTCTATTTAATTGACCAAGTTTTGTATCGTTACTTCCTGGTTTTAAATACTTTATTTCCGTAGCATTAGTGTCTCTAATTCCTAATCTCTTGTAGGCTGAAGCCAATTGTCGTAATGTAGACATTCTTCGAGACAGTAATCAGATTATATACATCACTTATAGAAAAACAGTTCCTCTATATAGTCTACTGTTGTCACCTGACATAATACAACACGAGCAGATATATAATATAATTAGTTATGTTTTCCTTCGATGCTAGCTCTCAGGCAACATACACATACAATGTGTTAATGCAATAAAGACTTCAAAAGAGTTTAGTTGGGTATTTGGTATAAACTGAAAAGAATAATAACAAGTAACTAAAGACATTTGATAATGATCCAATATCACTTGCCCTTGTAATCGACAGTTGTATAAACCCTAAAACATTTATCACTGTTGAACCCTCTAAATGAACAATTTACATTGCTTCGAGACGTTCCTGTTAGATTCGCACTATGTAAGCAAATCTAACGATTTTGTCTATTTAACTTGATACATTCATCAATATATGTTCACCCAGCACTACACCTGGGTACCTGTTATGACATTGAAGGCAATGTAAGAGTTATCATTAAAAAGTACCTTAATTGGTTCATAGTGGCTTGATAGCGCGTTCGGCTTCGGATCAAAAGGTAAGGGATTCGAATCCCGCCAGGGGCACGGCAACTTTGTCTGAAGGAGAGAACTGTTCTACACCCAGTAAGGTGTGGGTTTAATGCTGCACCCATTTACCACCCATGGTTCGCTAGTGCCAGCTATTGCTCGCAGGTTTCACCGCAATGCATAACCATATGGCCGTGCGGGCGATTTCTCAGCGCCTTATCCTAGCAGCCGCGATATGAATTAAATACTTTTGAAAGCGGTGTTAAAACACAACTCACCTCACGTCAACTCCTACTTACCGCCATCTTGAACCCGAATCGCCTCACTTTTTCAAAAGCGGCAAAAAGGGGGAGATCCGAACGGCAATTCGTATCGTTAACCGGATTGAAACAAGTGCGCGACCCGGTTTACATCCGGCCACTTCCTTGCATGCTGGTAGCCGGGAACCGACCCGCTCAACGAAACCACTGCGCCGTCGTATACAAATCTATTACTAAAATAAACGGTGCAGGAAAATACCAAGACAACTAACAAGAATAACATTTTGTGGAATTACAGTAACACCATTAATAGTTATTTAGATGTTATGTTTACATTGCCCCGTGATTTAGAAGAATGCACAAAACATAAGTTTATTAATGCCAAATGGCTAATAAATATATACAAATAAACAGCATAAATGATAACACTCACATAATACCAAATTCCAATTAGAAGCAAGTCTTACATTTAATATCCCATTTTTGAGAACTTGTTTGTATGTACATTGCCGCTAGTGATACAAGATAAACAGATGTTAATTAGTCTCAAGTCCCATGAACACTCAAGTTCTGCCTGCAATACAAGGAATTCTGTTCCAGAAAAGAGTAATAAACAAGAAATCCATTAGAAGCAGAAAAATACAATATCCCGGGAGATGCAAAGGATCAGACTACCAGTGTATTTATTACTTTACTCCAGACAACATGTTTTGTAACTATATCTTCTCTCGTTTATATCTTCTTTGAGAGGTCTTTTCTGAGCCAAAGGGGTTTACTGACATTTCCCCTTTGTGATACCGTTGTCTCTTATATAAACCGATATTAAAGGTACATCCCATATGCTAAACGTTATATATTGTGTTATGTTATCGAGAAGTACTGACTGTTGCCGAAAATTGCCATTTTGATCTAAGTCGACTCAGTATACAGATGATATAAAGATCAAAGTATCGATTTCTGATCGAAAATCATTGCATGTGGCGCGCGTCAATTAGTCAAGCGTAATTTTGGAAAGTAATTTACAACAGACTAAAGGAAAACTTGTTCATAAAGTTGAACATGTAGTTCGGTTTCTGCACAAGTATAATGATGTTACAAGATTTTACTTGGAACTAGTAATTATTATGTAAGTGGCGATTAGGGATGAATATGCAAGTTCAGTGAAACTATTTGAACTGATATCAGAACATTTCGTATGTTGGCATGTATTAAAGCCAAATAAAATGTTATGAAACACAATGGATGTACCTTTAATCGATTCTAAATGAACCATTGCAACCATTGTAAACATAATAAAAATTAAGCAAGAATAAACAAAAGATATCTAAAGTAAATGTCACGGAGAAGAAATTAAGTAAGACATTTAGTCTCATAGTGATGAACTTTCATAGCATGTCTAACATTGTTATATTTGGGATAACACTACCTTAAATAATACAAATTCTTTTACTTTTTCGGACTAAAGTCCCTTGCGAGAATCGACTCTGGTAGACTGTTGCAATATGCATGGGATCGTCATTACTTAACTTTTCTTTGTTCAGCTTTATAGGCACCGGAGACAGAAAGATTGATTGTCGATAAAATGGGGGTAAAGTAAGTATATCCCCTGAGGAACTAGCAGAGAATGAAAGCATTGAAACAGACAGAGGTGATCAATCGTTTCCTTCGAATCAAATCAAATCCTGTATTTCAAAACTGTCAGGCCATGGGTTCAATGCAGAAATATGCAACCATTAGAACAAAACTAATGTACATATAACAACAATTCCCTTTTATTTTTGTAAATTCATAAAACGAAATTAATAATTGTGATAGTATAGCTGTAATATTCTGAGACTTAAAACAATAAATTTCCGTTTAACTCATAGTAAATCTTTTTCTGTAATGACATTATACACTTAGGGAATAATTAATGTCGCTTTCAGAGGTGAAATGTTTGAATTTACCTTGAAGGCCTACCTCGGAAAAATTTAGACTCTGATTACCACTGAAAATTATTGGTAACCAATAATTGTAAACATTACAGTTGGATATGATAGGAAATTATATTTTGAAAACAAATATAAAGGCCTCGTATCATGTCTATCATAGATACTAATTCAAAACTGAGAAAAAATCAATGCTTTGTTTTAAAGTAAAGTCATTTTGGAAGACCTGTTGCAAACTTGTACCTTTTCAAAAGCATTTACTTTGGAAACTACTAAACCTTCTTATTTAAATGTGCCAAATACAGTTGGATACCATCTCTGACGGGACATGAATTTTTCTCTTTTAATGAAAAAGTATCAGGACTACAATGCATTTCTATATAATTACTATATTTCATTAATTTGTTGAAACAAAATCAAACCAAAGTTTATGATTTGAGAAGTCTTAAAGATCATGTTATCAAATAGTTCAAATGCATTTGGACGATGTAGATCGAATGCTGTTGTGAACTAAGATTTATCAAGATGGTATATACAAATGTACCATTATCACACATGTACACACAATACTTGTTCAGTATATATTGCCTACTTACGATAAATGGAAATACGTAAATCTGTGTTTGTGACATAGCATCTATCATATATCATATATCGTCTACCTAAGGGTCTGTCCAAGGACATTACTGTTCCTAACAATGTCCCGAAAACCCATTTCATTTCTGAAAATTGTTTTGGACCATAATGTAATGAGTTTGTATTGTACGTGTGGGACAGTAATCTGAATATATTGTTTTAACTGAATGCTATTATCTTTGTTTTCTATGGTTTAACATTGTAAGATGTTTGATAGGAAACAAGGAGAAGAAAATAAAGTTATGGGCTTGAGTCCATCAGAAAAATAATCACTATATTAGGTTGAACGTTTTCATTTTCTATATTTACCTGTCTACCATGGTCATTTAAATGCACACAACATTTCAGCTTTATGGGACATTTGGTTCTCGGGCAGAATACTAAAACTGTTTTGATGACATGTTTCATCAGGCTTTTATTAAGGATCACAGACAGTGGGACTGTTTACAAGACTTCAGCTCTCTGGAGGCAGAGGTTCATGAGACAAAAGTACTGGTACTCATCAAACATCAAACTTACCTGATTGAATATCACATTCTTGACCTCTCGATTCAATACAATACAGATTTCAGATCTGCTCATTGACTGACTCTGACCACCACTGAACCCTTTGTAGAAACTGTTAGTAAGTGTAGTCAGTGTTGGTTAGGGAGTGTTGTGCAGATGTTATACAACTATTTACCTGAATAGGTCTTTATAGACATAAACCATAAGAACGCATAATCAATCCAAAGAAATAAAGAAAAAAAATAATTAATTGTCTAGTCATGTGAATCGGACGAACCTAGATGGCGATGTCGGACAATAGAAGAGACTATCAGACAAGTTGAACAAACAATTATTTCTCTTAAAATTATCTTCTCCCGTTATTTAAATACATATCCTTGCCATATTATTTTCAAGGATTTTAGTAAAGAAATTGTAAAACACACATTTGAACAATTGGATATATTGTATTTTATCATCCAAAACTGTGTTCCACAGGAGATATCGCTTGTGGGAGATCAAGCGATATCTCCTAGGAGATATCTTTTTGGCAGTAGATTTTGCACAATGCCCTGTCACAGTCAACTGCATGACATCACAATGCTTTTGCGTCATCGAGTAATGACATCACAATGCTATGACGTCATAAACATGATGACGTCACAATGCTAAGACCTCACCGCACTGGAAGTCAAATGGCTGAAATGTACTCAGATATGTACACTATTTTCACTTAAACGTAATAAGAATGATTTTGGATGATAAATAGAATCTCACCCTCGTGTCTTCTGATATCAAATATATCAACACTCGTTGATAAAAGTGAAAATATCCTCGGCAAGCCTCGGATATTTGTAACTTTAATCAACTCGTGTTGATATATTTGATATCAGAAGACACTTGGGTGAGATTCTCTATATCTTTCCTTTCAGTAAAATACTCGTTTGGCTAACGGTCGATAAATAACCCGAGGAAGAAGCATACAACTTAAATAATGTTATCACACGAGTGCCATGTTATCAGATGGATGTAATTTTTCTTCATTGAACATATGGAGCATGACAATTATGTGATCAATCAAAGCATATCTGACAATAATTTGCATGTTTTTTTTGTAAAAAAAAGGTTGGTAAACATCAAGGCTAGCTATTCATGAATTATAACTTTTTACGTTTGTAAGACCATTACAAAACTTTGGAAAGCGTCCTTGTTTCATGCTACTTAATCTGAACATTTTTATTTGGTATATATTGACTTTTCAGTGTTGTTTTTTCTTTACTTCAAAGAAGAAAGAGACATTCCATGTCGTCTCATATCTTGAGTTTTTTTTATTCGAATTTCTTTTTATCAAATTTGTTCTTAGCTGTCTGCAGAATTCCTTCTGGATATAACCTCGATCTAGTTTTTACTTGAAATATCAATAGATGTTTTTTGTACAAATGTTTTTTATTAATAAAAATAACATTTCATATATGTTTGATGTCGCTTTATAAATACTACTTAAAGCACCCTTATTATATAAGCAATTTATTTTAAATGTAAATTATTAGCCAAGGGAAACATAATATTACCCATTTGAGCAGTTAAGATGAATGCTGTCCCTCGTTGAGCCTGTTCTTCATGTTAAACCGACTACTTGCAGAATTGATTACGCGTTATATTCTATTCTCTTCTATCGCTTCTGGTAAAAGTTCTCACACGCTAACACTGTTTATATGTTATTCGTTATTCTCATACATTATAATTTTGGCACAAGAGGACAAATTAACATTAATACAAATACAAAATACAAATGCAAGAAAGCTGACAGACTAACGCAAAATACATAGTAAAATATATTTATGTAATTTATCAGTGAAAGATATGTGGTAAACAGAGTTTGAAACATAGCAGACGACTTTATCGCCTGCCACGTGTAAACAATTTAGGGGTTTTAAAAATTATCATTGTTGCAAAAGCGATGAAAGATATGTAATACATTTGGATAACTTTACAGTCAGCTATATCACCGCCAAGTGTAAACTTTTTTTTAGGGTTTTAATTATGGAACAAAAACCCAAACAGGCACAACTGCACATGATTGTTCCAGTCACCAAGTTTTGCTGATCTATGAATATACAAAAATAATAAAATCAATGTGTCCTATGTCAGACCTTCTTTGTGACAACAGGCCGATTATTACTGTAAAGTCATGGGAATCATTTTTGTCATTTGAAATAATAAATTGTGTTCACAATAAAATGGCCGCCGTGCAGAGAGAGAGAGAGAGACACACACACACACAGAGACAGAGACAGAGGCAGAGGCAGAGGCAGAGACAGACTAAACAAACTAAAATCATATTGTCCTGTATTGAATTGATTTATATGTTTTATGGTGAAAACATGATTGTAGAATGACTTCAATTCAAATAAATAATGATGGTTGCCTAGTTAATGTCCTCTTCTGTAGTTTATACTGAAACAGGACACACAGGTTAAGAATCCTGTGAAGTAATGATTTCTTAGCCATAACATCAGTTTTCTTCTATATGAGGAGTATCATCTCGCTGATCTGTCTAATCCATTTAGACAAAAACATGTATCACATCTAATTACTTAATGGGAATTCAGGATATTTACAGAAATAAGGATAGCTTTACGTGTCTCTGTACGTCACCTTGTCTCATATAGAGAACGATTGTTGTGTGTCTGTAGCCTTAAGCTGCAAGAACCAATCATTTATCTTGGGACAAGTATGTTCTTTTAGCAACCAACTTCTCTACAGAATAGCTCAAGTAGCGTTAATGGATAAACAGAAGTATAGGTGTGGGTACCAGAGGAAAGTGATACGTACACTTTGTCCCCACATTGATGCATATCCAAGAACTAGAACAAATGATATGTTTGCGGGAGAGACCTTCATGTATGCCTTTTCCTTTCTAAAAATGATTTGAATTTTCTTTTAATTCGAACTGTTTTTGGAAAATGTTCAAATTGAAGTTGAAGATACACAGAACACTTAGACAACACTTAACTCTCATTACAAAATTAAAACAAACGTCTAATTATCTATAACATTATATGAAAAGAGATGATTAATGATGAATCTGAAGGACAAAGAAGATAAAACAATGTATTTTGTAATATGATTTGAGATTGCCCACATTTTCAAATACGCCGTTTTTGACAGTGTTTAGTTTCAAATGTTAAACTATTACTCCTTCTAATAAACAAACGTATATAAACTTTTTTGGAGAGTGGCAAAATGATCAATTAGAAAACTGTGACTTGTGTTCTCTTGATGTAAATGTAGTTTAAATTGTTTAAAGAGTTTATATTTTTCTTGAATATTCTAAATCTGCCTCCCTATGTATAATAGCTTCTCGGGGAAGCATGCATACCAATATTGATATTTAAAGACTATCTTGGGATTTAAGATGTATTGCAGATGACGGATAACTGTTGATTTATGTATTTAGAAAGTGGCTGGGTAAGTGTCGACCCTATGTAGATATTGGTGTCTGTATCCGTTGATAATTTATTTTCGAGAGAAAATGTCTGTTAAGCTTTCTTTATTAACCATATCAATGTGGTAAGATAAATCATTCATTGCGATTCAACCAAAAGTTGATCAGTGAGTGGCATAAACCAATAGACCAACATTTGTACCACAAATAGCTAATACCGTTTTCATCATAATAAACGCCCTCTCCTAATAAACGCACCCCTAAGCCATTTTTAACTCTCGGAAAATGACCCCTAATAAACGCCCCCCTTTTTTATCGACTTACCTAACTGATGTTTCACTGAAGAAGAGTTTTCCATCTTGTTATCAACCTCTTATATCTCTTGCTTCTTACAAGGAATTAAATGTGATATACGTCTTTGATTCTAATGGCGACAATATCTTCTTTGTTGTGATTTAAATAAAGAATATCATGATCCGGAAATAGTGTTTACATAACCGTTCTGCACCATGTGCTTATCAGGTGATTGTGTTTATGCTGCCGTTCATTGGTGGTTATATTTAGATTCCTAGCGAACTAACGTTTCATTGGATAAGAGTAATGACAGGACAAGATGGCGGATTCAATCACTTGATGTATCTTCGTGAGTTTTAATTAGTTTAAATTTCCATTGCAAATTGTGCATCAGTACCGGTGGGAATTTGATACAAATAATAAACTGCGACATTTAACTCTTCTTTACATTTATTTGATACACTTATTTTGATTAAAACTCTGAAATAAGATCGATGTTTCTTTTTTCTTCTATTTTTAATAAACACCCCCTTTTTACGATTTTTAAAGTCATTTTAATAAACGCCCTCTTTTTCCAATTTTTTAAACGCCTAAGGCTTCTATTACGGGGAATAGGGGTATATAACAAAAACCTATAAAACAGAGAAACGGGGCATGATTCAATAGAAATGGTCATGTTCATGGTCATCAATGACTATGTTGCTTAAAACTCACCTCTCACTCACGTCTTGTTTTCAGTGACGGTAAAGACAATAAATAAAGTAGTCTGGGTGTCAACTCGAATCTACTTTTAGGAAAGGTCAACGTCCGCCTTCGTAAAGCATGTATTAACCACGGTTGACATATTTTTCTTGAAATACATCCCTTCATGGTTAGAAGATAAAACGTAAATGACTACTTGTTATTTATCTTTGAAATCTTCATTAATACAAATTGATATAATTTGATGTGAACTAGGATATATAAGTGTGTCAAATAAAGAACCCGTGTCAACATTGCTGTCATTCCTGTTTTGAACGTTTTGAATAAATAACTGTGTTGTACATACATTATACCACTAAATAGATTTAACATAAGAATCTAAACCTTCCAGATTATGTATTATAATAAGAAATAAGTTTCAAGCTAATCTTGCCCATGTACATCATTAACTACTTTACCCACAAGAATGCAACCCTAACATATATAATTATATTAAGGCCTAGACTAATTTCCACGATTATTCATGTGTATTTTAAAGAATTCACCACAATCATCATCTTCTTTTTAGTTAATTCAATCTTAGGGAATGAAACAGAGCCACTCATACAAAGATCAGTGGTTCATTGTCTACTTGAGCAATACAATCATGTCCGACGAGACTATTCCTGTATTATGTAAGTCAGAAATAAGGAAGAAAGAAGCATGATGTCTTTAGACAGATTGTTCTTTATCACATTCATTTGATTGAGGATGTAGTGCAGAGTTACAAGGGTTTTCGCGACTGCGAGTTTGTCCATTGTCACAGTCCCTTGGTAATACTCATGAAAATTACTGTTTTGCCTATCTTCCTCATGCAGGTTACTCTTGTCATTCATTGCTGTTCGTGACGATAGACATGCTTCAAAATGTTTTATATAAATATGCACATTAATGTCATTTTATCTGATTTTTGGAACTATCACTCCTTACAAAAGACGAGCTGACCGACTAACAAAAGAGTCATTAATAAACACGTTGTTGTTTGTGAAACGACTGTCTGGTTCACTTTAAAGAAGGGAACAACATAGTTTTTATCTGCTGAATATGGTATCACTAGAGAGGTGTTTGAAATGAATGAATTCTCTCATGTAAACAGAGTTACCGTATTCATCCTAATAAACGCCCTCTCCTAATAAACGCCCTCCTAAGCCATATTTGACTCGCGGAAAATGACCCCTAATAAACGCCCCTCTTTTGTATCGACTTATCTTACTGATGTTTCATTGAAGAAGAGTTTTCAATCTTGCTATCAACCTCTTATGTCCAGTAAAGTGTAAGGTACATGGTATTTCCAGTCCCCCGGTCACTGTCGAATGTCTGTAACGATCAGTCACTACACATTTTATGCAACCGCCATGTTTTAAGAAACAGGAAAATTTCTTGCTCAACTCTCTTGGAAGAATCCCCACAACTACAGATGACACTAGCACACTGACCGCAAATGTGTCATAAACGTTATTTTGTTAACGTGTAGTTGTCAATCTGATATAAATAAAGAATACCATGACCCGGGAATAGTGTTTACATAATCCTTCTGCACCATGTGCTTATCAGCTGATTGTGTTTATGCTGCCGTTCATTGGTGGTTATATTTAGATTCCTAGCGAACTAAAGTTTCATTGGATAAGAGTAATGACCCGACAAGATGGTGGATTCAATTACTCAATGTATCTTCGTGAGTTTTAATTAGTTTCAATTGCCATTGCAAATTGTGTATCAGTACTGGTTGAAATTTGACACAAATAATAAACTGCGACATTTAACTCTTCTTTACATTTATTTGATAGACTTATTTGGATTGAAACTCTGAAATAAAATCGATGTTTCCTTTTCTTTTTCCAATTTTTTAAACGCCCAGGGCTTCTATTACGGCGAATACGGTAATATGTTATAAGCATATTTTATAAATACAATTTCATTGTCTACATATTGAGTTCAACCTATATGTGACGTTTGGTCTAGAACATAGTTAAATTTCAAAACTCCGAATGAATAATTGCACTGAATTAACAAAGGTGCACTGCACTCAAAATGTGTATTACTTAAAGAGACGGTTTCAGATTCACAAACTGCCATGTAAGTGGGAACATGCTCAGGAATACACGTAATTATACAACTAGAAGGGCGCATTTAATATGTGACATCATCATCAAAAGACTAAAAACTGTTCATAGAGAAATTAGAGCTTTAGAATGATGGACTGTCTCGGGAATACGACAGTTGCTTTTGTTACCAACATATAGATCGATTTAATAGATAAAATAAATAAATAAATGACTCGTGGTTATGTTTGAAACAATACTAGACAACGTAAAGTTTGTTAGACAATGGCATACGTATTACTGCAATCGTGGTAATCCAATAACCTTGTAAACCCAAGTGAATGCCAGGAACTAATAATGGGGTAGTTAGTATGACACAGTAACAGTATACCAATCAATTGCCGTCTCGTGGTTTTAGATTAACAAGGTACCATAGTGTTCAGCACTATAAATCAGCTTGTTAGGACAAATGGGAAGAAATAATTCTCCCTAATTGGACATACAGATTGTCACCGTGGTCTACTTATAGATCTGAATGAGGTCGTAAGTTTTATAAAGTACGTCTTCGATTTCTAAGGAAAAATATTGACAAAGATGTAATTTTTTAAACTGTATGTCTTGGAAATTCATGATATTTTCTAATCATGTGCTATTTTATTTATTAAACAACAAAGCATAAAATTAATGTTCAAATTCATCAATATTTTAACATATTGACATCATATCCTTCAGTATCTCTGTTTTTGTTCATTCTTAAACTGTTTTACCCGTCATAGATGACTCGTCCATCTATAGAGAATTTGGAAAAATCTCAATGAGTCTTTCTGCAAAATGCTAGCAACAGAAATTACTATATGTACAGATATACTTTAAGAAAAACAATATTTCTCTTCCCAATGACTATTCACTTGCTCCTAGCGGACTATTTGATTGCTAATTACATCACATACATCAACAGTTGACAATATTTCATTAATTCCAGTTGCCATAAACCTTTTCAGCCAGATATTCAGATATTGGATACTAGCTATTACAGTCAATAAACACCGTTTCATGTCCATTCAACAGACAGAATGTCTACGTCTTCAATCATGATGCATTTTCCTTATATACACTGTCAATTGTAAATCTGACATATAGCCATTCGTATGTCAGATCTGCAACCATATATTTCTTCATTACATCTGTCTTCCGATATATATATATATATATATATATATATATATATATATATATATATATATATATATATATATATATATATATATATTTATTTATATATACGCCATACAATCATCAATTTAAAGTTGATAGAAGGGAAAGACTGTCAACTTTATAGTATTTCATTTTGCACATCTGACATTAGCACTTAGATTTATATATTCATATTCAAATGAAAAACAACAGGCAAATAATGTTAGTCTTTCTTTTGGTAAAATATTTGTATTTAATACTATTCAAATTCATACTAAGAGTAACCTTTTATTTAGTTTTATGTAAGTTTTCTTTTGATGCTGACCTACTATTTTCCTTAATTTAGCAAGGAAGAAAATAAAGAAGTCATAAGTTTGGTTCAAAGTGTTACTTTCTAACAAGTAGTCTAACAAACATCACAGGGGTACAACAACCTCCATACCTTCAATGTGTCTTTCAAATGTGGATGCGAAATATATCTTCAGTATACATATCTGTCTGATTCAAAGAATTCTACCTTATTGTCCGGTTTTCGATAAAAAAAACCCCATTACGTTCACCTTTATATCGTCACTATACTGAGTAGACTATCATTAAAAACGTTGGTTTCCAGTAACTGTCAGCACTTACAGATAAAATACTTGACTGTCAAGCCTCTAGCTAGCCTTCATGGACGGTCACAAACTACTGACACACATTCAGAGATGCAGCAAGTACTCAACTAATGATGCGTTGAGAATCCTCAATATTACTTTGCAAGATAATTGTCCAAGTTCAGTTTGTAAGCAATATTATTGAAAGGGAAGTCCTGATAAACGTTAGAACATTTCACACTTTATGTAGTCAGCTCACTGTTACTTCACGTCTTTTGATGAAACGGTTTTGAGAATGGCTCCTTAATTATTCATGACTAATGGTTTTTAACATTTTACATCGTGAGATCAATGACATGACTTGTGACAGGTCACTTTTAACAAAACAAATATGCAGTTTTTCATCCCTTGCTTGATATTTATCTTTCAAGGTCAAGGCATTGATGTTATGATTGATGTAACTTTCAATGACATGACTTGTGACAGGTCACTTTTAACAAAACAAATATGCAGTTTTTCATCCCTTGCTTGATATTAATCTTTCAAGGTCAAGGCATTGATGTTATGATTGATGTAACTTTCAACTTATTTCTGCAGTCTGTAAGATGTTTCTCATTTACTCGTTCCAACAAAATAGTTAACCAAATGGCCAATGGCAAAACTATTTTACTTTGTTCAATATACGATGTAATGCATTTGTTGCATCAGCTATTGGCAGGGCATAAGACAAGTTTGGTTAGCTATAATGTTAATTCATTCAGAAAATAAACGCTACAAGAAGATTCATTATTATTTTCAAAATAGTTAAGGTTTTGGTTTGTTGAATCCGCGTATTTTAAATCATAATTATTCGTCCTTATGTTGAATACGCATGCAAGTATTTGTAAATCCAATGAAAATAATTGTTATTTTGCTATGTCGTCTTCAGATTAAAAGTGTACCTTTGTATGAATTATTATGATATATAGTAAATAAACATTAATCATTTTCCTGGCCTAGATATTTGAATAATAAAAAAATCGATCATTGCATAACGATTATTTTTGTTTTAGTTGAGGATTTTTATATAAAAACTAATTTCAGAACCACCCATTATACTATTACCATCATATGTTATATGATATAAGTAGGTTTATGTAACTTTACACTCTCCTACCGCGGAAATAATAATGCAATTAATTGACTACTAATTTGTAAATTATCCTTGTTAATCTTCTATTTATGATAAAACAAAAGTAACAGTGTATACCAACCTTGATAACTTAGGTTACAAAACCTTCACCCTTGAACCATTGTATTGTCCATCAGATCAATGTCACAAGATAAAAACCTCTTTTTAATCTCATCGGAATGGTCTCATCAAGAGAGACACAAATGCCAAGTTTCAAATGTCGGCAACTGACTGACCAATCGAATTTGATGGTCATAGTAAATGTTTTTCTGACACCAAGACAAATTGAGAGACAGACGGACAGGCCAAAAGCATTATACCCCCCAGAATCTCCCCCAGAGTGCCATGTTTCTTTTCCGAAACATACAACAAATTGTGTATAATATACAACCAACGTTATCATTAGGGTTATACAAATACTATTTATTTTGCTGAAGTTATACATAAATCACTGGTTAATTTTTCTAAATATGCCGGTGATAGAAATAGTGTCGTTAATTTAAGACCATTTGAGATAACTGATAACTATACTTTCAATTCTAATTATTTATAACACCTGTCACTCGCGCTTGAAGAGACAAAATACTAAAATTAAGCCACTGCTGAGGTTTAAAACATACATTCAAATAGTGAAATTTATGAATACGATATAAAATCAACAGCAATACTGAGTTAATAACATTAATAAAAAATAACAATATTAAACTATTGGACAATTTTGTATGAAATACCATGAAACGTCTTTATATGTGCTTTGTTCATAATACAAATCCAAACTACTCATTTATTTGATTTTGTTCATTTCCTGACGTTTTAGTTCCTTAATTAAATTGCACAGCTGGAGTTAGATGAATAAAGAGAAAAGTAAATTAGTGAATTGGACCCCCTATTGACAGACACCAAATCCAAATACATCTCTCTTTATCTCATACCACAATGACACGCCACAGGCTGCAGGTTAGTATTTGATAACATCAATAACCTGTAATAATTTAAATATAGAATACTAAATGACGTCCCGTTTGATAACATGTTTATGAACCGAGTGGATGGTTTAGTATTTTAACGAGCGAAAGCGAGTTAAATACCGATGCCATTCACGAGTTTCATAAACATGTTATCAAACGGGACCGAGTTTAGTATTTTATTTATTACTCAATGATGTAAATAGCACTGAATTGCAAGAAAATCGTTTTTAGTGACGCTTACTTGCAAATTGGCCATTCGCTATTGCAGTCTCGCGGCTAACATTGTGACGTCAACCAAAACGACTTTGACGTCACGCGCCGATTATGACGTTACGGCAGCACGCGGTGGTATCACACATGTGTGTAACCAACTTATTGTTATCTAATGAGTGATCTCACCACGGTTGAGTAATAATGCAGTGTTTCTTTCAGTCTTTTTCATAACACTACTTTTAACATGATAATTCAGTAACCACATCATCATTTGAAGATACAAAGATTTGATTAAAAACAGTATACAGTTTCCTAACCCCAGTGATACAAGGGAAATATTTAGTGTTTAACTATGTCCGTTCCTGGATTATTGATAGTGACATTCGAACTGACTGTACATAAGTACAACATGTTTACATCTGATGTATGGGAATATCAATATCTAACATATTTTGGGATTTCATTAATTGATCGAAAAACACTTTTTGTTTGATGATTTAACAGTTGATGGGGGATGTCCGGGGAGAATTCAGAATATGTTTTTTATCTACATAACCTTCATGTTTATTTATGAGTTTTTTTTCTGAATGTACCCTTTTTACAATTCTAAAAGTAATACATCATTTTTATCATAAATATGAACATGAATAGGCCATCAATACAATGCTTACTTTGATATTATGATGAATGTAGCATTCTCTTTACAATGGATTGTATGAATAAATGATAATAATAACAATCGGTTTACAGTAAAGGATACATGAAAGGTAATGTTTAAGTACATCGTGTGATAGTTAGGTATAGGTAGTGTAAGATGGTGGGCTCTTTTAAGTGAACTTTCTGGCACTTACACAATTAAAACAAAGTCGATGTTATGGCATAAATTGGAGTAGCTTTATTCAGACACAGAGGCGGAAATGGAGACAAGCTTTGAACGCCTACCCTTTAGGTGATGGCAGTTCATGTCTCTTATGACAGGGTTTGGTCACATATCATTAGAGAAACAGCAATGATTGACAGATTGAGGCAACCGAGGGGTACTGCACCAAGTGATGCCCCAAATCAAACAGCAATAGCACTAGTGACAACCTAGGGTACTGCACATAATGTTGCCACGAACAAGTAATGTTCTTAGCCTACTCACAGTTCATTTCACCTCTGCGGGTCTGGTCACACCGAGATGCTGCTGTAAGATGGCGACCGGACTTGATCAGCAGATCCAAAAGGTCGAAAAACAGCAATATTTCAAGGAAATGTTGTTAGCCTGCCTCTAAATTCGCCTTCTGAATCCAAAGCTGCACCAGTCTCGAAGGAGCCAACATCTGTCATGGATGCTGAAATTAGATTAATACAGAAGAATTGTGCCAACCAACAACTGTAACATAACATATTGTTAAGTACAAAAACAAACGTTTAAACTGTTCTAGAAATTGCACATTAAAATAACTGAAATATCAATGTTCATAAGGGGGGGGGGGGGGGGGGGGGGGGGGGGAGAGGTTGGGTTGAAAAACACACTTGTCTTTTCGCTCTGCTAATCCGCTTCGAAAAGAACGATACACACTGCACACAATCACGTGATTAGATTCAAGCGATTCAATTGGTCAAAGCCCAAACAGTCAAACTTAAAGTCATTGAGTGGTCAAAGGGAGGCAACTCGTGCCATATTATCATCACTAACACGCCCATTCTTTCACTTAAATGAATCTATTGGAGTTGATCCTAACAAGACAGCATTAAGGAGAGATGGGACTTGCTTATGGTAATTTTGCGACAGCAATGTATTGTTGTGAATAAATCTAACTATATATGGACTACCTTGTTTTCTTACATTTTTGGATAAAAGACATACTAAACTTGATATTTTGATAAAATAAACGAATAAATTTATACATATATAAACTATCATGTTTGATTTCATCGTCCATTTCATTCTTAAGAATCGACAGCGAAGCCTTGCTTATGTAGAATACAGCATTAATGTATCAATACCATTGTATCCATTCTTACAGTAGAAGATTTGTGCAAAACCTGAAGAGATTTGCATGAATATGTTTCTGCATCGGTTGGACAAATTAAAATCTAGGAGTATGACTAAGTACATCACAGAAAGTAGTCCAAAAGATTGCATCACCAAATCGTTTATGATTCGGCATTGCATCTCTACTAGAAGTTTAGAAGATTTGTACATAATTTATGAAAAATGAGATGAATATTTCTGCAGCAGTTGGTCGGACAAAAAAGTTTGAGAGTGGAAGAACTATGATTATGAACCTGAAGTGGCAATGAATACAATAGTTTGTGTTTAAAATTAGTGTAGCATTCCCTTCTTTCTCTCTATAGACTGTGGTTTGTTTCGAATACAAAATGTGCTCATCACAAGGTGTAGGAACTTCAGTCTTCTCCACGGTTATTGGTTTCTCAGTTTGAACCAACGTCACTGATTGCACAACTAACTTTGATTTGAACCAATCAGGATTCTTTATACAGCCATGTAAGCGCCCAACTTACAACATAGATTATGTGGGAAGAAATGACATGCACAGGCTCTGTTAGGAAAGACATTGTTATGATAGTTGGTTATAAATTGATAAAGTGCACTCGGTAATGCAATTAAAGTTGCTGTAGCACACCGTTCTTACTGAAAAGAAGTGATCTTATGAACATATGATAATAACATATAATACATTTTACCAATGACTAGATAATACTCCCCGATCAATAAAGATAAAATTTAAAACAAATATAAATTGTTTGGTTAAGCCATGCGAATTCATTTCTCTTTGATTGGCCATTTGGATGTGTCCAGAAAAAATGACAGCTCGGAGGGTAGTTCAAGTGATCTTATTGATGATGCGATACAAAATTTAGAAAACATGATTTGGAAAAAAGGGTTTAGCGCCTTTAATCAACGTATAGTTCAGGGTGCAACAAATTATACACTCATAAAATTGTCTTACGATCAATAAAAGTGTATTAACAATAATGTTTTTGACTGATGCAGTCCTCTAATGATAACGTATCATTCGTTGCATACACATGGTATGTCAAATTCTTTATATCGTCATGACTAAGGAGCTTCCTGGTTGTGAAAAACAATAAGGTAAGCTACTGCAAACCAACTTTAATTAAGTTTACCAAAATGACATGTTTGTACATTTGACATTCACCTCAAGTGGTTTTAATCAAAATACAATTTCTAAGATAATCAAAGTTGTATAAGAAGACAGAGGAGAAAGGTATGGGTATATAAATGAATAATGTCCTTTCAATTCCACAGAGTCAAAGGTCCAATGTTGCTGAATATAATTTCTCTGAGATATGATCATAGACACTATGTATAGCAAAATGTGAGTTCCAGCGTCAAGTGCACTTTATATTATATGTTAAGGGTATCAAAGTTGAAATTAACTAAGACAAAATATTGATGATTGAGAATATAGACCGAGACCATACTAATCTTTCATCTATGGATACATATTTCATATACGAATTCCAAGAATTAATTACGAATTGGTTAAAAATGTTCTCTTTCCTGATGATACGTGACAATTCAGCTCGTAGTGAAATAGGGGCATTACTTATGATGTATATATTAAATGTCCAATGTTATCAATGGAAACGTAACCAAATAAACTGTAAAAGACCGAATATGCCTTTATGAATTGCGTGAGCTGTACGCTTATTGACCATGGAAGCTAAGAGTGTAAGGGGGAAAATCTGAATAACAACTATTGTTTATTATGAACCAAATGTTCCTTTCAGGACATGTTGTTCTACCAATCTATTTAGTGATGTTTGCCCGAGCCTAGAACATATTATCTTTCGCAAGGTAACATCATTTGTGTCATTTGTCGTAAAGTAGACCTTCTTCAAGACAATAATCAGATTATTTTAATTAATTCTAACAAACAGCTCCACTATATAGTCAAATGTTGTCACTTGACATAAGAACAACAATGTGCGAGTATACCATGCAAATATTCAGTATCGTATTCATTAAATGAAGATATTTACGATAACTAACAGATTATAGGCTATTTTACTGACTTATGGATTGAAGGTGCTCACTTGGTTTAAACATAGTTTTATTTCAATGAAAATGAAATCGGGATTGGCAAACAAGCAAACACTGCTTATGTAAATGCTGCTCCCGAACATATCAGCAATTACATTAAACGTACATGGACATGGACAAAATTAAAAAACACATCAATATAAACAGATATGGCGGTTTTGATAAAAAAATAACACTCACCAAGGAAAAATTAAAGTCTAGTTGTAACGATCTCCGACTTAGTTATGAAGTCAACAACACAACTTGTAGAACTGAGAAGTCTTTATCGTCTAGTATAACCATGGTGATCCCTTTACAAGAACACGTGGTAAAAACTGCAAAATAACAAAAGGAATGACAAGTGTAATGATCCTTGCCATTGAATAAATGTGATTACACTTATGGTTAAATTGCATTAAATTATGAGATTTTGGGTAATAAACATATTCAATGCAAATGCTTTGTTACATCAAAATACTTTAAACGTATTCCTAAAACTTAATACATACCGGTAATAAAATATGAATGTTATACCCAGTAGTTAAGAGCCTCATAAAATTGATGCAGGCATTAACTATATAACATTACCCCCAAGTACAGAGCCTCATCCCACTCGTATAGAGCCTCACAGCTAAACGATGCACATTTATCTTATATGCATAAAAATACAAATGACACCACAAAATAATAATTGCAATATGATGAGGAATGACTTATATGGCATGTAAAATGAAACTTACGTCTTGGTGGAGGCATAAATGCTTAGAATTGTAGAAAATAGAGCCACTGGCAAGCACATGGTTCGAGGAAAGACAACAAAGGGAGGTAATCAACCTATACAAAACAACCACTAAAATAATACAGTGAAAATATGCTAGTCAAAGGGAGCAAACTTTGTGTGAAGCTTACATAAAATCTTTAAATGTCAATGCGTGACATGACACTCCCCGTCTGATATTTAATAGAATATCACTTTAATGCACTGATGGCACAGAATTATCGACAATCACTTGATACAGAACTACAACATTTCCAAATGTCAAAAGTCACTCAGAAATCAACAAAATTACTTCGGTCACTGGTCGTGTGAACACAACGGACTTAGAGTCTTTGACCACATTAACGTCAATCTTTCGCACAATGTCATCGTCACTTGGGTACACATTCACCACTCGTCCCATTGGCCAGTCATTTCTGTGTGTTGATTGGTCCTTGAGTAAAACAATATCGTCAACTTTCAAGTTTTGCTTCACGTCAGTCCATTTCCTGCGGAATTGTAACTGCTGGAGATATTCTCTTCTCCAACGTTCCCAGAAGATATCAGCCAACTGCTGAACACGTGCCCATTGATGCTTATACATGATTGGCAGAGTGAATTCATCTGATGGAATAGCTACACAATCAGACTTCTGCGTTAGAATCATCGACACTGTTGGACAATCCGGATCTGATGAGACAAGGGTGATAGGCCTTGAATTCACAATTGCACATATTTCTGCCATGCATGTTACGAGCACTTCATGTGTGAGATGACTTGGGTTCTGGGCAAGAAGAGAATCTAGAATCCTCCTCACTATACCGATCATTCTCTCCCACACTCCACCCATGTGCGAGGAGTGGGGGGTGTTGAAGATCCACTTACATCCAGAATTGTACAAGTATTGCCTGACTAGACCATCTTCTACATTAAGGGCATCAATGTGAAGATCATTTGTAGCTCCCACGAAATTGGTGCCTCTGTCAGAGCGAAATAATATCACTTTACCTCTGATAGATTCGAACCTTTTCAGAGCGTTGATAAAGTATGAGCTGCTGAGATCCTCTATTACCTCGATGTGGATTGCCCTGATAGTTAAACAAGTGAATAGAACTGCCCAACGCTTACTGTTCGCACTGCCGCCTCGGGTTCGTCTTGTGACAACTTGCCATGGACCAAATGTATCGACTCCTATAGACGAGAGTGGAGCTCCCATTGTGAGCCGATCTGATGGCAGGTCTGCCATTTTCTGTTGTTCCAGAGGTCTGCGCAGCTTCCGACACAGAACACACTTATGTAGAAGAGAAGAGATGAGTCTCATGGCGCCAACAATCCTGAATCCACCGTTTCTGATTGCGCCTTCTGTTAGATGCCTTCCTTGATGTTGAACACTTTCATGGAAGTGTGTAGTGAGCAACCTGGCTACATGACTGTCACCAGGTATGATGTGAACATGCTTCTCCTCTGACGAGAGATCAGACCTAGAGAGTCGTCCACCTACTCTGAGTAGACCATGTTGATCAAGGAAGGGACATAAATCACGGATGTGGCTCTGTCTTGGAACAGGTTTGCCATTGCCAAGACAAGAGATTTCAGCTTCATACACTTCTCATTGAAGTTCAAGGAAAACAAATCTCTGAGAATATAGTCGGTTCTGCACAGAGTCTTTTTGCCGAGAGACAGGGGTCCTTTTCTTTCTTTTAGCGAGATCCTTGAGTGCTGTGATGGCACTCACTAGTCTTGTCCAAGAAGAGAATCTCTCGAACCTCTTTACACCGAGAACATTGTTGACCTCTGTCTTGGTCGTAACTACTGTTAATTTCACTTCTTTGTTTGATTCAGGATCCACAAGCGGATACACATCATCCACTGACATAGGATTGTCCCTGTCTGGTTGGGGCGGTCCAGACAAC
The DNA here is from genome assembly GCA_936450465.1 of Gibbula magus. Lineage (NCBI taxonomy): Eukaryota > Metazoa > Mollusca > Gastropoda > Trochida > Trochidae > Gibbula > Gibbula magus. Next base: position 40,514,178 of record OW388306.1, on the reverse strand, counting down.
CACTTGCTGGTTAAGAAGTTCGCATCTTGCACATATCGTGTAGCAGAATCTGCAGGGTTCAAAGAGGTACGTACATAACTCCACTGGTTCAGAGTGGACACTTGTCTGATCTTGTGAACACGATTGCTCACATAAGTGAAGAAACGCCTTGTGTCGTTTCCAATATACCCAAGCACAACCTTACTGTCCGAGTAGAATCTCATATCCTTGAGTGAGATGTTCAGATGCTCACTGATGAATTCTGCAATCTCCACTGACATCACAGCAGCACACAACTCTAATCTGGGAATGGTATTGCAGTGTAGAGGAGCTACTTTTGCTTTACCAAAGACGAAGCCTACATGAGTCTGTCCATCCTTCGTAACTATCAGATAGGCTACTGATGCAATTGCCTTTTCAGAGGCATCACAATAAATGTGAACCTGTCTCGAGTCCGAGTCGGATGGAGATATGGGTACGAATGCACGGGGAACACTGAGTTCTTCTACTCCACAGGTTCCATTCACACTGACGATCAGGAGGAAGTATTTCGTCCCAATCTGTGCCCTTACATGCAAGTTCCCGGAGAAGAAGTTTGCCCTGAATTGTGAACGGCGCGAGGAAGCCGAGGGGATCAAACAGGCTATTGATGACTGATAGTAGACCTCTCCTGGTGTATGGCTTCTCCAGTTGATCTTCTTGAATGAGAAACTTGAAAACATCACTATTTAAGTCCCATGCTAACCCTAGGCTGTGACACAGAGGAAGAAGTTCTTTGGTGAGATCTACAGTCTTCAGATGTTTGGCGAGATCTTCCTTGTGAAAAGCCTGCATGACTTCAGTGCTGTTGGAGGCAATTTTGTGGAGGCGTAGCTGACCTCCAGACTGGAGAACATCTTGTGTTCTTTTTAGAAGACTTACAGTCTTCTCTTCGGTCTCTACAGAGATGAGAGCGTCATCGACATAGAAATTGTTTTCAACAAAGTTCTTGACATCTTCATCACACTGTCTTATACCTTTACTAACAGTTTTGCGAATGCCGTATGTCGCTTCTGCGGGTGATGGACTGTTACCAAACACATGGACACACATCCGATACTCAATTATTTCAGCATCAGGCATGTTGTTTTCATACCAGTAGAATCTCAGAAAGTTGTGATGGTCCTCGTTCACAAATAAACTGTAAAACATTTTCTGAATGTCAGCTGTAACTGCAATCTTATCTTCCCTGAAGCGCAGTAACACACCTACCAGACTGTTGGTAAAGTCAGGTCCAGTCATCAAGACATTGTTTAATGACACACCACCGAATAAAGCTGAAGAATCGAAAACACCTCTGAGTTGAGTTGGTTTCTTTGGGTGGTACACTCCAAAAAGCGGGAGGTACCAACATTCTTCATCAGACTGAAGGGGAGGCGCCCTTTCTGCATGACCTTTGTCCAATATGTCACCCATGAAATCCACGGAATCCTGTAATTTCTGAGGATTTTTCTGCAGATTCTTATCAAGAAGAAGGGCCCTCTTTTCAGCTTGAGACCTGTTGTTTGGCAATCTTGTTCTGTCAGTTTTGAACGGTAATGGAGCTATCCAGTTTCCATTGTCACCCTTCTTCATTTCGGTTTCCATCATATCAAGGAACAGACAATCTTCTATTGACTGTCCAATCTTATTGTCGTCCTTGGTTTTCTCAAACACTGTGACACCAATAGTGTCCTGAAGGAAGACATCATCTTCAATGACCTCTCTTTCCACTTTGAAATTGTTCGGACATGGTTCAAAATATGATGGACGGCTATTTGTCAGAACTGATGTTTTATTCACAGTTACAGTCTGAGGTGAATGTGTTTTTCCCAAACAGACATCACCTATCACAACCCAACCCAAGGGAAGATGCTGAGCAAACGGAGAACCCCATGGTCCTGTGCACTGTTCGAGGACGTGATGGGTTTCTGGGAGGTCTCTGCCTATGAGGAGAAAAATGGGAGCATTTTTGTCTAGAGGAGGGAAGTGGTCTGTGAGATGTTCCAGATGAGAATGGTATGCAACGACATCTGGTGATGGTATCTCGTCTCTCATGTCTGGAATATGTTCACATTCCAGAACAGGAGGAAGTTGGAAACTTGTTATACCATCAATTGACTCTATCACCAGTCCCGAAGCCTGTCTTCCATAAGTTGTTGTGCTTCCGTTACAAGAAGATAGGAGGTAACTAAGGGTTTGAGATTTCACACCTAATTTGTCAAATAACTCTGGCTTTGCGAGAGTTCTATTGCTTTGGTCATCAATGATCACATAAGCATGAAGGGGATTCCTGTCATGTCCCTTGGGGTAGATTTTGGCTAATACTGTTTTTGCACAAGATTTCCCTTGGAACGCATCACCACAAACTTGTGAGCATTTGGAGGCTACCTGCATGTGAGCCTCCCCGCCGTGAGGAACTGTACTCTTAGAAGTCTTCGGCCACGAAATATGTAATGCTGTGCAATGTCTATCGCTTTTACACTCCTCACACTTTATGAGTTTGTTGCAGTCTTTAGCTGAGTGTTTGTCAGATTCACAGCACTTGAAGCATACGCGATGCTTACTGAGAAATTGTTTCTTTTCATCAAATGGAAGAGCCCTGAAGGAGCGACACTTTGCTAGTGTGTGATACGCCTTGTGAATCGGACAATATGGTACATCCTTGACTTGTGACTTAGCCTGATAGTCAGATGAATTTTCATTATGTTCAATATCAGTCTTTTTCACTGAAACTGGAGGTTTGAACCTGAAGTCCTTTTGATAGGAAACTTTGTCATGACTCTCAAACTTGAAACTTGGGTCATTTAAGGTTGAGGTTATGTCCTGAATAAATTTCACAAAATAGGTGAAAGGAGGAAATGTAACCTGGTTCAGTTTCTTGTACTGTGATGCCTTGTCAGTCCATTTGCTTTGAAAGAAAGGTGGTAGTTTCTGTAATATGGGATTGATTCCCATTGACGAGTCAAAATATGCAAGTACAGTTTTAAAATGTTTATCTTCTTTTAGACATTGTATTTCACACAAGATGTCACACAAATCATACAGCTTGTGATAGTCTTTACTTGTGATCCTTTCAAACTTGAACAGCTTTCTTTTGACAGTGGCTTCCACAGCTTCTGGACTGCCATAGCGTTCATCAAGTCGGGTCCATATCCGGCTGAGTCCCTTGACTTGATCATGTGCATTCGATGACCGGATACTGGTAGCATACCTTCCAGATTCCACACCTAACCACCTAACAAGAAGTTCCATTTCTTCAGTTGGAGACAAGTCCAGTTCTGTACTGATGTTCAGAAACCCGGTTTTCCACACTTGATATTCAGCAGGATTGTCATTGAATTTAGTTAGCCTGAGGTTGAGAAGATCCCTTTTCAAGAGATAGCTTGTTATATACGAAGCTTGTGTTGGTTTCGGATGTCGTTGAGCTGGGATGAATTCAGGAGCATTCACATTGTATGAGAGTTCATGGTCTAAACTCCTAGATTTAACCTTTTCATGATTCACATGTGTTGGAAGAATATAACGTTCACTTAATGACTCCGTTTGCATCCTATGGTTTGGTTTGGGGGGAACTATATTCTCTTTAACCTTAGTAACGTCATGTTCGTCAACTAACAATGACTGTTCACACATCTCTGCTTGCACTGCAGACAGCTCTGCTTCAGCTACAGCAAGCTCTTTCTTGTGAGTGAGTAACTCTAAGTCTGCGGCATATTCTGCCTGTTTCAGCTTCAACTGTGTTTCCTCCTGAACAAACTGTAGACGTGTGCGGGCAGCCTCTGCCCTTGCCTTACTCTTAGCCAGAATAACACTTGAGCTAGTAGAACTACAACGTGAGTGTTGTGAGTGACATGAGTGTTGTGAGTGTCTACTTTTCTCGGAGCAAACTGAACGTTCCTCAAGTTTAGGGAACACATGTATGTCAGCTTCAACATGTTCATGTTTTGCAAACCTAAAACTGTTCAAAATGTCACTAACTCTGTCAGCAAGAGTACTAGAAATCATCAAATGAGAAGAAAGTTCTAGTGAACTTTCTTGTGTACCACATCTTGTGAGATAATCAATAAATGTTTTTGAAATAGAAAGGTAAGTATGCAAGTCATTTTCTATTTGATCTTTAAGTTGCCTTAACAGTTCGAAATCATTTTGTTCTTGAGCGTTTCCAGCTGCGATGAAACACTGTTCAATTTTCTTCTTTATGGAGGTAAACTTCCTGTAGTAATTATACACTTCAGCTTCATAGTATTCTTGCCCCTTTTCTGTCATTTTCCTTTGACGTGGAATTCTTTGCATTTTCCTATGCAAGACTTTTTACTGTAACGATCTCCGACTTAGTTAAGAAGTCAACAACACAACTTGTAGAACTGAGAAGTCTTTATCGTCTAGTATAACCATTGTGATCCCTTTACAAGAACATGTGGTAAAAACTGCAAAATAACAAAAGGAATGATAAGTGTAATGATCCTGGACATTGAATAAATGTGATTACACTTATGGTTAAATTGCATTAAATTATGAGATTTTGGGTAATAAACATATTCAATGCAAATGCTTTGTTACATCAAAATACTTTAAACGTATTCCTAAAACTTAATACATACCGGTAATAAAATATGAATTTTGTGCAAAGACAACACAACAATGTAATAAATGATTAGATTTAATAAAACAATGGCATAATATATATATATACATATATACATGGGGGCTTCTCGGTTGCTGTTAGAAGAGTGTCCTGCGGACTAGAGGGATTGATGTCCTGCGGACATGAGGAAGTGGAAGTGCATCCTGCGGATGGCATGGTGATTGTGATGTCCTGCGGACAAGTGGAGAAGAGCTAGATGCCCTGCGGGTAGGGGTTTGTATTACACTGGAGGCTGCGCCCACCAGTGGGATATGGAATTGTTTGGGGGCTATAAAACCATGGAATAAGTGCAGGACATATAATGGTTTGAATGCCCTTGCAGTAAGAAACCGAGAAGCCCCAAGGTGGAGAAGGGGTTGGATGGCGGGGTTAAGATTTCAGCTCGTCGCCACAGAGTGAAAGTGAAAGTGAAACCGAGGCTTCCCCCCGTTCCATAAATACAACAACAAGTGACGTCACGAAAAGCATCATGGGTACAAGAAATATTTTGTTAAAAGAATAAATACGCATATGATATTTTAACAAGGGTGTTGAAATTATACAAGAATAAAAGAAGTCTTATGTAAGACGAAAATAATAATATTTAGTTGAGGCAACTTGAGAATTTAGGTCACCGGAAGTAGCTTACGAAGCATGGATACGGCAGCATTATAAATAACCAAGGACATGAAAATGATAGCTGAGTGGATAAATATTATGCAAATTTTGAGTATTGGTAGAGTTAGAAATAGATTAAGAGGTTATGCAATTTATAAAAAAGAGAAGATGTAATGGTTGATACTACGTAAGTAGTTCATAATTTTTTGGCATAAGTGGAAGATGCAGTAATGTAGTAGAGCCTTGTCATCTCTGCACAAACAAAAATACTAAATTTACATTTTGTGCAAAGACAACACAACAATGTAATAAATGATTAGATTTAATAAAACAATGGCATAATATATATATATACATATATACATGGGGGCTTCTCGGTTGCTGTTAGAAGAGTGTCCTGCGGACTAGAGGGATTGATGTCCTGCGGACATGAGGAAGTGGAAGTGCATCCTGCGGATGGCATGGTGATTGTGATGTCCTGCGGACAAGTGGAGAAGAGCTAGATGCCCTGCGGGTAGGGGTTTGTATTACACTGGAGGCTGCGCCCACCAGTGGGATATGGAATTGTTTGGGGGCTATAAAACCATGGAATAAGTGCAGGACATATAATGGTTTGAATGCCCAAAACGAGGTTGTGAGCAACCGAGAGCCCCCAATAAATGACATTGGTAATAGGAATAATATATGATAGCATGAGACATGAATATAATAGGCAACGAAGTGGAAATGTAGTTAGGTACAGTCACATGAGGTGTTATCAGGGATTGTCAACAACAACGGAGCACACATCGCGGCAGTAAGAATTATGGATCAAGACAGAGAGATCGCTGGGCACGAAGTAGTGTAGCTTCGGGAGTCCTTATATATCTCTGATAACAGTCAGATTGCCAGCGACCCAATGTCTTAATTAGGTGGTCCTCTACACGAACCTCGGCGGCCGTAGTGGCTGCACCGATGCGGAAGGAGTGTCCAGAATAGTCCGAAGACGTGAAACCAGCCCGAGACAACGCTCTGTTTAGCCACGACAGGAAAGTGAGTCTGTTAACGGGTTGATTGTGGCCATCAATGAAAAGAGCGTCTCTGTTTGAAGCACATTGAAAGGTTCTCATATGATACAGTTTACGTAAGCTGGAGTAGGGACACAGGGGGTTATTGGAGAAGAGCATGATAGTCACCCCTTTTCGAAAAGGGTCCGTCTTCGATGTCTTAAGCACGAGAGCACATTTCTTAGTGGTTACATCGAAACTTAAATCACTCACACAGATATTAACACTTGGATCGAAGTTGTCCCTACAGGTAATCTCTCCACATCGGAGAAAACCAAAAAACGCTGTGAGGCACATACATTCCATGGTGAAGTCGTTTATCGGGCCGAGGAGTCCTGCACGAAGGGTGGATATCAGCTTCAATAACACACTGTAGGTAATAGGAAGTCGCTTTCGTTGAACCGGCGCTTGTAGTTTCTTATATCCTCTCATGATTGACTGTAGTCTACTCATTGCACCAGATTGCACCGTATCGAAAAGGGTAGTCACACCATGTTTGAGATAATAAAAGCGTACCCCAGCGAGGTACGATTTAACTGTCACATGTTGAAGTTTTAGTGCTCCATAGCAGTGAGCTATAAAATATTGGAGGAGACTTTCACTAACTGGCGGGAGCTGGGCAGAGAACACGGTTTGGTACAGTCCGAAGGTGAGCAGGAAGTTGACGTAGCAGTTCATGCCAGTTGTGTAGACAGCTTGGGTTCCCTTGCTGATAGCCGCTGACCACAAAGTGTTGAGGTGCTGGTTCAATCCCACATGACCTGCGAGCTGGGGGGGCACTGGTGAGGGTCGTGCTGAGCTAGAGGCGCCAGAACTCGAAACTTGTGAATCTGCAAACGAGATAAGGCATCTGCAATGTTATTGTCAGCGCCTGGCACATGCTTGGCATACACAACAAAATTATTCACAGCTGCTGTCCATGTTAGTCTGCGCATAAGAGACATGATACTTCTACATTTAGATCTGCCTTTTTTAAGAATGAACACGGTTGCTTCATTATCACATAGAAAGAGCACACGTTTCTTAGCCCACAGATGACCCCAGAGAATCGCTGCCACCACAATAGGATACAACTCCATAAAGGCCATAGAAAGTTCTCCTTTGAAGTTGTTCAACACATCGGAGGGCCACTTCTCCGCGAACCAAGATCCTTGAAAATAACCTCCATGTCCGACTGTTGCAGCTGCGTCGGTAAACAGTTCGAGATCTGGGTTTGGTGTAGAATGGGGGTCATGGAAAAAGGAAACACCATTCCACTCGGTCAGGAATTTACACCACATACGTAGCTCCTTCCGGCAATCACCTGAGAAGCTGGCGTGGTGATGTAACTTCTTGATGGTTGTAGACAGTTGTATGAGGTACGAGATGAAAGATCGTCCGGGAATGATGACTCTGCAGGCATAGTTAAGGTGGCCAATAAGGGAAAGAAGCTCTCTCTTGGTGCAAGTTTTCCTTGTGGAAAACTTGCGCAGGAGTTGTGAGATCCGTTCTATCTTGTCTGCTGGCAATCTGGCAGTCATGCTGATGGAATCCAAGGTAATGCCGAGGTATTCGATTTCAGTTACTGGTCCGATCGTTTTGTGCTGGGCGAGAGGAATGTTGAGGTCGCTGAAGAGTCTCAGGATAGTTGCCATTGTGCCTTCCGAATTGTAGTGGGGTGGGTCGATCGCCAGGAAGTCGTCCAATAGGTGTAACACATTTGGCACTTGGTAATTGTTGATAAGGATCCAGCATATCGCCTGAGACAAAGTGTCGAATATCTTAGGACTGGAACGACATCCAAAGGCCAGTCTAGTGTAGAAGTAGTAAGAGTCCTCCCACTTGAATCCGAAGAAAGGCCAGTATGTTGGGTCCAGGGGAATCTGCTTGAATGCGTCCGTGATGTCTGCCTTGCACATCTGTGAACCTCTCCCCAACTCAAGGATTACTGCAATAGCTTGGTCCACGGTCACGTAAGATAAAGAACAGGAATCTTTATCTATGAGATCATTAATGCTGCAAATGTCCTCCGTGTCATGGGGTGCTGATAAGTCCAATATCAGACGTTTCTTCCCGGAATATTTCCCTTCAGCCAACCAAGTGGGCTCACTCTGTAGGTATCGTAAGGTGGTTTGGAGAAGGGACCTATCACATACTCCTTGTTGCATTCCTTCTGGATTTCGTGGGAAACATCGAGGGGACTCTTCCGTGCACTGAGATTGTTGCGGCATTCTAACGTCGTAACTGGGGAATGATCTAGCATGGGGCTAAATCCTGAGGTTAGACCTGAGAGCAGATAGTCACTAAACAGTTTATCAGGGTGTTGATCTAATTCCCGCCGTAGGTGTTCGATGTTTATCGGGGTCAGGTGTAGTGGGTTCCTCTCAGCTCCTCCCTGTAGTCAGTCATGTGAAGGTGCAGCCTCCTTCTTGCACTGCGACTTAGAATGTTTCCTTGAAAAACAGTTAATGCACATGTGAGTGAAGGGGCACCTGGCCCGGGTACAACCGAGGTCGTTGAAATTGTTACAAATCTCCTTGCCGTCACCAATCACCCGCGGACGTCCCCGTATGTCTGAATGGATGTTTTTCCTGTCGTGGTGAGTGATAGGACTGGATCGTGGTGGCTGGCGGCGAGTGCTGTCTGTGATGTTGGGACAAGTGTCTGTACTGTGGGTGACACTGTGACACACATGGCATGTTCTCGTGCGGCGTCCTGATGTGCACATGCTGAAAATCCTGGAATCCTTCATGTCCCATCTTATATGTTGGCCTCTTTCTGCATAGGCTGCGACACGGGCGGCAAACATTTTATGGTAATCGTAATGGGCCGTACCACCGTAAACTGTAGCCAGCTCGATAACCATTTGTTCATGTCCGTCCAGTTGTCGACGTTTTGAGTCGTTGCTCTCACAGTAAATGTCCTTGAAAATGCTGAAGGCTTGAATAAATTCTCCCAGGGTGAGGTTGCGGGATAGTCTGGGGTCATCTTTCATATTATATACACTTCCATCGAATTCGGTTAATCTAGATTCAAGGCTGTCCTGATTGGGCAGTAGCAGTAGAGCAAGATTAATGTTTTTACCCTCTTGTATCTTCCGTCGTAAAGATGGGGAAACAGTACTGATGGAAGGTAAAGAATCTGATGCTACTTCAACTCCACTCCTGTCAGGTGGCCTATGCGAATGTTCACTCGGGGGTGGGACTTGGGTTGCACTGGTTGTGGGAGCTTGTAAGGTATAGGTCAGTCCTGTGACCATGTCCTTCAGGTCGGCTAATTCCCTCTGCAGAGACGCTATTGTAGGGGAATTCCCGGGGGGATGAGTGGGCACCTGTTGTTCACTGGAGGCCGCATCCGGTGTAGGGTTGCTAACTGTAGCACTTGGTGTCTCTCTCTCTTGATCAGCTGTGGCGGTCTGGTTGTTCTCGTTGTAGAGCTGCATTAACCAGCGACGACTCCAAGCACTTGGTACATGTATTCCTCTGCTAGCCAAATGGCCTCTTAGAACTGTGTTGGTGAGATTATGAGAGCTCCTGTTTCCGAGAGACTGGGGGCCGCCATCTTGGATACTGTCAATGTTTACATCTGTAACCCCTTCGCTGTCAGCTTGTCTAGACGGTCTCCGACCACGTCTAGTGATCCTATCTGCCATGTTAGCACATGAAGAAGCCGGATCGGTTGACGGAAGATGCAGATGGTGAAGGAAGGTCGAGATATTGGGAGGATAACAATGTCGATTGTAAGAGGGTTAAGATTTCAGCTCGTCGCCACAGAGTGAAAGTGAAAGTGAAACCGAGGCTTCCCCCCGTTCCATAAATACAACAACAAGTGACGTCACGAAAAGCATCATGGGTACAAGAAATATTTTGTTAAAAGAATAAATACGCATATGATATTTTAACAAGGGTGTTGAAATTATACAAGAATAAAAGAAGTCTTATGTAAGACGAAAATAATAATATTTAGTTGAGGCAACTTGAGAATTTAGGTCACCGGAAGTAGCTTACGAAGCATGGATACGGCAGCATTATAAATAACCAAGGACATGAAAATGATAGCTGAGTGGATAAATATTATGCAAATTTTGAGTATTGGTAGAGTTAGAAATAGATTAAGAGGTTATGCAATTTATAAAAAAGAGAAGATGTAATGGTTGATACTACGTAAGTAGTTCATAATTTTTTGGCATAAGTGGAAGATGCAGTAATGTAGTAGAGCCTTGTCATCTCTGCACAAACAAAAATACTAAATTTACATGTTATACCCAGTAGTTAAGAGCCTCATAAAATTGATGCAGGCATTAACTATATAACATTACCCCCAAGTACAGAGCCTCATCCCACTCGTATAGAGCCTCACAGCTAAACGATGCACATTTATCTTATATGCATAAAAATACAAATGACACCACAAAATAATAATTGCAATATGATGAGGAATGACTTATATGGCATGTAAAATGAAACTTACGTCTTGGTGGAGGCATAAACGCTTAGAATTGTAGAAAATAGAGCCACTGGCAAGCACATGGTTCGAGGAAAAACAACAAAGGGAGGTAATCAACCTATACAAAACAACCACTAAAATAATACAGTGAAAATATGCTAGTCAAAGGGAGCAAACTTTGTGTGAAGCTTACATAAAATCTTTAAATGTCAATGCGTGACATGACACTAGTAATATTAATTGTCATTAAAACCCCCAAAACTATGGTGCTCACTTCAGGCTTGTAGTCTTCACTGTTTCATCTTTACATTCAATTTAGTTTCAAGTCTTCAACAAAATTATACACACAAACTCTTAATTCGGTTTAATAATTTAATAGATTTTCTATTCTCAAAGGAACTGAGTTTAGATAACATTTAAAGGAAATTGCCGAATCATGTTTTGGAACAGACGAAAGCAAGGGTGAACGAAAGAATAGACTGGGCCAATTGAATATAAGTACTTACCATAGCCATGGCTTAACTTTGGTCATTGGTGTTCGATTATTGCTGTGTTGACAAATGAAAATGTGTATCTATTAAACCTGATGCATTAAGAAATAAATGGTGACCGGGTCAAGCTAAGCTGTGGTCGCTCTCGTGGTCACATGGTTTTGTTGTCTGTCTGGAGCTTTTAACATTTGAATAATGTATTTGTACCAGCAGAATTCTTCACTAAGTGTGAACGAGTGAAAGGCTGAATCAATTATGCTTTGCTAGCTCTCAGGCAATATAAATATACGATATGGTAATGAGATAGAGATGTTCAAGAAATTTTCTTTGAGATTTTGGCATAAACACAATCTTTCAAAATATATATCTTTCATGGGTTACCAAAAGACAGTATTGTGGCCTCCTAATTGAAATGAACTAAGATGGAACATTTTAAAATTAAAGTTATATTCATCCTGAAACAGTGTCTTGATTTATTGAACCCTAAAACTGAATGTTTTGCTAATTGCATATATGTGGCACTTGGTGTGATATTCTCACTATGTGGACACATGCGAAGTTATATCAATTTAAGCTTGGACATTCTTTAACTTCGTCACATTAAAGCTTAAAGCTAAGTAAATCAATGAAGGAACGCTCTTCTACCTTCTTTCCATAACGAGAAGAGTTTCAGCCCTGCGTAAACCCTCTTGTGATTATTTGGTATCGTTGACTGTCTGGAGTCTACTACGTCTGTGACTAATGTATTTGTGGTATCAGGATTCTTCGTTAGAGATGTTAGGCCAATTATGTCAGAACGTTTTCGTTAAGTATGGGTGTCAAGTTTCAGTTAACAGACATTAACAATATTGTAATACGCTACACATTTTAAAGTTATAACACTAGTATACACATGAATTTCAAAACGTATGTTATGTTACTCTCTTCACATTGGTGATTAGTAAAAACACAATCTTTCAAAAACATTTCTCATGAGGTATCAAAAAACATAATTGTCAAATGTGTGATCAGTTTGAAGCTTAGAATTCTGATGTAAGTTGTAACCTCTTTTAAAGACATTGAGTATGAACTCACATGAAATCACAATAGCATAAACTAATCATGGAGGTGTTTACAATACTATGGCGTCAAAAACCTGATGACATCACAATATCATGATGTCATGAAAATGATGACTTCGTTAAGACTACAACACAGTAATAATGTAGGGTCAGTGCTGTGTTCCACAGATGAGTTTTTTCATTGTAAGTAATTAAGAATAAATTGATTGATAAATATATTGTCAGCCTTGTGTCACCCTTCTGATAAGAAATAATATTCAATCATTCATAGAAGGCTCGGACTTTTTCAAACTTTAATCAACTTGTATTGATATATTTCATATCAGAAGATAGATGAATAATGTTCTCTAAATATGAGGAATATGATAACGTAAAGAAACTGAACATACCAATAGAGACATCTAAACATGATCATTGTTTCATACACCAAGTTTCATTTATCTATGCCTTAGGTTTTGGAGTTATGGCCCGAAACAAGTTGCATTTCCATGGAAACGGCTAAAAATTAAAATTCAAAGAGGTTGTAAATACCAAAAGACACATCTCCGATGATGATCGTTCCACACAGTCGATACCAAATGACCACAAGAGAGTTCACATCGGTGTTGAAACCAGCCCGGTGTTATAATTTTGGAGTTCTGAATGGGAAATCATATAAGGACGAACGGACGTAGCCCCTTTCAATATGCGCCCCCTCTCCAAACAAAGTTGACGGGAATAATAATAAATTTGTTCTACGTTAGACCTTTTTGGTTACAACAAGCCGATTATTATTTCTGTTATAACAGTTTAAATGTGGAGCTAAATTCTGCTATTTGATATAAAATGAAAACTATTGTTTAATAACATTTATATTCTTGCCGCTCATGTGTGCGATATTGCTGAAGCGGCGTTGAATAACTCACTCACTCAGTAAACAATAGTATAAACAATGATAATGAATCTTAAGTCTTCAAAACAAATGTATGTTTACCTGCGGAATGTTAAGTTACATTTCTATGACAACTGTCCAGAACTGGTTGAGGCTGACGGACAGATGAACGGACAAACGATATGACATAATGACTGTGCCTATTTCAATATCAATAAATACACTAATTAGGCATGGCTGAACAGTTAGTGATAGGTATTAGATTTTCACTATACATACACCTATTAACACAAGAAGTTCTTAAATTACCTACACCAAGGAAATAACTCTCTTGTACCTACTTCCGGTAAAAATAATCATGAAAATGTCAACAACGATGCGAACTCTCTTGTGGTCATTTGGTATCGACTGTATATGACTGTTTGGAGCTTTTAATGTCCATGAATAATTGATTTTTACCAGCAGAGGTTTTCTCCAACTATGAATGAGATGTTTTGAGACATTATTTAACGATTGTTATCTTAATGGTGCATGTGGGGCTTCAGGCAAAAAATAAACATTTATTTGCGATTTATTCATTCATATCAGTCTCTGCAATATATACCTTCAAGTTTTATGATAATATACAAATAACGTGAATTGCAAACGTCATTCCGTTCATTTTGTTCGGCCAAAACAATTTGATTTAAATTTATTCTCCACAGGGGTATCCAAAATATAATATTGTCTTATGTATGATCAGTTTATAGCTAGTAATTCTGACCGAGATTGTGTTGCCTAAATAGTGAAACAGCTGACTATATCGAAAGAACAACTGCCCTTGTAAAGCCACAGACATTTAAACCATAAACATTTTGTCGATTTATTGAGCTCTCTAAATGACCAATTTGCTAGTTACATTCTGTGACAATTCAGAATCACTCAGCTACTAAATCATTTAAATATTTTTTGAAGAAAGTTATGAGAGATGTAGTCACCATGTAGAAGTCCCAATAAAATAGATGTATGATACATAAGGCAACATGGAATAGCTTACCTGACAAAGCTTTCAATGATGCCATTACGGTCATGAGAGGTTAGATATGAATAAAGCTGAAGAGTTTGTGTAGCATACACATTATCAAGTTTTTCAGCCTTATTTTAAGCGTTGTAGGACATTACATGTATGACTAGATGCATGTCTTTTCATGTCTGTTATGTTAACTGATCATTGAATAAAACAGTACAGCATGCGCAACATTAACAGAAACAATAGCTTATGGAATTAAAGTCATACATTGCTTCTTTTTAAGTAAAAATATATTTGTACATGGTCAATATTTTGCACCGTGATGAAGATGACATAAAATTGTGCAAATTGCAATTAGATATTTACAAATATTCATGATTGAACACAAACTAACTTTAAGCATTTATCATATATGCACTTTAATTTGTTAACAAACTGTTGAATATCCGATTATTTCAGAAGTACAATTTATTTAGAAAGACCCTAGTGTATCAGGATATAATTATTGTAATTAATCCCAAGACCTCTCAAGTTATGCCTGCAGTATTCAGGGTTGTTAGATCTGGTATCTTCTTACAGAACGGAGCAAACAATAAGAAGTTCATTAGAAGCAAAAGAAACCCCTGGATATGCAACAGAGGAGAATATTTTGTGAGAAAACGAGTATCCCAATTACTTTTTCTAATATATCTTCTGATTCAGTTTCACTGCTGCTAATATTACGTATAAATGTATCTCACCATATTATATTCCAATCGTAGGCACATACCATGAAACGTTGTGTTTATTCACAATAAAGAAGTTTTTTTTATTCCGATTGTTTGCTTAACATGAAATAGTTAATATCTGCTTGTGATATTTTAGGTATCATACAAAAATAGAATCAGAAAATAGAATCTGAAAAATGATTCTCTTTAATTTAGCTTGGTTATCGATTTTGTTTGAGTCAACGTGATTTGTGAGAACAATGCCTTTGTGCTTTGTCAACATCAACTTTAAAAATCTATCTACTGTAAGTTTAACGTGAGTTATTTTCGGTTCGACAGCTATAACATATATTTTCAGGTAAGGGATTATCTTTAGATTCCGTTACAATGAGCAAGGTTTGACAAACTAATATAGCATACTCAGCACTAAAATAAGTTAATCGTTTCTTATAGTTTGAGGATAAATATCTACTACTAGTACTAGTACTGGTACTAGTCGTGCTTCAACAGTTTACCTGATATCTTTCATTTTGGTTTTATCTGATCAGATAAGGGGATGGTGTTCAGTAATATTTTGTGTAAGAATTTGTAAAAATAAAAGTAAGTTTAGGTTGTTCGTTTGCCTCAAATGGCAATCGTTCCTCTTTTACATTTTATTCTGTGTTTGGCAAAACATGATCATTGAACAGATAGTAGTGACTGATGTCTTTGGAGACAATTTCAGAATAATTACCTTGTTATCCATTGATGAATAACCCTGAAACCCTTTTACCGATTTATTCCTAAAGACTAATGTGATAGATACATTTCAGTGACAATTTGGAATAGCCACATTGCTAAATCTACTTAACAGATTCTGAAGGAAATTGATTTGAGATGTACTAAGACTGTAAAAGGGCCAACAAATTTAAAATATGATACATAAAGCAAACTGGAATATCTAACCTGGTAATGCTTTCAGCAGAGTGTCAATGAGATTTTACTGGTATTTGCAGATGATGTCATCCTAGTATCTGAATCGATTGTTGGTCTTCAAAACCAATTAAATATACTTGAATCTTTTTCAGACAATTTGGTATTAACTGTCAACCTTGATAAAACACAAATTATTGTATTCAGAAAGGATGGGATTCTTTCAAAAAAGAAAAGGTGTTTTATTAAAACGAAACCAGGTCACCACTGTAAATAGCCACACATATCTAGGTGTCTGTCTTTAAAAATGACAAAATGTATTTCAGACCTGGCAAGTCGCAAACGAACCTGATCTAAATCATTCTGAAGCTAAATAATCTTTGAACGGTCGAACCGAAAATATACTGTAAATCTTTGATACCCAGGTTTTGATATTTTATGGTATTATTATATGGTTTTGAAATATAAGGAGTAAAGCAGTATGAATCATTAGAAAAAATACACCTTCTAGCTTGTAAACGATTATATATGGCGAATGTGGTCGCTACCCATTATATATAAACCCCTTCTTGCTTATTTACGATATTGGTTTAAATTGGTAAAACATTAGTGAGTTCAGATTACCCAAGCATACAATATGTTAATGAAATTTGATGACATTGGAAAAAAGAGTTGGGTGTCATTCACAAAGAATATTTTGTTTTATTTTTTTGTTTGGATATATTTGGATTAAACAATCTGTGAGTGATGAATTTGCCTTTTTACACTTATTTAAAGACTCATTGATTAATTGATGAATTTTCACAAAGTTTGATGTCTACTTTGAATAATAGCTCCAGATATGAGACGTTTTAAGAATATAAATTCATATTTGAACCAGAATGATACCTTTATAATGAAACAGACAACAAGGTGTGTTCAAATTTAGATCTTATGTCCGGAACGCCACACAGCTATAATAAAGGTAGATGACAGTCAATTGATTATGTTTTACGTATGTGTCCCATCCGAAACACTACGATAGACGATGAATACCATTTTACTCTTTCACATCAATTTTACAAGGATTTGAGAATAACGTTTATCACGGAATACTTTTGGAAGTTACCGTCTATTCATACATTTAGAAATCGTTGTGTACATCTCAGGAAAATATCAGCAGATGTTTACAGTAATATACATGCATTTACAACAAAAAGGATTTATGTATTTCGAAACACTTTAAACTGCGTGTGTATATTGCATAAAATATGTATTTGTACATTGTATTTCTTGAATATGGGCCATTGGCCTCATTACAAATAAACTACTTTGACTTTGATTACTGTCTGTAGCCTTCAGCTTATGTTCTAGTAGCAAATGACTACTCTACAGAATAATTTTAGTAGCCATAATGGACAAACACAGTATAGGTGTCAGAGTCAGAGCTAAGGTACACGTCTTCCTGACAATAAGGCATGTATTGGTATCCAAGAAGTAGAACAAATAGTATGTGTTTGAGAGTCACATACAGTCATATATTCCATTTCCGTTCTGAAATTGGCTTGTACACTTTTTAATTCTTAGTTTACAATTTTAATTATGACAAGTTACAGTTTCAGCAATTTGCTTTATACATGGTTTGGAAAATGTTAAAGATAGGAACTTGATATATCGGATACATTTAAATGGATGAATTGAAAATAACAGTGGACATTGATAACACCAAACTCTCGTTACGAAATTAAAACAAACGTTCAATTGTCTATGAATTGACAGGTTAATTGTATGCACAGAGATACTTAATGATGAAAAGACGACAGTCTGTCTCTTATGAAGGATAAATAAGTTGTTTTGTTATGTAATTGGAAACCAAATTTTCAAATATGTCGCTCTTTACATTCTTTAGTTTCAATGTTCAGCTATTAATCCATCCTAATTTATAGTAATATCTTTGGGAGAGTTTCCAGATGGTCACTTACAAAACTGTGACTATTATTCTCATGAGTTTTCTTAAATATTCTAAATCTGCCTTCCGTTGTATAAGAGTTTCTCAGCGAAGCATGCATATTTGATACTGACATTATTAGATTATATTGGGATTTAAGACGTAATTGAGATAAGAGCTAACTTGAAAATAATGTACATTTATGCATTTAGAAAGTGGCTTTGTAAGCAAAGTGTTAACCCAATGTAGATATGGGTGTCTGTATCCATTGACACTTTATTTCCGAGAGAAAATGGTGTCTGCTAAGCTCTCTTTATTTGTGTTAAATGCGGTGAAATTCAACTGAAAGTAAATTCATTTGAAACTGTGATAATTGGTTGCCTAAACACCATCAGAAGGTTAATGAATTAAAAATTAAGTTCCGTTGAATATTTGTTTATCTACTCATTTCGACAAGAAGCTTACATTTAGATGTTCGAAAATGTTACAAATATTAATCAAGAATTCAACTATGGATGTACATTGGAACAAAAGATTTCGTGAAAAATAAGGTTAAACCCAGTGATTAGTAATTAGTTAAAACCTTCCTGTGTATGTATTCTAAGTAGAAATAAGTTTTAAGTTTATCTTGCATATATATTTATATATATTATATATATAAAAATAAAAGAGATGAAGTTGAAATATGCTTGGCTAACGTTTTCAATAGGTACATCATATACCTACTTCTTCAGGCCGTTTAATGCAGTAACTGACACACAGTACATAGCATTTTTGAAAGAAACGCATTTCATTCATAAATATGCGCCAAAACTAAATGGTAAAACACGATTATGTTTACATCATAACCATCTATTGTTGTCAAAGTACATTATGACGTCATAGTGCTATGTATTGTGTGTCAGTTACTGTATTAAACGGCCTGAAAAAGTAGGTAATAGAATGATTGACTGTCTCGGAAATACGACAAGTTAAATACATAAATGACTAGTGGTTATGTTTTGAAACAGTACTAGACAAGAGAAAAGATGTGAGAGATACATTAAATTAAACGTAAATTTTGCTAGACAATGGCATAGTATTACTGCAATCGTGGTAAGCAAATAACCCTGTAAAGCCAAGTGAATGCCAGGAAATAATAATGGGTTAGTAAGTATGGCACAGTTACAGTATACCAATCAATTGACGTCTCATGGTTTTAGATTAACAAGGTACCGCAGTGTTCAGCACAATAAATCCGCTTGTTAGGACAAATGGGAAGAAATAATTCTTCCTAATTGGACATACAGATTGTCTCTGTGGTCAACTTATAGATCTGAATGAGGTCGTAAGTTTTATAAAGTACGACTTTGATTTATAAAGGAAAAAGATTGCCAAAGATGTAATTTTTGAAACTGTATGTCTTGGAAATTCATGATATTTTGTTTATCCTGTGTTATTTTATTTATTAAACAACAAAGTGTTTATTAACTGAAAAGCTATGGAAATATTCCTCATAGAATAAATGTTAAAATTCATCAATATGTTTACATATTGACATCATATCCTTCAGTATCCACGTTTTACTCAACAGACATAATGTCTGCGTCTTCAATCATGATCCATTTTCCTTATATACACTGTCAATTGTAAATCTGACATATAGCCATTTGTATGTCAGATCTGCAACCATATATTTCTCGTTTAAACCTCCTTCCCATATATATAAATACATATATATATATATATATATATATGGGAAAAAGAAAACCTCCGGAGTTTGTCTTAGACACATCTTCATGGTATTCCAAGTATCGTCGTTTGGAAGTTGGCGTAGATTTCTGTGCTCTTGCCCGTCGCGCAAGGCGAAATGAATACTGGTGAGATAGACCATCGTTTGTAGAAGTTGGGTTGGATTATCGTCTCCTAATATCCCTTTCTCCCACAGCTCGTTTTCTTCATCCACGGTTATCGGTTGAGCAGGAAGTTTATTTGCAGGTCCATGGCCTAATGCCGCCAAACGCTTCATGCTAGTGTCAAGGGCCTTTACACAATCTTGAAATTACTTCATCTTCAAACAAGTTAATACGCCTTCCTTTTATTTAGACCGGAGGTATGATTGAATTCCACAAAAAGCTCCATACAGTGACTGGCTTTTATAGTTTTCACCATTTTCACGTTTAACCTCAAAAACAAAATGTTGCAAAGCTTCGTTTAACAAAACATCTGGCATGTCATTTATGTTCATGGTCAGGCAATGACGGGACAGTTTAAAATTTTCAGAAATCGATAGAAGAAGTCGATGATTTTGCCATTTTTTTAACAGAGAAACGGCCCACTCACATTTGTAAATTGTGTTCGAAGGCGTTGCTTCATTCACCATACCTTGGATTTTTTCAATATCTACTGGGTCGCCAAACTGCAAAGGTTTTTAAGTAGATACCTCTTCAGCACTTTTTGATTCCTCTTCACCAACAAACTTACTTTGAGTAAGAAATAAGTCGTCATCTGACTCCATTTTAGACCGATTCGTGTTCTCACGATTCACGCTCACTGCTGCAGTCACACCGCGATAACATCTGCTTTTCAGCACAAGTGTCACGAAATGCATGGGCACAATGTCACGTGATCCGCTGCGTCGCCTGATGATGACACTAATATTTACTGTCAACTTTTTGTTTGTAATGTTAAATGAAAATATTTTTTTCAGCTTTTGATTACTTAACACAAAACTAAAATTCGTTTTTAAAACGATTGTTATTAATTGTTTCCAAATCCTGTCACAAACCTATGAAGTCATTTGGACCAGTTCATTTTCATAGAGGGGTGTGAGTATGTTTGAACTGCTATATTTTTGTTTTATTTTTTAAATGCAATCTTCCCTCAGTTCATAAGCCGGTTAAGGCCTTCGGCCGCGGTCTATCTGTCCTACCCGACTCCCCCTGCGGTCTATCTACAGGCACCAAGACCTCGTTTTCGTAGCTTAACCTTTACTTACAGATAAAATACTTGACTGTCAAGCCTCTAGCTAGCCTTCCTGGACGGTCACAACATACAGACACATATTCAGAGAAGCAGCAAGTACTCGACTAGTGATGCGTTGAGAATCCTCAATATTACTTTGCAATATGTTGTCCAAGTTCAGTATGTAAGCAATATTCTTGAAAGGGAATTTCTGATAAACATTAAAATATTTAGCACTACATGCAGTCAGCTCAATGTCTCTTCACATATTTTGATGAAACGGTTTTGAGAATGGCTCCTAAATTATTCATGACTATTGGTTTTTAACCTTTTACATCGTGCGATCAATGTCATGACTTGTGAAAGGTCACTTTTAACAAAACAAATATGCAGTTTTTCATCCCTTGCTTGATATTAATCTTTCGAGATCAAGGCATTGATGTTATGATTGATGTAACTTTCAACTTCATTCTGCAGTCTGTAAGATGTTTCTAATTTACTTGTTCAAACAAAATAGTGCACCAAATGGCCAATGGCAAAATTAGTTAACTTTGTTCAATATACATGCATTAGCTATTGGCAAGGCATTAGACAAGTTTGGATAGCTGTAATGCTAATACATTCAGAAATTAAACGCTACAAGAAGATTCATTATTATTTTCAAAATAGTTTTGGTTTTGGTTTGTTGAATCAGTGTGTTTTTATATCATAATTTTTCGTCTTTATGTTGAATACGCATGCAAGTATTTGTAAATCCGATGAAAATAATTGTTATTTTGCTATGTCATCTTTAGATTCAAAGTGTACCTCTCTATGAATTGTAAAAAAAAGATATAAGTAAATAAACATCAATCATTTTCCTGGCCTGGATATTTCAATAATAAAACAATTGATCATTGCATAACGATTATTTTATTTTTAGTTCAGGATTTTTATATAAAAGCTCAGTTCAGAACCACCCATTATACTTTTACCATCAGATGTTATATGATATAAGTTGGTTTATGTAACTTTATGCTCTCCTACCGCGGTAATAATAATGAAAGAAATTGACTTCTAATTTGTAAATTATCCTTGGTATTCTTCCATATTTGATAAAACAAAAGAAACAGTGTATACCAACCTTGATAACTTAGGTTACAAAACCTTCACTCTTGAAATATGATTAAAAATTCTGGATTTATCCGGCTTCACACATTGTTACTCAGGTAATCCTCATAGCGTCACTGCTTTGTCCCTCGCTCTCGAAAAGACAAAAAACTAAAATTAAGGCACTGCTGAGATTTAAAAGGTACATTTTATATCAATGGGGAAGTTTATTAATACGATATAAAATCAACAGCAATACTGAGTAAGTTCCTTAATAACATTCCTTCCTTAATAAAAATAACAATATTAAACTATTGGACAATTTTGTATGAAATACCATGAAACGTCGTTATATCACAGGAGAAAATACAGTGATTTCCTGAAGTTTCCTGACTAGTATACGTCGGGTATCCAAAGCAGTATACGGCAGTATACGTCGGGTATCCAAAAATATCCTGATCAGTATACGCCGGGTATCCAAACTCAGGATACTCTTGGAAACTTTTGTTAACTTTTGTATACTCTTGTATACTCTAGGAAACTTTTGTATACTCTTGTATACTTTTGCATGAGCTATTTTATATTAAATTAACTACTTCAGAGTGCATTTTACACTTTAATAACATTAACATAATAAGGAATGAAGTTTTGGAATTAGCATGAAAATTTATATCCTTCATGAATGTAGTCTGATAATAATAGTAACTTAATTAATGTTAATTATACAGGTTTATTTACAATTTTTACAAATCTGTATGTTGGTGGTTGGGGTTGTGGAGTTTTGAGGGTAGGTGACTGGGTGTGGCGTGCCGTTTTTCAGTGTGAAGTTCGTCAGTGAGAGGCATGAGTGTTGTTGTGTACTTGTGGCTATAGATTGGAGGTTGGGACGGCCGCTGTTGCCTGTGTTGCCTGTGTTGAGTTGAGTGGCTACGAGTTAGGGGTTTGATATTTATGTTTATTTGCTTAGGTCTAGGAAGGAAGGGTCGTGGGTAGTACTTGAACTGTAGTTTCAATTTAATTGTAGATGTACATGTAGAGGCACAGTTTGTGCCTTAATGTTACGAGATGTGAGTCGATCTAGGGTGAGTGATAACATGATGGGTGAAGTTTGGAACTGGGAATAGAAAGTAATTAATAGTGAGTGACTGGGGGTTATGGGCATAGATCGAGATAGTCATTGGTAAATATATGGTTGAAGGATTACTAAGGCAGGGTTTGGTAGCGGCATGGAAAATTACTGGGAATGGGGACGGTGATGTAGGAAGGATGTAAGTGAAGAGTTATGCTGGGAGCTGGGGATATATGTACCTAGTGGTAGACTCGGGTGTCTATGCTGAGAAATATAATGCACATTGTCTAAGATGTAAAATAAGAAAACAATAATTAGAAAAGCAAGTTGGAGTCATTTCTATATGTAACTACAATGATATAGCGCTACATGTATGTTGCATATTTATGGGAGCATTAGTCGGATTTGTGTGTGATTGAAGTAACTTACTTTTGTGTAATGTGTCAGTCATTATGTTTTAAGATACGTCAATGTGGCTAAGTATGGTTTCTATTGTATGGTTTGCTTATGTAGTGAAGTCGCTGAGTCGTATCTGTTCATAGAAGTGTTTCTGTGAATGTAAAGGGACAGTTGATATGGTTTATGTATATTACGTAAGAGCCTGCCTGTCGTTGCAGGAAACTTTTGTAACAAAGATGGTTTGTTTACTATGTAGTTGAATTCAGTGAACCTCATAGATGATTATGGATGTGACACATGATTCAACAAGTATTATCAAACTACAGTAAAACATACAGTAGTAATTGTTAAGATATATCATAGATATATCAACCAATGTTCGGTTTGGGTAAAAAATATAATGCTGATGGCGCAAATCATTTCAACCTGGAAACAGTTACAAAAATGGTAACATTGCGTTCTTATATAATTCCAAAGGTTACAGACCCATGCTAGACTTACAAAACAACTATGTATAAAATCTAAAAATAAAGTGAATATGATATGTCTTACACAGGACGATTAATCATTATTAATTATTATTATTATTCATTGAACTCATCTTTGTAATTATTTACTTTCTTTAATGCGTGAATGGTGGTATAGTATGTCATCCCAATGTTACAAATACAAAGCTACAAACTGTTTACTAAAAAAAAACGTTCGGTAGTACAAAAACATTTACAGAAGTACAAATTACAAGCACGCGTCTGTAGTCAGTCAATTGATTAAATTTAGTTAATTGAATTATACATGGATAAATAACAAACCAAATACAGAAATACAGCATATTTTGTAGCTGTATGAACAAACTTACGATATAATTAATTAATTAATTAAATATTAATATATAGTCTGATTCGTGCTAACTAATGTTTAATATGTACCAAACCAATCGTATGTTTGGATAACGGTGTTGGAAGTGTGAACTGCATTGACTCTGATCCCGAGTTTATTGTAGCAATAAATTAATTAGGTGTTAATTTCTGTGCGGTGATTAACGAACCGTAACGGGATTGTGAACATCCTTTTTGAGAGCGAGTAAATTAATTGCAATTGAGTAAGTGATAACTTCACTGTAAATCAACTGTGGGTTATTAGTTTGGGGAAAATGGGTGAGATTTTTAAAATATCAATGCAAAATGCCATATGAACCAATGAATAAAGTGCTTGTGTTCATATACTGAAATGCGACTATATATATGTGTAAATAATACAAGTATTTCAATCACTAGAATTAGTACGTTTTGGGAGCATTTTTCTCATATAAACATTAAAATTACGACTTTGCTTTTACCAATGTGTAACTCTTCAAGCATGAAGCATATATGAAGTCATGTGTAACCTTGTTTAGAGATACAAATGTGCATACAAACGATTTTAGTTGTGATAATCTTTATTTCCTATACTTAGAGGCCACATGCCAGATACAAAAACCAGCAAAGATTCACATGCAAACATAGAAAACACCTGTTTGGATGTACCTAGTAATATTTTGGAATATTATTTGTTCTCAGGACAGTATACAAAGGACAAATTAAAAGAAAATGGTATTCGTCTTCAACACAATTAAGATTACACAATTTACAAATTCTATTTTCTAATGCCATATTGTAATATCTTCTTGTCTCAATTACTAACTCGTGGGATGTGCACCTGAAACGTGAAACTGCATTTAGGAATTTCCTTATATCTAACATACTCAAATAATATTCTCTATATGTGTGATTTAAACATTTTATAGTAAACACATTTGTTACAGCGATGAAGCCCATTCTTGTGTAAATATATCTTTCAGTCTTTGTGTAACCTTATTTACAAAATTTGAATTGAAATCCTCGTTTTGACTCTGCCATATATCCCCAAAACTAATAGTATTTGATAACTCACAAACGTTGGATAGCCAATTTGCCTTTCCTCTCTTATCATACAGAATCATCATATCACAACAGGGTATCCATTAGAGGGCATATTTAAGAAATTTTATCATTCCAGCTTTGGCAAATATATGAACTGGGAATCTGCCACACTGTCCATACACCATATTACTGGGTGTGCTTGCCTTCACTACTAGAAATTTCTTACAGGTATATAAGTGTATCTTTTCAATAATATCATAATGTTTAATTCCTCATACCTCTGATCCATACAATAATAGTGGAATAATTTGTTAGTCAAATATTTTGTTAAATGATTTGCAATCAATACATTGGTTGTATCTACTAGTTTATAAATACTTTTGAGAACACCAATTAACACCTTTTTGGCTTGTGTTGAACAATGTTTTGCATGATCTGAAAAGCATAAGCAATTTGAAAAGTATACTCCAAGATATTGATATGCGGCTGACCTTTATAACACCACTTTTCCGTTTTAGACAGCTTACCTCCGTTTTTGAATACTATAACTAAACTTTTCTCTATGTTGACAGTCAATCCTGCATTTTCTCAGTAACGTTCTAATTCATTTATATGCCGTTGGAACCCGATGACGCTTGAAGAAAATAAAATCATATCATCGGCAAACATTAATAAAAACTATTCGTCAAATAAGAGTGTAACTGGATGCCATGAGAACCAATACTTTGAATAATCAAAAATTCATTTATAAACATTGAAAACGGAAACGGCCTTAAAATGCATCCCTGTCTAAGACCAGAATTGCAGGTAAAAGAATCTGAAATGTCATGGTTATTTCTGATACAACTTTGACTTTATCATACATATTTCTGAGCAATGTATTCATCTTAGGGCTTATGCCATGTTTCTCCATTACCTCCCAAAGTTTTATTTTTTGTATCGAGTCAAAGGCTTTTTTAAAGTCAATAATCAGGGCATATAGTTTATTACCTTTTGTACCAAGACACTTCTGAACTATCGAATGCAATATAAAAATATTATCTACTGTGCTATATCCCGCCCTTAAGCCTAATATCTATTTTATCTAGTGTATCAGCCCAGAATGTTAACCTGGATGATGTAGACGAATACTTTCCCTAATATACTTAGCAGATTTATACCTATATAATTATCTACATTATTTACATCTCCACTCTTATGGATTGGGATAACGATTCCAGTAGTCGATGGGAAGTTGCCACTTGCCACTTACGTTAAAAACTAATATAACTAAATATCCCCCGAGTGTTTTATAAATTCCGGTAAAATAGTATCTACACCTGCTGCTTTGTTCACCTTTAAGTTTTGTATGCTATATAATGTTTCTTGCCTATCTATTGGCGAATCCAGAATATCACAATATTCACTATAATTCTTCAAACTCATAAAGTAAATCGCCAGTAACTCCCGTAGTCGAGTTTACACTGAAAGTGCTATATGTTTCCTTTCCGATAGACAAAAACATATGTTTGAAATGTTCATACCATTCTTTATTGTTTATATTATACTTTTTGAATTGCTTACCCTGCAACTCCCGAAGGATGGACCAAAACTCTTTGGAATTGATATTATTGTCTAGCTTAACTGGTTTCTGCTTATAGTATTCCTTTCGTTTCTGTTTAATTTTAGCGTTATATAAATTTCTTGTTACGTAGTAATCATCTAAGCGTTGCTTATCTTTATGTTTTCGAAACTGGTTTAATATTGTGATAACGGTCAGCTTTCAAACTTCTACATTCAGAATCAACCCATGGACTATCCTTTCCCGCATTTCTAAACGACAATTTTCGTTTCATATTTGCTGCAACAGTACACATCTCATCTGCCACATATTGTACACTACGATTGATATCACTGAATACTGAATCTAGACATTTATAGAGGAATTCTTGCACACTATCTGAAAACAAATTTTCTCCTCAGACCGTTCTGCCTTCCATACAAACATCCATTGTGTTGTTGGGGGTTACATATTGCAAACGCTATAAATGGTATTACTTTATCGATAAGTACCGACTGTTACCGAAAATACCATTTTGATGATAGCAGACTTAGCATATTGACGATATGAAGTTAAAAGTAATGATTTCTGATCGAAAACCGGACAATGCACAGCGTGTGGCGCGCGTCAATGAGTCAAACGTAATTTTGGAATCATATTTATAACAGACAACATGACAAATTTGAGTTGATAATGTTTAATAGGTCCCATAATCACTGTGCATGCAAATGGGCATGCAGTTTCGGTTTCTGCACATGTATAATTATGTTACTCAATTTTAATCGGAAACTAATAATTATGATATATTTGGCGATTGGGGATTAATTTGCAAGCTGAGTGAATTAATTTGTATTGTAGACAGAACATGTCGTGAGTTGGAACGTATTAAAGCCAAATAAAATTTTATGAAACACAATGGATGTACCTTTAAGACAATTTCGACTCATTTCTTATTACATCATCGATTTTAAATATGTGAGAATTTAAATTGAGTTACACATGAATATGTGGATAAATAACAAACCAAACACAGATACTATAAACATCTGTTAGCATATTTTGAAGCTGTATGATAAAACTTACGATATAATTAATTAATTAATTTATTAGATAATAATAATTATAAAGTCTGATTCGTGCTAACATATAGTTTTATATGTACCAAACCAAACGAACATTTGGATAACGGTGTTGGAATTGTGAACTGCATAGACTCTGATCCCGAGTTTATTGTAGCAATAAATTAATTAGGGGTTAATTTCTGTATAGTGCGGTGATTAACGAACCGTAACGGGATTGTGAACATCCTTTTGGAGAGCAAGTTTATTGGGGCAATAAATTAATTGCAATTCAGTAAGTGATAGCTTCACTGTAAATCAACTGTGGGTTACTAGTTTAAGTAAAATGTGTGAAGGATTTTAAAATGCCAATGCAAAATGCCAAATGAAATGCGTTTATGTGTAAATAATACATGTATTTCAATCACTAGAATTAGTTAGTTCAACATTTTGGGAGCATTTTTCTCATATAAACATTAAAATGACGACTTTGCTTTTACCAATGTGTAACTATTCAAGCATGAAGCATATATGAAGTCATGTGTAACCTTTTTTGAGATACAAATGTTCATAAACGATTTTAGTTTATATATATATATATGTGAGAATTTAATGGGGTTGGGGGGTACAGAGCCAACTTACATCCAAACGGATAACCAAGGGAGAGTTAAATACATTTATGTTCGTGCAGGTAGATAATAATTATCGCTAATGATAGTTATGATTAGAGGGTACCTGCAGCTGGTTTGTGTAATTTACTCTCCGTGCATTTATAGTGGCTTGGTTTAATCACTCTAAGTACATTATAAAAAGCATATTAACCGTTAACGATATGATTCATGAAAACAGTTTTTCACGAAAACAATATTCCACATTTTATGGTATCATTCATCAATACGATATAGACTAGGTTTGACAAACTTGATTTTGATAAATAAAGTTAGGCACATACAACAATACAAACAACAATACAAATTTAAAAAACTATTGAACAAAGATCCACATTTGTTATCTTATGATGGTTTACCTCTAAAGTATAACAAGGTGTATTGTCTTTTCAAGCCTCCAACTTCTAATATAATATTATTAACATTATTAAAATTTCACAATTCGTTATCTATTCCATGTATTTCATCGAGATGAGATGATATGATATGATGAAATCAACCGCCTTTCTATTCAAATTATTGATGATCGAACTGTTGTATTATTATGCATGAAACACAAATCGACATAGACTGCAGGTCTAACGTCAACGTTATGATATATCATACAACAGAGCATAATTTAGGGGTTAATACATGTCCTTATACACACAACGGTTCATCCCCTGATTTGTCGGATGGGAAATTGGCTACTTTTATTATCCAAACAATCAACCTTTTAAATAAGTAAACCTTTTATATCTCCTTATATATGTTGATGTCATTATAATTGTGTCATTTTCAATGATATTCTTTATATCTTTCCTTGTTAGGTTGTTAGTTAGGTGACAAAAGATCCTTTTCACGGTCGGCCCACCATTAACATCTTTAATCTTGAACGCAATTTCCAATGAAGTCAATTAACAAAACACATACACAGCGCAGTTTCAACACCCTGAGCAGTAATTACTTGACACATTCTCACATTTGTATATTCACGTCATGGTCAAATGATGCAATTTGCTAGAAGGTTAAACATGACAGCTAGTGTATCTGCTCACTGCAACGGATATCAAAATTGCAAAATAGCGACATATTGGCAAATACTGTATGAATACTATATACTGTTTATTATTTGAATAATTACGTCCACGTGCTAGATGCCAATCGATAACTTGAATAAAACTAGTTAGAAACTTCACCTACCACAAACAGATCAAATACATGAATGAGCTGGCTGTTAATAAAGTACTATCGTTTTTCATAGACCATATAATTTCCTTATTTTGACTAATATTTTTTCAGGTGTAAGATTGTACTGTCGGACATGTAAGACAAATGCTTTTTCGACAATTTACAAGATAATCATATCTCATAATAAAAAAATTACCGATGTCGACTAACCATCGACCTATTCTGGTATATTCACTGCAATACCGCCATATAAAACTTCTGAAACGAATACGCACGTTATTTGATAGCATAATTCCAGCCTCATCCAGCTTATTATTGTTAACATGTATCCATTAAAAAATATATTTCACTTATGTCCATCACATACAAACCAATACTAGTTAGAATTGCTTTGCATATCAAACGTGACTTTCGTATGCTCCATCAAAGTTTGCGTTATATTCATATATATTTGTATATATGTCATTATGTATACCTTACCAGATTTGACTTCATAACAATGAACCAGTTCATTAATTGCTAAGTGAACAGTAGCATGTTCTACAATAGGTGACGCTCTGCATTTAGTGAAGGCGATACGAGGAGTTTTGGGGATGTAGGCAATATGGGGTGTAGGCCAAGCTAACACATTTTCAACAGGGTCAAAAACATACGGTACAAAGTCTTTTTCGGTAATGAAGGAATTGCGAGAATCATACAAAACAGCGCCAAAAGTCATTGTTTGCAAATTGCAAACCGTTTAATACCTACTGTACACGGTCTGGACAAGTATTATGCATAATTATAAGCACGACAATCATATCCTTTGTTAAATTATGTCAAAACTACATGTGGCATATGGTCAAATACTTATTTTCCATTATCCCTAGTATTTCTGTAAGGAATTGATAGTTATTCAATGTTTTAAAAGATAAATTCTGCAAACGTATATAGTGTAGTGACATTATCAAATATACTCTGCTGTCATTAAGGATTCCCCATGTTTTGATCAATATGTTATAATGAACGAAAACAATATGGTGTACAAATCAATAATGTAATTCTTAATTTGCCGGTTGAAAAAGGACGATATCACAATCCCTCGTCAAAAACGAGTATTTACATTATATAATTCTATCTAGATTTATTTAATTGTAATGCTCTATCAAATCAACGCTTATATTTGATAAATAAATATCCATACACTTTATACATTTATCATCTTGTGTGTACATTGGAATACATAAGTGCTAAAGAATCACAATCAAAAACATTGTTTCCGTCTTACTGTAAATATCATGATTGTTTGAATTAACTCATGTGCTGCCGTTGGCAGAATATACGAGGTAGTAACCTTTTAGTCTGTGGTCCCATACATTTACGTCACAGGGAACAGGAAGTTTGATAATAAACACAGATAAGTCAATTGTTTAATTTAACCGGACTAGCCACAGATATCCAACATCAAAGAATCGAGTGTTAATGCATTCGGCTTTTCAAAACGAAACAACCAATGGGCTAGAGTAACGGTTCAAGTAACTTTATACAAATAAGATATTTATAGAATGTGAAAGGAATATTTGATATGATCATTATACTGACCTTTATTTAAATGATCACTCTAATTTGTAGGAATAATAATTAAAATATATAGATAAACAGTGTTTATATTATCAATATGCCTTAACAAGTTTACATTTACACTCCATGTGTTCTGTGATAAAAAAATTACTATTTCCTAAACCATAATTTATTCTATATATATTCTCATTTATGTTATTCACGTTTAAGACACATCCACTTTCTTATCTTAAGTATATATTGATATTTACAAGGATAATGATGTATTTTCATTCAAATATTGATGAAGGGATTAAATCTTCGCAACATTGTCCTCTTATGCCGTAGGAAAGCTTTCTACACTCGCCATTGTTTTGTATTTTGTAATGAATGTGCGCTAAATTTTACATATCAGTGAATAATAATATCACCCTTATTAGCTTGGAACATGCAGTAAGCAATCTCCTCTCGAATATCCTTTCTAAAACCATCGAACCCTCTCTTTTTACCAAAACTTTGATCTGGAACATTTCGACAGCGTAATGTATCTTACTTACGATCTCAAGTTATCTGTACCTCGATCTTAAAATCAGTTCATTCATCATACATTATACATTGACATGTGAAGTGACAACGTACCTTTGATAGAAATCCATTCCTCAGGACTTAGTAAACACTTGTGCAGAATAAATTGCAGGAACCAAGAGGAATGAACGCAACTGAATATATCTATGAAGTGATTTGGACTTACATAGAGGGTCCCAGTTTAAATAGCCACGCATTATGTAACGGTAATTAATTGATGGCAATATGTTTCCGTGGTGGTTAATGGTCACTTCTCAAAGGGGTATAGGTCTAATTAGTGTAACCACTGTTTATTCACGCGCAGAGAGTGACACTTTAACAGTCGGTAAAAGATATGTTCAACCAGACATTGCGTCGCCACTGTCATCAATTGCCGGCAATATATCGGCGCTTTATCACACCTAGTTTCATGTCTAATCAGTGAAAGTCATCAATGTGTATTGAGTGCTAACTTTTTGGATGATCAGTACTGGGCGTGTGTAATGTCATACGGTTCATGGCCGAGAAACCTGAATTCGAGATAAGTCACACCTGAATGGGCATGGCACTTAATCGTTTTGTTATTCCTGAATGAACACTGTGCGTGATGTGCAGTTGTTCATCATAATACTTGATATATACTTTCTGGCGAATACATATTTCTAAGTGGGAGCAGGACAAAAGCCTCCCGGAGTCTCTGCAAACTGTGGCTGATTATTTTGAGGACAACTACATCGGCCGGATGCATCACCGAGGTCGACGACCCCCCATGTTTGCCATCACCAGTTGGAACCAACACGAGAGGACACTGACAGACCTACCAAGAACTAACAACAACCTGGAAGGATGGCACCGGCGACTTCTCACGAGCATGGCAGGTTGTCACCCCAGCATCTGGCGCTTCCTCGAAGTTCTCAGGAGAGAGCAAGCCCTGAACGATCAAGTCATCACACAGATGTTGGCTGGTCAGACCATTGCACGCCACAGGAAGCAATACCGAGACTGCCAGATGCGCCTGCAAGCCATTGCTGCGGATTTCGGGAACAGACAACACTTGGAATATTTGAGAAGCGTTGCTCACAATATCAGACTTTAAATGTAATACTGAATGTATGATCAGTCAGTACCAGTCAAGTGATTGAATTGTCTACAAAAATAAATTGACTTGCAATGACTAGTGCTTTACATAGTGCTATTGACATGAAACAATTGAACTTACATGTATTGAATCAAAGACTTGAAAAAAGAAATGAAGGAAAGTGAAATACATATATAATCAGTACTACAGTATTTTTGTTGTTTTTTGAAAAATAATTTTTAAAAATTGGGTGGCTTTTGTCCGGGAGGCTTTTGTCTGGGGGGCTTTTGTCCTAGGAGGCAATTGTCCTAGGTGGCTTTTGTCCGGGAGGCTTTTGTCCGGGTGGCTTTTGTCCGGGAGGCTTTTGTCCGGGAGGCTTTTGTCCTAGACCCTTCTAAGTAATATACTTAACGGGTTATACGTCATACTTTATAGTATACATTGTATACCAAACATGGGCACTTTTTTACTTTTGACAGACAAAACAATACAATATTGTCCATTTACATTTTAAGAAAGCTCAGTCAGGTGACCTGCGTATGTTATGAGTCACATTTGCTACATACATAGCCTTTTACAAAATGCAAATAAACTTTCATCCTTTTTAACATAGTTCTATCTTTTTCATTCGGGAGTCTACGGTTACAGGTACTTATTGTAAATTCAATGAAAAGTATATTCGATGTAGATAGCTTAAACGTATTATAATAATGGCATGTGGATGTTTGTGTTTCACATTCGTTTTAGTGATGATGAAATGGGTTACATAACTTAGCTTTGACATTACTGTTAGGTAACCGGGAAAAATAGCAGAAAAAGTAACTGTTTTTGCTTGAGAAAAAGCAATAGTTGATTAAACAGTATGTTATTCCCAAATAACATATTACACAAACGAAATTATGAGAAGTTAAATTTTAAAAAAGGATTAGCCTATGTAATTGCTTCTTCTAAAACAAACTTATAACAGACCATTTGTTTATACATTTGTGGGAATACATTGAAGTTCATACACATGTTAAGTAAACTCGCAATAGTTAAACATAAATGATTGCCTTTGTACAATGTATGTATTTAATTTGTGAGGTGAGACTTAAATTTATCATCTTTATTTTTGATCATTTCTAATGAGAGAAGTTCTCAGATGTCACGGGTTATAATCTTCGCAATGATTCGAATCTTCAGATTATACATTGTAAAACTGAAAGTTATGCGAGGTCCTTTCCCCACAGATATTGATGCAGTTAAATTATGGAATTCATTGCCAACTGAACAGAACTGAAATACAGCCAGTTTCAAGATTTAAAACTGCCATTCTAAACAATACTAATATTTACAGCCACTTTTGACTTAAACACCGGCATCAGATTTTGTCAAATAATACAATCTCGTCTCCGACCAGAATGTACTGATCATAATGCACATAAATATCAACGGTTTATATCTCCAACACCAGCTTGCTCTTGTGGTTATATCTTTGAAGAATATTCATTAATTCCTTGTATGTCCTCTCTATAGCGATATTCGTTATTATATATCGTTAAGTCTGTATTTTTATGCAAAGGGATTTGATCTTAAATCAATTTTGTTTGAAAGTCACATTTCTTCCCCAGCTGTAAATATGGAACTCTTAAATTCAGTTCATTCATTTATAAATTTAACAGGCAGATTTGATTTAAAGTAGTGCTTCTATGGCACAGTCATAATTTGTATAATCAGATTGTATCATTTATTTGTATTCATAATTATACTGTACATTCATCATGTCATGTTTTGTATTTGGTTGTATCCCGGAGCGCTTTGTATATAAGCATTTTCTTCCCTACCAATCCGGTTCCTTCTTTTTGGAAATAAATATGTTTAAACTGAGAGAAGTGCTCTTACAGCTACAGCGTTTACTAAATTAAGCTGAACATAAGCCTCTGCTTAGGCGAGAGGGCAGAATTAAATCCCAGTGCATTAAAGTATCTACTGATAACAAGTTTACTTTACAAATTGTAATGTTATTTTAGTTTTAATAGTAGTCTTAATGATAACTTTTCGGGATTTATGGAGACCAGCGAGGTGGATGAACAAAATCCCCACTGGACATAATCCCCAAGGAAAATAATCCCCTATGACAAAATCCCCAGTGGATATAATCCCCCCACCCAAAAACAACAACACAGACACCATCCCCAACACAATAGAAAGTGTCTTTGATCTTTATGTTATTTCTAATAAGTAGGCTTAAAATGATCTTTTGTTATAGAGCGTTGTAGAGTAGTTTGTACAAAGTGAATTTTGAGAAATTTTTGTTTTCATAAATAGTTCCAATTTGTCTTTGATCAGTAACAGTAAAACAGCTTGAAAAAATGTTGTTTTCATAAGTAATTCCCTTTTTGTCTTTGATCAGTAACAGAACAAGAGTTTGAGAAATTGATGTTTTCATAAATAAATCCGATTTGTCTCTGATCAGTTGCAGCATTTTAAAAAACCTCTGCCTGTCATTTCGTGATGCAAGAATGGGGATTAAAATGTTTATTATTGTGAAAAGTTGAATCGTAAATAACGAAACTATATCTTTGGATTTTAACTTTCTAATGGAGACATACTTTCGACTTAAAACTTGGTGCTAGGGAAAAAGTAACAGAAAAAAGTAACAGAAATAAGTATGAGAAAATAGTAACAGTGTTTGCTAAGAAAAAAAACAGTTTTCAACAGTACAGTGAGAGTTTGTCATATACCGGTAATATACAAGCACAGCGTCACAGTTCAAAGCACGATGTCACCTTTAAAGATAAACTGCGAGTCTGTTTCCCACCCGCCTTTAAAATAAATATTTTTGAAAGCACTACAATTGTTGTTTGTTCCTCAAAGCTAGCTGATCAGGTTAAGAGATATGTAGGAAAACAAATAACTGAAATAAGTAAAACAATTTATATAAAGAAACAATAAGAGTATGGTATTGACTTGAATTCTTGTAATTTAAGAAGATTATGAAAACTACATTGATAGTAATTTTAAGGATACATTTCCTGTTTAAATCCTGTTATTACAGATAACATGTATACTTAACTTTGTTATTTTATCCTTAATAATAGTAGTTATTTACATATCATTTTATCTAAAGTAAACATATATATGAATATATCAACTAATGCTGAATGTTCGTCTTCATATGACAATGAGGATGCAATCACCCTTATTTTTATATGTAAAATAAAAAGTACAGATATTAGTGATTGGTGATTGTTTCGACTGAGGATTTTGACCTACATATACGATGCGTCCCATTACCAATTTATTAGCGATTTCATCAGGTCAGGCAGTCTAATGAAAAGAGAAAAGCTAAAAACCAATGAAAAGTAACTGCTAGCCTTATGTAAGTTCGTTTTGTTTTGCACATACTTTGTTGTTATTTCATTATCTATATCCTATATGCTATTTGTATATTATTTTTGTACTTGAGAAGTGAAGTCTGAACAAAAGCAAACTTTACCAAATCATATCGTTTTGCATAGCTATTGTCCGTTTATATTTATATTATTTCGCGCAACTTAAAACAAATTATTTCACATAAAACGGCAACAGGTGTACCAATATTATAAATTTAATACATTAATTATGAATAATCTCATTTGTATTCTTTGGATTATTTAACAGCACTGTTGTTGCTTCACCATAGATATCCTGTTTTTATGTACATTTATCTCAATTATTCTCACAATTTAAAAAATCCAGACGCAACTGTGATGCAGTAATATCATGAAGCTATGTCCTGGTCTGTATGATATGTTCCATCTTATTTTAGTTCATGTTCTTCTTAATACATACATTTATGGTTAAATGAGTTGAATAATTATTGTTGTTGGTTATTGATATAACGCTTTTTTTGTATGCCCAAAGCTAGGTGCAACTAAACAATTGTCTGTCTGTTTGAGGGACAATGCATGCTTAATTAGCATTTATTTAGACAAAACTTTAAGCCACTCAGGCTAGTAATTAGCTGAGAGACCAGCTGTGCGTCGAAGAGCTTGACAGGTGTGTTGTATAAACATACAGACGACCTGGCGACAGGCTAATAAACACTTTGTCTGTCTGACTATGGGCTTCGCGCGTCTGGTTTGTCATTTAAAGTTAGCCAATACGAATTAAGGCCAAAACTAACAACCAATAAAATACATGATCATGAATATTTGGTCATGCCTTTACCAGTTACCCCCTCAGTTGAAAGACTGCGCTATCATCATTAGCAGTTACTGTCAAACAAATAACGTAACGTTGATGTAATCTCTGTGTTTTTCGACATCAGTTGTGACCCAAACGCATACGTTTCGATTAGGGATTTACTGTTTCAAGTTGTGTTCTTTTGACTATCTGGATATTTATAACTTTCCTCCGGATATGTTCGTCGACAAAGGTAAGTCTTCAATAATGCAATATATCCATTGTCACATATATATATATATATATATATATATATATATATATATATATATATATATATATATATATATGAGATGTTTAAAGTGTGAAACGTCTTGTATGACGATAACACACTTTCACACATTTTGCGAATTATATATACAATGATGAGACAGTCTATACTACAATCCATTAATTGATGCTGTATGAGTAACGACAAACCACGATCAAAATTGATACTAACTGAACAGAGAATTTAAATCCGATATAAGTAACCAGTGCCTATAATCCAATGCATACCAAAGAGGATACAATATATCGTGTTTGCTATTATCATAATTCTCATAATGCCGTTCTGC
The DNA here is from genome assembly GCA_936450465.1 of Gibbula magus. Taxonomy (NCBI): domain Eukaryota; kingdom Metazoa; phylum Mollusca; class Gastropoda; order Trochida; family Trochidae; genus Gibbula; species Gibbula magus. The sequence goes on along the minus strand of OW388306.1, from coordinate 40,476,709 downwards.
TGATCACGTTTACATTTGATCTGCTTAAATAATCACGTAAATATAGTTTTATTTATTTGAATGCATATATAGCTATTATCAACTTTGTCACACGGACATTTTCATCTTATAAAACCAAAGACCCAAGACAAGTTTGTCTAGCGTAGTTCAATCTGATATAAGCCATGATATATATAAGCCAACAGAGGACACCTATATAAACAAACCAGCAAATATAGTTTCATTTCATTTGTAATTAATTATGACACATACTATTATATAGTGGAGTATACTAAAGTATACTGGGGTATACTGGGGTATACTGAGGTATACTGGGGTATACTAGCGTATACTGGGGTATACTGAAGTTTCCTAAGCTTTGGAAATGTCTCGTATACAGATTAGTATACGCTAGGAAATTAGGGTGGTTGACAAACCAGTATACGCCAGGAAATTAGGGTGGTTGACAAGACGTATACTGGTCAGTATACTAGCACTTTTCTTGCGGTGTATGTACTTTGGTCATAATACAGATCCAAACTACTCATTTATTTGACTTTGTTAATTTCCTGACGTTTTAGTTCCTTTATTAAATTGGACAGACACTAAATCCAAATACATCTCTCTCTATCTCAAACCACAATGACACGCCGCAGGCTGCAGATGAGTATTTGATAACATCAATAACCTGTAATAATTTAATGCAGTGTTTCTTTCACAGCCTTTTCATAACACTACTTTTAACATGATAATTTACCTATCAGAAACCACATCATCATTTGAAGTTACAAAGCATTTGATTAAAAAAACTATACAGTTTCCTAACCCTAGTGATACAAGGGAAATATTTAGTGTTTAACTATGTCCGTTCCTGGATTATTGATAGTGACATTCGACCTGACTGTACATAAGTACAACATGTTTACATCTTATGTATGGGGATATCAATATCTAACATCTTTTTGGATGTCATTAATTGATCGAAAAACACTGTTTGTTTGATGATTTAACAAGTCAGTTGATGGTGATGTCCGGGGAGAATTTAGAATATGTTTTTGATCTGCATAACCTTCATGTTTAGTTATGAGTTTTTTTTCTTCTGAATGTACCCTTTTTACAATTCTACAAGTAATGCCTTCTTTTTATCATTAATATGAACATGAATTGGCCATCAATACAATGCTTACTTGCTTAATACGATGAATGTAGCATTCTCTTTACAATTGATTTTATGAATAAATGTTAATAATAACAATCGGTTTACAGTAAAGGATACATGAAAGACAATGTTTAAGTACATCAAGTAATTGTTAAGTAAGGTAGTGTAAGATGGTGGGCTCTTAACTTGATATGTTCATTGACACTGTGCTGTTGTTTACGGAGTTGATCCTAACAGGACAGCATTAAGGAGAGATGGGACTTGCTTATGGTAACATTTTGCGACAACAATGTACTGTTGTGAATAAACATATATGGACTACCTTGTTTTCTTACATTTTTGGATAAAAGACATAGTAAACTTGATATTTTGAAAAAATAAACGAATATATTTATACATATATAAACTACAATCTTTGATTTCATCGTCCAATTCGTTCTTAAAAATCGACAGCGAAGCCTTGCTTATGTAGAATACAGTATTAATGTATCAATAACATTGTATCCATTATTACAGTAGAAGAATCGGATGAATAGTTTGTTTCTGCATCGGTTGGACAAATTAAAATCTAGGAGTATGAATAATTACAACATTTAAATTAGTCAAAAGATTAAATCAGCGAAGCCTTGCTTATGTAGAATACAGCATTAATGTATCAATAACATTGTATCCATTATTACAGTAGAAGAATCGGATGAATAGTTTGTTTCTGCATCGGTTGGACAAATTAAAATCTAGGAGTATGAATAAGTACAACATATAAATTAGTCAAAAGATTAAATCACAAAATCGTTTATGAATCGCCACTGCACCTGTACTAGTAGTTAAGAAGCTTTGTACATAATTTGCAAAGAATGGGATGAATATATGTTCAGCAGTTTGTAGGACAAATAAGTTTGAGAGTAAAAGGACTATGATTATGAACTTGAAATAGGCAATGAATACAATAGTTTGTGTTTTAATCAAATTAGCGTAGCATTCCCTTCTTTCTTGGACTTTTTCAGACTGTGGTTTGTTCTGAAACAAAAATGTGCTCATCACAAAGGTGAAGGAACTTCAGTCTTCTCAACGGTTACGGGGTGCTCAGTTTTAACCAAAGTCAATGATTGCACAACTAACTTTGATTGAAACCATTAAATTCAATATCAATAAGCGCCCAACTTACAACATAGATTACATAGCCACATGGTGTTGCGGGCTTTTTCCCTGCCATAATACTAGCAGCCGCAATATAAGTGAAATACTCTTGAAAGCGGCTTTAAACCCCAACTCACATCACATCACTACAACATAGAATACGCGGCAAGAAATGACATGCATGGGCTCTGGTAGGAAAGACTTTGTCATGATAGTTGGTTACAAATTGTTTATGTGTTTGCACTTTGTAATGCTATTAAAGGTGCTGTAGCACGCCGTTTGTACTGAAAAGAAGTGATCTCACGAACATACAATGATAACATAAATGTTACCAATGACTAAGTAATACTCCGCGATCAATAAAGATAAATTTAAAACAAATGTACATGATTTGGTTAAGTCATGTGAATTCATCTCCCTTCGATTGGCCATTTGGATGTGTTCACATTAAAATGACCGCTCGGAAGGTAGTTCAAGTTATCTGACTGATTGTGCGATAACAAAATCGACAGAACATAATTTGGAAAAAAGTGGTTTAGCGCCTTTAAGCACTGAATAGTTCAGGGTGCAACCAATTATACGCTCCTTAAATGTTATTACGATCAATATAAGTGTATTAACAATAATGTTTTTGACTGATGCAGTCCTCATATGATAATGTATCATTCGTTGCATACACATGGTATGCAGAATACTTTATACCGTCTTGACTAAGGACCTTCCTGGATGTGAAAAACCAATAAGTTAAACTACTGCTACACAACTTTAATTAAGTTTACCAAAATGACATGTTTGTACATTTGACATTCACCTCAAGTGGTTTTAATCAAAATACAATTTCGAAGTTAATCAAACTTTTATAACAAGACAGAGGAAAAAAGGTCTGGGTATATGAATAAATAATGTCCTTTCAATTCCACAGAGTCAAAGGTCCAATGTTGCTGAATATAATTTCTCTGAGATATGATCATAGACACTATGTATAGCAACATGTGAGTTCCACAGTCAAGTGCACTATAGATTAGATGTTAAGGGTATCAAAGTTGAAATTAACTAATAACAAATATTGATGATTAAGAATAAAGACCGAGACCATACTAATATAATCCTTCATCTATGGATACATATTTCAAGTACGAATTCCAAGAATTAATTACGAATTTGTAACGAATATTCTCTTTCGTGACAATTCGGCTCGTAGTGAAATAGGGGCATTACTTATGATGTATGAAATGTACAATGTTATAAATGGAAACGTACCAAAATAAACTGTAAAAGGCAGAATATGTGTTTTTGAATCACTTAACCGAGCGTGAACTGTATCCTTTGTCCTTTTTCATTGCAACAATTCAGTCATATTGACAGATAAAGGCAGTAAGCTTTAGCAAATACAGGTCCCACATAAACACGCCTTTTCCATAATGTGGAAATACAAATTTGTCATTTATAATAAATATTTATGCAGTATATCTTTAGTTAACCGATTATTCGATAAGAAATGGATCAGCTTTGCCCGATTGAACCATAACCATTCGCTTTATATGGAGGAGAATTGTTTTGCAATTGGAAAGATTTCTTTATCATTTTGAGAGATGTTTTTAATTTAATTAGAAAACGTGCAACAGCACCTTTAGTGACCAGTGTTCCTAAAATGTGACAGGTCAAGTCAATGTTCTTACGAAAGTTACAGAATCAAAATGTACTCAAGGGTATTCTTCGCATATAGTAATGTATGATATATATCTGCTTAGACACACATTTCCATGATAACAACATCACAATTAACTAGATGAACTTTACAAGAAAAAAACTAAAACACCTAACCGCAAAAGAAACGTCACAATACAAAATTTGAAATTGGTTCTATTTGGGTTTCATAGTCAAACAGTTAAATGATCGTAGGCAAACACCTATAATTCAACAAAGATAAGTACACTCTATATACCCGATGGGACATCATTGAATTTTATCAAATTAACAAATAAAAGGTTTCAGATTTGTCCACTGGCAGAACTCCCACCAACAGTCCCTGTGTACATTCTTGACTTGAGGGGCCAGAAAGAATTATAAACCTCTAGTGAGGTCACTTTATTGAAAGCCCCTGCCATTCCTCAATCGGTTCATAAGCAAGATCTAACTTATTTACATTCCTTGTGTAACCGTTTCCAAGCTAGAGTCTTGTAAAGAAAGAAAACAATCAGAATACTGTAACATTATCACAGAAGAAGAGGAAAATAGAATATTCCCATACCAATCTCATTCATTGACTTTGGTGCAATTACGAGTATTATGACGTCTTAACCTGGAAAATGTGTGCTACATCTCGATATCACACAAAAAAGACGTTGGATGTAAAACCAATTTCCCTGCATATTATGCCACATCAGCATACTTTCAATACGTCATATGTGGCAATATGATTATATACTTACTGGTACATACATGTCCATGTAATGATTTGATATCGTAAATCACCTTGCCATGAATTTATGGACTAGTCAGTGCTGGCGGTTGGTGCCTAACTGAGTGTGGGGGTTCGATCCCGCAAAGTGTCTTGGCTCGAACAAAAAAACAAGAATTTGTATTACTGCAGATAATAAAAAAAAACAATCAATAAATAAAAGTGTTATATTTGTGCGTCACACTATCTAAAAATCAGTTCAATTTTCTAGGATTTCTGTACAGAGAAATAAGGCACACATACCACACATCAGGATATATTGTAATGTATCATAGAAGTGGGTGACCATATCATGTTATCGATCGATTTGGTGACAAAATTGATGCATGACGACCTTTATTCACATTTAAATGTGTGCATCTGATACACTGAGTAAACTCCAAAACAGTTTGAGATAAACCTATTTGTTTGGAAGGTTTTGACTTATAATAGCAATTGCACATGTAAGAGTAGTTATCTTGTACATAAAGCGCCTTCAGCAACATACATGTATGTCACCACAATTTGTTCTGATGGGAGAAGGTGTGATAAATGAATATTCTGCCCATGGCTATCTGAAGCTAAGAGTGTAAGTGAAAAATCTGAATAACAACTTGTTTTTATTATGAAGCAAATGTGAGTTTCAGGACATGTTGTTCTACCATTCTATTTAGTGCTGTTACCCAGAGCCTTGAGCATATTATCCAACATTGAAAGTGCGCTCTAGAAATAGTCTATTATTAAATAACATAAGATGTTGTTTTAAATTTGTTTAAAAAAGTCTCAAACTGATTTTACTTGTTTTGGAATGTACAAAATGCTGATACATAAATTAAACACTTGTTGGGTTTTCAAATTCATCCCGGGTCCCATCTTGATTTGTTCACTTAACATCACTATCTCTCAGAAAATGTTCTAGGAATAAAGTAACTTATTAGAATGTGTCATATATTATATTGATACAGGTGATCAATCCTCTTTCCCAACTGTGCTCGATGGTGTTCCTTCTAAAACAGTACACATAAAGCATTCTTAATAATCAATTTATTTTACCCATTCGCTGGTAAATTAGCAGCTGAGGCAAATAAGAGTTAAACGCAGAATTGGACCCCGGGGAACACTTACTATTTTATGAATGTTCGCTCTTTAATTAACCTAGTTTTCAACATTGCTTCCTGATTTTAGATTCTTTAATAGCATTAGTGCCTCTAATGCTTGATCCCTCGCAAGGTAACGTCATTTGTGTCATTTGTCATAAGGTAGACATTCTTCAAGACAATAATCAGATTATTTTCATTTATTTATTATTTTTCTAACAAACAGTTCCAATATATAGTCACATGTTGTCACTTGACAGAAGAAAAAAAGAGCAAATATGCGAGTATACCATGCAAATATTCAGTATCGTATTCATTAAATGAAGATATTCAGGATAATAGGCTATTTTATTGACAATGAAAATGAAATTTGGGATTGGCAAACAAGCAAACACTGCTTATGTGAATGCTGCTCCCGAACATCTAAGCAATTACATTCACAGCAAAAATGAACTGGTTTCCAGAACACTGAAACTAACAGGATACCCAATTGAAACCATTATTTCCAATTGGTATCCAGACAGTTTTTCACAGTTTCCATGTGGTTTCCAGCAACACTGAAACTGAATTCCATGAATCTGGTTTCCATGAATGACTTTCTTGTAGGTTTCAACTCAGTTTCCATGTGATAGTTTCCACTTGGTTTCCACTTGGTTTCCATATTTCTTAGTTTACACTTGGTTTCAACTCGGTTTCCATGTTCAGGTTTACTGTAGGTTTCAGTCTGGTTTCCATGTTTAGGTTTATTGTAGGTTTCAGTCTGGTTTCCATGTTACGGTTTACTGTAGGTTTCAACCTAGTTTCCATGTTCAGGTTTACTGTAGGTTTCAGTGTGGTTTTAGTATAACGGTTTACTGTAGGTTTCAGTGTAATGGTTTACTGTAGGTTTCAACCTGGTGTCCATAGTTGACATTTGCATGTTGTTCTAAACACACATAACAAGCATGTTATGATTTAGATGAATACAGTGTTAACACCTACAGAATCATCTGCTATCTTCATCAAGAGCAATAATGCTTCTGAGAAAATAATTCTAGTAATGACAAAAATAATTGTACTGTGTTATAAAGTTTATTACATAAAGTGCCAATAGCAAAGTCAATCTTGGAATGTTATTCCAACTAATTGCAAATCAAGAAAACACATTTTGCCTGTTGTGTACTAGTAATACAAAACACGTGTGTTGCATTATTTAGTTTATTACGTAAGTGTCAATTGCAGAGCAAATACTTGACTAGGAGAAGACATCTGACAATCAAATCTAAGGAATCTAATTCAAATGATATCAAGTACACAATACCATATAGTAATCTTATTTATGAAGATCCTAGATATACATTTACAAATTGCATTATTTAAAATTACTAAATAAATCATCCAGCAAAATGCCATAACTGGATGACGAGGTAAAATGACAGGGCATTGCTGCTGATTAAGAAAGAGGATCACTGATCTGTGGTTATATTCTCGATTTATACTGTTCTGCCGGCCATTACTATTCAATATATGTTAGGAACAGGTGGTTTTATTTTCCTCGGGTAAACGGCCCGGGATTAATTACATCACTAATCCTCCGGGGTGATTTCACTCTTCAGCTTAAAAAATGTCTGTGTCCTCAATGGGAATGATATTTCGACCAAATGGTATGCTCATCTTCAAGTCTTTGACCGACCACATGGTTCCTTCGTGTTCTTCTAGGCTGTAAAAGTAAAACGAACATAAAAATTATATTAATGACCAACATAAATCGAAATTGGTACAACCTCAGTTTTACTTATTTGGAGTGATTTAGTAAGATACAAAGTCAAACATTCTGATTTGCCAGATATTATTATTTTATATACTGCAATTATCACATTAGTTCTTATAGGCCAGGACCATTAGACATGAGGTGGAAAAAAATAGTAGAAAGCTGATTTTCTCTGAATACCTTAAAAATATTGTCCTTATATCAATGGCACAAAGTTCTGCAAATTCTAGCTGGTGGCTTTTTCAAAATGGCCGCCATTTCCAAGATGGCCGCCGCATTTTGGTAAATTAATGAATTATTTTTATTTTTAAGTTTATCATGTCATGTCATATATCAAATGAAAGCCCTCTTCAAGTGCATTCCATAACTAAATATTTTTTTACATGGGGTAATTAGTTAATCCATTATTGGGTTTTGAAAATGTCTTCAATGTAGTGTGTCAAAAGAAAGGCTATAATCCCTTTACCTTCAGTGCAAATGTTGTGTAATAATGACTATAATCGTTGTCAAATACATATATCATGTATTCACAGTAAGTCACTTAAATCAAAGACTGGTGCAGTTTCCATGACATCCAGTACACAGGCTTGAACCCAGCTTTAAAACAAGTTCATTAGTTACCACAATGCGTGTCTTGCATCTAAAAGAAAAAATCTTCATAACTTTACCAACTTGATTGCTTTTGCTACATGTCTGTCTATGTTAGGTATGCTCTGAAGATGGTGGAGGAAGTGATTCCAATTTGAAGTGGATGATAATCTAGGGAACTTCCATGCTGATCGAACATATCCAAAGAATTCCAGTTTTGAGCATTGTCCAACAGGACGGCTAGAGCTTTCTTCTTTCCTTGATTATAGAGAGTTGAGATAGTGTGACACCAAGAAGCTGCATATGCAAACAGTAGATGTTCATGCTCTAAAAAAAACTGTGTACATGGGATATTATCATATCCATCAAACACTACTATGGGTTCTGAATCACATAATGATTATGTGCAATATATAACGGTCACAGATCTGACCAGTTGTAACATCATCAGGTCAGGAAAGACAACGGAAAAGGTGACCACCATCATAGACAAAGAGTGCATCTCCCGGGAGTTCATCCTCAGAAATCACGTTGATATGAGAAGATTTGCCATAATACCATTTATGTTTTTCTTCATCAGAGAATTTTTGAAATACGAGGGTGGCTGCTAGATATGATTTCATTTCTGGACTTGACTTGAATCACACATGTAACTCTCATGAATAAGCACTCACAGTGATTTGGCTATATTTGATCAGTTATAGCTAATGCTGCTTTGCTTCCAACTGAAATTGCTGGATCTGTATTTGCCGATTTTCTAGCAATAACCTTGTGCATTTTCAGTCGGTTGAAGAATATGTGTTTTATAGTTCTCGCACCTCTAGACATGCTACTCAAGCGCAAGTGTATGTGTATGTGTACATCTTTGAACTTTTTCAGAGCATCACATATTGGAATGCAGCGTGGCATGGAATGGACTCATTTTAAGACAAGAGTCATCAGAAGATGACATATCCCACCGGTCCATCTTAATTTATAAAACACATCTTTGACAGATAATTGCATATACATTACTTCATATAGGGGGTAATACACATGGTGAGTTTGAGGCATGATAAAGGGTTTTTGAGTTCTACAACAGAAGCAGAACTATCCCTGAACAAAGTCCAAATCTAACGTGTTTGGAAACGAAAAAAAAAAATTCAGAAATTTGAAAATATCAAAATGCACCACTTCAGTTAGTGGGTACCACATGCAATGTTTCAGGAAGATATGATGAATAGGTTTGGAACTGTGGTCCGGAAACGAACCTATCTCTGAACAAAGTCCAAATCAAACCCGTTTCTATGGAAACGAAAAATAATAAAATATTCAGAAATCTCAAAATATCAAAAGGCATCACTTCAGTTGGTGGGTAATACACATGGAAAGTTTCAATAAGATATCATGAACCGTTTTCGAGTTCTGCTTCGGAAAACAAATGATTACGGACGGACATACGGACAGGGCGACGACTATATCCCACGGTATCACATACCGGTGGAATAAAAAGTGCTATCATTGGTGCCATGGCCAAGTGTCATATCTCTAGATACTTTCAACAATCTCATTAGATTCTTCTAAATTTTGTTTGATCACTAAATTAACACTCAAGAATGTGTCTGTACTTGTAGGATTGGTCAGAAGACAATCTGGTCAACATAGAGGCGATCAGACTTTGCATGAGCAAGATGACCTGCAGCATGAAACAGTGGGATCATTTCTGTGATTGCATCAAGATGCAAATTCCATATTTTTGTGCGTTCAGCTCGGATTTAAGGTAGAATTGATACTTGCTTAACATATGCAGTCCAGAGTTTGCCTGTCCTACTCGCATTGGCAGCAGATTTTGAACACATTCTTAATCTGTGACTGCATCAGTAGAACGTTCTCCATTCAGCAGGGATTGGTGGACATTTCTGAGCAAAGTGACATCTAAATCATCCATACAACCAGGTGTTTCTAACAGTAGACGAAAAGACATGAAGAAAGAAATGGGCACGTTGGGCTCAGGCATATGCATGACCACTTATCAGATTAATTACACTGTCTGGACCAAAGAAAGTTGCCCATATTTCTAATCCACTGCCTCCCACCACATATCCAATCGATCCAATATATGACATCAGTAAATGAATAGCTCCAAGGTGAAAACTAATCTTGTTCAGCTTTGAAGATTTCACAATTTTAACTGATCTGAAATACAGAAGTAGATCAAATGGCAAATGCATGTTTTTCGGCCAATTGTAGTGCAAAACACAGGTCAGAGTGGATGGTGTCAGGAAGGTATTGATCTTCATTTACAAAAAGCAAACTAGTGATATTACCCTTCTCATGATAGTCAACTTGGACTGCACACTACATTAACCTGTAACAGAAGTGATTGTGAGATCACCTCTAGTGGGAATCAAACCCGGGACCAGTAGCCCGTAGGAAGCCAGTAGGAACACTTTCATCTCTCCCTGCCACATGCACCCCCTCCACAAAGTGACTCGTCCTCGAGTCAAGCTTTTGCGAGTTAGCAAGCCCCTCAGTTCGACGTACCTAGGGAGTTGTGAGCACTAAGGAGTTGCGACAAAACTTCAAGGATGTTCCTCTTGAACCACTGAAGCAACTCCTGTTGAGTGTGCAATTTTCAAAACCCAATAATGTATACACTAATTACCCTAATAAATTATGCATTTTTGGATTCCATTTGAAGAGGGCTTTCATTTGATATATGACATGACATGATAAACTTAAACATAATTTTTTTTAACAATTTACCGAAACGCCGGCGGCCATCTTGGAAATGGCGGCCATTTTGAAAAAGCCACCAGCTAGAATTTGCAGAACTTTGTGCCATTGATATAAGTAAGATATTTTTAAGGTATTCAGAAAAAATCAGATTTCTACTATTTTTTTCCGGGTTGTCCATATCTTTTGACTAATTGTCCTGGCCTATTAGGTTAAGTTTTGAAACACATGTACCTGTTATAGGCTAAGGTGAGAGGTCATCTATCGCCTTCTTCAAGTTTCCCATGTGCAGGAATGCTGAAATGTTATAAAAGTATCAAATTAATAAAAGAAACATGAATATCAAAGGGGTATTTCATATTCTAACTAAATATAAAGGTCATAATATTTTAATTTATTTTTTTTTTCCCATATAAAGGTCATAATACATGTATGATATTCCAAAATATACATCAGTACAACAACTCTTGAATGTAATTTTTATGTATTCGTATGTTATAATGAATCAAGAAAGAAGAGACTGTTTGTCTTGATACAATAAACATTGACATCGTTTCATAATAAATTTTAAAAATTCCATTATGCTTTCATAACACACATCACAACAAAATCTGTCGGATATATAATGCGGCATAGTAAATAAAAAGAATGGTTCTACATAATGATATTTGTATAATTTAGTAAAATGGTACATATTCTCATATATAATGTATTTGAAGTTTGTTAATTCTGAACGTCGTATTGTATTTACATTCTAACATATTCCCTTGTCTCTATATTTGTTATAAATTTGGAAGATACGTGATGTTGTTTTGAATAATAAATTTGTTATAGATGAACAGTGTGAATTTTAGTTTCAAAACTTTAGAAAAAAGTCCATTGTCCAAAATCAATGAGGTTGTCTTTATAGAGTTATGACGTATGTGTATTACTTTTGACTTTTATTCTCATGGTCAACGTTTTAAACTAACTTTAGGTCTTCTTCAGTTTTGCAAGTTTTGATTTATTTTATTCTGTAAGAATGAAAACGTTTCATACAGGGTGTGCCCTGACTGCTTTCAGAAACACAATTACTTTATTTTCAATGTTACAATATTTCGAAGGTATTTGATCAACTTTATTTAATTAGTTATTCAATCATTAGCATATTGGACACACACAATAAGAAAATCATGAACTGTAAGTATTACATGAAATACGCACTGTACCTGCATTCAGTTGTAGAAATATCATGTTGTTTTGCCCTCCCTGAATGACAACAGTTGCTGCCACTGAAGTTCATGTACACCCGGCAGAAAAGATTCTGTTTCTTCAATCAGTCACGGGTCATACTGGCAATTTAATCGCGCCAAAATGTGGATGATGAACAAAGCTCTTTGTCTGAGAGAGCACATGGTCTGGCTGTTATATAACACCATATGGTGGACAGCGAGCGTCCGGCGATACGGCCGGCCCATACATTTGACCTACATCTAATTAATAAATTAAGGCTCACTAAATCTTAGGGTTTGTAATTGATATTATTGTTTAGATGTTAAATAGTAAGTCCAACATTACACACTCAATACAATAAATAATACAATACAAACATATCATGGTTGATATAAGTTATGGCATTGTCGAAATGAAAAGGAATACGGTACATATCATATCATATCAATCAAGGGTTTCAGTTATTTAGTTGTTTATATAAATATAACATTTGCAAGACTTTATTTTTCTCAAAAGTATAGTTAACCATTCTTTGTTAAAGCTTCATCTGAAAAATTGATTTGTACACGTTTATCATAATAATTGATTTGAACATGTTTATCATAATAATTGATATTGAATTACTTTGCTTTGAATACACGTGCAATTTGAGATATTGGTTTCCAGTTGGTTTCCATCACGGAAATACTTAATGTTATAGAATCCAAAATGGATTCTAGTTGGAAACCAGGTTACCTAGTATCAGCAGATGGATACCAAGTGGATACTCCTATTACCCAGTTTCCAGTTGGTTTCCGGATTGCAGGATACTCAGTCATTTTTGCTGTGATTAAACGTGACGTACCCATCGACAGAATTCAAACACACATCAATATATACAGAAATGGTGGATTTTAGAAAAGAGCAATCACCAAGGAAACGTTGAAGGCGAGTAATATTAATTTTTATTAAAACCCCAAAAGCTAAGGTGCTCACTACATGCTTGTAGTCTCAACTCTTCGAGTCTTAAAGTCTTCAAGAACATTATACACACAAACTTTTAATTCGGTTTAATAATTTAATATATTTCCTTTTCTCAAAGGAAATGAGTTTAGATAACATTTCAAAGGAAATTGCTCAAACATGTTTAGGAAAAAACGAAAGAAAAGATGAACGAAAGAATAGACTGATCCAATTGAATATGAATAGTTACCATAGCAATGGCTAAACTTTGGTCATTGGTGTTAGCTTATTGCTGTGTTGACAAATGAGAATGTGTATCTATTAAACCTGATGCATTAGCAACTAAATGGTGACCGGGTCAAGCCTAGTTGTCATTGCTCTCGTGGTCATATGGTATTGTTGTCTGTCTGGAGCTTTTAACATTTGAATAATGTATTTGTACCAGCAGAATTCTTCACTAAGAGTGAGAGGCTGAATCAATTATGGTTTGCTACCTCTCAGGCAACATAAATATACGTCATGGTAATGATATAGAGATGTTCAAGTAATTGTCTTTGAGATTTTGGCATAAACACAATCTTTCAAAATACAAATCTTTCATGGGTCACCAAAAGCCAGTATTGTGTAATGTCGCATTAAACCTTAAAAACCTTACTGCTATGTGGCCTCCTAATCGAAATGAACTAATTTAGAACATTTTAAAATTAAATTTATATAAATCCTTAAACAGTGTCTTGATTTATTGAACCCTAAAACTGAACGATTTGCTAATTGCATATCTGTGGCACTTTGTGTGATATTCTCACTATTTAACACATGCGAAGTTATACCAATTTAAGCTCAGGCATTCTTTAATTTCGTCACATTAAAGCTTAAAACTAAGTAAATCAATGAAGGAACGCTCTTTTACCTTCTTTCCATAACGAGAAGAGATTCAGGGCTGCGTTAACCCTCTTGTGATTATTTGGTATCGTTGACTGTCTGGAGTCTGCTACGTCTGTGACTAATGTATTTGTGGTATCAGGATTCTTCGTTAGCAATTGATGAGATGTTAGGCCAATTATGTCAGAACGTTTTCGTTAAGTATGGGTGTCAAGTTTCAGTTAACAGACTTAAACAAAATTGTAATTCTCTACACACTTTAAAGTTATAACACTAGTATACACTCACATGAATTTCAAAACGTAGGTTATGTTACTCTCATCACATTGGTGATTAGTCTAAACACAATCGTTCAAAAACATTTCTCATGAGGTATCCAAAAAACATAATTGTCAAATGTGTGATCAGTGTGAAGCTTAGAATTCTGATGTAAGTTGTAACCTCTTTTAAAGACATTGAGTATGAAATCACATGAAATCACAATAGCATAAACTAATCATGGAGTTGTTCACAATACTATGGCATCAAAAACCTGATGACATCACAATACCATGATGTCATGAAAATGATGACTTCGTTAAGACTACATCACAGTAATAATGTAGGGTCAGTGCTGTGTTCCACAGATGAGCTTATTTCATTGTAAGTAATCAAGAATCATTTGATTGATTAATATATTGTCACCTTTGTGTCACCCTTCTGATAAGAAATATATTAACAATCATTCATAAAAGGCTCGGATTTTGTCAAACTTTAATCAACTTGTATTGATATATTTCATATCAGAAGATAGATGTATAATGTTCTCTAAATATTTCCACATGTATATACGAAATGAAGAATATGATAACGTAAAGAAGCGGAACATACCAATAGACACATCTTAACATGATCATTGTTTCATACACCAAAGTTCATTTATCTATGCCTTAGGTTTTGGAGTTATGGCCCGAAACAAGTTGCATTTCCATGGAAATGGCTAAAAATAAAATTCAAAGAAGTTGTAAATACCAAAAGACACATCTCCGATGATGATCGTTCCACACAATCGATACCAAATGACCACAAGAGAGTTCATATCGGTGTTGAAACCAGCCTGGTGTTATAATTTTGGAGTTCTGCATGCGAAATCATATAAGGACGAACGGACGTATCCCCTTTCAATATGCGCCCCCTCTCCCAACAAAGTTGACGGAAATAATAATAAATTTGTTCTACGTTAGACCTTTTTGGTTACAACAAGCCGATTATTATTTCTGTGTTTAATAACATTTATATTCTTGCCGCTGATGGGTGCGATATTGCTGAAGCGGCGTTAAATAACTCACTCACTCAGTAAACAATATTATAAACAATGATAATGAATCTTAAGTCTTCAAAACAAATGTATGTTTTCCTGCGGAATGTTAAGTTACATTTCTATGACAACTGTCCAGAACTTGTTGAGGCTGACGGACAGATGAACGGACAAACGAAATGACATACAGTCCTTTGCCTATTTCAATATCAATAAATACACTAATTAGGCATGGCTGAACAGTTAGTGATAGGTATTAGATTTTCACTATACATACACCTATTAACACAAGAAGTTCTTAAATTACCTACACCAAGGAAATAACTCTCTTGTACCTACTTACGGTAAAAATAATCATGAAAATGTCAACAACGATGCGAACTCTCTTGTGGTCATTTGGTATCGACTGTCTATGACTGTCTGGAGCTTTTAATGTCCATGAATAATTGATTTTTACCAGCAGAGTTTTTCACCAAATTTGAATGAGTTGTTTTGAGACATTATTTAACGATTGTTTTCTTAATGGTGCATGTGGGGCTTCAGGCAAAAAAAACCCATTCATTTGCGATTTATTCATTGATATCAGCATTTGCGATATATACCTTCAAGTTTCATGATAATATACACATAACGTGAATTGCAAACGTCTTTTCGTTGACTTTGTTCGGCCAAAACATTTTGATTTTAAATAGATTCCCCACAGGGGTATCCAAAATATAATATTGTCTTATGTATGATCAGTTTATAGCTAGTCATTCTGACCGAGATTGTGTTGCCTAAATAGTGAAACATCTGACTATATCGAAAGAACAACTGCCCTTGTAAAGCCACAGACATTTAAACCATAAACATTATGTCGATTTATTGAACTCTCTAAATGACCAATTTGCTAGTTACATTCTGTGACACTTCAGAATCACTCAGCTACTAAATCATTTAAA
Organism: Gibbula magus; assembly: GCA_936450465.1. NCBI lineage: Eukaryota > Metazoa > Mollusca > Gastropoda > Trochida > Trochidae > Gibbula > Gibbula magus. The sequence goes on along the minus strand of OW388306.1, from coordinate 40,460,570 downwards.
TAGTTTTTGAAGAAAGTAATGAGAGATGTAGTCACCATGTAGAAGTCCCAATAAAATAGATGTATGATACATATAGAGAATACTAAACGATGTCCCGTTTAATAACATATTTATGAAACGAGTGGTGGTTTGGTATTTAACGAGCGAAAGCGAGTTAAATACCATACCATCCACGAGTTTCATAAATATGTTATTAAACGGGACTGAGTTTAGTATTTTATTTATTACACGCTGATAGAAATGAAGCTATACTGCAAGAAAACTTGACTTGAAAGGAGGACACCCGCCATCGCCACCGGGCCGCAAGCACTGTGACGTCAGATCTAAACGTTTGTGACGTCAAACTTTGACAATTATGACGTCATGAACCGATTATGACGTCCGCCTGCGATCGCTTGAACGTGCAATGTTTCACAACAGTGTTGAATAACATTTCAATGTTTCACAACAGTAGTATCTTCAACGAGAGTGTAATAAAAGGCAATATGGAATAGCTTACCTGACAAAGCTTTCAATGGAAGGCCATTACGGTCATGAGAGGTTAGAAATGAATAAAGCTGAAGAGTTTGTGTAGCATACACATTATCACGTTTTTCAGCCTTATTTTAAGCGTTGTAGGACATTACATTTATGACTAGATGCATGTCTTTTCATGTCTGTTGTGTTAACTGATCATTGAATAAAACAGTACAGCATGCGCAACATTAACAGAAACAATAGCTTATGGAATTAAAGTCATACATTCCTTCTTTTTATGTAATGATATATTTGTACATGGTCAATATTTTGCACCGTGATGAAGATGACATAAAATTGTGCAAATTGCAATTAGATATTTACAAATATTCATGATTGAACACAAATTAACTTTAAGCATTAATCATTAATGCACTTTAATTTGTTAACCAACTGTTGAATATCCGATTATTTCAGAAGTACAATATAATTAGAAAGACTCTAGTGTATGAGAATATAAAGATTGTTATTAATCTCAAGACCTCTCAAGTTCTGTCTACAGTATTCAGGGTTGTCAGATCTGGTATCGTCTTACAGAACGGAGAAACAAATAAGAAGTCCATTAGAAGCAAACGAAACCCCTGGATATGCAACAATATTTTGTGAGAAAACGAGTATCCCCATTACTTTTTCTCATATATTTTGATTCAGTTTCACTGCTGCTAATATTACGTATAAATTTATCTCACCATATTATATTCCAATCGTATGCACATACCATGAAACAAGGTGTTTATTCACAATAAAGAAGTTGTTTTTACTCAGATTGTTTGCTTAACATGAAATAGTTAATATCTGCTTGTGATATTTTAGGTATCATACAAAAATAGAAACAGAAAATAGAATCTGAAAAATGATTCTCTTTAATTTAGCTTGGTTATCGTATTTGTCTGAGTCAACGTGATTTGTGAGAACAATGCCTTTGTGCTTTGTCAACATCAACTTTAAACATCTATCTACTGTAAGTTTAATGTGATTTATTTTCGGTTCGACAGCTATAACATATATTTTCAGGTATAAAGGGATTATCTTTAGATTCCGTTACAATGACCAAAGATTTGACAAACTAATAAAGCATACTCAACACTAAAATTAGTTAATCGTTTCTTATAGTTTGAGGATAAATATCTACTACTAGTACTAGTACTAGTACTAGTCGTGCTTCAAAAGTTTACCTGATATGTTTCATTTTGGTTTTATCTGATCTGATAAGAGGATGGTGTTCAGTAATATTTTGTGTAAGAATTTGTAAAAGTAAAAGTAAGTTTAGGTTGTTCGTTTGCCTCAAATGGCAATCGTTCTTCTTTTACATTTTAATCTGTGTTTGGCCAAACATGATCATTGAACAGATAGTAGTAACTGATGTCTTTGAAGACAATTTCAGAATAATTATCTTGTAATCCATTGATGAATAACCCTGAGACCCTTTTATCGATTTATTCCTAAAGACTAATGTGATAGATACATTTCAGTGACAATTTGGAATAGCCACATTGCTAAATCTACTTAACAGATTCTGAAAGAAATTGATTTGAGATGTACTAAGACTGTAAAAGGGCCAACAAATTTAAAATATGATACATAAAGCAAACTGGAATATCTAACCTGATAATGCTTTCAGCAGAGTGTCATTGAAATTTTACTGGTATTTGCAGATGATGTCATCCTAGTATCTGAATCGATTGTTGGTCTTCAAAACCAATTAAATATACTTGAATCTTTTTCAGACAATTTGGTATTAACTGTCAACCTTGATAAAACACAAATTATTGTATTCAGAAAGGATGGGATTCTTTCAAAAGAGAAAAGTTGTTTTTTTAAACGAAACCAGGTCACCACTGTAGCCACAAATATCTAGGTGTCTGTCTTTAAAAATGACGAAAAGTACTTCAGACCTGGCAAGTCGCAAACGAACCTGATCGAAATCATTGTGAAGCTAAATAATCTTGGAACGGTCGACCCGAAAATATACTGTAAAATCTTTGATACCCAGGTTTTGATATTATATGGTATTATTAAATGGTTTTGAAATATGGGGAATAAAGCAGTATGAATCTTTAGAAAAAATACACCTTCTAGCTTGTAAACGATTATATATGGCGAATGTGGTCGCTACCCATTATATATAAACCCCTTCTTGCTTATTTACGATATTGGTTTAAATTGGTAAAAAATGAGTGAGTTCAGATTACCCAAGAATACAATATCTTAATGTCTTTTGATGACACTGGAAAAAAGAGTTGGGTGTCATTCACAAAGAATATTTTGTTTTAATTTTTTTTGTGGATATATCTTGATTAAACAATCTGTGAGTGATGAATTTGACTTTTTACAATTATTTAAAGAGTCATTGATTAATTGATGAATTTTCACAAAGTTTGATATCTACTTTGGATAATAGCTCAAGATATGAGACGTTTTAAGAATACAAATTCATATTTGAACCAGAAAGATACCTTTATAATGTAACAGACAACAAGGTGTGTTCAAATTTAGATCTAATGTCCGGAACGCCACACAACTATGATAAAGGTAGATGGCAGTCAATTGATTATGTTTTACGTATGTGTCCCATCTGAAACACTGCCATAGACAGGGAATATCATTTTACTCTTTCACATCAATTTTACAAGGATTTGAGAATAACGTTTATCACGGAATACTTTTGGAAGTTACCGTCTATTCATACATTTAGAAGTTACCGTCTATTCATACATTAGAAATTGTTGTGTACATCTCAGGAAAACATCAGTAGATGTTTACAGTAATATACTTACCATGCATTTACAAAAAAAAAGATTTATGTATTTAGAAACACTTTAAACTACGTGTGTATATTGCACAAAATATGTATTTGTACATTGTATTTCTTGAATATGGGCCATCAACTACTTTGACTTTGATTACTGTCTGTAGCCTTCAGCTTTGGACGAGAATGTTCTATTAGCAAATGACTACTCTACAGTATAATTTTAGTAGCCATAATGGACAAACACAGTATAGGTGTCAGAGCCAAGGCTAAGTGATAGGTACAAGTCTTCCTGACAATGAGACATGTCTTGGTATCCAAGAAGTAGAACAAATAGTATGTGTTTGAGAGTCACATACAGTCATATATTCCATTTCCTTTCTGAAATTGGCTTGTACAATTTTTAATTCTTAGTTTACAATTTTAATTATGACAAGTTACAGTTTCAGCAATTTGCTTTATACATGGTTTGGAAAATGTTAAAGTTAAAATTAAAGATAGGAACTTGATATGTCGGATACATTTAAATGGATGAATTGAAAATAACAGTGGACATTGATAACACTAAACTCTCGTTACGAAAATAAAAAAAACGTTCAACTGTCTATAAATTGACTGGTTAATTGTATGCACAGAGATACTTAATGATGAAGAGACGACAGTCTGTCTCTTATGAAGGATAAAGAAGATGTTATGATATGTAATTGGAAACCACATTTTCAAATATATCGCTCTTTACATTATTTAGTTTCAATGTTCAGCTATTAATCCATCCTAATTTATAGTAATTTTCTTGGGGAGAGTTTCCAGATGGTCAATTAGAAAACTGTGACTATTATTCTCATGAGTTTTCTTAAATATTCTAAATCTGCCTTCCGTTGAAAAGAGTTTCTCAGCGAAGCATGCATATTTGATACTGACATTATTAGATTATATTGGGATTTAAGACGTAATTGAGATAATAGGTAACTTGGCAATAATGTACATTTATACATTTAGAAAGTGGCTTTGTAAGCCAAGTGTTAACCCAATGTAGATATGGGTGTCTGTATCCACTGACATTTTATTTCCGAGAGAAAATGGTGTCTTCTAAGCCGTCTTTTTTGTGTTAAATGCGGTGAAATTCAACTGGAAGTTAATTCATTTGAAACCTTGATAATTGGTTGCTTAAACACAATCAGAAGGTTAATGAATTAAAAATTAAGTTCCGTTGAATATTTGTTTATCTACTCATGTTACAAATATTAATCAAGAATTCCACTATGGATGTACATTGGAACAAAAGATTTCGTGTAAAATAAGGTTAAACCCGGTGATTAGTAATCAGTTAAAACCTTCCTGTGTATGTATTCTAAGTAGAAATAAGTTTTAAGTTCATCTTGCTTATATATATATATATATATATATATATATATATATATATATATATATATATATATATATATATATATATATATATATATATATATATATATAAAAGAGATGAAGTTGAAATATGCTTGGCTGACGTTTTCAATAGGTACATCATATTCCTACTTCTTCAGGCCGCTTAATGCAGTAACTGACACACAGTACATAGCATTTTTGAAAGAATCGCATTTCATTCATAAATATGCGCCAAAATCAAATGGCAAAACATGATTCTGTTTATATCATAACAATCTATTGTTGTCAAAGTACATTATGACGTCATAGTGCTATGTACTGTGTGTCAGTTACTGCATTAAACGGCCTGAAGAAGTAGGTAATAGAATGATTGACTGTCTCGGAAATACGACAGTTGCTTTTGTCACTTAAATATAAATAGACAAGTTAAATAAATAAATGCCTAGTAGTTATGTTTTGAAACAGTCCTAGACAGGAGAAAAGATGTGAGAGATAACTTTAATTAAACGTAAATTTTGTTAGACAATGGCATACGTATTACTGCAATCGTGGTAAGCAAATAACCTTGTAAAGCCAAGTGAATGCCATGAAATAATAATGGGTTAGTAAGAATGACACAATTACAGTATACCAATCAATTGCCGTCTCGTGGATTTAGATTAACAAGGTATCGCAGTGTTCAGCACATTAAATCAGCTTGTTAGGGAAAATGGGAAGAAATAATTCTCCCTAATTGGACACACAGATTGTCTCCGTGGTCTACTTATAGATCTGAATGAGGAAGTTTTATAAAGTCCTCATTTCTAAGGAAAAAGATTGACAAAGATGTAATTTTTTAAACTGTATGTCTTGAAAATTCATGATATTTTTTTTATCATGCGTTATTTTATTTATTAAACAACAAAATAACCTTGCTATGGAAATTAAGCTATGGAAATATTCCTCATAAAATTAATGTTCAAATTCATCGGTATGTTTACATATTGACATCATATCCTTCTGTATCTCTGATTTTGTTCATTCTTAAACTGTTTTACTCGTCAACGATGTCTCGTCCATTTATAACGAATTTGGAAATATCTCAATGAGTATTTCTGCAAAATGCTAGCAACGGAAATGACTACATATACAGATATACCTCAAGAATATTTTTATTACTATTCCCAATGACTATTCACTTGCTCCGAGCGGACTATTTAAATGTTATTTACATCACATACATCAATAGTTAACAATATTTCATTAATTCCAGTTGCCATGAACATTTTCAGCCAGACATTCAGTTATTGGATACTAACTATTACAGTCAATAAATACCGTTTAATGTCCATTCAACAGACAAAATGTCTACGTCTTCAATCATGATCCATTTTGCTTATATACACTGTCAATTGTAAATCTGACATATAGCCATTTGTATGTCAGGTCTGCAACCTTATATTTCTTCATTAAATCTGTCTTTCCATATATACGATCATCAATTTAAAGTTGATAGAAGGGAAAGACTGTCAACTTTATAGTATTTCATTTTGCACATTTGGCATTGGCACTTAGATTTATATATTCATATTCAAATGATAAAGACAATCCTAGTCTTTTTTTGGTAAATATTTGTATTTAATGCTATTCAAATTCATACTAAGAGTAACCTTTTTATTTAATTTGATATTTTATTTTATTTTGATGCTGACCTACAGTACTTTTTTCCTTAATTTAGCAAGGAAGAAAATAAAGAAATCATCAGTTTGGTTCAAAGTGTTACTTTCTAACAAGTAGTGTAACAAACATCACAAAGGACTCAACAACGTCCATACCTTCAAGTAAACCAATGTGTCTTTCAAATGTGGATGTGACATATATCTTCTGTGTACATATCTGTCTTATCCAAGGACTCCTACTTTATATTCCGGCTTTTGACCACAGATCACTATGGAGTAGACTATCATTAAAACGTTGCTTTCCGCTAACTGTCAGCATTTACCGATAACATAAATTGACAGTCACAACTCTACCTAGCCTTCATGGACGTCACGATATATTAGCACTGTTCAGAGATACAACAAGTACTAAACGAGTGATGAGTTGGGAATATTTCTTTGCAAGGAGATTGTCCATGTACAGTCTGTAAGCGATATTCTTTGAAGTGAATTTCTGATAAACATTAGAAAAGTTCGCACTACATAAAGTCACCTCACTATCACTTCACGTCTTTTGATTAGACGTTTTGAAAAAAAAGCTAATAAATTATTCATGACTAATGAACGTGAGATCAACGTTATGACTTTTAACAAAACAAGTATGCAGTTTTTCATGCCTTGCTTGTCATTAGTTTGGTTCAAAGCGTTACTTTAAAAAAAATACCTTGTAACAAATGTCATAACGGCAAAATAACATCCATAGTTTCAAGTAAACCAATGTGTCTTCCAACTGTGAATGTGTGGAATAAGATGAACTAAAATATATCGTCAGTATACATATCTGTCTGATTCAAGGAATTCTACTTTATTATATGATTGCAGTTGAAATACCGGGATCTATCAGTCACTACTGAAAATAACAATGGAACGTGTTATCAGTCACTAGTGACTGATATAACAATGACCCGACGTCATAAAACAACGCTCTGACGTCATGACATAACATTGTTGCTGAGGCGACAGGCTCATTCTGGGGTAAATGCAAGTCGATTTCGGTGAATATGCAAGGATTTGGCCATATAATAAAAAGAAAACTTGTCTTTTCTTGAGAAATACCATGTTTATCTCATCTCGTGAGATAGAAAAGTTATATATTTTCACTCGTTGGGGCGGGATAGCGTAGTGGTTAGCGCGTTCGGCGTCCGGCGTCCGGGGTTCGAATCCCGCCAGGGGCACGGCAACTTTGTCTGCAGTAGAGAACTGTTCTACACGCAGTAAGGTTTGGGTGCAATGCTACACTGAATTTCAGTGCAGTACCACCCATGGTTCGCTAGTTCCAGCAGCTGCTCGCAGGTTTCACCGCATTGCATAACCACATGGCTATGCAGGCTTTCTCTCTGCCATAATCCAGCAGCCGCGATATAAGTGAAATACTCTTGAAAGTGGGGTTAAACCCTAACTCACTCACTCACTATTTTCACTAGTGGCTGGGCTTTATACCTCACTCGATGAGATAACCATGGTATTAGTCATGAAAAGACAAATATCCTCTATTTATTGTCCGGTTTTCGATATAAAAAACCCCACTAAATTTAACTTTATATCATCACTATAGTGAGTAGACTATCACTATAACGTTGGTTTCCGGTAACTGTCTGCACTTACAGATAAAATACTTCTCTAGCTAGCCTTCATGGACGGTCACAACATACTGACACATATTCAGAGATGCAGCAAGTGCTCAACTAGTGATGCGTTGAGAATCCTCAATATTACATTGCAAGATGATTGTCCAAGTTCAGTTTGTAAGCAATATTCATGAAAGAGAATTTCTGATAAACATTAGAACATTTCGCACAACATGCAGTCACCTCACTGTCACTTCAAGTCTTTTGATGAAACGTTTTGGAAAAGTGGCTCCTAAATTATTCATGACTATTGGTTTTTAACATTTTACATCGTGAGATCAATATCATGACTTGTGACAGGTCACTTTTAACAAAACAAATATGCAGTTGTTCATGCCTTGCTTGATATTAATTTTTCAAGATGTTACTGCATTCTGCAATTTGTAAGATGTTTCTCATTTACTCGTTCCAACAAAATAGTGCATCAAATGGCCAGTGGCAAAATTATTTTATTTTGTTCAATATACGATGAAATGCATTTGTTGCATCAGCTATTGGCAGGGCATAAGACAAGTTTGGTTAGCTGTAATGCTAATACATTCAGAAAATAAACGCTACAAGAAGATTCATTATTATTTTCAAAATAGTTTATGTTTTGGTTTGTTGAATCCGTGTGTTTTTAAATCATAATTATTCGTCTTTATGTTGAATGCACATGCAAGTATTTGTAAATCAAATGAAAATAATTGTTATTTTGCTATGTTATCTTAAGATTAAAAGTGTACCGTTGTATGAATTTAAAAAAAAAATATATAGTAAATAAAGATTAATCATTTTCCTGGCCTGGATATTTTAATAATATAAAAGTCGATCATTGCATAACGATCAATTTAATTTTAGTTGAGGATTTGTATATAAAAACTCATTTCAGAACCACCCATTTTACTATGACAATAAGATGTTATATGATATAAGTTGGTCCTACTGCGGTAATAATAATGAAATTAATTGACTACTATTTTGTAAGTTATCCTTGTTAATCTTCCATATTTGATAAAACAAAAGTAATAGTGTATACCAACCTTGAGAACTTAGGTTACAAAACCTTCCCCCTTGAACCATTGTATTGTGTATAGCTATAACCTTCTTAGTGAAAAACTCTTGATTTATCCAGCTTTACACATTGTTTCTCTGATAATCCTCATAGCGACACTGCTTTGTCCCCAGTGACCCACATCAACCAACATGACGAGACAGTCTATGTACGAAAGACGTTATATTGTGCGACGACATTGAATGTTTATTTTCGTTCTACCCTTTTCAATTTTGTTATTAAGCACTCTTTTTTTCATAACGCTGATAGTACATGGCTGAATGTATGTTAACAACAATATTTAGGTACAATAACGTCTTTATCGTGACCTTGAAGAGTATATGTACAAGAGTATGTCTAAACACTAAGCATACAACCTGAAACTTTGTGTATTTCATTCTCAATAATAAGTAGCCTGTTATCAGGAAAAAAAATTTACTCCTTTTTTTCCACTTCCAAAACTCATTTAAAAGACTGACATCAATGGAAGTAAACGGTTCGGGGTTCACATTCACCCTTTCACAACATTTTAGAGGTAAACACGTGATTTAGCACTTCTTTTCCAAAAACACAAGGAACATTATATTTGTCATCACATGTCTTCTTTAAATAGAGGAAAATGCTCTCTCCATCAGATCAGTGTCACAAGATGAAAACCTCTTTTAAATCTCTTCTGAATGGTCTCATCAAGAGAGCGGAATGTCAAGTCAAATGTGGGCCACTGACTGATCAATCGAATTCTATGGTCACAGTTAATGTTTTTTCTGACAACAAGACACACTGAGAGACAGAGAAACAGGTCAAAAGCAATATACCCCCCGATAATCTCCCTCAGATTGCCATTTGCCATGTACGAACCATACGACAAATTGTGTATAATAAACAACCAACGTAATCATTAGGGTTATACAAATACCATATATTTTGCTGAAATTATACATACATCAATGTTTATTTTTTCTAAATATAGCGATGATAGGAATAATGTGTACGTTAAAAACAATTGGCATAGTTTTATTAATTTAAGACCGTATGAGATAACTGATAACTATTCTTGAAAATCAAATTATTAATAACACCGGTCCCTCGCTCTTGAAAAGACAAAATAATAAAATTAAGCCACTGCTGAGATTTAAAACACACATTTAAATGGTGAATTTTATTAAAACGATACAAAATCAACAGCAATACTGAGTAAGTTCCTTAATAACATCAATAACAAATAGCAATATTAACAATAACCAATTCCATGAAACGTCATTATATGTACTTTGGTCATAAAACAAATCCAAATATTTGATTTCGTTCATTTCCTGACGTTTTAGTTCCTTAATAATATTACACAGCTGGAGTGAGATGAATAACGAGAAAAGTAAATTAGTGAATTGGACCCCCTATGGACAGACACAAAATCCAAATACATCTCTCTATCTCATACCACAATGACACGCCACAGGCTGCAGATGAGTATTTGATAACATCAATAACCTGTAATCATTTAATGCAGTGTTTCTTTCACAGCCTTTTCACTACTTTTAACATGATAATTTACCTAACAGTAACCACCTCATCATTTGAAGTTACAACGCATTTGATTAAAAAACTATACAGTTTCCTAACTCCAAGAGAAATCTTTAGTGTTTAGCATGTCCGTTCCTGGATTATAAGTAAAAAAATGTTACATCTTGTGTATGGGAATAGCAATATCTAACATCTTTTGGGATTTCATTGATTGATCGAAAAACACTGTTTGAGGATCTATACAAGTCAGTTGATGGTGATGTCCGGGGAGAATTCAGAATAACCTACATGTATATTTATGAGTTTTTTTTTCTGAATGTACCCTTTTTACAATGCTACAAGCAATACATTATTTTTATCATAAATATGAACATGAATAGGCCATCAATACAATTCTCACTTTGATAATACGATGAATGTAGCATTCTCTTTATAATGGATTTTATGAATAAATGATAATAATAATAATCTGTTTACAGTAAAGGAGATATGAACGGCAATGTTTAAGTACATCACGTGATTGTGAGGTAAGCTAGTGTAAGATGGTGGGCTTTTTACTTGATATGTTCATGAGCACTTTGCTGTTGTTTATTGAGTTTATCCTAACAAGATAGCATTAAGGGGCAGTAGCACATTTTTCGCTGACATACGAGTAAGTCGATGAAATGTAAAACACGATGAAAAGTTAAAACAATTAGTGTACATGGTTCTGTAAAGCCATGGGAGTCGTTTTTGTAATTCGAAATAATAAAATGTGTTCGCAATTTTTGCTTTATAAGCAACACGGTTATTACCACTACGGATAATTGGTTTATGTAATAAGATGTTTTACCCTTTTAAGTAAATATACATGACATAAACTATCATTTTAGATGGGCAATTTGAAAAAATAAAATTTGCAAAAAACGTGCTTCTACCCCTTTAAGGAGAGATGGGACTTGCTTATGGTAACATTTTGCGACAACAATGTACTGTTGTGAATAAATCAAACAATATATGGACTACGTTGTTTTCTTACATTTTTGGATAAAAGACATAGAAACTTTTGAAAAAATAAACGAATATATTTATTCTATATAAACTAAAATGTTTGATTTCATCGTCCCATTTCTCCTTAAGAATCGACAGCGAAGCATTGCTTATGTAGAGTACAGCATAACTGTATCAATAACATTGTATCCATTCTTACAGTAGAAGATTTGTGCAAAACCTGAACAGAATCGGATGAATAGTTTGTTTCTGCATCGGTTGGACAAATTAAAATCTAGGAGTATGACTAAGTACAACAAAGTAATTAGTCCAACAGATTACATCACCAAATCGTTTATGATTCGGCATTGCACCTTTTCTAGAAGTTTAGAAGATTTGTACATAATTGTGAAGAATCGGATAAATATTTTTTCAGCAGTTGGTCGGACAAAACAGTTTGAGAGTGGAAGAACTATGATTATGAACCTGAAAGAGGCAATGAATACAATAGTTTGTGTTTAAAATTAGTGTAGCATTCCCTTATTTCTCTCTTCAGACTGTGGTTTGTTTTGAATTAAAAAAATGTGGTCATCATAAAGGTGAAGGAACTTCAGTCTTCTCAACGGTTACGGGATGCTCAGTTTGAACCAACGTCACTGATTGCACAACTAACTTTGATTGGAACCAATCAGGATTCAATATCGCTAGCCATGAATGCGCCCAACTTACAACATAGATTACGTGGGAAGAAATGACATGCATAGACTATGTTGGGAAAAACTTTGTAATGGTAGTTAGTTAAAAATTGATAAGGTGTATGTGTTTGCACTTTGTAATACTATTCTTACTGAAAAGAAGTGATATCACGAACATTTAATAATAACATTTTCAAAGTTACCAATGACTAAGTAATACTCCCCGATCAATAAAGATAATCTTTTAAACAAATATAAATTGTTTGGTTAAGCCATGGGAATTCATTTCTCTTTGATTGGCCATTTGGATGACCACTCGGAGGGTAGTTCAAGTGATCTTACTGATGATGCAATACAAAATTTAGAAAACATTATTTGGAAAAAAGGGTTTAGCGCCTTTAATCAACGTATAGTTCAGGGTGCAACAAATTATACACTCCTAAAATTGTCTTATGATCAATATAAGTGTATTAACATTAATGTTTTTGACTGATGCAGTCCTCTAATGATAACGTATCATTCGTTGCATACACATGGTATGTCAAATTCTTTATATCGTCATGACTAAGGAACTTCCTGGTTGTGAAAAACCAATAAGTTAAACTACTGCTACACAACTTTAATTAAGTTTACCAAAATGACATGTTTGTACATTTCACATTCACCTCAAGTGGTTTTAATCAAAATACAATTTCTAAGATAATCCAACTTTTATAAGAAGACAGATGAGAAAGGTCTGGGTATATAAATAAATAATGACCTTTCAATTCCACAGTATAATTAATGTCATTGACTTATGCAGTCCTCTAATGATAACGTATCATTCGTTGCATACACATAGTATGCCAACTACTGTATACCGTCATGACTAAGGACCTTCCTGGTTGTGAAAAACTATAAAACAAACAACTATATTTTATTTCATTGTTTTAACATTGTAAGCTCGTTTAAGAGTTTCGTAAAGAACAATGTTAAAAGTGACATTACTTGTTGAATAGATATCCTCTCCGTTTTCTAAACATTTTTTAAATAAGACATGAATGATTGATTTTTAATTTAATGTTCTATTTGGGTTTCACGGTCCATCAGTTAAATGGTCGTAAGCAAATATCTATAATTCAAACAAATATAACTACACTCTATATACCCAAAGGGACATGATTGATTCTTTTCAAATTGTATCAAATTAACAAATAAAATTGTTCAGATTTGTCCAACAGCAGAACTTCCACCAACAGTCCTTTTGTATACATCATTGACTTGAGGGGCCAGAAAGTTCAGTGTTCAGTAATGAACTATAAACCTCTAGTAAGGTCACACTATTGAAAGCCCCGGGCATTCCTGGGGAAAGGCCAGTACAGAGAAATAAGGCACACATTCCACACATCAGGATATATTGTAATGTATCACAGAAGTGGGTGACAATATCATGTTATCGATCGATTTAGTTACAATGATGCTGTATGACGACGTTTATTCACATTAAAATGTGGGCATCTGATACACTGAGTAAACTCCAAATCATTTTGAGATAAACCTATTTGTTTGGAAAGGTTTTGACTTATAATATCAATTACATATGTTCGAGTAGTTATCTTGTACATAAAGCGCCTTCAGCAACATACATGTATTTCACGACATTTGTTCTGATGGGAGAAGGTGTGATAAATAAATTAATATTCTGCCCATGGATATCGGACGCTAAGAGTGTAAGGGAAAACATCTGAATAACAACTTTTTTTATTATGAACCAAATGGTCAGGACATGTTGTTCTACCAATCTATGTAGTGTTGTTTGCCCGAACCTTGAGCATATTATGATGGCACGTGGTCCTGTGCATAGCTCAGTCGACCGCTGTCAGTGAAGTTCAGCATCAATGGGCGTGGCTCGCCTGATGGCTTGGTTACCCGCCTCATTGCTGAAAGAAAACTGAGAGTTTGAAGGGTGATTCCCTGCCCCACACTGAGACATGAGTTGAGAGGCTCGTGGTGTCATCTTGGGCAAGGGACTTTATTCGAAATGTGCTTCTGTTCACTCAGCAGTACAATTGAGTACCTCGTTTGGAAGTGCAAGCAATGTGACAGATAACCTTCGAGCGCCTTAATTGGTAGCACAGATTGCATACTCCAAGGGCAGTTGAGAATGAAAATGGAACGATGTTGGTCCTCATACCAGGGTAATAATGTGTGAAGCGCTTTGAGCATGGCCCTTTGTGTTGTTGAGTTCAGCGATATAAGCTTCCTTATTATTTATCCTCATTATTATCCAACATTTAAAGTGCGCTCTAGAATAGACTATTATTAAATATCATAACGTTTTTTTCAAGGAAATCAATTTTTTTTAAATCTCAAACTGATTTAACTTTTTTTGGAATGAACAAGATGCTGATAAATAAATTAGGCACTTGTTGGGTTTCAAATTCAAAAGGGGCCAGAAGGTTCAGTATTTAGTACTGAACTATAAATCTCTAGTGAGGTCACACTAATGAAAGCCCCGGGCATTCCTGGGGAAAGGCCAGCACAGAGAAATAAGGCACACATCAGGATATATTGTAATTATTTCTTACGTTGAAGTTTACACGGATTCCCGAACGTTGGTTGGTTGAGAGCACGGTCATGTGATCAAAATTTCAAAGTTCATTATCCATGAACTCTTGGAAAATCATTCATACTCGTGTGAACGCTTTAAGGTCGTAGTAACTTTCGCCGTAGATCTAGACTACTTTCGTGATTGAGCCTGCTTTTCTTCGCAAATTTTCAACGGTTACCAATCAGCCTACCACAATTATTTATTTTACTGAATGACATAATCTCAACATCATACTACCTTCTCAATTGTCAAACTATATAAAACATTTCAATAAAAGATTGCAAAAAACTGTTTGCTGTTGAACGAAGCGAGTCAGTAGTCTATAGACCTATAGAACCGAAAGACATTCACGCTGGCTGAATACAAATTATGCAATCTATAAGCACATACTCACAATCTAACCATTATGAACTAAGGGGAATCGGATCTGAGCAGTCATGGTAATGAAATATTTCTTTTCCGACGGTTGTTTACATAATATTGATGAGGATATAACAGCCATGACGTCATTCAAAGGACGGATAACTCTGATCTCGTGTCCATGAAAGACTAGATTTTATTACGCTTCTCTCAGCTTCAAACAGGTAATCACGAAACATAACGTAAGAAATTATAAGAATTGAATGTCAAGCTCGCCTCGTTCATGGAAGTTTGAAGCCCTCTTTGAAATCTTTCATTTTCCAGTGCAAACACACAAACTGACATTCAATTCTTAAATGTATCACAGAAGTGGGTGAACATATCTTTTTATCGATCGATGTGGTGACAATATTGATGCATGACAACGTTTATTCACATTAAAATGTGTGCATCTGATACACTCACAGGACAAAACGTTGTGGAATCTGCTTACCGGATCCTTCCGGATTCTTCAGGATCCGCCAATATTTGGGAGAATCCGGAACGAACAGGCAAATGGATTCCACCATTTTTTTGTCCTGTGACTGAGTAAACTCCAAAACATTTTGAGATAAACCTGTTTGTTTGGAAAGGTTTTGACTTCTAATAGCAATTGAATATGTGCGAGTATTTATCTTGTACATAAAACACCTTCAGCAACATATATGTATGTCACAACAATTTGTTCTGATGGGAGAAGGTGTGATAATGAATAATCTGCCCATGTACATCGGAAGCTAAGAGTTAAGGAAACCAATCTGAATAACAACTTTTGTTTATTATGAACCAAATGTTCGTTTGAGGACATGTTGTTCTACCAATCTATTTAGTGCTGTTTGTCCAGGCCTTGAACATGTAATCCAACATTTAAAGTGCGCTCTAGAAATAGACTATTATTAAATAAAACATTTTTTTTTAAAAGTCTCAAACTGATTTTACTTGTTTTTGAATGTACAAAATGCTGATAAATAAATTAGGCACTTGTTGGGTTTTCAAATTCCGTCCGGGTACCATCTAGATTTGTTCACTTACCATCACTATCTTCAGAAAATGTTCCAGGTATATAGTATCTAATTAAAATGCCTTCTATGTGTCAAATATTATATTGATATAAGTGCATTTCCATCCTCTTTCCCAACTGTGTTCGATGGTGTTCCTTCATAGTACAGATAAACCATTCTTTAATAATAGATTTATTTTACCCATTCTCTGGTAAATTAGCAGCTTAGGCAAATAAGAGTTTAACGCAGAATTAGACTCCGGGGAGCAGTTACTATTTGATGAATGTTCACTCTTTAATTAACCCAGTTTTCAACATTACTTCATGGTTTTAGATACTTTAGCAGCATTAGTGCATCTAATTCTTGATCTCTCGCCAGGGAACGTCA
The DNA here is from genome assembly GCA_936450465.1 of Gibbula magus. Classification (NCBI taxonomy): domain Eukaryota; kingdom Metazoa; phylum Mollusca; class Gastropoda; order Trochida; family Trochidae; genus Gibbula; species Gibbula magus. Next base: position 40,443,999 of record OW388306.1, on the reverse strand, counting down.
TGTGTATCATTTGTCGTAAAGTAGACTTTCTTCAAGACAAATTAGTCAGATTATTTAATTATTTCGAACAAACAGTTCCACTATATAGTCAAATGTTGTCACTTGACATAAGAGAAAAATAATAAATGTGCGAGTATACCATGCAAATATTCCTTATCATATTCATTAAATGAAGATATTCAGGATAATAGGCTATTTTATTGACTTATGGGTTGAAGGGGCTCACTTGGTTTAAACATATTTTTATTTCAAAATAATAAATGAAATTTAGGATTGGCAAACAAGCAAACACTGCATATGTGATTAAGCTAGGTTCAACCTTACTTCCTGGTTTTAGATTCTTTAATAGCATTAGTGCCTCTAATTATTGATCTCTCGCCAGGGACCATCATTTGTGTCATTTGTCGTAAGGTAGACCTTCTTCAAGACTATCATTTATTTATTATTTTTCTAACAAACAGTGCCAATATATAAGCTATTGAAATTAACTAAATTATAACATTTTAAAATAAAAGTTAAATAAATTCTGAAACAGTGTCTTGATTTATTGAACCCTCAAACTGAACGATTTGCTAATTGCATATCTATGGCATGTTGTGTGATATTCTCTCTATGTAGACACATTCGAAGTTATATCAATTTAAGCTTGGGCATTCTTTAATTTCGTCCCATTAAATCTTATTGCTAAGTATATCAATGAAGGAACGATCTTCTACCTATTTTCGATAATGAGAAGGAGTTTCAGCCCTCCTGTAAACTTTCTTGTGGTTATTTGGTATCATTGAATGTCTGGAGTGTACAACGTCTATGAATAATGTATTTCAGGATTCTTCGTTAGCAATGGATGAGATGTTAGAGCCGATTATGACAGAACGTTTCGTTAAATATGGGTGTAAAGGTTCAGATAACACATATGTATAATATTGTAACATGCTTCACATTGTAAAGTAATAACATCTGTATACACTCAACAGAACGTCTTTTATGTTACTTCGCTTTACCCACTGACACAATTCAAAATCTTGCCCCAATCATGATCATGAGAGGTAAATTAGTTAATCACACTGTTTGTAGAGCAAGCAAATTTACATGTGTATGTAAACCTTTCATCGAAATAAACGGTACACATAAATGCCCCAAGACAACTTACAAGAATAACATTATGTGACAATTAAGATATTATGTCTATAAGAACGATAACAAGGTTATTACATTGCCCCATGATTTAGACGAATGTGTAAAAACATAATTACATACAATTACAAATGGCTCATTGGTATATATAAATATACAGCCTAAATGTTTTTTGATTACACTCACTTAAATCTCAATGCCAATCAGAAGCCTAACTGTTGAAATTTAACATCAAATTATTTGAGAACTGCTTTGTATGTATATTGCCTCTTGTGATACAGGATACAAATATGTTAATTAGTCCCATGAACACTCAAATTCTGTCTGCAATACACAAGTATTTTGTTCCAGTAAAGAGCAATAAGAACTAAGAATTCCATTACAAGCAAAATAATGCGATATCCCGGGAGATGCAAAGGAGCAGACAAAGAGTATATAACTTTACTCTAGACACTATGTTTCGTAACAATATATTCTTGTTTATCTGGTCTCTGATGGGTCAAAAGTGATTAAGTGACATGTTCCCCTTCTAATAACTTGTCTCTAATATTAATCGATTCGCAATAAACCTTTATAGCCCCCATCTGAAACGAAATTGCCAAGTTTTCTCGTTGTCAAGGGTTTGTTTTTGCCTTATGTTGGTATATATTTCATCTACTGTAGCTCATTGTAAACTTACTTAAATTTAAGCAGAGATACACGAAACTTATCTAATGTAAATATAATCGGGAAGAAATTAAGTATGACATTTAGTCTCATACTTGTGAACTTTAACAGCTTGTCTAACATTGTTACATTTGGGATAATAATACCTTCAATAGTACAAATTCATGTACTTTTTAGTGCTGAGTCCCTTGCGGGATTCGAGTTTGTCTTTTACAATATGCATGGGATCGTGATTACTTTACTTGTCTGTGTTTAGCTTAATAGGCTCTGGAGAAAGAAAGATTGATTGCCGATAAAATGGGGGTTTAGTAAGTATATCCCCTGAGGAAACTAGCAGGGAATGAAAGCATTACAGAAACACACATAGGTGATCAATCGTTTCCTTCGAATCAAATCAAATCCATCCAAACATTTTATGTCAAGATTTAAACAAACTTGTATTGATTTAGATATACAGGCATTGTATAAAAAAATAAACAATTCAAGCTTTTTAAAGCCCTGTGCGTCAAGTAAGAGTATATTTGAACACGAATTTTACTTAAACATATCATCTGATACTGATCTATTTCAAGCACTTGCTAGGTTTAGATATTTAGCAAACAATCTGAAAGTACAAAAGCAGCGTTATAGTAACGCAGATGTAGATTGTTCTATCTTAATGTGTGATAAATGTAATTTAAGTGCTACAGAAGATGAGTTTCACTTTATTATTGTGTGCCCATACTTAATAAATATACATAAATATGCAACCGTTAACGCCACAAATGGCTGCAACCGTTGAAAGAACAAAACTAATGTTCACATAAAAACAATTTGCTTTTATTTTTGTAAGTGCTAAAACAAAGTTTATTAGTGATAGTAATAGTTGTACTATGTTGAGACTTACAACAATAAATGTCTGTTTAACTCATAGTAAATCTTTTTCTGTAACGGCATTATACACTGGGGGAATGATTAATGTGGCATTCACAGTTGAAACGTTTGTATTTACCTTTATGGCCTACCTCGGACCTTGATTATCGCTGCAAATTATTGGTAACTAATAAATGTAAACATTACAGAAAAAGATAATTAAGGAAATTATATTTGGAAAACATGCTTTATATAGTTCACTTCTCAAGTTCATTTTTACTAAATTGGTTAGGGAATGTAGATGTTTTATCAGGCAAAATTAGTGTATACTTAATTTATGTGGTAAATACTTGTTTATAGAAAGATAGTTATGGTATTATAAGTTACCATGTATCTGCGGGTTTTCTATGGAGACAGAGACAGAATACAATATATTGAAAAAAAAGTACCTGCTGAAAAGTTAATCCTGTGGGAAATCTTGGCTTCAATACTTATCCGAACGAAATGTTCAAGGCACTCTGGAGTACTGAACTATGACTGATTAATGTTTATCATGAAACCTGTTGTGAGAAAGCTATACAAGGGGAGTTTCATGAACATATTCGGATTCACTGCACTATATTTAATGTAAAGGCGACGTCTCATGTTTGTCATAGAATATGACAAATTATTCAATCGTGAGAAAAAAATCAATGCTCCATTTTAACTCATTAAGGCCGAGAGCCGCACATATGCAACAGATTAATGAGCTCCTCACAGTGAGTGACGCATATATGTATCAGCTAAAAGCAGCGTTTGTTCAGCAAGTGACGCATATATGCGTTCTCACTGTTTTATTGCAGAAAACCCAATATTTTCACGTTCGTAGCGATGTCAGGGAACACTTATTGCAGTCATAAATGTAGATCTCTAAATGTATTGGCTACATGTATGTTTTGAAATCGTTTACTGCAAGTATGTATTACAAAGACAAAAAATACATGGAATGAATGCAAGTCAGCATAACGTAATAACTTAATCATTACCCATAAACCATATAATATATTTCAATTGTATTTTGAGTTCGGTTGATGAAAGTGTCAGCTTGGGTATCTCATATAACAATACATTCGGTGTAATTAGTGATTTCTTTTGATTCATTGGCACTTAATGCAAGATGCGGTATCATTTACGGGATTGAGTCTTACGCGAATACACAGTCAATTAGAGTATAGAAATAACATATTTGAAAGTCAGGTGACAGGTGCGTGACCGATGTAAAAAAGCATATTATTGGACAACCTTCTTAGTAAAGTCACGCCTCTGTCTGTAGTGTTTTATGCAATCATGTTTGAGCATCTCATGTCAATGATGTCTTGCACATTTACTTCAAATACGATGTATGTTGAGCGATGACAAAGAGTTTTAGATATTTCAAATATATTCAAGAATATAAACATCATTGATTTGTTTCATTAGTCCTCCTTTTGATTAGTTCCCTTTCATGCTGACAACCATGGCAAATCAAGTGTCCCTCTCTGTGACAGGCTTCTCAATAATTACAAGTCTGCACAACATTTGTAAATGAACACATGTCAGTGAGAAAGAGGATTATTGAAGATGTTTATATAATGTATTATTTTGTGTTCACTGTCAGCGATAGATATAAATAAAACACGTTTTAATCACATTCATAAACTTGCTTGCATTAATTTAGTGTTTTATCAGGATGACAAACTGGATTGTGCCACTTTTAGAGGCTTACATACACATTATCTAGTTACGTTAAATAATGTGCAGGGACTCAATGCCTATGATATATATAAAACACTTACAGTTAGAAGGGGTTGAAAAGAACACAAATTCAGTTTGCTTTGTTATTCAGTCAGCTTGTTTGTTCTCAATTTTCAATTTGCGATATTTCGGAAGAAGCTGAATAGCCAATAGAAAAATAACGAATTAACTTGCCAAATTGTCTTTTGACGCCAAATTGTGCGTTTTTATGATTAGTTAATGTAACACACTTTGCATCAACAATAAACAAGCTGTGTATCTCCATTCAAGCTGGTATTTTACCACCTGTGCTTTGGAATTTTAGGCCACGCCCCGTAATATTTCAACCTTTATTACAAGTATCTCACGACTGGTCATCGCGCATATGAACAATATACTATTGGACAGTTGCACTGTTATAATAAAAGTCTCATCTAGGACATAAAAATTATCCCAAATTTAAAAACATGTAATAAGTGCCAAACAGTTACAAGCGATACAGACCAAGCATACATATAAATTTAGGTAAATGAAACGAGCATCACGACGTTCACCTTTGCACTTTGAGTAAAAATATTTTTTTACAGGATTGTAATTTTGGCAAACTTACATTATCACAGCACTGAACATATCATAATTGTTCATCTGTAAGATCTAACAATTTATCACTAACAAGCAGCAAATAAATACAACATCCGATATTTTAATGTTACATAATTTACAATAGTTCCGTACAACCCATTTCCTGTCCACTTTTGATAGTTATACAAGACACAACAATCAGTCATGTTTATGATATGCCACTCGCTCTCGCTAAATCAGAGATGACGAAGCCTAATTGGTCTCGCTGCAGCCAGGTGCTAGTGAGGCTGGTAGCCTAGGCGTTAAACTGTTAATTACCTGTCGGCGTTAATGAGTTAAAGTAAAGTCAATTTGGAAGACTTGTTTGAAAAGATTGCACTTGTACTTTTTCAAAAGCATATACTTTGAAAACTACTGAACCTTCTTATTTAAATGTGCCAAATACAGTTGGATACCATCTCTTATGAAACATTTATTTTTCACTTTTAATGATAAATAGCATGACTACAGTAAAAAGAAATCTTTAAACTATATTTCATTAATTTGATAACACAAAATCAAACCAAAAAATTTTGTTTTGAGAAGTCGTTAAGATCATGTTATCAAATAATACAAATGCATTTGGAGATGTAGATCAAATTCTGTTGTGAACTAAGAGACATCAAGATGGTATATACAAATATACTTTTATCACAACTGAATTACTACAACACCAGCATCTTTACATAAAGACATTCCATTTGTACACACACAATACTAGTTCAGTATATATTGCCTACTGACGATAAATGGAAATACGTAAATCTGCGTTTGTGACATAGCATCTATCATATATCATATATTGTCTACCTTAGGGTCTGTCCAAGGGCATTACTGTTCCTAACAATGTCCCGAAAACCCATTTCATTTCTGAACATTGTTTTGGACCATAATGTTATGAGTTTGTATTGTACATGTGGGACAGTAATCTGAATATATTGTTTTAACTGAATGCTATTATCTTTGTTTTCCATGGTTTAAGATTGTAAGATGTTTGAAAGGAAACAAGGAGAAGAAAATAAAGTTATGGGCTTGAGTCCATCAGAAAAATAATCACTATATTAGGTTGAACGTTTTCATTTTCTATAATTACCTGTCTACCATGGTCATTTAAATGCAAACAACATTTCAGCTTTATGGGACATTTACATTTGGTTCTCGGGCAGAATGTTAAAACTGTTTTGATGACATGTTTCATCAGACCTTTATAAAGGATCACAGACATTGGGACTGTTTACAAGACTTCAGCTCTGTGCAGGAGAAAAAAGAACTGGTACTCATCAAACATCAATCTTACCTGATTGAATATCACATAGGACTTTCTTCTCTCTTTCTCTCGATTCAATACAATACAATACAGATTTCAGATCTGCTCATTGACTGACTCTGACCACCACTGAACCCTTTGTAGAAACTGTTAGTAAGTGTAGTCAGTGTTCGTTAGGGAGCGTCGTGCAGATGTTATACAATTATTTACCTGAACAGGTCTTTGTAGACATACACAATATGAAGGCATAATAAATCCAAAGAAATAAGGAAAGAAACATTAATTGTCTAGTCTTGTGAATCGGACGAACATATATGGCCATGTGTCGGAGAATAGAAGGGACTCTCAGACAAGTTGAACAAACAATTATTTCTCTGAGAATTATGTTCTCCCGTGTTTTACGTAATGGATCAAAACCGTGTCAGAGGCTTTGTTTGTGGAGTATACTCCACAAACAAAGCCGAGGACCAGGTTTTGATCTTACTTATAAACCGACAGAAATTATGACTTACATGTAGATATAATTTCAATATATTGTCTTCACGTGGCTTCATTGGTATATACTGCTGGGATTTCAACTGCTATGAAGAGAGCACACCCGCGCCCTTCACGTGCTTTGGCTCGCTACCCACGCCGTGCACGTGAGCTGCATGCGCTATCTGCCTCGTGGAGTTCACATGATTGTCCCTGTGGAAAATACATCATTCTTTCCTGGGCCTTTATAGCCGAGTTGTCAAAGGCGCCAGTTTAGTAAGCGGGTGGTGCAGGGTTCGAAACCAGGCATTCAAAGCTTATTTTTGTGATTTGTGATTTGTCAAAAATGTGATATTTTGTGATGGTATTTATTCGAAGAAGGACTTTGAATCAAAGTATTTCAAAACTTGTATAATTCCCAATCAAAATAAATTTCCGATAGATTCAAGAGAAAGCCCTGGGCATTCCTGGAGAACGCCCGGCAAACTGACAATAGAGGTTTACCTGGTAAAAGTAGAACCTAATATAACAATAGAGTGACGTCACTAGAGGTTTATGAAAACATATCCATACCATATTATTTTCCTTTCAGTAAAATACTAGTTTTTGATTGGCTAACGGTCGATAAATAACCCAAGGGAGAAGCATACACCTTATATAATGTATCACACGAGTGTCATGTTATCAGATGGATTATTTTAGTCTTCATTAAAAATATGTAGCAAGACAATTATGTTATCAATAAAAACATATCTGACAAAGTGTTTTTTTGTAAAAAGAGAATGTTGGTTAACATCAAGACTATTCATGAATTATAACTTTTTATGTTTGTATGATACTTACAAAACTTAGGAAAGTGTCCTTGTTTCATGCTACTTCATCTGAACATACGGACTTGGTATATATTGACTTTTCAGTGATGTTTTTCTTTACTTCAAAGAAGAAAGAGACATTCCATGTCGTCTCATATCTTGATTTTTTTAACTGTTCGAATTTCTTTTTATCAATTGTCTTCTTATCTGTCTGCAGAATTCCTTCTGGATATAACCTCGATTTGGTTTTTACTTAAAATATCAATACATGGTTTTGTACAAATATATTTTTTATTAATAACAGACAACATGTCGTATATGTGTGATGTTGCTTTTATAAATACTACTCATAGCGCCCTTATTATATAAGCAATTTATTTTTTCAAATTAAAGGGGCAGTAGCACGTTTTTTCGCTCGAATAAGTTGATAAAATGTATTTGAAAAATAATGTCACCAATAGTAAAACAGCGTTCTCTGTTCGGAAAATTAAGTTAAAAAATAAGTTAACGTGGTTTTGTAAACCCGTGGAAATCGTTTTTGTAATTCGAAATAATAAATTGTGTTCACAATAAAATGGCCATCATGCAATTTTTGATTTATATACAGCATCGTTTTTACCACTACGGATAATCCGTTTGTGTAATACGATGTTTTACCCTCTTAAGTTAATTTAAATGACATAAACTATCATTATGAATGGGAAGTTTGAACAAATAAATTTTGCAAAAAACGTGCTTCTGCCCCTGTAAAGGTAAATTATTAGCTGAGGCAAACATAATATTGAAGCAGTTGAGATGAATGTTGTCTCTCCTTGACCCTGTTCTTTATTATTAAATCGACTACTTGCAGAATTGATTATGCGTTATGTCTTATTTCTGTTCATTTTCACAATTCTATCTCTTCTGGTAGATTTTCTCACACGCTAACAATATGTATTTGTTATTCTTTATTCTGATACATTATTCTTTTGGCCAAGAGGACAAATTATAAACATTAATACAAAAACAAAATTCAATTGCACGAAAGCTGACAGACTAACGCAAAATAGATAGTAATATATATCTTTGTATCAAAAGCGATGAAAGATATGTAATATATTTGGATAACTTTACAGTGAGCTATATCACTGCCAAGTGTAAACAATTTAAGGGTTTTAAAAATGATGCACATTTTCCACTCACCAAGTTTGGCTGACCTATGAATATAAAAAATAATAAAATCAATGTATCCTACGTTAGACCTTCTTTGTGACAACAGGCCGATTATTACTTTTCACATGACAGTTTAACTGTTGAGCCACTGTAGCACTGTGCTGCCACTGGATATTGGAAAGTAAAGCAGGTGTTCTGTTATACCATTCAGTATTATATTCAGTTTAAAGGGGCAGTAGCATGTTTTTCGCTGAAATTAGGCGATGAAATGTATTTGAAAACTAATGTCACCAATAGTAAAACACAAATATTAAAATCAAGTTAAAAAATGAGTGTACATGGTTCCGTAAAGCCATGGGAATTGTTTTTGTTCACAATAAAATCGCCGCTGTGCAATTTTTGCTTTATTGAAATTGAAAGAAATACAATTTTTTAAAAACGTGCCACTGCCCATTTAAGGTAATCAGTACAGATTAAAGGCAGAGTAAAAGAGAGAGAGAGAGAGAGAGAGAGAGAGAGAGAGAGAGAGAGAGAGACACAGAGACACACAGAGAGACACAGAGAGAGTATTTATTTAATAACTTAAACTTGGGCAAAACTTACCCAATTGCTGTTCCATCTGCACACTTCAGATCGTATGTTCACAAAGTAATGTATCTACTACCATACTCATAGACAGAATGGGACTCAAATGGAGGTAACTAAAATCAAGTTGTCCTGTATTGAATTGATTGATATGTTTTATGCTGGGAACATGTATCTGAATGTAGAATGACTTCAATTCAAATAAATAACAATAAGTGCCTAGTTAATGTCCTCTTCTGTAGTTTATACTGCAACACAGGACAAAAAGGTTTAGAATCCGCCTAGCGACCTGTGAAATAATTATTTCTTAGCCATAAAATCAGTTGTCTTCTATATCAGGAGTATCATCTCGCTGATTGTTCTAGTCCATTTAGACAAAACATATATCATATTTAATTACTTAATGGGATTTCAGGATATTTACAGAGATAAAGATAGCTTTATGTGTCTCTGTACGTCACCTTGTCTCATATGGAGGAAGATTGTTGTGTGTCTGTAGCCTTAAGCTACAAGAGCCAATCATTTATCTTTGGACAATTATGATCTTTTATATTTTAGCAAATATCTTCTCTACAGAATAGCTCCAATGGCTTTAATGGATAAACAAAAGTATAGGTATTGAGACAAGAGCAAAGTGATACTACACTTTGTCCTCACATTGATACATATCCAAGAACTAGAACACATAATATGTTTGCGGGAGAGACATTCATGTATGCCCTTTCCTTTCAAAAAGGGTTTTAATTTTATTTTAATTCAAGATTTATGGCAGTTCGTTCTTATACATGTTTTTTTGTAAAATGTTAAGGTTGAAGTTGAAGACAGAAAACTTAGAGAACACTTAACTCTCATTACAAAATGAAAACAAACGTTTAATTATCTATAAAATGACAGGCCAATTATATGAAAAGAGATGATTTATGATGAATCTGAAGGACAAAGAAGATAAAACAATGTCTTTTGTTATGTGATTTGAGATTACCCAAATTTTCAAATTCGCCGTTTTTGACAGTGTTTAGTTTCAAATGTTTAACTATTAATCCATCTAATATACACAGTAAAAAAAGTTAAGCACCCCCAAATTAAAAGTTGTATACCATTTTGGATTTTTGATCATGTTATTCAATTCGATAGACAGCCCAAATATGGTATTCTGGTTAGGAACTGGTGTGGTTTCTTTTATGGAACGGTTCTCACGAACGGAGCTATTGGCATGCATATCATGCAACCCATGATTTCAGCAAAATGCAGTTTCACCCTTCGACTTACCATGGCTAAATAAATGCCTTTTACGGCTTCAATGTCAGTTCAATATACAACATTCATGAACAATGCCATGAAGGAGATTGTCCGAGGCTACGAGATGGCAAATTATTGGACAGCATTTAGCAGGTTTCTCGTACAAGGAAATTGGGAGAAGAACTGGTTACCACTATTCGGTCATCAGTCGTTTAGTGAGGAAACATGCCCAAACTAACCGTGTTCTCGATCGACCACGTTCCGGAAGGCCCTGAGCTACCACATTGCAAGAGGACAGGAACCTATTGCGTCATTAACGATGTCAACCGTTTGCGTCAAGTACCGTCTTGAAACAAGCCTGGCTACCCTATAGACGTATCAGCAATCAGACGGTGAGGAACCGGCTCAAAGCAGCCGGTTTAAGGTCTCGACGTGTCATCAGACGTCCAAACCTTACTAATTGTCATAAACGGGATCGTAGGATGTGGTGTCGTGACCGGCAGCGTTGGAACCTGAGGTCATGGAGACGTATCCACTGGTCAGACGAAAGTCGTTCCTCCTCCATACTGTTGACGGGCGAATCAGAGTTTGGAGAGTCAAGAACAGTCGATACACACCAAGGAATATTCTTCCAAGGGTTCAATATGGTGGAGGATCCGTTATGGTGTGGGGTTGTTTTTCTTTTGATTGCAAGTTGGGATTTGGTGACACTAAAAGGCACACTTACCGGCGTTCGCTACATTGCAGAAGTGTTGGATTCAGTTGTGATTGACCATTTTTATGATCACAGACTTGCAACTCGACCCCTGTTCATGGATGATAATGCTCGGCCTCACCGTTCACGAGCTGTGACTCAACATCTGGAGAACAATGCTATTTCTCGTATCCCCTGGCCAGCATTTTCTCCAGATTTGAATCCCATCGAGCATGTCTGGGACATGATTGGTCGACGTCTACAGAGAAGGAGCCCTGCTCCACACAATCTAAGACAACTGGAGGCCGCACTTCACGATGAGTGGCAGCAAATCCCAATGGAAGAATTAAAGAACCTTGTCAGGGGTATGCCCATAAGACTGGCAGCAGTACTTCAGGCACGCGGTGGCAGCACACAATATTGACACTAAATCGTTCCTAAGACAATGGCACGGGTTATTCAGTATGATTTCTTCATCATGTTCAGCCGTCAAACTTGAAATGACAATACATTTACGAGTCTGTGTTTTTCACCATTTTCGAAAGTGACTAGATAAGTATATATTGGTGTCTGTATCCGTTTATACTTTATTTCAGAGAGAAAGTGATGTCTGTTAAGCTTTCTTTATTTACCATATCAATGTGGTAAGATGAATCATTCACTGCGATTCAACCATAAGTTGATAAGAGGTCGGCATAAACTTAAATGAATTGAGATTTATGGGACAGTCAACATCAGAATCGACTTTTGACTGCTATATTTAAGTTCAGGAATGCCGGACACACAACAGCATTTCATATACTTATTTTATCGTAAATAATAATTTATTTTATTGGTAATCATAATTTGAAATACCAACATTTGTACCACACACATGACTAATATAGTGAAACAACAAAAACAGAGAAACGGGGAATGATTCAATAGAAATGGTCATTTTGAATGACAGTGTTGCTTACAACTCACCTCTATGCCTTTTTTTCAGTGACGGTGGAGACACTAAATAAAGTAGTCTGAGTGTCTGTCAACTCTAATCTACTTTTAGGAAAGGTCAACATCTGCCTTACTAAAGCATGTACCAGTTGAAATATTTTTCTTGAAATACATCCCTTCATGGTTAGAAGATAAAACGTAAATGACTACTTGTTATTTATCTTTGAAATCTTCATTAATACAAATTGATACAATTTGATGTGAACTAGGATATATAAGTGTGTCAAATAAAGAACCCTTGTCAACATTGCTGTCAATCCTGTTTTGAACGTTTGAAAAAATAACTGTGTTGTACATACATTATACCACTAAATAGATTTAACATAAGAATCTAAACCTTCCAGATTATGTATTATTATCAGAAATAAGTTTCAAGCTAATCTTGCCCATATACATTAATAACTACTTTACCCAAAAGAGTGCAACCCTAACATATATAATTATATTAAGGCCTAGACTAATTTCCACGATTATTCATGTGTATGTTAAAGAATTCACCACAATCATCATCTTCTTTTTAGCTAATTCAATCTTAGGGAATGAAACAGAGCCACTCATACAAAGATCAGTGGTTCATTGTCTACTTGAGCAATACAATCATGTGTGACGAGACTATTCCTGTATTAAAGTAAGTCAGAAATAAGGAGGAAAGAAGCATGATGTCTTTAGACAGATTGTTCTTTATCACATTCACTTGATTGATGATGCTGTGCAGTGTTACAAGGGTTTTCGCGACTGCGAGTTTGTCCATTGTCACAGTCCCTTGGTAATACTCATGAAAATTACTGTTTTGCCTATCTTCCTCATGCAGGTTACTCTTGTCATTCATTGTTGTCGTGACGATAGACATGCTTCAAAATGTTTTATATAAATATGCACATTAATGTCATTTTATCTGATTTTTGGAACTATCACTCCTTACAAAAGTCGAGCTGACCGACTAACAAAAGATTCATTTATAAACACGTTGTTGTTTGTGAAACGTCTGTCTGGTTCACTTTAAATAAGGGAACAACATAGTTTTTATCTGCTGAATATGGTATCACTAGAGAGGTGTTTGAAATGAATGAATTCTCTCATGTAAACAGAGTTAATATGTTATAAGCATATTTTATAGATACAATTGCATCGTCTACATATTGAGTTTCTACCTATATGTGACGTTTGGTCTATAACATAGTTAAATTTCAAAACTCCGAATGAATAATTGCACTAAATTAACAAAGGTGCACTGCACTCAAAATGTGTATTACTTAAAGAGACGGTTTCAGATTCACAAACTGCCATGTAAGTGGGAACATGCTCAGGAATACACGTAATTATACAACTAGAAGGGCGCATTTAATATGTGACATCATCATCAAAAGACTAAAAACTGTTCATAGAGACATTAGAGCTTTAGAATGATGGACTGTCTCGGGAATACGACAGTTGCTTTTGTAACCAACATATAAATCGATTTAATAGATAAAATAAATAAATAAATGACTCGTGGTTATGTTTTGAAACAATACTAGACAACGTAAAGTTTGTTAGACAATGGCATACGTATTACTGCAATCGTGGTAATCCAATAACCTTGTAAACCCAAGTGAATGCCAGGAACTAATAATGGGGTAGTAAGTATGACACAGTAACAGTATACCAATCAATTGCCGTCTCGTGGTTTTAGATTAACAAGGTACCACAGTGTTCAGCACAATAAATCAGCTTGTTAGGACAAATGGGAAGAAATAATTCTCCCTAATTGGACATACAGATTGTCTCCGTGGTCTACTTATAGATCTGAATGAGGTCGTAAGTTTTATAAAGTACGTCTTCGATTTCTAAGGAAAAATATTGACAAAGATGTAATTTTTTAAACTGTATGTCTTGGAACTTCATGATATTTTCTTATCATGGGGTATTTTATTTGTTAAACAACAAAGCATGTATAAACTGTAAAGCTATGGAAACCATTCCTCATAAAATTAATGTTCAAATTCATCAATATGTTAACAAATTCATCAATATGTTAACAAATTTACATCATATCCTTCAGTATCTCTGTTTTTGTTCATTCTTAAACTGTTTTACCCGTCATAGATTACTCATCCATCTATAGCGAATTTGGAAAAATCTCAATGAGTCTTTCTGCAAAATGCTAGCAACAGAAATGACTATATGTACAGATATACTTTAAGAAAAAAATATTTCTCTTCCCAATGACTATTCACTTGCTCCTAGCGGACTATTTGATTGATAATTACATCACATACATCAACAGTTGACAATATTTCATTAATTCCAGTTGCCATAAACCTTTTCAGCCAGATATTCAGATATTGGATACTAACTATTACAGTCAATAAACACCGTTTCATGTCCATTCAACAGACAGAATGTCTACGTCTTCAATCATGATCCATTTTCCTTATATACACTGTCAATTGTAAATCTGACATATAGCCATTCGTATGTCAGACCTGCAACCTTATATTTCTTCATTAAATCTGTCTTCCGATATATATATATACATATATATATATATATATATATATATATATATATATATATATATATATAAATATATATATATATATATATATATATATATATATATATATATATATATATATATATATATATATTTATACGCCATACGATCATCAATTTAAAGTTGATAGAAGGGAAAGACTGTCAACTTTTTAGTATTTCATTTTGCACATTTGACATTAGCACTTAGATTTATATATTCATATTCAAATGAAAAACAACAGGCAAATAATGCTAGTCTTTCTTTTGGTAAAATATTTTGTATTTAGTACTATTCAAATTCATACTAAGAGTAACCTTTTTATGTGTTTTATACAAGTTTTATTTTGATGCTGACCTACTATTTTCCTTAATTTAGCAAGGAAGAAAATAATGAAATCATCAGTTTGGTTCAAAGTGTTACTTTCTAACAAATATTGTAACAAACATCATGGAGGACACAACAACGTCCATACCTTCAATGTGTCTTTCAAATGTGGATGCGAAATATATCTTCAGTGTACATATCCGTCTGATCCAATGACTCCTACTTTATATTCCGGCTTTCGACCACAGATCACTATGGAGTAGACTATCATTAAAACTTTGCTTTCCGCTAACTGTCAGCCCTTACCGATAACATAACTTGACCGTCACAACTCTACCTAGCCTTCATGGACGGTCATGATATATAAGCACGTGTTTAGAGATACAACCAGTACTAAACAAGTGATGAGTTGGGAATATTTCTTTGCAAGAAGATTGTCCATGTACAGTCTGTAAGCGATATTCTTTGAAGTGAATTTCTGATAAACATTAGAACATTTCGCACTACATGCAGTCACTTCACTATCACTTCACGTCTTTTGATGAGAAGTTTTGGAAAAATAGCTACTAAATTATTCATGACTAATGAACGTGAGATCAACGTTATGACTTGTGACAGGTCGCTTTTAACAAAACAAATATGCATTTTTTCATGCCTTGCTTGTCATTAGTTTGGTTCAAAGCGTTACTTTAAAAACATACATTGTAACAAATGTCACAAAGGACAAAATAACATCCATAGTTTCAAGTAAACCAATGTGTCTTTCAACTGTGAATGTTTGGAATAGGATGAACTAAAATATATCTTCAGTATACATATCTGTCTGATTCAAGGAATTCTACTTTATTGTCCAGTTTTCGATAAAAAAAAAACACACCACGTTCACCTTTATATCGTCACTATACAGAGTAGACTATCACTAAAACGTTGGTTTCCGGTAACTGTCAGCACTAACAGATAAAATACGTGACTGTCAAGCCTCTAGCTATCCTTCATGGACGGTCACAACATACTGACACATATTCAGAGATGCAGCAAGTGCTCAGCTAATGATGCGTTGAGAATCCTCAATATTACTTTGCAAGATGATTGTCCAAGTTCAGTTTGTAAGCAATAATCTTGAAAGGGAATTTCTGATAAACATTAGAACATTTAGCACTACATGCAGTCAGCTCACTGTCACCTCACATATTTTGATGAAACGGTTTTGAGAATGGCTCCTAAATTATTCATGACTAATGGTTTTTAACATTTTACATCGTGAGATCAATGTCACCTTTAAAAAAACAAATATGCATTTTTTCATCCCTTGCTTGATATTAATCTTTCAAGATCAAGGCATTGATGTTATGATTGATGTAACTTTCAACTTCATTCTGCAGTCTGTAAGATGTTTCTCATTTACTCATTCCAACAAAATAGTGCACCAAATGGCTAATGGCAAAATTATTTTACTTGGTTCAATATACGATGCAATGCATTTGGTCTATCTGTTATTGGCAGGGCATAAGGCAAGTTTGGTGAACTATAATGCTAATACATTCAGAAAATAAACGCTGCAAGAAGATTCATTATTATTTTCAAAATAGTTTGGGTTTTGGTTTGTTGAATCTGCATGTTTTTAAATCATAATTATTCGTCTTTATGTTGAATACGCATGCAAGTATTTGTAAATCCAATGAAAATAATTGTTATTTTGCTATGTCATCTTCAGATTAAAAGTGTACCTTTGTATGAATTTTAAAAAAGATATATAGTAAATAAACATTAATCATTTTCCTGACCTGGATATTTTAATAATACAAAAATCGACCATTGCATAACGATTATTTTTATTTTAGTTGAGGATTATTATATAAAAACTCATTTCAGAACCACCCATTATACTATTACCATCAGATGTTATATGATATAAGTTGGTTTATGTAAGTTTATGCTCTCCTACCGTGGTAATAATAATGAAATTAATTGACTACTAATTTGTAAATTATCATTTTTAATCTTCCATATTTGATAAAACAAAAGTAACAGTGTACACCAACCTTGATAACGTAGGTTACAAAACCTTCACTCATGAACCATTGTATTGTGTATAGCTATAAGCTTCTTAGTAAAAAATTCTGGATTTATCCAGTTTAACACATTGTTTCTCGAGTAATCCTCATAACATTACCACTTTGTCCCTAGTGACCCACATTAACCAACATGACCAGACAGTCTATTTCTGAAAGCCGTTCTATATTGTGTGACGACATTGAAGGTTTATTTTCGTTCTACCCTGTGTTTGCAATTAATTTTGTTATTAAGCACTCTTTTTCATAACGCCGATAGTACATGGCTGAATGTATGTTAAAAACAATATTTAGGTACAATAACGTCTTTTTCGTGACCTTGCAGAGTATATGTACAATAGTATGTATAAACACTAAGCATACAGCCTGGAACTTTGTGTATTTCGTTCTCAGTAATTAGGAATCTGTTATCAAGAAATAAAGCTTGACTCCTTTTTTCCACTTCCAAAAATCATTTAAAAGACTGACATCAACGTTTTGGGGTTAACATTCACCCTTTCACCACATTTGAGAGGTAAACACGTGATTTAGCACTACTTTTCCAAAAACACAAGGAACATTATATGTGTCATCACATGTCTTTTTTAAAAAGAGGAAAATGCTCTCTCCATCAGATCAATGTCACAAGATAAAAACCTCTTTTTTAATCTCTTCTGAATGGTCTCATCATGAGAGACACAAATGCCAAGTTTCAAATGTCTGTCACTGACTGTCCAATCGAGTGTCCATAGGCAATGTTTTTCTGACAACAAGACACACTGAGAGACAGACGGTCAGGTCAAAAGCATTATACCCCCAGAATGTCCCCCAGAGAGCCATGTGTCTTTTACGAAACATACGACAAATTGTGTATAATATACAACCAACGTTATCATTAGGGTTATCAAAATACTATTTATTTAGCTGAAATTATACATAAATCACTGGTTAATTTTTCTAAATTTGCCGATGATAGGAATATTGTGTATGTTAAAGACAATTGGCATAGTTTCATTAATTTAAGACCATATGAGATAACTGATTACTATACTTGAAATTCAAATTATTTATAACACTGGTCCCTCGCACTTGAAAAGACAAAATACTAAAATTAAACCACTGCTGAGATTTAAAACATATATTTAAATAGTGAAGGTTATTTATAGGATATAAAATCAACAGCAATACTGAGTAGGTTCCTTAATAACATCAATAGAAGATAACAATATTAAACTATGGGACAATTACCAATTCCATGAAATGTCTTGATATGTATTTTGGTAATAATACAAATCCAAGTATTTGATTTTGTTCATTTCCTGACGTTTTAGTTCCTGAATAATATTACATAGCTGGAGTAACATGAATAAAGAGAAAAGTAAATTAGTGAATTGGACCCCCTATGGACAGACACCAAATCCAAATACATCTCTCTCTATCTCATACCACAATGACATGCCACATGCTGCAGATGAGTATTTGATAGCATCAATAACCAGTAATAATTTAATGCAGTGTTTCTTTCAGTCCTTTTCATAACACTACTTTTAACCTGATAATTTACCTATCAGAAACCACATCATCATTTGAAGTTACAAAGCATTTGATTAAACAAACTATACAGTTTCCTAACCCTAGTGATACAAGGGAAATATTTAGTGTTTAGCTATGTCCTGGGTTATTGATAGTGACATTCGACCTGACTGTACATAAGTACAACATGTTTACATCTTATGTATGGGAATAGCAATATCTAACATCTTTTGGGATTTCATTAATTGATCGAAAAACACTGTTTGTTTGATGATTTAACAAGTCAGTTGATGGTGATGTCCGAGGAGAATTTAGAATATGTTTATATATGAATATGATCTGCATAACCTTCATGTTTATTTATAAGTTTTTTTTCTGAATGTACCCTTTTTACAATTTTACAAGTAATGCCTTCTTTTTATCATTAATATGAACATGAATTGGCAATCAATACAATGCTTACTTGCTTAATACGATGAATGTAGCATTCTCTTTACAATTGATTTTATGAATAAATGTTAATAATAACAATCGGTTTACAGTAAAGGATACATGAAAGGCAATGTTTAAGTACATCATGTAATTGTTAAGTAAGGTAGTGTAAGATGGTGGGCTCTTAACTTGATATGTTCATTGACACTGTGCTGTTGTTTACGGAGTTGATCCTAACAGGACAGCATTAAGGAGAGATGGGACTTGCTTATGGTAACATTTTGCGACAACAATGTACTGTTGTGAATAAACATATATGGACTACCTTGTTTTCTTACATTTTTGGATAAAAGACATAGTAAACTTGATATTTTGAAAAAATAAACGAATATATTTATACATATATAAACTACAATCTTTGATTTCATCGTCCAATTCGTTCTTAAGAATCGACAGCGAAGCCTTGCTTATGTAGAATACAGCATTAATGTATCAATAACATTGTATCCATTATTACAGTAGAAGAATCGGATGAATAGTTTGTTTCTGCATCGGTTGGACAAATTAAAATCTAGGAGTATGACTAAGTACAACATATCAATTAGTCAAACGATTAAATCACAAAATCGTTTATGATTCGCCACTGCACCTGTACTAGTAGTTAAGAAGCTTTGTACATAATTTGCGAAGAATGGGATGAATATATGTTCAGCAGTTGGTAGGACAAATAAGTTTGAGAGTAAAAGGACTATGATTATGAACCTGAAATAGGCAATGAATACAATAGTTTGTGTTTTAATAAAATTAGCGTAGCATTCCCTTCTTTCTTGGACTTTTTCAGACTGTGGTTTGTTCTGAAACAAAAATGTGCTCATCACAAAGGTGAAGGAACTTCAGTTTTCTCGACGGTTACGGGGTGCTCAGTTTTAACCAAAGTCAATGATTGCACAACTAACTTTGATTGAAACCATTAAATTCAATATCAATAAGCGCCCAACTTACAACATAGATTACGCGGCAAGAAATGACATGCATGGGCTCTGGTAGGAAAGACTTTGTCATGATAGTTGGTTACAAATTGTTTATGTGTTTGCACTTTGTAATGCTATTAAAGGTGCTGTAGCACGCCGTTCGTACTGAAAAGAAGTGATCTCACGAACATACAATGATAACATAAATGTTACCAATGACTAAGTAATACTCCGCGATCAATAAAGATACATTTAAAACAAATGTACATGATTTGGTTAAGTCATGTGAATTCATCTCCCTTCGATTGGCCATTTGGATGTGTTCACATTAAAATGACCGCTCAGAAGGTAGTTCAAGTTATCTGACTGATTGTGCGATAAAAAAAATTGACAGAACATAATTGGGAAAAAAGTGGTTTAGTGCCTTTAAGCACTGTATAGTTCAGGGTGCAACCAATTATACGCTCCTAAAATGTTATTACAATCAATATAAGTGTATTAACATTAATGTTTTTGACTGATGCAGTCCTCATATGATAATGTATCATTCGTTGCATACACATGGTATGCCAAATACTTTATACCGTCTTGACTAAGGACCTTCCTGGATGTGAAAAACCAATAAGTTAAACCACTGCTACACAACTTTAATTAAGTTTACCAAAATGACATGTTTGTATATTTGACATTCACCTCAAGTGGTTTTAATCAAAATACAATTTCGAAGTTAATCAAACTTTTATAACAAGACAGAGGAAAAAGGTCTGGGTATATGAATAAAAAATGACCTTTCAATTCCACAGAGTCAAAGGTCCAATGTTGCTGAATATAATTTCTCTGAGATATGATCAGAGACACTATGTATAGCAACATGTGAGTTCCAGCGTCAAGTGCACTATAGATTAGATGTTAAGGGTATCAAAGTTGAAATTAACTAATAACTAATATTGATGATTAAGAATAAAGACCGAGACCATACTAATATAATCCTTCATCTATGGATACATATTTCAAGTACGAATTCCAAGAATTAATTACGAATTTGTAACGAATGTTCTCTTTCGTGACAATTCGGCTCGTAGTGAAATAGGGGCATTACTTATGATGTATGAAATGTACAATGTTATAAATGGAAACGTACCCAAATAAACTGTAAAAGGCAGAACGTGTGTTTTTGAATCACTTGACCGAGCGTGAACTGTATGCTTTTTCCTTTTTCATTGCAACAATTCAGTCATATTGACAGATAAAGGCGGTAAGCTTTAGCAAATACAGGTCCAACATAAACACGACTTTTCCATAATGTGGAAATACAAATTTATCATTTATAATAAATATCTATGCAGTATATCTTTAGTTAACCGATTATTCGATAAGAAATGGATCAGCTTTGCCCGATTGAACCATAACCATTCGCTTTAGATGGAGGAGAATTGTTTTGCAATTGGAAAGAATTCTTTTTCATTTTGAGAGATGTTTTTAATTCAATTAGAAAACGTGCAACAGCACCTTTAGTGACCAGTGTTTCTAAAATATGACAGGTCAAGTCAATGTTCTTACTAAAGTTACAGAAAAAATGTACTGAAGGGTATTCTTCGCATATAGTAATGTATGATATATATCTGCTCAATCGGTTCATAAGCAAGATCTAACTTATTTACATTCCTTGTGTAACCGTTTCCAAGCAAGAGTCTGGTAAAGAAAGAAAAAATTCAGAATACTGTAACATTATAACAGAAGAAGAGGAAACTAGAATATTCCCATACCAATCTCATTAATTGACTTTGGTGCAATTACGAGTATTATGACGTCTTTACCTGGAAAATGTGTGCTACATCTCGATATCACACAAAAAAGATGTTGGATGTAAAACCAATTTCCCTGCAAAATATGCCACATCAGCATATTTTCAATACGTCATATGTGGCAATATGATTATATTCTTACTGGTACATACATGTCCATGTAATGATTTGATATCGTAAATCACCTTGCCATGAATTTATGGAACAGTCAGTGCTGGCGGTTGGTGCCTAACTGAGTGTGTGGGTTCGATCCCGCAAAGTGTCTTGGCTCAAACAAAAAAACAATAATTTGTATTACTGCAGATAATAAAAAAAACAATAAATAAATAAAAGTGTTATATTTGTGCGTCACAATATCTCAAAATCAGTTCAATTTTCTAGGATTTCTGTACAGAGAAATAAGGCACACATACCATACATCAGGATATATTGTAATGTATCATAGAAGTGGGTGACCATATCATGTTATCGATCGATTTGGTGACAAAATTGATGCATGACGACCTTTATTCACATTAAAACGTGTGCATCTGATACACTGAGTAAACTCCAAAACATTTTGAGATAAACCTATTTGTTTGGAAGGTTTTGACTTATAATATCAATTACATATGTTCGAGTAGTTATCTTGTACATAAAGCGCCTTCAGCAACATACATGTATTTCACGACATTTGTTCTGATGGGAGAAGGTGTGATAAATGAATATTCTGCCCATGGATATCGGAAGCTAAGAGTGTAAGTGAAAAATCTGAATAACAACTTGTTTTTATTATGAAGCAAATGTGCGTTTCAGGACATGTTGTTCATTCTATTTAGTGCTGTTTCCCAGAGCCTTGAGCATATTATCCGACATTGAAAGTGCGCTCTAGAAATAGTCTATTATTAAATAACATAAGATTTTTTAAAAAATTTGTTTTAAAAAGTCTCAAACTGATTTTACTTGTTTTGGAATGTACAAAATGCTGTTACATAAATTAAACACTTGTTGGGTTTTCAAATTCATCCCGGGTACCATCTTGATTTGTTCACTTAACATCACTATCTCTCAGAAAATGTTCTAGGAATAAAGTATCTAATTAAAATGCCTTTTATGTGTCATATATTATATTGATACAGGTGCATTTCCATCCTCTTTTCCAACTGTGCTCGATGGTGTTCCTTCTAAGACATAGTACAGATAAACCATTCTTAATAATCGATTTCTTTTACCCATTCGCTGGTAAATTAGCAGCTGAGGCCAATAAGAGTTAAACGCAGAATTGGACCCCGGGGAACAATTACTATTTTATGAATGTTCGCTCTTTAATTAACCTAGTTTTCAACATTACTTCCTGATTTTAGATTCTTAAATAGCATTAGTGCCTCTAATTCTTGATCTCTCGCAAGGTAACGTCATTTGTGTCATTTGTCATAAGGTAGACATTCTTCAAGACAATAATCAGATTATTTTCATTTATTTATTATTTTTCTAACAAACAGTATATAGTCACATGTTGTCACTTGACAGAAGAAAAAAAGAGCAAATATGCGAGTATACAATGCAAATATTTAGTATCGTATTCATTAAATGAAGATATTCAGGATAATAGGCTATTTTATTGACTTATGCGTTGAAGGTGTTCACTTGGTTTAAACATACATGTATTTCAATGAAAATGAAATTTGGGATTGGCAAACAAGCAAACACTGCTTATGTGAATGCTGCTCCCGAACATCTAAGCAATTACATTAAACTTGACGTACCCATGGTCAGAATTCAAACACACATCAATATATACAGAAATGGTGGATTTTAGAAAAGAGCAATCACCAAGGAAACCTTGAAGGCGAGTAATATTAATTTTTATTAAAACCCCAAAAGCTAAGGTGCTCACTTCATGCTTGTAGTCTCAACTCTTCGAGTCTTAAAGTCTTCAAGAACATTATACATTCAAACTTTTAATTCGGTTTAATAATTTAATATATTTCCTATTCTCAAAGGAAATCAGTTTAGATAACATTTCAAAGGAAATTGCTCAAACATGTTTAGGAAAAAACGAAAGAAAAGATGAACGAAAGAATATACTGATCCAATTGAATATGAATAGTTACCATAGCAATGGCTAAACTTTGGTCATTGGTGTTAGCTTATTGCTGTGTTGACAAATGAGAATGTGTATCTATTACACCTGATGCATTAGAAACTAAATGGTGACCGGGTCAAGCCTAGTTGCCATTGCTCTCGTGGTCATATGGTATTGTTGTCTGTCTGGAGCTTTTAACATTTGAATAATGTATTTGTACCAGCAGAATTCTTCACTAAGAGTGAGAGGCTGAATCAATTATGCTTTGCTACCTCTCAGGCAACATAAATATACGTTATGGTAATGAGATAGAGAAGTTCAAGTAATTGTCTTTGAGATGTTGGCATAAACACAATCTTTCAAAATACAAATCTTTCATGGGTTACCAAAAGCCAGTATTGTGTAATGTCGCATTAAACCTTACAAAACTTACTGCTATGTGGCCTCCTAATTGAAATGAACTAATTTAGAACATTTTAAAATTAAATTTATATAAATCCTTAAACAGTGTCTTGATTTATTGAACCCTAAAACTGAACGATTTGCTAATTGCATATCTGTGGCACTTTGTGTGATATTGTCACTATGTAGACACATGCGAAGTTATATCAATTTAAGCTTAGGCATTCTTTAATTTCGTCACATTAAAGCTTAAAACTAAGTAAATCAATGAAGGAACGCTCTTTTACCTTCTTTCCATAACGAGAAGAGATTCAGGGCTGCGTAAACCCTCTTGTGATTATTTGGTATCGTTGACTGTCTGGAGTCTACTACGTCTGTGACTAATGTATTTGTGGTATCAGGATTCTTCGTTAGAGATGTTAGGCCAATTATGTCAGAACGTTTTCGTTAAGTATGGGTGTCAAGTTTCAGTTAACAGACATAAACAATATTGTAATACGCTACACATTTTAAAGTTATAACACTAGTATACACTCAACATGAATTTCAAAACGTATGTTATGTTACTCTCTTCACATTGGTGATTAGTAAAAACACAATCTTTCAAAAACCTTTCTCATGAGGTATCAAAAAACATAATTGTCAAATGTGTGATCAGTTTGAAGCTTAGAATTCTGATGTAGGTTGTAACCTCTTTTAAAGACATTGAGACTCATAGTGGTGAACTTTTATAGCTTGTCTAACAATGTAACATTGGTATAACACAAATTCTTGTACTTTGTCGGACTGAGTCCCTTGCAGGAATCGAGCTTGGTAGACTGTTGCAATATGCATGGGGTCGTCATTACTTTACCTTTCTTTGTTCAGCTTTTTAGGCTCCGGAGAAAGAAAGATTAACTGTCGTAAATTGGGGGTTAAATAAGTATATCCCCTGAGGAAACTAGCAGAGAATGAAAGCATTGACACAGACACAGGTGATCAATCGTTTCTGTCGAATCAAAAAGCATATACTTTGAAAACTTCCAAATCTTCAAATTTAAATGTGCGCAAATACATTTGAATACCACGTGCCCCACTATGTACCATTATCACAATTGAATTACTACTTCACTGGAACTCTATACACAAAGACATTCCATTTGTAAATACAATACTAGTTCAATCTATATTGCCTACTTAAGATAAATGGAATACATAAATCTTAGTTTGTGACATAGCTTATAGCATTGCCCATCAGGCCTTTATTAAGAACCAAAGACCTTGGGGAATGTATACAACTTTTCAGCTTTCTTGAACCAGATGTTCCTGAGAAAAATTAAAAAAAATAAGATTACTGAACAACAGATAGAAAAAACATCAAGTTACATGCCATATCTATGTATGTATCTGTGCTGTTTCTTTTTGCACACGGCATGCTAATTATAACATCAGTAGCCTCTTTATTTCTAGATATTTGCCAATGAGCTATGCTGGATTTCTACAAACAAAACACATTGGAAATGTAATGTTAATTTACCTTTTCGGGTTCAGAATGAAAGGGTCACTGGTAATTATACAACATCAAACTGACCCGACAGGATATCACAGAGGACTTTCTTGTCCTCTCAAATCAATACAATAAAGATTTTCGTCAGTTTTTGTTGACGAGTGTTGTGCAGATGTTAAATAAACAATTATTTACTAAACCGGTATTTGCAGACAAATTAAAACCAAAAGAAGGAATCATCAATCCAAAGAAAGAAAACAACATTCTTTGTCTGGTCTTTTAATTCAGGCGAACATAGATGGGCATTGAGTCGAAGAATTCAAGGGGACTCTCAGACATCTTACCAACAAATATTTCTCTGAGAATTCCCTCCCACCCTTTTGTACATACATATCCTTTCATTATAATTTTCAAGGATTTTGGTAAAGCAAAATAAAACAAACATTCGAACACATGGGGATTATGTTATCAGATCGAATTATTTCTTCATTGAAGATATTGTAGCATGACCACTATTTATTCACATTAAATGCGTGTGCAACATCTCTGATACACTGAGTAAATTCAGGAAAAGGTTTAGGTAAACTTATTTGTCAAAAATGTTTCAACCACTAGTAGCAGTGGTATATGGGCGAGAAATAATCTTGTAAATTATGCGTGTTCAACAACATGTGCAGTTTGTCTTGAAAAGACAAGACGTGATTAGTGTATTTAACTCCAAAACTTCCTCGGTTCTACAGATCATGACAACACTTGTGTAATATCAAGGAATGTCACCCAAAAGTTCGTGCACAGCGTCCCGTCAGTCAGTCACATGAAATCACAATAACATAAAATAATCATGGAATTGTTCACAATACTATGGCGTCAAAAACCCGATGACATCACAATACCATGATGTCATGAAATGATGACGTCATTAAGACTGCAGCACAGTAACAATTAGGGGCAGTGCTGTGTTCCACAGATGAGATGTTCATTGTAAGTAATGAAGAAAAATCGTTCATTTAATCAACTTGCATTGATACATTTCATATCAGAAGACAGATATATAATATTCTCTAAATATTTTCACATGTATATAAGAAATGATGTATTTGACTAAAGGATACAGACACAAGCGTCCCTCTCGTTTTATAAGAATAAGCTCTCGAAAATGATCCCGACCACATATGTGTTAAAGGGCATATTTGAAACAGGAAATTTCATACATTTTTTATGTTGTCTTGGAACGAAAATATTTCTGTTTTGTTATCCCCGCCACAACGAAGTTGGCGGGGGATATAGAAATGAGCTCCGTCCGTCTGTCCGTCTGTCTGTCCGTCTGTGCGTCCGGGCTTTTCCATTCCGGCCTCAAACTTCAAAACTATTCAATATATGTTGCTGAAACTTTGTACAGGTATCAATCAAGTAGTCTAGATGTGCCTTTTGCTATATAGAACGTAAATGCATTATATATTCAAAATGCATAAATATATTCAAAATTCCTACATGGCGGGGGATATGTCCGACTCTGTCTGCTTGTTAATATATGCTACCGTGGTAATGCTGGCAATTTACCACAGAAATATCTTTTAAACATATCTTACAGAACTTAGCATGTGTTTTTAATGTAAAATTGTTGTTATCTGTTTATGTTGTTTATCTATTATGTTATATCTGTCTTCAGAATTCCCCCTGGATATAACTACGATCTCGTTTTTACTTCAAATATCAAAAGATTTTATAAAAAGAGTTTTTTTTAAATAATGACATACAGCTTGCGTATTTGATTGATGTCACATTTATAAATACAACTTCTTGCACCCTTGTAATATAAGCAATTTTTTCCTTATTTCGAATGTAAAATATTAACTGAGGCGTACATAAATGTAGTATTACCCCTTGCAGCAGTTAAGATGAATGCTACCATATTGACCTAGATTGCTCCCCTCGTTGAACTATGACTTACATGATTTTTTTAGGTACACCATGATGGGACCAACAACCAACAACAACATAACAAACTTCACACAATTCAACCACATTTAGGTTATTAAACTCTATCCTCTTTCACCTGAAAGGAAGTTTGTGTCTGATGACGATGTCATATTGGACACACTAATATTACACATGCATATCTTTTTAAAAGGGAAGAACCCCCAATGTGTATACCCTGACAAAGTCTCCTCAACGTTAAACACACTTTGTGTGAGTGTTGGGACACTGCGCAAATCAAGGAATCTCTTTACCCTACTATTTCTATTTATCAAGTTTTTATGCAATTCGGTGAAGACTGCATTTTAGATTATTTAAAAGTTATAAATCTCTATGATAAATAACTTTCCTATATCAGCTTTTATTATAACTTGTGATAATTTGCTGGTGTTTTTATGTCGTTATTCGCATTCGCTTTTGCAATGTGGTGTTTTTCTGTATACTATTGTTTAAAAACATTTATATTCTTGACGCTAGTGGGTGAGAACTCACTCACTGACTGAACAATATTTTGAACAATGATAATTCATCTTAAGTCTTCAAAAAAGAGTTTTGTTTTGCTCTGGAATGTTAAGTTACATTTCCTTGAAAACTGTCCAGAACTTGTTGAGGCTGATGGACAGATGAACTGACGAGCGAAATGACACACAGACTGTGCCTACTTCAATATCAATAAATACACTAATTAGGCATTCCCGAACTGTTAGTGATGGGTATTAGATTTTCGCTTTACAAACACCTATTAACCTTGACGCATTAGCAATGTTTTCACAAGAAGTTCTTAAATTACCCACACTAAGGAAATAACTCTCTTGTACCTACTTCCGGTAAAGAGAATCATGAAAATGTCAACTGGTTTCAACACCGATGCGAACTCTCTTGTGGTCATTTGGTATTGACTGTATATGACTGGCTGGAGCATTCAATGTCCATGAATAATTGATTTTTACCAGCAGAGTTTTTCTCTAACTTTGAATGAGTTGTTTTGAGACATTATTTAACGATTGTTATCTTAATGGTGCATGGGGGGCTTCAGGCAAAAAATAAACATTTGTTTGCAATATATACCTTCAAGTTTTATGATAATATACACATAACGTGAATTGCAAAAGTCTTTTTGTTGACTTTGTTCGGCCAAAACACTTTGATTTTAAATAGATTCCCCACGGTGGTATCCAAAATATAATATTGTCGAATGTATGATCAGTTTAAAGCTAGTAATTCTGAAAGAGATTGTATTTCCTAAATGGTGATGAAATATTAACAACTGATTATATCGAAAAATGTTTTTTAAAATTTAGTATAACAACTGCCCTTGTAAATCCACAGACCTATAAAGCATAAACATTTTGTTGATTTATTGAACCCTCTAATTGCCCAATTTGCTAGTTGCATTCTGCGACAATTCAGAATCACTAGGCTACTAAATCATTTAGATAGTTTTTGAAGAAAGTGATGCGAGATAAATTTGACTTATGATACATAAGGCACCATGGAATAGCTTACTTGACAAAGCTTTCAACGGAGAGCCATTATGGTCATGAGAGGTTAAAATTAATAAAGCCGAAGAGTTTGTGTTGCATACACATTATCACGTTTTTCAGCCTTATTTTAAGCGTTGTAGGATATAACATGTAAGACTAGATGCATGTCTTTTCATGTCTGTTGTGTTAACTGATCATTGAATAAAACAGTACAGCATGCGCAGCAACACTAACAGTAACAATAGCTTATGGAATTAACGTCATACATTCCTTCTTTGTATATGATAATATATTTGTACATTTTATTTTGCACTGTGGTGAAGATGACCTGCCTGCCAAAAGCATATTGACATAGTTTGCAAATTGCGATTAAATATATACAAATATTCATGATTGAGCACAAACTACCTCTAAGCATTAATCATGTATGCACTTTAATTTGTTAACCAACTGTTGAATATCTGATTATTTCAGAACTACCATTTATTTTGAAAGACTCTAGTGTATCAGGATATAAAGATTGTAATTAATCCCAAGACCTCTCAAGTTCTGTCTGTAGTATTCAAGGTTGTCAGATCTTGTATCGTCTTACAGAACGGAGCAACACATAAGAAGTTCATTAGAAGCAAAATAGACCATTGGATATGCAACAGAGGAGAATATTTTGTGACTATCCCCATCACTTTATCATATATCTCCTGATTCAGTTTCACTACTGCTAATATTACATATAAATTTATCTCGACATATTATATTCCAATCGAAGGCACATACCATGAAAATTCGTGTTTATTCACAATAAAGAAGTTGTTTATATTTAGAGTGTTTGCTTATCATGAAACAGTTAATCTCTTGTCTTGTGATATGTTGGGTATCATACAAATATAGAAAAGGAAACTAGAATCTGAAAAATGATTCTCTTTCTGTGTTTGGCCAAACACAATCAATGAACAGATAGGAGTAACTGATGTAACTGACAATTTCAGAATAATTACCCTGAGACCCTTTTAGAGATTTATTCATATAGACTAATGTGATAGATACATTTCAATGACAATTTGGAATAGCCACAGATTCTGAAAGAAATTGATTTGAGATGTACTAAGACTGTAGAAGGGCCAACACATTTCAAATATGATACATAAAGCAAACTGGAATATCTAACCTGATAATGATTTCAACAGAGAGTCATTGAGATCATGAGAGGTTATGATAAACACATCAAAGTTGTTTCCATGTTCTAGATTTCTATTTGCGGGAAACTTCTCACATTTTGAGATGATTCAAACATCTAATTGTCTTTCATCCTTATTTTAATAATTTAAACAACTTCATATATTCCATTTCAAAATTTAATCTCAATTCTCTTTATGAGCCAGCAATCATCATTTGACAAATTAATTTATTATTCAAACATACTAAAACTATTTTTGCAGTTTCACAAGTATGAGATCGAATTCTATAATCCACTCAATACTATATACTAGTTTGATTTTATCTGTTTGATGTTATGTATAATTATTAGCCTTTGATATAATATATATAAACCTTTGTTTAACCTTCAGCAAACAACTAGAGCATCTACTGTCATACTCAATTGCTGAGTTATTCTTATTGTTTTGTGAGTTAACCATTTAGTGTGTGTTATTTCCAAATGTCTATCAAATAGGATTGTCATACAAAATGATAGAATAATTAATAGGATCATATGTGTAAGTCACGTTCGATTGATGAATCCCTAAGATTGTTCAACATGCTCTGTTAAGATGTTTGGTTGAATCTGTTTGGTCTTAAATAAATTGAGTTGACAATGTTTTGTATGAATTACGAAACTCATAAACATGATTTGACGCAAGTGATTAGAATAAAGTTTTTGTGTGTCAAGAATTGACTGATATCTTTAATGCTGAGGATTTGTTATTTCTTTGGTGTAAAGACCCTGCATCTACAGTAAATAATGAACATTTAAAGGCCTGACCAAACAATATGTTTTCATTATATCAGGAGTATTGTTTCACCAATCTTTCTAGTCCATTCAGACAAAAACATATATCATAACTAATTACTTAATGGGATTTCAGGATATATACAGAGATAAAGATAGCTTTTTGTGTCTCTTTACGTCACCTTGTCTCATGTATTAGAAGATTGGTGTGTGTCTATAGCCTTAAGCTACCAGAGCAATCACTTTATAAGTTGACGGGTATGTTCTTTTAGCAATTATCTTATCGACAGTATAGCTCCAGTAGCTTTAATGGATAAACAAAACATGGTTTGTATTGTTTTTTTAATTCGTACTTTGCAATTTTAATAACCATAAAGTATAGTTATGTCAATTAGTTCTTATACATGATTTGTTTTAAATGTTAAGGTTGAAATAAAAGATAGGAACTTGAATTGTCTTAAAATTGCAATGTCCTGTATATTCAAATGGATGATTGTGAAATAACAATGCACTTTGAGAACACTGACCTCTCGTTACACAATTCAAACGTTCACATTGACAGATCAATTATATGAAAAGATACAGATGAATCGACGGCAGTCTGTCTCTGCTGAAAGACAAAGAAAATAAAACAATGCATTTGTTATGTGATTTGAAATTAACCAACATTTAACCAACAAATACGTCGATTTTGACAGTATTTATTTAAAAATTTGCCACAATTTATCAATCCAATCCAGAGTAATTTACTTGGGGAATGTTTTCAGCCGGCAAATGGATCAATTAGATTATTATTCTCTTGATTTGAATGTAATTTAGATCTTTTTCTTAAATAGTCTAAATCTGCCTCAAAATGTATAACAGCTTCTCAGGGAAGCATGAATATTTCATATTGATATTTTAATACTTTCTTGGGATTAAAGACGTAATGCAGATAACCGATAACTGAAAAAATGTACATTTATAAATATAGAAAGTGGTTTTGTGAGCAAACTATTGGCCCAATGTAGATATGTATCTCTGTATCCATTGACGCCTTATTTCCGTGAGAAAAGGTGTCTGATAAACTCACTTTATTAGTGTTAACTGTGATGAGATGTATCATTCTTTGAAACTTATTTAAACACCATTAATGGTTAAACAATTAAAAATCATGTTCCATTGAATATTCTTTTTATCCATTTATTTCGACCATAAGCCAACATTTTGACGTTCGAGAATAATACAGATATTAATCCAGATTTCTCTGGTTGATGAACATTTTAACTAGAGATTTCTTTTAAAATATGGTTAAATGAGTTCCAATCATAGGAACGAAACTGGTCACTCCGTGGCTAACCTTCCAGCTCATCCTCCACTATGTAACCCCAACCGTCACTTCTTCATATACCCAGGACTAGACTAATTTCCCCGATTACTCAGGTGTATGATAGAGACTTCCCCACAGTTGTCACAATGCTTTGAGTTAATTTAATCCTAGAAAATGAAACAGCGCCACTCATACAAATATCAGTCGTTCATTTTCCACTTGAGCAATGCATTCATGTGTGATGAGACTATTCTTATAAGTCAGAAATAAGAAATGAAGAAGAAAAGGATAATGTCTTTAGTCGAATTTTCCTTTAGTGCATTCTTCTTTATTGATGATGTATTACACAGTTACAAGGGTTTTTGCGACTGTGAGTTTGTTCATTGTCACAGTCTTAATGGTAACACAAGTAAAAACTACTGTTCATGACTATTTTTGTCATGAAGGTTACTTTTGTCATTCATTTCTGGTCGTGACGATAAGCATATCAACATGCTTCAATATATTTTGTATAAATATGCAAATTAATGACATTTTACCAGATTTTTTGGAAAACAAGCCGACTATCTAACAAAAAAGTCATTAATAAACATGTTGTTGTTTGTGAAAGGTTTACTTGTTCATTTTAAAGTAGGGATCAATATAGTTTTCGTATGTTGATGTTGATGTTAAAATAATCAATTCTCTCATGTAAACAGTGTTAATGTCGTTATAAGCATGTTTTAAAGATACAATGGCATTGTCTACATATTAAGTTCCACCTATATGCGATGCTTGGTATAGAACACAGTTGATTTTCAAAACTCCGAAAGAATAATTGCACTGATGGACTGCATTCAATATATGTATTACTTAAAGAGACGGTTTCAGATTCAAAAACTGCCATGTAAGTGGGAACATGCTCAGGAAAACACGTAATTATACAACCAGAAGGGCGCATTTGATATGTGACATCATCATCATCATCATCAAAGGACAAAAAAAGTTCATAGTGAAATTAGAATTTTAGAATGATGGACTTCCTCGGGAATACGACAGTTGCTTTTGTTACCTACATATACATCGTTTAAATGATAAGATAAATAAATAAATGACTCGTGGTTATGTTTTGAAACAATACTAGACAAGAGAACAGATATGAGAGATATTTTAAAACAGTTCAACGTAAATTTTGTTAGACAGTGGCTTATGTATTACTGCAATCGTGGTAATCCAAGAACCGTGTAAAGCAAAGTGAATGCCAGGAACTAATAATGGTGTAGTAAGTATAACACAGTTACAGTATACCAATCAATTGCCGTCTCGTGGTTTTAGATTAACAAGGTATCGTAGTGTTCAGCGGAATAAATCAGTTTGTTAGGACAAATGGGAACAAATCATTCTCCCTAATTGGACATACAGATTGTCTCCGTGGTCTACTTATAGATCTGAATGAGGTCGGAAGTTTCATAAAGTACGTCTTCGATTTCTAAGGAAAAAGATTGACAAAGATGTAATTTTTAAAACTGTATGTCTTGAAAATTCATGATATTTTTTTTATCATGCGTTATTTTATTTATTAAGCAACAAAGTATTTATAAACAATTAAGCTATGGAAATATTCCTCATAAAAGTAATGTTCAAATTCAACGGTATGTTTACATATTGACATCATATCCTTCAGTATCTCTGATTTTTTTCTCCATTCTTAAACAGTTACTGTTTTACTCGTCATAGATGACTAGTTCATATATAGCGAATTTGGAAAAATCTCTTTCTGAAAAATGCTAGCAACAGAAATGACTATATGTACAGATAAACTTTAAGAAAAACATATTTCTCTTCCCAATGACTATTCACTTGCTCCTAGCGGACTATTTGATTGCTAATTACATAACATATATCAACAGTTGAAAATATATCATTAATTCCAGTTGCCATAAAGATTTTCAGCCAGACATTCAGTTATTGGATACTAACTATTACAGTCAATACACCCCGTTTCATGTCCATTCAAGATACAGAATGTCTACGTCTTCAATCATGATCCATTTTCCTTATATACACTGTCAATTTTAAATCTGACATATAGCCATTCGTATGTCAGATCTGCATTAAATCTATCTTCCCATATATTATATACGATACGATCCATACGATCATCAATTTAAAGTTGATAGAAGAGAAAGACCGTCTTTAATTTCGCACATGTGACATTAGCACATAGATTTATATATTCATATTCAAATGAAAAAAAAGGCAAACAATCCTAGTCTTTCTTTTGGTAAAATATTTGTATTTAATACTATTCAAATTCATACTTAGAGTATCCTTTTTATTTAGTTTTATGTAAGTTTTATTTTGATGCTGACCAACTATTTTCCTTAATTTAGCAAGGAAGAAAATAAAGAAATCATCAGTTTGGTTCAAAGTGTTACTTTCTAACAAATATTGTAACAAACATCACAGAGGACACAACAACGTCCATACCTTCAATGTGTCTTTCAAATGTGGATGCGAAATATATCTTCAGTGTACATATCTGTCTGATCCAAGGACTCCTACTTTATATTCCGGCTTTCGACCACAGATCAGTATGGAGTAGACTATCATTAAAACGTTGCTTTCCGCTAACTGTAAGCCCTTACTGACAACATTACTTGACCGTCACAACTCTACCTAGCCTTCATGGACGGTCACGATATATTAGCACATATTCAGAGATACAACAAGTAATAAACGAGTGATGAGTTGGGAATATTTCTTTGCAAGAAGATTGTCCATGTACAGTCTGTAAGCGATATTCTTGGAAGTGAATTTCTGATAAACATTAGAACATTTCGCACTACATACAGTCACCTCACTATCACTTCACGTCTTTTGATGAGAGGTTTTTGAAAAATGGCTACTAAAGTATTCATGACTAATGAACGTGAGATCAACGTTATGACATTTAACAAAACAAATATGCAGTTTTTCATGCCTTGCTTGTCATTAGTTTGGTTCAAAGCGTTACTTTAAAAAAATACATTGTAACAAAAAAAAAACATATATCACAAAGGAAAAAATAACATCCATAGTAAAGTAAACCAATGTGTCTTCAAACTGTGAATGTGTGGAATAGGATGAACTAAACTATATCTTCAGCAAAAATATCTGTCTGATTCAAGGAATTGTCCGGTGTTCGATCATAACCCACTTCGTTCACCTTTATATCGTCACTATACTGAGTAGACTATCACTAAAACGTTGGTTCCCGGTAACTGTCAGCACTTACAGATAAAATACTTGACTGTCAAGCCTCTACTTAGCCTTCATGGACGGCCACAACATACTGACACATATTCAGAGATGCAGCAAGTACTCAAATAGTGATGCGTTGAGAATCCTCAGTATTACTTTGCAAGATGATTGTCCAAGTTAAGTTTGTAAGCACTATTCTTGAAAGTTGAGGTGAGGTGAGGTGAGTTCCGGTTTAACGCCACTTTCAAGAGTATTTCACTTATATCATGGCTGCTAGTATTATGGCAGGGAGAAAGCCTGCAACGCCATGAGGCTATGCATTGCGGTGAAACCTGCGAACATCGGCTGGAACTAGCGAACCATGAGTGGTACTACTCTGAAATACAGTGTAGCATTGCGCCCAAACCTTACTGCGTGTAGAACAGTTCTCTACTGTAGACAATCAGATGTTATATGATATAAGTTGGTTTATGTAAGTTTACGCTCTCCTACCGCGGAAATAATAATGCATTTAATTGACTACTAATTTGTAAATTATCCTTGTTAAGCTTCTATATTTGATAAAACAAAAGTAACAGTGTATACCAACCTTGATAACTTAGGTTACAAAACCTTCACCCTTGAATCATTGTATTGTGTATAGCTATAACCTTATTAGTTAAAAATTCTGGATTTATCAAGCTTTACACATTGTTACTCGGGTAATCATCATAGCGTCACTGCTTTGTTCCTAGTGACCCACATTAACCAACATGTCTATTTACGAAAGCCTTTCTAAATTGTGTGACGACATTGAAGGTTTATTTTCGTTCTACCCTGTGTTTGTAATTAATTTTGTTAGTAATCACTCTTTTTCATAACGCTCATAGTGCATGGCTGAATGAATGTTAACAACAATATTTAGGTACAATAACTTCTTTATCGTGACCTTGCAGAGTATATGTACACGAGTATGTTTTAACACTAAGCATACAGCCTGGAACTTTGTGTACTTCATTCTCAATAATTAGGAACTTGTTATCAAGAAATAAAGCTTGACTCCTTTTTTCCACTTTCAAAAGTCATTTAAATGACTGAAATCAATGGAAGTAAACCGTTCGGGGTTCACATTCACCCTTTCACCACATTTGAGAGGTAAACACGTGATTTAGCACTACTCCAAAAACACAAGGAACATTATATTTGTCATCATATGTCTTCTTTAAACAGAGGAAAAGGCCCTCTCCATCAGATCAATGTCACAAGATGAAAACCTCTTTTTAATCTCTTCTGAATGGTCTCATCAAGAGAGACACAAATGCCAAGTCAAATGTCGGCCACTGACTGATCAATCGAATTTTATGGTCACAGTTAATGTTTTTTTATGACAACAAGACACACTGAGAGACAGAGGGACAGGTCAAAAGCAATATACCCCCCATAATCTCCCTCAGATTGCCATTTGCCATGTACGAACCATACGACAAATTGTGTATCATAAACAACCAACGTAATCATTAGGGTTATACAAAAACTATATATTTTGCTGAAATTATACATACATCACTGGTTATTTTTTCTAAATATGCCGATGATAGGAATAATGTGTACATTAAAAACAGTTGGCATAGTTTCATTAATTTAAGACCGTATGAGATAACTGATAACTATTCTTGAAAATCAAATTATTAATAACACCGGTCCCTCGCTCTTGAAAAGACAAAATAATAAAATTAAGCCACTGCTGAGATTTAAAACACACATTTAAATGGTGAATTTTATTAATACGATACAAAATCAACAGCAATACTGAGTAAGTTCCTTAATAACATCAATAACAAATAGCAATATTAACAATTACCAATTCCATCAAACGTCATTATATGTACTTTGGTCAAAAAACAAATCCAAATATTTGATTTTGTTCATTTCCTGACGTTTTAGTTCCTTAATAATATTACACAGCTGGAGTGAGATGAATAACGAGAAAAGTAAATTAGTGAATTGGACCCCCTATGGACAGACACAAAATCCAAACACATCTCTCTCTCTCTATCTCATACCACAATGACACGCCACAGGCTGCAGATGAGTATTTGATAACATCAATAAACTGTAATCATTTAATGCAGTGTTTCTTTCACAGCCTTTTCATAACACTACTTTTAACATGATAATTTACCTATCAGTAACCACCTCATCATTTGAAGTTACAAAGCATTTGATTAAAAAACTATACAGTTTCCTAACTCCAAGAGAAATCTTTAGTGTTTAGCATGTCCGTTCCTGGATTATAAGTAAAAAAATGTCTACATCTTGTGTATGGGAATAGCAATATCTAACATCTTTTGGGATTTCATTGATTGATCGAAAAACACTGTTTGAGGATCTATACAAGTCAGTTGATAGGGATGTCCGGGGAGAATTCAGAATATGTTTTTGATCTGCATAACCTACATGTATATTTATGAGGTTTTTTTCTGAATGTACCCTTTTTACAATGCTACAAGCAATACATTCTTTTTATCATAAATATGAACATGAATAGGCCATCAATACAATTCTTACTTTGATAATACGATGAATGTAGCATTCTCTTTACAATGGATTTTTATGAATAAATGATAATAATAATAATGGGTTTACAGTAAAGGAGATATGAACGGCAATGTTTAAGTACATCACGTGATAGTGAGGTAAGGTCGTGTAAGATGGTGGGCTCTTTACTTGATATGTTCATTAGCACTTTGCTGTTGTTTATTGAGTTTATCCTAACAAGATAGCATTAAGGGGCAGTAGCATGTTTTTCGCTGAAATAAGTCGATGAAATGTAAAACACCCTTCGCTCTTCAGAAAATCAAGTTAAAACAATTAGTGTACATGGTTTTGTAAAGCCATGGGAGTCGTTTTTGTAATTCGAAATAATAAAATGTGTTCGCAATGTTTGCTTTATAAGCAACACGGTTATAACCACTACGGATAATTGGTTTATGTAATAAGATGTTTTACCCTTTTAAGTAAATATAAATGACATAAACTATCATTTTAGATGGGCAATTTGAAAAAATAAAATTTGCAAAAAACGTGCTACTGCCCCTTTAAGGAAAGATGATACTTGCTTATGGTAACATTTTGCGACAACTATGTATTGTTGTGAATAAGTCAAACAATATATGGACTACGTTGTTTTCTTACATTTTTGGATAAAAGACATAGTAAACTTTTGAAAAAATAAACGAATATATTTATTGTATATAAACTAAAATGTTTGATTTCATCGTCCCATTTCTCCTTAAGAATTGATAGCGAAGTACAGCATAACTGTATCAATAACATTGTATCCATTCTTACAGTAGAAGATTTGTGCAAAACCTGAACAGAATAGGATGAATAGTTTGTTTCTGCATCGGTTGGACAAATTAAAATCTAGGAGTATGACTAAGTACAACAAAGTAATTAGTCCAACAGATTACATCACCAAATCGCTATGATACGGCATTGCACCTCTTCTAGAAGTTTAGAAGATTTGTACATAACTTGTGAAGAATCGGATAAATATTTTTTCAGCAGTTGGTCGGACAAAACAGTTTGAGAGTGGATGAACTATGATTATGAACCTGAAAGAGGCAATGAATACAATAGTTTGTGTTTAAAATTAGTGTAGCATTCCCTTATTTCTCTCTTCAGACTGTGGTTTGTCTTGAAACAAAAATGTGCTCAACACAAAGATTAAGGAAGTTCAGTCTTCACAACGGTTATGGGATGCTCATATTTACCAACGTCACTGACTGCACAACTAACTTTGATTGGAACCAATCAGGATTCTATATCTCCAGTTATGTAAGCGCCCAACTTACAACATAGATTACGTGGGAAGAAATGAAATAGGCTCTGTTAGGAAAGACTCTGTCATGATAGTTGGTTACAAATTGATAAAGTTTATGTGTTTGCACTTGGTAATGCTATCAAAGGTGCTGTAGCACGCCGTTCGTACTGAAAAAAGTGATCTCACGAACATATAATGATAACATAAATGTTACCAATGACTAAGTAATACTCCCCGATCAATAAAGATAAAATTTTAAACAAATATAAATTGTTTGGTTAAGCCATGCGAATTCATTTATCTTTGATTGGCCATTTGGATGTGTTCAGATAAAAATGACCACTCGGAGGGTAGTTCAAGTGATCTTACTGATGATGCGATACAAAATTTAGAAAACATGATTTGGAAAAAAGGGTTTAGCGCCTTTAAGCAACGTATAGTTCATTGTGCAATCAATCATACACTCATAAAATTGTCTTACGATCAACATAAGTGTTTTAACATTAATGTTATTGACTGATGCAGTCCTCTAATGATAACTTATCATTCGTTGCATACACATGGTATGTCAAATTCTTTATATCGTCATGACTAAGGAGCTTAATGGTTGTAAAAACAATAAGTTAAACTACTGCTACACAACTTTTACACAAGTTTACCAAAATGACATGTCTGTACATTTGACATTCACCTCAAGTGGTTTTAATCAAAATACAATTTCTAAGATATCAAACTTTTATAACAAGACAGAGGAGAAAGGTAATAAATAATGACCTTTCAATTCCACAGAGTCAAAGGTCCAATATTGTTTAATATAATTTCTCTGAGATATGATCAAAGAGACTATGTAAAGCAAAAATTAATGTGAGCTCCAGCGTCAAGTACACTATAGATTAGATGTTAAGAGTATCAAAGTTGAAATTAACTAAGACATAATATTGATGATTAAGAATATAAACCGAGACCATACTAATCCTTCATCTATGGATACATATTTCATGTACGAATTCCAAGAATTGGTTACGAATGTTCTCTTTCGTGATGATTCGTGACAATACAGCTCGTAGTGAAATAGGGGCATTACTTATGATGTATGAAATGTACAATGTAATCAATGGAAACGTACCCAAATAAAATGTAAAAGGCAGATTATGACCGAGCGTGAACTGTACGCTTTTTCATATTGATAGATAAAGGGGGTAAGCTTTAGCAAAGACAGGTCCCACATAAACACGACTTTTCCATAATGTTTAACAACTTAAAATACAAATTTGTCATTTGTAATAAATATTGATTTAGTATATCTTTAGTTAACCGACTATTCGATAGGAAATGTATCAGCTTTGCCTGATTGAACCATAACCATTCGCTTTAGATATATTTATTGATTGAGGAGAATTGTTTTGTAATTGGTAAGATTTCTTTTTAATTTTGAGAGATATTTTTAATTCAATTATAAAACGTGGAACAGCACCTTTAGTGACCAGTGTTCCTAAAATGTGACAGGTCAAGTCAATGTTCTTTCGACAGTTTTAGAAAAAAGGCACTCAAGGGTATTCTTCGTATATTGCAATGTATGATATATATCTGCTTAGACACACATTTCCATCATAACAACATCACAATTAACTAGATGAACTTTACAAGAAAAAAAACTACTACACCTAACCGCAAAAGAAACGCCACCAAACAAAATTTGAAATGTGTTCTATTTGGGTTTCAAAGTCCAACAGTTAAATGGTCGTAGGCAAACATCTATAATTCAACAAAGAAATGTACACTCTATATACCCGATGGGACATCATTGATTCTTTTCAAATTGTATCAAATTAACAAATAAAAGGTTTCAGATGTGTCCACTGGCAGAGCTCCAACCAACAGTCCCTTTGTATACATCCTTGACTTGAGGGGCCAGAAGCAATTATAAACCTCTAGTGAAGTCACTCTATTGAAAGCCCCGGGCATTCCTCAATCGGTTCATAAGCAAGATCTAACTTATTTACATTCCTTGTGTAACCGTTTCCAAGCTAGAATCTGGTAAAGAAAAAAAAACTGTAACATTATCACAGAAGAAGAGGAAAATAGAATATTCCCATATCAATCTCATTCATTGACTTCGGTGCAATTACGAGTATTACGACTTTTTTACCTGGAAATCGATATAACACAAAAAAGATGTTGGATGTAAAATCACATTCCCTGCAAAGTATACCACGTCAGGATATTTTCATTACGTCACATGTGGCAAGGGGTATATGATTACTGGTACATACGTGTCCATGTAATGATTTGATATTGTAATACATTCACCTTGCCACAAGGTGATCCAGTTGACAATTTTTGGAACAGTCAGTGCTGGCAGTTGGTGCCTAACTGACTGCGTGGGTTCGATCCAACAAAGTGACTTGGCTCGAACAAAAAAACTAAAATTTATATTACTGCAGATAATAAAAAAAACAATGAATAAATACAATTGTTATATTAGTGCTCCACATTATCTAAAAATCAGTACAACTTTCTAGGATTTCTGTACAGAGAAATAAGGCACACATTCCACACATCAGGATATATTGTTATGTATCACAGTGGGTGAAGATAACATGTTATCAATCGATTTGGCGACAATATTGATGCATGACAACGTTTATTCACATTAAAATGTGTGCATCTGATTCACTTAGTAAATTCATTTTGACATTTAAGATAAACCTATTTGGAAAGTTTTTGACTTCTAATAGCAATTGCACATGCGCTAGAAATTTTCTTGTACATAAAGCACCTTAAGCAACATACATGTACGTCACAACAATTTGTTCGGATGGGAGAAGCAGGTGTGACAAATGAATATTCTGCCCATGGATATCAGAAGCTAAAAGTGTAAAGGAAAATATCTGAATAACAGCTTTTTTTTAATAATGAACCAAATGTTTGTTTCAGGACATGTTGTTCTACCAATCTATTTAGTGCTGTTTACCCGAGCCTTGATCATATTATCCAACATTGAAAGTGCGCTCTAGAAATAGACTATTATAAAATACCATTATGTTTTTTCCAAAGAAACTGATTTTTAAAAAAATCTAAAACTGGTTTTAACTATATCGGAATGTACAAAATGCTAAAACATGGATTAAGCAGTTGTTGGGTTTTCAAATTCTTCCCGGGTATCATCTTGATTGGTTCACTTAACATCACTATCTTCAGAAAATGTTCTAGGAATATACATGTAGTATCTAACTAAAATGCCTTTTATGTGACAAATATTATATTGATACAAGTATATTTCCATCCTCTTTCCCAACTGTGTTCGATGGTGTTTCTCAAGACAGTACAGATAAAACACTCTTTAATACTTAATTTCCTTTACCCATTCGCTGGTAAATTAGCAGCTGAGGCAAATAAAAGTTTAACGCAGAATAAGACCCCGGGGAGCATTTACTATTTTATGAATGTTGGCTCTTTAATAAACCTAGTTTTCAACATTACTTCCTGGTTTTAGATACTGTATAGTGCCTCTAATCCTTGTTCTCTCGCAAGGTAATGTCATTTGTGTCAATTTTCGTAAAGTAGACCTTCTTCAAGACAATAATCAGACTATTTTCATTTTTCTAACAAACAATTCCACTATATAGTCAAATGTTGTCACTTGACATTAGAAGAAAAGAAGCAAATGTGTGAGTATACCATGCCATTATTCATTAAATGAGGATATTCAGGATAAACAACATACTATAGTCTGTTTAACGACTTTCATGTTTTCAACAACATTAAACACACACTTTTAATTCAGTTTAATATTTTAATATATTTTCTATTCTCAAAGGACATGAATTTAGATGATATTTCAAAGGAAATTGCCCAAACATGTTTTGGAACAAACGAAAGAAAGGGTGAATGAATAGACTAGGCCAATTGAATATGAATAGTTACGATAGTCATTGCTTAACTTTGGTCATTGGTGTTTTGACAAATGAGAATGTGTATCTATTAAACCTGATCCATTAAAAACTAAATGGGGACCGCGTCAAACCTCATTGTGAACTCTCTCGTGGTCACATGGTATTGTTGTCTGTCTGGAGCTTTTAATATTTGAATAATGTATTTGTACCAGCAGAATTCTTCACTAAGTGTGAAAGAGTGAAAGGCTGAATCAATTATGCTTTGCTAGCTCTCAGGCAACATAAATATACGATATGGTAATGAGGTAGAGATG
This sequence comes from Gibbula magus, assembly GCA_936450465.1. Taxonomy (NCBI): domain Eukaryota; kingdom Metazoa; phylum Mollusca; class Gastropoda; order Trochida; family Trochidae; genus Gibbula; species Gibbula magus. Next base: position 40,400,219 of record OW388306.1, on the reverse strand, counting down.
TTCAAGTAATTGACATAATCACAATCTTACAAAACACCTATATTTCATGTGTTACAAAAAAACAGTATTGTAGAATGTCGCATTAAAGCTTCCAAAATGTATTTTATATGTGGCCTCCTATTTGAAATGAAATAATTTAGAACATTTTAAAATTAAAGTTATATAAATTCTAAAACAGTGTCTTGATTTATTGAACTCTCAAACTGAACAATTTGCTAATTGCATATCTATGGCATGTTGTGTGATATTCTCACTACTGTATGTAGACACATTCGAAGTTATATCAATTTAAGCTTGGGCATTCTTCATTTTCGTCACATTAATGTTTATAGCTAAGTAAATCAATGAAGGAACACCTTCTACCTACTATGATAACGAGAAGGACTTTCAGCCCTCCTGTAAACCCTCTCGTGGTTATTTGGTATCGTTGACTGTCTGGAGTCTACAACGTCTATGAATAATGTATTTGTGCTATCAGGATTCTTCGTTAGCATTGGATGAGCTGTTAGGCCAATTAAGTCAGAACATTTTCATCAAATATGGGTGTAAAGTTTCACTTAACGGACATACAAAATATTGTTATTCGTTACACATTTTAAAGTTATGACACTTGTATACACTCAACATGAATTTCAAAAGTATTCTATGTTCCTCTGATCACATTGGTGATTAGTCAAAACACCATCTTTCAAAATCATTTCTCATGAGGTATCCACAAAACATATAATTATCAAATGTACATTGTATGATCAGTTTGAAGCTTACAGTACTGATCTAGGTTGTAACCTCTTTTAAAAACATTGAGTCTCATAGTGGTGAACTCAAATAGCTTGTCTAACAATGTAACATTGGGACTTTGCCAGACTGAGTCCCTTGCAGTAATCGAGCTTGATAGACTTGTGCAATATGCATGGGATCGTCATTACTTAACTTTTCTTTGTTCAGCTTTATAGGCTCTGGAGAAAGAAAGATTGATTGTCGATAAAATGGAGGTTAAATAAGCATATCTCCTGAGGAACTAGCAGAGAATGAAAGCATTGAAACACACATAGGTGATCAATCGTTTCTGTCGATTCAAATCACATCCTGTATTTCAATACTGTAAGATCATGGGCTTACTTGTACACACAGTTGCAGACATATGCAGCCATTGAAAGAATAAAATTAATGTTCATTTCACAACAATTCGCTTTTATTTTTATGAATGAATAAAACTAATACGTGCCAGTAATAGTTGCAATATGTTGTCTGTAATGGCATTTTACACCGAGGGAATGATTAATGTTTCATTCACAGATGAAATGTTGATGTTTACCTTTAAAGGCGCTGTAGCACGTTTTTTCGCTCAAATAAGTCGATGAAATGCATTTGAAAAATAATGTCACTATTAACAGCCTTATTTCTCTCTTTGGAAAATTAAGTTACAAATGAGTGTACATGATTCCATAAAGCTAGGGGAATCATTTTTGTCATTCGAAATAATAAAATGTGTTCAAAATAAAATCGCCGCCATGCAATTTTTGCTTTCTATGCAACACGATTATTACCACTACGGATAATTGGTTTGTGTAATAAGAAAGTAAAATATATAATAAAGTAAATATAAATGACCTCAACCATCATTATAAATGGGAAATCTGAAAAAATAAACGTGCTACAGCGCCTTTAAGGCCTATCTCTGAAAAATATAGACAAATTATTGGTATAACATGGTTATATTTTTGATAACACTACCTTCAATAGTACAAATTCTTGTACTTTTTCGGTCCTACTTCCATATGGAATTCGAACCCACACCCTCAGAGTAAGGCAACTATCACCAGGATTGACTGTATCACGACCATTTCGCCTTGACAAAAATGGAGGTCCAACAATCGATAGTTAAGCTAAATTTACATTCAATAGTCCTCTGAAAGACGTAGATTGGCGCAGCTCCCTAGGCTGAATGCATTGGAAATACTTGCCATTTGGATAGTGAACAAATATAACATGGTTATATTTGGGATAACACTACCTTCAATAGTACAATTCTTGACTCCAACATAGGACTCCCACACCAGAATTTGTACTATTGAAGGTAGTGTAATGGAAGTTGGAAATGTAATGTTAATTTACCTTTACGGGTTCAGAATGAAAGTGTCACTGGTAATTATCAAACATCAAAGTGACCCGACAGGATATCACAGAGGATTTTCTTGTCCTCTCAAATCAATACAATAAAGATTTTTTGTCAGTATTTGTTAACAAATGTTGTGCAGATGTTACAATTATTTACTAAACCGGTATTTGCAGACATATTAAAACCACAAGAAGGAATCGTCAATCCAAAGAAAGAAAGAAACATTATTTGTCTGGTCTTTTGAATCAGGCGAACATAGATCGGCATTGAGTCAGAGAATACAAGTGGACTCTCAGACATCTTGACCAAAATATTATTTCTCTGAGAATTCCCTCCTACCCTTGTGTACATACATATCCGTTAATTATAATTTTCAAGGATTTTGGTAAAGCAATATAAAACAAACATTCGAACAATTGAATATACATGTATTGTACTGCTATCACATGAGGATCATGTTCAGATCGATTCATTGAAGATATTGTAGAATGACCACTATTTATTCACATTAAATGCGTGTGCAACATCTCTGATACACTGAGTAAATTCAGGAAAAGGTTTAGACAACCTATTTGTCAAAAATGTTTCAAACACTAGTAGCAGTGGTATATGCGCGAGTTGTAATCTTGTAAATGCTGCGTGTTCAACAACATATGTCACTGTCATTTGTCTTGAAAAGACAAGGTGTGATTTAGGTATTTATCCTCCAAAACCTTTCCGTTTCTACAGATCATGAAAACAGTTGTGTGAGATTAAGGGATGTCACCCAGAAGTTTTTACACAGTGTCCCGTCATGTCAGTCACATGAAATCACAATAGCATAAAATAATCATGGAATTATTCACAATACTATGGCGTCAAAAGCATGAAAATGTTGACGTCATTAAGACTACAGCACAGTAACAATCTAGGGTCAGTGCTGTGTTCCACAGATGAGCTATGTTCATTGTAAGTAATGATGAATAATTTGATTGATAAATATAATGTCACCGTTGTGTCGTCTTATAAGAAATAGACCAACAGACGTTCATAAAAGGCTCGGATTTTTTCAAACTTTAATAAACTTGTAATGATATATTTCATATCAAGAGACAAATGTATAATATTCTCTAATAATATTCAACCCCTCCCCACCCAACGCAAGGATATTGCGTCTGAACAATATTTTAACTATGATAACGAAGCTTAAGTATTTATGTTTTGCTGCAAAAGCAGAATTCAAAGTTACATTTCCATGAGAACTGCCCAGAACTGTGTTGAGGAGGACGGACAGATGGACAGACGAACGAAATGACATCCAGACTTCTATAAAAACAATAATTAGGCATTGCTGAATAGTTACTGATATATATTATGTTTTAACGATACAAACACCTATTAACCTTGACGCATAAGCAATTTTTCACAAGAAGTTTATAAATTACCCACACCAAGGAAATAACTCTCTTGTACCTACTTTCGGTGAAGAGAATCATGAAATTTCAACTGGTTTCAACACTGATGCGATCCCTCTTGTGATCAACTGGTACTGTTTGCTGTCTGGAGGTTTTAATTGTCATGAATAATTGATTTGTACAAGCAGATTTTTTCACCAACTTTTAGTATGTTAAAGGTGGAAGTGAGGTTTCAGTCAAAAAATAAGTTATTTTGCGATTTGTTGATTTGATATTTGCCTCTCCAATTTATACTTCCAAGTGTTATGTTTTATACATACATAACGTGAATTGCAAACGTCTTTTCGTTGACCTTGTTTGGCGAAAACACTTTCTTGTAAAATACATTTCTCACAGAATACAATATTGTCAAATCTATGATCAATTTAAAGCTTACAATTCGGATCTAGTTTGGGCTCCCTAATCGGAATGAACAATTTATAACAATTTATTATATCGAACAAATTTTTGTTGTTACAATTGCCTTTGTAAATCCACAGACTATAAACCATTAAACATTTTATCAATGTATTCAACCCTAATGGAACAATTTGTTAGTTGCATTCTGTGAAATTCAGAAGCACTCCATTATTAAATCAGTGGAACAATTTCTGACAGAAGTGATGTGAGATGTAGTCATAATGCAGAAGCCCAATAAAGTTGATGTATGATGCATAAAGCAACGTGGACTAGCTTACCTGACAATGCTTTAAAGAGAGAGTCACTATGGTCATGAGAGGTTATGATGAATAAACCCAGTGTATTCGTGAAGCATACACAATATCACATTTGGACATCCTTTATATTTAATCTAGATGGATATAACAAACACGTCTCAAACTAGTCAGCCTTATTTTCAGCGTTTGAAGACATTATCACTAGTTGCATCTAATGTTGTCATGTCTATCGTGTTAACTGATCATTGTCAAAACAGTACAGTAGCAACACTAGCAGAAGTAGTTAATGGAATATAGTCATAAGCTCATTTAATATAAATGGGATATTTTGTATATATGAAGGTTAATAATTTGCATTAGATGAAGAAGACCTGCCTGCCAAAATAATATTTACATAAAATTGTGCATATTGCAAATTGATGTTTCAAATATTCATGATTGAGCAATAAATATGTTTAAGCATAAAGCATACGTGCACTTTAATCTGTAAAAAACACACTAATAACCAATTATTAGAAACCAACTGTCCCCATATTTAAAGAAAGACTCTAGTGTATCAGGATATAAAGATGGTCCCAAGAACTCTCAGGTTCTGTCTGCAGTATATACCGGGTTATTAGACCAGGTATATTCTTACAGAAGGGAGCAATAAATAAGAATTATATTAAAAGCAAAATAATAATTCCCTGACATACAACACAGGAGACTGTCAGGAAATACAGGCGTTTCAAAATGGAATATATCAGACAAGAATATTTCCAGGTAACACCTTTTATGTGATCAAAGTCGACTTTTCAGAATATTCCCATATAATGTACTCATATATTGCAATCTCTTCCCATATAATGTACTCATATATTGCAATCTCTTCTTCTGTTTCTCAGTGTTGTAAATATCCTGTATATATGTATCCCACTATTCCAGGCATAGGTACATACCCCGAATCGTCACAACAAAGAAGTTTTTTTTATATTTCTATATTGTTTGATTATCATGAAATCATTAATCTTGTGATATGCTGGGTATCATACACATTTATAGAGAGAAAAATACTCATTTTATTAATCTGAAAATGACTTTCTTTATAGTTTCAATATTGTATCTTTTGTTTTACAGTGATTTACTAGCACTTTCCCCCTCTTCTCTTGTATTCGTGAAACTATATTTTATTAAAATAAATGCAACCTTTTCAACCCCAAAAACACAATTCACAAATTTCTTTTGTCGAGAACATTGTCTTTGTCCTTTGTCAACATCATCTGTAAAAATCTATATACTGTAACGTAAATGTGAGTTTAATGTAAGCAAGCTTAACAAAAACAGTAATGAAAGAAATGAAGTTATACATTCAGTCTCTGTTCGACAACTATAACATTTATTTTAATAAATAGTACTAAATGACCTTTATTTTCCGTTACGACGATAAAGAATTGAAAAAACTAATATGTCATACTCAGCACTAAAGCTGGTTTATCGTTTCTAAAATTTTAGGATAAATATCCTCTATGGGTAGCAAGTCGTGCTTCAACAACATACCTGACATCTTTCATTTGGGTTTTACCTGATCTCATAAGACGAGATGGGGTTACAGAAATAATTTATTGAAGAATTCGTAAAACAAAAAACTCCAGGAAGTTTGTGATGTCTTTTTTCAAACAATGTCCATCGTTTTTTTCTTTTACATTGAGTGCTTGGCCAAACACAATCATTGAACAAGTAATAATAACTGATGTCTTTGAAGACATTTTCAGAATAATTACTTTTGTAATCCATAGATGTAAAACCCCTGATACCCTTTTATGATTTATTACCCGTTATATAGATTGTATATTGTGATAGATAAATTTCCATGACAATTTTGAAGAGACATATTACTAAATTTATTTTACAGGTTATGACAGAAATGGATTTGAAATGTACTAAGACCGTAAAGGAGCCAACACATTTTAGATACAATCCATAAAACAACAACGTACATGTTAATGCTTTCAACAGAGAGAAATTGAGATCATGAGAGGTTATGATGAACACATCCCAGTTGTTTCCATGTTCTAGAGTTTCTATTTGCGGGAAACTTCTCATCTTTATCCTTATTTTAATGTTTTTAACATATTCATACATTCCATTTCAAAATATCATCTCAATTCTCTTTATGAGCGAGCAATCATCATTTGACAAGTTATTTTATTATTCAAATATACTAAAACTATTTTTGCAGTTTCACAAGTATGTGATCGAATTCTATAATCCACTCAATAATATATACTAGTTTTATTTTATCTGTTTGATGTAATATATAATGATAAGCCTTTGATATAATATATTTAAACCTTTGTTTAACCTTCATCAAACAACTAGAGCATCTATTATCATACTCAATTGCAGAGTTGTTCTTATTGTTTTGTGATTTAACCATTTAGTGTGTGTTATTTCCAAATGTCTATCAAATAAAATTGTCATAATAAAATGATAGAATACTTAATAGGATCATATGTGTAAGTCAGGTTCGATTGATGAATCCCTAAGATTGTTCAACATGCTCTGTTAAGATTTTTGGTTAAATATGTTTGCTCTTAAATAAATTGAGTTGACAACGTTTTGTATGAATTACGAAACTCATAAACAGGATTTGGCGCAAGTGATTAGAAAAAAGTTTTCGTGTGTCAAGAATTGACTGATATCTTTGGTGCTGACGATTTGTTATTTCTTTGGTGTAAAGACCCTGCATCTACAGTAAGTAATGAACATTCAAAGGCCTGACCAAACAATATGTTTTTATTATATCAGGAGTATTGTTTCACCAATATTTCTAGTCCATTCAGACACAAATATATATCATATCTAATTACAAATGGGATTTCAGGATATTTACAGAGATAAAGATAGCTTTATGTGTCTCTGTACGTCACCTTGTCCTTGTCTCGATTGGTGTATGTCTGTTTTTTAAATGTTGAAGTTGAAATTAAATATAGGAAGTTGAGTGAGTGAGTGAGTGAGTTATTGTTTAACGCCGCTCCGGCAGTATTGCAGCCATTAGCGGCGAGACATTTAATTCAGTTGCCAATTCGGATCTAGTTTGGGCTCCCTAATCGGAATGAACAATTTATAACAATTTATTATATCGAACAAATTTTTGTTGTTACAATTGCCTTTGTAAATCCACAGACTATAAACCATTAAACATTTTATCAATGTATTCAACCCTAATGGAACAATTTGTTAGTTGCATTCTGTGAAATTCAGAAGCACTCCACTATTAAATCAGTGTAACAATTTCTGACAGAAGTGATGTGAGATGTAGTCATAATGCAGAAGCCAAATAAAGTTGATGTATGATGCATAAAGCAACGTGGACTAGCTTACCTGACAATGCTTTAAAGAGAGAGTCACTATGGTCACGAGAGGTTATGATGAATAAACCCAGTGTATTCGTGTAGCATACACAATATCACATTTGGACATCCTTTATATTTAATCTAGATGGATATAACAAACACGTCTCAAACTAGTCAGCCTAATTTTCAGCGTTTGAAGACATTACATGTATCACTAGTTGCATCTAATGTTGTCATGTCTATCGTGTTAACTGATCATTGTCAAAACAGTACAGTAGCAACACTAGCAGAAGTAGTTAATGGAATATAGTCATAAGCTCATTTAATATAAATGGGATATTTTGTATATATGAAGGTTAATAATTTGCATTAGATGAAGAAGACCTGCCTGCCAAAATAATATTTACATAAAATTGTGCATATTGCAAATTGATGTTTCAAATATTCATGATTGAGCAATAAATATGTTTAAGCATAAAGCATACGTGCACTTTAATCTGTAAAAAACACACTAATAACCAATTATTAGAAACCAACTGTCCCCATATTTAAAGAAAGACTCTAGTGTATCAGGATATAAAGATGGTCCCAAGAACTCTCAGGTTCTGTCTGCAGTATATACCGGGTTATTAGACCAGGTATATTCTTACAGAAGGGAGCAATAAATAAGAATTATATTAAAAGCAAAATAATAATTCCCTGACATACAACACAGGAGACTGTCAGGAAATACAGGCGTTTCAAAATGGAATATATCAGACAAGAATATTTCCAGGTAACACCTTTTATGTGATCAAAGTCGACTTTTCAGAATATTCCCATATAATGTACTCATATATTGCAATCTCTTCCCATATAATGTACTCATATATTGCAATCTCTTCTTCTGTTTCTCAGTGTTGTAAATATCCTGTATATATGTATCCCACTATTCCAGGCATAGGTACATACCCCGAATCGTCACAACAAAGAAGTTTTTTTTATATTTCTATATTGTTTGATTATCATGAAATCATTAATCTTGTGATATGCTGGGTATCATACACATTTATAGAGAGAAAAATATTCATTTTATTAATCTGAAAATGACTTTCTTTATAGTTTCAATATTGTATCTTTTGTTTTACAGTGATTTACTAGCACTTTCCCCCTCTTCTCTTGTATTCGTGAAACTATATTTTATTAAAATAAATGCAACCTTTTCAACCCCAAAAACACAATTCACAAATTTCTTTTGTCGAGAACATTGTCTTTGTCCTTTGTCAACATCATCTGTAAAAATCTATATACTGTAACGTAAATGTGAGTTTAATGTAAGCAAGCTTAACAAAAACAGTAATGAAAGAAATGAAGTTATACATTCAGTCTCTGTTCGACAACTATAACATTTATTTTAATAAATAGTACTAAATGACCTTTATTTTCCGTTACGACGATAAAGAATTGAAAAAACTAATATGTCATACTCAGCACTAAAGCTGGTTTATCGTTTCTAAAATTTTAGGATAAATATCCTCTATGGGTAGCAAGTCGTGCTTCAACAACATACCTGACATCTTTCATTTGGGTTTTACCTGATCTCATAAGACGAGATGGGGTTACAGAAATAATTTATTGAAGAATTCGTAAAAGAAAAAACTCCAGGAAGTTTGTGATGTCTTTTTTCAAACAATGTCCATCGTTTTTTTCTTTTACATTGAGTGCTTGGCCAAACACAATCATTGAACAAGTAATAATAACTGATGTCTTTGAAGACATTTTCAGAATAATTACTTTTGTAATCCATAGATGTAAAACCCCTGATACCCTTTTATGATTTATTACCCGTTATATAGATTGTATATTGTGATAGATAAATTTCCATGACAATTTTGAAGAGACATATTACTAAATTTATTTTACAGGTTATGACAGAAATGGATTTGAAATGTACTAAGACCGTAAAGGAGCCAACACATTTTAGATACAATCCATAAAACAACAATGTACATGTTAATGCTTTCAACAGAGAGAAATTGAGATCATGAGAGGTTATGATGAACACATCCCAGTTGTTTCCATGTTCTAGAGTTTCTATTTGCGGGAAACTTCTCATCTTTATCCTTATTTTAATGTTTTTAACAAATTCATACATTCCATTTCAAAATATCATCTCAATTCTCTTTATGAGCGAGCAATCATCATTTGACAAGTTATTTTATTATTCAAATATACTAAAACTATTTTTGCAGTTTCACAAGTATGTGATCGAATTCTATAATCCACTCAATAATATATACTAGTTTTATTTTATCTGTTTGATGTAATATATAATGATAAGCCTTTGATATAATATATTTAAACCTTTGTTTAACCTTCATCAAACAACTAGAGCATCTATTATCATACTCAATTGCAGAGTTGTTCTTATTGTTTTGTGATTTAACCATTTAGTGTGTGTTATTTCCAAATGTCTATCAAATAAAATTGTCATAATAAAATGATAGAATACTTAATAGGATCATATGTGTAAGTCAGGTTCGATTGATGAATCCCTAAGATTGTTCAACATGCTCTGTTAAGATTTTTGGTTAAATATGTTTGCTCTTAAATAAATTGAGTTGACAACGTTTTGTATGAATTACGAAACTCATAAACAGGATTTGGCGCAAGTGATTAGAAAAAAGTTTTCGTGTGTCAAGAATTGACTGATATCTTTGGTGCTGACGATTTGTTATTTCTTTGGTGTAAAGACCCTGCATCTACAGTAAGTAATGAACATTCAAAGGCCTGACCAAACAATATGTTTTTATTATATCAGGAGTATTGTTTCACCAATATTTCTAGTCCATTCAGACACAAATATATATCATATCTAATTACAAATGGGATTTCAGGATATTTACAGAGATAAAGATAGCTTTATGTGTCTCTGTACGTCACCTTGTCCTTGTCTCGATTGGTGTATGTCTGTTTTTTAAATGTTGAAGTTGAAATTAAATATAGGAAGTTGAGTGAGTGAGTGAGTGAGTTATTGTTTAACGCCGCTCCGGCAGTATTGCAGCCATTAGCGGCGAGACATTTAATTCAGTTGCCAATTCGGATCTAGTTTGGGCTCCCTAATCGGAATGAACAATTTATAACAATTTATTATATCGAACAAATTTTTGTTGTTACAATTGCCTTTGTAAATCCACAGACTATAAACCATTAAACATTTTATCAATGTATTCAACCCTAATGGAACAATTTGTTAGTTGCATTCTGTGAAATTCAGAAGCACTCCACTATTAAATCAGTGTAACAATTTCTGACAGAAGTGATGTGAGATGTAGTCATAATGCAGAAGCCAAATAAAGTTGATGTATGATGCATAAAGCAACGTGGACTAGCTTACCTGACAATGCTTTAAAGAGAGAGTCACTATGGTCACGAGAGGTTATGATGAATAAACCCAGTGTATTCGTGTAGCATACACAATATCACATTTGGACATCCTTTATATTTAATCTAGATGGATATAACAAACACGTCTCAAACTAGTCAGCCTAATTTTCAGCGTTTGAAGACATTACATGTATCACTAGTTGCATCTAATGTTGTCATGTCTATCGTGTTAACTGATCATTGTCAAAACAGTACAGTAGCAACACTAGCAGAAGTAGTTAATGGAATATAGTCATAAGCTCATTTAATATAAATGGGATATTTTGTATATATGAAGGTTAATAATTTGCATTAGATGAAGAAGACCTGCCTGCCAAAATAATATTTACATAAAATTGTGCATATTGCAAATTGATGTTTCAAATATTCATGATTGAGCAATAAATATGTTTAAGCATAAAGCATACGTGCACTTTAATCTGTAAAAAACACACTAATAACCAATTATTAGAAACCAACTGTCCCCATATTTAAAGAAAGACTCTAGTGTATCAGGATATAAAGATGGTCCCAAGAACTCTCAGGTTCTGTCTGCAGTATATACCGGGTTATTAGACCAGGTATATTCTTACAGAAGGGAGCAATAAATAAGAATTATATTAAAAGCAAAATAATAATTCCCTGACATACAACACAGGAGACTGTCAGGAAATACAGGCGTTTCAAAATGGAATATATCAGACAAGAATATTTCCAGGTAACACCTTTTATGTGATCAAAGTCGACTTTTCAGAATATTCCCATATAATGTACTCATATATTGCAATCTCTTCCCATATAATGTACTCATATATTGCAATCTCTTCTTCTGTTTCTCAGTGTTGTAAATATCCTGTATATATGTATCCCACTATTCCAGGCATAGGTACATACCCCGAATCGTCACAACAAAGAAGTTTTTTTTATATTTCTATATTGTTTGATTATCATGAAATCATTAATCTTGTGATATGCTGGGTATCATACACATTTATAGAGAGAAAAATATTCATTTTATTAATCTGAAAATGACTTTCTTTATAGTTTCAATATTGTATCTTTTGTTTTACAGTGATTTACTAGCACTTTCCCCCTCTTCTCTTGTATTCGTGAAACTATATTTTATTAAAATAAATGCAACCTTTTCAACCCCAAAAACACAATTCACAAATTTCTTTTGTCGAGAACATTGTCTTTGTCCTTTGTCAACATCATCTGTAAAAATCTATATACTGTAACGTAAATGTGAGTTTAATGTAAGCAAGCTTAACAAAAACAGTAATGAAAGAAATGAAGTTATACATTCAGTCTCTGTTCGACAACTATAACATTTATTTTAATAAATAGTACTAAATGACCTTTATTTTCCGTTACGACGATAAAGAATTGAAAAAACTAATATGTCATACTCAGCACTAAAGCTGGTTTATCGTTTCTAAAATTTTAGGATAAATATCCTCTATGGGTAGCAAGTCGTGCTTCAACAACATACCTGACATCTTTCATTTGGGTTTTACCTGATCTCATAAGACGAGATGGGGTTACAGAAATAATTTATTGAAGAATTCGTAAAAGAAAAAACTCCAGGAAGTTTGTGATGTCTTTTTTCAAACAATGTCCATCGTTTTTTTCTTTTACATTGAGTGCTTGGCCAAACACAATCATTGAACAAGTAATAATAACTGATGTCTTTGAAGACATTTTCAGAATAATTACTTTTGTAATCCATAGATGTAAAACCCCTGATACCCTTTTATGATTTATTACCCGTTATATAGATTGTATATTGTGATAGATAAATTTCCATGACAATTTTGAAGAGACATATTACTAAATTTATTTTACAGGTTATGACAGAAATGGATTTGAAATGTACTAAGACCGTAAAGGAGCCAACACATTTTAGATACAATCCATAAAACAACAATGTACATGTTAATGCTTTCAACAGAGAGAAATTGAGATCATGAGAGGTTATGATGAACACATCCCAGTTGTTTCCATGTTCTAGAGTTTCTATTTGCGGGAAACTTCTCATCTTTATCCTTATTTTAATGTTTTTAACAAATTCATACATTCCATTTCAAAATATCATCTCAATTCTCTTTATGAGCGAGCAATCATCATTTGACAAGTTATTTTATTATTCAAATATACTAAAACTATTTTTGCAGTTTCACAAGTATGTGATCGAATTCTATAATCCACTCAATAATATATACTAGTTTTATTTTATCTGTTTGATGTAATATATAATGATAAGCCTTTGATATAATATATTTAAACCTTTGTTTAACCTTCATCAAACAACTAGAGCATCTATTATCATACTCAATTGCAGAGTTGTTCTTATTGTTTTGTGATTTAACCATTTAGTGTGTGTTATTTCCAAATGTCTATCAAATAAAATTGTCATAATAAAATGATAGAATACTTAATAGGATCATATGTGTAAGTCAGGTTCGATTGATGAATCCCTAAGATTGTTCAACATGCTCTGTTAAGATTTTTGGTTAAATATGTTTGCTCTTAAATAAATTGAGTTGACAACGTTTTGTATGAATTACGAAACTCATAAACAGGATTTGGCGCAAGTGATTAGAAAAAAGTTTTCGTGTGTCAAGAATTGACTGATATCTTTGGTGCTGACGATTTGTTATTTCTTTGGTGTAAAGACCCTGCATCTACAGTAAGTAATGAACATTCAAAGGCCTGACCAAACAATATGTTTTTATTATATCAGGAGTATTGTTTCACCAATATTTCTAGTCCATTCAGACACAAATATATATCATATCTAATTACACATGGGATTTCAGGATATTTACAGAGATAAAGATAGCTTTATGTGTCTCTGTACGTCACCTTGTCCTTGTCTCGATTGGTGTATGTCTGTTTTTTAAATGTTGAAGTTGAAATTAAATATAGGAAGTTGAGTGAGTGAGTGAGTGAGTTATTGTTTAACGCCGCTCCAGCAGTATTGCAGCCATTAGCGGCGAGACATTTAATTCAGTTGCCAATTCGGATCTAGTTTGGGCTCCCTAATCGGAATGAACAATTTATAACAATTTATTATATCGAACAAATTTTTGTTGTTACAATTGCCTTTGTAAATCCACAGACTATAAACCACTAAACATTTTATCAATGTATTCAACCCTAATGGAACAATTTGTTAGTTGCATTCTGTGAAATTCAGAAGCACTCCACTATTAAATCAGTGTAACAATTTCTGACAGAAGTGATGTGAGATGTAGTCATAATGCAGAAGCCAAATAAAGTTGATGTATGATGCATAAAGCAACGTGGACTAGCTTACCTGACAATGCTTTAAAGAGAGAGTCACTATGGTCACGAGAGGTTATGATGAATAAACCCAGTGTATTCGTGTAGCATACACAATATCACATTTGGACATCCTTTATATTTAATCTAGATGGATATAACAAACACGTCTCAAACTAGTCAGCCTTATTTTCAGCGTTTGAAGACATTACATGTATCACTAGTTGCATCTAATGTTGTCATGTCTATCGTGTTAACTGATCATTGTCAAAACAGTACAGTAGCAACACTAGCAGAAGTAGTTAATGGAATATAGTCATAAGCTCATTTACCGTATTCGCCGTAATAGAAGCCCTGGGTGTTTAAAAAATTGGAAAAAGGGGGCGTTTATTAAAATGACTTTAAAAAATCGTAAAAAGGGGGCGTTTATTAAAAAAATGTCTGTTGATGTCCAAAAGAAAAAGAAACATCGATTTTATTTCAGAGTTTTAATCAAAATATGTGTATAAAATAAATGTAAAGAAGAGTTAAATATCGCAGTTTATTATTTGTATCAAATTTCAACCAGTACTGATACACAATTTGCAAAGGCAATTGAAACTATTTAAAACTCACGAAGATACATTGAGTAATTGAATCCGCCATCTTGTCGGGTCATTACTCTTATCCAATGAAACTTTAGTTCGCTAGGAATCTAAATATAACCACCAATAAACGGCAGCATAAACACAATCAGCTGATAAGCACATGGTGCAGAACGATTATGTAAACACTATTTCCGGGTCATGATATTGTTTATTTATATCACATTGATAAATACACGTGAACAAAATAACGTTCATGACAAATTTGCGGTCAGTGTGCTAGTGTCATCTGTAATTGTGGGAAATCTTCCAAGAGAGTTGACCAAGACATTTTCCTGTTTCTTAAAACATGGCGGTTGCATAAAATGTGTAGTGACTGATCGTTACAGACATTCGACAGTCGCCGGGGGACTGGAAATACCATGTACCTTACACTTTACTGGACATGAGAGGTTGAAAGCAAGATTGAAATCTCTTCTTCAATGAAACATCAGTAAGATAAGTCGATACAAAAGAGGGGCGTTTATTAGGGGTCATTTTCCGCTAGTCAAAAATGGCTTAGGGGGGCGTTTATAAGGAGAGGGCGTTTATTAGGATGAATACGGTAATATAAATGGGATATTTTGTATATATGAAGGTTAATAATTTGCATTAGATGAAGAAAACCTGCCTGCCAAAATAATATTTACATAAAATTGTGCATATTGCAAATTGATGTTTCAAATATTCATGATTGAGCAATAAATATGTTTAAGCATAAAGCATACGTGCACTTTAATCTGTAAAAAACACACTAATAACCAATTATTAGAAACCAACTGTCCCCATATTTAAAGAAAGACTCTAATGTATCAGGATATAAAGATGGTCCCAAGAACTCTCAGGTTCTGTCTGCAGTATATACCGGGTTATTAGACCAGGTATATTCTTACAGAAGGGAGCAATAAATAAGAATTATATTAAAAGCAAAATAATAATTCCCTGACATACAACACAGGAGACTGTCAGGAAATACAGGCGTTTCAAAATGGAATATATCAGACAAGAATATTTCCAGGTAACACCTTTTATGTGATCAAAGTCGACTTTTCAGAAGATTCCCATATAATGTACTCATATATTGCAATCTCTTCCCATATAATGTACTCATATATTGCAATCTCTTCTTCTGTTTCTCAGTGTTGTAAATATCCTGTATATATGTATCCCACTATTCCAGGCATAGGTACATACCCCGAATCGTCACAACAAAGAAGTTTTTTTTATATTTCTATATTGTTTGATTATCATGAAATCATTAATCTTGTGATATGCTGGGTATCATACACATTTATAGAGAGAAAAATATTCATTTTATTAATCTGAAAATGACTTTCTTTATAGTTTCAATATTGTATCTTTTGTTTTACAGTGATTTACTAGCACTTTCCCCCTCTTCTCTTGTATTCGTGAAACTATATTTTATTAAAATAAATGCAACCTTTTCAACCCCAAAAACACAATTCACAAATTTCTTTTGTCGAGAACATTGTCTTTGTCCTTTGTCAACATCATCTGTAAAAATCTATATACTGTAACGTAAATGTGAGTTTAATGTAAGCAAGCTTAACAAAAACAGTAATGAAAGAAATGAAGTTATACATTCAGTCTCTGTTCGACAACTATAACATTTATTTTAATAAATAGTACTAAATGACCTTTATTTTCCGTTACGACGATAAAGAATTGAAAAAACTAATATGTCATACTCAGCACTAAAGCTGGTTTATCGTTTCTAAAATTTTAGGATAAATATCCTCTATGGGTAGCAAGTCGTGCTTCAACAACATACCTGACATCTTTCATTTGGGTTTTACCTGATCTCATAAGACGAGATGGGGTTACAGAAATAATTTATTGAAGAATTCGTAAAAGAAAAAACTCCAGGAAGTTTGTGATGTCTTTTTTCAAACAATGTCCATCGTTTTTTTCTTTTACATTGAGTGCTTGGCCAAACACAATCATTGAACAAGTAATAATAACTGATGTCTTTGAAGACATTTTCAGAATAATTACTTTTGTAATCCATAGATGTAAAACCCCTGATACCCTTTTATGATTTATTACCCGTTATATAGATTGTATATTGTGATAGATAAATTTCCATGACAATTTTGAAGAGACATATTACTAAATTTATTTTACAGGTTATGACAGAAATGGATTTGAAATGTACCAAGACCGTAAAGGAGCCAACACATTTTAGATACAATCCATAAAACAACAATGTACATGTTAATGCTTTCAACAGAGAGAAATTGAGATCATGAGAGGTTATGATGAACACATCCCAGTTGTTTCCATGTTCTAGAGTTTCTATTTGCGGGAAACTTCTCATCTTTATCCTTATTTTAATGTTTTTAACAAATTCATACATTCCATTTCAAAATATCATCTCAATTCTCTTTATGAGCGAGCAATCATCATTTGACAAGTTATTTTATTATTCAAATATACTAAAACTATTTTTGCAGTTTCACAAGTATGTGATCGAATTCTATAATCCACTCAATAATATATACTAGTTTTATTTTATCTGTTTGATGTAATATATAATGATAAGCCTTTGATATAATATATTTAAACCTTTGTTTAACCTTCATCAAACAACTAGAGCATCTATTATCATACTCAATTGCAGAGTTGTTCTTATTGTTTTGTGATTTAACCATTTAGTGTGTGTTATTTCCAAATGTCTATCAAATAAAATTGTCATAATAAAATGAAAGAATACTTAATAGGATCATATGTGTAAGTCAGGTTCGATTGATGAATCCCTAAGATTGTTCAACATGCTCTGTTAAGATTTTTGGTTAAATATGTTTGCTCTTAAATAAATTGAGTTGACAACGTTTTGTATGAATTACGAAACTCATAAACAGGATTTGGCGCAAGTGATTAGAAAAAAGTTTTCGTGTGTCAAGAATTGACTGATATCTTTGGTGCTGACGATTTGTTATTTCTTTGGTGTAAAGACCCTGCATCTACAGTAAGTAATGAACATTCAAAGGCCTGACCAAACAATATGTTTTTATTATATCAGGAGTATTGTTTCACCAATATTTCTAGTCCATTCAGACACAAATATATATCATATCTAATTACACATGGGATTTCAGGATATTTACAGAGATAAAGATAGCTTTATGTGTCTCTGTACGTCACCTTGTCCTTGTCTCGATTGGTGTATGTCTGTTTTTTAAATGTTGAAGTTGAAATTAAATATAGGAAGTTGAGTGAGTGAGTGAGTGAGTTATTGTTTAACGCCGCTCCAGCAGTATTGCAGCCATTAGCGGCGAGACATTTAATTCAGTTGCCAATTCGGATCTAGTTTGGGCTCCCTAATCGGAATGAACAATTTATAACAATTTATTATATCGAACAAATTTTTGTTGTTACAATTGCCTTTGTAAATCCACAGACTATAAACCACTAAACATTTTATCAATGTATTCAACCCTAATGGAACAATTTGTTAGTTGCATTCTGTGAAATTCAGAAGCACTCCACTATTAAATCAGTGTAACAATTTCTGACAGAAGTGATGTGAGATGTAGTCATAATGCAGAAGCCAAATAAAGTTGATGTATGATGCATAAAGCAACGTGGACTAGCTTACCTGACAATGCTTTAAAGAGAGAGTCACTATGGTCACGAGAGGTTATGATGAATAAACCCAGTGTATTCGTGTAGCATACACAATATCACATTTGGACATCCTTTATATTTAATCTAGATGGATATAACAAACACGTCTCAAACTAGTCAGCCTTATTTTCAGCGTTTGAAGACATTACATGTATCACTAGTTGCATCTAATGTTGTCATGTCTATCGTGTTAACTGATCATTGTCAAAACAGTACAGTAGCAACACTAGCAGAAGTAGTTAATGGAATATAGTCATAAGCTCATTTAATATAAATGGGATATTTTGTATATATGAAGGTTAATAATTTGCATTAGATGAAGAAGACCTGCCTGCCAAAATAATATTTACATAAAATTGTGCATATTGCAAATTGATGTTTCAAATATTCATGATTGAGCAATAAATATGTTTAAGCATAAAGCATACGTGCACTTTAATCTGTAAAAAACACACTAATAACCAATTATTAGAAACCAACTGTCCCCATATTTAAAGAAAGACTCTAGTGTATCAGGATATAAAGATGGTCCCAAGAACTCTCAGGTTCTGTCTGCAGTATATACCGGGTTATTAGACCAGGTATATTCTTACAGAAGGGAGCAATAAATAAGAATTATATTAAAAGCAAAATAATAATTCCCTGACATACAACACAGGAGACTGTCAGGAAATACAGGCGTTTCAAAATGGAATATATCAGACAAGAATATTTCCAGGTAACACCTTTTATGTGATAAAAGTCGACTTTTCAGAATATTCCCATATAATGTACTCATATATTGCAATCTCTTCCCATATAATGTACTCATATATTGCAATCTCTTCTTCTGTTTCTCAGTGTTGTAAATATCCTGTATATATGTATCCCACTATTCCAGGCATAGGTACATACCCCGAATCGTCACAACAAAGAAGTTTTTTTTATATTTCTATATTGTTTGATTATCATGAAATCATTAATCTTGTGATATGCTGGGTATCATACACATTTATAGAGAGAAAAATATTCATTTTATTAATCTGAAAATGACTTTCTTTATAGTTTCAATATTGTATCTTTTGTTTTACAGTGATTTACTAGCACTTTCCCCCTCTTCTCTTGTATTCGTGAAACTATATTTTATTAAAATAAATGCAACCTTTTCAACCCCAAAAACACAATTCACAAATTTCTTTTGTCGAGAACATTGTCTTTGTCCTTTGTCAACATCATCTGTAAAAATCTATATACTGTAACGTAAATGTGAGTTTAATGTAAGCAAGCTTAACAAAAACAGTAATGAAAGAAATGAAGTTATACATTCAGTCTCTGTTCGACAACTATAACATTTATTTTAATAAATAGTACTAAATGACCTTTATTTTCCGTTACGACGATAAAGAATTGAAAAAACTAATATGTCATACTCAGCACTAAAGCTGGTTTATCGTTTCTAAAATTTTAGGATAAATATCCTCTATGGGTAGCAAGTCGTGCTTCAACAACATACCTGACATCTTTCATTTGGGTTTTACCTGATCTCATAAGACGAGATGGGGTTACAGAAATAATTTATTGAAGAATTCGTAAAAGAAAAAACTCCAGGAAGTTTGTGATGTCTTTTTTCAAACAATGTCCATCGTTTTTTTCTTTTTCATTGAGTGCTTGGCCAAACACAATCATTGAACAAGTAATAATAACTGATGTCTTTGAAGACATTTTCAGAATAATTACTTTTGTAATCCATAGATGTAAAACCCCTGATACCCTTTTATGATGTATTACCCGTTATATAGATTGTATATTGTGATAGATAAATTTCCATGACAATTTTGAAGAGACATATTACTAAATTTATTTTACAGGTTATGACAGAAATGGATTTGAAATGTACTAAGACCGTAAAGGAGCCAACAAATTTTAGATACAATCCATAAAACAACAACGTACATGTTAATGCTTTCAACAGAGAGAAATTGAGATCATGAGAGGTTATGATGAACACATCCCAGTTGTTTCCATGTTCTAGAGTTTCTATTTGCGGGAAACTTCTCATCTTTTATCATTATTTTAATGTTTTTAACAAATTCATACATTCCATTTCAAAATATCATCTCAATTCTCTTTATGAGCGAGCAATCATCATTTGACAAGTTATTTTATTATTCAAATATACTAAAACTATTTTTGCAGTTTCACAAGTATGAGATCGAATTCTATAATCCACTCAATAATATATACTAGTTTTATTTTATCTGTTTGATGTAATATATAATGATAAGCCTTTGATATAATATATTTAAACCTTTGTTTAACCTTCATCAAACAACTAGAGCATCTATTATCATACTCAATTGCAGAGTTGTTCTTATTGTTTTGTGATTTAACCATTTAGTGTGTGTTATTTCCAAATGTCTATCAAATAAAATTGTCATAATAAAATGATAGAATACTTAATAGGATCATATGTGTAAGTCAGGTTCGATTGATGAATCCCTAAGATTGTTCAACATGCTCTGTTAAGATTTTTGGTTTAATATGTTTGCTCTTAAATAAATTGAGTTGACAACGTTTTGTATGAATTACGAAACTCATAAACAGGATTTGGCGCAAGTGATTAGAAAAAAGTTTTCGTATGTCAAGAATCGACTGATATCTTTGGTGCTGACGATTTGTTATCTCTTTGGTGTAAAGACCCTGCATCTACAGTAAGTAATGAACATTCAAAGGCCTGACCAAACAATATGTTTTTATTATATCAGGAGTATTGTTTCACCAATATTTCTAGTCCATTCAGACACAAATATATATCATATCTAATTACAAATGGGATTTCAGGATATTTACAGAGATAAAGATAGCTTTATGTGTCTCTGTACGTCACCTTGTCCTTGTCTCGATTGGTGTATGTCTGTATTTTAAATGTTGAAGTTGAAATTAAATATAGGAAGTTGAATTGTCTTAAAATTGCAATGTCCTGTATATTCAAATGGATGTTTTTAAAATTACAATGCACTTTGAGAACACTGACCTCTCGTTACACAATTAAAACAAACGTTCATTTGACTATAAAGTGACAGATCAATTATATGAAAAGATACAGTTAATGATGAATCGACGGCAGTCTGTCTCTGCTGAAAGACAAAGACAGTTTTAATTTTAAAATTTTGCACAATTTATCAACCCAATATCATCCAATTTTATGTAAACAGAGTCAACTGTATTTGGGGAGTGTTTCCAGGTACAATGATCAATTAAAAAACTGAGACTATTATTCTCTTGATGTGAATGTAAATTAGATTTTTTTTCTTAAAAAGTCTAAATCTGCCTCCAAATGTATAACAGCTTCTCAGAGAAGCATGCATATTTCATATTGATATTTAAAAACATTTATGACGTAATGCAGATAACTGAAAAATAATGTACATTTATACATGTAGAAAGTGGTTTTGTAAGCAAACTATCGACCCAATGTAGATATGAGTGTCTGTATCCATTGACGCCTTATTTCCGTGAGAAAAAAATGTCTCTTAAACTCACTTTATTAGTGTTAACTGTGATGACATCATTCTTTGAAACTTTGATCAGTGGGTTATTTAAACACCATTTAGGGTTAAACACTTAAAAATCATTTTCCATTGAATAATTGTTTTATCTATTTATTTCGACCATCACCCAACATGTTGACGTTCGATAATAATTCAAATATTTATCAAGAATTCTCTAGTGGATGAACATTTGAAATAGAGATTTCGTGTAAAATATGGTTAAATGAGTTCCAATCATGTGAACGAATCATAATCCGTGGCTAACCTTCCAGCCCATCCTCCACTATGTAACCCCATCGTCACTTTCCAGGACTAGACTAATTTCCACAATTACTCAGGTGTATGATAGAGTCTTCCCCACAGTTGTCACAATGCTTTGAGTTAATTTAATCCTAGGAAATGAAACAGCGTCACTCATACAAGCATCAGTCGTTCATTTTCAACTTGAGCAATGAATTCATATGTGACGATACTCTTCTTATATGATAGTAAGTCAGAAATAAGAAATAAAGAAGAAAAAAGGATGATGTCTTTAGACGGATTTTCCTTTAGTGCATTCTACTTTATTTATGATGTATTACACAGTTACAAGGGTGTTCGCGACTGCGAGTTTGTGCATTTTTGTCACAGTCCTTATGGTAACACAAGTAAAAATTACTGTTCACAACTATCTTTGTCATGAAGGTTATTTTTGTCATTCATTGCTGGTCGTGACGATAGTTATAAGAGAAAATAAGATAAGATATGATAAGATAGGATAACACTCATCAAAAGGGAATTCTTTGTACATCCACCAGAGCATGACACGATAATACATTATTACATTACATATATTTACAATACAACACTTACAGTTTCAACAATATTTCATTAACATTCCCCAAATTTTTTGTTCAGAATTGAAATACTACAAGGTTCAAAAGATTTCCTGGTTCGGTTTGACTTATTATAAGGCATATTAAAACGTTTTCCAGATGGCAAAAGTGAATATTCTTAGTATAAAATGTGTGATGTATCTGATATGATTTTCCGAGCATGTAATAACATTTTCTCATCATTTATTGACATTGGATGGTCTAAAATGGTACCGACAATTTTTGAACTAATGTTCACAATTTTGATTAGTTTGTTTCTATTTTGAAGACTTAGAGAGCTATACCAGCATTGTATGCCAAAAGACCAGACGCTCTGGACAAAGCATGTGTAAAAAAAATTCAATAATTTCATATCAACATCAAAAGATTTCCTCATAAAATATAGTCTATGTTGACACTTTTTGTACAGAGCTTCAGTATTACTATTCCAATTCAATTTATCGTCAATGATGGTACCTAGATACTTATACTCCGCGACAATTTCAACAGGAGTATCATTCATACTAACATATTCTAGTGGCTTATCTCTGGTTCTAAAATCAAATATAATTTCCTTTGTTTTCTTAACATTTATGTGAAGAAAATTTATCTGGTACCAATCTGTAAGATTAGAAATTTCTGATCGATATCCATCTTCATTAGAATTATTATTCAATAGAGCAATGAGTGCCGCCTCATCCGCGAACTTCACAATTGAACAGGATGGATCTTGTGCCATACAGTCATTTGTATATGTAATAAATAACAAAGGTGACAACACGCATCCCTGAGGAGCACCAGTGTTGATAGTAACAGTTGAAGACTGGCAATCATTGACACGAACAGACTTATATCAACATGCTTCAAAATCTTGTGTATAAAGATGCAAATTAATGACATTTTACCTGATCTTTTGGTACTCTGATTAAGAAAACAGGCTGACCGTCTAACACCAAAGTCATTTATAAACATGTTGTTGTTTGTGAACGGTCTAACTTGTTCACTTTAAAGTAGGGATCAACATAGTTTTTGTATGTTGAATATGATATCACCAGAGGTGTTAACCATGAATTAATCATCTCATGTAAACAGTGTTAATGTCGTTATAATCATGTTTTATAGATACAATGGTATTGTCTTCACATTAAGTTCTACCTATATTTGACGCTTGGTCTAGAAATCCAAAAGAATAATTGCACTGATTTATCAAAGTTGTTCTGCAGTCGAAATGTATGTTACTTTAAAAGCTTCACAAACTCCTATGGAAGTGGGAACATGCTCAGGAAAACACAGACATATACAACTAGAAGGACGCATTTAGTATGTGGTTACATTTCACATGATTTATTGGCATCACAATAAAAGGAAAACATAGTGAAATTAGAGCCTTAAACTGGTTGCCTGTCTCGAGAATAAGACGATTGTTTTTGTAGCTTAAAGCGGATTTCATAAAAAAATAAAATAAATAGCTTAACTTTAAATCGTTCTAATATGTAAGATAAATAGTGTTTTTTTCTATTTTAAAAATGTCTTATGGTTACGTTTAGAAAGAAGACTAGACCAGAGAAAATGTAAATTTTGTAAAGACACTGGCATACATATTACTGCAAGTGTGGTAATCCAATAACCGTGTAAACCCAAGTGAATGCCAGGAACTAATAATGGGGTAGTAAGTATGGCACAGTTACATTATACCAATCAATTGCAGTCTCGTGGTTTCAGATTAACAAGGTACTGCAGTGTTCAGCAAAATAAATCAGCTTGATAGGACAAATGGGAAGAAATAATTCTCCTTAATTGGACATACAAAAGGTCGTAAGTTTTATAAAGTACATCTTCGATTTCTAAGGAAAAGGATTGACAATGATGTACATTTTGAAACTTTATGTCTTGGAAATTCATGATATTTTTATCATGTGTTATGTTATTTATGAAACAACAAAGTATTTATAAACTGTTTAGCAAAGGAAACCATTCCTCATAAAATTAATGTTCAAATTCATCGATATGACAACATATTGACATCATATCCTTCAGTATCTCTGTTTTTGTTCATTCTTAAACTGTTTTACTCGTCATAGATGACTCGTCCATCTATAGCGAATTTGGAAATATCTCAATGAGTCTTTCTGCAAAATGCTAGCAACAGAAATGGCTATATGTTCCCAATGACTATTGACTTGCTCCTAGCGGACTATTTGATTGCTAATTACATCACATACATCAACAGTTGACAATATTTCATTAATTCCAGGTGCAATAAACATTTTCAGCCAGACATTCAGTTATTGGATACTAACTATTACAGTCAATAAAGACCGTTTCATGTCCATTCAACAGACAGAATGTCTACGTCTTCAATCATTATTCATTTTCCTAATATACACTGTGAATTGTAAATCTGACATAAAGCCATTCGTATGTCAGATCTGCAACGTTATATTTTTTCATTAAATCTGTCTTCCCATATATATATATATATATATATATATATATATATATATATATACGCCATACGATCATCAATTTAAAGTTGATAGAAGTCTTTCATATTGCACATGACACATTAGCACTTAGATTCATATATTGATATTCCTATATATATAAATTCATTCCTTATATATACTGTCAATTGTAAATATGTAATATAGCCAATCGTATGTCAGATCTGCAACCTTATTTTTCTTCATTAATCTGTCTTCCTATACACATAAATAAATATAGATAGTTGATAGAAGGGGAAGACCGTACACTTTATAGTCTTTCATTTTGCTCATGGCACATTGGCACTTATTAATATTTTCATATTCAAATGAAAAACAAAAGGCAAACAATCCTAGTCTTTCTTTTGGTAAAATATTTTGTATTTAGTACTATTCAAATTCATACTAAGAGTAACCTTTTTATGTGTTTTATACAAGTTTTATTTTGATGCTGACCTACTATTTTCCTTAATTTAGCAAGGAAGAAAATAATGAAATCATCAGTTTGGTTCAAAGTGTTACTTTCTAACAAATATTGTAACAAACATCACAGAGGACACAGCAACGTCCATACCTTCAATGTGTCTTTCAGATGTGGATGCGAAATATATCTTCATTGTACATATCTGTCTGATCCACGGACTCCTACTTTATATTCTGGCTTTCGACCACAGATCACTATGGAGTAGACTATCATTAAAACTTTGCTTTCCGCCCTTACCGATAACATAACTTAACCGTCACAACTCTACCTAACCTTCATGGACGGTCATGATATATTAGCACGTGTTCAGAGATACAACCAGTACTAAACGAGTGATGAGTTGGGAATATTTCTTTGCAAGAAGATTGTCAATGTACAGTCTGTAAGCGATATTCTTTGAAGTGAATTTCTGATAAACATTAGAACATTTCGCACTACATGCAGTCACTTCACTATCACTTCACGTCTTTTGATGAAGGTTTTGGAAAAATGGCTACTAAATTATTCATGACCAATGAACGTGAGATCAACGTTATGACTTGTGACAGGTCGCTTTTAACAAAACAAATATGCATTTTTTCATGCCTTGCTTGTCATTAGTTTGGTTCAAAGCGTTACTTTAAAAAAACACATTGTAACAAATGTCACAAAGGACAACATAACATCCATAGTTTCAAGTAAACAAATGTGTCTTTCAACTGTGAATGTGTGGAATAGGATGAACTAAAATATATCTTCAGTATACTTATACCCCACTTCTGGTCTCGTTGCTATGATTTCTTTTGTTACAAGTGTAGGTGTATTAGCCGATACACCTATACCTTTTCTGATATACCTACACTTTTTCGGATATACCTACACTTTTCTATTAAACCTACACTTTTTAACAACTGAGAAATCAATGGAGTCAATTTTCTAAATTTCCAAATCTAAGTGATGATACTTTATAAAATGTTATTTCTGAACATATACGACACCTGGGATCGTACCTGTGTCCTGTTGATTTCCGGCCGAACGAACTAACCACTACACCACGAAGCCGGTTGAAACTATGTACATTTGTTCATGACCAAATGAATAAGGTTCTTATAATGCGTGATATAATATCACAATTTTCTGTATTTCTTTTTATATAACAATGTTATTTAATTTTGGATGCAAAATGTCTTAACATACTGAAGTTAGTTCTGTTTTCACTAAACTTTGGCCATGTTGACATTAGCCATTCAGTTTATGGCGTTAGCTGTACATTTCAGCGAGATGCACGTGCGTCTGCGTTGGCAATACCGTCATTGGGCCATATCAATTAGACTTCGAGCCCCAAACATGGGTTACCATACAACGAAGCACGAGCTGAGTGTACCCGGGATTTGTCACAGATGAGGCCGTATTTGGGTTGTGCGTTTCATACACAAACTTTTTACAGCTGTATTTGTTTTAGAAATATCATGAAATGGTATCCGTTTACACTCGACCGTAAGTGGGGTATAAGACAGATATACCCATACTTTTCCTTGTGTATCGAATGATACCCAACACTTTTCCCGGCGGAGCCTTACTCGGCTACGCCTCGTAAGGGCCCCACCGGGAAAAGTGTAGGGTATCATTTGATACACTCGGAAAAGTATGGGTATATCTCTCACATATCTGTCTGATTCAAGGAATTCTACTTTATTGTCAAGTTTTCGATAAAAAAAAAACCACACCACGTTCAACTTTATATCGTCACTAT
Organism: Gibbula magus; assembly: GCA_936450465.1. Taxonomy (NCBI): domain Eukaryota; kingdom Metazoa; phylum Mollusca; class Gastropoda; order Trochida; family Trochidae; genus Gibbula; species Gibbula magus. The sequence goes on along the minus strand of OW388306.1, from coordinate 40,372,611 downwards.
ACTGAGTAGACTATTACTAAAACGTTGGTTTCCAGTAACTGTCAGCACTAACAGATAAAATACTTGACTGTCAAGCCTCTAGCTAGCCTTCATGGACGGTCACAACATACTGACACATATTCAGAGATGCAGCAAGTACTCAACTAGTGATGCGTTGAGAATCCTCAATATTACTTTGCAAGATGATTGTCCAAGTGCAGTTTGTAAGCAATAATCTTGAAAGGGAATTTCTGATAAACATTAGAACATTTAGCACTACATGCAGTCAGCTCACTGTCACTTCACATATTTTGATGAAATGGTTTTGAGAATGGCTCCTAAATTATTCATGACTAATGGTTTTTAACATTTTACACCGTGAGATCAATGTCACCTTTAAAAATCAAATATGCATTTTGTCATCCCTTGCTTGATATTAATCTTTCAAGATCAAGGCATTGATGTTATGATTGATATAACTTTCAACTTCATTCTGCAGTCTGTAAGATGATTCTCATTTACTCATTCCAACAAAATAGTGCACCAAATGGCCAATGGCAAAATTAGTTTACTTTGTTCAATATACGATGCAATGCATTTGTTCCATCTGTTATTGGCAGGGCATAAGGCAAGTTTGGTTAACTATAATGCTAATACATTCAGAAAATAAACGCTGCAAGAAGATTCATTATTATTTTCAAAATAGTTTGGGTTTTGGTTTGTTGAATCTGCATGTTTTTAAATCATAATTATTCGTCTTTATGTTGAATACGCATGCAAGTATTTGTAAATCCAATGACAATAATTGTTATTTTGCTATGTCATCTTCAGATTAAAAGTGTACCTTTGTATGAATTTTAAAAAAGATATATAGTAAATAAACATTAATCATTTTCCTGGCCTGGATATTTTAATAATAAAAAAATCGATCATTGCATAACGATTTTTTTTTATTTTAGTTGAGGATTATTATATAAAAACTCATTTCAGAACCACCCATTATACTATTACCATCAGATGAAATATGATATAATTTGGTTTTTGTAAGTTTACGCTCTCCTACTAATAATGAAATTAATTGACTACTAATTTGTAAATTATCCTTGTTAATCTTCCATATTTGATAAAACAAAAGTAACAGTGTACACCAACCTTGATAACGTAGGTTACAAAACCTTCACTCATGAACCATTGTATTGTGTATAGCTATAAGCTTCTTAGTTAAAAATTATGGATTTATCCAGCTTTGCACATTGTTTCTCGAGTAATCCTCATAGCGTCACTACTTTGTCCCTAGTGACCCAAATTAACCAACATGACCAGACAGTCTATTTACGAAAGCCGTTCTATATTGTGTGACGACATTGAAGGTTTATTTTCGTTCTACCCTGTGTTTGGAATTAATTTTGTTATTAAGCACTCGTTTTCATAACGCTGATAGTACATGGCTGAATGTATGTTAACAACAATATTTGGGTACAATAAGGTCTTTATCGTGACCTTGCAGAGTATATGTACAAGAGTATGTATACACACTAAGCATACAGCCTGAAACTTTGTGTATTTCGTTCTCAGTAATTAGGAACATGTTATCAAGAAATAAAGCTTGACTCCTTTTTTCCACTTCCAAAAATCATTTAAAAGACTGACATCAATGGTTCGGGGTTCACATTCACCCTTTCACCACATTTGAGAGGTAAACACGTGATTTAGCACTTCTTTTCCAAAAACACAAGGAACATTATATTTGTCATCACATGTCTTCTTTAAAAAGAGGAAAATGCTCTCTCCATCAGATCAATGTCACAAGATAAAAACAACTCTTTTTAATCTCTTCTTAATGGTCTCATCAAGAGAGACACAAATGCCAAGTTTCAAATGTCTGTCACTGACTGTCCAATCGAGTGGCCATAGTCAATGTTTTTCTGACAACAAGGCACACTGAGAGACAGACGGACAGGTCAAAAGCATTATACCCCCAGAGAACCATGTGTCTTTTACGAAACATACAACAAATTGTGTATAATATACAACTAACGTTATCATTCGGGTTATACAAATACTATTTATTTTGCTGAAATTATACATAAATCACTGGTTAATGTTTCTAAATTTGCCGATGATAGGAATAATGTGTATGTTAAAAACAATTGGCATAGTTTCATTAATTTAAGACCATATGAGATAACTGATAACTATACTTGAAATTCAAATTATTTATAACACTGGTCCCTCGCTCTTGAAAAGACAAAATACTAAAATTAAGCTGCTGAGATTTAAAACATATATTTAAATAGTGAAGATTATTAATAGGATATAAAATCAACAGCAATACTGAATAGGTTCCTTAATAACATCAATAGAATATAACAATTTTAAACTATGGGACAATTACCAATTCCATGAAATGTCTTGATATGTACTTTGGTAATAATACAAATCCAAGTATTTGATTTTGTTCATTTCCTGACGTTTTAGTTCCTTAATTATATTACACAGCTGGAGTAACATGAATAAAGAGAAAGGTAAATTAGTGAATTGGACCCCCTATGGACAGACACCAAATCCAAATACATCTCTCTCTATCTCATACCACAATGACACGCCACATGCTGCAGATGAGTATTTGATAACATCAATAACCTTTAATAATTTAATGCAGTGTTTCTTTCAGTCCTTTTCATAACACTACTTTTAACCTGATAATTTACCTATCAGTAACCACATCATCATTTGAAGTTACAAATCATTTAATTAAAAAACTATACAGTTTCTTAAGAGAAATCTTTAGTGTTTAGCTATATCCGTTCCTGGATTATGGATAGTGACATTCGAACTGACTACATAAGTACAAAATGTATATGTGTATGGGAATAGCAATATCAATATCAATATCATAACATTTTGGGGGATTTCAATAATTGATCGAAAAACACTATTTGTTTGATGATCTATACAAGTCAGTTGATGGTGATGTCCGGGGAGAATTTAGAATATGTTTTTTTAACTGCATAACCTCCATGTATATTTATGAGTATTTTTTCTGAATGTACCCTTTTTACAATACTACAAGTAATACATTATTTTTATCATAAATATGAACATGAATAGGCCATCAATACAATGCTTACTTTGATATTATGATGAATGTAGCATTCTCTTTACAATGGGTTGTATGAATAAATGATAATAATAACAATCGGTTTACAGTTAAGGATACATGAAAGGCAATGTTTAAGTACATCATGTGATTGTTAAGTAAGGAAGTGTAAGATGGTGGGCTCTTAACTTGATATGTTCATTAACACTGTGCTGTTGTTTACGGAGTTGATCCTAACAGGAGAGATGGGACTTGCTTATGGTAACATTTTGCGACAACAATGTACTGTTGTGAATAAACATATATGGACTACCTTGTTTTCTTACATTTTTGGATAAAAGACATAGTAAACTTGATATTTTGAAAAAATAAACGGATATATTTATACATATATAAACTACAATCTTTGATTTCATCGTCCAATTCGTTCTAAAGAATCGACAGCGAAGCCTTGCTTATGTAGAATACAGCATTAATGTATCAATAACATTGTATCCATTATTACAGTAGAAGAATCGTATGAATAGTTTGTTTCTGCATCGGTTGGACAAATTAAAATCTAGGAGTATGACTAAGTACAACATATAAATTAGACAAAAGATTACATCACAAAATCGTTTATGATTGGCCACTGCACCTGTACTAGTAGTTAAGAAGCTTTGTACATAATTTGCGAAGAATGGGATGAATATATGTTCAGCAGTTGGTAGGACAAATAAGTTTGAGAGTAAAAGGACTATGATTATGAACCTGAAATAGGCAATGAATACAATAGTTTGTGTTTTAATAAAATTAGCGTAGCATTCCCTTCTTTCTTGGACTTTTTCAGACTGTGGTTTGTTCTGAAACAAAAAAGGTGAAGGTGAAGGAACTTCAGTCTTCTCAACGGTTACGGGGTGCTCAGTTTTAACCAAAGTCAATGATTGCACAACTAACTTTGATTGAAATCATTAAATTCAATATCAATAAGCGCCCAACTTACAACATAGATTACGCGGCAAGAAATGACATGCATGGGCTCTGGTAGGAAAGACTTTGTCATGATAGTTGGTTACAAATTGTTTATGTGTTTGCACTTTGTAATGCTATTAAAGGTGCTGTAGCACGCCGTTTGTACTGAAAAGAAGTGATCTCACGAACATACAATGATAACATAAATGTTACCAATGACTAAGTAATACTCCGCGATCAAAAAGATAAATTTAAAACAAATGTACATGATTTGGTTAAGTCATGTGAATTCATCTCCCTTCGATTGGCCATTTAAAATGACCGCTCGGAAGGTAGTTCAAGTTATCTGACTGATTGTGCGATAAAAAAAATTGACAGAACATAATTGGGAAAAAAGTGGTTTAGCGCCTTTAAGCACTGTATAGTTCAGGGTGCAACCAATTATACACTCCTAAAATTTTATTACGATCAATATAAGTGTATTAACATTAATGTTTTTGACTGATGCAATCCTCATATGATAATGTATCATTCGTTGCATACACATGGTATGCCAAATACTTTATACCGTCTTGACTAAGGACCTTCCTGGATGTGAATAACCAATAAGTTAAACTACTGCTACACAACTTTAATTAAGTTTACCAAAATGACATGTTTGTACATTTGACATTCACCTCAAGTGGTTTTAATCAAAATACAATTTCTAAGATAATCTAACTTTTATAACAAGACAGAGGAAAAAGGTCTGGGTATATGAATAAATAATGACCTTTCAATTCCACAGAGTCAAAGGTCCAATGTTGCTGAATATAATTTCTCTGAGATATGATCATAGACACTATGTATAGCAACATGTGAGTTCCAGCGTCAAGTGCACTATAGATAAGATGTTAAGGGTATCAAAGTTGAAATTAACTAATAACTAATATTGATGATTAAGAATAAAGACCGAGACCATACTAATATGATCCTCCATCTATGGATACATGTTTCAAGTACGAATTCCAAGAATTAATTACGAATTGGTTACGAATGTTCTCTTTCGTGACAATTCGGCTCGTAGTGAAATAGGGGCATTACTTATGATGTATGAAATGTACAATGTTATAAATGAAAACGTACCAAAATGAACTGTAAAAGGCAGAATATGTGTTTTTGAATCACTTGACCGAGCGTGAACTGTGTGCTTTTTCCTTTTTCATTGCAGCAATTCAGTCATATTGACAGATAAAGGCGGTAAGCTTTAGCAAATACAGGTCCCACATAAACACGCCTTTTCCATAATGTGGAAATACAAATTTGTCATTAATAATAAATATTTATGAAGTATATATTATATCTTAGTTAACCGATTATTCGATAAGAAATGGATGAGCTTTGCCCGATTGAACCATAACCATTCGCTTTAGATGGAGGAGAATTGTTTTGCAATTGGAAAGAATTCTTTTTCATTTTGAGAGATGTTTTTAATTCAATTAGAAAACGTGCAACAGCACCTTTAGTGACCAGTGTTTCTAAAATATGACAGGTCAAGTCAATGTTCTTACTAAAGTTACAGAAAAAATGTACTCAAGGGTATTCTTCGCATATAGTAATGTATGATATATATCTGCTCAATCGGTTCATAAGCAAGATCTAACTTATTTACATTCCTTGTGTAACCGTTTCCAAGCTAGAGTCTGGTAAAGAAAGAAACAATTCAGAATACTGTAACATTATCAGCGAGGAAGAAGAGGAAACTAGAATAGTCCCATACCAATCTCATTCATTGACTTTGGTGCAATTACGAGTATTATGACGTCTTTACCTGGAAAATGTGTGCTACATCTCGATATCACACAAAAAAGATGTTGGATGTAAAACCAATTTCCCTGCAAATTATGCCACATCAGCATATTTTCAATACGTCATATGTGGCAATATGATTATATACTTACTGGTACATACATGTCCATGTAATGATTTGATATCGTAAATCACCTTGCCATGAATTTATGGAACAGTCAGTGATGGCGGTTGGTGCCTAAATGAGTGCGTGGGTTCGATCCCGCAAAGTGTCTTGGCTCAAACAAAAAAACAAGAATTTGTATTACTGCAGATAAGAAAAAAAAACAATAAATAAATAAAAGTGTTGTATTTGTGCGTCACACTATCTAAAAATCAGTTCAATTTTCTAGGATTTCTGTACAGAGAAATAAGGCACACATACCACACATCAGGATATATTGTAATGTATCATAGAAGTGGGTGACCATATCATGTTATCGATCGATTTGGTGACAAAATTGATGCATGACGACCTTTATTCACATTAAAATGTGTTCATCTGATACACTGAGTAAACTCCAAAACATTTTGAGATAAACCTATTTGTTTGGAAGGTTTTGACTTCTAATAGCAATTGCACATGTACGAGTAGTTATCTTGTACATAAAGTGCCTTCAGCAACATACATGTTTGTCACCACAATTTGTTCTGATGGGAGAAGGTGTGATAAATGAATATTCTGCCCATGGATATCGGAAGCTAAGAGTGTAAGTGAAAAATCTGAATAACAACTTGTTTTTATTATGAAGCAAATGTGCGTTTCAGGACATGTTATTTAGTGCTGTTTCCCAGAGCCTTGAGCATATTATCCAACATTGAAAGTGCGCTCTAGAAATAGTCTATTATTAAATAACATAAGATTTTTTTTTTAATTTTTTTTAAAAAGTCTCAAACTGATTTTACTTGTTTTGGAATGTACAAAATGCTGATACATAAATTAAACACTTGTTGGGTTTTCAAATTCATCCCGGGTACCATCTTGATTTGTTCACTTAACATCACTATCTCTCAGAAAATGTTCTAGGAATAAAGTATCTAATTGAAATGCCTTTTATGTGTCATATATTATATTGATACAGGCGCATTTCCATCCTCTTTCCCAACTGTGTTCGATGGTGTTCCTTCTAAGACAGAGTACAGATAAACCATTCTTAATAATCGATTTCTTTTACCCATTCGCTGGTAAATTAGCAGCTGAGGCAAATAAGAGTTAAACGCAGAATTGGACCCCAGGGAACAATTACTATTTTATGAATGTTCGCTCTTTAATTAAACCAGTTTTCAACATAACTTCCTGGTTTAAGATACTTTAATAGCAATAGTGCATCTAATTCTTGATCTCTCGCCAGGGAACATCATGTGTGTCATTTGTCGTAAAGTAGACCTTCTTCAAGACCATAACCACTCTATTTTCATTATTCCTAACAAACAGTTCCACTATATAGTCAAATGTTGTCACTTGACATAAGACCACAAAGAGCAAATGAGTGAGTACACCATGCCATTATTCATTAAATTAGGATATTCAGGAAAACTAACAGAGTATAAGCTATTCAACGACTTTCATGTTTCCAACAACATTATACACACCAACTTTTAGTTCGGTTTAATAATTTAATATATTTCCTATTCTCAAAGGAAATGAGTTTAGATAACATTTCAATGCAAATTCCCCAAACATATTTTAAAACAAACGAAAGAAAGGGTGAACGAAAGGATAGACTGGGCCAATTGAATAATAATAGTTACCATAGCCATGGCTTAACTTTGATCATTGCTGTTAGATTATTGCTGTGTTGACAAATGAGAATGTGCATCTATTAAACCTGATGCATTAAGAACTAAATGGTGACTGGGTCAAGCCTAGCTGTGATCGCTCTCTTGGTCACATGGTTTTGTTGTCTGTCTGGAGCTTTTAACATTTGAATAATGTATTTGTACCAGCAGAACTTTCACTAAGTGTGAAAGAGTGAGAGGCTGAATCAATTATGCTTTGGTAGCTCTCAGTCACCGTAAATATACGATATGGTAATGAGATAGAGATGTTCAAGTAATTTTCTTTGAGATTTTGGCATAAACACAATCTTCCAAAAAAAATATCTTTCATGGGTTACCAAAAGCCAGTATTGTATAATGTCGCATTAAACCTTAAAAAAACTTACTGCTATGTGGCCTCCTAATTGAAATGAACTAATTTAGAACATTTTAAAATTACAACAGTGTCTTGATGTATTGAACCCTAAAACTGAACGATTTGCTAATTGCATATCTGTGGCACTTTGTGTGATATTCTCACTATGTAGACACATGCGAAGTTATATCAGTTTAAGCTTACGCATTCTTTAATTTCGTCATATTAAAGCTTATAGCTAAGTAAATCAATGAAGGAACGCTCTTCTACCTTCTTTCCATAACGAGAAGAGTTTCAGCCCTCTTGTGATTATTTGGTATCGTTGATTGTCTGGAGTCTATGACTAATGTATTTGTGCTATGAGAATTCTTCGTTAGTAATGGATGAGAACGTTTTCGTTAATTATGGGTGTCGAGTTTCAGTTAACAGACATAAACAATATTGTAATACTCTACACATTTTAAAGTTATAACACTCAACATGAATTTCAAAACGTATGTTATGTTACTCTCATCACATTGGTGATTAGTCAAAACCCAATCTTTCAAAAACATTTCTCATGAGGTATCCAAAAATTAATTGTCAAATGTGTGATAAGTTTGAAGATTAGAATTCTCAGGTAGGTTGTAACCTCTTTTAAAGACATTGAGACTCATAGTGATGAATTTTAATAGCTTGTCTAACAATGTAACATTGGTATAACAAAAATTCTTGTACTTTGTCGGACTGAGTCCCTTGCAAGAATCGAGCTTGATAGACTGTTGCAATATGCATGGGATCATCATTACTTTACCTTTCTTTGTTCAGCTTTTTAGGCTCTGGAGAAAGAAAGATTGATTGTCGAAAACTGGGGGTTAAATAAGTATATCCTCTGAGGAAACTAGCAGAGAATGAAAGCATTGAAACACACACAGGTGATCAATCGTTTCTGTCGAATCAAAAAGCATATACTTTGAAAACTTTCAAATCTTCTAATGTAAATGTGCACAAATACATTTGAATACCACCTCACCATGTACCATTAACTCAACTGAATTACTACTTCACCGGGAATCTATACACAAAGACATTCCATTTGTAAATACACTACTGGTTCAATCTATATTGCCTACTTAAGATAAATGGAAATACGTAAATCTTCGTTTGTGACATAGCTTATAGCATTGCCCATCAGGCCTTTATAAAGAACCAAAGACCTGGGGGAATGTATACAACATTCAGCTTTCTTGAACCAGAGGTTCCTGAGAAAAAGTTGAAAAAATAAGATAACTGAACAACAGATAGAAAAACCATCAAGTTATATATCTATGTTTGTATCTGTGATGTTTCATTTTTCACATGGCATGCTAGTTATAACATCAATAGCCTCTTTATTTCTAGATCTTTGCCAATGAGCTATGCTGGATTTCTACAAACAAAACACATTGGAAATGTAATGTTAAGTTACCTTTACGGGTTCAGAATGAAAGGGTCACTGGTAATTGTACAACAGCAAACTGACCTGACAGGATATCGCAGAGGACTTTCTTGTCCTATCTTGTCTCTCTCAGTGCTGTGTTCCACAGATGAGCTATGTTCATTGTAAGTAATAAAGAAAAATGTGTGTCGTCTGATAAAAAATATATCAACAATCCTTCATTTTATCAACTTGCATTGATACATTTCATATCAGAAGACATATGTATAATATTCTGTAAATATTTTCACATGTATATAATAAATTATGTATTTCACTAAAGGATACAGACACAAGCGTCCCTCTCTTTTTATAAGAATAAGCTCTCGAAAATGATCCCGACCACATATGTTTTAAAGGGCATATTTGAAACAGGAAATTTCATACATTTTGATGTTGTCTTGGAACGAAAATATTTCTGTTTTGTTAATATATGCTACCGTGGTAATGCTGGCAATTTACCACAGAAATATCTGTTCAACATATCTCACAAGACTTAGCATGTGTTTTTAATGTAGAATTGTTGTTTCACAACAAAGGTATTCATGATCAATAACTTTTTACCTTTCATAATACTTTCGAAACTTGGGTAAATGTTCTTGTTTCATTCTACTTCATCTGAACATTTGGATTTGGTATATTTTGGAAGAAAGAGGCATCCCATATCTTGGTTTTGTAAATATTCGAATTTCTGTTTATCTATTATGTTCTTATATGTCTGCAGAATTCGTTTTTACTTAAAATATCAATAGATTTTCTTTTTTTAAATGACATACAACATTGCGTATTTGTTTGATGTCGCATTTATAAATACAACTTCTTGCAACCTTGTAATATAAGCAATTTTTTCCCTGAAACAACTTTGGGACCAACAACAACATAACAAACTTCACACAATTCAACCAAATTTAGGTTATGAATCTCTATCCTCTTTTACCCGAAAGGAAGTTTGTGTCTTACGACGATGTCGTATCGGACACACTAATATCACACATGCATATCTTTTAAAAAGGGAAGATCCCCCAGTGTGTATTCCCTACCAAAGTCCCCTCACCGTTAAGCACACTTTGTGTGAGTTTTGGGACACTGCACAAATCAGGGAATCTCTTTAACCTACCATTTCTATTTATCAATTTTGTTTGCAATTCGGTGAAGACTGCATTTTAGATTATTTAACAGCTATAAATCTCTATGATAAATAACTTTCCTATATCACCTTTTATTATAACTTGTGATAATTTGCTGGTGTTTTTATGTCGTTACTCGCATTCGCTTTTGCAATGTTGTGTTTTTCTGTATACTATTGTTTAAAAACATTTATATTCTTGACGCTAGTGGGTGAGATATTGCCGAACTCACTCACAGACTGAACAATAGTTTGAACAATGATAATACATCTTAAAGGGGCAGTAGCACGTTTTTTCGCTCAAATAAGTTGATGAAATGTATTTGAAAAATAATTTCACCAATAGTAAAACATCCTTCTCTCTTCGGAAAATAAAGTTTTAAATGAGTGTACATGTTTCGGTAAAGCCATGGGAATCGTTTTTGTAATACAAAATAATAAATTGTGTTCACAATAAAATGGCCGCCATGCATTTTTTGCTTTATACGCAACATAGTTTTTACCACTACAGATACTTGGTTTGTGTAATAAGATGTTTTACCCTCTAAAGTTAATTTAAATGACATAAATTATCATTATAAATGGGAAAATTGAAAAAAATTAATTTTCAAAAAACGTGCTACAGCGCCTTTAAGTCTTGTTGAGGCTGATGGACAGATGAACTGACGAACGAAATGACATACAGACTGTGCCTACTTCAATATCAATAAATACACTAATTAGGCATGGCTGAACTGTTAGTGATGGGTATCAGATTTTCACTATACATACACCTATTAACATTGACGCATTAGCAATGTTTTCACAAGAAGTTCTTTAATTACCCACACCAAGGAAATAACTCTCTTGTACCTACTTTCGGTAAAGAGAATCATGAAAATGTCAACACCAAAGCGAACTCTCTTGTGGTCATTTGGTATCATCGACTGTATATGACTGTCTGGAGTTTTTCACCAACTTTGAATGAGATGTTATAAGACATTATTTAACGATTGTTATGGTTTAAACATATTTTATTCAATAGAAAAGGATTGGCAAACAAGCCTAAATGGTTTATATTAATGCCGCTCCAGATTAATGCCGCTCAGACGATTGTTATCTTAATGGTGGATGTGAGGCTTCAGGCAAAAAATAAACATTTGTTTGTGATCTGTTCATTGATAACAGCCTCTGCGATATATACCTTAAAGTTTTATGAAAATATACGTATAACATGAATTGCAAACGTCTTTTCGTTGACTTTGTTCGCCCCGACCACTTTGATTTTAAATAGATTCCCCACAAATGTATGACCAGTTTAAAGCTAGTAATTCTGATCGAGATTGCGTTTCCTAAATGGTGATGAAAAATGAATAACAACTGATTATATAAACAACAAACAAATCTGTATAACTGCCCTTGTAAATCCACAGACATATAGACCATAAACATTTTGTCGATTTATTGAACCCCCTTATTGACCAATTTGCTAGTTGCATTCTGTGACAATTCAGAATCACTAAGCTACTAAATCATTTAAATAGTTTTTGAAGAAAGTGATGCATGTAGAAGTCCCAATAAATATGACTTATGATACATAAGGCAACATGGGATAGCTTACTTGACAACGGAGAGCCATTATGGTCATGAGAGGTTACAATTAATAAAGCCAAAGAGTTGTGTAGCATACACATTATCACGTTTTTCAGCCTTATTTTAAGCGTTGTAGGACATTACATGTATGAAAAGATGCATGTCTTTTCATGTCTGTTGTGTTAACTGATCATTGAATAAAACAGTACAACATGCGCAACAACACTAACAGAAACAATAGCTTATGGATTTAAAGTCATACATTCCTTTTTTTATATAATAATGTATTTGTACATGGTATTTTGCACTGTGGTGAAGATGACCTGTCTGCTAAAAGCATATTGACATATTTTGCAAATTGCAATTAAATATTTACAAATATACATGATTGAACAAAAACTAACTCTAAGCATTAAACATGAATGCACTTTGATTTGTTAACCAACTGTTGAATATCCGATTATTTCAGAGGTACAATTTATTTAGAAAGACTCTTGTGTATCAGTATATAACGATTGTAATTAATCCCAAGACCTCTCAGGTTCTGTCTGCAGTATTCAGGGTTGTTAGATCTGGTATCATCTTACAAAACGGAGCAATAAATAAGAATTCCATTAGAAGCAAAAGAAACCCCTGGATATGCAACAGAGGAGAATATTTTGTGACAAACGACTATCCCCATCACTTTTTCTCATATATCTCCTGATTCAGTTTCACTACTGCTAGTATAACGTATAAATTTATCTCACCATATTATATTCCAATCGTAGGCATATACCATGAAACGTCGTTTTTATTCATAATAAAGAAGTTGTTTATATTTAGATTGTTTGCTTAACATGAATTAGTTAATCTCTGTATTGTGATATGTTCGGTATCATACACATATAGAAACAGAAAATAGAATCTGAAAACTGATTCTCTTTCTGTGTTTGGCCTAACACGATCATTGAACAGCTAGTAGTAACTGATGTCTTTGAAGGTGTAGAAAGCTGATACCCTTTTATCGATTTATTCATATAGACTAATGTGGTAGATACATTTCAATGACAATTTGGAATAGCCACAGATTCTGAAAGAAATTGATTTGAGATGTACTAAGACTTAAAAGGGCCAACAAATTTGAAATATGATACACAAAGCAAACTGGAATATCTAACCTGATAATGCTTTCAACAGAGAGTCATTGAGATCATGAGAGTTATGATTAACACATCCCAGTTGTTTGCATGTTCTAGAGTTTCTATTTGCGGGAAACTTCTCACATTTTGAGATGATACAAACACCTAATCGTCTTTCATCCTTATTTTGATGTTTTAAACAACTTCATACATTCCATTTCAACATTTCATCTCAATTCTCTTTATGAGCAAGCAATCACCTTTTGACAAATTATTTTATTATTCAAACATAATAAAACTATTTTTGCAGTTTCACAAGTATGAAATTGAATTCTTCAATCCACTCAATACTCTATACTAATTTCATTTTATCTGTTTGGTGTTATATATCATGATTAGTCGTTGATATAATATATAAAAAAACACCTTGTTTAACCTTCAAACAACTAGAGCTTAGTGCATCTATTATCATACCCAAACTTGTGGAAGACTGCCCCAATTGCTGAGTTATTTTTTATTGTTTTGTGATTTAAACATCTAGTGTTATTTCCAAATGTCTATCAAATAAGATTGTCTTAAAAAATGATAGAATGATTAATAGGATCATTTGTGTAAGTCACGTTCGATTGATGAATCCCTGAGGTTGTTCAATATGCTCTGTTAAGATTTTTTTTCAATCTGTTTGCTCTTAAATAAATTGAGTTGACAACGTTTTGTATGAATTACGAAACTCATAAACATGATTTGATGCAATTGATTAGAATAAAGTTTTCGTGTGTCAAGAATTGACTGATATCTTTAGTGCTGAGGATTTGTTATTTCTTTGGTGTAAAGACGCTGCATCTACAGTAAAATAATGAACATTCAAAGGCCTGACCAAACAATATGTTTTTATTATATCAGGAGTATTGTTTCACCAATATCTCTAGTCCATTCAGACAAAAACATATATCATAACTAATTACTTAATGGGATTTCAGGATATTTACAGAGATAAAGAAAGCTTTATGTGTCTCTGTACATCACCTTGTCTCATGTATTAGAAGATTGGTGTGTGTGTATAGCCTGAAGCTACCAGAGCAAACAATTTATCTTTTGTCGGGTAGGTTCTTTTAGCAATTATCTTCTCAACAGTATAGCTCTAGTAGATTTAATGGAGAAACAAAACATGGTTTGTATTGTTTTATAATTCGTACTTTGCAATTTTAATAACCATAAATTATGTCAATAATTTCTTATACACGTTTTGTTTTGTTTAAGAATTGAAATTAAAGATGGAAACTTGAATTGTCTTAAAATTGCAATGTCCTGTATATTCAAATGGATGATTTTAAAATAACAATGCACTTTGAGAACACTGACTTCTCGTTACACAATTCAAACAAACGTTCATTTGACTATAAAGTGACAGATCAATTATATGAAAAAATATAGTTAATGATGAATCGACGGTAATCTGTCTCTGATGAAAGACAAAGAAAATAAAACAATGTAGTTGTTATGTGATTTGAAATTAACCAACATTTCAAAAACGTCGTTTTTGACAGTATTTATTTTAATATTTTGAACAATTTATCAACCCAATATCATCCAATTTTATATAAACAGAGTCAACTGTATTTTGGGGAGTGTTTCCAGGTACAATGATCAATTAAAAAACTGAGACTATTATTCTCTTGATGTGAATGTAATTTAGATCTTTTTTCTTAAATAGTCTAAATATGCCTCCAAATGTATAACAGCTTCTCGTAGAAGCATGCATATTTCATATTAAATTTAAAAACATTCTTGGGATTTAGGACGTAATGCAGATAAAGAATAACTGAAAAATAATGTACATTGAGGTGGTTTTGTAAGCAAACTATCGACCCAATGTAGATATGAGTGTCTGTATCCATTGACGCCTTATTTCCGTAAGAAAAAGATGTCTCTTAAACTCACTTTATTACTGTTAACTATGATGACATCATTCTTTGAAACTTTGATCAGTGGGTTATTTAAACACCATTTAAGGTTAAACAATTAAAACTCCTTTTCCATTGAATACTTGTTTTATCTATTTATTACGACCATAACCCAACATGTTGACGTTCGATAATAATTCAAATATTTATCAAGAATTCTCTAGTGGATGAACATTTGAAATAGAGATTTCGTGTAAAATACGGTTAAATGAGTTCCAATCATATGAACGAATCATACTCCGTGGCTAACCTTCCAGCCCATCCTCCACTATGTAACCCCATCGTCACTTCCCAGGACTAGACTAATTTCCACGATTACTCAGGTGTATGATAGAGACTTCCCAACAGTTGTCACAATGCTTTGAGTTAATTTAATCCTAGGAAATGAAACAGCGCCACTCATACAAACATCAGTCGTTCATTTTCCACTTTAGCAATGCATTCATGTGTGATGAGACTATTATATGATAGTAAGTCAGAAATAAGAAATACATAAGAAAAAAGGATGATGTCTTCAGACGGATTTTCCTTTATTGCATTCTACTTGATTTATGATGTACAACACAGCTACAACGGTCTTTGTGACTGCGAGTTTGTCCATTGTAACAGTCCCTATGATAATACTCATGAAAATTATTGTTCTTGTCTCTCTTCGTCATGAAGGTTTCTCTTGTCATTCACTGCTGGTTGTGACGATAGTTCTACTAACATGTTTCAAAATGTTTTGTATGAATATGCAAATTAATGATATTTTACCTGATTTTTTTGTACCATTGCTCCTTACAAAAGACGAGCTTACCGTCTAAAGAAAGAGTCATTAATAAACATGTTGTTGTTTGTGAAACATCTGTCTTGTTCACTTTAAAATTTAAACATAGTTTTCGTCTGCTGAATATGACATCACTGAAGAGTTGTTTATTAATTAATTAATGCTCTCATGTAAACAGTGTATATAATCATGTTCTACCTATATTTGACGCTTGGTCTAGAACAATCGTCAATAGTTGTTTCTAAAAATCCAAAATAATAATTGCACTGACAAAGTTGCTCTGCTCTGTATTACTTTCAAAGATGGTTTCAGCTTCACAAACTCCTATGGAAGTGGGAACATGCTCAGGAAAACACGGACGCAGAAGTATGTGTTTACATTTCACATGATGTTTTTTATCACGATAAAAGGAAACATCTTTACATAATGAAATTAGAGCTTTAAAATAGTTGCTAGTCTCTTTCTTAAAGAAAGTAAATACCTTAAATAAATCGTTTTAATAGGTAAGATAAGTTATGTATATACAAACAATGTCTCCTGGTTACGTTTTGAAAGGAGACTTGACTAGAGAAAATGTAAAGTTCGTAGAGACAATGGCATACATATTACTGCAATCGTGGTAGTCCAATAACCTTGTAAACCCAAGTGAATGCCAGGAACTAATAATGGGGTAGTTAGTATGACACAGTTACAGTATACCTATCAATTGCCGTCTCGTGGTTTTAGATTAACAAGGTACCGCAGTGTTCAGCTGAATAAATCACCATGTTAGGACAAATGGGAAGAAATAATTCTCCCTAATTGGATCTCTTAATAGCTAGCCTTCTTAGATGGTCACAACATACATACACATATTCAGAGATACAGTACGTTTTAACCATGTGATAAGTTGAGAACCTTCAACATAACTTTGCAAGATGATTGTTGATTTATTTAGTTTTATATAAATTTTATTTTGATGCTGACCTACTATTTTCCTTAAAGAAAATAAAGAAATCATCAGTTTGGTTCAAATGTTACTTTCTAACAAATATTGTAACAAACATCACAAAGGACACAACAACGTCCATACTTCAATGTGACTTTCAAATGTGGATGCGAAATATATCTTCAGTGTACATATCTGTCTGATCCAAGGACTCCTACTTTATATTCCGGCTTTCGACGACAGATAACTATGAAGTAGACTATCATTACAACGTTGCTTTCCGCTAACTGTCAGCCCTTACCGATAACATAACTTGACCGTCACAACTCTGGCCTAGCCTTCATGGACGGTCATGATATATTAGCAAGTGTTCAGAGATACAAAAAGTACTAAACGAGTGATGAGTTGGGAATATTTCTTTGCAAGAAGATTGTCCATGTTCAGTTTGTAAGCGATATTCTTTGAAGTGAATTTCTTATAAACATTAGAACATTTCACACTACGTGCAGTCACCTCACTATCACTTCACGTCTTTTGAGAAATGGCTCCTAAATTATTAATGACTAATGATTTGTGACATTTAACATTGTGAGATCAATGTCATGACTTGTATGTGGTCGCTTTCAACAAAACAAATATGCAGTTTTTCATCATTTGCTTGTCATTAATCTATTAAGCTCAAGGCATTTATGTTATGATTGATCTAACTTCATTCTGCAGTCTGTAAGATGTTTTTCATTTACTGTTCCAACAAAATAGTTAAGATGTGCACCAAATAGCCAAAGGCAAAATTATTTTACTTGCAATGCATCTGTTGCATATGTTTTTGTCAATGACTAAGACACGGTGAACTATTATGCTAATATCTAGAAACATTTACACTTCAAGAAGATTTATAAGTTCTGACAAAATAGTCAACGGTTTTGGTTTGTTGAATCTCCCACAAAACAATGTGGGGAATTTAATCATAATCAATTTGTCTTCATGTTGAATTCGTCATGCATATCTCAAGTATTCGTAAATCGATTAAAGATACTTGATACTTGCTACGTTTTATTGCAATGTAAGCCTATATATCCTAAAGTAACCTGCTTTGGAGCCATGATCGTTTTATAAATCAATGCCATTGGTATATTTACAAAAGTCATTGATGTGTTGATGTAGTGTTTAGAACTATCTTGTCATTTTTAGATTAAAAGTGCACATTTGTATGAACTTTAAAAGGATATGTAGTAAATAAAGGTAATAAGTTACCTGGCCTGATTATTTTGATAAAAAAATGTTTGCTGATTGCATAAAGATTGATTATTTTCATTTGAGTTGACTTTAAAAAAAAAATCATTTCAGAACCTCTCGTTATACTTTTACCATCTGGAAATGTAACTTTTAGCTGCCCTACCTCGGTAGTAATAATGAATTTAAATGATTATGAATTTATCAATCATACTTGTTAATCTTCCATATTTGATAAAGCAAAAGTGAGAGTGTACACCAACGTTGATGACTTACGTTGCAAAACGTTAAAATGTGATCCATTGCACTATGTATAGCTGTAACCTTCATAAGTGAAAGACTCTTGATTTATCCAGCTTTACATTTTGTTACTCGGGTAATCCTCATAGCGTCAGTAATTTGTCCCTAGTGACCCAAATTAACCAACATGACCAGACAGTCTATTTCCTATAGCACGGTACAACTAATCTTTGCTGTTCTATATATTGTGACAACATTGATGGTTTATTCTCGTTCTATCCCGTGTTTGGAACTAATTTTGTTATAACGCACGCTACTGTGCAACGCTTATTGTACATGCTTACATGTAGGTTAACAACATTATTTTGGTATAATAACGTCTCTATCGTGACCTTTCATAGCATATGATGACTACTTCTACTACATCAGATGAAGCAGTTGTCATATAACCCTAGAATCCGTGTCTTTTCTCAATAAATAGGATCTTATTTTCCAGAAATAATTCTTGTCTCCTGCATTCCACTTCTAAATGTCATTTAAAAGACTGCATGGCATCGATGGCGGTAAACAGTTCGGGGTTCACATTTACCCTTACACCCCATTTTGAGAGGTAAACGAGTGTTTATATACACTACTTTTCCCAAAACATTGTGTTTGCATGAGTTTTTGTATGTCAACATATGTCTTCATTTTAAGAGAAAAGTGTCCTCTCAGTCAGATCAGTGTCACAATCTCAAACATTTTAATCTCATCTGAATGGTTTCATCACAAGTTTCAAATGCCTGTCACTGTCTGATCAATCGAGTTTTATGGCTATGGTTAACGTTTTTCTGACACACTGAGAGACAGAATGACAGGTAAAAAGCAATTCTATCTTGAAAGAGTGCCATATGTCATATACGAAACTTTAGACAATTGTTTTATAAGTTATAACTATCGCTATCGTTAGGGTAATGCACAAAATAGTTTAACACTTTTTTGGCAGAAATTATATGATGCACATGCTCGGGTATCATGTAAATCAATGTTTCAATCTTTTAATTAAGTTGTCTTCTTAATATGCCGATGATAGGATGGATGTGTATGTTGAAACACATTTGGCATAGTTTCATTAAGTCAAGACGAAAGAGATGACTGAACTGACAACTGAACATTTGCCCCTCGCTCTGGAAAAGACAAGTTCTAAAATTAAGGCACAGATGAGATTAAAACATACATTTAAATGATCAAGTTTATTAATATGATTTAAATCAACATCGTTACTGAGTTAGTTCAAAAGTAGCAACAAATTAAACAAGTGTAAAAGCGAGCTAAGCTCACATAATAATAATAATTAGTCCATTTCTTAAGCGCTAAAATCCACACCGACGGCATGCTCATACCCCTGCATCCCGCTAAAGTCAAAGAAATTTTAATTAGTAAAAACACATAAATGGATACATATTTACATAAATGTAAGTTTTAATGAAAGGGGCACATACCGTTCCAGAGGTGTTTAAAGATCAAAAGTTTTACATTTGTATCAAGTTTGGTAAAGCTTTTACGTTTAGTTATCAGATATAGATCTCAAAGAGTAACTGTTAAGTCATGTTTCTATGAAAACCGCCTAAAATGAAATTCAGACACATGTACAGGTCTACCCCTCATAAGGCATATCTAGCTTAGATCATGGGTGACATGTATATAAAGTTTGGTGTAGCTAAAATGTACAATTTGGGACATATGCTCCGCACAAAATGACCTGTTTTTGTCATGTTTCCATGGAAAGCGCAAACATTACAATTCAGAAATCAGTCTAACCCTCAAAAGGCACAACTAGAGAGCATAGCTAACATGTGTAGCAAGTTTGGTGAAGCTAGCATGTTTAGTTTGGGAGATATGCTCCGCACAAAATGACTTCCTTACGGGGTCACTGTATTGGTCATGTTTCCGTGCAAACCGCCAAAAATAAAATTGAGAAATCGGCCTAAGCCTCAAAAGGCACAACTAGTAATCGTGGCTAACTTGTGTAGCAAGTTTGGTGAAGCTAGCATGTTTAGTTTGAGAGATATGCTCCGCACAAAATGACTTCCTTACAGAGTCCCTATTTTGGTCATGTTTTCATGGAAACTGCAAAAACAATTTATTCAGAAATCAGTCTAACCCTCATAATTTAAGACAGGACAAGAGATCATGGCTAGCATGTGTAGCACGTTTGGTGAAGCTGGCATGTTAGGCACGGGTATCAATATTAAACAACTATTGGACTATTTGATAAGAAACTATAATACAAATTAATTTACCATGAAACGTCTGAACATGTACTTTGGTCATAATACAAATCCAAACTACTCATCGATTTGGTTTTGTTCATTTCCTGAGGTTTTAGTTCCTTAATTATATTACACAACTGGAGTTGGATGAATAAAGAGTAAAGTAAATTAGTGAACTGGACCCCATATGGACATACACCAAATCCAAATACCATCTCTCTCTATCTCATACCAGAATGACAGGCTACAGATTAGTATTCAATAACGTCAATAACTTGTAATCATTTAATGCAATGATTCATTCAAAGTCACTTTCATAACACTACTTTTAACATGACGAAGTTACAAGTAGGTGATACCATCCTTATTTCTATCCTATCAAAAATCATCAAGAACAGACTGAATGTTCAGTTTGAACCAACGTCACTGATTGCACAACTAACTTTGATTGGAACCAATCAGGATTCTATAAGTCTAGCCATGTAAGCGCCCAACTTACAACATAGATTACGCGGGAAGATATTACAATGTACTTGCAGAGACTTTGTTATGATAGTTATTTACAAATTGATAAAGGTTATGTGTTTGAACTTGGTAATAATATACTGAGATGCACTGAAAACTTTAAAATTTGTATATTATGAAAACAGTCCAATTCCTGTACATCTATCTTGCTAATCCGATTGAAGCTACATGAAATCACTGCAATAAAAGTGGTGTTTATGTAATCGTGGAAACTCACCACTGAACATGTTGCTGAAACACAAACTTGAATTGGAATGTGAAATGCATTGTTTTTTTATGCATACATAGGTTTTAACATATGGCCTTTCAGAAACTAGGGTCAGTACAATTCTTACTGTCCTGTTGAAGACATAGCGGAATGCCAAGATTAACACCCGGGAACAGCGGAACATTTAGGAAGGATTGCCCAACAAAGCCGTTGCCAAAAGGTTTGGATACCATCAATTGATCATCACGAGACTGGCCCACGGTTTCCAGTACCAGAGATCGACCATGATCGGGACAGCAACGTGTAACCATGGTTCGACAAGACCGACACAATGTGCGACATCATGTAAAGGACCGTACATTGCCAGGTACCCATGTTGTTGCTGCTGTGAGGGGGAGGCATGGGAACATCAGTACGGACACTGTTCGATGTCGACTACGCTCAGCCGGAATTTCCAGTTTGTACCCATTGTACCGACACATCACTTTAATTACAGTTTTTACTGTCTCTGTGACTTGCCTTTGGTTTTCCTGAATTGGTAATTGGAGTAAGATTGGTAAGATTTGAGTAACATAATGTCTCGCCAGGACATTTAATCAGTTGGTGGTTTTCAGTGCCTCGCAGTATATTAAGGAATGTACAATTCAGGGTGAAACCAAACATACACTAATAAAGTTGCTGTTGATCAATATAAATATATCAACATTAATACAATTGACAGATGATAGCTTATCATTCAAGCTTTTATCGTCGTGGCTAACAACCTACTGCTACACACATTTAATCAAATTTACCAAAAGTACATATTTGTATATCTGCCATTGAAATCAATTGGTTTAAATCAAAATACAATTTCGGAGTTAATTCAACTGTTTATAACAGGACAAAGGAGAAAGGTCTGGGAATATAAATAAATAAAGAATTTTCGATTCCACAGAGTCAAAGGTCCAATATTGTTTAATATAATTTCTCTGAGATATGATCAAAGAGACTATGTATAGCAAAATGTGAGCTCCAGCGTCAAATACACTATAGATTAGATGTTAAGGGTATCAAAGTTGAAATTAACTAAGACAAATTATGTTTGATTGAGAGCACAGACCAAGACCATACTAATCCTTCATCTATGGATACATATTTCCAGGGATAACAAAAATGTATCAAACACAAATTAAGTAAGAGACGCGACCAAAGTGCAGTATGTACATATCTTTTAAATTCACTTTACATCATTACATTTGTTAATGCTCTTTTTATCGTTCAACAGGGATGAGCAAACGCATGACCTCACACTATTTAATTCAAAGTGTATCTCATAAGTTAAATGTATGAGATAAATATTAGTTTTAAGAATATTCATAATTTCATACATTCGAAAAATATCAATGGATAATTATATTCCCGCTTGAAGAAAGGGGGTATATAACAGTCATTCCGTCCTTCCGTCCGGTCAATTTTCTCAAAAACCCTCAAAGGTACATATCAACCAAACTTTGTACAGTTGTTAACCATGTTCTTCCCATCGCACACAGACAATTTTAAGTTTTCTGAGATTTAAATGTGCATTGACTGTGTTCAGTTTTTCTGGGAAACTATTAAATCTAGATGAATGCAATTTTGAGCGTGAGTATTCATGACCATACTCTTTATCGAGTTCGAAAACCATAAGTTATGGCCCTTGAATCCGAAATTGAACTTAGTACCAAAAGAGCTGTGATGCCCCATTTGGGAAAAATTTTCTCGGCAACTATTACATATAGCTGAATGAAATTTAACATGTTGGTAGTCCAGATAATACTCCAGTTCCAGTTCCAGTTCCATTTCCAAAATATTATTTTTCACGGAGTTATGACTCTTGAATCTGTAATTGAAATTGATAGAAATTACCTCTGTGATTTCCTAATTGGAACAGTTAAGTCACCTGAAAAATATTACATCTGGGTGAATGAAATTTTGTAATAACAAAGCCAGTTCCCAACAATATTTTGGACACTATTATGATGCTTGAATCGGTTTTTTAAACATTGTAATCTTGACATCTATAATGCCCAATGGACGGATGGCGGGGATATGTGAGCCATGCCACTTGTTTTTCTTGTTGTCTTGGCGCCTGCACAAATACTTTCTCAAGGCGTTTCAATACTAAACAAAATAATAGCGGAAACATGATACGTATGTATCACATAAGACAACATTCAGAAATGTGGATCGTGGTTAGGTCTGTAGAAAAGGTAAGTGATTGGTTTTGAGATATGTTTTGAAGTCCTATGAAGATCTTGGACATTCGACTTGAGCTAGTGATAGTTCCGTAATGAGACAGCTGTGGCTTCGAATGTTCTTTGACCGTAGGATGAGAGTCAGACAAGAGGAGACGTTGAAGAAGACGTTGCTGTGATCATAATGTTAGACTGGGCTGGTACAAGAAGGGGAGACCAGATAGGTGGGTTTGAATTGTTGATGGAGACTCATTAATGAGCCATCAAGGATGTTGATAAACATATAGGAAAATTGCCAAAAATCTATCTATACACTTAATTTTTCCCAAAAATGTTCGACCCAAAATAAGCCGAGAAATTGCACTAATTAGTAAAGGTGTTTTCCAGTCTAAATATAGATCCAGTCTATTATTTACAAGCGCAAAGCATCATTGTCTAAGTCAAACACTGTATACAAAGACACGAAAGAATAACAAAGTTTATGATCAATGAAAGAAATTGAAATACATCATTTTGGGCGGTTGTTTATTTACTAGTTCATTTAATTTAATTTTTGTATTTGCTACAGAAATTGGAATATTTGTTTAACCCAACTAGGTATTTTGCTTGAATTTTATAATTAATGAGACTAAAATTTTGTCATAATTTGCTGGTCTTATCTTAATAAAATGTACATTGAACATGCAATAATGTGTATATTTTCAGGACATTTAGAAACATTGTTTATAAAGCAATCGTCACATTCAGTAATGTGTAACAAGGGTAACTTGCAAGAGAAGCACGTGCAGCACATGGGTTGTTATGGCGACTTGCGCTAGAGACAAGCCTTCACGCTTCCGAAGCGATTGCTGTTTGTGTAGTACGTTAACGCAATAAAGGGGATTCTGTTTATATGACGTCAGATACTTCGCTACTTGAAGTGTTACTTCTCTTTGAAACCAGATTTCATTACATTGACGTGATATGAAAATTATTCATCACATGTCATGTTGTAGATAAAAGATTTCTCTGGCGATTGACGTTATAAGTATATTTTCCAAATTTTTATTTTTATTTGAAACACTTACATCCTTGATGGCTCTTTAAAACTGTTTTAAAGCAAATGTGCTTAACATGTGGACATTTGAAACGTATCGAAAATCATGTTGAAAATCCACAATAAGCAATGAATGAAAATGAAGAGCAAGTTGAAGCACGGTTTAGACGGGACAATGCATTTGCATGTGTGCTGCTAAAATAACAGTGAACTTGACAATGCTATGAATGAACTCGTATAGTATTTTCCTAATACGTTTAAATACTAAAAACTGCTTTCACTAGGAAACATGAGTTAATGTATTTTCTAACAATTGTAATATAATAACTATAACATTATGTAATGACTTATGAAATGAGAAAAATATTTATGTAGTATATATCATTCATTGTGGTTCATTATATTGTTTGTGTCATAATTTGTTTCGGTGAAACATTGAGAGTGTGTACTTTATTGTAAACTCATCCCGTATGTGGTATCTTCAAAAACAAAGGACAAATTAATATTCAGCACTTAGTTCTTAACGCTCGTGCCACTTTTACTAAATTTTACCATTTAAAGTACTAACAACAGTGTTGGCAAAGCACAAACAAAATCGATTCACGTCACACTTTTTCATGTAATTTGGACCTCTACAAAATTAAAAAGGGCATCGGTTACTAACAACTACAATGGCAAATCATTTTGGAATGTTCAACAACCCAGACAGTGATAGGAGTGACTGTCATCAACGTGTGCAGTTTTGATTTTGTGGATATTAGCTCCTACTAATCCAGAGAAAGCATAACTTTGATACAAGTCCATATTATCTGTTTGGACCAATGCAGATTTGTTTAATGTAGAAATCACCGTTTCATGGCTTTTCTGCCTGTTGATGATTGACGTGTTCCAAAAAAACTATGTTTGATATGCTGTACATCAATTATGAACTACATATACACATTAAGTTATCCAAGACCATCTTTACTATATAGTTTCAATGAAAAACATTCATCACTAACTAATTTCGGAACCCAATCAGTTGACAGTTGGGTTTGAGAAAAACGTTTTCAAGATTTCCGGTTCAGCATAGACAGGGCTTTCCCCCTGGACTAACAGATGAGCATCGGAGTCTAAAGATGTGTGACTTTGGTTGACTTGTGTCATCCTTCTGTTACTGGCTCAGGTTCATACCCTTGTTAGTTTGTAACTCCTGACACAATACCTAACAATAACAATAACACATTTAAAGATACATCCATTGTGTTTTATAATTTTGTATTTGTCTTTAATAAGTTCCAACTCATCATTTGTGCTGTTTAGGGTACAAATAAATGAATCCAGCATGCATATACATCACCAATCGCCAAATATAGCACAATTACCAATTTATAATTAAAATAGAGTAACATCATTATGCATGTGCACAAACCGAAACTGCATGTCCCATTTACATGCACAGTAGTTATATGAGCTATTAAACATTATGAAACCAAATTTGTCATTTTGTCTGTTGTAAATAATATTCTAAGCTTACCTTTAACTCATTGGCGCGCGTCAGTCGCGATGCATTGTCCGCATCAGAAATCACTTCTTTTACCTTCATATCGTCAATAGACTAAGTCGACTATCATCAAAATGATAGTTTTCGGTAACATTCGGTACTTCTCGATAATGTAAGATATGTTATACTGTTTGGAATATGTGACCCCTAACAATACAATAGACCTATAAACAATGTACGTGTAAACAATCATGTGTCTGTATCATCTATGATACAATGATTGAGACAATTGTAACTTGATCTATCTCCTTTTAACATAAACCTTTCGAACTGCCTATGCATATGCATACGTTACGTACTGCAATCAAGCACTGACCTAAAAGTAGTGATAAAGGACCTATCTGATAACCTAAGATCAAATAGTAAAATACATCTATAACAAAACAAGAGTGACTTTATAACGGAAATTGGTCTAGCCCGCCCGTGATATCTGATGCATGCTTGATCCACACAAAGGAAATTAAATGTTCAGATCATCTTCCACTGAATTCGCCAACTTTGGACAAAAGATGGAAATGGGAAGTTGAATAACTCAGCAAATAATTGTAAGCAATTGTATTAGTAAAAGTTCACGGGGTATTTACGAAGATAGTATAATTCTATAAAGATATAAAAGTGTATTACTTGTTGAAACTAATGAGAAAATTGCTGATTAAGCAATATGGTTCCTAAAATTCAATACGTAGTTCAATATTTTACACAACAAGGAGACGTTAAAAGCATAACGAACATGGCTATATGCCACATGTTAGCCTTAGTTGGGTTGCGGTAACGGAAATTCATATGTTTTATTAGCGTGTTATTGTATTAAATAATTGTTCAATCAATTGAACTCAATTCTGCCGCCTGAGAGCTTGATATACCCCGGCTTCTATCTGATCATACATAACGTTCTTATAGGTTCCTATTGTTTGTTATGGGGTCAACCACACATTGATAGGTTAATGAACAACATGCTTCTGCAATTAAAAATAATATATCCTGCCTTATTGATAAAATTAAATAATTCCTCACAATAAAGTCAATACATCCCATTTATATATACCTGACAAAATAAGATTGGGATATTAGAATGTATTGTGTCAGGATGTCAATTATTAAACAATCATTATTTATCATTGCAAAATTAACATCTTTATTACATCCCTCATTAATTTTTATTAGTATATGTCTTTATATGTTTAGAATATCTATTTTCTAAATGTAGGAAAACATACCTTTTCACTAACACATTGATTACTTTTTAAATATTAATTAATTTGACAGTTTCCCAAAATGTCCTCATTTCAAAATGTGAAGAGTTGAAGATAAGTGTATGTCTGTGGAAGGTCAACCTATATATTACAATGAATGTGGTGATGTAAAGTGTAGGTGTTCCGCACAATATAGAAACTGTCATAATATTGTGATATACACTAGATGGTTCGTATAATAGATACAAACAACGGTATGGGGGACGTCCTTACTCCATTGAAAATATTCACTTTACACAGCTATATATGAATTATATTTAGTTTAACTATGTGTATCATTTTCTTGATTAAGGGAATTGCATCTACCATGATAAATCACAGTAAAGATGTTGACTATCCATATAACTTGGCTTTCCTCACTCCTATTATTTGTACATTGACACGTATAGATACTGCTGCAATAATACTAAAACGGCCATTCAGTTCTTTGACGTCTAGCCTGTGTTTAGGGAGCTATTCTTTTGGTTTATGGTCATTAGCAAAACTCATCAAAGCACTTCAACCCACTTAACAGTTTACGAGCTTGGGATCATTAAGGATAACGTTTTGTACATAAAGGGAATCGGCTACAAGACACTTACCCTACTAACGAGCGTCCTGAAACTCAAAGGAAGAAACTGTCCAGTTTAATGGTTATCGAAGACCAAGACCTGAGTTCACCATTGTCCTGCCAGATGAACTCTGATTGGAATATATAGATATATAGATGTGATTTACAGTTCTTGGTATTCATTTTGTTTTCAAGTTTGATAGGCCTGAATTTGACATCACATCAGTATCAGAGGCGTGGTAAGCGAGGAGATATTCATCAGAAATCAATCATTTTATTCATAGTCCCAAAGTACATATGCATTATACTGTATAAAGGGTAATACTTAAATTCATGAACATCATAGTGATAAAGATGCATGGTGATTTGAATATTTGAATATGTCATACATTTGTGGATAGTTTAGTACTCATATGTAAGAGTATACATATCGATACAATAAGAGAAGAAAATGTGTTGATACGTGGTGTACAATGTACTTATTTATAAGGAAACTGTAATGTATTTGTAAGGAACTGTGTACTTGACAGATCGAAAATTGTACATTTTATTTTGTGACACTTTTATTATTATTTATTAATCTATACATTAAGTGATGGAATTCGGAATCGGCCATCAGTCGCCCCAATTTCCTCAGTTAATACATAAATATTCTCCTCTTAACATATCATTATTTAAATTTAAATCTATGAAACCTTATTAATTGATAACGTATTTAAGTGAAAGAATCTTACATAGAAAAAGATAAATCTACGACAATTCGCATTTTAGCTCAATTAATCGATTTACTTTTACTTTAAACTCGAAATTTCACTACAAAAATCGTGAAAGTTCAATTCAAATAGAACAAGCAGACAGAGTCGGCCATATCCCCCGCCATGTAGGAATTTTGAATATATTTATGCATTTTGAATATGGTTTAAACATATTTATTTCCAAAAGAAAAGGAACCGGATTGGTAAACAAGCTTGAAAAGCTTATGTTGATACCGCACCGGGATACAGCAATTAAAGAAGAACACGTCATGATGAATGTACAAAATGGAAAGAATTTACAAAGCAATCGTTGTCAGAAAATATGTATGTACAAAATGGAAAGGATTTACAAAACAGTCATTGTCAGAAAATATGCGTCATTGCAATGTTTTTAATCAAATCTGCCAGTCAAATTTATAAAAGAGTGAACTGAAATTAAAAGTTCTTTGTTAACAGTTTTGGTTGCATTTTTATTACCGAAGAGGACTGATTTGAGGTTAAAACCATTGTTGTAAAAGTACATATATTGTCTTATATCGCTATAGGAAGGACATACAAAAAAGTAATGAATAGAGTCTTCATAAGTATGGCCACAAGCGCAGGATGATGTTGGAGATATAAAACGTTTGTATGTATGTGCATTAAGATCACTACATTCAAGTCTAATACGAGAATGAATTATTTGACAAAATCTGCTACCACTGTTTAAATCAAAATGACAGTAGGTATTATTCTTATTTTGAATGGCAATTTTGAAATTGATAGGGACTTTATTTCCCTCTGTTCAATAGGTAATGAATTCCATAATTTGACAGTATCTGGAAGAAAAGACCTTGCATAATTTGCAGTTTTAGAGTGTATGGTCTGAATATTCGAAGCATTGCGTAGATTATAATTAGATGCCTCTGCTAATGTCGGAGGTACAAGGTTACTTAAATAACTCGGGGCAATGTTATTGACCATTTTATAGAACATAGTCATTTTCTGTACATATCTTCTTTGACAAAGTGGATGACAGTTGGTTTCTTCATAAATCTTATGATGGCTGGTACCGCGAACAGCACCACAAACGGTTCTTAGAGCATCAAGATTGAGTTTTTCGACTATATCTGCTTGCTGTTTTGTACAGTTGTCCCATATATGACTACAGTAATCAAAAATTGGTAATATGAAATGCTTATACATTGTTTCTAAGGTTTTTCGGTTTGAATATATAATGCATTTACTTTCTCGAAATTTGTTATAACTCATAACTCATAAGTGATAGTTCTAACCTCAACACGTTGATAAATGTATATGTATTGTATCGCAACCGCTCTGTATCGTTACACCTCTAGACGTTGCTCAAGAAGAATATTGAATAGTTTTGAAGTTTGAGGCCGGAATATAGAACCAAGAAGAGGGAAAACTAAGTCCAGATTATTCTCAAATTTCTATATAGCAAAAGGCACATCTAGACTACTTGGTTGATACCTGTACAAAGTTTCAGCAAAATATATTGAATAGTTTTGAAGTTTGAGGCCGGAATATAGTTTTCCCTCTTCTTGGTTCTAAGTCCAGACCGTTTGCATTCGTAAAAAAAAAAAAAATCTCAAATTTCTATATAGCAAAAGGCACATCTAGACTACTTGGTTGATACCTGTACAAAGTTTCAGCAACATATATTGAATAGTTTTGAAGTTTGAGGCCGGAATATAGTTTTCCCTCTTCTTGGTTCTAAGTCCAGACTGTTTGCATTCGTAAAAAAAAAAAAAATCTCAAATTTCTATATAGCAAAAGGCACATCTAGACTACTTGGTTGATACCTGTACAAAGTTTCAGCAACATATATTGAATAGTTTTGAAGTTTGAGGCCGGAATATAGTTTTCCCTCTTCTTGGTTCTAAGTCCAGACTGTTTGCATTCGTAAAAAAAAAAAAAAATCTCAAATTTCTATATAGCAAAAGGCACATCTAGACCACTTGGTTGATACCTGTACAAAGTTTCAGCAAAATATATTGAATAGTTTTGAAGTTTGAGGCCGGAATGGAAAAGCCCGGACGCACAGATGGACAGACGGACAGACGGACGGACGGAGCTCATTTCAATATCCCCCGCCAACTTCGTTGTGGCGGGGGATAAAAATACTGGAATTGTGAAGAGGTTTATCATTGCAGGGTGGATGTTGTTGTCAGTCTCTCGCCAATCTATTAACTTTCATATGGTAAAACGCCAAACATGTATTATCTTAATCAGACTCATATAATTCGATGGTTGATCCTGTGCTATAAATATGTTTATCACCTTTAGTGAAACTAAGCATTTACCTGTTTTGAAAATATCGCAAGTGTCTACTCTTTCTAACTTACCTCGCTTACAAGACCACTCTCTGGTTTCCACAAGCATACTGTGACCAAAGCAGAATCTAAGGAAGGTAGATTTGATTTTATGTCAACGTTAAAGGTACATCCATTGTGTTTCATAAAACTGTATTTGGCTTCAATACGTTCAATCACACCCTATGTGCTGTTTACAGTACACATAAATTCACCCAGCTTGCATATTCGTCCCCTATCGCCAAATATGTCATACTTACTAAATGCAGTTTCCAATTAAAATCGAGAAACATCATTATGCATGTTCAGAAACCGAAACTGCACGTCCCATTTACATACACAGTAGTTATATGACCTATTGTACATTATCAACTCAAATTTGTCATTTTGTCTGTTATAAATAAAACTCCAAATTACTTTTGACTCGTTGGCGCGCGTCAATCGCGACGCACTGTCCGATTTTTTATCAGAAATCACTCCTCTTACCTTCATATCGTTAATATACTAAGTCACGTATCATCAATATGGTCGTTTCCGGTCACAGTGGGTACTCGATAAAGTAAAACCCCAACTCACCTCACCTCACCTCACCTTTAATACTCTTACTTAAAGTGTTGTCTGAAGCCCGTCACCTCAGGTGCCTGCATTTACAAGGGCGGCTATCGATGCTAGGGCGTAGGACAGAAAATAAACTTAAATGACTTTGAGTCTCTTCGACAGCGACTCTCGTTTCCTAAAAGCATTCTGTTGACCACAATCCATGCTTTCAAGGAAGTTTTGACTTTATGTCAACGCAAACAGCTCTTACCTGCCGTGCTTCGTGCTTTCTGACACCTGTCATCTCACATGTCTGTATTCTCTAGAACAGTGTTGCCACTTGAATAAAGAATGAACTTCATTGACATTGAATTTGTATCATAAGCGAGTGTTCTGTCATCTATGGAGAATGAGGAGGAAGCATACATTTAAAATTTTGCTTTATTTAGTACGCAATAATTAACCACCACCCGGTGTTTTACCAGTTATTTCAAATTCAATAAAAGTGCAGTAACTAAACTAAATTACTGGATTCATTTTAAATTTGGCATCACCATAGTGAGAGTAATGTTCAAACATAATTATGTGATCTTGACCTTCATTTTAGGTCACAAGAGACTTTGCCATTTTAACATTGTCAACGGGATATCTCAATAAATGAAAGAAGAAGAAGAAAGGTCTTTGTACATATCCCTTTGTAATCTGTTTGTTTCATCAATACTCCAGTTTGTCTAGTATTGGATAAAGATACTATATGTGAATTTGAATAGATTACCTATTCAATGTTATACTATGGTAAAAAGATTAAATGGAGGTAGTGAAGATTTTGGGGTTTCTGATGTTAGAAATTTTCTTTTCCTGTCTGGTGTTTCTCTTGCTTGGATTTATCTAAATGTTATTAAAAAAGGCATTGTCAAATATCATCCTAAAGGTTTCCGAGCCATTATCCAATCATACAATCGTCCCTTCTTCCTGATAATTATTTAACTGTACTAAATGTAACATTAAGAAAAATAGTTTGTAAATAACGAATATCATTACAGTATTTTAATGTTAATAATCTTAGATATAAAAATGTGCAAGACGAAAATTAGAGTCATTGTTGTTCTGTTCACTTGTAGTAATTATGAAAACAGATATTTACGTATGATTTCAACTGTCCACAAAGATGAACAATTAATGAAAACATTGTTAAATTCACGAAATACCAATCTGCTATTATCCATGTTAATGTAACTTAAAACAATTTTTTAAATTACACGCAAATGAATGTCTAACATTTCACGTGACTGTACAATGACATATTGTATTGTATTATATTGTTTGTCATTTGGGCAACAAAATATAATTACTTAATAAAGCTTTTGATAGTCACTTGTTTTCTGTGAATTTCTAGCAACAACATAATGCATGTGCAGCAACGAAACTTATCCTCTCAATTACATTCATGCAAGTAGTTATATAAACTATTAAACATTACCAACCCACACTTGTCTGTAGTAAACAGCTTTCCAAAATTACGTTTGACGAATAGACGCGCAGGCAAACCGCTGGGCAATGTCCGGTTTTCAAGCAGGAATTAATACATATCATCGCTATTGTAAGTACGCAGCGGAATGCATTCGAAAACATAGAGTTGAATAAACATACTGATGAAATAGCAATGAAATGTCTCACACACGACTGTAAACATTCATGCCCATTTAGTGTTACTGATCAGATACGACTTTACGGCTTTGCCTTATCGCTATTACACATTTTCATGATAAAAAAACTGTGACTCAGATGGTTCCTTATTCAATTACGACCGAAAATTCACGGAAATTGGCGACGCACTTCCTTCCATTATGTTGGAGGGCCTGTACTGTATGTTTTCATTACTAGACACCCAGTATATCTTCTCCCCGTATACATTTATGCGGTTGATCATATTCGATGTTACCTCGAAACTGTACCTCACCGTCGAGTCTAACCGTCTCAAGTAGCCTCATCATCTGACCTGGCAGGATAAATCCTAACGATGCTCGCCCATTTCAGTGAGTGATCTACCGTGACTACCGTGAACAATAAAACATAATCGTCCAACCCAGTCTCAGTCTACATTTTCGTCACCATCTCCGTTCCTGGCTCCCGTACAACGTCATTCTTGACAAACTATGAATGTGCAAAGTTTCTCTTTACTACAATATCTCGGTTTAATAAATCCTCAATGTTATTACACATTGGCATTCAATATTAGTACACATTTGTCATGGAAGTGCGTTATTAACAATTGTAAATGCGACAATGGTCGGAAGCCAATCTATTTTGATAATAGATTTCAGCGCATAATCATCAATTATATGATTTCGGTAAATAGAACATTATATTCGTGTCGTTGTCCTTCTATGGATGTCTGCATATCTTTTGTTCTCGTTCGGGAAATACTTATATTCAATCACTCGTGTCCTCGACAACGTATACCTCTCTTATACTATCATATATCCTCTCTTTAAAAGTCATAACTGAGCCTTAAAACACGATTTAAACTATACATTGAATATCAGTGAGTGATACTTAATGTGAATAAGCCTACACTTATCTTATAGCATTATGAAGTTTCACCATTTCTGCACAATATATTTAAATCTAAGAAGTTGTCATGTCACAAAAGAATGGCGATCTTTGAAATGAGACAACGGAAATTGTTCAATTTTCGATCAGTGCTTGATCAAAGAACATTTGAAACATATGTTCACGATCAACAACATAGGCACGCATTCGCATTGAAGTGGTGACGACGCTATAGATGTACGTGGTTTTGGTGCGCAAGTGAATCAACCGGAAATAACGGCCCTTACTTTGGGGGTGTTTTTCATGAATGTTATTGACTTGAATCACAGTTTTTCCACGATTTCAATGGGATCCATATTAATTATTGTTTCAGCATAACGTGATGACCACCATTAATTAAATTTCAGAAATTAGTTCATCTTTCAGTTAGGGAAAATCAAGTAGGCGTTTCTTTTGGCCGACAGTGTATATATTAGTAAACCTAAAATACAAATACACTAAGGCACTATATGTTAAAACAAATGTGTAGCTAATATCAATCCATTAGCATATCCATCGGTGATAAAACCAAAGTTAAATGATAACGTACATGGTTATCCTATGTTTCGTGAATGGACCTTCAATTTGGATGTTAATTGAAAAAAACAGTATGCCGTGAAAATAAACATAGATTTCCATTAGCACCTTTTAAAGTCATGTTATAACCTACCAAACTTGCAATCAAGGCGTTTGTTGATAGTTAGAACTTGTTTCGTCTGCAGAGCGTTAACTCCCTGTTAGGTCATAAGACTTGCATCATGTGACATGTATGCTAGTTTTAACTTCCCGCTTGATTGACAGTTGGGGGTCATCTCATAAGCACATTACATGAAGTTGTTATTTTCTTTCTTAAGTAAAGTATCAAGTCAGGTTTTTATACCAGGATATCGAGATACTTAACACTGCTGCAATCTACAGTTACAAAATTACAAGACTAGTAAATGGTAAAACTAATTAAAATTGTTAATGATGTATTTTATGTGTGTAAATTTTGATCAAAATCTGCGTTTGATTACAGTTATTCTCTAATGTCTCATTTTGATAATTTTATTCCCTCGATATGGCAACTGTATCTATGAAATGCGAGTAACGTTGTTTAATTTATTCTGCAAGTGCTGGGTGATTTAAGTTGTATGCGCTTAGTTGTAATCATATATGAAATGCACTTTACAATTCCAGAATTTCATTGTATGCTATTCTTATTCGTGCAGAATATTTAATTATTTGAAGACACAGCTTTCAAATAATCCACTCTTTCTAATGTCTAACATAGCATAAAGATATTTACTTTATATAATTATATTTCATATGGAATCTATCAACTTCTCACGACAAAGTGTGTTAAATCGACATTATGAAATTAATACGCCACTCAAATGTCAGATGAGCGATAAATTTTGCGCTCGAAATAATATGATATTTGACCTTTATATACAACCTGTCAATTACTTCTAGCTAAGGACAAATAAATGTAAACATATATATATATATATATATATATATATATATATATATATATATATATATATATATATGTATGCATTAACATTAAAATACATGAAACATTCACGTGTTGACAGATAATTCACAATATGAGATTAACAACACAATTATATTTCACATTCTTATCTAAAAAGGATATAATTTTTTTAAATAAAAAAGACGATGTCTTCGAATATAACTAACAATTCCAAACATATCATTCACCATACTTTATCCGAGACACACACGTATTTCTACGCCCACTGAAGTACTCTAAACAATATATCATTTTAAGCTTTAATGATTGTGTAGGCAGTTTGGAATGTCCTCTTAAATCAATATCAGTAGAGAACAACTGCCTGCAAAACAATGTTAAAACACCAATTTAGGAACTGTGGTTTCTTGTTCCCTTAAGTGACAGAAATAATCAATATTCATGGAAGAAACACAGTGGTACCACTAGTCAATTACTGTTACTGTCTATAATTTACACTAACACCTCATTATATTGATTGGTAAAGCTTCTGGATAAGTTAGTGGGCAAACACCATGTGGATATTTGTATTTGTTTTGTTTATAAAATACATAAATAATGTGATAAAATGAAATATATATCACTATATTTACATATAACGGGAAAGGTTTCAGTGTGGTCTTTTACTAAAATTTGGTTTAGTACAGAAATTCTGAAAGATGGAATCTATCTTACAAAACAAACATCAACATATTTATTAGTGCATCGACAGTAAAACATCGACTATCTTATTAACTACAAAGTTAGTGCATGCTTTCAATCCTTTAGTGATCACTACAAAGTGGTTACAAATGACTTCATTAGAGTTTTAAAAAATGTGTCTTTTGAAAGACTGCTGGTCAGATCAATGAAGCAAATATTCTTAGGATTCTTAATTGACAAAACTAACCGAAAAAAACGAAATCGTGCCATCAAAAAACACACGGATCAATTCTTAATACACACACATTTGTTTAGAATTACACCAATTTATATCCGATATGAATGAGAGTGTTTGATAACACATGTTTCCTCTGACATGAGATGGTTTGAAGATGCAATTAAAACATTATCCTACAATATGAAAGGCAAGATGCAGATGATGCACACACAAGAAGTAGGGATATTTACAGTCCCATCATAGAAACCAAACTAAGTCAATTTGGGTAATAAGGTTCTTTGAATTGATTAGTGAACGTGTCAGTTAATGAACTCGACAATTTTTCTTTGGTCAAGTAAGCTTCAAGAGAACATTGTAGGGAGTCGAACTGGAGTATAGAACAGATGAGATGACATCTTTTTCACGACGTCATGTTCTTGAGTCGCCACTGTTCTTAAATCAATGTTCCTTTGCTGCCTGAAACACTTGTCTTTGTGTTTCTGTAATAATCATATAAATAAGAATCAGGCGTTCAAAATGCATAACCGTCTAATTTGCTAATGTTACCATCTCCGTCTAACCTCTGAAACCTGACCAATCATTACAGAAAATTATGAGCTAACTCTTTCATTGAGTATCAGGATAACTGTCCCTTGTCATTCCTCCACACATTGCATCACCCATAAAATATCCATATTCTAACACCTTTACTTGAGCAATACATCCTGAAGATGCATCAAGATTATTATCAATATAGCCAATCTAGCGATACTTACCACTTTCCACACCTGATGTAAATACTGATAGTCACTGATTTTCATTCGTATATTGTTTTATTTCTGTGCCTCTTTCTGTACTTGTAATCTGCTTTAATTGATGGCTTCTTACCATCCATAACGTTGACGCAATTACATTACTTAAGAAGGCCTTGCAAAACATATTTAATTCCTTTGGCATTCTGACACTTTTCATCGTTCCAGTTATACGTGAATTATATATTTAAGTCCTGTTCGTAGACAGTCATATATTTCAAGCATTTGCCTGTATATGTAGATAAACTCAAATCTTTTTCCAGGTTATTCAAGTGTATTGAGATAAAACTACATTGATAAATGAAGTCAATAAACTTAATAAAAAGCTGATGACCTGAACTGAGAGGACCGAAGAAAGGTTAAACCATGGTACTATTTGCACGTCAATTATATGACTTATCTTTCCCATGAGGTTTGTTTGGGATGGTATTTCTAACATAATAAGTGGTAATGGAGATTTCTCACGCAGATAAATCTGCCAACTCAGCATATTGATTGATGTTCACCAAAACTGAAAAGATTAGTAACCTTTAAACCCAGTATCAATCAGGTATTCGCAGTTGATGTTTACTTTGCCTCAGTATTATTTGGTCACACCATTTAAATAATTAAAATGGGAGCGTCTTTAGATGCCTGCGATTGACTTAATTATGAAAATAATATTGAGTAGACGAGAGATATTTGACTTCATGAACAGATTGGCAACTTTTCAATATACTCGATGCCAATGACATGGTACCCTTCCACATTGATTATAACTGAGAGAGAGAAAAAGTGTATATAAAACTGCTGCTTTTTATTTTGTAAATTGCCACGATGTTATGGAATTTTAAACTTACAAAAAAAACAACATTTTCCTATTTTTCAAATATGTGAATATGAAACGATCTGAAAGTTATAAAGAAGAGACGAGTATATTTATCGAACAGATCATGAAAACAATACCTTATCAGTATTAATTATGTAGAAACTGAAGGGTAGTATCTCAGAATCAGCTAATGTTCTCCCTACCCGTAATACTATTTCATAACACTTGCGAAATACGTGTGTATGTAAATTTGATACATCCCATGAGTAAATCCCCCTCCCATTTTCAATTTGTGTGTTTTGACATGATCAAAGTAAAAGAGCTAATTTGGTTCATGATTGATATTATCTAAAGGTAGACTAAATATGCACTTGTAACGAGTATAAGTACCATACTTGTTTTACAAAACTAAACTTTTGGATGAAATCATGTTTAAATCGCTGGAAAAGGGTGAAAGGTCAACCAAGAGAAACAACTGCATTTCATCTGAAGTATTAAAACGGGGAATACCAAGAGAAGGTAACTGAGACTTAAAGGGGACATTGGCGATTGGAAGAAAGAAGGTAATGGATGATCCCAAGGTTTTATCTGTTGAAATAATTAATCTTAATCAAGGAAGCGACGAGCAAACCGACCAAGACTAACGACGTGCCTGTGGCACATTCACTGGTAATTGGTGTTAGAATAAAGAATCGAAGTAGGTCAGAGTTGATGAGAGAGAACATTCCTCTTAATCAAACATTAACAACCCAACGGTCTATATTCTGTCAAAGTAAAATGGGTCAAGTTATTCTATTCCACCATTAAAGTTTGCTGACCACTGGAGAACTTGATTTTTGTACAATGCGGATTAAATATGGCGGATGTGATATTAAGACTTTTGAATTCTAGTTGTCATCTTTTAGTATATGTGAATCATTTGAACTATTTGAATAATAAGTTATTTATGTTCAAATGTAAATTCGAAAAATATGCTGTAGAGACTCACCTCATTGATGCGTCTTATATGGGAGATAATACATATATTCCACTTCGAATGCGTTTATCAATACACCAAACTCTTGCTGACGTTTTGATCTGAATGAATCGTGCCATTATTATCACAAATGCTTCTGATTAAGAAAAAGCTGACAGTGTTTGGGCATTTAATACGAAGGATGTCAAAATGTGATATTTTGTACGCTACACAAAAACGTCGGATTTATTCATACAACCTCTCGTTACCATAATGACTCTGTCTTGAAAGTATTGTCAGGTAAGCTATTCCTTGTTGCTTTATGCATCCCGTGTCAAATTTAGTGGCACTTCTACACTACTTTCCAGACTGTTAAATTGATTTAGAAACATGCCGATTCTGAATTGTCACGGAATGCAACTAGCAAATGTGTCCATTTGTAAATATGTTTTAATTAAATCAACATAGCTCATTAAAAAGTGAACTTGTTTCAGAATAAACCCCACATTAATATGTAAAGAACACTTTCATAAATAATAGGCTGAACATCTCATTCCCAGTCAGTGAAAAGATCTGCTGCTACAAATCTATTATTCATAGACATTAAAAGCAGACAGTCAATGATACGATATGACTACAGGAGAGTTCACATCCGTGTTGAAAATGGTTAACATTGCATGTTTCTCTTTACAGTTGATACAGGAGAGTTATTTCATCTAACAATGTTACAATAGTATAGACATAAACATGACCCCTATTTGTATTCCACAATAGGGTAGGCTATCTCAATAATTTGCATGTGAATGAACAGGTTGTTCTGCTTGCAAGTGATTTCAATTCGGTGAAATTCATAGTCCTTACACCACTGATCTGAAATATTCATTTTTGTAAATATCATATTTGCTTTTGCATTTTTATGTAAATACGTGTTTGTAGGAGAATATTTTTATATCCTCTCCGCCTTATGGTATTACATATGTTCTAACCTTTATAAGGTTTAACAGATTACTTTTAGTTCCGTTTGTCTAAGATTTCTTTGAGTCTTCTTGCCATGGTTTCAATGAAAAATGACATAAATGCGAAAACATGGAATGCAATTAATGGTTTAAAACACTATAATACGGACAAATAGTTGAAATGTGTGATCCGTCTAGCTACGAGACGAAGGTTGTGCATAGTTTCTTTGGTGCAGCTGCATATACAAATTATAATATGTACCTCTGTGGATTTCGTTAGTCTCTTAAATGTATTGCATTTTGATTATTTATTTGTACACGTGTTTATGATATAATTATCCCAATGTGGTTAATGCGAATAATGAATAAAAGATAAAGAAAGATCCCATTTTGGAGGATCTACTATTTGAGAATATCATGCTCCTGTGAGAGAAACTGTAAACCCGGAAGCTGAAACGAAAGTAGGTAGGGTAGAAGAAAATCGTCGTAGAACTGGCTCAATGAGAGAGAACATTCACCTTAATCAAACTTTACTGCTCCCTGAGCGAACATCCTGCTTTATTCATCTTTACTTCAGCTAATAATTTACATCAAGTTATTGCTTATAAAATAAGTGTACTATATGTCATATCAAACAATTTCGCAATATGTCTTAAATGATGGCTTATATGAATAGAATGGAAATATGATCTGAAGGCCTTTTCAAAGTGAAGATATTAATATTACGAGTGAAAAAAAAGTGATCAACATCATATCCAGGATGAAAAGGAATGGGATTAATAGTTTAACTACAGCATATTCCCTCGCTTGAAATGAATTTATAATATCCACAAAAGAAAGGAATGAAATGAAAATATGGAATCGATCTTTGAAGTGAATATATTCTTGATCCATTATAAGCGTTAGGAATACCAAAGTCAAAATATTCAAAGAATTAGGATTAAACAAAGAAATAGAAAGAACATAAAATGATTGTTCTCAAATTTGCAGAAGTATAATAACTTTTATTTATTTTTAAAAAATCCATTCAAAATTTCTTTGATGTCAACCAACAGTGTTTTCATACTAAACCAAATATATATTCTAGTGACATATGTTGAAAATTATTTCTTTGATGAAGAACTATGATAATAATAATGTAGCATGTATTAACTAAAATTAACCATTTTGGTTCTGAGACAACATGACCCGGTGTTCGAATATCATGGGTCAGAAAATTACGCATATTCAACTATGTAACATTTCCTTTATATCATTTTCCTATTATTAACAAATGTAGTAAAATGTGGTCACTTGTTGGAACTTGCTATAAATAGAAATGGACATTTCAGTTTGAAATAGATTGACATATTCTTACTTTCTGATATTCATGTTCAAACTAAACCGTTATATTTTGTTTTAAGAAATAGTGAAAACGGATGTTGAAAGGATCCGTTTTAAAGATTGTCATTGGATTATATACATGTTTATGACAGAAAGGTAAACAAAATGCAGCAGCAAGACTTATTTCCAAAACCAAGAAATTCTCTCGAATCTCTCCTGTCCTAGTTCATCTTCACTGGTTACCAGTGCCAGCGAGGATAGAGTACAAAATCCTCTGCCTCACATTCAAGTGTTTGAATGGCTCTGCTCCGACATACCTGGCTAGTCTGATCAAGGAGTATGTCCCAACCAGATCGCTACGATCAACACACAGCCACCAGTTAGCTCTACCATCTGTTCGTCTGAAATCTTTTGGACACAGACGATTTGCATTCACTGCTGCCACAACCTGGAACTGTCGGTCACTCCCTATAAAGAACTGTTCTACCCTCACTACCTTTCAAAGCCAGATTAAGACATTCCTCTTCCGAAAATAGCATGAGCTCCGTACATACTGTAGCGCCTTGAGCAACCACTAGCTGATTGGATTACCGGTGCAAAACAAGAAGACTTATTATTATTAATTGATTAGGCACAATTGAAACACTTACTAGGTATTTTGCTGTACACACGTAATTGATCGTTTGTCATTCAAGACTTACAGTAACTGGTTTTAGAAATGCAGCTCATTCGAATATACATTGAAACGTGATTTCTGTTATTGCCACCATTTTACTGTGCATTAACTACCAACTAAACACGAGTTTTAAACATGAACATTTGCCCTTTACTTTGAAACTATGTTACTTGTCTCCCTTGATATCTCATTGTCGCTGATACACATGTTCATATTTAACATCAGATTATACTGATTTATGCAATGGTAAATTTGGTCATTTATGGCAATTTAGGTAATTCGTGTCGCTTAACACTTCTTCTGTGTTATTGATGCATGACACTTTACTTGGGAATCTATGGACATATTGAATATATATGAATATAGTGTTACT
The DNA here is from genome assembly GCA_936450465.1 of Gibbula magus. Classification (NCBI taxonomy): domain Eukaryota; kingdom Metazoa; phylum Mollusca; class Gastropoda; order Trochida; family Trochidae; genus Gibbula; species Gibbula magus. The sequence continues at coordinate 40,330,151 of OW388306.1, read as the reverse complement.
TTTTTACATTCATGTGTCACTCCCACCTCTTGAAGGCACATTATTGACAATATACCTGCTCATACATGTAGTCGTGACATCAAAGTCGAAACCAGTCATAAAATCGTTCTTCGTTTAATTCTTGACTTATTTCGGCTCCGGGGCGTTTCGCTCCAAAACCAGTTCCTCACAGGTCGGTTCCTCCAGGTCGGTTCGCTCCAAAAAATGAATGAGAAGTGATAGATTTGTTGTTGTTGTTTTATGTAATAAAGTTGTTATTGTGGTAAGTATCTTAACTGAAGAGATTTTGTGATCAATAAACTACCTTTGTGGTACCGAATGTGTTGGATTAGCAGATTAGCATTAGCATGTGAGTAGACATCAAAGGGCCATTATATCAACCAATTTCGATAGACGCATGGTTACAAGTAATACATGAGTATAGGGTATTAATTAAGATTGTTTTGATAATAAAGTATTTGAACTCTTCTTGGTGTTTTTATTTTAAAAAGGATGAACTCAAATGAACGTATAAACTTTGACTTTGAAAGTAATGGCACTTCAACATGGCTGGTGTTATGCTTGAGGTTTGAGTAGCTTGTCAAAGTAGAGTTCGACCAAGACAAGAAGGATTACAGTGCGACCGCTGCTCACGTTGGCTGCATCGGACCTGCGACTCAGGAGTTTCCAGAGCAGACTACAGACTGTTGGTGAAGGGGGAACTGCAAATTCGCTGGGACAGCCGAATTAGCGTCAACATTCCCGAAATCAACGATGCTTCTGGTCACATGGAAGATATCATCGAGGTGATTAACATAAATATAAATATAACATATATATATATGGGTTGGGCAAGGCAGAGAAAATGTGTACTAGTGTAGATAGAGCCAGAGTTTTTATAACAGGTATTTTCCCAATTAGTGTCAAGTTACGTTTTCGCCAATTTGCCAGTATTCTTTTTATATTTTCTAATCTTTTTCTGGTATTGATCACCCATAGTCTCTCTAAACTTGCATTTAACTGAATGCCCAACACTTCAAAGTCACCTTGAACCCAGTCCAAATTAACATCCTCACATACTTTAATTTTGGTTTCAATCATTGATCATAGCCATACTGCCTTAGTTTTATCTGAATTCATTTTTAATCCTGAAAAGTAGTAGAAAGTTTCCAAAGTATCTAATGCAGCTCGTAAACTTTCTTCGGAGCCATCTGAAAAAAGCTGTGTATCATCGGCATACTGCACTAATTTATGTTCTGTATTTTGTAGGTAAATACCTTTAATCTTAGAGTTATTTCTTATCATTGAAGCCAATATTTCTGCAACAAAAAGGAATAAATATGGTGAAATGGGGTCCCCCTGTCTACAGAAGAGAGATGACCGTTTTGTATAACACAAGAAGTTGCATTACTAATCAAAATATTCACCCACTTCAACATATGAGGGCCAAACCCAAATCTTTTCAGGACTTTGAGATTAAATATTTTCGACACAGAGTCAAAGGCTTTTTCAAAATCAATAGAGAGTAACATACCCTTTTCATTTTTAGATTTAGTTTCTAGGATAATATCATACATTAGTCTAATGTTATCTGCCAAGGATCTACCAGGAATAAAACCGGCTTGATTTTCATGTATCAAGTTGTCCAAAACATTTTTTATTCTCCTGGTAATACAAGAGCTAATAATTTTGTATAGACAATTTAGGAGGGTTATTGGTCTCCAATTTTTAAGATATTTCCTATCCTTGTTCCCTTTGGGCAAACATGTTATGATTCCTCTATTGATATTCAAACTCAAATGCCCTTTATTAAATGTTTCTTGAACAAATCTGTGGATCCACCCTTTCCAGTCTTTCCAGAAAAACTTTAAAAATTCTTTTGGAAAGCCATCAATACCTGGGCTTTTGTTATTTTTCATTTCTTTCACTGCTTTTGAAATCTCATTCTGTGTTATTTCTTGTTCAAGTTCATCTCTTTGATGTTTGTCTAAAGCAGAGACAGAAGTACTAGAGAGGAATTCTTCAATTTCAATTTCTGAGGCTATATCCTTTTCAGTGTATAAATTGTTATAGAATTGTTTTTGTTCTTCTAAAATAAGTTTGCCATCAAGTATTATTTCTCCCTTATCATCAATTAGTTGATTAATCAACTTGCTGGTGTAATATCTTTTCTCAAGATGACAGAAATACTTTGTTGGCTTTTCCCCTTCTTCGTACCATTTTATTCTATTTCTTACTTGGATCCCTCTTATCTCTTCACCCCTTAGTGTTTCCAGTTCTTTCTGAAGATCTGTAAGTTCTTTTAATTTTTCTTCATTAATATTTTGGAAATTTTCTTTGATTTTATTTTCAACTTCATTTATGTTTTTCTCTAAATGTTCAATTTGTTGACAACGTTTTTTCTTTAAAAAAGCAGACATGGATATTGATTCCCCTCTAACTTTCATTAAGAAAGTTTCCAGAAAAAGAGTATCTGTTATGGTTAGTACAAGGTCCTTGTCTTTTATTTCATTTATATTTTGATGAATATCTCTGTTAAAGTATTCATGTTTCATGTCATTTAAAATTGTATTTACCTTCTCCACATATTCTTTATTATGCAGTAACGAAGTATTAAATTTCCAGTACCCTCTACCCTTTTCTTTGCACAAGGAGTTTGATATTGAGATGGTAATTGCTGAGTGGTCGGACTTATATCCTGGGAAAATGTCACTTTCTATAGTTAAATTTGCCATGTCCTGGGAAACTAAAAAGAAGTCTAGCCTAGCCTGTTGTCTTGGATTTTTTTTCCACCAAGTAAAACGTTTTGAGTTTTTGTTCTGTTGTCTCCAGATGTCCGACAGATCATAGTTTTCAATCATGTCTAAGACTACTTGTCTAGCTTTTGGATTATTTATATGTCGATAGTTTTCCAAATACCAGATCTATATTCATTTCTTATGAGGCTGGGTCTCATTTCCTTCTCGAGAACCTTTGAAATTGGTTATGCAAGGATATTTATGTACAAAAGTGTGACACAATTTATCCTAGAATAATAATGTTCTTCAAATTGCCTGAGATGTCCTTCCTTTCCACAAGATCAGACAATGTATTTACTTTTTGACTAAATATTCCTCCGGTTTGTTTTTAAAACTTCTTCAAGGACCAGTTGAGGTCAATAAGTCTGAACGTAACAGCACTCAAACCAGAAATGACTGCTTTTTGTTAACCTTTAAATCAAAGAGATATTGAGGAGAATTATGCCATTGGGCAAAACTGAAACCTTTCATGTATTAATTTGAGGGGACTTGAACAGAATCAGTTATGTCCCAATGGGTAACTTGAATATCACTCTTTGCTTTATGGATGTGACCATTTCAGTTTTTGCGATAGACTTTGCTGTAAAGACATATGTAAGTTGTTCATTTACAGTGCTTTATATTGAAAACTGAATACTTTAAAAGAAAGGTTTTGGATATAGTCAGTGCAGAATCATTGTGCACAAACACTTCTTTAACTTTTTGCCGATTAAAAACTTGAACAATGCTATAATCATATATGATAATTCATTAAGAATATTGATATGACGGATCAACATAATAAGTGCCTTGGTTCGTTTTTGTTGAATGAACATTAACCTTTTTAAACCTAAATTACACACATCCAATACAATAAACATGTGCAATACATTTAGCAGAAACGCAATAACTCTATAATTTGGAATATCATTTTGAGCTATTAATGTTTATGCCTACATTATTTAATACTCTCTTCACTGGTCAAAACCTGTATATTAATTTTCTGGTATTAAAGATCCAATATGTGCTAATCCACGTCTATAGGCGAGGTGGGGCGATATGGGTTTTAACACTGAGTATTTCACTAAGTTTTAGAGCTGCTAGTATTGTTATCGGGAGAAAGCCCGCGATATCATTATGCATTTCTGTGAAAGGTGCAAGCAAAGTGCGAAGTGCACTAAACTTCAGTTTGTCACACAGGACCAAAACCAGTGGAATCCAATTTCCGGATACCTGGCGGATTCTCCCGTATCCTTACCCATTTGGTATCCGGGAATCCGGAAAAATATTCTCTCCCGTATACCAGATCCGCCCATATTCTCCCGGAGATTTTTCCGGAAAGTATGTTTCTAAGAATACTGGAATCCGGAGATTATACTTTTCCATATCCCAGATCCGTGTGTCTTCTCCTGGAAATATTTCCGGAAAGTATGTTTCTAAGAATACTGGAATCCGGACAGAATATCTTATCCGGATACCCTTCTAAGTTAGTGGGTAATATTACCGTCTTATGTTGAAAGAGTGTTCACATTATTTTATGATAATTATAATGATAATAATAATTTATTACTATGTCATGCTGTTGCAATAAACTATATATACACAGCTTTACGCTACACATGTAATAAAAACATTGCCTACTAGAGTCTATAAGACACAACTTTTACCTTATTGAACAACAGAAATACATAAATTAAAATGTTATATGGATATACATACATAAAGGCTAATACTTCTTGCATACCTTTCACCCAACTCACTCAATCTGATGCAGTGACTCATAGAGACTGTCGCATTGATTCACCCAAAAGATGTTAACTGATTCACCGACCTTCATACACACTCATAATAAACTCTCCAAAACATTCAAACACACAATCTGACACTCCCTCATACATATCTCCACTCAGACCGACACACACAGACTCACCAACATATGATATTGTGCAAGGTACCAAAACCAATCAAATTTATGAAACGAAGTCCGTTTTATAATGAAACTGGTTTCAGGGACATCAAGTATCATACACTGACACATACAGAATGACATACCTTCAGAATAAATTAAGGGAGACAACTCTGTCCCCGCACCTCACTGCATGCTGCTGATGTTTTTGTTCACAAACTTGTCTCATGTGTTTACATTAAACAGCATTTATATATATCAATATTTCATATCAATGTTTGTTACAATAGAATAGAGGGAGTATATTTATAATTGTTAAGTTTGTTCTTGCGTTATTTGCCGTACAAGGTATGTGCAATATTCTGGTCATCACCTATCGGCTAATTAACACCTTGACTAATTGGATGTAAACAATTAATGTCTCGCTGTGGCAACAGGTGGGAGCAACTTCTGTTGATTTAAATAGCTTATTTCCTTTTATCCTTTACTTTCACATGTTGTATATATATATGCGATATATTTTTAACAGTGTCTTATTGGCCAACTAATGGCTGTTTGTTAAGCATATTTTAGTTTGTTTATGCATTTTACAATATAATTGTCTCAATGATAGAAGACTAGGAACTTGCCATTGATGACACAACGAGTAGAAATGAACAAATCACAAACATAGATGTAATGTAAAAAATATTGATTTTATTAAAATACATATTTTAAAAAATAAACCATAAAGTGGATTTTTTTATATATTAATCATCAAATCAATAACAAATTGATATAATTAGAGCATTTCATTCAGTATGTATATATGGTATATCAATATACAATAGAGGCATTGCCAATTTATTATGACACAATGCGACACACGTCCATAACTTCACATCTCACACTCTCACATCTAATTTGGACATTGGTATTAGACTCATAAACAAATTCTGCGTAGAGGTCATGAGGCAATATGGCAAAGAATTCATCACACCCAACATGCACCTGCATTGCCACATACAAGAATCTATTGAGAACTTTGGCTCAGGTTATGGCTTTTGGCTGTTTAGTTTTGAGAGATACAACGGACTGCTTTCAGAACATGAATGATTTGCCAGTGAAGCTGATGCGAAAATTTAATATGTTTTCGACTTTCCATTTAGATTCAGTTAATGAACTTTTTCAAGATAAATATCTCAAACTTTCAGAAATGAGGTCAAAGAGCTCTGAATCATCTACACACGTGTCAAAGTATTCAGATTGAACTAACAGTATTTGCGACAATACACATATGTGCTTATTTTTAATTGATTTGATTAATTTAATGAATTTGCCCACTTGCATTAAACACATTTCCCAGATATTACCTGGCTTAATTACATATTTATTTAGTTGAAACTGAACAACACTGTAATGTGTAAATATTTGCTCCAAGACAGCTTGAATTTCAAATTCTTTCAGATAGGCAGTTGTCATAACTTTGGTCATTACATTTAACGATTAACAACATCTATTATCGTTACACTAATTTGTACGGTTATTGGAAGTGTCGTTATATCTAAATATCCATGCAGTTACAAAAAGAGTGCGTACTACACGTTTGTATTTCGTATTCATCTTCTAATACGTGGTTTGTAAGCACGTGTCTTATCATGAATACATGTATCATACAATACGGAGACATCAAATTCTACGTTCCATAACTCTCTCATTCAATAATGTGTATTCATGTTTATAGAATATGATAATTAAGTATTGCGTCGATTCATATATTATTCAATAACTGTACTTCATTTTGAATATTCATTCATTCGTCTCACAGTTCAGATTATATTTAGATTGTAGCAAACTAATATGGCTTATGTTCGATTTGTGAAGACAAGATATATGTTATGATAAATACTATGTTTAATTAATGTGTTTTATGGTTAAATTGCTACTGTTTACAACAATCAAACTAATAGCATATGTGTTGGATCACTGCAAACAAATATCCGAAGTGTATATTCATTATGTACAATACAATTAAATACTCATGGAAATAAAATATACAGCGGATATTTTTTCGTTAATACCATGATTATCTCAACGAGGTGATAAATAACTTTTTTTGACAGCAAATGCATGTGTTTTCTGTGTTTATCCATGCGGACACAAACTAAGATAATTAGTTTATGAGTGCGTGTTTACATGGATACGATATTCGTTAATGTACGTGATCATTGAAGCTTGTTGAAATACACAAATAGTTCAGTGAGGGTCGGTACTGCCTTCCTCATCACATGTTATATAATACGTGTGCGTTAGATCAATAAGAACATATGAAGGTGTCAAAATGTTAATCTCCCCCTATTAGTCTGGTACCTAGTGGTATGTCGAAATACACATAAGCTTAAGTGACGGTCGGGACAAGATAATTAATTTATGATCGCCGCTGCAATTGTTCCTGGGATATGTTTATACTGAACGAAATGCGATGTTTGTTTGATATTTCAGTATGCATGCATACACATGAGAGCTCATCACTAGTTCACTGTCAAGGCTATTATTTTGTTATATTTTCGATCTCTCGTGGAATGCACTACCATCAACCTAGTTGTTATTTTCATGTTTTTTTTCCTCAAATATTTGAAACAGTCCTATTGAATGTTTTCAGCTATTCAGAAAAGCCATGACATCACACATATGGATTTAGAAACGTTTTACCTTCAGTCTATAAGGCTATATTCCTCTGACCAACAATCATCATATTCGTAGCCACAATGTTTCATAATTAGGAAAATCAGCGGTATATAACGGAATTATTATACGTAACTACCTTATAAGGTCTCGGAAAACAGCGAAAGTTTCGGAGCTCACTCTATTCTATAGACGGTAGAGTTTTGCAATCGGCGTCAACATTCAAGATTATTTCTGCAATATTTTCTAAATAAACATCGGTATTATTGCGTAGATTTTAAAAATATAAGTGTATTTTGCATTCCGATAGTTTTCGGATGGTATAATGCCGGCTTTAACTATTTTGTCACGCGCAATGAATTTATTGAAGAAATGTTTCTGAAATGTCAAATTGTGATATATGTGATGATAGATTGTTCAAACTGCATTGTTAATTTTCCCCGCTTCGGGTCTATTTTTAAACGCTTTCAGATTTATTATCAAAACTATTTATTAAGTGCCATTTTAATCACAACAAAAGCTCATTTACAACATCTTCATGCATGTAAGTATTTGGAGAATTTAACGCATTCGTTATTCTCGCTTGGCAACAAGTGTATTCTGGCGCAAGAGACGAAGTAAACAGAACAATGTACAGCCAAATTATACTGTCTGATTTTTTTACAGAAGCCAATCAAATACGACTAGTTAGGGTAGAATATGTTATATATTTAGAATATATATATATATTACCAACTACAGTAATTTTTTACAGCAGTGAGATCCTTTCTTAAACATGTATAATTCATACTGTTTCACTGGGTCATTTACATCACCCTATGTATTTCTTTTTAAATGTGTTTTATTCTTATGTATACTATATATGTTTAGTAGCGCATTGTCACAATTACATAAAATATATTATTCTTCTTGAAAATGGAATTATAATGGAATAGTCACAGATGTCAACGTACGCTCATGTATAGGTGGGGATACTAATAAATTCATAACATTTTAACGAAAAAAATAGTATTCATAACGAGAGAGAGAGAGAGAGAGAGAGAGAGAGAGAGAGAGAGAGAGAGAGAGAGAGAGAGAGAGAGAGAGAGAGAGAGAGAGAGAGATTCACATACATACTGTTATAGGGTAGGGAAGGGGATGACGGAAGGGGAAGGGGATGACGGAAGGGGAAGGGGATGACGGAAGGGGAAGGGGATGACGGAAGGGGAAGGGAGAGGGAGAACGTTAGAGAGAGGGCACACATACTCTTTTACATTAAAATGCATACATATACGAATATATCTGTCCAGAAACACTCACACGTTACAATAATATAAACAAGACAACACAGGCATAACTACAAACTGTCATACTTTCGCACAGGATTCATATATACTTACAAACTGAATATGCAAGTTTGCGTTTTCTACAAAAATAAGAAAAAGAAAGATTAGATTAGAGTGACGATTTAAAAAACAAGGAGTTTAAACTTCAGTGTTTAATTACGCATTATCAGGAAGTTAGAGACACTGCATGCGTACGACAGAACGTTGGATCACCTGCTAATCACCCTCATTACACTAGAACTACATGTGTAAGATTAGATTGACCATATAAAAACGAAAGAATTTAAACTTCACTGTTTAATTACGCAGTAACATGAAGTTAGAGACGCTCCACGATCCTCCACGACAGTGCTTTGAATACCCTGCTAATCACACTTGTACAGGTGTCATCAATACCTATGGCAAGTGGTTCCCAATGACCGGAAACTGTCCAGTCATGTACAACAGCCCTAATTGTTTAATTACGTGTATGCGCATGCGTCTATATACAATACGTTGCAGCATTGATTTGCACACGCCTCTCTTATACAGCTCTTTGGCGGCCTCCGCAATTGTGTTTTATGAGTTCACGCAAAAGAGCGCCGACATATTTATACATTACAATTACGCAAGCTTAGTTCCCGGCGCCATTGATCTATTGGTTCCAGGACAAAATTGCCAATAGCCCCACTAAAGTTGAAAAGACTTTCAAAAATATACAAATTTAGTATGGACATGTATTTCAAAATGTTTATAAACATTTTACGGACTGGTACTAAATGTGCATTCAATGGGTCTTATGTTTTATTTGTCGAATGATTCTTGAGAACTGCCGCACCATATTATTGACTTGGATATTTGTATCAAAATCATTTCTTAAATGCCCAATATCAATTGAATTTTAATTCATTAAACGGAGTTAACTGATCCAATACTAACTGTAGTTTATTAATTATCAATAATTTGATATAAGCAAATAAATGCAAATGACTTTAGGTCTACTCAATAAATAACTTTAACCGAAGCCCCCTATCTTGATGAAATACATTTGGTGGATGAGATAATATTTGATATAATTCAACAATGTATAGTATGTAAGCCGAACAAACAAATTCTTAGCGGATCATAGGAACATCCTAATGAACAAACTCATGTAAATTCTAAGTACTTCACCAACACAATGATAAACTTTCAGTATACAATCATATGATTTACTTCCCATTTACCACGGCCGTGTCATTTCAGAACTTTTACTTGTCTAACCTGACAGGATTAATAACTTTGTATCAACGACTACACCTTATGTAAGCTAATTTTCATTGCCACGCTAGGTTAAATTCGTGTATTTTCATACATTTCAACGGTTAGAAATAATAACACATATGTAGTGTTGGAATATTTACAGAGTAAGAAATAATTTATCATTAAGTTAATAAACAATGTTATGTTGTTCAGTAACAAAGAGTTCATAACTCGTAGCGCCGATGCATAGCTTTCCGTTGTTTTTATTTTATTTTGAATGATTGTGTAGTAGTCTTTATCAAGTTGTCAAGTTGCAAATCATACGAATATTCCCCTCATTAATGTTACACCTGAATTGTGCAATAAGCACGTACACTATTAATAACAAATGTGTGTAAACAGGCATGTCTTCTCGATTTTTGTTCCATAACAATGATCTAGCTAGAACCATTTCTTTAAGTGGTTCGAAATAGATGATTGATGGACATTTAGAATTTATCGTTTTAATAAAAACTAAATGTTTATTCTCTCCGTCGGCGGAGATAAGCAAGATATTAGCTTATTGAACGGATAAAACTTCTGTCCTAAATACATTAAGTAAATGACTGACAGGATGCCCTTTTTCAAATATACACAATTTCCGTTTTTTAATCGGCTTGCATAATCCATGACATATCTGTGCCTTTTCGGATATATTAATATCACTATCCATATGTCATAAACAAATAACTGATTAACATTAATATCACAAGAAACACTTCGTTATTTCCACGAGAATTTCAAAATAAACGCAGGAAATCAGTATCTCACATTGTAAACACAAGTACATTTACATAACATTTGTGAATATGCTCATTTTTCACCTTATATGGATACAACATAAATATAGATATTACCGACTGACCTTTATGTTTTTAACATTTATGTATGAACATAAATTATACACAATGTTTTCGTTTAATAATGGGCGTATTTCACGCACTGGGACGAACTATGCACATGCCTTGTTAAGAAAAACATTTTAATGTAGCAAACAATGTCAACAATATATTTAGGGATTTAAATTTATGTTGGGATCTTTATGTTTATTTCGGGTTATATGTTTTCATTCAGGTGTCCCCATTATTATATGGATGATAAATTGTAGCAAGACAGTTGATGTAACACCTGGGCTCCTGAACGACACGGTGCAAATTCCGCGAAATTTGCTCGCCTTGTTACGTAGCGCTACATTGAGCAATCGCGTTGAAGAGAGGTTTAAAAGTCTTGAAACCTCTATTGAACATAACCCAGTCATGTGAAGATATTACACACGGGTGTGTATGTTATGTAATCAAGTGATGTATATTCATTGATAAACCAAGAATGTCCTCTTCAAACACACATCCCATCCCTTGATCAGCTTGCATGCTCTGCTTGATTGTATATTTCCGGATTTTTAAAACTTGGCCGACTTTATAAACCGAAAACTCTCTTATAACAGCGTATATGATATCATTATAAGTTTCCATTGTTGAGAACGAGACGCATTTACAACAGGTCGTTTATATTCCTAAGGGAGAGTCACCTTTTTTAATCTCGTCTATGCTTATATTTTAATTTGTAATTGTTTATTATGTATTATACGCCTGTCATGTCGCCGACTTGCAGACAATATACAGTGCGTTAGTTTGTAGCCTTATATAATTTGTTTTTGAAGCCATGCCGAATAATGAGTGGGGGGGGGGGGGGGGGGAATAATGATTTTTGGAATGAGTTAAGTTAGATATAGGAGGAGGGAATAGATTTAAGTTAAAGCTTTGTATGTTGTTGGATTTTTATATACAGGACAGGAGGGTCGATTTCTTGGTGTATGCGCCTATAATGTTAAAAAGATAGCTGAGTTTGTTCTAGGCTCGAGGCAGCACCTGAGATCTTAGATGCCGCTTCATATCAGTTGGTGTCGGTGAACTTGTTTTTCACAATAAACAAGAAAAAGAAATAACATGTTTTATCGCCATATCTATGAATGAATTAATGTACAGTCGTCCTGGATTGCATGTGTTTTATGCCATCCTTCATTGTCGATATTGCAGTACGTTATGCATGATATGATAACGTTGTTTCCTTTCTCTGCTGATGAAGGCATTGATATGATGTAATGAATATACCATTTTATCAGTGTACACATCTATAACATTCTAAAACAATCGCCATTGGGAGAAAGCCAATATGTTATAAAGACTACTTTGTCAATACCATATTATTGCATTTATATTTATATACTTATAACCTTGGATGTAATGGAATAATGATTTTTGGAATGAGTTAAGTTAGATATAGGAGGAGGGAATAGATTTAAGTTAAAGCTTTGTATGTTGTTGGATTTTTATATACAGGACAGGAGGGTCGATTTCTTGGTGTATGCGCCTATAATGTTAAAAAGATAGCTGAGTTTGTTCTAGGCTCGAGGCAGCACCTGAGATCTTAGATGCCGCTTCATATCAGTTGGTGTCGGTGAACTTGTTTTTCACAATAAACAAGAAAAAGAAATAACATGTTTTATCGCCATATCTATGAATGAATTAATGTACAGTCGTCCTGGATTGCATGTGTTTTATGCCATCCTTCATTGTCGATATTGCAGTACGTTATGCATGATATGATAACGTTGTTTCCTTTCTCTGCTGATGAAGGCATTGATATGATGTAATGAAGATACCATTTTATCAGTGTACACATCTATAACATTCTAAAACAATCGCCATTGGGAGAAAGCCAATATGTTATAAAGACTACTTTGTCAATACCATATTATTGCATTTATATTTATATACTTATAACCTTGGATGTAATGGAATAATGCAATACCTATAGTGAATTACAGACCGCATGGCTCGATTTTAGTAATTTGAAATCAGCTAGTGAACACATCGCTTTGAATCTCATTTGAAATTAATTAGTTAAATAGTTTCCAATTAAAATTGAGTAATATCATTTTGCATGTGCAGAAACCGAAACTGCACGTCCAATTTACATGCACAGTAGTTATGTGACCTATGAAACATTATCAACTCAGAGTTATGTTCTTGTCTGTTATATATAAGATTCCAAAATTACGTTTGACTCATTGACGCGCGCCACACGCTGTGCATTGCGCGGTTTTCGATCAGAAATCACTACTTTTACCTTTATATCGTCAATTTTCCAAGTATAATCAAAATGGTAGTTTTCGGTAACAGTCGGTACTTCTCGATAAAGTAACACCATTTATAACGTTTGGAATATGTGACCCCAAACAACATAATGGATGGACCTTTAATTACAATTATGGTGAGCATGCATAGAGCCACTGTTTACTGCAGAACAGACATTCACAATTATAGACAAAATCCATTATAGTGACAAAAACAAACAGCATATAGCTGATATTTCCAATATTTAACAAATATGGCAAATTTTGAGAATGATCAATCACAAATCATTAGATGCACACAGTTATCAATAGTTGGATATGTACAGAAATACTGCTCAAGCACTTACATTCTTGCACTTGCTACAGACACTTAGTCAAGGTGTTAATTTGCCGACAGGTGATGTGTAATCAAGTATGACCAGAATATTGCACATACCTTGTATGGAAACAAATTAAATTAACAAACTTTATTTTAATATATAAATGTAGGATTCTAAAACGACCAGCTTTTACAACTAGCTAAACGTCAACAAAGGTGAAATCACCCTCAAACACTGCATAAGCATGCTCTCACCTGTTACTGCAGCGAGACACTAATTGTTTATATCCAATTAGTCAAGGTGTTAATTAGCCGAGAGGTGATGTGCGGTCAAGCATGACTGCCAGAATGTTCTTTGTATAGCAAATGTCAATGCAAATTTTGAGAAGGTTCAATCACATGTCATGAGGAGCACAAATTTATCAATGGTTTGATGTGTACCGAAATACTGCTGAAGCACTTACATTCCCACCTGTTGCTACAGACACTTGTTAACTAGCAGATCGGTGATATGTGGTCAAGCATGATGACCAGCATATTGCACTTACTTTGTGGCAAATAAAGCAAGAACAAACTTTACAATTATAAAGATACTCCCTCTATTTTATTGTAACAAAACATTGGTATAAAATGTTAATATATATTAATGCTGTTAGTGTATGATACTTGATGTCCCTGAAAGCAGTTTCATTATACAAGTTAAATGGACTTTGTTTCATAAATTTTATTGGTTTTAATACCTTGGACAATATCATATGTTGGTGAGTCTGTGTGTGTCGATCTGAGTGGAGATATGTATGAGGGAGTGTCATATTGTGTGTTTGAATCTTTTGGAGAGTTTATTATGAGTGTGTATGAAGGTCGGTGAATCAGTTAACATCTTTTAGGGCGAATCAATGTGACAGTCTGTATGCGTCACTGCATCAGCTTGAGTGAGTTGGGTGAAAGGTATGCAAGAAGTATTAGCCTTTATGTATGTATATCCATATAACATTTTAATTTATGTATTTCTGTTGTTCAATAAGGTAAAAGTTGTGTCTTATAGACTCTAGTAGGCAATGATTTTATTATATGTGTAGCGTAAAACTGTTTATATATAGTTTATTGCAACAGCATGACATAGCAATAAATTAGTATTATCATTATAATTATCATAAAATAATGTGAACACTTTTTCAACATAAGACGGTTATATTACCCAATAACTTGTCTATTCCTAATAATAGAAGGGAATCCGGATAAGATATTCTGTCCGGATTCCAGTATTCTTAGAAACATACTTTCCGGAAATATTTCCAGGAGAAGACACACGGATCTGGGATATGGAAAAGTATAATCTCCGGATTCCAGTATTCTTAGAAACATACTTTCCGGAAAAATTTCCGGGAGAATATGGGCGGATCTGGTATACGGGAGAGAATATTTTTCCGGATTCCCGGATACCAAATGGGTAAGGATACGGGAGAATCCGCCAGGTATCCGGAAATTGGATTCCACTGGTTTTGGTCCTGTGTCATTGTACCAAAACGTTACTGCATGTAGAATGATAATAGCAAACAAAATTGTCGAGCCCCTTATGTGATTTAAAACCATAACCTCTTTATCCGAAACAAAACGCACTCACCCTATTCCGCTAATGTAATAAGACTCTAATTACCTATGTCGTATGTGAAATTGACAGGTCGCGTTTATAAATAATTGATTAGATGTACAATGTTTATCACACGGTCCAACAATGGCGGAGTGAGCAGTATCCGTTAATTAACACAAGATATATCTCTGTCCAAAATAAATGAAATATAGGTTCTGAAATTTATGTTTTGTATGATTTCTTTTAATACTAGAATCAGTTTTTAAGACAAATTCATGTATGTATTTCCATCTTGAGAATAGTGCTTTTACATTACTTTGATTTCCCTTGTCTTTGAAACAAGTTCTCTCATAAAATACCTGAAGATATATGCAAAATTACACATTTAAATTGACTTTTAGTTGAGTATAAATGCTAAATGTCATGATATCAGACATCTTTAAAATGTGTATAATTCATGCTAGATTTAAAACGGTACATGTGTTCTGAGAGATTGTTCATAGATATGCCCTTGCCATAAAAAAAATGGCGGGAGAACCAAACACCCCAACTGCACAATGTACCTAACATAGCACCAGTGACAGATCATGTCTATTGCAATTTGAACTTTCGACAAAAGTGTTATTACTGATGGTCTTCCATAAGAGAGTTTCATTCTTAGTTCCTCTGATTCATTTTGCAAATAAATTTTCTTTGAATCTGCTTATGACAAATTCACCATCCAGGTTTTCATTTGAGGGCTGTAGCTCGTGTTTCACATTTGACATCCAAACTATTGTTTAAGCAACCGTTTTCAAGGGATTCAGAAGCTCTGATTTGCACCCGCCACTGAGTTACATGATGGAACACAAGTACTTTTGTTTGGGGGTTATTTATTGTAAAGTCCTTCTCTTAAGTTCTGTAGGTGCAATCCCTTCATTTTAAGTCTATTGAGATTGTATCTCGGTGATTAATGGACCTGAACTGAGATGACCGGAGACAGGTTTAACCTTTGTACAATTTCATTGTTATTTATTTGAACTATATTCTCATGGGGTTTACTTGAGATGGTAATTCTATTGTAACTATTGTTGATGTAGATTTCCCAAGGTAGAGGGCAGGTGGAATGGCTCAACTAGCCGTTGATAGATATTAATTTGGGTTGTGAACCACATGTACACACTGAAAAGGTTTATCAACTTTCCTACATCTTTCTATTTGAGAACTGTATATCTGGTATGTTTGAGCATAATACTCAATACACAAGCAGCTCAGTGCTCTGGCTATGGCTAAGCAAATACAAAGGCATATTGTAAGGAATTGATAAATATTCTCACGTTATTGTAAGTTTCAAAATGTCAGTATTTGCTTGTCAATAGGCCTTAGTTATTTTTCATTATCAGAATGCAATGAGTTTGTATTATCCTCTAGTTGCTGCCCTCATCTGGCCTATAGCTTCATATTTTATCACCTACACCTCATATAGCCTACACAATTACAAACGGTTACTTCCACACCCGTGTTTCGTAGAATGGAACTGTAATGTCCATGAAGCCGTTAATGAGTTGATACATTTATATTAACATAAATATTAACGAATGACTCAATGTCCCATGATGTGATCGCAAAATGAAATCAAAGTATGAAAAGTAAGTGTCATTCTGTTAATACTTAATTAAATTTTACTTAAGGAATAAGAGAACAAAAGTGGTTTGTTTGTAAGTTTGTTTGATAGTAATATAAGCGTATTTAAGTGAAGACCAGATAAGGACCTACCTAAAACTAAGAGTTTTAGTAAGAAACCTTTAAATCAAGAGTGATGATCAGATCAGATGAGGTACCTAACTACAATAGATTATGTGACGTTGTCAAAGCACACCTGAAGATTGGATCAAGGGAAAGTTCACTTAAAAAATTTAACATTCTAATGTTCGTTCGTTACATGGGAAAATTGACAAGAAGATATATATTACTTCAATCTGGTTAGATAATAAATAAACTTTTAAATAATAAGTGATAACATATTTTTAAAAATATATCATATCTGACTTTTATGCTTATTGTGTATTAAATTGGAATTGGATGAAATTCACATTGGATCACATTTGATTTTAATGTTGACGTTATATTTAACTAGTCATTTTTGAGTATATGAATTATGACATGTAATATTTTATGCGATATTTCGAAAGAAATGAAACATTACACAGTGTAAAGCTGAGATAGATGATACCTAAAACATCGTTTCTGAGCAATATAGCTCTATGTCAATGTATGTAATAGCACATTATCCATCATAACATTTTGCATTGATACATAGATACGAAACAAGTTAATGTGGTTGTTCTCCACACAATTCTCAATACAGAATGAGTTATAAGTTTTCTTTCTTTGATCCTTGAAATTCAAAGTAAATAACTCCCATGAACAATGTGTTGGGAATATGATCAGTATTACCCCAACATACTGTATATATAAGTGACACTCGCGAAAATATTTGTTCAATACATATATGGAAAGGTATATGTATTAGATAAAAACAACCATTCCTCATATTGCCCTTTGATGTTAAGGCCAACTCATTGATTTTCAATCTGGAATGCACTTTTTGTTGAATCCTTTTGACTTTTCCTGAGAATATAAAGAGTCAGCACGTCCGACATGGATAGAAAATTACAACGAGAACATGAAGATCAAGGACACAAAGTGACGGAATACAAGGTAAGAAAAAAGGAAAACTGACTCAACTGTAGTTCGGGATAAAAGTAAGATAATTGTTGGCAAAGGTTCTGCCCTTGGAAACGTCTGAAACGTGTCAGGTTGTGAGTAGATGTGGCTATTGTGTATTAAGTGATCTTAAAGGGCCAGTCCGATAGAAATAATGTTGTTGAACAAAATTCGAGGGAATGCTCTAATTTGTCCATTCATTATAAGCATTAGTGTGCAAACAAGTGTATGCACTCTTTATAACCACAACACCAATACACACACACACCCCACACATGCTTTCTTTTTATATATGTTCCCTCAGTTCAAGATATAAAATATCCAGAATTCGAATATCAACTAAAATGTGTTTGTGTTCAGTGATTTATTTAATTATTTTTAAAAAACTCAGTTAATGGTGTCAACATCTTCTTTTTAATTTGTTCAAGCAAAACACATCATTATTTCAGGATATAAGCATGACCATCTAAGACAATATATAAATAGATCAGTAAACCACTCTCATGTTGACAAAGCATAAACGAATTTGGAAAAAATTACTTGCTGCTTAATTGAGTGTTGCATAGCAATTTCAGGAATGAAAATAAGGAGCAGACAAAAAACAGTTTATGTCAAATTACACAAATTAATGTAATTCAATTTATTTTGAGAGGAAAGTTAAGGGTCGCTCTAGTAGTAAAAGTACAATAGAAAATGTTATTGCACGTTTTGAAATGAGTAGAGTTGATGTATGGGCAGAGGAACCTACTTTGGTTTAATCAGAGCAGTCTGATGCAGTTAAAGCAGCGAATTGATGGTAATCCTGGTACTTTTTGTAAAGTTAGATACATCTCCTGTCAGGAATGAAATTATTCATTTGAATTATTTTTTATCTTGTATGGCTGTTATTCACGACATAATCAATATATATATATGGATATTTTATTTTCTTAAAACTGATTTATTATTAACGTACATACAACATATTGTTATGTTAAAACATCTCATTACACGGCCAGATAAGCCGTATCCATAGAAAACAGTCATCTGTATAAAGCGACAGTGGTGTGGAACTCTTCACTGTCAGAGGTAGATGTGAATGTCTCACGCGAATTTGAGAGTTCAGACAGCAAGATTGACCATTCTATCATGGTACCATATAACTTTATCGGAGTGTTTAGGTATCTCTACATCAATTAAAAACTTTATTCGTAGTGTTTAGATATCCCGACATCGCATAAACCGAATAGTTATTGCAAATTTATCAAATTAATTAATTACTTACCTGATAAAGTAAAACAGTCGTCATTAAAGTATCGCTGTTGTTTTAAGGCTGTATGTATAATAGGGGCTTACAAACTCACATCTTTTAGTACAGCCACCTTGGTATAGTGGTATGAGCGCCTGGTTTGGTGTGCAATACTTTGGAGGTTTCAGGTTCTGCAAAACAATTGTAGATTGGTATTTGAATTATTAGTTATTTTGCAATAGAGTTAGACATCATACATACAAAGTTTGACATTTCAGCATTTAAATATAGATATTTGAAGAGGGCATTACTAAGATAATTGCCAGGGGCAGAGGGACATTATTAAGATACTGTATAATAATTAGATTTGCATGATTTTTGTGATAGTTGTTCGATGGATAATTTAGAACATCATTATTTCCCGCCTTACCGCCAATAATTGTTAATGTAGATTACCCATACTATATATTTCTTATATTTACAAAGCAGGTAGTATTATCACATACTTCATTCCAAACATTTTCAAACTTCATGTTTCTATTTGAAAAATATATAATGTTAATAGAAAACGATTTTGAGGTTGAGAAAATTAGAAATATGTTGTTATTAAACAGATCATGAAGTTATCACTGAAACGTAACCTCCTCCGTAGTTATGATTATGTAAAGAGTTTGTTGCGAAATATGAGAAGAACACTAAGAAAGGGAATCATTAAGGTAACGAGTTATATTAATTTCTTAGTTATAAGAACAATAACAACACGACGTAGGAGACAATTAAGGAACCCAAAGAGTATGCAACACGTTCAGACTTCAAAGGGAATGTGTTGATCACAAGAAGCCAACTGGATAATCCCTATTAGAGGTTTCTTATAGAAATTAGTTACCTTAATCCTGGAAGCCGTAAGCAAACCAAGCATAACTAATAACGTGGTTGAAGCACATTTACTTGTAATTGGTATAAAATAAACTAGGTCAGTGTTGATGATATGAGAAACTTAATCTTCGTCAAACATCAGCTACTCCTAAAGGTCTGTTTCTCCGTCAGAGGGAAATGGATGACACTCCTCTGATCCTTCTGGGTTTATCAGAAAATGGGATTTCTGTAGGGATTAGTTATGGCACATTTGATTTTAATTTTTACGTTATATTTAAGCAGGTATTTTAGCGAGTATCTAATCATGACATGTACTAATTATGTTTTATGTTATTTTTCTAAAGACATGACAAATTACACATTGTATAACTGAGATAATGATACATAAAACATCAGTTATGCAATATATGTATATGTCAATACTATCATATACATTTTAAACTTTCGATTTTGTATTGATTCATAGATACGAAACAAGTTAATGTGGTTGTTCTCCACACAAATCTCAATACAGAATGAGTTATAAGTTTTCTTTCTTTGATCCTTGAAATATAAAGTAGGTAAGTCACGCAAAGGATCTGCTAGGACTATCATCAGCAATACCGCAACATATATATAATTGTCATAAGAGAAATATTTTATAGCTATATGGAACTGTACATGTAATAGATAAAAAAAAAGTCATTGATTTCCTATCTGTGATGCACTTTTTGTTAAAATTCTAATGCGTTTTCCTGAGAAAATAAAGAGTCAGAGACAACGAGAACATGAAGATCAAGGACACAGAGTGATGGAATACAAGGTAAGAAAAAGGAAAACCGACTCGACTGTCTAATACAGTTCGGGATAAAAGTAAGATAATTGTTGGTGAAAGTTCTGCCCTCAGGAACGTCTGAAACGTGTCAAGTTGTGAGTAGAGAGGGCGATAGCGTATTAAGTGATCTTAAAGTGCCAGTACGATAGAAATAATTTTGTTGAACAACATTAGAGGAAATTTGTCCGTTTATGATGATGTACAAAATGGCAATGGTGTTTATGTTTTATACCATTCATTATAAGAAGCAAACAAATGTATACATCCCACACATGGAAATATTTATATATTTTCCCATATTTCAAAATATATAATATCCAAAATTCGAATATCAATATGAGTTTGTGTTCAATGATTAAGTCAATTATTATTTAAAATCAGAGAAAAGTATCAACATCTTTCTTTTTAAATGTTTAAACAAAACACATTATTATCTCATTATGTAAACATTTTCAGTCTAGAATAATAGATAAACAGATTGGTTAGCCTCATTCATGTTGACAAAGCATAACATAATTTAAGAAATTACTTGCGCTCTTTTTATCATTGTATAGCAGTTTCAAGAATGTAAATAAGGAGAAGACAATAAAACATTTTGTCAAATTACCAAAGTTAATGTCTCTCAATTTATCTTCAAGAGAAAGTTAAGTACAATAGAAAATGTTATTGTACGTTTTCAATTGATTAGTAGTTGATGTATGGGCAGGGGAAACTACTTTGGTTTAATCAGAGCAGTCTGATGCAGTTAAAACAGCGAATTGATGGTACTTTTTGTCAAGGTTGACCCATCTCCAGTCAGGAATGAAATTATTAATTTGCCATTTTTTATCTTGTATTGCTGTTATTCACGACATAATCGACACCATGTGAATGTATTAAAGCCGTGCTACAGTCCCTTCAAAGTGTGAAACAGGCGTGGGTAACGTGGTCAGAGCATGTCTAATGCAGGGTGTAAACTGCCAATCTATTATGTTACATGGGCATTTGCACGTGCATGGATGAATCCAATTCACGAGGATCGAAGATTCATCTTTAAGTTGATGTGTAAAATCATTGAAATATATATAAAATGAGAAAAAAATCGTAATTTCCTTTAATCATGGATTAAAATGGAGAAAGAATGATGAGTAGTGAATCTAATTCATGATAAAGAATCCAACTAATTTCCTGCATTATCCATTACTTAACGTTCTGTTATCTTTTGATTGGGTGTTTTTATTTAGTTTCTATAAAACTGTTTTTTTTCAATGTTTGTAAAAATAAAGAAGATTGATCGTATATGGGTCATTGTATATATTTCAGATAAGTGTGGCACTTTTGATTTCCCATTGGATTGTACCGTTTATATATTTGGAGATATATGATTTTTAAATTTCGCACCTGGGAAACTTAATTAAATAATGAGGGTAGATAACACAATCGAAATACAGTTGAAACATTTTATCATTTAATTATTCATCCTCATAGATCAAATTGTGACTCAATGCCAGTTTTCCTTTTCTTTTCCTTTACAATGGAAATCAATATGTTTAGGCATTATTGACTAATTGCTTGCCTGGACAATAATATTGAAATAAATGAGTAGCCATAAGCAATGCTGCTTTTAACGAGGTAATTTAATGAAGAATGGACAATGTTATATGACTTGTGTGATATTTGCCATCTTCTGATGACTCTCGTTACAATCGGATATCGGATATCATGTCTATGTCAACGTCGAAATGGTTTGTTTGCAAAGGATACAAGTTTGCTCTAAATTCGTTTCCTTCTATCAATGCACCTAGTAATCTAGCTTGAGGAATGTCTGCCATGTGGTTTCCCACCTATGATGTCATCGACCATAGTTCAGAACCAAACAGTGTCCACGGGGGATGTTGAAACTGATGACTCTTGTTACAAGCGGATGTCGGATATCATGTCTATAATTTTTCAGATCCTCAGATTCTAGTTGTATAATTCCAAACATCATTTTTTCAAATATTATGATATAACCATTTCACTCGCACCTGTCACTAGGTCTGTGCAGAAAATGCACAGACAGACACTTTAATAATATCATCTTGAAAGAAGACAAATTTTAAACAACCACTTTTTCCCCCTACAACTCAACTGCCTTTGTCTTTATGTTTATCAATGTTCAACTCAAATATTTTAACACAATTAGATAAGATGAATATATTTATTGCCTCATATCTCAAATATCAACAATATAATATGTGTGTGTGTAAACACAAAATAATGAATATTTCTAAATCCGATAAGAACATATAATTTAGATTCCATGAGGATTTGGGTTGTATTAAACAGCTGGCATCACTGGAAACAATAAAGGTACACGTTTGGAAACAAGAAAGTTCCCTCATAATGATTCACCTGTATGTAAAGGGAATATAAATATACTCGTTTTTGTAAGTGTTTGTGTTAAAACTTTTATAAATGTGGTTTCTATAGGCATATTGCATTACACAATTTAAGGAAAAACAGGTTTCACTGAGTTTACAATTCTCTATAGTATCTGGCGTCCAGAGTCTGACCTACTTTCTGGTTAACAATCCCTTGAATCAATCGGGTTAGTTTCCTGACACTTATTGTTTGTGAACACGTAATCCTTCCAGGGAATTGGTGGAAATCACAAGATTTTCAGTAATGGCGGCCCTAATTTGCACAATGTGTTGTTTGCCCAATGATGACAGAGTGGTATTATTCAGATTCTTGAATAGCACACCTCAGAGGTATAGAAACAGCAAAAAAAACTGTGTACATACCGCAATGCATGCTTATTGGTGCCTGCCACCGGACAACTAGGAATTATCAAGTAAATCATTGAAGACAGGTTTCCTTCAGATTAAGCAGCGAAAAGTATGGTTCATGGGGCATATGTAACACGATCTTAAAAACTATCTTTAAAAGGTGCTAATAAAGGAAACCATTATCTGACAACAGAATCGTCATTATTGATCATATAGTTCCTTTCTTGACTGTAATTATTGATTGTGTTATTTCATTATGAAGTAACGACGGTTGCCAAAATTACTGTTTTAATTCATGCCACTCAATTCAGTTTGGTGGTGATATGAAGGTAAAATAAGTTATCTCTGATCACAAACTGTGCAAGACACTACAGCTAGTCAATTAGTCAAACGTAATTTCTAAAAATTATATAAAACAGACAAAAGGGACAATTGGGATCGTCATGTTTTATAGGTCATATAACTATTTTGAATGTACATGGGACGTGTAGTTTCGGTTCTGCACATGTATAAGATTGTTGTCATTGTTGTTGTCTTTATGTGAGTCAGCGCATGAACTATTCTGACACTGTCAAATCCAAATATAAATATTATGAAAACACTGAATATTCTGTTAATCTCTTGAGTGTTTTCAACTGGAGAGCAATGTTGACCTTTTCGACATGCACACTTTCTGAAAGGTGAGGTGAGGTGAGGTGAGGTGAGTTGGGGTTTAACGCCGCTTTCAAGAGTATTTCACTTATATCGCGGCTGCTAGTATTACGGCAGGGAAAAAGCCTGCAACTCCATGTGGCTATGCATTGTGGTGAAACCTGCTAGCATCGGCTGGAACTAGCGAACCATGGGTGGTACTACGCTGAAATTCAGTGTAGCATTGCACCCAAACCTTACTGCGTGTAGAACAGTTCTCTACTACAGACAAAGTTGCCGTGCCCCTGACGGGATTTGAACCCCGGACCCCTTGATCCGAAGCCAAACGCCTTTTTGAAAGGTTCTACCTTTCTGCTCAACATCTTGATGTAACGTCTGAAGTGTGGTTATTAACGGAAATTTTCTTGTCCGTATTATTAACCATAAGGACTCAAGGATTTATACACTTAAAACTCCATGGGGGATATAAATCAGAAATATATGGATTCACCACAAGCACTTGCACTGTACTGATCATGGTTTTCTGTCATTGTACATACTTGTATTGTAGTTTTAAGTTGCAAATGTAGGTTAAACTTCCAAATAAGAAAATATTAGTTGAACTTGATGTACTTATTGATAGTCAGCTTATGTCAGAAATACTTCACAGATTCATTATGTTGATCACTTATACATCAGAATGAATTATTTTGCTTTTACATACGCAGTGGATATTCGTTTGATCAACTGAAGTATACATAATCCATTTATTTTCAAAATAGCAAGCACATATACATGCTCTATTGATATTATGATAATTTGGTCAGCTCTATTGATATTATGAGAATTGAGTCAGCTCTATTGATAATATGAGAATTGAGTCAGCTCTACTGATAATATGAGCATTTGATAAGTATCTCAAGAAAAGGATCACAGTCTAAGTTAATAAAGGTAGTGGGTTGAGGTAGTTAGGATTATTGTCACGTATATCACATTTATCAGTTAATATTCCTGCAGGGAGAAAACCTGCAATAAAACTGTGGATATGTAATTGGTAGCAGACACAGGTGCGAAGCTCTTGCTTGATCTAAACCCCAAACTTCCTCGTATGAAGCCTCACACATTACCGCAACAAAACAATCGGCTTAACATTACAATGAATGCATTATTATGATTTTCTGTAACTAACAAGAGTTTGAAGGTGACTCCTGATATCACACTAAGATATGAGTTAGGAGTGCGGTGTGAGTGTGGGAAGATACTTCTGCCTTTTTCCATCCAACCGTACAGTTGGGTACCCGGTGAAGGTTGTGTTTGAGGTAAACGTTGAGTCCTGTAACAGCACGGATGAAACACAATTAATAATGCGGGGAACGCTTTGTTTACAAGCCAACATACCAAAGCAGTTTTAACGAAAGTCTCTTACAGTACATGCAGCTTTACTAGTGCTCAAGAGTTAATAATATGACAAATTTATGAAATATGATACATGAAATTAGGTATACATAGACTTTTGATCTTATTAAATAAAGTCATTGTGAAACTTAGACATCGATTTGATGGTAACTTCAAATGTTCAAACTAAAGTCTAATATCAACTGTGGAGTACACAATTGAGAAACATGATTGAGACAATTACTGAACACATGTATGTTATCATTCAGATGATGTAAATCAATATAATGCATGCTGACCATAAATGATCTTAGAATAAATCATCTATCTTATCCGGAATCAAAGATCTTAACAATGACAGAAATATTTGGCCGCCCTTTATTTGTGCCTGAAAGTGATGTCCTGGCGTTTATGTTTAAATACTGGATAGAATTATATCGTCCTTATTGCATAAAGACGTCAACGAGTTTAATATTTCAGTTTCATTCGAGAATTGTGACTAATCAGTTACAGCGGTTTCCTTTAGTATTTAGTGTAATAAAATTTCATTGGTACTGTTTACATATGCTGTGATTATGCTTTAGCTATACATAACGACTAAGACACTACAAAATAGTCTAATCAACCTGATGTTGCATTACTATTAAAATTACTTCTCAGATATGGTTCATTATTAATAAAACATTCTTGATGGCAATTAGGAAATTCGGTGAAACTCTACAGGGCAATTTTGATCAAAAATGTGTTTCTGACACCACTCACAACAATATGAAAACGGTAAAAAGAAGACAATGGCACATCAAATTAGTTACACAGAAAGAGTTCAGGATTAACGTAGCAGTGAAATGTGTATGGATTATTTACGCTTGTGGAAGTAAAAGCACTACGATCCTGGCCAAATCTGCAGAATAAGTGGTTTGTTTTCTCAGGAAGCTAAAGTAATCACATTAGTCTTGGTCTTTGACTGACACTGCTGTTAACAGAACTCACGTGAGATTTGCATGGATTTTCTATTTCGTGTGTAAGGGAAAATAACTTCTTTATGTTCATAGTTGAAAACCCTCAGAATACATTTACTAAAATATGTCAATGAAATTCTAAAAATGGCATATGAGGGATTGGATTGCAGGCTTTAAAGGATTTCAAAACCCCATTTTATGTTATTTCACTTCATTATGGTGATGTATTCAAATTGTCAACACAAGCCGTCATGTTTTTACGGCACTTTTGCAAACCCGCGCTGACACTAGTGCGGTCCGCGGCAAACCCGGCATTCCCGTATGCAAAGAGATCGGCAGCTTTCGGCACCTTCCGTAATGTGACGTGATAGTGGTCCGTCAATCTCGCCTTAGTGCGAGTCACTGCAGTTGGCCTATGTCAAACCTGTTCATAAACACTCACTTGGTTGGTTCACTCGTGGCGCCCTGTATCATATATTTTTAGTAACATATGTCTATGACATTGAACTAATGTTGGAGTTCTTCAACCATTTTTTCGACGTATTGTTTTAGACACGAGTCAAGAGCAAATATCCGTCAGACCGACGTTCAAAGTAGCCTGCCTGCAGTCGGTGTTTTACCGTGCGGCGTACGATACCTGATCAAATGTTTCAAAATATGTTTATCACAATGCTGAATATTGGAAATTATGTTTTGCCCTCGATGTTATTTTTCCTAATTTCTGATCTATTTCTAGATCCGGAAGTAAGACGATCGAGTTTAAACTTGCTGATTTTTTCCTTATAAAGTGCTGGATGTCTAATTGTCTACACGGTTCACCGATTCAAAGTTTTCAAAAATAAACAATGAATAAGTTCTGTCCCTATGCTGATCTAGAATACTTTTCCTTATGTTTGCAAAACGCTAAAGACATAACTAAACAAAGTGAAGCAGCATCTTAAAAAGTAAAACATATCAGATATAAAGTTATTTTAAGTAACAAAATTATCGATATCAAAATAACGAAAACACCTGGATAATTGACTTGTCTGTCATATTTCAGTGGAATGTTAAAAGGTTTTAAATATATTCAGAGTAATCATTGCATCATCCCGTAAAACATCGTTGGTGCAGAGAATTCAGAATCACTAAAATTTACATAATTATCAAAACCTACAGCGTGAAAACGTAGCCGTTTTGTAACACACTGTCAAAGCTTACCTGTTAAAAGTGCCTTTCCCGGTAAAACTGGGGCATTATACATTTTGTTTAGTTTTGAAGATATATTTTATTCATATAATATCAATGAAAATAATTTTATTTGTTTTTATGATGGTTTTATTTTGATTAAAGTGTCATAAAAATATTATCAAATGAAAATTTCAAATACCCCGATAATAGGGGCAATTCTGCTTCAAAACATTGCATAAACAATGGGTTTTCCTTCCATGTCAAGTACAACGTTTATCCAAGTTTTCAAAAAGTCAAAGATTCTAACAGTTTTGATGGAAATGCATTAATTAAATGATACAACCTCCGAAAATATAGGGCCCACCTCCGACTTCACGGTCAGCTCTGTACTGTACAGAGTCATCGTTCTTCCTACGGTACTGTTGACTCGACATGAGTGGTAGCCACATTCCTGAGACGAAATGTTTTTCAAACTTTAGATTGGTTGACCCTCTTGACATACAAATTTGTTTCTATGTATTCTTTGTAGATTCTTCTAGTAGGTATTGCTACTTTTAACCGTTGACGTTTTAAAAAATTGACAAGTTTTTCCAATTTCGTTATAGCATCATGCCGTCGGTCACTCGCAGTCGCGAGGCGTGTTTTGACGGATTGAATCATAATTTAAGATCACATCGTTGAAATCTACACACACCCAATACCAAAAGAAACTTTGCATCTCAGTTGATTTTATCATATGTATGTTTTTCAGTTACAAATATTTCAAGTTTTGGACATCGTACACTAAAACTGAAAAGTAATGGCGTATTGTCACCAGTCAAATATTTTTTTCAGAAGTTTTTAACACACATGTTAAGCGACTAACGCACTACTGAAACAGTTTCTGATGTTAAAAGTCCGTTGATATTACCCATTAGCAAAGACCACCGAGTACGAGACCACCACCGAATCACAGACGAATTGATCAAACACATTTTGATACCCCTCGTATGTTGATGCGTCCAAACTTTTTATTTAAATAAACTTTTGAATTGAATATTTTCATACATCGAATGTAAAATTGAATAATTATTACAATACTTAAAAACCCAAATCCAATCATTGCCTATTATGTGATTTATTAAGACTAGAAGATGGGTGCAAAGTTTCTTTTGGTATTGGGTTTATATTTATAATGCAAAAGTGCTTCATATGTATCTAAAAGAATATAGCTGAAAGACTTGCATTGAATACCTTTTTTATAGTGAGTGCAGAACAGCTGTAGAATGAATTTTATTGTCACTTGCTCTTGCTGTCAATCAGTTTAGATCGATTTATAATTCTTTAAAATAAAAACCTATGGGCGAATGTCTTCCTAACATGTTACGAGTACTTAGAGAGCATGTAGTGTTAAATGTTTCTTATTATCGTAAACTAGGTCAATCTACCTCTTTGTAACCTCACACCGCGTAACTTTCCCTTAGCTCGCATGTCAACAACTGTACACTTCCGTTTTCGTCGGACAACTATTACGTCACAAGTGCATAACTCATTAAAGTTTGGGATTCTTCGGCGCTCACTCGGACATCGCGACGTAGCAAGTTTGACGAAAGTGACAAAATTCTTAGCGGGGCAATGCCGTAAGATGTGTTGTGTGATAAAGATATCATGTATTTGATCACAATTATTTCTGAAAGGGGTTTTGAAATCATTTAAAGACTTTGTTTTAGTAATTTTGGTAATTTTTTAGGTTTTTGCCATTTTAATTTTTAAAAGTAACCCTTTTGGGCTGGCTTCTTTCCAAGCTTTTTTCATAAAGTGTTATGAAAATACAAGCCCTAGTCACATTAGAAATATATCTTAAAGAGCAGTCCTTTGAAAGAAGATGAAAACAATCATTCGCAACACACACTACAAAAGATGGATAAAGTGAGAATTATCTGTATACATATCTGTAGTGTTGCTTTGCTGCAGCTTACAATGTCATTGATTCAAGCAGATTCGATGGCATATTAGCTTTGTCCAGATTCAATTATATGACAAGAATAAAATGATACGGATTTGTTTTCGTCAGAGGAGAGGTGTGAAAAAGATTACAAGGCTCCTTTCCAGTAAGAATAGAATGATGATTGCATTACATGGTAGGAAATGAAAAGAATTGAATTTGTGGATAACAAGACCGCAGCTTCATTACGTTAGCGGAAGTAATCAGACTGCGGATTAGTTCAGATTCTTGAGAATGACGCTGATTTCTCAATGTGAAGTGTCGATCAACAGTTCGTCAGGAAATTGAAACAATGCATGACTGATGTTTCAAACTTAATTCACACTGGCTGCTTAATGATTCATTTACAACAAACTCTCGTTGAGATCAGGTTGAACGATGTTATAACTGTTAAGGTCATATATTTGTCACTAATGACAGGATAAGATCGTTTAAAACAGTTCTGTTCTCATAAATGATGTTGTTTTGGAAGAAAAGCATGTATACCAATGATTTGCTAATCTGCGAGTTGTGAATAGCTTAACCCTTCGTGTACACGAAATATGTTTTTGTCTACCTGCCGTTTGGTTGGGTTTTCGTTGTAATAAGTTGGTAATCTGAATTTGTACCTTTAGCACCTGGCAGTGGTAGGCTGTTGTTTGTGGTCCGCAAAGAAATCTCCAGAACTCTTTGATCAGCGGTTATATGACAACATTTCAAACATGTATAATTTATCTAAAAAGTGCTATATAAATGTATTAACAATTGGTTCAAATATTTCAGTACATAAAGTATATATTTGTGTGCCCTGTCTCAAGCTCTATCGAAATTATGAATACATCTCACGTAATTGAAAATTAACCGCACTTGCATGGTACATTACTAAGGTCAATAATGAAGAAGAACCTTTTAATGCCAAATTGTGGATAATTCGACTGCATTACTGGGTGTTCCTATCTACATTTGATCATGAATTCGTGCTGATAAACAAGATTACTGACCATGACCCATTTAGGTATATGTATGCAGAAACATTGATTCTATCAAGGTTTAACGTTTATTGGCCCAGGTTTGACACAACTCACTATACCTATATAGAAAAGTAAAAAAAACTGTGTGTCCATTTCATTTTCAATTCCACAATAATATTAGCAGATGAACTAATTTAGCTATTATTAAATCGCCTGAGTCGCTATACTTAATTTATACTTTACATCTACCTGCAGGGGAAACAGCTATCGCTTGTAAAGAGTTTCATGAACATTCATTTTTTAGATAATTGTAAGTATTGCAGATAAGTATTGCAGCAGATGTGCATCTTTCACATGAAGTACCGTATATCCTGGTCATACCAGTTTTTTTTACAAATGCATTGTTTTTCTTGTACCAGGTGTATTATCTGATCCACGTTTCCAATTGATCGAATGAATTTTTCTGCTCCAAGTTTGTCATATTTGATTATCCTTAATAGAATTAATGAAGTTTTCTCATCTACAACCCGAAAATTAGAAAGCATCTGCACGGTTTTGGAAGGATGAAAACTTAATGTGATCAAATATGACTTTTACAGATTATTGCATAAATTTAGATATCTAGTTTCGTAGATAGATTATAATCAAAAGTACCAACATGATGTTCCTGTAAACTTCCTCAAACTGATTTCACCAATTAGAGTAACATAAATCTGAACCATGTTCTGGTTAAGGAGAATGTCTGAATTATAAGATTACTTCACAGAGTGTTCATAACCAAAGGTATTTTATAACATAAATATATAGGCATAATTCTCAGGATTTCCAATATAGATATCATATCTGCTTACAATTAATTTAACTTGATCTGAATTATAAGAAGTTAAATTATTATAGAGGTTAATATTTCTTTAAATGTCATTAGTTTCAAATAACAACGAAATAAATCTTGCAAAGCAGCATAGACTTGAAAGAGAAAGAGGAACCTTTCCTATTTTACTTGGATGTGACATGGGTAGCATTTTATTTGTATGGTCAGTAAGTGTCCGTTCTTGCATATATGCATATCATTCATTATAATCTTAAAAATAGACCAATCACAAGGAATTATCCCACTTGTATGCTATATCAGTTATTTGAACATTAAGATCATAACCTATTTTCTTCCTAATCCAAGATCAGCGGGGCATTTAATTTCATCAGACGAGGTATATCGACCTGAGAGAGAAAATCGGTCTTTTGCTGTTGCAGTACCACATAATCAAATTATTAGAGTATATGATATGTACTAATATGGCTTCACCATCACACAAATAGTCAATTGGGATCACTGATTACTTTCTATGGTATCATTGTGAACAAACATTGTGTATAAGGTAAGTTATTTGCTAAAACTAAACTCAACATGTGAACAATTTGATTATGACAATTTTGATTAAAGTATAAAAGGTGTACATACATGTGTATCACATGAACAGTATCAAATACAGTTACAACAATGTATGTAGGTTTCTAACCTTCTATTGTGAAAGAGATATGAGATGGGATTAATTAATTTTTGTAATTACGTTAGTGTGGATGTTCTATTTGATAGTGTAATATCCCAAAAAATAACATTATGTCAAAAAAAGAATAAATGGTATCGATTTAAGCTGTATTAGTTTGAGAAGTTAACTATTCCTTCCACAGGATTCGTTAATGTACATATACAAATCTGACTTCATATTCACACAAAATCGAATCCCACAGACAATTGAGTTTGCATTATTGTAGCTGCTATATGAAAAAAAAATGGTCGTTACAAAGTCGTTAAACTATAACAGTATATCATGCCATTTTAATATTGATAATTATAATTCATGCATTATTTCCAAAAGGACTGTGAAAAAACGTCAGTATCACATAAAATCAAAGTCTTGACAAAGTATTGGTCCAAAAAGACGGGATTTGACTTTTAACAGCAGAACGTAGTAAAATTACCATTTCCTACTTGTGGTTCGATATCAACATGTCATCATCATGAATCGCCTTTTAAAAATACCTCCAAATAGAAAACTAGAAAAATCGATGATTGCTTTTTGTTTAATGTTCATGAAATCTCATTCACACTTAACGTTTATTGATGATTTTCGTTAGAAGGAATCCTCTAAAACCACTTGTTAAATAGTGATGAGGAAACACAAAACAATAAGGACAGTATCTATTGTTTTTGTTTTACTGTTGATAATTCACGAGATGAAGTACTTATTAGCTGAAAGATCTTTGAGATATTTCAATCTGAGCCCACAATATGTGATGTTCCTCGCTTGTAAAAGAAAGATATCCATCAATTCAAACCTTAAAAGGCATGCTATTCAGTGCAGTGTTGCTCTTTAGAAGCCGATTGATCTCTGTGCCCTTGACATGTCAAAGTTGACTATTAACATAGTAAAACTCTATTTTACTTGACAATTAATTCAATTTAATTAATTTCAAGTATACAATGTAATGAATGTATTAAGGAATTGTAAAAAAAAATTGTCGCCGTGAACATATTTCACTACATCTACAATAGGTTGATTATCACCGAACCAAGGAAATATGTTTTATTTGAATAGAATCCAAAGAACGAAAATTCAAATACGACAACTGCAGTAACATTCGCTCTAAAGGACAACGAATGTTTCATGTGTACTTGGGGCTTCAAACAAGTATCTTCGATCAGAGAGGGACAATTAGTTCTGTTCATCCTGTCTTTCCAATGTCTGATTTTACTGAGAGAATGCTGAGTGGAAAGCAAATCGTTGTTATTGTTACCAGCCAAACACTTAACATCAGACAATGCCTCATGAAATAATTGAACGTTCTTGTCAATATGTAGGTTAATTAGGTCGAATAGTCTTTTATCTGAACATCTGTCAAAATAACGTTAACCCTTGGTCAACCAGTGGACAATATAATGGACAATGTACACATAGTTAATAAACACTAGCAATCGATTCTGTATTATATTTCTTGTGGTCATCAGACACTGCCTCGTGGAATAATTGAATTGTAGGTTAATTAGGTCGACTTATCTTTTATATGAACATCAAAATAACCCTTGGTCAACCTGTGGACAATATAATGGACAATGGGAAATGTACACATAGTTAATACACACTAGCGCTCGTATCTTTCTTGTGGTCATCTTTTACAGCACTCGTAAAACTTAAATCTGTATAAACACTTTTGGAAACTTGCAAAAACTTTTTCCTGAAAAGTATTTTCATTACAAAATGTATTACCATTTAAGTACAAAATCTGTGAATTATCAGTGAACGATATGCATGATGCAGGTTTCTCGTCCAAATGGAACAGTAGTACGTTAATCCGAATCATGCACACATATCTGACTTGGAGACAGCAGTACATCCTGATCACGTATATATCTTATTTGAGTGTGATGAAATGGAAGCTGAATAAGTTTCAGTTGATGTACTTTTCAGCTTGAGTGAAAGTGATGAAGACTTTATTACTACTACGTTACGGATCTATTTTAAGTGAGAAAGATGTGATGACATTGCTAAATGCATGCGAAGGCACTTGGTCAGTCCGGACACATTCAAACACAGTATGGATTTCTTCTAAATGATCAAACTGTCAGCTTTACAAACTGCATTAGAAATCCTCAGTGAAGTGAGCGTTTCTAAGTATATGTATACTTTATCTTCATCAGGTTGAATATGGGGTATAATAAGGTAGAATACACAATAATATTAACATTATTACAATTGCTAATAATTCTATCGTTGTGTATTTTCACAATGAAGATACTTTGAAGACAGAGAATAATATGTTCTTATTATTCCACTTCTAAATGTCACTCAAAGTTTAGATGTTTTTATGTGAATATGATATTTGAGCAATATGTTTGCAGTAATTTATAAATGTTGAAGCTATGATCATACAACCATTGATGAAACAATCTACCAAGACAAAACATCGTGTCGGAAGACCAAACCAATCATGATTGATATGGTGAAAAGAAATATTAACAATAGTAATTTTATGTTCATAAGTGGCAAGAAACGAGAAGACGTTATGTTAAAGATCACCACACTGTTATCTGCATTTAAACAGAAAATATCTCTACACATTGTCCGTCACATAAACAACAAGATATCTTGTATTCCGACAATACCTTATATGTTTGTCTTATCCTGTGGAATTGGGAGATGTTTCCACTGTCGACATTCTGTTCTGTCATGTCTCATTGTGATTGTTCAGAGACATTCGCAACTCCAGAAGTGGCTGCCATTTTGTTGCTCTTCCCTCGAGACGGATATGTAAGACAGATAACCTTTCTGACTATCTAACAATGAAATACGTTTAAGATAAAAACAACAAAAACGTATGTATGAAGTCTTTTGTCAGCATTCAGCACTTGTCCTTTGTGACAAGGTATTGTTTATCATTTTTTTTCAATAAATGTCATATGAAAAAACATCCAAATTATAAAGTGAACTTGCCATCTGAAGTTTTTCCTCATACCTTACATTTACAGGTTAGATAATAATGATATTAACACTTTATTGTCCTCATTAAAAAGTAAACTGGAAATACTTTTGCCCTTCGAATCCAGCAGCCACCGTGCAGCACCAGTTCAACCATTGTCCTATCATTGTAATACTGACCGCCAAGCAAGTTAACAAGTAATTTCCATTTGTTTATGTCTTTCGGTATGAATCTAACCACGATCTTCCGTCAGCTACATCCTTATTTAACAAGTGGAAGATGAAGCTGGAAAAGAAGACGTCATCATCTTATAGAATTATGTGTAATAAAGATGTGATATTCATCTCTTCAAAAGTATCATACCATTTATTTAAAGATTGAGCATTTGTGGAATATTTGGAACGTAGGATGAGAGTAAGGGATCCGCAAATTAAGAATTTCATTTGCAAACTGTTCAACATCTAACCAGTGTGTTCAACATAGATGTAATGTGAACTGTCATGTGTGTGTTTTGCAACTATCTCGGCAGCCATATTTATTTCATTGTAATATACACTGAACCTTAGTTTTCCACACTTATACAATTAATGCAATTGCTACAATTGTAAATGTGTAAATATTAAGATTTTTAATTTTCAGAGATATAACTCGGAAAACTCGTCATATAATTAACATTCAACATTGACGTATAGCCTTTTGATGTTTGCATGTGAGTTCATCTCCTATGATATTAACATAACAGTGGGATGAAGTCCAGTGCTACCTAAATACAGATTGGTACTTTCATGTCCAGCAAATGCAATTAACATCAAAGTTGGTTCTATGTTCAGTTACAAAAAAGATAAAAAAAAACAATTCATTCATGTCCTTGTTAAATGAGAAATGTGCAGAACACTCAGATGTTATAACCTGAAGCTATTGGTTTGAGATTGACCAAATGCTTCGACCATCAAAGATGGGTCAATATAGTTTCCGGATTTGTTGATCTACGTGACAGGAGATCCGAGAATTAGAGATAATCTTTATTATTCTTCATCAGGATAATTTAAGGATATATACTTGAACAAAACTTCGCATTAGACTACCAGTGGAAATAATTCGTGTTTAAGGACAGATGGGACGATGAAATATTTTAGAAGTCGCTTATTTAGGAGATAAATCCATTCTGTTTTATATTTTGGGGTTGTATGTTGTGCATTTTTTACCCCTAAATTTAATTTCAAACCGAGCTTGCGAGCTTCTCGAATGATGTCATTGGTGTCCTCAAAACGAGGTCCACGAAGTGGAGTTTTCATCTCAGGGAACAAGAAGAAGTCACTTGGTGCAAGTGAATAGGGGGGATGCGGTAAGATTTCAAAGCCACACCGCCGTGCCTCCACAGCAGCGGCTTGACAAGTGTGAGCTGGGGCATTATCAACTAACAGGCGTACACCTTTGGTGATCGTACCGCGGGGCTTCTGT
The DNA here is from genome assembly GCA_936450465.1 of Gibbula magus. Classification (NCBI taxonomy): domain Eukaryota; kingdom Metazoa; phylum Mollusca; class Gastropoda; order Trochida; family Trochidae; genus Gibbula; species Gibbula magus. Next base: position 40,293,795 of record OW388306.1, on the reverse strand, counting down.
TAAATGGCATCTCGTAACTTGCTCAGCAGGTTGCAGTAATAAGCTCCAGTAATGGTCTGACCCTAAGCTAGATAATCTGTAAAGATGACTCCACGACAATCCCAAAAAACAGACACCATGACATTTCCTGCAGACTTTTGCACCTTGGCCTTTTTGGGAGGTGGTGACGTAGCATGCTTCCACTCTTTGCTCATCTCTTTTGTCTCAGGATCATATTGATAAACCCAGCATTCATCCATGGTAACAAGACGTTTGAAGAAATCCTCTTCTCCTTGTTTCAGAAGCTCCAATGCCTGCCGTGACATGCCCCCTCGATTCTGTTTTTGCAATGGAGTCAGTAAGCGAGGAACCCAGCGTGCTGACACCATGGACATATGCAACTGGTTATGGAGTATGTTCCATGCACTGCCATAACTCAGACCTGTTTAATGCATTGTCATTTGCAGAGTTACGCGGCGATCTTCTTGAACCAGCGTCTCAACCTTCTTGATGACATCCATATCATCAGTAAGTGAGGGACGTCCATTTCTTGGCTCATCTGCGAGCGACATGTGGCCTGTTTGGAAATTCCTTTTCCATATCACAACAGTGTCATAGGATGGGCTGTCATTGTCATAAACAGATTTCATGTCATCATGAATTTGACGTGCAGTATAGTCCTTCAAATGTAAATACTTAATTACACTGCGCGTCTCAATTTTCTCCATTATAGGGGGTACTGTGCTATTTGGTCAACAGAAGTAAAACTGGCTGTTGCGAAAAAGACTATTATTGACCCAGGAACTAGACAAGGATCACTTATGCTACAGTGACCAGTTGGTCCGTATTCACCAGTACCTTATTGAAACTTTTTTTATATCCCCTCGTATTTCATGTTGCTTTATTTATCATATTTCAAAGGTTTATGTGAAAGATATACCCATACTTTTCCGAGTGTATTAAATGATACCCTACACTTTTCCCCGTGGGGCCCTTACGAGGCGCAAGCTGAGTAAGGCTCGATCCACAGGGAAAGGTGTAGAGTATCATTTGACACACGAGGGAAAGTATGGGTATATCTGACTTATACCCCACTTACGGTCGAGTGTAAACGGATACTATTTCATAATATTTATATATATATATATTACAAATACAGCTGTAAACAAGCTTGTCTATGAAACGCACAACCCAAATACGGCCTCATCTGTGAAAACTCCCGGGTACGCACAGCCCGTGCTGCTTTGTATGGTTACCCATGTTCGAAATTTAATTGATATGGCCCAATGCAGACGCACATGCATCTCGCTGAAATGTACAGCTAACGCCATAAACTGCATGGCTAATGTCACATGGCCAAAGTTTAGGAAAAACAGAAGAATCTTTCAGTATGTTAAGAAATTTTGCACCCAAAATTAAATAACATTCTAATATAAAAAGAAATACAGACATGTGTGATATTATGTAACGCATTATAAGAACCTTATTCATTTCGTCATGAAAAAACGAGCTAAGTTTCAACTGGCCTCGTGGTCTAATGGTTAGTAGGACACAGGACACAGGTTCTATCCCAGGTAACATTTTATCAAGTATCATCGCTTAGATTTAAATTTAGAAAATTGACTCCATTAATTACTCAGTTGTTAAAACGTGTAGGTATATTAGAAACGTGCAGGTATATCAGAAAAAGTGTAGGTGTCTCGGCTAATACACCTACACGTGTAACAAAATAAACTATAGCAACGAGACCGGAAGTGGGGTATAAGAGAAAGTTTCCTGCAATATGACACCAAAAGGATGCATAAATGCTTATAGCAAAAACTGTCTTCTTAAAGGTTCAACATTAACTAATTAATTAAATCCTGTCAGTGCATTGTCTCAAAAAGACTAATTTATTTGCAGATATACGCCTTGAGTTGAAGTTTACAGTATGTAAATGATACCGAATTAATCGCTGAGACACATAAAAAAATAGATAACCAAATGACGATTAATCTATTGTGAATTTGATATGACACCTATCATAACGTTATTGTAAATATAACCATGATAACTTTGTTTTAAGCTTGATATGGTCATCAAAGTTTTCATTAGTTTGACATCCAAGTTTGTCGTCGCTTTAATAGCCTTGAACTGGTCCCTTGCACCAAACCAATGAAATGAAATGTTCAACCCTTAGCCTACACATAAGGTGAGCATGAACTGGGTAATGTAGAGTATAGTCTGTTACATTCTGAATACATTATACTGAACATGATACTGAATATCTTATCAGTTTAAAATATCGTAGCTCCTCTTTAACGAAGTTCAGGTGTTAGCATTTGGATCTCCATTGAAGTTATCATAAATAATAATCTTGGTATTGTTTTGAAACAAATCTATGGTAAGACACATGGATATTCTTTATTACAAAGAAACTGTATGAATATGTTAACCTTGTAATTATTTTGTAAATTAACGTGAAATCGTTCATTTTTTTTTTAAATATATGACTATGTATACTTTTAGCTGTGTTACTTTTATATTTTGTATTTGTATTTCTTTCTTTTTCAAATTTCCCTAATCTTGTTTATGCGATAGATTAATAAAGGATAAATAAACATACCGTTTTGGAGGATCCACTTTTAGAGAAGCTGCAACGAAAGAAGGTAGGATAGAAGAACTACGTCGAAGGACTTGCTCAATGAGAGAAAACATTCACCTTAATCAAACATTACTGCTCCCTGAGCGATTATCTTGCTTTATTCATCTTTACCTCAGCTAATAATTTACATCAAGTAATTGCTTATAAAATAAGTTTACTATATGTCATATTTATAAACTAACATAAAACAACTCGGCTATATGTCTAAAATTATGGTTTATATGAATAAAAATTCAAATATGATCTGAAGGACTTTGCTTTGAAGATATTAATATTTCAAGTGAAAAAAGATTTGATAAATATCATAACCAGGAGGAAACAGAATGGGATTAATAGTTCAACTGCATCTTATTCCCTCGCTTGAAATGAATTTGTAATATCCACACAAAAAAGATAAAGGAATGAATGAAAGGAATCTATCTTTGAAGTGAAGTGAATATATTCTTGAGTCATTTATATAAAAGCGTTAGGGAAATCAAAGTCAAAATGTTCAAAGAAGTAGGATTGAACAAAGAAACAAAAAGAAAATAAAACAATTTTCTCAAATTTGCAGAAGAATAAGAACGTTTATTTTTAAAAATATCATTCAAAATTTATTTGATGTGAACCAACATATTTTTCATTCTAAACAAGATATACACTGTCCACCAAAAGAAACGCCTACCAGATACCTAATCAGATTTCGTAAACACAGATATGAGCAGTTTAGCAATATTATAGCATAATGAAGTTGCACCATTTCTGCATAATATATTTAAATTTTAGAAGTTGTTTTGTTCCAAAAGAATGGCGATTGTTGAAATTAATTGTTAAGTTTTCGATCAGTGCTTGATCAGAACAACATTTGAAACAGATTTCCATACAACCATGAGTAATAATACAGGCACGCATTCACATTAAAGTGGTGATGACGCGACAGATGTACGTGGCTACGTTGCGCAAGTGAATAAACTGGAAATGGGCGTTGTTCTCGTGAAGGTTATTGGCTCGAATCACAGTTCTTCCACGATTTCAGTGGACTTTCATATCGATTTGTTTTCAGCATAACGTGGAGACTACCATTGATTATATTTCAGAAATTATTTCATCTTTCATTTTAAGGAAGATCAAGTTGGCGTTTCTTTTGGCTGACAGTGTATATTATTGTGAGATATGTTGAAAGTGATGACTTTGCTGAATAACTATGATTATAAATATGTAGCATGTATTAACTAAAATTAATTATTTTGGTAAGGAGACGACGTGAATCGTTGTTCAAATATCATTTGTGGGTCAGAAAATTACGCATATTCAACTGTGTAACATTTCGTTTTTAACATTTTGCAATAAATGTAATCAAATTGGGTCACTTGTTAGGGCTTGCTATGAGAAGAAATGGACACTTCATGCATTTGTTTGAAATAATATGTCATTTTCATACTTTCTGATATCCATGTTAAAATATACCCTGATATGTTTTATAAGAAATAATAAAAATGGATATGGCAAGGTTCCGTTTTAAAGATTGTCATTGGATTAAACATATGTAAGTGACAGAAAGGTCAAAATGATTAGGCACAAGTGAAACACTTTTTCCTATAAACATTCATAAAATATAGAATTTTAATTAGTAAATGATGTCGTCGATATCAGTAACCTTCATTAACTTGAATTTGTTGCCGCGTTGTTACAGAAGGACGTGACAAAACAAGCAAACAAGCTTTTTCTGACTCTCCAAACTTGTATAGTTAAGGAGATTCGAAAAAGACGATGTTTAGAACGTATGTCTCTCAGAAATGTTAACAGATACTTTTTTTAATTTCAAATTAAGTTATGTTGGCTTCTGGAGACATGATGTATCTCTGTGTCAGTCGTGTTTATCACTTGTGGATTAAAATATCTTGTATTATGTATGGTGACAATTATTTTACGGTTGAGTGCATTCACGACATACAGCAACTGGTTTCAGAATTACTAGTTATTTCATTTATTGGCACTATTTGACCTTGCATCAACTGCAAACTAAACACGAGTGTAAGACATGAACACTTGCTCTAAAGTTTGTAAAAATGTTACTTAACTCCCTTGACATTTCATTGTCGCTCATACATATGCTCATATTAAAAATCAGAATATACTGATGTTACAAATGAAATACTTTGATTGTTTATTGTAATTTAGGTTACTTTCGACACTTTACAGTTCTTCTGTGTTATGAATACATGACACTTTACTTGGGAATCTATGGACATGTTGAAGATATATGAAGATATTGTTACTTTTTTATATTCATGTGCAAAATATACTCCTTGTCACTCCGGCTTCTTGAAGGCACATTATTGACAATATACCTGTTCATACATGTAGTTGTGGTATCAAAGTCGAAACCTATCATAAAAACCTTCTTCGTTATGTTCTTGACTTATATCACGGTATCAGTTCTATATTCGATTCTTCTGAGACTGGGTCTCATTTCCTTCTCCAGAACCCTTGAAATTGGTTATGCATAGATATTTATGTACAACGGTGTGACACAAATTTCTACTAGAATAATCTGTTGTTCAATTTGACTAAGATAAACTTCGATTCACCGACAAAGAGGCAATCTATTTTCACCGGATCCACAAGATCAGACAATGTATTTACTTTTTGACTAAAGATTCCTCCGGATTGTTTTTATTAACTTTCTTCAAGGACCAGTTGAGGTCAATAATTTTGTACGTAAAAACAGAGTAGAAACCAGAAATGACTCATTTTTTTAACCTTTCAGTCAAAGTGGATTTGAAGAGAATCTTGCCAGTGGGCAAGTCTGAAACCTTTCATGTATTAATTTGAGGGGACTTGAAAAGAATCAGTGATGTCCCAATGGGTAACTTGAATATCACATTTTGCTCTATGGATGATAACATGTGGCCATTTCAGTTTTTGCGATATACTTTGGGGGAAAGACATTATGTTAGTTTATATTGACACTGCATTAAAAGGAAGTTTTTATATGATCCATGGAGATCAGCTGTTTAATCTCTACTGTGTGAATATATTTCCAGCTCTCTCAACTATGTGATTGGTGTTTTAGTATGATATGTTAAGCATTTGTGTGAACACATGGCGTCATTGGTAACCTTCAGTGACACATTGACATTTCTTGAAAAGGGTTTTGTTAACTTTGGCAATTTGAAACGTTTGAACTTCACTTTTTTTTAATGTTTTAAATGTTTTAAAAGACAAATGTGTCCCTTTTAGGTCTGAATGATTAATAACCGGTATATGGGTTAAGCGTATTATTTTTGATGATAATCTCTTTACTGCAATGCATTACTTTGATCAGTAATACTTGTTTTCTTTGTGCTTGAAAATATATACTTGAAAACCTATTGTTGTCATATATGCTGTTCACCCATCATCTCATGTTTGCATCGAACAGATGCTTTGGTACCGATAGGCCTGTGGCCTTACAGTATTGAAATACAATATTCGATTTGATTTGACAGGAAGGCATGATCACCTGTTTTTTTCAGCACTTTTATCAGATAATATTAGAGGCAAGTTTTCTTCTGGGAATACATCTATTTAACCACTTTTTTATCGACAATAAATCTGTCCTTCCCTTTTGAATGTAAACAGTCTAAAACATAAGCAAAAAACGGAGCCACCAGCGTTACATCAATTTGCTAAAATAGTAATGCCAAAGTGAATATTGCATATAAACTTTGATTACAACATTGTCTTGTCAGCCAAATACATGTTTTGATCGTGAATTTTTTTGGCTAGTCATTTAAAGTTACTCAAGGCAAATGCTGAGAAGACAGCGAGAGTATTTGGAGGAGCCTTTATGATAAAAATACACTGATTGAGCAGGATGGTCATGATATCCTATTTGTCTCTATCTTTGAGTACCATATCAAAATTTAAAGTTAAAATATTAGCCCCAACAATTACACAATGTTTCTTAGATATGGTGAAGGATACACGTCAGCTCAGCTCAATGTGCAGGTAATATTTGTATTCGTTTTATCTTGGTATTCTTCGTCGTAAAAGTGACGAGTAGGAAAATGTAAGATAGATGGTTATTATGATTGTTGTTATCCTACTGACACGTGTATATGATTGACTGAATCCTGTGTTTGAAACAGTTGAATACAGGAATGATCTATGATAAATGCCTTCATTTGAGGTTCCTTTTGACGAGACTATTAAGTGAGTGTATGTTATATATCACCAAACCTCTAACTGCACAATAACATGTTGATAAAGCAGAGATTAGTTTTTCATACATTAATATTCAAATATCAAATATTTTTTAACTCGAATGAAAGCTATGCTACGTGCAATGTTGATGTTGTACAAACACAGTATTGAAGGATTATCAGGGGAAATAGATATACGTCTTGTGGAGATAATTTATCCACAACTACTTGACTTATGTCGTACAGGTTCGAAGAGGACATCTTACTATAAGTCCAAGTGTCACGTTTTATTGATTTTGTGCAGAAGAACAGACGTTTTTGAAAGGTCGAAACCTCTGACAACTCTTTTAGAAACATAGTTTTTTCCTTGCAAGGCATTTAATTAAGTACAAAATAATTGCATGTTTTAAATCGTTTATGATGATCAGTTCAAAATTGATATAAATGACCTTCAGAGTTGTAGAACATACCACTTTTTATGGACAAGACTGGATAAATCAATGAAGCACACATTCATCAATCTTAATGGGCCAAAATATCCACGAAACGAAATCGTTATAAAAACGCATAGATCAATTCTCAGTTCACAAACATTCACATATATTTGTTTGCAATTACTGGCACTTATACCACACTTGAACATGCTGGTTGATGGTACCTGCTTCCTCCGACATGAGATTGTTTTGAAGATGCAATTAAAACATTATTCCTACATCCTAAAAGGAAACATTATACACAAACTATACAAACAAGCAGGGAGATGCATCTCCCTGTAATCAATTACAGAATCATCAACTATAGATATATCGCTTATTTAAATAGACCAGTTACAACTTACAAATGTGTATCACTATAGCGTGTACAAATTGTATGATGTAAACGTAAATACACATTTTAATCATTTCAATTACTCACAATCAGTGATACAGCTGAGTTTACATTTCGTTGCCTTCTTTCAGCGAAAACATTTGCTACTGCCCCTTTAAAGGGTGAGTTACATGTTTGAACAAGTCTTTTTGTTTAGTGGTAATTTTGGGTAATATTGCAAAATTCTCCATGTTAGTTGTGTAGGTGCAACCCCTTCATTTGAAAGGGAGAGTAACACGTTTTTTTCGGTCAAATAAGTCGATGAAATGTATTTGAAAAATAATGTCACCTATAGTAAAACCCTTCTCTCCTCAGAAAATCAAGTTAAAAGATGGGTGTACATGGTTCCGTAAAGCCATGGGAATCGTTTATGTCCTTTGAAATAATAAAATGTGTTCACAATAAAATGGTCGTCAGGCAATGTTTGCATTAGACGCATCACCGTTATTAACAATACGGATAATTGGTTTGTGTTATAAGATGTTTTACCCTCTAAAGTAAATATAAATGACATAAACTATCATAAACTAAACGTGTTACTGCCCCTTTAAGTCTATTGAGATTGAATCTCAGTGATGAGTGAGCTTGTGACCTGTACTGTGATAACTGGAGACAGGTTTAACCTTTGTACAATATTTGAATTGTATTTCTCTTGGGGTTTACTTGCGATGGTAATTCTATTGTAACAATTGTTGATGTAGATTTCCCATGGTACGGGGCAGGTGGAAAAGCTCAACACGTCGTTGATAGATATCTATTTGTGTTGTGAACCAGACACTGAAAAGGTTTACCAACTTTCCTACATCCTTCTATTTGAGAAGTATTTGTGTGGTCTGTTAAGATTGAGTATTGGCCTTTAGTAAGAAAAAGAAACGGCAATTTGTTAGCCATACATGATGAAATACAGATGGTCCAAATATGCCACCGTATGAGATAACGTTCTGCTATTTACACATCTATTTACATGTTATTATTGTATTTTTTAGAATGTTTGTATTTCCTTGTCAGTAAACGTCGTTATTTCTCATTATTCAGAATAAGGCTGCAATGTTTGTACTATGCTCTACTGGCTATCCTCGTCTGGTTTACACAATCGCAAAAGTTACTATATATCAAGCCATCAACCCGTTAAAGGGGCAGTAGCACGTTTTTTTGCAAATTTAATTTGTTCAGATATCCAATTTATAATGATAGTTTATGTCATTTATATTTCCATAAGAGAGTTAAACATGTTATTACACAAAACAAATATCCGTAGTGGTAATAACGTTGTGGCGTATAAAGCAAACATTGCATGGCAGCCATTTTATTGTGAACATATTTTATTATTTCGAATGACAGAAATGATTCTAATGGCTGTATGGAACCATTTACAATCATTTTTAACTTGATTTTCTTCTAGTGCCATAATTTTTCAAATTCGTTTCCTCGACTTATTTGAGTGAAAAAACGTGCTACTGCCCCTTTTATGGTCTGATTTATCAATATGAAATAATTACTTCATGTCCCATGAGATGATTGCATAATCGAAATCAAAGTATGACAAGTTATTTGCATTCTTTGTTATCTTGTTGGAATAGTGCACTAATCCTTAAATGTAAGTAGGCCACATAAGATAAGATAAATACCTACCTATTTCTAACTGTACAGAGTATATTTGAGTAAGAAACCTTAAATCTAGTGTCAGATGAGGTACCTGTAATTGAATGTGTGTCATTGTCAAGGTACATCTGAGTAAATTAAATATAAATTAATAATTTTGTTATTTCATAAAAGTGTGTCATTTCTCGATTTTATGCTTATTTTGTATTGAAATGGAAATGATATTTTTGACAGTCATTCAATGGATAATTCAGTTCATTATCATTTCCTGCCTTACTGTATATTTATTATATTTACAAAGCTGATTGTATTATCACATATTTCATTCCAACATTTGAGGTGAAACATACAAGTAATTGTAAACTTCATTCTGGTATCTTCCAAAAACATTTTCAAACTTCATGTTCCCAATTTGAAAAATATTTGTCAATAGAAAACGTTTTCGAGGTTATGAAATTTTGATATCTGTTGTTATCAATGAAGGAAGGGCCACGCTACGCTTTTTTTCCAGCAGCTTCCTATCTTGAAAATTCAACTTAAAATCTTGAAAATTAAAGATCATGTCTCGAAAATTCAAGATCATATCTCGAGAATTCAACTTACTATCTTGAAAATTCAACTTATTTCTGGTTGAATATTCAGCTTAATTTGGTTAAATTTTCAAATTAATTTTGATGATTATTGGCTTGATTTCTATAGATTGTATTGAAATTAGTTTAGTTGAATATTCAAGTTAGTCTTGTTAAATATTTGATATTCCAATTAGTCTTGTTAAATATTTGATATTCCAATTAGACTTGTAAATATTTGATTTATTTTGTCAAATGTTAAAGTTAGTATCTTATTAGTTATTAGTTATTAGTGAGTTATTCCACTTGTAAGTGCAACATTAAAGGCGCCGTAGCACAAAATCTGACAATAGAACACAAAGAAAATAAATCATTAAAAACGTTGGTTTGTCGTGTTGGAAACAAATCAAAATTACATTCACATACTTCTTGTATTACTTATACAAGTACTGTTTAATCTGATTGTTATAAGAAAGTTTATGACCCAATGTAGGACACACTTAGGGAACCCCAAGAGTAAGCAACACGTTCAGACTTCAAAGGGAATGTGTTGATTACAAGAAGCCAACTGGACAATCCCTATTAGAGGTTTCTTTTGAGAAATTTCTTACCGTAATCCGGAAGTCATAAGCAAAGCAAGCATTACTAACGACATGCCTGAAGTACATTTACTTGTAATTGGTATAAAAAATGGGTCAGTGTTGATGATAAGAGAAAATTAATCTTCGTCAAACATTACCCTCTCCTAAAGGTCTCTTTCTCTGTCAGAAGGATATTGGTCACACTCTTCTGAACCTTCTGGACTAGGGATTAGATATGGCACATTTGATTTTAATTTTGATGTGATATTTTATTAGTTATTTTTGGCGATTGTTGGAAATATGACATATTTTGGTTTTCGTTCAAATGAAAAATTAAACATTGTATAGCTGAGACAGATGATACATAAAACATCATTTGTGTACAATATATGTACATGTATATGTCACTGTATGTAATATCACAAACATCTTTGATACAAAGATGCAAAACAAGTCAATGTGCTTGTTCCTCACACAATTGTCAATAACTAGAATGAGTTGTACGTTTTCTGTCGTTGATCCTTGAAATTCAAAGTAAATAAGTCACGTATAAACCATCTGTTAGGAATATCATCAGCATTATTACCACAAAATCCATTCCTCACAATGTCCTTTGAAGTGCAGGGCAAATCATTGATTTCCCATCTGTAATGCACTTTTTGTTGAATCCTAATGAGTTTTCCTGAGAAATTAAGAGACAGAACTTCGTTTAGCCGACAAAGGATAGAAAGAGACAACGGGAACATGAAGATCAAAGACACAAAGAGATGGAATTCAAGGTTAGAAAAAGCAGAAATGAATCAACTGCCTATCACAGTTCGGGATAAATAACTGTTTGTGAAAGTTCTGCTCTTGGGAACGTCTGAAACGTGTCATGTTGTGAGGAGAGAGGGCTATTGTATATTTATTGATCTTAAAGGGCTACGATAGGACTAATTTTGTTCAAAAGTATTTGAGAGAATGCTTAATTTGTCAATTTATCTTAATAATACAAAATGACAATGGTATTTATGTTTTATACCATCAGAAATGTGCAAATGTGTATTCACTCTTCGTAACCAACACACATACATACCAGACATGTTGTGTTTTTTAAATATATTTCCTATATTTCAGGATGTTAAATAACTAAAATTCGAACATCAACTAATATGGGTTTGTGTTCAGTGATTTATTTGATTATTTTTAAAATTCAGTTAATAGCACCAGCATCTTTCTTTTTAATTTGTTTAAATAAAACAGAAAATTATTTGAGGATTGAAACATTTTCGCCTCTCTCATGTTAACAAAGCATAAATAAATAGAGAAATTACTAGCTGCCCAATTAATTGTTGTATACCAATTTCACGAATCAAAATTTGATGAAGACAATAACACATTTTATGTCAAATTACAAACGTTCATGTATTTCAATTTATCTACAGTAGAAAGTTACTGGTCGCTCTTGGTAGAAAAAAGTACAATAAAACATGTTATTGCAAGTTGATGAATGAGTAAGAGTTGATGTATAGGCAGGCAGTCCGATGCAGTTACAGGAGCGAATTGATTCTGATTCTGGTACGTTTTTTAAGGTAGATACATCTCCAGACAGGAATGAAATTATTCATTCGATAAATTATATCGTGTATGGCTGTTATTCTTGACATAATCAACACCATTGTAATTGATAGAAGGCATGTTACAGCCACTTTAAAGTGTGTAGCAGACGTGAAGAACATGGGTTACGTGGTCAGAGCATGTGTAATGCAGGGTCTAAACTGTCTATCTATAAGGTTGTGTGGACATTTCCACGGGCGTGATGAATCCAATTCACGAGGATGGGAGCTTGTCGGTGAATATAGTAATTGAAATATATCTTAAATGTAAAATAATCATAATTAAAAGTTTCATCAATCATGGAATTAGATTGAGATAGCAAGACCAGGAGCGAAACGATTTCGTGATAATAAAATCCCACTAATTCCTTGATCCTAATGCATTTTCCATTACCTAGTATTGGGTTCTCTTTTGATGGTGTGTTTTTATGAAAGGTTTTTACGAAATCCTGTTACTTACAATCCCGCCAGGGGCACGGCAACTTTGTCTGTAGTAGAGAACTTTTCTACACGCAGTAAGGTTTGGGTGCAATGCTACACTGAATTTCAGCGTAGTACCATCTATGGTACGCTAGTTCTAGCCGATGCTCGCAAATTTCACCGCAATGCATAACCACATGGCGTTGCAGGCTTTCTCCCTGCCATAATACTAGCAGCCGCGATATAAGTGAAATACTCTTGAAACCGGCGTTAAACCACAACTCACCTCACCTCACCTGTTACTTACATATGTGTGCCATTACTGTCATTCAACATAGAGCATGTATGTTTTCACATTAGTGTTGCAGTCTCGATTGCATGTACGGTCTGTATATTTGAATTAATATTTGCCTTTTTTAAAAACAATATCATTTGGAAGACTGAATAGAATAAACATATAAATAGCATTATCGAAGTACAGTTGAAATATTAACTATGATTTACTTTGTACTCAGCATTGTTCATTCTCTTCCCACAGAAGTGACTCCCTTCAGATTTCCGATCCTACCCTCTGTTGTTTTACACTTGAAATCGGGAGCGGAAAGAGAGTGTCCTGATTGGTTGCAATTGAATCTTGTTGTGCAATCAGCGACGCCGTTGTAAAAGTATTATTTGCCAATGACACATCATAATGATAAAATAAACGTATGGCCAACGTTTTCTCGTTTTCCTGTGTTTTCTGTGATTTCCCCGAAGTATGCTATTTGATTTTGTGAAAACTATTGATCATAAACATAATTATAAATAAAGAAGACCAAATCAGACACAAATACCAAAAACAGTTCATTTGCGTTATTTACATCAGACATATTCGAATGACATATGCTAATGAGCAAGATCTTGGCATTGTGAAGTCACCTGGTCCACATGGCCAATTAAAGATGAGTTTTCATTAGTTAAGAAGCAGGGACAGCGTATGAGATTTCTCTTTCCACCGCTAGGGGATTTTGGTTCTGCTCCCAATTTCAAACGTAAAACAACAGAAGGTAGGATCGGAAATCTGAAGGGAGTAACCTCTGTGGGAAGAGAATGAGCATTGTTAGGCCTTAATGAATAGTTGCGTACCAGCCTGAACAATAACATTGAAATACATGCGTAGTCATTTGTGAACAAAGTGCAGCAATATGCCTGTTTATGAAGGGATTTAATGGGCAATGGACAAACACTTATTTTTATTGACTTGGGAGATAAGAGACTGTCATCCAACGAGGACTGTTGTTACAGGTAGATGTTGGATATCATGTCGGATACATGTATATTTCTTTTCAGATCAACAAAGTCAATCTCGTAACTTTATTGTAATTGTATTATTTCAAACATGATGATAAACAACGAAAACGCTTGTGTTTCTAGTGTACACTGTCGGTCAAAAGAATTGCTTACTTGATCTTCCTTAAAATGAAAGATGAAAAAATTTCTGAAATATAATCAATGGTGATTTCCACGTTATGCTGACAACAATTTGATATGAAAGTCCATTGAAATCGTGGAAAAACTGTAATTCGAGTCAATAACCTTCATGAAAACCACGCCCAAAGAAAACCGATATTTCACGTTGATTCACTTGCGCACTGTAACCATATGTCGCGTCATCCCCATTTTAATGCGAATGCATGCCTGTATTATTGCTCGTGGTTGTATGGAGATCTGTTCAAATTTTGATCTGATCAAGCACTGATCGAAAACTGAACAATTCATTTGTCTCATTTCAACAATCGCCATTCTTTTGTGGCATGAGTTCTGAAATTTAAATATATGATGCAGAAATGGTGCAATTTCATAATAATATAATATTGCTAAACTGCTGATTATGAGTTTTACGAAATCTCATTAGGCGTTTCTTTTAGATGACAGTGTAAATATGAAAATGCATCATGCAGGGTATCTTTATGAATGTGATAATTTAAAGTACTCTTGTATGACTATCGTGTCGTCTTTCTCTGTTATCTGGTGGGCAGAAATTAGAATTCATACGGATTAAATAACGTCAATTCCATTCAGATATTTTTGACATGATGTTCCTTAAAGATTGAACATATTCCATATGAATAATGTACACGAATTCTAGATCTGTTGATGATTATGATGAATAAATTATGCGTCTCATTAAGTTCTCAAATAAACAATTAATGTATGTAATGTATAACATATTATTCAATTCCCAATGTATTACTGGAAAATATTAATTTATACATTTAAACATCAGTTATGTATTTTAATATTTTAATACTCACTTTGATACAATTTATTGACTTATGTAAATGATATGGTTCTTTTACTTCTGGGGTTTTGTTCACAATAAACTAAGCAGCTTATAACACTCTTATTTATAACCGCAGACATCCTGACGACTTCTTATACTGTAAATACTTTACACAATATAATATGTGTGTACACAGGATAATAAATGTGTCTTAATCCCATAGGAACGAATAGTATGTTCCAGGTGTTGGTTCTACGATAAAGCTAGAAACAGTATAGGCAGAAGTTTGGAAACTGGAAAGTTTGGACCTTTCACTTATCATGATTCACTTGCATGTAAAGGAAAGATAAACATACTCTTGTTTGTTATTGTTTGGCTTTACCTTCTTTTACTGGCGTCTCTTTTGGCATTTTGGATAACACAATTTATGCATTAAGTTTCACTTGCATGTAACGGAAAGATAAACATATTCGTGTTTGTTAGTGTTTGCCTTTACCTATTTCTACTGGTGTCGCTATAGGCATATTGGATTACAAAATCTATACATTTTTAAAGAAAAGTTTCACTGAGTGTACAATGATCTTTAGTATCTGGCGTCTGACTTACTTTCTGGTTAACAATCCCTTGAATCGACCGGGTAATTTTCCTGAAACTTATTGTTTGTGAACACGTAATCCTTCGAGAGAATTTGAGGAAGTCACTGGGAATTATCGAGTAACATAGAAAAAGTTTTCCTTAACATTATACAGCGAGAAGTAAGGTTCATAGGAACTTTGTCGTACGACATTTATATGGCTTGTGATACTAATAATGAAAAACAAGGTCTTTCAACAGAATCTTCAGTATAGACAACATAGTTCCCTTCTAGACTGTAATTGTCTACGTAGCTCGTGCGAAGTTAATGTTATAAATGATTATAGATTTTTCTTCACAATTAAACAAAGCAGTGGCACGAATTTACATGCAAACTGAAAATCCACGTGAAGGGACATAAAGTGTGTTGTTGGAGAACATGCCAAACGTTATTGATTGTGGTATTCCCATGCAAAATAAGGATTATTGTTAACATAACTGCTTTAATGTATACAAGTCAATTCAGTATAAGGACAATTTGAAGGTAAATTTCGTGATTTCTGATCGAAAACGGTATAATGCACCACGGCAAGTGTGCGCCAAACAGTCAAACGTACTTTCGAAAACTATTTGTAACAGACAAAAGGAGAACACATTGCTGGTAAAGTTTAATAGGTCAGATAATTACTGTGAATGTACATGGAACGTGTAGATTTGGTCTGCACATGTATTAGATTTTTGCGCGACTTTCATTATAAACAAGTTGTTTAGTGAGTGAAATATATGGACATGAATCAGTGCATGTATTATTTTGGCACGTGTCAAGGCAAATATAAATATTATAAAAACACCTGAGTGCAATATTGACCTTATTGGCATACACTTTCTGAAAGGTTATGCCTTTCAGCTGAACAATTTGATGTAATGTCTGCTTATTAAGGTGTTTTTTGTTCGAAGTATTAATGTTATATACCACAGGATGAATACACTTAAAACTTTTCTGAAATATAAAGCAGAAATATATTAATTGACCACACACACTTATATTAAAGTAAGCATGGTGTTTTGTCGCTATAAATACTTATCTTGTAGATTTTGGCTGCAAATGTAGGTTAAGCTTCCACATCAAATTATAGTTGTACCTGATGCACTTATCGATAGTCAACTTAAGTCGGAAATATCTCACAGATCCATTTAGTTAATCTCTTATTAAGCAGAATGAAATAATTTGCTCTGGCATATAGTGCCAATGTAGCTAAATTGAAGTGGTCCTCAAAATGTCAGACCAGATTATCATTCACGCCAGAGTCACAATTTAAACAGCAATTTGTTAACAGATATAAGTCAACTACACTATTAGGCATTATCGATTAATGGTATATATATATATATATATATATATATATATATATATATATATATATATATATATATATATATATATATCAGATATACGATCTCAATAAATGTAAATGTATACACACTGAAAAAGACATGATGTCCAGAAAGGACGCTAGGTTAGTCAACGAGGAATTGGTTTATTTACTAAGATAAACTTCTACGATAAACTTCTACTCTGAATTCGTTTGTAGAAAGGTTAGATGGTTTTAGTTGTAACTTTGTTTTCAAGCATATTTATACTATATCTATCTATCTACGCGGCTAGTAATTTTACGTGAGGAAAGTTGAAACCTGCCGTCATCGACTGAAATCAGGGAACCATGGACGGTGAAGTAGAATAGTTCACAACGAAACAGTGTCAATGGAGGATGTCGAAACTAGTGCCCTGTAGAGTGAGAACAGAATACTCATAAAAGTGAAACTTGAACTAGAAATGTCAAACAATCATGACGTTGGTAAGAATGAGCAATTGAAGTATACGGAATCCCCTTTATTTTGAAAACAGCAGCTCCAAGTAATCGCTCAACGAATTGTGTCAGCTCTGTTGATAATATGAGCTTTTGACGAGTATTACAAGTGAAGCAGCACAGTCAAAGGAAATAAAGGTAGCGATGTGAGGTGATTAGGATTAACATCACTTTGAAGAGTATTTAACCTTTATCACATTTAACAGGTAATATTCCTGCAGGGTGAAAACCTACAACCAGACTGTGTCGAGCCCTTCTTGATCCAAACCTCAAACTTCTTCCGCTGAAGCCTAAGGCATAACGACATTCTCGCAAAAAGAAATTCAGCTGCCTAGATATTTATTTATGCACACGAAATGCAATTAAAATTGACTATCTAATGTATGTGTGTGGAGGCTAAATTGTATAATATAAAGACCGAAACTGCTGGCTGTCCAGCGTCGAGCTACACAACAAACATCATCTCAAGCTATATGTAGACGTCAACTAATAAACCTCAAAACTCGTTATTCTGTGCAGTAATTGAGAATTTCCCAAAATACATATTTCATAAGCATGTACAATACAACGGTGTCACTATATGATTAGACAAAGATTAGTTTAACGACCGATCAGAAATAGACTGTCTGGTCATGTTGGTTAATGTGCATTCGTCTAGACACGCAATTGACGCCATGAAGATTAATTGGGTAAGAAAGTGTAAAGCTGAATACTGTTAACGCCCTTGCACAAATCATGGCAGCAATACATTCAAGGTGCAAGTAAGAACTGTTCCAATATGTTCGTGATTTTATATTTGTGTTTCCTTTAATTGCCAATAAATTAAGTAAGTTTAAATGAACTCAAAGACATCGCTAGAGGTTGACTCCTATCTTGTGAGGCACTACAATTCCATACCTCTGTCTAAGAGTGCTGATCCTTTGCAATGACTGATATATGAAACTTAATAATAAACATATTAGTATACATGGAATGTAGTTTGATAATTTTATTTTATTTTGTGATGTGCGTGAAGATTTGGCCTTGATGCGTTATGTATATGTGTCTGATAAAGAGAACCAGTGAAATACAAAAATGGCTGTAGCCAAGGTCTCATCATTTCAAATTATGCATTGGTTTTAGTGACAACTGACAGTCACACCAAGGTAAGGTTATAGTCACACGTATACCTAGATTTGCTTCAAATGTATTCCCCATTCACTGCACATGACCTTCTGGTATAAACTATCAATGATCAAAAGCATGGTTATGTCTATTATCTTGCATCAATCATATTACTCAATGTTGGAATTAAAAGTAAGAGATAGACACGGAAAGTATTTATCATCAGGCAATATAGTGATCATCAAAAAGAGCATGAGCCCTTATACAATCGGCTTAACATCACAATGAAAGCATCATTATGCTTTCTTTAACTAAGAAGAGTTTAAGTTGACTTCCTATCCAACACTAAGACATGAGTTGAGAGTACAGTGTCCCCATGGGCAAGACTCATAATTAAACACCTTCCTCTTTCCATCCATCTGTACAGGTAGGTACCTGGAGAAGGTTGTGTTTGAGGTAAACGTTGAGTAACAGCTCGGACGAGACATAATTAATAATGCAGGGAACGCCTTATTCAGTTATTTAGCATGGATATATACATCTCCACATTTTGTATAGTAGTGTGTATTGATAACTCTGAATGCTGTACCTGGAACATCGAGATATACCTAACAATGGAGGCAACGTTTTGATCATGCATTTAGCATGGATATACACATCTCCACATTTTGTATAGTAGTGTGTATTGATAACTCTGAATGCTGTACCTGGAACATCGAGACATACCTAACAATGCAGGCAACGTCTTGATCATGTATTTGGCATGGATATAGACATCTCCACATTTTGTATAGTAGTGTATATTGATCACTCTGAATGTTGAAACTGGAATATCGAGACATACGTAACAATGCAGGCAACGTTTTGATCATGTATTTGACATGGATCTCCCCATCTTGTATAGTAGTGTGTATTGTACGCCAACAGACCAACGTAGTTTTAAAGAAAGTCTTTTTTAGCAGCTTCACTAGTGCCAAATTTAATGATATGACATTTTCTCGAACTACATGTATTTTGGACAAGGTACATGCAATTTGTTATGAATAGATTTTTTATCTTATGAATCAGAAACGTGACAGATCGATTTGAATGGTAACTTCAAATGCTCAAACTTAAAGTATAATATCGATTGTGGAATACACACTTAGAAAAATTCCCTTACTGTATAAATGATTGAGAAAATTACTGAATACAAATATTTTCAGATGATTTAAATCACTATGATGCATGCTGATCATAAATTATGATCTAAGAATAGAAGATCTAATACAAGGAAAAACATTGTTACACCCTTCATGTATGCCTGAACGTGTTTTCTGGCTTCTTTGATGTTTGAATACCTGAATGAAATGGATCTTCCCTATTGCAGAATGTTGCAACGAGTGTTATATTTCAGCTTCATGTTAAATTTGTGACGCTTCAAATACAGCAGTTTCCTTTAGTTTCATTTTGATCAATATACATTGGTACTGAACGTGTTTCATTACTTTATTAAACCAGAGACCAACGGTTCAGGGTATATACTAATACCAACGATTCCGTCCGTCCGTCCATCCGTACTCCTTCGTCCAATGTCCGAAGACATTTTTTGTCAGACCGCTTACAGAAAATCTATTCATCTCATCCTTTTCACATTTGGCACATGACTTCTTCACCACTGGGAGAGGTGCAGTGCGAGATGTAACATGATTTGGTGATTTTTTTTTTCTTTGGCGAATTTTATTTTTTATTGTTTTACCTAGTCAAAAATGTATTTCTTACCCAAGCGGGCAAAGATATGCCATGTAATAAAGTTTTCATAATGGTCATGGGAATTACAGTTTTTTTCTAAATATAACTTGCATTTTGATTGATTGACGGAACTACTTTACTCCCATTCATCAATCCCTTACCTACCCTGTTTGAGCTAAATCACATATATGAACAATTTTGAGCATACCTATTTAAATTCACACAACAGTCAAGAATTTTAAATAGAAAATCATGTTGGTTTTATGTTTCCAAGGCGACCGTAATTACAGTAGTAAATTTGCAAGGCGAAGACGCATGCAAGAGTTGCCGCCTGAACTGCCGTGACGTTAAGACTTGGCGATGTCATTAACTATGACGTCGTTTAGTGACGTTATAACATTCCAATCTTGCATTGCAGACTGAGTGATTGCTAGTTTATATTTGATTACTTCTCTCATTCTGCGATAATATGTACATGTTGTTTATTATGTGTGAAATTCTATTTTGGAATAAAGTTCAACAATAACATCAGAATATTATATTAGCATTAGTAGCAGACTATTTAGATGCGCGCATCTTGAAGGAGTGAGAAAGTTTGTGAATGGTGTATGAATACAAATCGTATTTTATGGTCTTTTCTAAGATTGTGATGTGGCGCCGTATTTTTTTATTTTTACGCATTAAAATGAACTTGGGTAAGAAAAATAATTACCAAATCGTTGCTCGGAATTACGAATTATCTGTCCCTCGTGAATTATTATGCCAAACACCTCGCTAAAGCTCGGAGTTTATCACAATAATTTACTCAGGACAGATAATCCGTAATTCCTCGCAACCGGTTGATTATCCTTATAGTAAAGAAAACATTTTGTTCATTTTCCTAGCTTGCAACCTTCAGAATAGATTTACTAAAGCATCTCATAGAACTTTCCAAATCGGCATATAAATGCAGTTGAATTGCAAACTGAATCAGATAACGAAGACATGTTTTTCTGTAGAATACTATGAAGGGTTTATATTGAAATACGATTCCTAGTCACATCAGACATATATTTGTAAGAGAAATCCTTTGAAAGAAGAGGAAAGAATATCCATTGACAACACACACAGCAAAGACGGATAAAATATAAAATTATCCGTGCACAATTATGGCTAGATACAATGTAGTACGATGGGGATGGAAATGAATTGGAAAGTAGACAATAGTAGAAAGAAATGGAAAGAGCTAGGGAGAGAGAAAGAATGAGTCTAAATATGCTAAATAAAATTACACAATCGTTTGAATCCTCACGTTCTATTGGAGAACACTACTACACTCAACCGCAAAAGAAACGTAATCACATCTTCAACAGCGTAAAAAGCCAAATACTGCTGCCGGAGAAAATCGTCTTTGAATGCTTTTTAAAGGGACATGCTTTGTTAAGAGATACTCGCAATTTCATACATAAGAGTATAATACTATTACTTTTATGTCTGTTCAAGTAGACTTGGGGTGTTATAATCGCCTTTTCAAAACGTTTTATGGTCAGAATGTTTTGAATCACTCGTGGATTGAATTATCTTGTATTTTGTATTGTGACGTTTCTTTTGCGGTTGAGTGTACATTGAACAAATTGAACAACTTCCTGGCTGGCAACAATACCAAAGTATGAATATATATGTGTTAGTAATGAACCAGGTCATAAACGGAAACATTGAAAAACAAAATCTTCAGACTACATAATTATATAGCAGCAGATTGACGCAAATTCCAAAATATTGTCATTTAAAATGAGATTGGAAACTCTGTTGAAGATTTCACATGTTCTCCTATTGTGGAACTTTGACAGTTTGATCATGTGACAACATGAATACTTTGAAAGTAAAGGTATCATATACGTCTCTAATTTGACATGCATACCTATTTATTCAAACCCTAATATGGCACAGGTGGTAAATATATAGGTGACTTCTATTAATTTCAGAAATGCATCTTAGAGAAAGTGACAGATTTGACAATTTTCAGAGATAATAGCGTTCCACTTGGCATTGCATGACATTTATTTCGTAGGTACAATTTTATTATAGATGTTATCACACCTCATTTCTATAATGAAAACCATTTATGCCCAGATATATTCAATATGTCATTTCTTGGTAAAGAGTTATGTTTGTGACTTGTGTTTTGTAGTGTGCATGTTGGTCATTCTTTCTAGGTTTAAATAACTTGATTGAACTTACATGAATATCGACTAAGTATTGAACATACATGCTACTATCGGAAGGTTTGACCTGGACAGTAGTTTAATAAGATCCAAGTCACAAGTAATACTGTTTCAAAGATTCAAAGGTTATTGCATTTGATAATACCTGATAGAATGCAGCGATCAGCTAATGATAACCATCTGCAAAACCTGAAAGTACACTGTTCGATCGTAGCGCTGTTTTGGAAACATATAGTTAAGGAAACTTGCTATCTTAGGTGTGATTTTTGCAATAATCTAATCAAGGTCTAAGGATTGATTTACGCATTGGTTCCATCTGTGTACAGGGGGTCATTTTTCAAACAGAAATACTGGTGTCTACATAAAATAGTCAAAAGACGCAATCAGAATATTTATCTAACTGCAATTCATTGTCAAATCTGTCATATGAAGTTGTCACCAGCACAATTTATTATGATAGTCATAATCTGTTGATAATCTTATAAATTGATGCACTAATCTTTTATGTATATGACCAATTTATAAAATTTTGAGTCTTTTGAGTCTTTTGACCTAATTTAGTTGTCATATAAGGAACAATGATGATTTGACAGGGTAATAATGGATATGACATGTCAATGATACATGATAACGTTTGATTATAAGACGAGCAATGAATTACTGTAATTAATCAGTGAACTAAACTGTCTATCAAGCTACTGTACAGTGAACATAACTTATTTTCACTGTGACTGATATCATTTTACATCATAAAACAATTGTCTGACGTAACGAATTGGCTTATGACGTCACATTGTTACTGTGGTGACGTTATGTTCCCAGAGGCGCTCAACATGAAAACAATCCTGTTCTGTTGATATAAGGATAGAATCATATAGTAAATAGAATATATGTCAATATTTGACAAATCTCGTGATCTTCTACTTCACTCGATGAGATAAACATGGTATTAGTCAAGAAAAGATGTATAAATATGAGAAGCCTTAGCCTCAATCGTGGGTTATTTAGCATGTGTTTATCTAATATTTCATTTAGTTGCATTAGATACATTAAATACCAAAGGAGGAAGGCAAAATTGTTCTGTTACTGCTTAATGCGAGAACAAATATCGAATCATTTAATCATTTAATGTCTTTTCCATACATCTTAATGATGTAAAATAAGGTTATGTGATTGTCATACCTAATTAAACATGAATAATACCTTTAAAATCTCATCTGGTTTGAAAATATAGAAGTTTCTGCAGCTTACAATGGCATTGGTTCAAGTAGGTTCGATGTTTTATTGGCTTAGATCATATTCATTTTCGTCACACGAATTGGTCAACTTAGATTATATGGATTTGTTTTTGTCAGAGGAGAGGTGAGTAAAAAGATAACAAGGCTCCTTTCCAGTAAGAATAGAATGATGATTGCATTACATGGTAGGAAATGAAAGGAATTGAATTTGTGGATAACATGGCCGCAGCTTCATTACGTTAGCGGAAGTAATCAGACTGCGTATTAGTTCAGATTCTTGAGAATGAGGCTGGTTTTTCAATGTGAAGTGTCGACCAACAGTTTGTCAGGAAATTGAAACAATGCATGACTGATGTTTCAAACTGTATTCACACTGGCTGCCTAATGATTCATTTACATCAGGCCAATTGAGATCGATGATTATTATGACTTTTTTTCAGAAACGACACGTTGTTTACATTTGCAACTGGCATTTGATTGGGTACCTGCTGTGATATGTAGGAAGGCATAATTTGAATTTTCATTCAAGTAATGTTTCACTACACTACTGTGATATTTGCATTCAAAACATTCTGCGTGTTTGGTTAACAAAAAGTTACAGCAGTATGAACCTTCATAATAAGACATTTTGGAAAAAGACACATTTGAAAAAGAAACTCGATCTGTATTACTGTAATGACACCTCTTAACCATAGAGAAGTATCTGATTAACAAAATAAAATATAAAAAAAAAGATCTCAAATTAATTCACAAATCTTATGAATACAACTTTTTTGTCATTAACTGTCACTATTGTTGAAAACTGTAATGTACTTACTTCAATATTTTGCATGATAAAATATGTGTTGATGTGTGATAGTTGGTAACAACATTTTTCATTTCGTCTTCTGAAACCTCACGTTAATCACGAAATCAGCTTAGGAAAAACAGTTATTTCCGGGTAAAAGTACCATTGCAACGCTCAAGTCATAATTTCTTAAAATGTCAAAATGAATTATTTTTCAGTGTTGAAATTAGTCATAAAATATCCTTTCTTTATGTTTTAAAATTGTTAATGTATTCAATTTATCCTAATATTGTCACATCATCATGACATTTTAGAAATAATAAGGACAATTCGTGTCATCACAGAAGGCATATCGACCTGAAAGAAAATGGTCTATTGGTTGTGACAGTACCAGATAATCAAATAATCTGAGTATATGGTGTGTACCAGTATGGCTTCAGCATCACACAAATAGTCGATTAGGAGAACTGATTACTTATTATGGTATTATATGTATTAGCAATGTGTATAAGTAACTTATTTGCAGAACTTGAATATGTCAACATTCTCATTAATACAAGTTTCATTCGTAAATAGAAGTATTACACACATGTTTATTATTTTAAACATGGTTCCAGGAAGATATCACTTGTCTGAGATCAAGCAATATTTCCTAGAAGATATCTTTGTGCAGTAGATTTTGCTAGTATACTACATGAGATCACAATGCTTTTATATCATCGAGTAAAGACATCACAATTCTATGATGACATAAACATGATGACATCACAACGATATGACATCCCTCCATTGGAAGTCGAATAGCACTGCTTTGTTCAGAGTTGTCTAATCATTACATTGCCACAATATGATATGCCACTTTAGCAATTTTCTGGTTAATGCGCATTATTTCCACTATTACTGTTTGTAAATGAAAATACGTTCTATAGCATAAATAACATTTCCAAGAGGTGTATGAACTTGTAATATTGGTTTCTTCCAATTTGTTCACGATGTGCTTATAAATGGTTTGATTTTGGCATATTAACTAAGGAAATATGATTCGTTTGAATAGATTCGAATGGATGAAAACGTCAAATATGATACTTGTAGAAAATTAGCCTGGAGTACCCGGTTGCCCGTTTCAGCCCTATGATAAGCAATAAGCATCAGTTGCCCAAAAGGAAAAGAACCTTGTTCATCCCGTGTACATACGTAGACGCTGGTAAACAATTCTGCCATGTACTTCATCATTACATGCTATGCTGGAGTCGTTTCATTATTCTGTCACACAACACATTTCCATCGCTCATTGCGGGTCATTAAGTACTGTCTCAAATAACATGTAGAACATGCGTTTACAGATGATGAAGCAGCCAACGGCTATGCATTACACTTGATTTTATCAATGTCAAATATGTGTACATACATATGAGTGAGTGGGTGAGTTATTGTATAACGCCACTTGGGCAATATTGCAGCGGCAACATTTTATATATGTGAAATTGTGGTAAAATTACAAACGTGCGTGACGAGATCCCAAATCCAGTGGAGATTATGTTCAGCTTCATAGCAAAGTGTTAATGGTTTTGCAAAAGTAAAACATGATACCGTTATCAATTGGCCTCACTTGATTAGGGATATCTCAAAAAGGTTCACTAGATATTTGACACATTTTTACACGAAAAGATGCAGGTAGCTGTATTTCAGTGACACACAGTGACCATTGCTGGCACAAGAAACATGTGTTTCCAATGTGTTCTTTGTGAAACTGTGAGATTGAGTGTAAAGGATAGTATTTGAACTAATTGACGGTGTTCGTATAAATGGAGACATGAAATTCACCATTATCACACAGAAGATAACATTAACAAGAAAGAGATCATTTCGGTCAAGACAGTTATCACTGACAATTATCTATTAATGGTAGTATTTAAACTCTGCATGGTACAGCTAGATTGTGCATATCATTTCAGAACTAATCTAAAAATAATGAGTTATGGACATAGCATGAAATGATAAAGTACATGGCAAAAGGTGTTTACCCATGTACACGGGATGAACATGCTCATTTTCTATTTCTTAAAACATACAAATTAAAGGCACTGTAGCACGTTTTGCTGAGTGATATAAAGTGCCCTCACAAAAAGGCAAATAAGTGTAACCACTAACTAAATAATTCTTCTGAATCTGTCACAGCGGCTTTAATCTGCTTGTCTCTGTTCTGTTCCCTCTAACCTTGTTGACGCTGTATCAACATGTCCCTATTCTACCGCAGTGTGTGCAATGAAGATTATGAGGCAGAGGTATGTTTGTGTAAATATAGTGTTAAACCTCAGTACTACTCTATCATTTTAGCTAATTTTTATTTAGAAAAACAACAGGAGCTAAATATTTAGACTTTTTACAGGGTATAGCAAAATTTGGAAACAAATCAGAACTAATCTAAATACGCATTTGCGAGTTGACAGATACATCATATGGCAATTTAAGAATATCCAATCCTTCCTTATCAGTTCAATGATAAGCCTACACACGCTCTGCAATTATGCTCTCGTCATAAATAACATTCTCTGACAGATACCTGAATTACTCAACGGGTTAGCAAACATATCCATCACTCTACACAAACACTACACGCATGTTTCCAATGGAAAATATGCAATTTGATGGATTCGTGACAAGTTAGAGAGTTGGTCACATGAATTGATACTTAAACTGATGATATAAAATTGGGGTTGTCATTGTGCGTAAACAGCCTGGCTGACAATTATGACAACATGGTCTTCCATTGTATCAACTGCTTCGATCTGTGTTCGTAATAATTCTGAATGAGGTGTGGTGTACTGTTTATGTCGTTTCATATTCTGGCTGTGTAATGTACCAGATTTATTCGTGGATTCAAGGAAACTTAATGCATTTTATGGAAATAGACCTTTATAAAGTTACGAATATGTTTGTTTGTTTAATAGTAACTAATGTTGAATTAAGCAATTGTTTCACAGTTTATAAATATTCTTGAATGTTGTTTCCTGATTATCCCGAACTATGTTAATTACATTTCCAAATTACATGAATGGCGTATGTCCAACCATTATCGAATTCACCTTTACAGTCTGAGATTCATTGACGTGGATACATGATTTCTTCGAATAAAAAAAGAACACTTGACATCTGTATATGTTGTTTTAGCGACTCGTAAAATTCTGTAACTTCATCTTTATTATGAATGAAATTTTCATACGGAGTAGGATTGGAACCCTAAAACTCTATATAATCAAGTTGTGGAGTTGTGAGGGACCAAGACATTTCTCATTATTTCAAATTTGGTCATGTGCTGTTTTTTTTAAATTAAACATGTTTTGTATAGGGTTTTATAAGGAATGAAGCATTTAGTTAGAACACTTGCCGTGGAGTAATTACGTATATGGTGAACGGCTCTACAACGAATAACACAGAAGCACTCATTAAGTGTGAAAAGTGCTTGGCCTCCTTGTTCCTTCTAGCAGGTGTTTGTTGTCTCCTTGTTCTTTACTGGAGTATTAAGAAGGTGAAGGAGATCAAACCAGAGTGTTACTGTAAGAGCAATTGACCTGAATGAACTTATAGATGCATGAAGAAGTGAAAGTGTTCTCTTTACGACGGAAATAGTGTTACTTTACTGCCCAATATGGTGCAGAAAGGTGTAACGATACGTTAATAAATCTTGTTCAATTATGAGCAAGAGACACAGTTGAAGAAAACGAAAAGAAGGACTGCATGAACGCATCTGCATGAGAAACATACTGACATGTACTTTATAATGTCGTGTCATGATTTTCTTCCACAACAAATGTCCATTAGCCATTTGGGTTCATTTAGTTGCATCCTTCACATGCATTCACTGATTTTAATCAATACCGTTTATTTTGTTTAAAAATGTATACCCACGTACATTACAAAATAAACAATAGTGAACTTATGCAGTAGTTGTTATTTGACAGTCATTTGTGTGAAGATTGCAATAACAATGGTTCTTTTCTAAAATTTGAATAATCTGTGCATACCTTTGAGTTACAAAAAGAAGTGCATCGATTCTCAACATTGTTATTCTACATCCATCCTCTTTAGATTTCGGAAACATTGAATATGGATTAATGCAAAATACAGTTTTGATATTTGACTAAACATCAAAAACTTCTCCTTCGTTACGTTGAAACAAAACCAAAACCAAAATTGAATAACATATTTCAGAACAATAAACCAAAGTTGTTCTGTCAACATACTATAGCTACTATACACAAGTTTGAACATGTAGTAAATTATCAACACAATTATAGATCCTTCCTCATTCAGCCAGACCAGCATCAGATCAGTTATAACTTAAACCCAACATATACTTTCAAAATCTAATGTGCAAATGTTCAACAACATGCCATTGCTGAAAACCCATGTTTCAGAAGCAACAACAAGAAAGATTTTATTTAACTGTAAAGTGTTTTGCACAAAACAGCTTGAGTAATGTTTTTAAGTCTCGTACCAAAATACCTTTAACTTAAATGTAATTAAGTATGAAGGAACTCTTACCTCATTGTCACCAAAATACCACGATTCAAAACACCTCAATTACATAAACCACGTTTTTTTAAATATTTAAGTGTGAATGGAAAATTGCAATACTGTATGTGTCAGTTTATTAGAATGATATCAAATATATTGGTTCCTTCTGTGTTCATTTTTATATGATATAACCAAACGACCAAACACTTGTGTTCATTGGTTATGTAGACTCAATAAATGTTCAAATATTGTCAAAGTTAAGTGTGCTTCGTGCGTTTTAAACAATACGACAACTAAATGATACACATAAACATATGTTTAATCAAACTTGTCACGTAGAGATGTGATACCATCCAGTCATAGGCATTAAAGAAACAAATCTTAGCTTTCAGAAACAGAAGGAAAAGATTTTATCCAATATGTCTTGTTTTAGACAAGAAGATTAGGCACTAGTACTAGTGAGCCATTGGATCCAAAAATATAGCACAGAAGAAAACAATATCTGTGACTACTCAAAGTAGTACTTCGTTCTTACAATTATACTGTTATGAGCTGAGTCGATTGTCACGAACATCACTTGTGGGAAGCCAGAGACAGACAAAGCTCTCAAAACGCCGTAGGTCTACTTCGCATGACGTCCTTCTGTACGACGTTCAACCATTTAATAAGACAATTTGCCATTATAGAATCTGTCAGTTCGGCGCATTTGTCGCTCTCTTAATTTACCATGCAACAAAAATTGCTTGAAATATGCTAGAAAAATTGTTTATGAACAAGATCCGCTAATTGTTTGTTTTTTTTTACTTTGGGCATAAATTATGGTTGTGATAAGCACAGACATAGTGGCGGACCAATTCTATATTTGCACTGGAATAGTTTTTGCTTTCAAATAGTTACAAGGAATCCATGTTACAAGGAAGGCGATTTACATTTCGTTTGGATAGTTCAAAGTTATTATTCATGTATATTTTCTAATAGAGTTAGAACTCCTTCGGAACGAATCGGTGGTATAAAAGCTTAATTACACTAACAAGAATCAGATGACAACCAGCTATAACAATTCATGCAACCTCTATGCAATCCTGATAGCGTCAGTGTTTATATTTGTGTAGAAGTTATCCAAACAGAAAACCTAATTGGATACCAAATTTGTTACAATGAAAGCAAGGTAAGAAAGCAAACATGTAGATCATATGAACGAAAACGATTCAGTTCTTCACACAGCGTGTATCCCTAGTTATGATCAGACTGTTTGAAATGTCAACACAACTAAATCAGCCTTGTTCAAGTACCACTTCATAATAGAAGCCTAGAGCGACAATGATGACGTGAACAACACTGGCTGTGTATCACAGCGGTATCAGGTGGTTAACTGTGAACCATGTCAAGCTTCTGGATTTGTTCAACGGCTGTATTCAGAAGTATTGATTATGCACTGGATCTCAGGAATTTGAAGAGTACACATGTACAGTCTCAAAGGTGAATTTCATGGGCAGATAAATACACTTAACCTCAAAAGAAACATCACCATACGTTCAACAGTGTAAAAACCGAAATACTGCTGCTGGAGTGAGTCGTTTCTGAATGCTTGTTTTAGGGACATGGTATGTTAAGAGCTGCTCGCAATTTCATACATCAGAGTAAAATACTTTTATTTTTATGTCTGGTCAAGTACATTTAGGAATGTAATTTCTTAAAATGTAGAAATCTAATTAAGACAGTGTGTTGCCGATATACAGTGGAAACCGCTTAAGTACAAACCTCTTAACTAAAAAAGCCTGATAAGTAAACACTTTTCTTTTTGTCCCGACAAATTCCTTCAGTACTTATCACTATTCCAGTTACCTTAAATCGGATAAGTAAAATAAACTGCTTAAATAAACACTTTCCCTTGGTCCATGGATGTAAATTACTCAAAAGATGAAACCTGATAACGAAAATCCCAATCTGAACATGATCAGCGCGTCTTTACTGAAGGCTGTCATTAAACAAGGCAAACAATCCCCTTTTGACTCTCCTATCTTGTCTTAAAATGCGTGTTTCTCAGAATTATGAACAGATTATGTTTTGAAATTTCAAATTTACTTTAGTTGCACTTCTGAAGATATGGCGTATCTCTGTTTGTGTCGAGTTTATCACTGTTTGATTGAATTAAAATATTGTTTATCATGTATTTTGAATGGGGACGTTTCTTTTGGGACGTGCCGTATTCAAGTGCCAATTATATACTGTACAAAGAACTGCTATGATATCTACGTAAACAGTGTTATATGAGTATGAGTATCTATTCCATTGCAATGCAAATCGGACTATTCACTTATATCAACATAACATAATACCTAAACAATAATACCTATCAATACGTTTATTTTGAGTATTATAATCATTACAATAGTTCCCTTTTTGACGTCCATGTTTTTAAAATAATGTAAATACTATTTTTATAAATACCCAGGGATGGTGTTACATAGCCAAATCCTTTTTTTTTTAGAGTGAAATGGATTTTTTTAACAAACTAGCGTATGAACCCTGAAAACAGGACAAACACATTGTGTTTAAAAAAAGGCATTGCGGAAGGAGAGTTCAGTCAATCTGGTCTGACAAGTATATCCCATGTGTGCAAACACATAGGCCAGCACATGTGGACAAAACGCGGCTTACATCATCCCTGGCTTCGATTTGTCATAGTAATCAATTTGGATATCGTTTTTAGAAAGGCAAGACGTGATAGTTTGGTTTCAAGACGATTCTCTCACTCATGTTCAGACACCTTTTCATCTTCTGGGTGTTGGAGAGCTTGTCCATACATGTCAATAATTGAACGGAAACTAAGAGCTTCTCAATTACACATATGTTCTATTTTGCAATAGCGTGGTCTTCATTAGCGCTACTGGAACCTGATAATCAGTTTCCAGGTTCATTTTACTATAGACATAACTTAGATATGTCATTTACACTGTCGGCCAAAAGAAACGCCTACCAGATATGTTATCAGATTTAAAAAACACATAAAACACACCGACATAAATACGAAACCGTTAAGAAAAGCCATCCAGAACTGGACAATAAGAACACAATGGCACGTCATGTTAACTACACAGAAAGAGCTCAGGATTAAATTAGCAGTGAAATGTTTATGTTTATTTACGCAAGCGAAAGTAATAGCACTACGATCCTGGTCAACTGTGTAGAATAAGTGATTTGTTTCAGAGTGTTCCCGAGGAATCTAAAATAATCACATTAGTATTGGTATTCGATTCATACTACCTTAAAGAGAAATCATGTGAGATTGGGTATGGATTCTTCGATTTCAAAAAAGTATGTAAGGAAAAACATTTTGTTAATTTTCCCAGCTTGAAACCTTCAGAATAGGTTTACTAAAGCATGTCATAGAACTTGCATTAACGGCATATAAAGGCAGTTGAATTGCAAACTGAATCAGATAATCAGGACAGTAAATGTTCTTTCTGCAGAATAATATGAACGCTTAGTATTGAAATATGATTCCTAGTCAGATCAGACATATATTTGTAAGAGTAGTCCTTTGAACGAAGATGAAAGAATATCCATTTGCAACACACACAGCAAAAATTGGATACAATATATAATTATTTGGTGTACAATTTTGGCTAGATAGTATAATGGGTGTGGAAATGAGGGGGAAAGTAGAAAAGAGAAAAAAGAAATGGAAAGAGCTAGGGAGAGAGAAGAAATGAGACTAAATGTGCTAAATAAAGTACACTACATTGAACAAATTGGTGAATGATCAACGGATGAAGTCAACGTCCAATTTTCATAGATAATAACGTTCAACTTGGCATTGCATGACATTTATTTCGGAGGTACAATTTTTTATTACAGATGTTATCACACCTCAATTCTATAATGAAAGCCAGTTATGCCAAGATATATTCAATGTGTCATTTCTTGGTAAAGAGTTATGTTTATGTTTGACATCATAAAACAATTGTCTGACTAGCAATTTGACTTATAACATCACATTGTTACTGTGGTGACGGTATGTTCCCAGAGGCTCTCAACATGAAAGCAATCCTGTTCTGGCGTTATATGGATACCATCATATAATAAATAGAATATTTGTCAATATTTGGCAAATCTCATGATCTTCTACTTCACTCTATGAGATAAACATGGTATTAGTCAGGACAAAATTTATAAACATGGGAAGTCTAAGCCTCAAACGTGGGTTATTTAGCATGTGTTTATCTAATATTTCATTTAGTTGCATTAGATACATTAAATATTTAAGTCGTAGCCAAAATGGTCCTGTGACTATTTAATGCAATAACAAATATCGAATCATTAAATCATTTAATGACTTTTCCATATATCTTAATGTAAAATAAGGTTATATGATTGTCATACCAAATTGCACATGAATAATACCTGTAAAATCTCATCTAGATATAGAATTTTGTGAAGCTTACAATGGCACTGGTTCAAGCAGATTCGATGTTTTATCAGCTTAGTCCAGAATCATGTACGTCACACGAATTGGACAACTTAGATTATATGGATTTGTTTTCGTCAGAGGAGAAGTGAGTAAATGACAATAAGGCTCGTTTCCAGTAAGAATAGAATGATGATTGCATTACATGGTAGGAAATGAAAGGAATTGAATTTGTGGATAACAAGCCTGCAGCTTCATTACGTTAGCGGAAGTAATCAGACTGCGTATTAGTTCAGATTCTTGAGAATGAGGCTGGTTTTTCAATGTGAAGTGTCGATCAACAGTTTGTCAGGAATTGAAACAATGCATGACTGATGTTTCAAACTGTATTCACACTGGCTGCCTAATGATTCACACCAATTGAGATCGATGATTATTATGACGTTTTGTCAGAAACGACACATTGTTTACATTTTTACCTGGCATTTGATTGGGTACCTGCTGTGATATGTAGGTAGGCATAATTTTAATTTTTATTCAATTTAGGTTTCAATACACTAATGTTATATTTAACAAAATAAAATAGAAAAGATCTCAAATTAATTCCCAAATCGTATGAATATAACCTTTTTTGTCATTAACTGTCAATATTGTTGAAAACTGAAATTTACTTACTTCAATATTTTGTATAATAAAATATGTTTTGATGTGTGAAAGTTGTATCAACTTGTAATATTGGTTTCTTCTACTTTTTTCACGACATGCATATAAATGGTTTGATTTTGGCATATGAACTAGGGAAATATGATTGAAAAGACTCGAATGGATGAAAACGTCAAACATGTGACTTTTAGAAAATAAGCTCTCACAGATAACATATGCTACTTGTGGCTTCAAACAAGTATCTTTGTCACGATTAGAGAGGGATAATTAGCTCTGTTCTTCCTGTCTTTCCAATTTTTTATTTTACTGGGAGATGCTGAGTGGAAAGCACAGCAGCACATTGAAATCATCGTTATTGTTACCAGTCAACACTTAACATTAGACACTGCCTCATGGAATAATTGGACGTCCTTGCCAATATGTAGGTTAATTAGGTCATGAACGTCTGTTAAAAACTCCTTGGTCAATGTGTGGAAAATATAATGAACAATAGGAAATAAT
This sequence comes from Gibbula magus, assembly GCA_936450465.1. Lineage (NCBI taxonomy): Eukaryota > Metazoa > Mollusca > Gastropoda > Trochida > Trochidae > Gibbula > Gibbula magus. The sequence continues at coordinate 40,259,511 of OW388306.1, read as the reverse complement.
ATTTTATTGAAATAAACACTCGTTGTCATATCATTTCTTGTTGGTTTTGTCATTTGACACTCTTAAAATCTGAAAATGTATAAATGCATGAAATACATTTTTGAAATTTGTATAATACCATTGATCACCATTTAAGCACAAATACTGTGAATTATCAATGACTGTTAAGTCATGTCTCTAGGTATCTCATCCATACGGAACAGCAGTACATCAGTAGACCCTTAACATGTACATGTCTAATCCATATCTAGATCCATATCACGTATATCTGATTTGAGTGTAATGAGACAGAAACCTTATTAGCTTCAGATGATGTACTTGTCTACTTGAGTGAAGGTGATACAGATTGATATACTATTAGGTTTCTGCTCCGTTTGAAGTGAGCATGATGTGATAACGTTACAATATGCATAGGAAGGCACTAAGACGAGTCCAGACAACGTATTGACACAGTGCTCTAATGGTTAGGTTTCTTACTTACCCAACATATCTATTTATACATGATACTTAATAGTCAGGATATGTGGGGAACCGAGCATCCGCTCATCACCCAGAAAGTCGAGGTTCGATTCGAGGTCACGTCATACAGAATACTCAAAAAATGTTGTTGCTTCCTTGATTGACATTCAACATTTTCAGGAAAGAACAATGCTTGAACTGACCTTTCAGTGTGACTGCCATATGCCAAGGGAAACAAAAGAAGTTCCAACTTACATTGTACTGAAGACAATAAAGTGTTTAATCTGTTATTATCATACGAGTGCTATTCAAGGAAAAACAATCCCAAATAAACTAAGTCTAAATGAATCCCGTTTTTTTTCAAACTTAGGTATCTATCTTTTACAATTGTGATTGACTTTAGATATGATACATGTCCGTATAGATTATTCCTTATAAAGGCCATGTCTTGGAAATCAACGCTCCATACAGACAGGGGGGGGGGGGGGGGAGAGAAAAAGACAGAAAACTAATTGTCATCAAATCATGATGAATAGTAATGTGAAACGTTAGGTTTATTCAGTTCACATGAGATAATAGTTGGAACATCTGGATCAAATTGGAGTAAATCCTGTTGCAATTATGTACGTACCTTTCATAGATTTTGTGGGGTTTATTTTCAAAAGCCTACAAGATTAGTATGTTGTTTATCTAAAGATGTGGCAGTGCGTGTCACATTTAAAAAAAATTATCAACAATACAAATACCACTGCCAATGGTAAAACACGATATACATTACGGTTTTATAATGGAGATCAACTAAAACTTTTAATAAATAAAACAAATCAAACAACATAAATTTCACTTTCACGTTTTTGCTCATTCACAACATTATAAATTGAAGATAATAGAATCCATATGTACATATTGCAGATCAATCCCATCAAATTTATTTTATTACCAGAAAAGTTATACTTAAAATGCTTACAAATCATTTTGTCATTTACAAACTCAGTTGTTCACGATTCAAGCTGATAAGGGATACTGCTTCATGTAACCTAATATGAGAAATTGCTAGATCTATATGGTTCCTTGGCTTTTCAATGGCTGGAAGCAAACTATAATAATTTTTCATTTTCAGACAAAGTGAGTGTCTTAAGATATGATACATGTCCGTATAGATTATTCCTTATAAAGGTCATGTCTTGGAAATCAACGCTCCATACAGACAGGGGGGGGGGGGGGGGAGACAGAAAACTAACTGTCATCAAATCATGATGAATAGTAATGTGAAACGTTAGGTTTATTCAGTTCATATGAGAAAATAGTTGGAACATCTGGAACAAATCAGAGTAAATCGTGTTACAATTATGTACGTACCTTTCATAGATTTTGTGGGGTTTATTTTCAAAAACCTACAAGATTAGTATGTTGTTTATCTAAAGTTGTAGCAGTGTGTGTCACATTTTTTAAACAAATGTTATCAACATTAAAAAATACCACTGCCAATGGTAAAATACGATATACATTACGGTTTTATAATGGAGATCAACTAAAACTTTCAATGAATAAATCAAAACAAACAAAATAAATTTCACTTTCACGTTTTGGCTCATTCACAACATTAACTATTGAAGACAATAGGATCCATATGTATATTGTGCAGATCAATCCCTTCAAATTTCTTATATTAGTCGAAAAGTTATACTAAAAATGCTTACAAATCAATTTTTCATTTACAAACTTAGTTGTTCACGATTCAAGCTGATAAGAGATAATGCTTCATGTAACCTAATAAGAGAAATTGCTAGATCTATATGGTTCCTTGGCTTTTTTCAAATGGCTGGAAGCAAACTATAATATATAACTATAATCAGACATAGTGATCGACTTTAGATATGACACATGTCACAAACGAAGTCACATATTATATACTCCTCACATAACACCATATAGTGGAGACGTTTGAGTTGTCATTGCTGGTCTGTTTTCCGTGAAGATTATTCCTTATAAAGGTCATGTCTTGGAAATCAACTCTCCATATCTCCCGGGGTACAGACTGATGTTCATAAGATATTTAAGGGTCATCTCAACATGGCGGCATCTGACCACGCAAGGATTTTTCTTCTATTGTTTTCATCTCTACAGTTGTTTGACTGAATTCACAATGCTCGCTGATTTTTGAAAAATTTGTTTTATCTGTTTCACATATAAAGTATTTAGTAACTGAAATAATTGATATGAGATGTTGGAAAATCAACACGATGATGACTGTTAAAAATGTTCTCTGAAAACAAGATGACAGTTAACTATGTTTAATGATTGTTAACTGTAAACCGGCTTTATTTCTAAAATATTAGATATACTGTACTGTACACAACAAATATATGCTGTTCTGTCTTATATTTACGGTTGTTGAGAATAGAAGGAAAGTATGAAGTGGACGAAATGAAGTATATGTATTGTCATCAACCCTACTCATTCCAACAGAAGGATGTTTCTACAGATTTTGTTTGAAAGACTTCCTTGCATTTGACGTTGATATACATTTAAAGCTATTTCCTTTCTATACAACTTATTTTCAAACACACTATGTTTATCTCCTAACTGATTAAACTGTGAGATTTGCAAACTGCATAGGAAATGGGAGATCACATGAACACAAATAAAATGCTCACGAGCATCGTTACATGAATGCTTTGCTTAATACATATTCACTTACCCTGTCATAACAAGGAAGCCTGTCTTTAAATGAGACAATCCTTTTGCATACAAATCAAGAGTTGACTGGTCATTGAGAATAGTTACCTGACCAGACTCATCATCATATCAATTTCACCACTGCACAATAACTTCCTACAATGTATACTGCATATTAGCATGACATAACTATGATGTCATAAGAACATAAGATTTGTCTGGATAACAAATAATTTAGTTAATTGTTAAGATAGAGGACATTTCGGAGAATATGATTACTCGTTCATCGGATGGAATGTAGGATATAACAAGTTAGAATTATTTGTTTATTAAGAAATATCACAATGCCAGGCTGTCGTCGTGTATCTTCACAATAAAGAAGTTCTAAACGCCTCTCCAGGATATGATGTCATTGTACTTGAAACATTCAAAATTATGTGAGTCTTTGATATTTCAAAATGATCTCTGTGCAATATGCATGCAGTATTTTATAAGTTTTGAAGTTATGATCATGCCAACAGTGCTGATATATTGTAACAAAACACAATATATTATTGAAAACTCAACCAACACAGCACGATTGTTATGATGAAAATATTTATGATATATTCCATCAATGTTGTGTTCAAAGATGAGAAATGACTACCAGTTGATCACCACATTTTACTGTGTAAACAGTTATGAATTTTACGTCTGTTAAGACTGTCTCTATTGTCATGTCTGTCACATGAACAACACGTGAGGATATATTGTAACAAACAATATATTATTAAAAACTCAACCAACACAGCACGATTGTTATGATGAAAATATTTATGATATATTCCATCAATGTAGTGTTCAAAGAAACGAGAAATGGCTGCCAGTTGATCACGTCATTGTACTGTGTAAACAGTTATGAAGTTTACTTCTGTAAAAACTGTCTCTATTGTCATGTCTGTCACATGAACAACACGGTGTCTAGCATTTATACAATACTAGATTTATGTGCATTGTACTATAATGTAGAGATGTTTCTGCTGAAGACATAACAATGTTCTGGCACGTCTTATTGTAAGTGTTCAGAGACATTCGCAACTCCAGAAGTGTCAGCCCTTTTGTTGCTCTTCCCTCGAGACGGATAAGTAAGACAAATACAATGTAATCTTTCTGACGATAACACTATTAAGTGCTTTCTAGGTCGTAAACACACAAAAACTTAGGCATAACCCACGTAAACATTCAATACTTGTTCTTTTTGACCACGCAAAGTTTATCGTTTTTCAATAAATGTCAAATGAACAGGACATGTACTTTCTTATCAAGTGAAACATGCCATCTAAACCATATCTTTACATTTACAGGTTAGTTGGAGATTTCTTCATCCTTTGATCACATATGCGATAGTTCTTTTAAATCGATTCAATGTTTAATGAAACCATTATTAAACAAGTGGAAAATGAATCTGGAAAAGACGACGTCATCGTCTAACAGAATAATGAGTAATAAAGAAAATGAAAGTCACATACGACTCGTCAGAAGTATCACTCATTTGAAAGTTAAGCATTTGTGAAAGCTTTGGGACGCAAGTTGAGAGCAATGTATCCTCTAATTCAAAAGTTATTGTAGACCTTAGTGGTATCTGCAATATTAATATAATGTGTGTCTTTTGTAATGACCGCTGCAGTAACATTTATTTCATCTTATTATAAGCTTAGTTTTGTGAAACTTAGTCTGCTACAATTTGATCTTCACTTAAAGGGGCAGTAGCACGTTTTTTGCAAATTATATTTTTTCAAATTTCCCATTTATAATGATAATTTATGTCATTTATATTTACTTTAGAGATTAAAGCATCTTATTAAACAAACCAATTATCCAAAGTGGTAATATTTCGAATGACAAACAACGATTCCCATGGATTTACAGAACCATGTACACTCATTTTTAACTTAATGGTGTTTTACTATTGGTGACATTATTTTCAAATACATTTCATCAACTTATTTCAGCGAAAAACGTGTTACTGCCCCTTAATGTACAAATGCGATATTGTATTATCCATGTTGTGATTAAAAGCTTACAAGACGCCATTTACACAGTTTAATGTACTTTTCGTTGTACAATGTACCATGTGTATGAGATTGAAGATCCAGTAATTCGTAGTGACAAAATATAACGTGGATGGTACCGTATTTATGATTTATATATCAAACTTCTTCATTTGTAGAGAATTTTCTAAAAAAAAAATTCATACACTGTATAAGTAATAATAACACTTTAACACTTAATTGTCCTCAATACAAAGTACATTGCAAATTCATGTGTGCTCTGGGCACCCGGAAGCCATTTAAATAGCTGAGTTGACTGATGTAACATAGCCTTGTACTGTTTGCGTGGGAGTTCACCATTAAGATACCCACATAACAGTGAGATTTTGTCAAGTGCTTCTCAAATACAAGAATGGAACTTTCATGTTGAACACAATTTAATGCAATCAACATCAAAGTTGGTGTTATGTCCAGTAATCATAAGATCAAAGAGTAATTCATTGTTATCCTCGTCAAATGAGAAATTGTCATTACACTCACATGTTATAACCTAAAGCTATAAGTAGACATTGAAGCACAGATATTTCAACAAAGCAGAGCCATTAGACTCACAGTGGAAACAATTCGTGTTAAAGTGCCGTTTTTCTTCTTGTAAAGCTGTTTCCTCCATTGTCTCAAACACGATCTAACGACCAAAGACCAAACATCAAAGAGACTATATATAGTTATAATATTCAATCTGATTTATGGGACTATGAGACAGTTTGTGATTATAAACAATAAAGATAATTTTAAATTTGTTAATATTCCGCAAAGGTGTACTAACAGCCCTATTTTTGTTTTGTAAACGGAAACGAAATGTCAACGCCACCTACATGTGTGTATGTAGCAGTGACTAAAACAATGTTAACAACAGACATTCATCATTAAATCAACAACGTTTTATTTGGTTTGGAAACCAAATAATTATATCCCCAAGTCATCTTGTTTGTTGTGCACAGCACAAAACCATTACAGTAGCCAATAAATGTTTCTGGACCTCGTTTGCCCACACAGATGTTAGACCAACAATGTCATTCTATTGTACCAGCCAGTATATTTTTAACAACAGTTAATTGTTATACTTTTATTCATCATCGCATTTGGTTATAAAACTGTGTTACAATTGGCTGACTACCATTGTAAAAGCTAATGTATTGTTACTAGTACCTATCACCACAATGTATGCTAAGAAATGTATATTCAATTCACCTATTGTTCAAATTGTTTGATAACAAAGTTCATCTTATCTTATGTTATTTTATCTTATCATTAGATAAACTCTTACCACGCAATTTCTAACTTTTAATGCTCTTACGTGTTTACCTGTTTATGATGTTAGTGCTTATTGAAATGTGATATGTGGTGATTATAGTGATTTCTGTTGTATGTGAATGATGCACAAAATTCCTCGGGGATAATAAAATATAATGTTATCTTATCTACCTCATCTTTTAAAATATTTCACAAAGCAGCATAACAAACTCTTTTGATCAAAACATACAAGAACCAGAGTAAAGTGCATTACTGACATGGTCAAAATTCGTATCTCTCGAGTAGTGTCAATATGTGCAAATAACTAGCATTTCCATGTTGATAAATAGGCTTTACAATCTTTGTAATCCACTCGAGATTTTTTGTTTGCACTATTGTGTGTCAATTAATTGCGATCTTCTTTGAAGTTACGTTAACACATAGGAGATAACTGATAAAGGCTAAATCTGTGTTGATTGAAGGGTGTGAGTGATTAGTTTGTCACTTTTTCGTCACATGTAAGGGATTACATAATGTACTGAAGTGGTTATTAAAATTTATGAAAAGGAAAGTGTTGTGTATTAAGGTTATAGATAGTGCAGTTGTTGGGCTAACCTAGTTGAGACAGTCGTCATGAGTTACATCCCTTGGTTAACTCTCTTCACTGTAATATCAGAATGTGAATTTAAGAAGCACATGGTGACAAACGCCATTGAACTCGTGTTGTTCTTGCTGGTCTTTTGTAACAATGAATGTGCATGCGATATTGTTGTCACACAACTTGTAGATTGGCACTTGAGCTTTGTCATCCGTTTTTAGGTTTCCATGTATGACCTCACTTCTGATGTTAAGGCCAATTAAGGCCTGTAATTTGAAAGTACACACATGTAGTATTACTACAATTACTTGCATAAACGTATGTAAATGTTAACTAATCTACTTATGACCCCGACAAGTCAATCAATATGGGTTCTTCAATGACCAGTGCGTTTCAAAATCACAACGTTGTTGTCTTCTCTTATGAATGAGACACAACGAGAAAAAGAAGCCTGCTGGATAATATAAGACAACCGGTGTTTTCTTCCTTTTTAATATAATCAAAGTCAGACCCTTAATGATGATAATGATAATTTTAAAGCCTAATATCTAGCTCCAAATGCTGCTCACTGGCGGCACATAATGTACATTATTACCCTGAAAGAACTGTACTTTCGGTGCCGCTACCAAGCGCTCCGTGCGACCGTATAGGTCTTTACTACCTGTGTGACGAATAATTAAACGAATCAAGCATAGCATGAAATGATGAAGTACATGGCAAAAGGTGTTTACCCATGTACACGGGATGGACATGCTCATTTTCTATTTCTTAAAACATACAAATTAAAGGCACTGTAGCACGTTGTGCCTTCTGATATAGCGTGCAAATAAGTGTAACCACTAACAAATAATTCTTCTGAATCTGCCACAGCGGCTTTAATCTGCTCGTCTCTGTTCTGTTCCCTCTAACCTAGTTGACACTGTATCCATGGGTCCCTATTCTACCGCAATGTGTGCAATGAAGATTATGAGGCTGAGGTATTTTTGTGTAAATATAGTGTTAAACCTCAGTACTACTCTATCATTTTAGCTAATTTTATTTAGAAAAACAACAGGAGTTAAATATTTAGACTTTTTGCAGGGTATAGCAACATTTGGAAACAATTTAGAACTAATCTAAATACGCACTTGCGAGTTGACAGGTACATCATATGGCAATTTAAGAATATCCAATCCATCCTTATCAGTTCAATGATAAGCCTACACACGCTCTGCAATTATGCTTCTCGTCATAAATAACATTCTCTGACAGATACCTTAATTACTCAACGGGTTAGCAAACATATCCATCACTCTACACAAACACTACACGCATGTCTCCAATGGAAAGTATACAATTTGATGGATTCATGACAAGTTAGAGAGTTGGTCACATGAATTGATACTTAAACTGATGCTATTAAATTGGGGTGTCATTGTGCGTAAACAGCCTGGCTGACAATTATGACAACATGGTCTTCCATTGGATCAACTGCTTCGATCTGTGTTCGTAATAATTCTGATTGAGGTGTGGTGTACTATTTATGTCGTTTCATATTCAGGCTGTGTAATGTACCAGATTTATTCATGGATTCAAGGAAACTTAATGCATGTTATGGAAATATACCTTTATACAGTTACAAATATGTTTGTTTAATGGTAACTAATGTTGAATTAACCAATTATTTTACAGTTTATAAATATTCTTCAATGTTGTTTCCTGATTATCCCGAACTATGTTAATTACACAATTCGAAAAATAGAAGAGAGTTTCCAAATTACATGAATGGCATATATCTGTTTCTAACTTACAGACTTACAGGCATTTTCAGGTTATATCCAAAGATGTTACATGAATGATATCTCCAAAGTATTTTCAAAACATAAGTCATTTGATATAGCAATTTTAGGAGGTAATTATAAAAGTGAAATAAACATAAATATCCTTCAATTGTTAAAATAAACACATTTGTAATAGTGTTTCATATTTCTGATGAAATCTATATTTATCTGATCATGTGGAATTCTGATAGATCAATTTGTATTGCCACTGCACTCGAATAGCAGCTTGACAATAAGCATCCCAATCACCATGTTAATGTCCTCAGCTATGGATTGGCCACAACATGCCACTAGACAGATTACCAACATAAAATGAAAAGTTCCGTGCAGTACAAGTGCAATTAGAACCACAACCTATCTTCTACAACTTAATATTGATACCTGATAATGGAATTACATTACTGCTTTTTTTATGTGTTTGGCAGAAACACATATTAACATTTTATCATCGTTTACTGTCTTGATTGTGTTCCTCTTGTAAGATGAACATGACTGAGTGTGTTCCTAAATAGAACAGGTAAACTTTGGGTTGTTTATACTAGTTAAGCAACACAGGCACGTAATTTGTCAGTGACATGCACATGTCTACATCCTATTATAAGTTAACCTATTCACTTGCAATGTAGACTGAAATGTAAAAACGTGTCTGAGCTGAAGGCAGGGTTTTACATTTTCAAATCATTTGGAGTTATATTTTAAATCTTCAAACCTATAAACATGTTATGTAAAATTTCAAAACATTACATATATGAAACTGATAACGAAATCTAGTAGAATAATGTTACAATATAATCACTTTTTTAAAGGAAAATGTTAAAATATCGAATTCACATTCCTGTGATTCATTGACATGGATATGTGTTTTCAATAAATAAATTAAAAAAACACTTGACATTTGTATGTGTTGTTCAAGCAACTCGTAATTTCTGTAATTTCATCGTAATTATGAATTAAATGTTCATACAAAGTAGGATTAGAACCCAAAAACTCTACATTTTATATAATAAAGTTACTCAATTAAGAGAGTATTTTTAATCGATGTCTTTCCTGTAACACTTATTTCCCATATGCTTTCCAGTTCGAAAGAAGTAGGAGTCTGTAATTCAATATGGGTTGTTGAAAGCAACACACACTACAGGTCTGGTCAACTGGAGGGATCAGTCATCGTTTTTAATTGCACTTTTGAAGAGATATTGTCTTTCATGTAACAGTCTTTTCCTGTAACAAAAGACATGTTACAGGAAAGATCAGAGCTGTTACAGCAAAGACATTTCATCTCTATTTATTTAAATACGTATCACAATAATTTTATATTTAAGATAAAAATGAAAGATTCAATAAATATAATGCATCATCCTCATGTGCAATACTTCAAATACTTTAGGAAATCACAGAGATCAAAGCATCACGCGTTTACACTAGAAATTGTTACTGTAAAGACATGATATTGTTACAGCAAAGAATCTGCGGAAGATTATCTCAACTAAAACAAAAAGAAAAGACATGTTCAACTGATGAATTTGATTATTGATAGTAGAAACAACTTCAGGGGGAATCTAAGCAGATAGGTGCATTATTTTCTATTATCTAAAAGCAGCAAAGCATTATACAAAGTGTTACAGCAAAGACCTTCATTGTTACAGTAAAGACCTAACATTGTTACTGAATCTTTTGCAATGGATAAGACTGCTAAGTTACCTCACTTATTATAATATAGTGCAGATCTTTACTTTAACAAATCTAAACAAACTGAAAACACAGTACTGAAGCTTAAAGAAAAGAAAAAAACATTAATGAAGGTAGAATTATTATTAAATTTCATAGTCTTAATGAACGAGACGAGATAGGATTCAGTAGTACCCAAGATTAGTCTTGAATTGATTTTATTTGGATTTCAAGGGAGAAATCATGCTGTGACAGTCTAATTAGTCCTAATGCTATTGATACATCTGCAACGTATGATCAACAATCTCCAGGACCAGTACCATTCACAGGAAATTAAGGATACCCAATATAATGCAAAAACTTATATGAAAGTATGATGTATCCACATCCCTCTCAGACTATTGTTTTGGGGGAGTGGGTGAGGGGTAGATACTTTTATGTTACAGTAAGATATTGGGTATCCTCAATTCCTGTTTAACAGTTATATAGCATGATGCTCCTGATTGCTGAGAAACACTGGAAACTACAATGGCAGGCTATACTGGTTTAACCATTAAAATGGAGTTTTATTATGCTCTTTGCAGAGTTTGTTATTTCAAAGTGTTTATCAAGTTTGATTGCCAAATCATTTAGTCCCTGCATTGTTCGAATGGATATGCTTCAGTTTAACTGTGTAGATAATGTGTTACCAATATACACATTCCTTAGATATTCTCCAAACACCTTTCAGCCTGTAAAATTATTGTCTGTCCTGTAACACATCTTTGAAATAACGTAACTATCTTATTTTACCAAAAAAGTATGTATATGGCAAGAGAATACGTTATCCAGGTGTCATTTCAACCATAGCTTCAGTTACATTTAAACTTTTAGTCATTCTTTCCACAATATTTTTCAAACTTGTTCTTTAATGTCTTTCAAGTAACACCGATTTGTCTTTACTGTAACAAAATATTTAAATGTGATCAATACCGAAAATAGATACAACATATCATGAACTAGTTCATTGTAGATGTGAAGCTATGATTGAAATTTATCGTTTTTGCTTGGCTTGATCTAAATGACCAATCCAATCTCATCGAAAATAACTAAATGTTATTGAATTTTCTTTTCCGTAATATGTTATGTCTTTACTGTAACATTACTTTTAATATAATCGAAGTCACATTAATAAAGTTTTATTGCGAGTCATTCCTTCAATACTACATGTGTCTCAACCAATAAAATTTGGCAATGTCTTGAGATATCAGTAGAATTATGGGATACTCTCTCTGTTTTTCTGTCCAGTAACATAGGGTACCTTTACAATAACAGTGGTGTCTTTAATGTAACATCATTTATTTCTTAATTAGTTACATAAATATTAATGATTTAATGTCGACAATATCCTGAAGGAATACATTAATATGTATGTGACAATGTCAGTAAAATCTGTTATTACAAAGTCAATTATTTTGGAATCTAAAAGTTTTGAAAATTTACTCGAGCATTCTGTTTTCCTTGGCAAACATTTGGTCGCTATTATTTTTAATTCCTAAGTAAATTATTAGCACATTTTGTGATATACCTACTTCTTAAAAGACAAGGTTTTAACATGCTTTTGAACAATTTGAAATAATCACTATATTTAAACATTTTTACCACAAAATATAACTGTTACAGGAAAGAGACCAATGGTCACACTAGCTAATTAAATTAATTGGCCACAGACTTAATATATCTCATTAAGCCCTGCGTTTATATTTTTCTCATATCTTAATGATATGTCTTCACATTTGTGGAAAAAAAGTTCTGAAAAATAACATAATTCTTTTCAAAATTTTGTGTCCGGAATTGTGCACTTTTTTTAGAATGACTCATATAGTAAACGGCTCTACAACGAATAACTCAGAAGCACTTATTAAGTGTGAAAAGTGCTTGGCCTCCTTTTTCTTTTCAGTAGGTGGTTGTTGTCTCCTTGTTCTTTACTGGAGTATTAAGAAGGTGAAGGGGATCAAAACAGAGTGTCACTGTAAGAGTAGTTGCCCTGAATGAACTTATAGATGCATGAAGATGTGAAATGTTTTCTTTACGAAGAAAATAGTGTTACTGTACAGCCCAATATGGTACACACAGGTGTAACGATACGTTAATAAATCTTGTTCAATTATGAGCAAGAGACACAGTTGAAGAAAACGAAAAGAAGGACTGCATGAACGCATCTGCATCAGAAACATACTGACATGTACTTAATAATGTCGTGTCATGATTGTCTTCCACAACAAATGTCCATTTGCCAATTGGGTTCATTTAGTGGCATCCACATGCATTCACTGATTTTAATCAATACCGTTTATTTTGTTTAAAAATGTATACCCACGTACATTACAAAATAAACAATAGTGAACTTATGCAGTAGTTGTTATTTGACAGTCATTTGTGTGAAGATTGCAATAACAATGGTTCTTTTCTAAAATTTGAATAATCTGTGCATACCTTTGAGTTGCAAAAAGAAGTGCATCGATTCTCAACATTGTTATTCTACATCCATCCTCTTTAGATTTCGGAAACATTGAATATGGATTAATGCAAAATACAGTTTTGATATTTTACTAAACATCAAAAACTTCTCCTTTGTTACGTTGAAACAAAACCAAAACCAAAATTGAATAAAATATTTCAGAACAATAAACCAAAGTTGTTCTGTCAACATTCTATAGCTACTATACACAAGTTTGAACATGTAGTAAATTATCAACACAATTATAGTTCCTTCCTCATTCAACCAGACCAGCAGCATCAGTTATAACTTAAACCCAACATATACTTTCAAAATCTAATGTGCAAATGTTCAACAACATGCCATTGCTGAAAAACCCATGTTTCAGAAGCAACAACAAGAAAGATTTTATTTAACTGTAAAGTGTTTTGCACAAACAGCTTGAGTAATGTTTTTTTAGTCTCCTACCAAAATACCTTAACTTAAATGTAATTAAGTATGAAGGAACCCTTACCTCATTGTCACCAAAATACCACGATTCAAAACACCTCAATTACATAAACGTTTTTTTTAAATATTTAAGTGTGAATGGAAAATTGCAATACTGTATGTGTCAGTTTATTAGAATGATATCAAATATATTGGTTCCTTCTGTGTTCATTTTTATATGACATAACCAAACGACCAAACACTTGTGTTCATTGGTTATGTAGACTCAATATATGTTCAAATATTGTCAAAGTTAAGTGTGCTTCGTGCGTTTTAAACAATACGAAACTAAATTATACACATATACATATGTTTAATCAAACTTGTCACGTAGAGATGTGATACCATCCAGTCAAAGGCATTAAAGACAAATCTTAGCTTTCAGAAACAGAAGGAAAAGATTTTATCCAATATGTCTTGTTTTAGACAAGAAGATTGGACACTAGTACTAGTGAGCCATTGGATACAAAAATATAGCAAAGAAGAAAACAATATCTGTGACTACTCAAAGTAGTACTTCGTTCTTGCAATTATAACTGATTATATATGAGCTGAGTCGATTGTCACGAACATCACTTGTGGGAAGCCAGAGACAGACGAAGCTCTCAAAACGCTGCAGGTGTACTTCGGATGAAGTCCTTCTGTACGACGTTCAACCATTTAATAACACAATTTATAGAATCTGTCAGTTTCGGCGCATTTGTCGCTCTCTAAAGTTTACCATGCAACAACAATTGCTTGAAATATGCTAGAAAAATTGTTTATGAATAAGATCCGCTAATTGTTTGGGTTTTTTTTACTTTGGGCATAAATTATGGTTGTGATAAGCACAGACATAGTGGCGGACCAATTCTATATTTGCACTGGAATAGTTTTTGCTTTCAAATAGTTACAAGGAATCCATGTTACAAGGAAGGCGATTTACATTTCGTTTGGATAGTTCAAAGTTATTTTTCATGTATATTTTCTAATAGAGTTAGAACTCTTTCGGAACACATCGGTGGTATAAAAGCTTTAGTACACTAACAAGAATCAGATGACAACCAGCTATAACAATTCATGCAACCTCTCTGCAAGTCTGATAGCGTCAGTGTTTATATTTGTGTAGAAGTTATCCAAACAGAAAACCTAATTGGATACCAAATTTGTTACAATGAAAACAAGGTAAGAAAGAAACATGTAGATCATATGAATGAAAACTATTCAGTTCTTCACACAGCGTGTATCCCTCCAGTTATGATCAGACTGTTTGAAATGTCAAAACAACTCAATCAGCCTTGTTCAAGTACCACTTCATAAGAGAAGCCTAGAGCGACAATGATGACGTGAACAACACTGGCTGTGTATCACAGCGGAACCAGGTCATTAACTGTGAACCATGTCAAGCTTCTGGATTTGTCTCAAAGGTGAATTTCATACGCAGATAAATACACTTAACCTCAAAAGAAACATCACCATATGTTCAACAGTGTAAAAACCGAAATACTGCTGCTGGGGTGAGTCGATTCTGAATGCTTGTTTTAGGGACATGGTATGTTAAGAGCTGCTCGCAATTTCATACATCAGAGTAAAATACTTTTGTTTTTATGTCTGGTCAAGTACATTTAGGGTGTTGAAATCGATTTTCAAAATGGTTTTGGCCATAATGTGTGGTGGTTGAATGTAATTTCTTAAAATGTAGAAATCTAATTAAGACAGTGTGTTGCCGACATACAGTGGAAACCGCTTAAGTACAAACCTCTTAAGTAAAAAAGCCTGATAAGTAAACACTTTTCTTTTTGTCCCGACAAATTCCTTCAGTACTTATCACTAGTCCGGTTACCTAAAATCGGATAAGTAAAATAAACTGCTTAAGTAAACACTTTCCCATGGTCCATAGATGTAAATTACTCAAAAGATGAAACCTGATAACTAAAATCCAAATCAGAACATTATCAGCACGTCTTTACTGAAGGCTGTCATGGATCATGGAAATATGCTATCAATAGAAGAGCTATGGAAGGTAAGAGAGCTTTAAATGGCATACTCAAGACATTGAATATGAATTGTTTCATAAAGAGCCAAATATTTTTCAAAATGTTTGATAGCAAAATATTACCTATTCTAACGTATGGCTGCGAAATCTGGGGACATAAAAAATACGATGAACTTGAAAGAATTCAGAGAACAGCTTGCAAGAGATATCTTAAGTTACCAATTAAAACACCTAACTATGCTATTCTTGGTGAATGTGGCCGCTTTCCTTTATTTGTTAATACTACGGTAAGAGTTGTCAAATACTGGCTGAAGATAATCAGAATGCCTGACCATAAATATGTAAAATAATCCTACAAAATGTCACTACTTTATGATACAAATGGTAAAGTTAACTGGGTAACTAAAGTTAGAAACATGTTATGCTCAAATGGATTTATGTATGTCTGGGCAAATCAAGGGGGACAAAACATTAACTTATTCATCAGTGAATTCAAACAAAGAATAAAAGATGTTTTCCTATCGGATCGGTATACTTCAATAGATACTTTATCGAAACTTCAAAATTATAAAACTTTTAAACTAAGATTCGAAACTGAAAGTTATATAAATTCCCTACAATTAAGTAAATTTAGAAGTACCTTGGCAAATTTCCGTTGTGGAACACTCCCTTTAGAAATAGAAACTGGTAGGATGAATGGGATAGAACGTAGGGATAGATTATGTAAGTTATGTAAATCAGGAGAGATAGAAGATGAGTATCACTTTCTACTTATTTGTAAGCCGCTCACACACATTAGAGAACGATATATCGATGTCACAAGAAAGTCAAAATATTATTTTATAGAATTGATGACAAATAAGAACGATGAATGTATTAGAAACGTTGCAATGTACATATATCATGCTATGGAATTTAGAAAATCATTGATTACATGAACGTTTTATTATTCATATGTCCTTTTTACGCATTTGCATCATGTTTATCTATTTTGTATATATTCTATGTTGTTATAGGCCGTTGGCCTAAATATCGACTGAAATAAAGAAATAAATTGAATTGAATACTGAAGGCTGTCATTAAACAAGGCAAACAATCCCCTTTTGACTCTCCTATCTTGTCTTAAAATGCGTGTTTCTCAGAATTATGAACAGATTATGTTTTGAAATTTCAAATTTACTTTAGTTGCACTTCTGAAGATATGGCGTATCTCTGTTTGTGTCGAGTTTATCACTGTTTGATTGAATTAAAATTTTGTTTATCATGTATTTTGAATAGGGACGTTTCTTTTGGGGCTTGCCGTATTCAAGTGCCAATTATATACTGTACAAAGAACTGCTATGATATCTACGTAAACAGTGTTATATGAGTATGAGTATCTATTCCATGACAATGCAAATCGGACTATTCACTTATATCAACATAACATAATACCTAAACAATAATACCCATCAATACGTTTATTTTGAGTATTTTAATCAGTACAATAGTTCCCTTTTTGACGTCCATGTTTTTAAAATAATGTAAATACTATTTATATAAATACCCAGGGATGGTGTTACATAGCCGATCCTTTTTTTTTAGAGTGAAATGGATTTTTTTAACAAACCAGCATATGAACCCTGAAAACAGGACAAACACATTGTGTTTAAAAAGAAGCTTTGCTGAAGGAGAGTTCAGTCAATCTGGTCTGACAAGAATATCCCATGTGTGCAAACACATAGGCCAGCAAATGTTGACAAAACGCGGCTTACATCATCCCTGGCTTCGATTTGTCATAGTAACCAATTTGGATATCGTTTTAGATAGGCAAGACGTGATAGTTTGGTTTCATGACGATTCTCTCACTACCTGTTCAGACACCTTTTCATCTTCTGGGTGTTGGAGAGCTTGTCCATACACGTCAATAATTGAACGGAAACTAAGAGATTCTCAATTATACATATGTTCTATTTTGCAATAGTGTAGTCTTCATTAGCGCTACTGGAGTCTGATAATCAGTTTCCAGGTTCATTTAATTATACACATAACTTGGATATGTCACTTACACTGTCTGCCAAAAGAAACGCCTACCAGATATGTTATCAGATTTAAAAAACACATAAAACACACTGACATAATTACGAAACCGTTAAGAAAAGCCATTCAGAACTGGACAGTAAGAACACAATGGCACGTCATGTTAACTACACAGAAAGAGCTCACAATTAAATTAGCAGTGAAATGTGTATGTTTATTTACGCTAGCGAAAGTAATAGCACTACGATCCTGGTCAACTGTGTAGAATAAGTGATTTGTTTCAGAGTGTTCCCGAGGAATCTAAAATAATCACATTAGTATTGGTATTCGATTCACTCTACCTTAAAGAGAAATCATGTGAGATTGGGTATGGATCTTCGATTTCAAAAAAGTATGTAAGGAAAAACATTTTGTTCATTTTCCCAGCTTGAAACCTTCAGAATAGGTTTGCTAAAGCATGTCATAGAACTTGAATAAGCGGCATATAAAGGCAGTTGAATTGCAAACTGAATCAGATAATCAAGACATTAAATGTTCTTTCTGCAGAATAATATGAACGCTTAATATTGAAATATGATTCCTAGTCAGATCAGACATATATTTGTAAGAGTAGTCCTTTGAACGAAGATGAAAGAATATCGATTTACAACACACACAGCAAAAATTGGATAAAATATATAATTATTTGGTGTACAACTTGGCTATATAGTACGATTGGGTTGGACATGAAGGGAAACGTAGAAACGAGTAGAAAGAAATGGAAAGAGCTAGGGAGAGAGAAGAAATGAGACTAAATGTGCTAAATAAAGTACACTACATTGAACAAATTGGTGAATGATCAACGGATGAAATCAACTTCCTACCAAGGTATGAATACATGTGCTTGTAATGAACCAGGTCATAAACATTGAAAAATAAACTCTTCAGACTACGTATATAGCATTAGATTGACGCAAATTCCTAAATATCGTCATTTAAAATGAGATGAAAAAATCTGGTGAATATTTCACATGTTCTCCTATTGCGGAACTTTGACAGTTTAATCATATGACAACATCAATACTCCTTTGAAAGAACAGGTATCATATAGGTCTCTAATTTGTCATGCAGACCTACTTATTCAAACCCTAATATGGTACAGGTGGTAAATATATAGGTGACTTCTATTAATTTCACAAATGCATCTTAGAGAAAGTGACAGATTTGACTATTTTCAGAGATAATACCGTTCCACTTGGCATTGCATGACATTTATTTCGTAGGTACAATTTTTATTACAGATATTATCACACCTCAATTCTATAATGAAAGGCATTTATACCAAGATATATACAATGTGTCATTTTTTGGTAAAGAGTTATGTTTGTTTCAATGACACATGATAACGTTTTATTATATGACGAGCAATGTATTACTGTAATTAATCAGTGAACTCAACTGTCTGTCAAACTACTGTACAGTGAAAATAACTTAATTTTACTGTGACTGATATCATTTTACATCATAAAACAATTATCTGACGTACCGAATTGCCTTATGACGTCACATTGTTACTGTGGTGACGGTATTTTCTCAGCAGTCGCTCAACATGAACACGATCCTGTTCTGGTGTTATTACAAGGATAACATCATACAATATATAGAACATCTGTCAATATTTGACAAATTTTGTGATCTTCTACTTCACTCGATGAGATAAACATGGTATTAGTCAAGAAAAGATGTATATGGGAAGCCTAAGACGCAATCATAGGTTATTTAGCATGTGTTTATCTCATATTTAATTTAGTTGCGTTAGATACATTAAATATTAAAGGAGGTAGCCAAAATGGCTCTGTTACTACTTAATGCGAGAACAAATATCGAATCATGTAATTATTTAATGTATTTTCCATACATCTTAATGATGTAAAATAAGGTTATGTGATTATCATACCAAATAGCACATGGATACTACCTTTAAAATCTCATCTGTATTGAAAATATAGAAAATGCAATGACTTACAATGGCATTGGTTCAAGCAGATTCGATGTTTTATCAGCTTAGTTCAGATTCATGTACATCACACTAATTGGACAACTTAGATTACATGGATTTGTTTTCGTCAGAGGAGAGGTGAGTAAATGACAATAAGGCTCGTTTCCAGTAAAAATAGAATGATGATTGCATTTCATGGTAGGAAATGAAAGGAATTGAATTTGTGGATAACAAGCCTGCACCTTCATTACGTTAGCAGAAGTAATCAGACTGCAGATTAGTTCAGATTCTTGAGAATGAGGCTGGTTTCTCAATGTGAAGTGTCGACCAACAGTTCGTCAGGAAACTGAAACTATGCATGACTGATGTTTCAAACTGTATTCACACTGGCTGCCTAATGATTTATTTACAGCAGGCCAATTAAGATCGATGATTATTATGACTTTTTGTCTTTTTGTCAGAAACGACACGTTGTTTACATTTGCAACTGTCATTTGATTGGGTACCTGCTGTGATATGTAGCTAGGCATAATTTGAATTTTCATTCTAGTAATGTTTCACTACACTACTGTAATATTTGCATTCAAAACATTCTGCGTGTTTGGTTTCCACGAACAAGTATTGTTAAAATGAATGTTTGTTTTAATGTGAGGAATTTCATTCTTTCGAGTGAATCGATGAACGTTTAATAACTGCCTTTCAACAAAAAGTCACTAGTTACAGCAGTATGAACCTTCATAATGAGACATTTTGGAAAAAGACACATTTTAAAAAGTTGCTTTCTGACGAAATTCAATATGTATTACTGACACCTCTTAACCATAGAGAATTATCAAATTAAAATTAACAAAATAAAATAGAAAAGGTCTCAATTTAATTTACAAATCGTATGAATATAACCTTTTTGTCATTAACTGTCAATATTGTTGAAAACTGTAATTTACTTACTTCAATATTTTGTATGATAAAATATGTTTTAATGTGTGAAAGTTGGTAACAACATTTTTATTTCGTCCTCTGAAACCGTATGCTAATCGCATAATCGCATAGCTCAGGAAAAAATTTATTTTGGGGTATAAAAAGTACCATTGCAACCTCGCTACAGTCATAATTTCTTAAAATCTCAAAATGAAGTATTTTTCATTGATGAAATTGGTCATAACATATCCTCTCTTTCTTTGTTTACTTTTAATGTATTACCATTATTCTAATATTGTCACATCATCATGGCATTTTAGAAATAATGAGGACAATTCGTGTCATCACAGGCATATCGACCTGAAAGAAAATAGGTCTATTGGTTGTGACAGTACCAGATATCAAATCATCTGAGTATATAGTGTGTACCAGTATGGCTTCAGCATCACACAAATAGTCAATTAGGAGAACTGATTACTTATTATGGTATTATGTGTATAAGCCATGTGAATAAGTAACTTATTTGCAGAAACTGAACGTGTCAACATTCTCATAAATACAAGTTTCATTCGTAAATAAAAGGATTACACACATGTTTATTATTTCTTGTCTGAGATCAAGCAATATATCCTAGAAGCTATCTTTGTGCAGTAGATTTTGCTAGTAGACTACATGACATCACAATGCTTTTACATCATCGACATCACAATTCTATGACGACATTAACCCATTTATGAATATCGTCCCATTTTTAGGTACTTGTTATTCAAGGTAGAGAATTAGGAGATAAATCCATTCTGTTTTATATTTTGGGGTTGTATGTTGTGCATTTTTTACCTCTAAATTTAATTTCAAACCGAGCATGCGAGGTTTGAAATGTCAATTTAGGGGTAAAAATTGCACAACATACAACCCCAAAATATAAAACAGAATGGATTTATCTCTATTCTAACATGACTAATTAGGAAAATAATGAGGAACTCTTTCGTCTTGCGCCAAAGCGCTGTGCTTGGGTCAAACCAGTACAGACCGGTTTCACTCGCCTGCGACCTTTCGGCGCAGTTCACTTTTCAAAGAACATGATTCAATTAAAATATCAAAACAAAGACTAAAACTTATTTCAGTGTAACTTATCTTTATTCAATTGGTGATAATATCAACAGAAAACCCATGTTGGGAGTCATCAGACTCACAGAAGCGATTTTCAAGTAAATACATAGTCCGACCTATCTCCCCTACAAGGTCGACAAGGACCAATCCCATTCAAGGGGCGCTGCTCTAAAAGTACTAACTACAATGGAACAGTTTGAGACTGAAAGCCTGACAAGAACGCTTTTTGTGTCATGGTTGAGGACATCGTGGAAGGAAATGGGGTCATCCGGGATTGTGAACTGGAGGCACTGGGAGAATTTTGCAAAATAGAGGAATAACGTCGCTTCTGTTCATTGGATGAATCGCTGTTGTATGAAGCGAGCGACTGTTTTTCATGATTTCACGCGATTTTGCGCTAGCATGTGACAACAGAGTGACAGTTGTGGCACGGACACAATGATTGGTATATATTTTATTCAGGAGGCATCAATGTCGTCAAAATTTGAATTTTCCAGAATATCAACAAAATCGCCGATGTAGAAATCTATTTTGCCGTCGTTTGGATGTAAACAAAAAGTTCACTGAGTGCTTTTTTGTATACGTCCGCGGAGCAATGTGAATCGGTCGCAAATATTTAGAGGTGATTATCGGTAAAATAATTACTCCAAAATTGATACGAGGAACCAATCAGAAAGCAGTATTTTCATTCTAAATATAGTGTCATGTTAGAATGTAATATGGAGGTGAATGAAGCTGGATAACATGCCCAGTGGTTGAGGTATTCATTTTATTTTTAGAATTTTTTTCAAAAAATCATGACCACTTCCGGTGACTTGACAATTCACATGCCAAGATGTCGCTGTTTGATGAAGGATAGAATTTTTCTCAATCAACATTTGGATTTTAAAAGTTAAATTTATTGTAATTAGATATTTTCATCTAAATATAGAATGATGATAATGACACACTTCAATTTTTTGTCATACTCGTTTTCTGACTAAAATACTAAAATGAAATACAGTTAACCATTATTTGGTAATTGTCTGGGATTGGGGTGGTGTTTTGAATATGCTATATGGGCACTTGCATATGCATGCTTTTTCAATTTCAGCTCTCAGTAATTTAGTCACACGAATCCCAGAAAATGAAGAACTGGACCTGCTTCTTTAGGATGATGTGGAAAGTACCAGCATAAACATGGAACAGAACAAAGCTGTAAACTTTGATTAGAATACGGTTTCATATTTCGGTCATTTTGGCACCATACAATTCATCAAAGGGTCGGATTCAAGATCACCAGTCTTATTTTTAACTAGGTATCTTTTGAACCTTCTGAGCACCTTCAGCACCTTATAAGCTTCCTGGAACTGTGATGTTGATAGCATGGACAGGTATGGGAGACTCTGCTGTACTGGACCTGGTGAGTGAGCTACCACAGAAGATGTTCCATACGCACTTTGACAATTCCTTAGATCATTGCAAGTACTGGCAGTAAGCATACGGATTTGAGGACCTCTTGACAAATCTGCGTCCATGAAACAAGCTCTAAAAGTAGATCCTATGAGTTTCGCAGGATACGGATTGTATCCTCATAACTGTAAACAACAACGGTGTGGTCACAAGTACTTTTACATCCTATGGGATGAATTAGCTATACATCAGGATTGGCAACAATGTGGGCAGTGCCTAAAATCAAATCTAAATTAACCCTTAACATCGTTATGTCCAATGTGATGAGAAGACAACACATATATGATCCAGTTCCCTGAATGACACCTTTGTTCCAAGTATGTTTCAAGCTCTGTGCCATTGACAAACGTGAAAAGTGAAAATATATGACGAGGGTCCATATTGTTTTTTAAATAGTTTAATAAGGGTTTAATAACGTTAAATGTTTACAGATTCTTTTCTTCATTACATGTACAGCATTAATATTCCTGAATGTGTACGGCACTTGAATGAGGCATCTGCTTGATTGTGATGTTTCCCTGGATCATTTGTTCAGGTATATAGTTACTGTACAATAACTTATAAACAGATTCAAAGAACACCTGATACCTTTTGTAAAACAAATTTGTTTGTTTTTGACAACACTGGATAACTGATATAAGCAGTCACATTTGATAACATTAAGAAGACTTTCTGCTGCAAACTTAGCAAAAATATATTTTTATTCAAATAAACTAAATATTTTGTTACATTTAGCACACAATATTTACTCAGAAAATCCCTAGAAAAACTGACCCAATTTCATTCATTAACTCAAACAAAACCTTCCATGTGTTGCTATCGCCATTGTATGCCTTGCACAGAGTTCAAAATTATCCTGTACCCTTTCGTGCATTACTTCCCATTTTTTGGTCGCACTTTTTACATGTAAAGAAATTATGGACAAATTTATTTAACGATTAAATGATACCCCATTCCTTTCATTGTGTGACAAAATGATGTAGCTCATATATATATATATATATGGGTTAACATGATGACATCACAACGATATCTCCGCATTGGAAGTGGAATAGCACTGCTTTGTTCAGAGATGTCTAAAAACAGAGATAATATGATATGCCTCTTTAGCAATTTCTGGTTAATGCGCATTCTTTCCAATATTACTGTTTGTAATTGAAAATACGTTTATATAACGTAAATTACATTTCCAAGAGGTGTATCAACTTGTAACATTGGTTTCTTCCACTATTTTCACGAAATGCATATAAATGGTTTGATTTTGGCATATGAACTAGATAAATATGATTCGTTTGAATAGACTCGAATGGATGAAAACGTTAAATATGATACTTGTAGAAAATTAGCTCTCACAGAGAACATATACTACTTGTGGCTTCAAACAAGTATCTTTGTCACAATCAGAGAGGGATAATTATCTCTGTTTTTCCTGTCTTTCCAATGTCTGATTTCACTTAGAGAATGCTGAGTGGAAAGCACAGCGGGCGTTCAAATCATCGTTATTGTTACCAGTCAACACTTAACATCAGACACTGCCTCATGGAATAATTGAACGTCCTTGCCAATATGTAGGTTAATTAGGTCCTGTAGTCTTATATAAGAACGTCTGTTAAAAAATCCTTGGTCAATGTGTGGAAAATATAATGAACAATAGGAAATGATATTTTATTGAAATAAAGACTCGTTGTCATATCATTTCTTGTGGGTTTTGTAATTCTTCCTTGCATTTGACGCAAAGCTGTTATATTTCCTTTCTATGCAACTTATTTATCTCCTAACTGATTAAACTGTTAGAATTGCAAACTGCATAGGGATTTGGAGATAGTATGAACGCAAATAAAATGCTCACGAACATCGTTACATGAATACTTTGCTTAATACAGTTTCACTTAATTGTCATAACAGGGAAGCCTGTCTTTTAATGAGACAATCCTTTTGCATACAAATCAAGATTTGACTGGTCATTGAGAATAGCTACCTGAACCAACTCATCATCATATCAATTTCACAACTGCACAATAACTTCCTACAATGTATACTGCATACATGTCCTAAATATTATATCATAAGAACATACGATTTGTATGGATAACAAATAATTAAATTTATTGTTAGGATAGAGGACATTTCGGAGAATAGAGAAAGAGAGAGATATCTTTATTTCCTCCAGTTAATACCGAAGATTACACATTTACATCATGGAATTACTTCATATTACATTACATACATGATAATAACATAAGTTTTATATACAGGGTTTTTTACAGCAATCATGGACATGAAGTGTATTACTCATTGTAACATTTAAGAAAATAAGGTTTAAGGTCATGCACATACATGTACAGTGAAAATCGTAATAAAATATTTTCCCATAACATTGTATCTATTGAGAAGTAAAAGCTGTTTTCTGCTCCAAAGAGAAATGATAACATGTCTTGTTCATCTTGCATTTCAAATAATACATAAGTTTCAACATCAAGGTTATCAGTTACATATGTAAAAAAAAGTCATTCCTTTGCTGGAGAAACTTTTCACAGTGAAGTAATATATGGAAGTCATAGTCAAACGTTTGTTTTTTGCAGATAGTACACTCACTTGATATTTTACCTCTTGAGGATATTTTGACACAAACTTGTAAGGAAGATTTATAATTTGGGTATTTGTATGCCAGTTGCCAGAAAATATGATAAGAGAGCGTAGTATGAGTTGATGCGTAAAATTACATGTTTGACATGTTTATAAAGTTTGTGATCGCCACATATGTTCTTCATAACTATGTCCAGTACTATTTACAATTCTTCTCCAAACATGTTTTGGAGGTAATATGCCTTGAGCAATATATTTGTCAACATAGTTGTTTAGATTATACTTTGTTGATAATAATAGAAGATCATCACATATGCTGTTTGATTTAACTGAAGATATAATAGCGCCTAAAAATATATGTTTTACAAAGTTGTTACAATCGATATTACATAGTCGCCCGAGGAAGAGAAGTTTAGATTTATCGATGTAACCAATAAGTGACCATAATCCCAAAATTGCAATAGTTGATATTGATGATGATCTTTTATCAAGACCTTGGACAAGTCGAGCAAAATACCTCTGTGTTTGCTCAAATAGGTCAGCATGTTGGCCATTAATATTTGGTTATAATTCACAGCCGTAAAGACTAGTTTTAAGAATCATTCTGGGCCATATCTTAACACATGTGAATGGATGTACGCCAGAATGATTCATACCTATGGATCTTAGTGAGTTGACATTCTGTCTTGCTTTCTGACAATATTTTTCACTTCTGGTTTTTGTAGAAAGGTTACTTGTAAACAGCACACCTCCAAATACGGTAGATTCTGCTAAGGGAAGTGGGATATCACCAAGTCTGCATTGAAAGTTTACTTCATAGCCTTTTCTTTTGCTAAAAACGATAATGCTACTTTTTGATGGGTCGTATGTTAGTTGCCATTTAGAGGCATATGTAGATACAAATATAAAATATCACAATGCTATGCTGTCGTCGCGTATCTTCACAATAAACAAGTTCTAAATGCCTCTCCAAGACATGATGTCATTGTCCTTGAAACATTCAAAATTATAGGCGTCTTTGATATTTCAAAATGATGTCTGTGCAATATGGATGTAGTAGTTTATAAGTTTTGAAGTAATGATAATGCCAACAGTGTTGATATATTGTAACAAAACACAATATATTATTGAAAACTCAACCAACACAGCACGATTGTTATGATGCAAATATTTATGATATATTCCATCAATGTTGTGTTCAAAGACGAGTAATGACTACCAGTTGATCACCACATTGTACTGTGTAAACAGTTATGAATTTTACGTCTGTTAAGACTGTCTCTATTGTCATGTCTGTCACATGAACAACACGATGTCTAGCATTTATACAATACTAGATGTATGTGCATTGTACTATAATGTAGAGATGTTTCTACTGAAGACATAACAATGTTCTGGCACGTCTTATTGTAAGTGTTCAGAGACATTCACAACTCCAGAAGTGTCAGCCCTTTTGTTGCTCTTCCCTCGAGACGGATAAGTAAGACAAATACAATGTAATCTTTCTGACGATAACACTATTAAGTGTTTTCCAGGTCGAAAACACACAAAAACTTAGGCATAACCCACGTAAACATTCAATACTTGTTCTTTTTGACCACGCAAAGTTTATCGTTTTTCAATAAATGTCAAATGAACAGGCATGTAATTTCTTATCAAGTGAATCAAGCCATCTTAACCATATCTTTACATTTCAAGTTAGTTGTAGGTTTCTTCATCCTTTGATCACAATTGGGATAGTTATCAAAAATCGATTCAATTTTACTTGATGAAACCATTATTAAACAAGTGGAAAATGAAGCTGGAAAAGACCACGTCATCGTCTAACAGAATAATGACTAATAAAGAAAATGAAAGTCATATACACCACGTCAAAAGTATCACTCATTTGAAAGTTAACCATTTGTGAAACTTTTTTGGACGCAGGTTGAGAGCAATGTATCCTCTAATTCAAAATTTAGTTGGCCAGTTATTGTAGACCTAAGTAGTTTCTTCAATATTAATATGATGTGAACTGTCTTGTGTGTCTTTTGTAATAACTCCTGCAGTCACACTTATTCCATCTTATTATACGCTGAGTTTTGTGAAACTTAGTCTGCTACAATTTGATCTTCACTTAAAGTGGCAGTAGCACGTTTTTTGCAATTTTTTTGTTTTTTTTTTTCAAATTTCCCATTTATAATGATAGTTTATGTCATTTATATTTACTTTTGAGGGATAAGCATCTTATAGAACAAACCAATTATCCATAGTGGTAAAATTTCGAATGACAAACAACGATTCCCATGGACTTAAAGAACCATGTACATTCATTTTTTAACTTGATTTTTCGAAGAGATAATGATGTTTTACTATTGGTGACATTATATTTCAATACATTTCAAAAAACTTATTACAGCGAAAAAAACTTGTTATTCCACTTTAATGTACAAATGCGATCTTGTATTGTCCATGGTGTGATTAAAAGTTTACAAGACGCCATTTAAACAGTTTAATGTATTTTCCGGTGTACCATGTGTATGAGATTGAAGATCCAGTAATACGTATTGACAAAATATAACGTGGATGGTACAGTATTTATGATGTATATATTAAGCTTCTTCATTTGTAGAGAATTTTCTCACAAACTCCTTCATACAATGTATATGTAACAATAACACTTTTACACTTTATTGTCCTCAATACAAAGTACATTGCAAATTAATTTGTGCTCTGGGCACCCGGCAGCCATTTAAATAGCTGAGTTGACTGATGTAACATAGCCTTGTACTGTTTGCGTGGGAGTTCATCATTAAGATACCCACATAACAGTGGGATTTTGTCAAGTGCTTCTCAAATACAAGAATGGTACTTTCATGTCGAACAAACGCAATCACCATCAAAGTTGGTGTTATGTCCAGTAATTATAAGATCAAAGAGTAATTCATTGTTATCCTCGTCAAATGAGAAATTGTCATTACACTCACATGTTATAACCTAAAGCTATAAGTAGACATTGAAGCATAGATATTTCAACAAAACAGAGCCATTAGACTCACAGTGGAAATAATTCGTGTTAAAGGGCCGTTTTACTTCTTGTAAAGCTGTTTCCTCCATTGTCTCAAACACGATCTAACGACCAAAGACCTAACATCAAAGAGATTATATATAGTTATAATATTGAATCTGCTTTATGGACTACGAGACAGTTTGTGATGATAAATAATAAAGATAATTTGAAATCTGTTAATATTCCGCAAAGGTGTACAAACAGCCCTATATTTGTTTTGTAAACGGAAACGAAATGTCAACGCCACCTACATGTGTGTATGTAGCAGTGACTAAAACAATGTTAACAACAAACATTCATCATTAAATCAACAAAGTTTTATTTGGTTTGGAAACCAAATAATTATATCCCCAAGTCGTCTTGTTTGTTGTACACAGCACAAAACCATTACAGTAGCTAATGAATGATTCTGGACCTCGTTTGCCCACACAGATGTTAGACCAACAATGTCAATGTTGTACCAGCCAGTATATTTGTTATACTTTTATTCATCATCGCAATTGCTATAAAACTGTGTAACCATTGGCTGACTACCATTGTAGAAGCTAACGTATTGTTACTAGTACCTATCATCACAATGTATGCTAAGAAATGTATATTTAATTCACCTATTGTTAATATTGTATGATAACAATGTTCATCTTATCTTATGTTATTTTATCTTATCATTAGATAAACTCTTACCACGCAATTACTAACTTTTAATGCTTTTACGTGTTTACCTGTTTATGATGTTAGTGCTTATTGAAATGTGATATGTGGTAATTATAGTGATTTCTGTTGTATGTGAATGATGCACAAAATTCCTCGGGGATAATAAAATATAATGTTCTCTAATCTACTTCATCTTTTGAAATATTTCACAAAGCAGATTAACAAACCCTTTTGATCAAAACATACAAGAACCAGAGTAAAGTGCATTACTGACATGGTCAAAATTCGTATCTGTCGAGTATTGTCAATAGGTGCAAATAACTAGCATTTCCATGTTGATAAATAGGCTTTACAATCTTTGTAATCCACTCGAGATTTCTTTTTTTGCACTATTGTGTGTCAATTAATTGCAGTCTTCTTTTAAGTTACGTTAACACATAGGAGATAACTGATAAAGGCTCAATCTGTGTTGATTGAAGGGTGTGAGTGATTAGTTTGTCACTTTTTCGTCACATGTAAGGGATTACATAATGTACTGAAGTGGTTATTAAACTTTATGAAAAGGTAACTGTTGTGTATTAAGGTTATAGACAGTCGAGACAGTCCGTCATGAGTTAGGCCCCTTGGTGAACTCTCTTCACTGTTCGATCAGAATGTGAATTAAAGAAGCACATGTTGACAACCACCATTGAACTCGTGTTGTCCTTGCTGGTCTTTACAGCACAATGAGAGGGATATAACAGTTACAATAAATTTGCATGCGATATTGTTGTCACGCTACTTGGAGATTGGCACTTGAGCTTTATCAACCCTTTTTAGGTTTCCATGTATGAGCTTACTTCTGATATTAGGCCAATTAAGGCCATTAATTTGAAAATACACACATGTAGTATTACTACAATTACTTGCATAAACGTATGTAAATGTTAACTAATATACTTATGACCCTGACGAGTCAATCAATGTGGGTACTTCAATGACCAGCGCGTTTCAAAATCACCGTGTTGTTGTCTTCTCTTGTCAATGGCCACAACGGGAAAAATAAGCTAAGCCTGCTGCATAACATAAGACAATGCTATTCACTGGCGTCACATAATGTAAATTATTACCCTGTAAGAATTGTATTTCGGTGCCGCTACCAAGCGCTGCGTGCGACCGTATAGGTCCGTACTACCTTTGTTTAGGTACCCATTTAAACAGATGGGTGGACTGAGTGCAATGTGGATGAAGTGCCTTGCCTGAGGACAAAATGCAGTATGATACCCAGGCCACAAACTAATGGTGATTCCGGGATTCGAACACGATCGATCACTACACAACTTTGCTCCTTTATATAATTACATATATACATCATCATGTCCTTTATTGTTCATGCAATTTAAACGTAAAATGGGATGATGCTATTTGCAATTTACTATAAATAATGAAAGACCATTGCAATCCGTTGATGCAAGTCTTGGAGGGACATTTAGAAGAGGAATACTTTAGACAACTAGTTTTCTGGGAACATCTTCTTTATTGTTAAGAGACACTCATTTCTCCATCAGGTGTATGTGGGGTTCCTAGGATTTGCCTTCGATAGGAACTTAGTCGTAAGAGAATTATGGCTTCATTTGGTCACGTGGTGTTATAGGTTAGATTGGTAAATAAATCCCAAGTACATGGTTGATATATTCCTTTGATTGCAGTTAACTACGGGCTTTTATCTTTGGATTCGGATGCACAGGCAGCAATGGCGCAAATCACCATGATAAATAAGGGAATAAATATGGAAATAAAATAGAGTAGCTACAGTTACAAGCGCAGTATTTCATTAACATCATTAACACTTACATCCATCTTTGTATGAAGACAGCAACTTATATTAAACACATATGGAATTCAATTACAAAAATATATGAAAAATAATAATTTATATGTAATATTTAATTTATCTTTGTGTCTCAATTCTTAATAAACTAACAATTAAGCAAAACAGGAACATGCTATACTTTATAAATGCCGAATACGACTCGAGTAATGTTCCTATCCGCCTCGTAATCGGGTACCCGGTTACCCGTTTCAGCTCTATGAGCTGTATATTTTAAGCAAATAGGCATCAGCTGCCGAAACGAGAAAAAAGCATGTTCATCCAGTGTTCATACGTAGACGCTGGTGAACAATTCTGTCATGTACTTCATCATTACATGCTGTGCTGGAGTCGTTTCATTATTCTGTAACACAAAATATGTCCATCGCTCATTGCAGGTCATTGTAGAACATGCTTTTACAGATGATGAAGCAACCAATAGCTATGCATTACACTTGGTTTAATCAATGTCAAATATGTGTACATACATGAGTGAGTGGGTGAGTTATTGTTTAACGCCACTTCGGCAATATTGCAGCGGCAAAATCTTATATATGTGAAATTGTGGGAAAATTACGTATGCATGTTATTCAAATTTGTCTGCTTTTCTTAAAGCACTGAAACACACAAATTCGTGAGCTGAAGACGGTACAAACGTGCGTGACAAGATTCCAAATCCAGTGGAGATTATGTTCAGCTTCATAGCAAAGTGTTAATGGTTTTGCAAAAGTAAAACTTGATACCGTCATCAATTGGCCTCACTTGATTAGGGATATCTCAAAAAGGTTAACTAGATTATTGGCACATTTTTACACGAAAAGATGCAGGGAGCTAGACTTCAGTGACAGTTGCAATATTTTCACAATAACACATTCTTCACGGACACTGCGGCAGAGATTATGTCGTCTTAGTGACCACCGCTTGTACAAGAAACATGTCCAATTTTTTCTTTGTGAAACTGTGACACTTAGTGTAAAGATTAGTATGTGAACCAATTTGCGGTGTTCGTATAAATTGAGACATGGAATTCAACATTATCATACAGAAGGTAGCATTAAAGGTCCATCCATTGTGTTGTTTGGGGTCACATATTCCAAACGTTATAAATTGTGTAACTTTATCGAGAAGTACCGACTCTTACCGAAAACTACCATTTTGATGATAGTCGACATAGTATATTGACGATATGAAGGGAACAGTTGTTAGTTCTGATCGAAAACCGGACAATGTAACGTCAATGAGTCAAAAGTAATTTTGGAATCTTATATTAAAGAGACAAAATAACAAATTTGGGTTGATAATGTTGAATTGGTCATATAACTTTTGTACATGCAAATTGATGCTACTCGATTTTAATTGGAAATTAGTATGTTATATATTATGCGATTTAGGATGAATATGCAAGCTGAGTGAATTTTTTTGTATTGTAAACAACACATATGGTAGAGGATTATTAAGCCAAATACAAAAATTATGAAACACAATGGATGCACCTTTAACAAGAAAGAGATCATTTCGGTCAACACAGTTATCACTGACAATTATCTATTAATGGTAGTATTTATACTCTACATGGCATAGCTACATTGAGAATATCAATTCATAACTAATCTAATGGCAATGAGTGATGGACATGTGATGTGTGACGGAATAATTAAACGACTCCAGCATAGCATGAAATGATGAATACATGGCAGAATTTGTTTACCCATGTATGTGGGATGAAACTGCTTATTTTCTATTTCTTAAAATATACAAATTAAAGACACTAGTTGACAATGAAGATTAAGAGACAGAAGTATTTTTGTGTAAATATAGTGTTAAACCTTATAACTACTCTATCATTTTAGCTTTTATTTATTAAGACAAAAACAGGAGTGAAATCTTTAGACTTGTGCCAGGTTAAGCAATATTTGGAAACAAATCAGAACTAGTTTAAATGCGCACTTGCGAGTTGACAGGTACCTCATATGGCAATTTCAGAATATCCAATCCATCCTTATCAGTTCAATGATAGGCCTACACACGCTCTGCAATAACGCTCTCGTCATAAATAACATTCTCTGACAGATACCTGAACTACTCAACGGGTTAGCAAACATATCCATCACTCTACAGAAACACTACACGCATGTTTCCAATGGAAAATATGCAATTTGATGGGTTCGTGGCAAGTTAGAGAGGTGGTACATGAATTGATACTTAAACTAATGCTATTAAATTGGGGTTGTCATTGTGCGTAAACAGCCTGGCTGACAATTATGACAACATGGTCTTCCACAGTATCAACTGCTTCGATCTGTGTTCGTAATATTCTGAATGAGGTGTGGTGTATTTCATATTCTGGCTGTGTAATGTACCAGATTTATTCGTGGATTCAAGGAAACTTAATACTTTGTATGGAAAGAGACCTTTATACAGAAATGAATATGTTGTTTAATGGTAACTAGTGTTGAATTAACCAATTATTTCAAAGTATTCTTCAATGCTGTTGCCTGATTATCCCGAACTATGTTAATAACACATTTCGAAAAAATAGAAGAGAGTTTTACAATGACATGAATGGCATATATCTGTTTCTGACCTACAGACTTTAAGCATTTTTAGGTTATATCAAAAGATGTTACATTAATGATATCTCCAAAGTATTTTTAAAACATAAGTCATTTGATATAGCAATTTTGGAAGGTATTTATAAAACTTAAATAAACATAAATAGCCTTCGATTGTGAGAATAAACACATTTGTAATAGTATTAGTATTTGCATAACTCTGGTCAAATCTATCAATATATTTATCTGATTATGTGAAATTCTGATGGATCAATCAATTTGTATTCCCACTGTACTCAAATAGCAGCTTGACAATAAGCATCCCAATCACCATGTTAATGTCCTCAGCTATGGATGGGCCACAACATGCCACTTGACAGATTACCAACTTAAAATGAAAAGTTCCGTGCAGTACAAGTGCAATTAGAACGGATTTTAGAGGAACACCACAACCTATCTTCTACAACTTATATTGATACTGGAATTACACTATTGCTTGTTTTCATGTGTGATTGTGTTCCTCTTCTTAGATGAACATGATTGAGTGTGTTCGTAAATAGATCAGGTAAACTTTGGGTTGTTTATACTAGTTCAGCAACACAGGCATGTACTTTGTCAGTGACATGCACAAGTCTACATCCTATTCTTAGATAACCGATTCACTAGCCTGACATGTTGTAAAAATGTGTCTGAGCCGAAGGCAGGGTTTACATTTTCAAATCATTCGGAGCTATATTAATATATTTAATAATATTTTAAACCTATAAACATATAAAGTAAATTTAGAAACTTTACATGTTTGAAACTAATAACGAAATCTAGTACCATAATGTTACAATACTCACTTTTTTCAAAGACAATGTTAAAATATCTGACCAATATCGAATTCATCTTTACATTCTGAGATTCATTGACGTGGATACATGTTTTCTTCGAATAAAAAAAAAATCACTTGACATCTGTATATGTTGTTTCAGCAACTCGTAAAATTCTGTAATTTTATCTGTATTATGAATTAAATTTGCATACGGAGTAGGATTGGAACCCTAAAACTGGAGCTATGAGAGACCAATACATTTCTCTGTATTTTATTGAAAAACCCATGTTTCAGAAGCAACAACAAGAAAGTCTTTATCTGACTGTAAAGTGTTTTTCACAAAACAGTTAGAGAAATGTTTTTAAGTCTCCTACCAAACACCTTAACTGAAGACAACGCCTTAGGCACTTTATTTATCATATTTTAGACAGATTTATGTCATGGAATTCGAAAACGTAATTAAGTAATTAAGTATGAAGGAACCCTTACCTCATTGTCACCAAAATACCACGATTCAAAACACCTCACTTACATAAACAACCTTTTGTGAAATATTTAAGGATTGAATGGAAAATTGCAGTACTGTATGTGACAGTTTATTAGAATGATATCAAATATATTGATTCCTTCTGTGTGTTTATTTTTATATGAAATAACCAAACGACTAAACACTGGTGTTCATTGGTTATGTAGACTCAATATATGTTCAAATATTGTCAAAGTGAAATGTGCTTCGGAGATTTTAAACAATACGACAAGTAACATTATCAACAAACACATATGTTTAATCAAGCTTGTCACGTAGATATGTGATACCATCCAGTCATAGGCATTACAGAAACAAATCTTAGCTTTCAGAAACAGAAGGAAAAGGTTGTATCCAATATGTCTTTTTTTCGACAAAGAGATTGGGCACTAGTACCAGTGAGCCATTGGATCCAAAAATATAGCCAAGAAGAAAACAATATACGTAGTACTTCGTTCTTGCAATTATACCGTTATGGGCTGAGTCAATTGTCACGAACACCACTTGTGGGAAGCTAGAGACAGACAAAACGCCCTAGGCCTACTTCCGATGACGTCCTTCTTTAAGACGTTCAGCCATTTAATAACACAATTTGCCGTTATAGAATCTGTCAGTTTCGGCGCGTTTGTCGCTCCCTAAAGTTAATCATACAACATAAATTGCTTGAAATATGCTAGACACATGGTTTATGAGTAAGATCTGCTAATTTATTTATTTTTTACTTTGGGCATAAATTATGGTTGTGATAAGCACAAACAGAGTGGCGGACCAATTCTATATTTGCAATGGAATAGTTAATCATGCTTACAAAATAGTTACATTACAAGGAAGGCGATTTACATTTCGTTTGGATAGTTCAAAGTTATTATTCAGGTATATTTTCTAATAGAGTTAGAACTCCTTCGGAACTCATCGGTGGTATAAAAGCTTTAGTACACTAGCAAGAATCAGATGACAACTAGTGACAGCTATAAAAATTCATGCAACCTCTATGCAATTCTGATAGCGTCAGTGTTTACACTTGTGTAGAAGTTATCCAAATAGAAAACCTAATTGGATTACATTTGTACAATGAAAGCAAGGTAAGAAAGCAAACATGTAGATCATATGAATGAAAACGATTCAGTTCTTCACACAGCGTGTATCCCTCCAGTTATGATCAGACTGTTTGAAATGTCAACACAACTCAATCAGCCTTGTTCAAGTACCACTTCATAACAGAAGCCTAGAGCGACAATGACGACGTGGACAACACTGGCTGTGTATCACAGCGGAATCAGGTGGTTAACTGTGAACCATGTCAAGCTTCTGGATTTGTTCAACGGCTGTATTCAGAAGTATTGATTATGCACTGGATCTCAAGAATTTGAAGAGTACACTTGTACAGTCTCAAAGGTGAATTTCATACGCATATCAATACACTTAACCTCAAAAGAAACATATGTTCAACAGTGTAATAAACAAAATACTGCTGCTGGAGTGAGTCGATTCTGAATGCCTGTTTTTGGGACATGGTATGTAAAGAGCTGCTCGCAATTTCATAAAATACTTTTATTTTTATGTCTGGTCAAGTACATTTAGGGTTTTGAAATCGATTTTCAAAATGGTTTTGGCCATAATGTGTAGCGATTGAATGTAATTTCTTAAAATGTTGAAATCTAATTAAGACAGTTTGTTGCCGACATACAGTGGAAACCACTAAAGTACAAACCTCTTAACTCAAAAAAGCCTGATAAGTAAACACTTTTCTTTTTGTCCCGACAAATTCTTTCAGTAATTATCACTAGTCCGGTTACCTAAAATCGGATAAGTAAAATAAACTGCTTAAGTAAACACTTTCCCATGGTCCATGGATGTAAATTACTCAACAAATGAAACCTGATAACTAAAATCCCAATCAGAACATGATCAGCGCGTCTTTACTGAAGGCTGTCATTAAACAAGGCAAACAAGCCCCTTTTGACTCTCCTATCTTGTCTTAAAATGCGTGTTTCTCAGAATTATGAACAGATTATGTTTTGAAATTTCAAATTTACTTTAGTTGCAATTCTGAAGATATGGCGTATCTCTGTTTGTGTCGAGTTTATCACTGTTTGATTGAATTACAATTTTGTTTATCATGTATTTTGAATGGGGACGTCTCTTTTGGGGCTTGGTGTATTCAAGTGCCAATTATATACTGTAAAAAGAACTGCTATGATATCTACGTAAACAGTGATATATGAGTATGAGTATCTATTGCATGGCAATGCAAATCGGACTATTCACTTATATCAACATACCATAATACCTAAACAATAATACCTATCAATACGTTTATTTTGAATATTATCATCATTACAATAGTTCCCTTTTTGACGTCCATGTTTTTAAAATAATGTAAATACTATTTATATAAATACCCAGGGATGGTGTTACATAGCCACAACCTTTTTTTTTAGAGTGAAATGGATTTTTTTAACAAACCAGCGTATGAACCCTGAAAACAGGACAAACACAGGACACTACCTTAAAGAGAAATCATGTGAGATTGGGTATGGATTCTTCAGTTTCAAAAAAGTATGCAAGGAAAAACATTTTGTTTCTTTTCCTAGCTTGAAACCTTCAGAACAGGTTTACTAAAGCATGTCATAGAACTTGCATAAACGGCATTTAAAGGCAGTTGAATTGCAAACTGAATCAGATAATATAGATATTAAATGTTCTTTCTGCAGAATAATATGAACGCTTAATATTGAAATATGATTCCTAGTCAGATCAGACATATATTTGTAAGAGTAGTCCTTTGAACAAAGATGAAAGAATTGCAAATATTGGATAAAATATATAATTATTTGGTGTACAACTTTGGCTAGATGGTACGATGGGGGTGGAAATGAGGGGGAAAGTAGAAAAGAGTAGAAAGAAATGGAAAGAGCTAGGGAGAGAGAAGAAATGAGTCTAAATGTGCTAAATAAAGTATACTACATTGAACAAATTGGTGAATGATCAACGGATGAAATCAACTTCCTACCAAGGTATGAATAAATGTGCTAGTAATGAACCAGGTCATAAACATTGAAAAATAAACTCTTCAGACTACATATATAGCATTAGATTGACGCAAATTCCTAAATATCGTCATTTAAAATGAGATGAAAAAATCTGGTGAATATTTCACATGTTCTCCTATTGAGGAACTTTGACAGTTTGATCATATGACAACATCAATACTCCTTTGAAAGAAAAGGTATCATATATGTCTCTAATTTGACATGCAGACCTACTTATTCAAACCCTAATATGGCACAGGTGGTAAATATATAGGTGACTTCTATTAATTTCACAAATGCATCTTAGAGAAAGTGACAGATTTGACAATTTTCAGAGATAATAGCGCTCCACTTGGCATAGCATGACATTTATTTCGTAGGTACAATTTTTATTACAGATATTATCACACCTCAATTCTATAATGAAAGGCATGTATACCAAGATATATACAATGTGTCATTTCTTGGTAAAGAGTTATGTTTGTGTCAATGATACATGATAACGTTTTATTATATGACAAGCAATGTATTACTGTAATTAATCAGTGAACTTAACTGTCTATCAAACTACTGTACAGTGAAAATAACTTATTTTCACTGTTACATCTATAACAATTATCTGATGTACCGAATTGGCTTATGACGTCACATTGTTACTGTGGTGACGGTATTTTCTCAGCAGTCGCTCAACATGAAAACAATCCTGTTCTGGTGTTATTACAAGGATAAAAGCATACAATATATAGAACATCTGTCAATATTTGACAAATCTCGTGATCTTCTACTTCACTCGATGAGATAAACATGGTATTAGTCAAGAAAATATGTATATGGGACGCCTAAGACGCAATCATAGGTTATTTAGCATGTGTTTATCTCATATTTAATTTAGTTGCGTTAGATACATTAAATATTAAAGGAGGTAGCCAAAATGGCTCTGTTACTACTTAATGCGAGAACAAATATCGAATCATGTAATTATTTAATGTATTTTCCATACATC
Source organism: Gibbula magus (assembly GCA_936450465.1). NCBI lineage: Eukaryota > Metazoa > Mollusca > Gastropoda > Trochida > Trochidae > Gibbula > Gibbula magus. The sequence goes on along the minus strand of OW388306.1, from coordinate 40,220,479 downwards.
TTAATGATGTAAAATAAGGTTATGTGATTATCATACCAAATAGCACATGGATACTACCTTTAAAATCTCATCTGTATTGAAAATATAGAAAATGCAATGACTAACAATGGCATTGGTTCAAGCAGATTCGATGTTTTATCAGCTTAGTTCAGATTCATGTACATCACACTAATTGGACAACTTATATTATATGGATTTGTTTTCGTCAGAGGAGAGGTGAGTAAATGACAATAAGGCTCGTTTCCAGTAAGAATAGAATGATGATTGCATTTCATGGTAGGAAATGAAAGGAATTGAATTTGTGGATAACAAGCCTGCACCTTCATTACGTTAGCAGAAGTAATCAGACTGCAGATTAGTTCAGATTCTTGAGAATGAGGCTGGTTTTTCAATGTGAAGTGTCGACCAACAGTTCGTCAGGAAATTGAAACAATGCATGACTGATGTTTCAAACTCTATTCACACTGGCTGCCTAATGATTTATTTACAGCAGGCCAATTGAGATCGATGATTATTATGACTTTTTGTCTTTTTGTCAGAAACGACACGTTGTTTACATTTGCAACTGTCATTTGATTGGGTACCTGCTGTGATATGTAGCTAGGCATAATTTGAATTTTCATTCTAGTAATGTTTCACTACACTACTGTAATATTTGCATTCAAAACATTCTGCGTGTTTGGTTTCCACGAACAAGTAATGTTAAACTGAATGTTTGTTTTAATGTGAGGAATTTCATTCTTTTGAGCGAATCGATGAACGTTTAATAACTGCCTTTCAACAAAAAGTCACTAGTTACAGCAGTTTGAACCTTCATAATGAGACATTTTGGAAAAAGACACATTTTAAAAAGTTGCTTTCTGACGAAATTCAATATGTATTACTGACACCTCTTAACCATAGAGAATAATCAAATTAAAATTAACAAAATAAAATAGAAAAGGTCTCAAATTAATTTACAAATCGTATGAATATAACCTTTTTGTCATTTACTGTCAATATTGTTGAAAACTGTAATTTACTTACTTCAATATTTTGTATGATAAAATATGTTTTAATGTGTGAAAGTTGGTAACAACATTTTTATTTCGTCCTCTGAAACCGTATGCTAATCGCATAATCGCATAGCTCAGGAAAAAAGTTATTTTGGGGTATAAAAAAGTACCATTGCAACCTCGCTACAGTCATAATTTCTTAAAATCTCAAAATGAAGTATTTTTCATTGATGAAATTGGTCATAACATATCCTTTCTTTCTTTGTTAACTTTTAATGTATTAAATTTATCCTAATATTGTCACATCATCATGGCATTTTGGAAATAATGAGGACAATTCGTGTCATCACAGGCATATCGACCTGAAATAAAATAGGTCTATTGGTTGTGACAGTACCAGATAATCAAATCATCTGAGTATATAGTGTGTACCAGTATGGCTTCAGCATCACACAAATAGTCAATTAGGAGAACTGATTACTTATTATGCTATTATGTGTATAAGCCATGTGAATAAGTAACTTATTTGCAGAAACTGAACGTGTCAACATTCTCATTAATACAAGTTTCATTCGTAAATAAAAGGATTACACACATGATTATTATTTCTTGTCTGAGATCAAGCAATATATCCTACAAGCTATCTTTGTGCAATAGATTTTGCTAGTAGACTACATGACATCACAATGCTTTTACATCATCGACATCACAATTCTATGACGACATTAACCCATTTATGAATATCGTCCCATTTTTAGGTACTTGTTATTCAAGGTAGAGAATTAGGAGATAAATCCATTCTGTTTAATATTTTGGGGTTGTATGTTGTGCATTTTTTACCCCTAAATTTAATTTCAAACCGAGCTTGCGAGTACAAAACAGAATGGATTTATCTTCATTCTAACATGACTAATTAGGAAAATAATGAGGAACTCTTTCGTCTTGCGCCAGAGCGCTGTGCTTGGGTCAAACCAGTACAGACCGGTTTCACTCGCCTGCGACCTTTCGGCGCAGTTCACTTTTCAAAGAACATGCTTCAATCAAAATATCAAAACAAAGACTAAAACTTATTTCAATGTAACTTATCTTTATTCAATTGATGATAATATCAACAGAAAACCCATGTTGGAAGTCATCAGACTCACAGAAGCGATTTTCAAGTAAATACATAGTCCGACCTATCTCCCCTACAAGGTCGACAAGGACCAATCCCATTCAAGGGGCGCTACTCTGAAAGTACTAACTACAAGCGAATAGTTTGAGACTTGAAGAAAGCCTGACAAGAACGCTTTTTGTGTCATGGTTGAGGACATCGTGGAAGGAAATGGGGTCATTTGGGATTGTGAACTGGAGGCACTGGGAGAATTTTGCAAAATAGAGGAATAACGCCGCTTCTCTTCATTGGATGAATCGCTGTTGTATGAAGCGAGTGACTGTTTTTCATGATTTCACGCGATTTTGCGCTAGCATGTGACAACAGAGTGACAGTTGTGGCACGGACACAATGATTGGAATATATTTTATTCAGGAGGCATCAATGTCGTCAAAATTTGAATTTTCCAGAATATCAACAAAATCGCCGATGTATAAATCTGTTTGGATGTAAACAAAAAGTTCACCGAGTGCTTTTTTGTATACGTCCGCGGAGCAATGTGAATCGGTCGCAAATATTTAGAGGTGATTATCGGTAAAATAATTACTCCAAAATTGATACGAGGAACCAATCAGAAAGCAGTATTTTCATTCTAAATATAGTGTCATGTTAGAATGTAATATGGAGGTGAATGAAGCTGGATAACATGCCCAGTGGTTGAGGTATTCATTTTATTTTTAGAATTTTTTGTAAAAATCATGACCACTTCCGGTGACTTGACAATTCACATGCCAAGATGTCGCTGTTTGATGAAGGATAGAATTTTTCTCAATCAACATTTGGATTTTAAAAGTTAAATTTATTGTAATTAGATATTTTTATCTAAATATAGAATGATGATAATGACACACTTCAATTTTTTTTCATACTCGTTTTCGGACTAAAATACTAAAATGCAATACAGTTAACCATTATTTGGTAAATGTCTGGGATTGGGGTGGTGTTTTGAATAGGCTATATGGGCACTTGCATATGCATGCTTTTTCAATTTCAGCTCTCAGTAATTTAGTCACACGAATAACAGAAAATGAAGAACTGGACCTGCTTTTTTAGGATGATGTGGAAAGTACCAGCATAAACATGGAACAGAACAAAGCTGTAAACTTTTATTAGAATACGGTTTCATATTTCGGTCATTTTGGCACCATACAATTCATCAAAGGGTCGGATTCAAGATGTTCGATCTTAATTTTAACTAGGTATCTTTTGAACCTTCTGAGCACCTTCAGCACCTTATAACCTTCCTGGAACTGTGATGGTGATAGCATGGACAGGTATGGGAGACTCTGCTGTACTGGACCTGGTGAGTGAGCTACCACAGAAGATGTTCCATACGTACAATTTCCTTACATCCTTGCAATTACTGGCTCTAAGCACTAAGAATAAGGATTTTCAAGCAACAGGATTCAGAATTTCATTCTTGAGAAATCTGCTTCCATGAAAAACAGCTCTAAAAGTAGATCCTTTGAGTTTCGTAGGGTCACAAGTACTTCTACATCCTATGGAATGACTTCCCTTTACATGGCAAGAGGGGGGGGGGGGGGGGGGGGGGGGGAGATTTCATCAGGATTGGCAACAATGAGGGCAGTGCCTAAAATCAAATCAAAATTAACTCTTGACATCGTTATGTCCAATGTGATAAAAGAGACCACACATGATCCAGTTCCCTGAATGACACCTTTGTTCCAAATATGTTTCAAGCTCTGTGCCATTGACAACCGTGAAAAGTGAAAATATATGACGAGGGACCATATTGGTTTTTAAATATTTTAATAACATTAAATGTTTACAGATTATTTTCTGCATAACATGTACAACATTAATATTCCTGAATGTTTACGGCACTTGAATGAGGCACCTGCTTAATGGTGATGTTTCCCTGAATCATTTGTTCAGTTATATAGTTACTGTACAATAACTTATAAACAGATTCAAAGATTACTGGATAACTTTTGTAACAAAATTTTGTTTGTTTTTGACAACACTGGATAACTGATATAAGCAGTCACATTTGATAACATTTAGAAAAGGTTCTGCTGCAAACTTAGCAAAAATATCTTTTTATTCAAATAAACTAAATATTTTGTTACATTTTAGCACACAATATTTACTCAGAAAATCCCTAGAAAAACTGACCCAATTTCATTCATTTACTCAAACAAAACATTCCATGTGTTGCTATCGCCATTGTATGCCTTGCACAGAGTTCAAAATTATCCTGTACCCTTTCGTGCATTACTTCCCATGTTTTGGTCGCACTTTTTACATGTAAAGAAATTATGGACACATTTATTTAACGATTAAATGATACCCCATTCCTTTCATTGTGTGACAAAATGATGTAGCTCATGAAAAAAATCTCGTGCATATATGGGTTAACATGATGACATCACAACGATATCTCCGCATTGGAAGTGGAATAGCACTGCTTTGTTCAGAGATGTCTAATCATTACACTGCCACAATATGATATGCCTCTTTAGCAATTTTCTGGTTAATGCGCATTCTTTCCAATATTACTGTTTGCAAATGAAAATACGTTTATATAACATAAATTACATTTCCAAGAGGTGTATCAACTTGTAACATTGGTTTCTTCCACTATTTACACGACATGCATATAAATGGTTTGATTTTGGCATATGAACTAGGGAAATATGATTCGTTTGAATAGACTTGAATGGATGAAAACGTCAAATGATACTTGTAGAAAATTAGCTCTCACATAGAACATATGCTACTTTGTGGCTTCAAACAAGCATCTTTGTCACGATCAGAGAGGGATAATTTGTTCATTTCTTCCTGTCTTTCCAATGTCTGATTTTACTAAGAGAATGCTGAGTGGAAAGCACAGCGGGCGTTGAAATCATCGTTATTGTTATTGTCCTCATGGAATAATTGAACGTCCTTGCCAATATGTAGGTTAATTAGGTCGTGTGGTCTTATATAAGAACGTCTCTTAAAAATCCTTGGTCAATGTGTGGAAAATATAATGAACAATAGGAAATGATATTTTATTGAAATAAACACTCGTCATATCATTTCTTGTGGGTTTTGTCATTTGTCATTTGACACTCTTAAAAATCTAAAAATGAATAACGACATGAAATACATTTTCAATTTTTGTATTATACCATTGGTCACAATTTAAGCACAAATACTGTGAATTATCAATGACTGTTATGCCATGTCTCTAGGTATCTCATCCATATGGAACAGCAGTACATCAGTAGATCCTTTACATGTACATGTCTAATTTGGGTGTAGGGAGACGTCAGTAGATCCATATCACGTATATATCTGATTTGAGTGTGATGAGACGGAAGCCCTAATAGTTTCAGATGATGTACTAATCTACTTGAGTGAAGGTGATGCAGATTCGAATACTATTACGTTTCTGCTCCGGTTGAAGTGAGCATGATGTGATTACGTTACAATATGCATAGGAAGGCCCAAAGACGAGTCCAGACAACGTATTGACACAGTGCTCTAACGGTTAGGTTTCTTACTTACCCAACATATCTATTTATACATGATACTTAATTGTCAGGATATGTGGGGACCCGGGAACTAGAACACTAGGTAGAGCATCCGCTCATCACCCAGAAAGTTGAGGTTCGATTCGAGGTCACGTCATACAGAATACTCAAAATTTGTTGCTTCCCTGATGGACACTCAACATTTTCAGGAAAGAACAATGCTTGAACTGGCCCTTAAATGTGGCTGCCACATGCCAAGGGAATTTCCAACTTACATTGTACTGAGGACAATAAAGTGTTATTGTGTTATTATCACACGGGGCTATTCAAGGAAAAGCAATCCCAAATAAACTGAGTTTTAATGAATCTCCTTTTTTTTCAATCATCTGTATGTATATTTTACAATTTATATGATATATGATTCCATTCTTGTTCTATTCTATCACCTCAGGGGGAAAGAAAAAGACAGAAAACTAACGGAAATTAGATGTTGTTTACTCATTACAATCAAATCAAGATGAATAGTAATGTGAAACGTTAGGTTTATTCAGTTCATATGAGAAAGTAGTTGGAACATCTGGAACAAATCAGAGTAAATCGTGTTGCAATTATGTACCTCCCTTTCATAGATGTTCTGGGGTTTATTTTCAAAATTCTACAAGATTACTATGTTGTTTATCTAAAGATGTATCAGTATGTGTCACATTTAAAAAAAAAATGTCATCAACATTACAAATACCACTGCCAATGGTAAAATACGATATACATTACGGTTTTATAATGGAGATAAACTAAAACTTTCAATGAATAAATCAAACCAAACAACATAAATTTCACTTTCTCGTTTTGGCTCAATCACAACATTAAATATTGAAGACAATGGGATCCATATGTATATTGTGCAGAGCAATCCTATCAAATGTCTTATATTAAAAGAAAAATTATACTAAAAATGCTTACAAATAAATGTTTCATTTACAAACTCAATTGTTCACGATTCAAGCTGATAAGAGATAATGCTTCATGTAACCTTATACGAGACATAGCTAGATCTATATGGTTCTTTGGCTTTTTTCAATGGCTGGAGGTAAACTATAATAATGTTTCCTTTTCAGACATAGTGATTGACTTTAGATATGATACATGTCTCTATTCACAAACGAAGTCACATATTATATACTCGTCACATAACACCATATAGTGGAGACGTTTGAGCTGTCATTGCTGGTCTGTTTTCCGTGTAGATTATTCCTTATAAAGGTCATGTCTTGGAAATCTACTCTCCATATTTCCCCGTGTACAGACTGATGATCATAAGATATTTAAGGGTCATCTCAACATGGGGACATCTGACCACACGATGATTTTTCTTCTGTTGTTTTCATCTCTTCAACTGTTTGATTGAATTCACAATTCTCGCTGATTCAAAAACATTTTTTTTATCTGTTCACATATAAAGTATTTAGTAACTGAAATAATTGATATAAGATGTTGGGAAATCAACACGATGATGACTGTTAAAAATGTTCTCTGAAAACAAGATGACAGTTAACTATGTTTAATCATCGTTAACTGTAAATCGGTTTTATTTCTCAAATATTAGATATACTGTACACAACAAATATATGCTGTTCTGTCTTTTATTTACGGTTGTTGAGAATAAAATGAAAGTATGAAGTGGAAGAAATGAAGTACTGTCATCAACCCTACTCATTCAGAAGGACAGGCTATGTAAAGATGTTTCTACGGATTTTGTTTGAAAGACTTCCTTGCATTTGACGTTGATATACATTTAAAGCTGTTATATTTCCTTTCTATGCAACTTATTTTCAATCACAGAATGTTTATCTCCTAACTGATTTAACTGTTAGATTTGCAAACTGCAATTGAAATGGGAGATCACATGAAGGCAAATAAAATGCTCATGAACATCCTTACATGAATGCTCGCTTAATACAGGTTCACATACCCTGTCATAACAGGGAAGCATGTCTTTAAATGAGACAATCCTTATAAATCAAGAGTTGACTGGTCATTGAGAAAAGCTACCTGACCAGACTCATCACCATATCAATTTCACCACTGCACAATAACTTCCTACAATTTATACTGAATATTAGCATGTAGCATAAATATGATGTCATAACTAAATGTCATAAGAACATACGATTTGTATGGATAACAAATAATTCAATTTATTGTAAGGATAGAGGACATTTCGGGGAATACGATTACTCCTTTATCGGATGGAATGTAGGATATAACAAGTTGTTTATTACAAAATATCACAATGCCATGCTGTCGCCGTGTGTCTTCACAATAAAGATGTTCTAAATGCCTCTCCAGGATATGATGTCGTTGTACTTGAAACATTCAGAAATATCTGCGTTATCTGCGTATTTCAAAATAATGTCTGTGCAATATGCATGCAGTAATTAACACGTTTTGAAGTTATGATCATGCCAACAGTGATGATATATTGTAAAACACAATATAGTGTTGAAAACTCAACCAATTCAGTACGATTGTTATGATGAACATATTTATGATATATGTCATCAATGTTGTGTTCAAAGAAACAAGAAATGACAACCAGTAGATCACGTCATTGTACTGTGTAAACTGTTATTAAACTGCTAAAGATTGTCTCTATTGTCATGTCTGTCACATGAACAACACGATGTCTTGCATTTATACAATAATCTATATTTGTATGTGCATTGTAATATAATGTAGAGATGTTTCTACTGAAGATATAACAATGTTCTGGCACGTCTTATTGTAAGTGTTCAGAGACATTCGCCAGAAGTGTCAGCCCTTTTGTTGCTCTTCCCTCGAGACGGATAAGTAAGAAAAATACAATGTAACCTTTCTGACGATAACAATATAAAGTGCTTTCTAGGTCGAAAAACACACAAAAACTTAGGTATAAGCCACGTAAACATTCAATACTTGTTCTTTTTGACCACGCAAAGTTTATCGTTTTTCAATAAATGTCAAATGAACAGGACATGTAATTTCTTATCAAGTGCAACATGCCATCTAAACCATATCTTTACGTTTACAGGTTAGTTCATCCTTTGATCACATATGGGATAGTTATTATAAATCGTTGCTATTTTATTTAATGAATTAAACAAGTGGAAAATAAAGCTGGAAAAGACGACGGCATCGTCTAACAGAATAATGACTAATACAGAAAATGAAAGTCACATACACCTCGTCAGTAGTATCACTCATTTGAAAGTTAAGCATTTGTGAAACCTTTTAGGACGCAAGTTGAGAGCAATGTATCCTCTAATTCAAAAGTTAGTGTAGACCTTAGTAGTTTCTTCAATATTAATATGATTTGAACTGTCCTGTGTGTCTTTTGTAAAGAAACCTGCACACACTTATTTCATCTTATTATAAGTTTAGTTTTGTGAAACTTAGTCTGCTACAATTTGATCTTCACTTAAAGGGGCAGTAGCACGTTTTTTGCAAATTATATTTTTTCAAATTTCCCATTTATAATGATAATTTATGTCATTTATATTTACTTTAGAGGTTAAAGCATCTTATCAAACAAACCAATTATCCAAAGTAGTAATATTTCGAATGACAAACAACGATTCCCATGGATTTACATAACCATATACACTCATTTTTAACTTAATGGTGTTTTACTATTGGTGACATTATTTTCAAAAACATTTCATCAACTTATTTCAGCGAAAAACGTGCTACTGCCCCTTCATGTACAAATGCGATCTTGTATTATCCATGTTGTGATTAAAAGCTTACAAGACGCCATTTACACAGTTTGATGTACTTTTCATTGTACAATGTAACATGTGTATGAGATTGGAAGTCCAGTAATTCGTTGTGACAACATATAACGTGGATGGTACAGTATTTATGATTTATATATTAAACTTCTTCATTTGTAGAGAATTTTCTAAACAAAAATTTCATACAATGTATAAGTAATAATAACACTTTGACACTTAATTGTCCTCAATACAAAGTACATTGCAAATTCATTTGTGCTCTGGGCACCCGGAAGCCATTTAAATAGCTGAGTTGACTGATGTAACATAGCCTTGTACTGTTTGCGTGAGAGTTCACCATTAAGATACCCACATAACAGTGAGATTTTGTCAAGTGCTACTCAAATACTAGTATGGTACTTTCATGTTGAACAAAATTTAATGCAATCAACATCAAAGTTGGTGTTATGTCCAGTAATCATAAGATCAAAGAGTAATTCATTGTTATCCTCGTCAAATGAGAAATTGTCATTACACTCACATGTTATAACCTAAAGCTATAAGTAGACATTGAAGCACAGATATTTCAACAAAGAAGAGCCATTAGACTCACAGTGGAAATAATTCGTGTTAAAGTGCCGTTTTTCTTCTTGTAAAGCTGTTTCCTCCATTGTCTCAAACACGATCTAACGACCAAAGACCAAACATCAAAGAGACTACAATGTATATATAGTTATACTATTCAATCTGATTTATGGGACTATGAGACAGTTTGTGATTATAAACAATAAAGATCATTTTAAATTTGTTAATATTCCGCAAAGGTGTACAAACAGCCCTAATTTGTTTTGTAAATGGAAACGAAATGTCAACGCCACCTACATGTGTGTATGTAGCAGTGACTAAAAAAATGTTAACAACAAACATTCATCATTAAATCGACAAAGTTCTTATAGGTTTGGAAACCAAATATACTTATATCCTCAAGCCATCTTGTTTGTTGTGCACAGCACAAAACCATAACAGTAGCCAATAAATGTTTCTGGACCTCGTTTGCCCACACAGATGTTAGACCAACAGTGTCATTCTATTGTACCAGCCAGTATATGTTTAACAACAGTTAATTGTTATACATTTATTCATCATCGCATTTGGTTATACAACTTTGTAACCATTGGCTGCCTACCATTGTAAAAGCTAACGTATTGTTACTAGTACCTATCATCACAATGTATGCTAAGAAATGTATATTTAATTCACCTATTGTTCATATTGTTTGATAACAAAGTTCATCTTATCTTATGTTATTAAGGATTCAGCAATTTGCTGAATCCTTATTGTTATTGGCGTGTTTATTATTATTTCACGAATTTTGTTAGCAGGATTCAGCCAAAACGGCTGAAGCATATGCAACCACATTTTACATGCTGATAGCCCTTAATGTGGAATAGAACTGCGAAGCTTTTGGGCCAATACCCTCTAGCAAGTGGAGGTCCAGTTCGAATCCAAGTGTCCATTTTTAACATGGGGAAAATTTTTAAATGCACCTAGAGACTTGAAACTTTTTCTGAAAGATGCGTAATGTCAATGCGAGAAAAAAGTCAATCATAGCGAATTCGTGATTTAGTCGCCACCTTGATTTTTTAACTTTTTAAAATTTTCTTACCCCATGTACCTTTGCGGATACACCACTCCGAAGATATTTCACCTAAGAGCTGGAACTTTATTTATATATAGCTGACACATTGAGGAATAACAAGTTGTTTTTTTTCGGGAACTCCTAATACTTTTTTCACAGTGACCTTTCAAAGTCATGCAATTTTTTAAAACTGCAAACTTCAAGGGGACATTACTCAAATACGTACCCATCGAATGTTATGATTTTTTCAGGAGAGTAAGATTGGACTATGGTCTTTATGAATCAATAATAAAATCGGTCGCGAACAGTCATTTCCGGTCATAATATAGAAAAACTTTAACATAGGGAATTTTTTAAAATCAACATAGAGGCTTGAAACTTTTTTCAAAAGATGCGCAATAACAATACGAGCAATAGAGTAAATCATGACAAAGTTGTATCGTATGTGGTTTAGTCGGCGTTTTGATTTTATTTACAATTGTTTGATTTTGTCATGTTCATATTGGGTATAGATAGTTCTAGGGACATGCTAGAAACTTGTAACTTGTTTTTAAAAGATGTGCAATAACATTGTAAATATTGCACAATTCATTATATTTAAAATAATTGTATGATTCACTTGCTGAATTCTTTTATCGTCGCTTGCGACTATATTTTTATCTTATCATTAGATAAACTCTTACCACGCAATTACTAACTTTTAATGCTCTTACGTGTTTACCTGTTTATAATGTTAGTGCTTATTGAAATGTGATATGTGGTGATTATAGTGATTTCTGGTGTATGTGAATGATGCACAAAATCCTCAGGGGTAATAAAATAAAATGTTTTCTTATCTATCTCATCTTTCGAAATATTTCACAAAGCATATTAACAAATCCTTCATCCCTCATCAAAACATACAGGAACCAGAGTAATGTGCATTACTGACATTGCCGCGAAGGTCAAAATTCGTATCTGTCGAGGATTGTCAATGTGTTCAAATAACTAGCTTCTCCACGTGATACATGGGCTTTATAATCTCTGTAATTCACTCAAGATTTGTTTTTCGCACTATTGTGTGTCAATTAATTGCGATCTTCTTTGAAGCCATTTTAACACATAGGAGATAACTGATAAAGGCTAAATCTGTGTTGATTGAATGGTGTTTTATGAGTGATTAGTTTGTCACTTTTTCGTCACATGTAAGAGATGACATAATGTGCTGAAGTGGTTATTAAACTTTATGAAAAGGTAACTGTTGTTTATTAACGTTAAAAGTGTTGCGCTAACCTAGTTAGGACAGTCCGTCATGACTTATGCCCCTTGGTGAACTCTTTTCACTGTAAGATCAGAATGTAAATTAAAGAAACACATGTTGACAACCGCCATTGAAGTCGTGTTGTTCTTGCTGGTCTTTACAGCACAATAAGAGGGATATAACAGTAACAATAAATTTGCATGCGATATTGTTGTCACACTACCTGGAGATTGGCACCTGAGCTTTATCATCTGTTTTTAGGTTTTCATGCAATAGCTTACTTCTGATGTTAAGGCCAAATAAGACCTGTAATTTGAAAATACACACATGTAGTATTACTACAATTACTTGCATAAACGTGTGTGAATGTTAACTAATCTACTTATGACCTCGGCAAGTCAATCAATGGGTTTTTCAATGACCAGCGCCTATCAAAATCACTATGATGTTGTCTTCTCTTATGAATGAGCCACAATAGGAAAAAGAAGTCTGCTGCATAACATAAGACAAACGGTGTTTTCTTCCTTTTTAATATAATCAAAGTCAGAACCTTAATGATCATTTTAACACTTAATATCCAACTTCAAAATGTTGCTCACTGGCGGCACATAATGTACATTATTACCCTGAAAGATTTGTACTTTCGGTACCGCTACCTAGCGCTCCATGCGACCGTACTACCTTTGTTCAGGTACCCATTTAAACAGCTGGGTGCAGTGAGTGCAATGTTAATGAAGTGCCTTGCCTTAGGACACAACACAGTATGATACCCAGGCCACAAACTATGGTGTCTTCACCGGGATTCGAACACGGGCCATTGGCATGAAAGGCTAGCACGCTAATCACTACACCACTTTGCTCCCTTATATAATTAAATGTATACATCATCGTGTCCTTCATTGTCCATTCAATTTAAACGAACAATAGGATTATGCTATTTGCAATTTACTATAAATAATGAAATACCATTTCATCGAAATGCAATCCGTTGATGCAAGTCTTGGAGGGACATTTAGAAGTGGAACACATTAGACAACTAGGTTTCTGGGAACAGCTTCTTTATTGTGAAGAGACACGATGATTCAAGGTATTTGCTCATTTCTTCATCAGGTGGATGTGAGGTTCCCCGGATTTGCCTCCGACAGGAACTGAGTGGTTAGAGAATTATGGCTTGATTTGCTCACGTGGTGTTATAGGTTAGATTGGTAAATAGATCCCAAGTACATGGTTGATACATTCATTGATCTCAGTTAACTACGGGCTTTTATCTTTGAATTTCGGATGCACAGGCAGCAATGGCGCAAATCACAATGATAAATAAGGGAATAAATATGGAATTAAAATATAGTAGCTACAGTTACAATCACAGTATTTCATCAACATCATTAACACTTGCATCCATCATTGTAAGAAGACAGCAACAGCAACTTATGTTAAAGCAAATAGGCATCAGTTGCCGAAACGAAAATAAAGCATGTTCATCCCTTGTACATACGTAGACGCTGGTAAACAATTCTGCCATGTACTTCATCATTACATGCTATGCTGGAGTCGTTTCATTATTCTGTCACACAACACATGTCAATCGCTCATTGCGGGTCATTAAGTATTGTCTTAAATAACATGTAGAACATGCTTTTACAGATTATGAAGCAACCAATGTATATGCATTACACTTGATTTTATCAATGTCAAATATGTGTACATACATATGAGTCAGTGGGTGAGTTATTGTTTAACGCCACTTGGCCAATATCGCAGCGGCGAAATTTTATATATGTGAAATTGTGGGGAAATAACATATGCATGTTATTGAAATTTGTCTTCTTTTCTTAAAGCATTGAAACACAGGTCATGAGCTGAAGACGGTACACAGGTGCGTGGCGAGATCCCAAATCCAGTGGAGATTATGTTCAGCTTGATAGCAAAGTGTTAATGTTTTGCAAAAGTAAAACTTGATACCGTCATCAATTGGCCTCACTTGATTAGGGATATCTCAATAAGTATGCAGGGAGCTAGATTACACTAACAGTTGAGATATTTTGACAGAAACGCATTCTTCACAGACACTGCGGCGGATATCATGTCACCTTAGTGATCATTGCTTGCACAAGAAACATGTGTTTCCAATGTGTTCTCATCTTCACAACGTCACAGGCGCAACGAAAATATTTCCATATCTTCTCCTTCCGCCCTTGATTTCAACCCTCGCATTTTCAGTGCTAAGATTTTAACGTACTGCAGGCTAATCGGATAAGCCAATCAGAAGACAGTTGACTTGCCTCTGTGACTATGTCGATCGTCACCTATTTTGAATTGCTTCCGAATGTAAACATCGATTTCATTGGCTGTATGTTAGCAGATGGTAAAGGACGTAACTTGTGATCACAATAGGTGTCGCTGATTCGTTTCACCACTTCTGCCAAGGTTGAAGGCAAGGTAAAAAAAATGGAGAGATCTCGATACATTTTCACCTTGCCTTGGGAAGATGATTTGTTCTTTGTGAAACTGTGAGTTTGAGTGTAAAGGATAGTATGTGAACTAATTGACGGTGTTCGCATAAATTGAGACATGGAATTCACCATTATCATCCAGAAGATAACATTAACAAAAAGATCATTTCGGTACACACAGTTATCACTGAGTATCTCTTGATGGTAGTATTTACACTCTACATGGTATAGCTACATTGAGATTATCAATTCAGAACTAATCTAAAAGCAATGAGTGATGGACATGTGGTGTGTGACAGAATAATTAAACGACTCCAGCATAGTATGAAATGATGAAGTACATGGCAGAATTTGTTTACCCATCTATACGGGATGCATATGCTTATTTCCATTTCTTAAAATATACAAATTAAAGACACTGTAGCACGTTGTGCCTTCTGATATAAAGTGCTCTCAAAACAAGGCATATAAGTGTAACCACTTACTAAATAATTCTTCTGAATCTGCCACAGCGCCTTTAATCTGCTCGTCTCTGTTCTGTTCCCTCTAACCTAGTTGACACAGTATCCATGGGTCCCTATTCTTCCGCAGTATGAACAATGAAGATTAAGAGGCAGAGGTATTTTTGTGTAAATATAGTGTTAAACCTCATTACTACTCTATCATTTTAGCTATTTTTTAATAGGAAAAAACAGGAGTGAAATATTTAGACTTTGTGCAGGGTTTAGCAATATTTGGAAACAAATCAGAACTAGTTTAAATGCGCACTTGCGAGTTGACAGGTACATCATATGGCAATTTCAGAATATCCAATCCATCCTTATCAGTTCAATGATAGGCCTACACACGCTCTGCAATTATGCTCTCGTCATAAATAACATTCTCTGACAGATACCTGAATTACTCAACGGGTTAGCAAACATATCCATCACTCTACAGAAACACTACACGCATGTTTCCAATGGAAAATATGCAATTTGATGGATTCGTGGCAAGTTAGAGAGGTGGTCACATGAATTGATACTTAAACTGATGCTATTTAATTGGGGTTGTCATTGTGCGTAAACAGCCTGGCTGACAATTATGACAACATGGTCTTCCACAGTATCAAATGCTTCGATCTGTGTTCGTAATATTCTGAATGAGGTGTGGTGTATTTCATATTCTGGCTGTGTAATGTACCAGATTTATTCGTGGATTCAAGGAAACTTAATACTTTGTATGGAAATTATACCTTTATACAGTAATGAATATGTTGTTTAATGGTAACTAGTGTTGAATTAACCAATTATTTCAAAGTTTATAAGTATTCTTCAATGCTGTTGCCTGATTATCCCGAACTATGTTAATAACACATTTCGAAAAAAATAGAAGAGAGTTTTCAAATGACATGAATGACCTACAGACTTTAAGCATTTTTAGGTTATATCAAAAGATGTTACATGAATGATATCTCCAAAGTATTTTTTAAAACATAAGTCATTTGATATAGCAATTTTGGAAGGTATTTATAAAACTTAAATAAACATAAATAGCCTTCGATTGTGAGAATAAACACATTTGTAATAGGATTAGTATTTTCATAACTCTGGTCAAATCTATCAATATATTTATCTGATTATGTTAAATTCTGATGGATCAATCAATTTGTATTCCCACTGTACTCAAATAGCAGCTTGACAATAAGCATCCCAATCACCTTGTTAATGTCCTCAGCTGTGGATGAGCCAGAACATGCCACTTGACAGATTACCAACTTAAAATGAAAAGTTCCGTGCAGTACAAGTGCAATTAGAACGGATTTTAGAGGAACACCACAACCTATCTTCTACAACTTATATTGATACTGGAATTACACTATTGATTGTTTTCATGTGTGATTGTGTTCCTCTTCTTAGATGAACATGATTGAGTGTGTTCGTAAATAGATCAGGTAAACTTTGGGTTGTTTATACTAGTTCAGCAACACAGGCATGTACTTTTTCAGTGACATGCACATGTCTACATCCTATTCTTAGATTACCGATTCACTAGCCTGAAATGTTGTAAAAATGTGTCTGAGCCGAAGGCAGCGTTTACATTTTCAAATCATTCGGAGCTATATTAATATATTTAATAATATTTTAAACCTATAAACATATAAAGTTAATTTAGAAACTTTACATGTTTGAAACTAATAACGAAATCTAGTACGATAATGTTACAATACTCACTTTTTTCAAAGACAATGTTAAAATATCTGACCATTATCGAATTCATCTTTACATTCTGAGATTCATTGACGTGGATACATGTTTTCTTCGAATAAAAAAAAATCACTTGACATCTGTATATGTTGTTTCAGCAACTCGTAAAATTCTGTAATGTTATCTGTATTATGAATTAAATTTGCATACGGAGTAGGATTGGAACCCTAAAACTCTAAAAAAAAATCAAGTTACCGCTGGAGCTATGAGAGACCAATACATTTCTCTGTATTTTACTGTTGGTCATGTGCTGTTTTAGTTTTAAAAAAAGTATATATGGTTTTATAAGGAATGAAGCATTTAGTTAGAACACTTGCCGTGGAGTAAAGACGTATATAGTAAACGGCTCTACAACGAATAACACAGAAGCACTCATTAAGTGTGAAAAGTGCTTGGCCTCCTTTTTCTTTCTAGCAGGTGTTTGTTGTCTCCTTGTTCTGTACTGGAGTATTAAGAAGGTGAAGGGGATCAAACCAGAGTGTTACTGTAAGAGCAATTGACCTGAATGAACTTATATATGCATGAAGAAGTAAAAGTGTTTTCTTTACGACGGAAATAGTGTTACTGTACAGCCCAATATGGTACAGAAAGGTGTAACGATGCGTTAATAAATAAAATAAAGAAAACGAAAAGAAGGACTCCATGAACGCATCTGCATGAAAAACATACTGACATGTACTTTATACTATCGTGTCATGATTTTCTTCCATTAGCCATTTGGGTTCATTTAGTGACATCCTTCACATGCATTCACTGATTTTAATCAGTCCCGTTTATTTTGTTTCAACACTTATACCCTCGTACAGTACAAAATAAACAATAGTGAACTTATGCAGTAGTGGTAATTTGTGTAAAGATCGCAATAACAATTCTTCTTTTCTAAACTTTGAATCATCTGTGCATACCTTTGAGATACAAAAATAAGTGCATAAGTGCATTAGATCAGTTATAACTTAATCCCAACATATACTTTTAAAATCTAATGTGCAACTGTTCAACAATATGCCATTGCTGAAAAACCCATGTTTCAGAAGCAACAACAAGAAAGTCTTTATCTGACTGTAAAGTGTTTTTCACAAAACAGTTAGAGAAATGTTTTTAAGTCTCCTACCAAAATACCTTAACTGAAGACAACGCCTTAGTCACTTTATTTATCATATTTTAGACAGATTTAGGTCATGGAATTCGAAAACGTAATTAAGTAATTAAGTATGAAGGAACCCTTACCTCATTGTCACCAAAATACCACGATTCAAAACACCTCACTTACATAAACAACCTTTTGTGAAATATTTAAGGATTGAATGGAAAATTGCAATACTGTATGTGACAGTTAATTAGAATGATATCAAATATATTGATTCCTTCTGTGTGTTTATTTTTATATGAAATAACCAAACGACTAAACACTGGTGTTCATTGGTTATGTAGACTCAATATATGTTCAAATATTGTCAAAGTGAAATGTGCTTCGGAGATTTTAAACAATACGACAAGTAACATTATCAACAAACACATATGTTTAATCAAGCTTGTCACGTAGATATGTGATACCATCCAGTCATAGGCATTACAGAAACAAATCTTAGCTTTCAGAAACAGAAGGAAAAGGTTGTATCCAATGTGTCTTTTTTTCGACAAAGAGATTGGGCACTAGTACCAGTGAGCCATTGGATCCAAAAATATAGCCAAGAAGAAAACAATATACGTAGTACTTCGTTCTTGCAATTATACCGTTATGAGCTGAGTCAATTGTCACGAACACCACTTGTGGGAAGCTAGAGACAGACTAAACGCCCTAGGCCTACTTCCGATGACGTCCTTCTTTAAGACGTTCAGCCATTTAATAACACAATTTGCCGTTATAGAATCTGTCAGTTTCGGCGCGTTTGTCGCTCCCTAAAGTTAATCATACAACATAAATTGCTTGAAATATGCTAGAAACATGGTTTATGAGTAAGATCTGCTAATTTATTTATTTTTTTACTTTGGGCATAAATTATGGTTGTGATAAGCACAAACAGAGTGGAGGACCAATTCTATAACAATAGTGAACTTATGCAGTAGTGGTAATTTGTGTAAAGATCGCAATAACAATTCTTCTTTTCTAAACTTTGAATCATCTGTGCATACCTTTGAGATACAAAAATAAGTGCATAAGTGCATTAGATCAGTTATAACTTAATCCCAACATATACTTTTAAAATCTAATGTGCAACTGTTCAACAATATGCCATTGCTGAAAAACCCATGTTTCAGAAGCAACAACAAGAAAGTCTTTATCTGACTGTAAAGTGTTTTTCACAAAACAGTTAGAGAAATGTTTTTAAGTCTCCTACCAAAATACCTTAACTGAAGACAACGCCTTAGTCACTTTATTTATCATATTTTAGACAGATTTAGGTCATGGAATTCGAAAACGTAATTAAGTAATTAAGTATGAAGGAACCCTTACCTCATTGTCACCAAAATACCACGATTCAAAACACCTCACTTACATAAACAACCTTTTGTGAAATATTTAAGGATTGAATGGAAAATTGCAATACTGTATGTGACAGTTAATTAGAATGATATCAAATATATTGATTCCTTCTGTGTGTTTATTTTTATATGAAATAACCAAACGACTAAGCACTGGTGTTCATTGGTTATGTAGACTCAATATATGTTCAAATATTGTCAAAGTGAAATGTGCTTCGGAGATTTTAAACAATACGACAAGTAACATTATCAACAAACACATATGTTTAATCAAGCTTGTCACGTAGATATGTGATACCATCCAGTCATAGGCATTACAGAAACAAATCTTAGCTTTCAGAAACAGAAGGAAAAGGTTGTATCCAATGTGTCTTTTTTTCGACAAAGAGATTGGGCACTAGTACCAGTGAGCCATTGGATCCAAAAATATAGCCAAGAAGAAAACAATATACGTAGTACTTCGTTCTTGCAATTATACCGTTATGAGCTGAGTCAATTGTCACGAACACCACTTGTGGGAAGCTAGAGACAGACTAAACGCCCTAGGCCTACTTCCGATGACGTCCTTCTTTAAGACGTTCAGCCATTTAATAACACAATTTGCCGTTATAGAATCTGTCAGTTTCGGCGCGTTTGTCGCTCCCTAAAGTTAATCATACAACATAAATTGCTTGAAATATGCTAGAAACATGGTTTATGAGTAAGATCTGCTAATTTATTTATTTTTTTACTTTGGGCATAAATTATGGTTGTGATAAGCACAAACAGAGTGGAGGACCAATTCTATATTTGCAATGGAATAGTTAATCATGCTTTCAAAATAGTTACATTACAAGGAAGGCGATTTACATTTCGTTTGGATAGTTCAAAGTTATTATTCAGGTATATTTTCTAATATAATTAGAACTCCTCCGATGTGTTTTATCGATAAAACTAAAGTACTAAAAGCTATAGTACACAAACAAGAATCAGATGACAACTAGTGTAATGATTCATGTAGCCTCCATGTACATGCAATTCTGATAGCGTCAGTGTTTATGTTTGTGTAGAAGTTATCCAAATAGAAAACCTAATTGGATCACATTTGTACAATGAAAGCAAGGTAAGAAAGCAAACAAGTAGATCATATGAACGAAAACGATTCAGTTCTTCACACAGCGTGTATCCCTCCAGTTATGATCAGACTGTTTGAAATGTCAACACAACTCAATCAGCCTTGTTCAAGTACCACTTCATAATAGAAACCTAGAGCGACAATGACGACGTGGACAACACTGGCTGTGTATCACAGTGGCTTCAGGTGGTATGCTGTAAATCATGTGAAGCTTCTGGATTTGTTCAACGGCTGTATTCAGAAGTATTGATTATGCACTGGATCGCAAGAATATGACGAGTACACATGTACAGTCCTAGAGGTGAATTTCATAAGCAGATAAATACACTTAACCTCAAAAGAATCGTCACCATATTTTCAACTGTGTAAAATACTGCTGCTGGAGTGAGTCGATTCAGAATGCTTGTTTTAGGGACACGGTATGTAAAGAGCTACTCGCAATTTCATACATCAGAGTAAAATACTTTCATTTTTATGTCTGGTCAAGTACATTTAGGGTTTTGAAATCGATTTTCAAAATGATTGTTGGCCATAATGTCTGGCGAGTGAATTTAATTTCATAAAATGTAGAAATACAATTAATACAATATGTTATCGACATATATAAACTTCTTGGACTTAAATTTGTTGGCGCGTCTTAACTGAAGGATGTCATTAAACAAGGCAAACAAGCCCTTTTGACTCTCCTATTTTGTCTTAAAACGCATATTTCTCAGAAATATGAAGAGATTGTGTTTACTTTACTTTAGTTGCATTTCTGAAGATATGACGTATCTCTGTTTGTGTCGTGTTTATCACTCTTTGACTGAATTGTCATTATTTGTATCATTGTGTTGTATATTTTGTATGGGGACGTTTCTTTTTGTGGTTGAGTGTATTCAAGTATCAATTATATACTGTACATAGAACTGCTATGATATCTACGTAAACAGTGTTGTATGAGTATATATGGGTAGTTACTATTCCATGGCAATGCAGATCGGACTTTTTTTTACTTACATCAACGAATTTGAAATAATACCTAAACATTTATATCAATAAGTTTATTTTTGAGTATTATAATCATTACAATAGTTCCCTTCTTGACGTTCATGTTTTTAAAATAGTAATTACTATGTGAATAAATATCCAGGGATGGTGTTCTAAGTTACATAGCCAAATCTGTTTCCTTTTGAATGAAATGGATTTTTAAACAACCAGCGAATGAACTCTGAAAACAGGACAAACACGTTGTGTTTAAAAAGAAGCTTTGCTGAAGGAGAGTTCAGTCAATCTGGTCTGACAAGTATATCCCATGTGTGCAAACACATAGGCCACTAAATGTTGACAAAACGCGGCTTACATCATCCCTGGCTTCGATTTGTCATAGTAATCAATTTGGATATCGTTTAGAAAGGCAAGACGTGATAGTTTGGTTTCATGACGATTCTCTCACCACCTGTTCAGACACCTTTTCATCTTCTGGGTGTTGGAGAGCTTGTCCATACACGTCAATAATTGAACGGAAACTAAGAGCTTCTCAATTATACATATGTTCTATTTTGCAATACTGTGTCGTCTTCATAAGCTATTGAAGCATGATAGTCCGTTTTCAGGTTCATTTTATTATACACATAACTTAGATATGTCACTTACACTGTCGGCCAAAAGAAACGCCTACCAGATATCTTATCAGATTTCGTAAACACTATAATGAACAATTTGGCAACATTATAGCATTATGAACTTGCACCATTTTTGCATAATATATTTAAATTTCAGAAGTTGTCAAAAGAATGGCGATTGTTGAAATGAGACAACCAAATTTTTCAGTTTTCGATCAGTGCTTGATCAGAAAAACATTTGAAACAGATTTTCATACAACCATGAGCAACAATGCAGGCACGCTTTTGCATTAAAGTGGTGATGACGCTACAGATGTACGTGGTTACGGTGAGCTAGTGTTATGGACTCAAATCACAGTTTGAGACCACTATTTATTATATTTAAGAAATTATTTCATCTTTCATGTTAAGGAAAGTCAAGTAGGTGTGTCTTTTGGCCGACAGTGTAAGTTTATGTAAGCTTTAATTGTTTTTGAGACCGAAGTCAGACTGTGTGTAGCCGTACAGAGCTTGTTTGTACTCCAGACCCTAGGGCAAAATATTCAATTGACGTCCAACCCAGTCTAGAGTATTATAGTAAGTCAAGATTCATCTAGGTCTTCCTGAAAGTTAATATTATTCAGAAGTCATTTTCTATTTTACTTCATATTAAATATTAAAAAGTAAAATATCAGTAGGAAATCTCTATTATTATATCAGTCTATAATGGGTGAAGTTTCTAGCCGTATTGGAGAATCTGACAATGGATATGTTGATTTCCCTGTTCCAAAATCGTGTTTTCATTTTAATCAATATGTAAATACTGTGCAACAAACAGTAACTTTGATTACCTTATGAAGGTTTTTGCGGATGGTCATGTAAGGTTTAAGCATTATAATTAAGCTTAGTTAGACTAAACTCAAGATTAATTGTTGTATGACCGTACATAAGGTGTGGATACCTTAACTACATCAGTACTCATTATATGTAAGTGGGAAGTGTACCTCTATAGGAAAGCCCATTTTGACTCTGTATTCTGGCTCATCGTCAAGAGTAGACTGGAATTTGCAAACAATGAGTTGCATTGCACTCAAATACATTGTGAAACGGCAACCAAACAACTCATTGGCTTAAGTTGTCGATGGTATGACGTTATTTGAAAACTGAACTTCCTGATATAAAGGCAACAAGTACAGTGTAATCAATTAAATACATTAACAACATGACACTTTGATAACGGCAACCAAACAGCTCCTTAACTTACATTGTCGATGGTATGATGTTATTTGAAAACTGAACTTCCTGATATAAAGGCAACAAGTACAGAGTAATCAATTAAATACATTAACAACATGACACTTTGATAACGGCAACCAAACAGCTCCTTAACTTACATTGTCGATGGTATGATGTTATTTGAAAACTGGACTTCCTGATATAAAGGCAACAAGTACAGAGTCATCAGTTAAATGCATTAATAACATGACACTTTCATTACTTCGTTGGGTGATTTCTTTATTGCAAACGGACATCTTGCACGACATCACACGATGTATAATGATTTCAAAAAGACGATGGAATGTCCTACATTAGTGTATAACAGCATTCGCCG
This sequence comes from Gibbula magus, assembly GCA_936450465.1. Classification (NCBI taxonomy): domain Eukaryota; kingdom Metazoa; phylum Mollusca; class Gastropoda; order Trochida; family Trochidae; genus Gibbula; species Gibbula magus. Next base: position 40,196,732 of record OW388306.1, on the reverse strand, counting down.
TCTGTATGAATACCTTTTTTTTTTACCTCGTTATCATTTACAACGCAATGATATTCAATTCATATATAGTATTTTCATGTTTGTTATTCTTCTTCTTTTCAAAAATGCACGTATGATGAATGTTCTCTCCAATGAGAGTGATCAACGAACGAGATGAAACTAATGAAACAAAAACGTGATACACATGATATTTCAACAGTATTTTCTGGAACATGAAAATTCCAAGTAAATGCAGTATGCCAACATCCATATATTTGTATATGAAATACGAAAGTAGTTAAGTCCGTATTATAAGAGAGGTAATCTATAATGTGTATAATCAATTTGTCTGACGGTATATTACTGTCAATCAATTATACATTTTTTTCACCTTCTATCTTTACTGTTAAATGGTATGCTTAAATCAAAGGCTATCAAATGTACACAATATAATGAAAAGGTTGTAAGGCAATGGAATGTTGTCGTTGCTGGCATAATGTTGAATCTGCATAGTTCACAGTACATGAGGAGACAGATGAGCACTGATGGAACGGAAACCATTCAACAAAGCATTGGTTCTACTACGAAACGTTTCCACTTGAACAACACACTTAATCAATAACAATGTAAAGGCACAGGCAAATATTCATTGTGCTTTCGTCAGTCTCATTTCAATATTCAAAATGCTGCAACCGCCGTTAGTAGTGTCGGACAAGCGCCGACGGCAGTTACCACTGCATCCGGCTCCCTTTCAACTTGTTCCGCCTGCAACAAGGGCCATGTTCAAGAGAGGTTTAAAGGGTTTAAATGAGCGATTACTTTTAAACCTCTCTTGAACGCGATTGCTCAATGTAGCGCTACGTAGCAAGCCGAGCAAACTTCGAGGAATTTGCATCGTGTCGTTCAAGAGAGGATGAACGCTACTTGAGCGCTACTTGAGCGCTACATTGAGCGATCAATGAGCGATTATAAGCGCTCGCTGTTATGGAATGGGAGCCAATATTGTCCAATTAGCTAGGATGTAATATAGCGTCAAAGACTCTTCTCAAATCTCTACACTGGCATCTGATCGAGGACATGATCCATGTTTCTCTCACCTCCAAGTGCCTATCTGGATCCTCCGCTTCATATCTCACTGATCTTCCTGGGAGAAGGTTACCCAAATTGGATAGCTTGTTTATAATCCCTTTCTTCATTGAATAAAATGTGTTAAATCAAATTTAAATCAAATGTTCCTACTCTGCACAGACCAGCATGAAAACGAGAGTATCAAGATATATTATTTAGTGTACTCGACATCACGTGAAACCTTCATATGCCTGTAGGCACAAGAAAATACATGTAATGTGTGTCCCCCCTACAGCGAACAGAACTTGAGTGACCTCCCATCCGTGTGATTGTCATGCACTTTCCACATCCGTCACAAATCATTACTTCAGAATTGCATTTCAGTCCACGTTATTACCAGTATGTGTTTTGAGCATGTATGAATAAATAAATGTACATTATAAATGCTTTTGTTATTATTATTAATCCGGTCAAAACCAATAACCTCTAGATGACTGTTGAATGACGGAGGCCTATCTTGTCCATTCCGTCATAGCACAGCACAACTATGATTTCTCACCACCAATTATAGACACTTGTATAAAGCCGGATATCATTTTACAAAATCCTGACTTCTGGGATGGTTCGGTTCTGTAACGCATCGGTATGTTATGTTGGGTTAGAAACACAAGGAACTGTCGCAAACTAGGCCAACAACCACATACCGAATGTTTAGTATAAAAGATGCATATTGTGTTACGTGCAAGTGGATATCTCCGGAATTCTTGAGCACTGACTTCGGAAAGTTAAACAAAGGTCACAGACCGAGCCTTGTGTCATGCGCACGAGTGTGCTTCCCGTTCCGTTTTGTACGGACTGAGCGTGTCCAGTTGTATCTCGGACGTAGCTCGACCATCATGGCGCTTCAACTGGTCCCGGAGTTCTGTGATAGTATCTTCATGCTGCGGAGAAAAACACATACATGTCTCCCTTGTTTTGATGGACTGTGTGACTACATACGTATGCCTAGTTTTTTTGTTTTATACTGAAATTTGCTTTTCAAACTTTGCGAATTAAAAGTCACATCTGAAATATCTTTGATTCATCATGACATGTTTAAATTGGCTTTTAAAATTTTGAGAAAATTAAAAGTCACACCTGAAATATCTTTGATACATCATGGCATGTTTTAATTGACATTAATGAATTGTCTGATCAAACTGCTAGAAATGTATATGATTTATCTGTCATTGCCCTTCATTATGTTATTTTACAAGTGTTCAACTAACTAGTGTTTTAGTTATTAGAGAACTAGCTGTTCAAATAGCATACCAATGGTACATGTATATGACATACCCGTTTAACCAAAGTTTCAAGCCTGCCAATCTTTCCCTCTAGCACGTGCACGTGTATGTGCGGTTGACTTGCTCTCCTGTAAGTTGACGTGGAATTCATGCGGTCTGAGGATCCATCGAGCTCCAACTGAGCCTTCTTGTAACGGATTATCTGGAATTCAAATCGCATTATATTATAGAGAATAATGTGTATGTGTCATACACATGATTCATTCATTGAACGATTACGTCACCAAAGCAACAGTACAATGACTTTTAAATTCTGCATTGTAAAGAAACTTGATACAATTTGAGAGAAAGCCTTTATGTTTAGGCTATAAAGTATTTCAGGATTGATTTATGTATGTAACATATCGTGCTCCTTCAGATTTATGTGAATGCGTCCCACGCTATCTTGTTATGCATTGCGCTGATATATATGAACTTTATTTCGATTAATTCAATATTTAAAAGAAATCAGATGTATTTGATTATGACACGATACAATAATACTTATCTGCAGTAGTTTGAATGACTTTGTTGGTGACAGAGGTTAAATTTTAGTTCAAATATCTTTTTGTAATGAAGACAGGGTAAAGAATTAAATTTTCACCAACATGACCCCTGCCCTGTTTAAAATGTTTTAAATGTGTGCAGAATCAGGCACATTTATTTATTTTCACATAGGATATGTCTTATATGTCGATGAACAGTTGTGTATCATCAACAATAATTCAAAAACAAAATTAAACTTAAAATTTCATTTTTTGTTCAAATTAATTAAAAAAACATGTAGAAGGATACTTTGACTGCTAACTAAACACCTGTACTTATCAGTTTTGGATTATGACATCGAAAACTTGAGATATTTGCAATTGAAAATCATACATATGATAAAATCAACTGAGGTGAGTACTTTCTTTTGCCCGGTAGTTTATGTTGTTTGAGGAAATTAAGATGATATATTTCTTGTGAGAAACATAGTGCTAAATACATTAAACGGAATAACAATTGGGGAATTCGATATTAAGCTGCATGTTGAATTCAGTAATATTCGAACTTTTTGCGTTCATTGTGCCGTGCCCATGCCATGACGGATCCATCGCTACCCGCTACCGTTTTCAAAATGTTTCAGAACTGAAAGCACTATTGGGAAGACGTCAGATACGTAAACGGCCGTCGGAAACCTACAGGATGTACTTTAATTCATCAGACCGAATGATATGACGCCATGTGTACAAGCTCCTATTTTGCCGTGTCGGCGTCCACGCCAAACGCATGTGCATGTGATTAACAGTCAATTGAGGTCAGGACCGGCAAAAGCGTTCGGATCACTAGCAGCCAAAATATGTTTATTGACGTGCACGCGTGAAACGTGCGTGCAGGTTTGCTGAGATCAATGTCGGAGGTCGTTGGTACTCAAGAACTTTTCCCAAGATGTTTTACGTAGTTAACGTCTAGCATCCTTTAATCCGTCTCTTTGAATTGACCTTGACCTCTCCTGTCCCAAAGAATTTTTCAGCAACCTGCTGATTACGCCGTTTTACCCATTTACGCGCCTTGGAATCTGCCGTTAAAACAATTAGACTCATGCCAACAATTTACCTTTTTGTAGCCTCAGGTATCTGAATTCGATGCATTTAAATGAATAATCAACTCACCCGCTACGACTCTTGAAACAACATTTCGGAAATGTGTACGTGTATGTGCTTCAGGCATATTGCTTTGTGATCTAGAGAGCAAGACAGTCATATCACACCTTTAACCATTCGATGTATAAATGAGGATGTCTTCGTTTATTATCACGGTGTATCGTGATAAATTAAGGTGCTTCAATGTTTTATAAATAACTTATTTCAATTATCGAATATATAACATGCTATCCATAACTGTGAGTACTAGTGAGTACAGTAACAAAGGCGGAAACAGATCGCAAACTATGTATAATATCAAGATCAACAAACCATAAATATATATACTGACTCATAATGAAATAAACAAACCTTTGGTACAAAAAGCAATATTATGTTGATTGTTGTGCCAAACAGCACAAATCCTGAATGGAGTGCATACAGAACTTGGACCTGGTTCTCCAACACTATAGAGAAGACCAAGGACAGGATACTGAAGATGAAGGTGTTGTATATGCACTGTCCGATGTACCGGGAGTCGTTCAGATCTTCTATGTGCACCTGCATGAACAAACCTAAGTTTAGCAGGTGGTAGACTTACAGTAAAAAAGGTCGTAATGGAATGGTGTGAATACGTAATAATATATTGTATTGATCAACGAAATGCATAGATGGTGCAAGACTTTAAACATAGACGTTAGAATAAGCTAAGACAAAAGGATAGTGATGTCCCACTGGACAAAAGGCAGCAAATGCTCTCTTTCATATTAACATAAAGTGTTGGATGATAAATGTATATATCAGATGGAAAAAGACCATTTACATGGTTATTCACATATATTTATTCATAAAGATAACGGTAACAGGTAATTTCAAAGCAGGCATAAATAAACGATAGTGTACTCAAATGTACACTTTATACGTACATAAACGTAAAAATAGCTTAACAACCAGTGGTGAGACCTCGTTTTGTCGAGATCACGATGGCCGGATAGGTAAGTTGTTGGTACTGTCAGTGCTGTTGTTGCCTTAGTCTTGGTATGGGTTTGATTCCGGCAAGGGGCACACCCGAAAAGGTATAAGGATGTGTACTATTCCAGATAGTGTGATCCCCAATATAACAATTATGTAAGAATATATTGTGTGACGTACTTTCCTGGTTTCCCAGGCGAGGAATGTTCCAATGAGCAGCATGACCCCGTGTATGATGTAGAGGGCAGCACTGAAGTGTTGGTGGTAGGTGGAGACACACACGTCCACCTGGTACTGCTGCAGTATATCCTGATACTCGTCCAGCTGTAACAAAGCTCAATCCCAATAGAATCATGATCTTAACTTGTACTGGCCATCTCAAAAGGTAATGAGCTGATCTCTGTGAATAAAACAATACGGGCGCCGCTTACAAATGAAGTTTCGTTACAGAGTTGGGAAGTGATTAGTAGATGCCTCAGACATTTATGTTCTTTCTATCACAGGACGAACAGTGGTGGAATCCATTTGCCGGATCCTTTCAGATTCTCCAAAATTTCGGCGGATCCTGTGGAATCCGGCAGAATCCGGAAGGATCCGGCAAGCGGATCTACCACTTTTTGTCCTGTGTATATGATGAGGTCACTTTCATATTATCTTGAGTCATACAAATAATAATAAGTTAACATATATATCAAATGATGTAAGAAAACCTTGACATAGGAAGATAATAGTATTTGTTGAGATTTGAGCTAAAACAGCAGCCAATCTCATCGGCTCAACGTTTGTGATTTGAATGTACCAACTCAGCACGTTTTCTTTTACGATTGATCAAATAGAAAGGACTGCTTTGTGGAAACGGAAACAAACCTCTCCACGGAGAAGGTACTAATTGCTCACCACTTGTGAGGTGTTGTGTGTCACCACTTGTAGGGGGTCCACATTGAACCAGGCCACCAGTACCACCATGTTTATCAGCACGAGGATAGTGATTTGAGCAAACAGCGTCTTATCTGCAACCTGCAAATGTCAAAATCAATTCATAACTGTTACACGCATCGACCACATAGACACAACCACCAGAGTAAAGAGTACTTAAATAGAGACTATTACTTCAAAGCATGGTCTCCTTACATGTGTATTTGGTGTTGTGGTATTATGGACGGAGAAGAGAGGATTATAATTACACTCCTTATTCACGACATGATATTATATTCACATTATCATACTGGTACTGCACTGGTATCTTTTGTCCACGTTTCATCCTTCTGAGTATAATATGAACTCTAGTATATTGATCGTATTGATAAGACAGCGATGATTCGTCCATGGCCCCATTCCATGAATAACCTGTACTGTGTTACAGTTTCCAATGCCTTCGAAAAGTACATTCAATAGTTGATTCTTACCCAAGCGAGCAGAGATATACCGGGTATTAAAGTTTTCATAATGGTCTTGAGAATTACAGTTTTAAAAAAAATATAACTCGCGTTTTGATTGGTTGACGGAGCTACTTCACGCCCATGCATTGCTAAGCTATATTATTTTATAATTTCGAGCATACCAATTTCAAGTCACATGTCAGTAAAACATATTAAATAGAAAATCATGTTCAATCTATGTTTTCGAAATCGCATTTACAGTACTACAATTGCAAGGCGAAGAAGCATGCACGGCCGAACTGCCGTAACGTCATGGCTTTGTGACGTTACTTACCATGACGTCATTTGTTGACGTATTTACACTCTTATCTTGCATTCCAAGAGAGCCATTGCCAGTTCACGTTTTCTCTAATTTTCTCTTATTCTGCGACATTATTTACAATATAAATGAGTTGTTTACTACTATTCTGGGTATACAATTTAACATTTACTTTAGAATCTTTCTGAAAAAAGCTCGGAGTTTATCACAATACTTAACTCGGGACAGATACTCCGTAATTCCTCGCAACTCGGATTATTCTTATAATTACATCACTACAGCTCTGTTTCATGCGAGTAGCAGTTGTCATGTGATAGCCTGATTGGTCTTCTGGCCATCTTTGTCCACGCTCCATTTTACAAATGTTGAGCACTCTACCAATTCGTGACAAGGCCAAACGACACAAAACCAAGATCGGACTCGAACTCCATATGACGTAGATGACGACATAAGACGCATTTACAATTACAAACATTATTACTTTTAGTTGGTTATATAAGCGTGCCTTTCCCGTAATTGGCAATCACTTCGAACATGAACAAGTGATATCATGTCTGCAGAAATTCACCTTACAAATTGCCACCATTTGGCCTTTTCTCACTACACAAGTTTTGACTCTATGATACAGTTACCTTTTTCACAAAATGAGTTATTTCTATAATTTCACAAGGGATGTTTATAATTATGGAAGGAAAACTAATTTCACCTTTTGACCCGGTTTTATTCGTCTGAATATGATGTGAACCCTCCACGTCTTCGCGAAGAGAGCTCCAAATGCGAGGGAGAATCCTATCGCTATTAAAATGTATTTCATCTGAAAGGACAAAACATGGACGATTGGAAATGTTCTGCTGTGACGAATAAATAACGATGTTATTTGGTCTATAAAATGAACCCCTTTATTTTACCAATGCATTAAAGATGCTTGAAGATATTGATCTACTAAAAGGAAAAATACTTTTTAGCGCTTGTCATCAAACAATATTTTCCTTTGACTATGCAGTTATGCAGTGTTCATTTCTCACGACGTTTAGAACTATGTTAGAAATGCCAAAATTTAGTATTTATTTATGTATACATACATGACAAAATATGAGATTGAGACTCTTTTCAGGAGGCTGGAAGAACACTGAGCTATAGATGAAGATACAGCCAATCAGGATGAGCGTGTTGATATTGGGTGATGATAGTTTGACAATCCTGAAAAAGGAATCAAATGGTACTGCATTAACATTAACATATAAGTCCGAGAAGGTACATACCGACAACATTTTGCAATAACAAAAGTTAACATAAAAATCAAACGTTATTTCCAAAAAGCCCCGTTGAATGTTAACACCTCATGTGCTTTTTGCGAAACTGTTAAATATCATACTCTCATGAATGATATTTTGTATATCTCTTGAAGAGAGAGATATCGTCATCACAGTCATTTGAAATCGATTTCATCCGGTAGACATATTTTGTGTGAGACTCTGTTAGGAATTTGGTATTGTCTCTTTTATCTCTCTCAATAGCCTTATACAACATCACAAGATTGGGTAATGTTGATTTTGCCCCTCGTCGTAAACCCACATATATAGCACAAGGAACAATTACCTGGAGTCCCTGTGTTTGATGTTGAAGATAAGGCAGCAGATGACGAGAAGGATACCAGCTGAAGCCAGCGCTGACAGGGAGAGATAGAGGTCTCTACTGACCAGCTCCTGGGACAGGATCAACAGAGTGCTGTCTCGGGGCTGGTAGGAACCTATGGGAGGAAATATATAGAATAAAATAATGAAATAATAATAAAATACTTATACCGCCCCACGAAGGGACATGCTCAAAGGGCATACACACTATTACCCTGAGGCGTGTTCAGGATCGCGAGTACTCGCTTGGTGGGTAATGGCGCAAATGGCTGCTGAACGGAAACATGAGATCGCGAGTACTTCCCAAGATAATTTCAGGATATCAACATCATTTTGGAAAAAAATAGGTGCCGTGCACATAGCAATTGGCCAAATTTCAATTGAGGGGTAATAAAAGAAAGAAAAATGAGGTTATAAAATTTTGTTACGCGCGACGCCATTTTTTTTCGTAAATACTCGCTTGGCGAGACTTCTCCAAAGTGTTCACGTTCAAAATGCGGTTACTCGCGAATAATCGCGAGTACTCGTACTTCTGAACACGCCTCTCGTGTAAGGACAAATATCGTTGCTTTTTTCATTCTCAACACACTTTAAGGCGCTTTTTAAGGTTGTTTACCTTCACTTTCATACAATGTACTCAATTGTACTGCTGAGTGACCAGAGGCACATTTTGAATAAAGTAACTTGCAACACTATACAATTATAGCATACTATAGTTGATGATTGGGTGATACGCAAATGCAATGCACGTACATGTAATGTGCTGTGCATTCTTTGAACAAATGGTAATCTGTTGCAGCATAATCGTAATATCAAATGTGTGTTATGTCACCTTTTCATATCATCAAGTACAATATTAATAGAGTTTTGCGATGTACAGTTATCAATCATGCTATTCCATGTATAGATAGTTTCCGATGGTGTCACTGATGGTAATCGTATTGGAAGAGAGAGGACGCTTAACCGATTCATCACATCACCTTCACGCATCCCTTTCAATAATTTTATCTGAGTATCAACACTCGTGATTAATGGGCAATCATACGTGGTGAGGGCGCCATATACTCTACCTATTCAGTTTATCATAAGTGTCCTACTTCACGTATATACGTATATCTTCACGTTTTCAATATGATTTTGAAAAGCGTCAAAACGACACAAGTCAAGTTTATCTTATGTAAAACTAGAAATTCCTTATAAATTGATAAATATATGTAAGCTTACCTTTCCGTCCGAAATATGGTCTTTCGATAATCCTCATTCGTCCTAGTTCCGGGTCATGTATCCCGATCATATGAGGAACATTATCTGTTATGAAAAACCAAATTTTATTTTTCTACGTCAAACGTGTTTTGTGGACAAAAAGTGCTAAAAGTGTATTATCATTATTAGTTAAATTGCTTATGACGCTTAAAATAAGGCGACGGCGAGTAACCAGCATACACTTGAACGTAGCTTTATGCATATTTTCATCAATTTCACTTGATCGGTAATAACTAGAACATTGTATTAGTGCAAATGCATTCCCGATCACCAAATTTATGATAATCACTTGTATGATCAATTGTATCACTAACAACATCATTTTCATTGTGCAGAACCGAAACTAGACATCGAATTTACATGCACACTAGTTTTGTGATTTATTGAACTTTACCAACACAAACTTGTCTTATTGTCAAAATTTTCCAAATTTCGCCAGGCGCTACCATTGTCGGATTTTCGATCAGAAATCATTTCTTTTACCTTTTTATAGTATCTGTACTGAGTCGACTAGCATGAAAACGGTAATTTTCGACAACAGTCAGTTCTTCCCGATAAGCTAACACCATTTGTATGTAGTTTGCGTTTTGTATATGTGACTCCCAGCAGCATACTGTATGGGCCTTTAATATTATTGGCTGAACAATCTCAACATTTATTACCCATATGGTTGAAAATAACCGAGTTAATATTATTGATATGAACACATGTGCACATATCACACTTGCCTAGCAACAATTGTTTCACCGCGACCTCCCGTATTTCGTCGTCTCTGACGTAATAAAAACGATTGTTCGTGACGTCACTATGACCTACCGTCGCAAGTTAAGTGGGCCGTTTCTTGACTATTTTCACTCGAATCAAATGGAATAAAATGGGTAATAAAGAAATTATTACACTCGAAAGTGTGTCATGTGCCTTTTACGAAATTCGTGCAAATTTGTGTATAACCCTCGCTCTCGCTCGTGCAACACAAAAATTCACACTTGTTTCGTAAAAGTCATATGACACACTTCCTCGGGTAATACTCTCTATATGTAAAACAGTCCTCACTAATCAACTGGGAGACCATCAGCAGAGTCACCAGATCTCCCTTCTCGTCAAAGCGTATCTTCCCTTTTAATCCGCCGAATGTCAGGTTCCTGAAGCTGTCATATATCAGCTGGCCAGTTTGACGTTTGTTGTAGGAAAATGTGCCAAGCCTTTCCGGGCTTCCTGATCGATAGAAAAGATTGCAATTTCATAACTGGTATTATTTTCGCGCAATAATTGAGTGAACATCTCGTTGATAAGCCCTTTGATACGAAAAAACAGCTTGGTATTTGTTAAGTTCCTTTGAATATTAAGTAGATAATTAAAGTCTATGCCATACATGTTTAACTTAGAGCTCATTTTGGTTTGGTACATTAGGGGCATTTCTTCTAAAACCATTTTTGATTAAAATGAACTAAATAATGAGTAACAATTTAATTTTTTTGTATCTTCTAAACCTGGAAGGTTTCTTAATGTTACTAGTAAAAGTAAATAAACACATCATAAATACTCATGACAGTTAGTTTTTTAGGAGTTGATGTCCTGTCAGAGAGACAAAATGCCCCCAGCGTAACTCAATAACGGATCAAATTATAGCGTCTGATCCTTGTATGACAATAGTAAAAAGCCACAGCTTATCCTAGGCAGTTCGTAATTTATTCATACCACTTTTAATCAGCGTCTGTTCAGCATTATCCAACGCTAGTGCCAGAGCCCACACAGAGTCATAGGCAGGGGCAGCCATCTTTTCACCGCGGTCCGGACGATTGGCATTTCTGATCAGGAAACGTTCTTTAAATTTCTTCGCACTGATATGAGCTGTATCTGTTTCACTGGACTTCAGGACAAATGTCTCCCCGACTCTGAAGTGCCCATTGATTGCTTCCAGGATTTGTTCTCGTGTGCACCCCGCCGTATCGTGGGCTTTCTCCCACCAGTAATCATCAAACCAGCCAAGTATAAACCATGCGTACTTGTGTCCATAGAGGCCATGCTTATAAATCTGCAATGATAGAATGTAATGATCAAGATCGATATTTTGATAAAACCAGGAATGCTTTTTAAACTTACACGACCAGTGGATAAGTTACCCTTTAGGGATTTCATAATACATTTTGATCAATGTATAAACTAATATCATATCTCTACACCTCATTAGTAGTTTATGTCCATTATTCATGAATTTTTTGCAGATTTCCAATGTTCAAGCCATCTGTTAAAGTAATGTGTTATTCATAGCGTTCAGGAAGTATAATATATGCTACTGACTGTAGCATTATGGTGGCATATATGCTTTGGGTGCTTCTAAAAGTGTGGAATTGTATCTTTTCTATGCACTTCATCAGTGGTTAATCTCTATTATTCATGGAAAATTAACTGGAAACAAAGTTCATGCCATCTGTTAAAGTAATGTTTGATTCATAGGTTTGTAGAATGATATAGCGTACTGAATAAATCACACTAATGAAGTTAAGACTTGAATGATTCGGTTTGTTTAGAAGTGAACACATCGAAACATGTAAATTAAAATAGATGGAGGTGATATGAAATATGACAGACCGAGAAGATATGGTTAAATTCCAAGAAAACAAAATTTGCAATTTAAATATAACACAGAGCAATCACCTCGCAAAATACGTTGAATATGACTCCTTCGTAAAAGCTTGCAAATATTATTCTGGCATCATGTCTCTGGAAGAAAGAAAATATTGTGATGAGTCAATGTCATAACAATTTTTAATGAGTTGCAAATATTGCTGAATATCATTTTCCCGGTTAATCTGATAAATTACACAAAAACGATGTTCTCAACAATGACATGTTTTAATATATATGTAAATTTTGTTTGATACAATTTCAATACATTTTATAAGCTAGCTTATTTTACGATTGAAATTCTCTCATTCGGAGACAAATATATTTTAGCTGAAATCTCAAATGTGGATAGATTTAATGTCTTCATATCAAATAAAATATGAGTGCTTCTATTCTGTCTATATCATGTATATCTTCATTAATTGTGAAACAGTTAATATCTGATTTTTCATACTTTGTTTACATGTTTGGATACACAACAGGTATTTCACCCACCATACCCGTAGATCATAGCCACACAGCATGTACGAATACATTGATTAGAGTCAAAATAATTGAAGAACTAAAAGTATTGTTTTGGGCTAACATATACAGGATCACAAAATGAGGTTATAGATGATGGATCTATTCCTGGAATACCAGGCTCTACTGGCGGATATCTCAAGAATTACGAATACAAGAATCATCATCAGATTCCTCAACAGGTTGGTAGGAGTACGTAAGTATTGAACAGTGGTATTAATTTACCTTCTTATTTCCTGGTTTGACATTAATTGACAAATGAAACCTTTTTCCAACGACATCTTTATACAAAATATTGGTCTTATTGTTAACAGTTCAACGGGCTCGACAACTTTGTCTGCTGTAGAGAACAGTTCTAGATGCAGTAAGGTTTGGGTGCAATGGTACAGTGTACACTGAATATCAGCGGAGTACAACCCATGGTTCCAGCCGATGCTCATAGGTTTCACCGCAATGCATAGCCACATGGCGTTGTGGGCTTTCTCCCTGCCATAATACTAGCAGCCGTGATATAAGTGAAATACGCGACGTTAAACCCCAATTCACCTCACCTCAACGAGGTTTGGTGATATGACATTCTGAGTTATATTATTGAGCATTCTCTGCTTATGTAGTTCCCACGAAGAATTCTCGGGATTCCGACAGGTTCCAGAATCCTTTCAGAGATCCGCTAATGGATCTTGGTATTCCGATTAGGAAATAATGTGTTTGGATCGCGAGTTGATCCTTCATCTCCGAACATCGGATCTGGCTTCTCGAAACCACAAATTGTCTTTCTGCGAGGGCATTTTTACCCTCATATACTTTTTTGCATCATTAATTCAACAAAGCTAATATTTGGTGTGTTCTGAGTTTAACTGTGCGTCATAAAAGCAAAATTAAATCTATAAAGTGATATCATTTTATTTCCTTGTTTATAAAGAAAGTTAACGATTTGAACTCCCAATATGCGTTTTTCACAAAGCGACAATTCCCAGGGGCTGTGAAGTTAGCATACAGTTCCTTATTCCTTATTACTTATTCAAAATGTGAAGTTAGCAAACAGTTACTTATTCCTTATTCCCTATTCAAAATGTGAAGTTAGCAAACAGTTACTTATTCCTTATTCCCTATTCAAAATGTGAAGTTAGCAAACAGTTACTTATTCCTTATTCCCTATTCAAAATGTGAAGTTAGCAAACAGTTACTTATTCCTTATTCCCTATTCAAAATGTGAAGTTGGCGAACAGTTACTTATTCCTTATTCATTTTGTTTTGCAATTCACACTTGTCCGTAGCTTATCATTAACTATTTAAGAATGCAAACAACAATAACGTTCGCCTCTTGTGTGCCGGTAGTTAAAAACACAGAAAGCCCACAGCGTTGTGCATAGCTGAACCGAGCTCTCCACGAGCTATAAATAGCACGCAGTCGATTCAACATGGCGTCGCTTCAATCTGTTGCTGTCCAAATCAAATCAAAGATAGCTTCCATGTCAGCACATAGCGATTTGAATACAATAAACAAATATTAAGTTTATCTCAAAAGTTCATGTGAGCTGTAACAATAGTTTATAAACGACGTGCTCCGCGAACATCGCAATAAAGGTACATCTGAATCCGTTGCTGAGAGTGTGAAGTGAGTTACTTATTCGATATTGGACATTTCTGTAGCTGGTACCCGTTTCAGAATACATAGGTTTATATAAGAATCAGCATATGTTAGCTCCGTCTCAAGGGTACATTTTAGCTATAACAAAGTTTTAGTTACAGCCTTGAACCAACGCTGTGGGCTCGACATAGTCAATCTGAATCCGTTGCTGAGAGTGTGAAGTGAGTTACTTATTCGATATTGGACAATTCTGTCGCTGGCACCCGTTTCACAATACATAGGTTTATATAAGAATCAGCACATATTAGCTTCGTCTCAAGGGTACATTTTAGCTATAACAAAGTTTTAGTTACAGCCTTGAACCAACGCTGTGGGCTCGACATAGTCAATCTGAATCCGTTGCTGAGGGTGTGAAGTGAGTTACTTATTCGATATTGGACAATTCTGTCGCTGGCACCCGTTTCACAATACATAGGTTGATATAAGAATCAGCACATGTTAGCTTCGTCTCAAGGATGCATTTTAGCTATAACTAAGTTTTAGTTACGGCCTTGAACCAGCGCTGTGGGCTCGTCATAGGTCAATCCGAATCCGTTGCTGAGAGTGTGAAGTGAGTTACTTATTCGATATTGGACATTTCTGTAGCTGGTACCCGTTTCAGAATACATAGGTTTATATAAGTGTCAGCATATGTTAGCTCCGTCTCAAGGGTACATTTTAGCTATAACAAAGTATTAGTTACGGCCTTGAACCAGCGCTGTGGGCTCTACATAGTCAATCTGAATCCGTTGCTGAGAGTGTGAAGTTAGTTACTTATTCGATATTGGACAATTCTGTCGCTGGCACCCGTTTCACAATACATAGGTTTATATAAGTATCAGCATATGTTAGCTCCGTCTCAAGGGTAAATTTTAGCTATAACAAAGTTTTAGTTACGGCCTTGAACCAGCGCTGTGGGCTCGACATAGTCAATCTGAATCCGTTGCTGAGAGTGTGAAGTTAGTTACTTATTCGATATTGGACATTTCTGTAGCTGGTACCCGTTTCAGAATACATAGGTTTATATAAGTATCAGCACATGTTAGCTTCGTCTCAAGGATGCATTTTAGCTATAACAAAGTTTTAGTTACGGCCTTGAACCAGCGCTGTCGGCTCGTCATAGGTCAATCTGAATCCGTTGCTGAGAGTGTGAAGTGAGTTACTTATTCGATATTGGACATTTCTGTAGCTGGTACCCGTTTCAGAATACATAGGTTTATATAAGTACCAGCACATGTTAGCTCCGTCTCAAGGGTATATTTTAGCTATAACAAAGTTTTAGTTACGGCCTTGAACTAGCGCTGTGGGCTCGTCATAGGTCAATCTGAATCCGTTGCTGAGAGTGTGAAGTGAGTTACTTATTCGATATTGGACAATTCTGTCGCTGGCACCCGTTTCACAATACATAGGTTTATATAAGAATCAGCACATGTTAGCTTCGTCTCAAGGGTACATACATTTTAGCTATAACAAAGTTTTAGTTACGGCCTTGAACTAGCGCTGTGGGCTCGACATAGTCAATCTGAATCCGTTGCTGAGAGTGTGAAGTGAGTTACTTATTCGATATTGGACATTTCTGTAGCTGGTACCCGTTTCACAATACATTGGTTTATATAAGACATTTGTTCAAAAATCGATTAGTTCAAACATCGCTGGCACCCGTTTCTTAGTATCCGTCAGAAAAGAGCATATTCCGAAGAAAAGTCTCCTTGTGATTGGAAACTAGACGACCTACATACTGAAATGAGGATGATGATCATGTCATCAGTTAATCTTTCCAATTAGAACTAAACTAATCTGACGAGCTTAAAGAACACAACATTCTATTTGTGTAAATTTGTTTATTCATGTTTCATCTCTATGACAGATTTATGACATTAAACTTTAAGGCAAGACATCACTTTTACTTTGCAAAATATTAACATCATTATGTTTTAAAAAAATACAATTTTAAGTTGGTTGACATGTATCACTTATGAACAAATCATACCAATGTCAGACAATGAGAACATCCAAGGGGAAAGCTAACAAGCAACTTCTTAAGACAGTTTGATATTCCGACTAGGTAACCACTAAAAGCAATGTCCCTTGTATATATAATTTTATAAATATTTTCAGCACTTATTGTTTTGTGAATTTGCTATAAACTGCTTCATTAAAAGAACTATCTTGATTAAATTTTAATAGATTGCTTTTCATGATCATCCTGCTCAATCAGGATAATTCAATCTTCAAGGCTCTTTTAATCTCCTGATTCTCTTACCACATTTGCCTTGTATTCTTATGAACTCAATAGAATGACTTTATATTGAGAAATATTTGCAGTGCCTAGATAAGGAGACTGTCGAGATAACATCAAATTTCTAATCATAACATTCAATTGGCTGCTAAAATAATGCTACATAAAGAAAAGATTACTGAACCCTCAGCAATATGTTGCAAATAATGCAAAAGGCAATCAGGGCTATGAAGGAGTAATGTGAAAACATATACCCTCGCAGATCAGGGTGTTCATAATAATTTCAAAGAATTGTTGTTTAAATGTTAAAAAGTAATTAATCTCTCAATCACTGTATACAGTCTTGACATATCTTGTTTTCTACTTTATTTACTATGAAGGCTTAACTCTCTTTACAAACAAACACAGACTGATAATAAGAAACATTTGATGTCATAGAAAACTGTTGTCACTAAAAAAAAAAATAGAGCCATTGGACCTTAGTTCATCAGTTTTAATTAATAAAATAAAATAATGATAATTACTTATATGAAATATGATCAATGTAACAAAAAGATTCTTTTACAAAATAAATATTACATAACATTTTTGTTGGACCCTCAATTGTTAGTATTCAACTTAAACATTTTGGATTACCTCTCTTAGTCTCTATACTGACTGAGGTGAAGAGCACATTATACAATTAATTACTCATGGTGAGGCATTATGTGAAATATAAGGACTCGAGACCTGACTCCCGAGTTAGTCTGACCTGACCGAGACCGCAGGTCGAGGTCAGGTCAGACCTCCGAGGGAGTCAGGTTATGACCCTGTGATCCATATTTGGGGTCACGGTTGCCAAACCTACAATTTATAATCCACTTTGGCTAACAGGTCTGTACAGAACATTTCAGCTCTCTAGACCTTTTGGTAATGGAGAAAAATAGGAAAAATAAAGCCTGTATCTCATCATGGTTTATATTGTTTCTTGTTGAAGACTGAAACAGTTTATTCTCTGGATAAAGTACAATCCCTTCATATGAAAAATGAAAAATTTGTTCAGTGTCAGTGCACAAAGAAAACATGACTTGAAACTACATTTTGAGGAAATTGGCTGTTCAAGTGCAAAGATTCCTGAACAAGAGTCATCAGAAGATGACATATCCCACCGGTTCCACATACTTTGTAAAACACATCTTTGACAGATACTTGTGTATCTACTACCATACTTCAGATAGTGGGTATTACAGATGCTGAGTTTCTGGTATGTTTAGGGTTTTAGACTTCTGCTCCAGAAGCAGTCAAAATCAACAACAACCAATATCCCTCTCATGTTTCTATGGAAACAGAGAAAAAAAAATATTTCAGAAAACAATCTGAAAATATCAAAAGGCACCACTTCAGTTAGTGGGTAATACACATGCAAAGTTTCAGTAAGATATGATGAACGGTTTTGGAGCTGTGCTCCGGAAACGAACCTGTCTCCGAACAAAGTCCAAATTCAACAAGTTTCTATGGAAACGAACAAAAATAAAAATTTTCAGAAATCTGAAAATATCAAAAGGCACCACTTCAGTTAGTGGGTAATACACATGCAAAGTTTCAGGAAGATATGATGAACGGTTTTGTAGCTGTGCACCGGAAACGAACCTGTCTCTGAACAAAGTCCAACTTCAACATGCTTCTATGGAAACGAAAACAAATAAAATTTTCAGAAATCTTAAAATATCAAAAAGCACCACTTCAGTTGGTTGGTAATACACATGCAAAGTTTCAGGAAGATATGATGAACGGTTTTGGAGCTGTGCACCGGAAACGAACCTGTCTCTGAACAAAGTCCAATTTCAACATGTTTCTATGGAAACGACCAAAAATAAAATTTTCAGAAATCTGAAAATATCAAAAGGCACCACTTCAGTTGTTGGGTAAATACACATGGAAAGTTTCAGAAAGATATCATGAACGGTTTTCGAGTTCTGCTCCGGAAACGAATTGAAATGATTACGGACGGACGGACAGAAGGACGGGGTGATGACTATATCCCACGGTATTACATACCGGTGGGATAAAAATCTTCTAGGTCTTTTTGTTCCAGAGAAGATGAAAATAGGTTTTAGGTCAAGGCCTGGGAGTCCCTAATTTGGGGCCACAGGGTCACCAAATTAATCTACAATTTAGAATCCCAATTGGCTACAGAGTCTGTACACATTATTTCAGCCTTATAGGTCTTTTTGTTCTGGGGAAGAAGATGAAAATAGGTTTTAAGGTTATGGCCTGTTAGGCCTTTATTTGCGACCACAGGGTCACCAAATCTACAAATAAGAATCCCAAATGGCCAAGGAGTCTGTATACAAAATGTCAGCTCCCCAGACCCAGCATTTCTGAGAAAGAATATGAAAAATGGAGCCATGGGCTCTGTAGCTCATCAGAGTTTATTTTGTTTGATGATGAAGACAGAAATATGTTGTCTCAATATAATGTACAATCCCTAACCCTGACAAATCTTAGTCTTGAAATTGAGAGAGAGCAGTCAGCAAGGTCAACACACAGGAGATTATGCAATATTCTGACCCCTTTGATCTGGTTACAAGCCAGCTGTGTTTTTTGTGTTTTACCGCCAAATTATGTAATAGACTCTTGCTTGCACTAAACACTGGCAGCTGATCTAACTGGATAAGGCTTAAAGAGAACAGGCAATGTGATGAATCTCATGGTACATAGTACAATTTAGAATCACCTTGGCTGAACAATCTCTGCACAATTTTATCGGTTCTAAGCCTTGTCATCCAAACTAAACATTCTGAACGCAATATTCCTTCTAGTTTGTTCTGGATGAAAACAGGATTTTAGGTAATGGCCTGTGAGGCCCTTATTTGGGGCCATAGGGTCACCAAATCTACAATTTAGAATCTCCATTGGCTAAAGACTCTTTACACAACATGACAGCCTTCTAGGTCTTTTCATTCTGGAGAAGAAGATGAAAATAATCTTATCTTATCATTTCATAAACAGTCATATGCAGTTCACATATCTCATGTAAAATAAAAGAATTCTTAACTCCTCTTCAATTTAGTCCTTTGTGGCTTTTCACAATTTTCAGTTCATAGGCTATTCAATAGTTCTCATTTCACATTGATTACATCAATTTGACAAACATGTCCACAATGTAGATTGTTATCTCAAGTCGACATACATTTCAAATAAAGTGATTGAAGTGTCATAAAATATCAGTTCAAAATTCATTTTCAAAGGTTTTTTAGGCTGTGGCCCATATTTGGGGTCAAAGGGTCACCAAATTTACAACTTAGAATCCCCATTGGCTAAAGAGTTTGCATACAATATTACATCCTTCTAGGTCTTTTTGTTCCGGAGAAAAAGATGAAAACAGGATTTTAGGTAATGGCCTGTGAGGCCCTTATTAGGGGTCACAGGGTCACCAAATCTACAATTTAGAATCCCCATTGGCCAAGGAGTCTGTCCATATAATTTCTGCTCTCTGGAGTCATTGGTTCTGGAGAAGAAGATGAAAATAGCTTTTTAGGTTATGACCCCTGTGGCCCTTATTTGGGGTAGCAGGGTCACCAAATCTACAATATAGAATCCCCATTGGCGAAGGAGTCTGTACATAAAATTTCAGCTCTCTGGAGTCGTTTGTTCTGGAGAGGAAGATGTAAATAGCTTTTAAGGTTATGACCCCTGGGGCCCTTATTTGGGGTCACAGGGTCACCTAATCTACAATTTAGAATCCCCATTGGCCAAGGAGTCTGTACATAAAATTTCAGCTCTCCAGAGTTATTGGTTCCCGGAGAAGAAATCGAAAAAGTGACTGACGGACGCCATCCCATAAGCCCATCGGGCCTTTCAGGCCTGATGAGCTAAAAAGCGAAAGGTTTACAGACGGACGGATGGACAGATGGACGGACGAACACC
Organism: Gibbula magus; assembly: GCA_936450465.1. Taxonomy (NCBI): domain Eukaryota; kingdom Metazoa; phylum Mollusca; class Gastropoda; order Trochida; family Trochidae; genus Gibbula; species Gibbula magus. The sequence continues at coordinate 40,176,246 of OW388306.1, read as the reverse complement.
GGATACCATGCCATTCCATAAGCCCATCGGGCCTTTCAGGCCTGATGACTCAAAAAACCTTACCAACGTACAGACACAATGAAAATAGATAAATACATACATACATAAATACATACATACATACATACATACATACATACATACATACAGTAAACATAATAAAAAACGTATGTTAGACCAACTGCAGCAGCAGTTGAGGAATGGCTAGTAAATATCATCAAAACATATGTTAGATAAACTGCAGCAGCAGTTGAGGAATGGCTAGTAAATATCATCAAAACATATGTTAGACCAACTGCAGCAGCAGTTGAGGAATGGCTAGTAAATAACATCAAAAACATATGTAAGACAAACTGCAGCAGCAGTTGAGGAACGGCTAGTAAATATCATCAAAACATATGTTAGACCAACTGCAGCAGCAGTTGAGGAATGGCTAGTAAATAACATCAAAAACATATGTAAGACAAACTGCAGCAGCAGTTGAGGAATGGCTAGTAAATATCATCAAAACATATGTTAGACCAACTGCAGCAGCAGTTGAGGAATGGCTAGTAAATAACATCAAAAACATATGTAAGACAAACTGCAGCAGCAGTTGAGGAACGGCTAGTAAATATCATCAAAAACAAATGTTAGACCAACTGCAGCAGCAGGTGAGGAATGACTAGTAAATATCATCAAAACATATGTTAGATAAACTGCAGGAGCACTTGAGGAATGGCTAGTAAATATCATCAAAAACATATGTTAGACTGACTGCAGCAGCAGTTGAGGAATGGCTAGTTAATAACATCAAAACATATGTTAGACCAACTGCAGTAGCAGTTGAGGAATGGCTAGTAAATTACATTTAAAAAATGTTAGATAAACTGCAGCAGCAGTTGAAGGATGGCTAGTAAATTACATCAAGACATATGTTAGATTAACTGCAGCAGCAGTTGAGAAATGGCTAGTAAATAACATCAAAACATATCTTAGACCAACTGCAGCAGCAGTTGAGGAATAGCTAGTAAATAGCATCCAAAAAAATAAGTAACTAACTTCACACTCTCAGCAACGGATTCAGATTGACCTATGACGAGCCCACAGCGCTGGTTCAAGGCCGTAACTAAAACTTTGTTAAAGCTAAAATGCATCCTTGAGACGAAGCTAACATGTGCTGATTCTTATATAAACCTATGTATTGTGAAACGGGTGCCAGCGACAGAATTGTCCAATATCGAATAAGTAACTCACTTCACACTCTCAGCAACGGATTCAGATTGACTATGTCGAGCCCACAGCGTTGGTTCAAGGCCGTAACTAAAACTTTGTTATAGCTAAAATGTACCCTTGAGACGTAGCTAACATGTGCTGATTCTTATATAAACCTATGTATTGAGAAACGGGTGCCAGCGACAGAAATGTCCAATATCGAATAAGTAACTCACTTCAAAATCTCAGCAACGGATTCAGATTGACTATATCGAGCCCAGAGCGCTGGTTCAAGGCCGTAACTAAAACTTTGTTATAGCTAAAATGTACCCTTGAGACGGAGCTAACATATGCTGATTCTTATATAAACCTATGTATTGTGAAACGGGTGCCAGCGACAGAATTGTCCAATATCGAATAAGTAACTCACTTCAAAATCTCAGCAACGGATTCAGATTGACTATATCGAGCCCAGAGCGCTGGTTCAAGGCCGTAACTAAAACTTTGTTATAGCTAAAATGTACCCTTGAGACGGAGCTAACATATGCTGATTCTTATATAAACCTATGTATTGAGAAACGGGTGCCAGCGACAGAAATGTCCAATATCGAATAAGTAACTCACTTCAAAATCTCAGCAACGGATTCAGATTGACTATATCGAGCCCAGAGCGCTGGTTCAAGGCCGTAACTAAAACTTTGTTATAGCTAAAATGTACCCTTGAGACGGAGCTAACATATGCTGATTCTTATATAAACCTATGTATTGTGAAACGGGTGCCAGCGACAGAATTGTCCAATATCGAATAAGTAACTCACTTCAAAATCTCAGCAACGGATTCAGATTGACTATATCGAGCCCAGAGCGCTGGTTCAAGGCCGTAACTAAAACTTTGTTATAGCTAAAATGTACCCTTGAGACGGAGCTAACATGTGCTGATTCTTATATAAACCTATGTATTGAGAAACGGGTGCCAGCGACAGAAATGTCCAATATCGAATAAGTAACTCACTTCAAAATCTCAGCAACGGATTCAGATTGACTATATCGAGCCCAGAGCGCTGGTTCAAGGCCGTAACTAAAACTTTGTTATAGCTAAAATGTACCCTTGAGACGGAGCTAACATATGCTGATTCTTATATAAACCTATGTATTGTGAAACGGGTGCCAGCGACAGAATTGTCCAATATCGAATAAGTAACTCACTTCAAAATCTCAGCAACGGATTCAGATTGACTATATCGAGCCCAGAGCGCTGGTTCAAGGCCGTAACTAAAACTTTGTTATAGCTAAAATGTACCCTTGAGACGGAGCTAACATATGCTGATACTTATATAAACCTATGTATTCTGAAACGGGCACCAGCTACAGAAATGTCCAATATCGAATAAGTAACTCACTTCACACTCTCAGCAACGGATTCAGATTGACTATGTCGAGCCCACAGCGTTGGTTCAAGGCCGTAAATAAAACTTTGTTATAGCTAAAATGTACCCTTGAGACGGAGCTAACATATGCTGATTCTTATATAAACCTATGTATTGTGAAACGGGTGCCAGCGACAGAATTGTCCAATATCGAATAAGTAACTCACTTCAAAATCTCAGCAACGGATTCAGATTGACTATATCGAGCCCAGAGCGCTGGTTCAAGGCCGTAACTAAAACTTTGTTATAGCTAAAATGTACCCTTGAGACGGAGCTAACATATGCTGATACTTATATAAACCTATGTATTCTGAAACGGGCACCAGCTACAGAAATGTCCAATATCGAATAAGTAACTCACTTCACACTCTCAGCAACGGATTCAGATTGACTATGTCGAGCCCACAGCGCTGGTTCAAGGCCGTAACTAAAACTTAGTTATAGCTAAAATGCATCCTTGAGACGAAGCTAACATGTGCTGATTCTTATATAAACCTATGTATTGAGAAACGGGTGCCAGCGACAGAAATGTCCAATATCGAATAAGTAACTCACTTCAAAATCTCAGCAACGGATTCAGATTGACTATATCGAGCCCAGAGCGCTGGTTCAAGGCCGTAACTAAAACTTTGTTATAGCTAAAATGTACCCTTGAGACGGAGCTAACATATGCTGATTCTTATATAAACCTATGTATTGTGAAACGGGTGCCAGCGACAGAATTGTCCAATATCGAATAAGTAACTCACTTCAAAATCTCAGCAACGGATTCAGATTGACTATATCGAGCCCAGAGCGCTGGTTCAAGGCCGTAACTAAAACTTTGTTATAGCTAAAATGTACCCTTGAGACGGAGCTAACATATGCTGATACTTATATAAACCTATGTATTCTGAAACGGGCACCAGCTACAGAAATGTCCAATATCGAATAAGTAACTCACTTCACACTCTCAGCAACGGATTCAGATTGACTATGTCGAGCCCACAGCGTTGGTTCAAGGCCGTAAATAAAACTTTGTTATAGCTAAAATATACCCTTGAGACGGAGCTAACATGTGCTGATACTTATATAAACCTATGTATTCTGAAACGGGTACCAGCTACAGAAATGTCCAATATCGAATAAGTAACTCACTTCACACTCTCAGCAACGGATTCGGATTGACCTATGACGAGCCCACAGCGCTGGTTCAAGGCCGTAACTAAAACTTTGTTATAGCTAAAATGCATCCTTGAGACGAAGCTAACATGTGCTGATTCTTATATAAACCTATGTATTGTGAAACGGGTGCCAGCGACAGAATTGTCCAATATCGAATAAGTAACTCACTTCACACTCTCAGCAACGGATTCAGATTGACTATGTCGCGCCCACAGCACTGGTTCAAGGCCGTAACTAATACTTTGTTATAGCTAAAATGTACCCTTGAGACGGAGCTAACATATGCTGATACTTATATCAACCTATGTATTCTGAAACGGGTACCAGCTACAGACATGTCCAATATCAAATAAGTAACTCACTTCACACTCTCAGCAACGGATTCGGATTGACCTATGACGAGCCCACAGCGCTGGTTCAAGGCCGTAACTAAAACTTTGTTATAGCTAAAATGCATCCTTGAGATGAAGCTAACATGTGCTGATTCTTATATAAACCTATGTATTGTGAAACGGGTGCCAGCGACAGAATTGTCCAATATCGAATAAGTAACTCACTTCACACTCTCAGCAACGGATTCAGATTGACCTATGACGAGCCCACAGCGCTGGTTCAAGGCCGTAACTAAAACTTTGTTATAGCTAAAATGCATCCTTGAGACGAAGCTAACATGTGCTGATTCTTATATAAACCTATGTATTGTGAAACGGGTGCCAGCGACAGAATTGTCCAATATCGAATAAGTAACTAACTTCACACTCTCAGCAACGGATTCAGATTGACTATGTCGCGCCCACAGCGCTAGTTCAAGGCCGTAACTAAAACTTTGTTAAAGCTAAAATGCATCCTTGAGACGAAGCTAACATGTGCTGATTCTTATATAAACCTATGTATTGTGAAACGGGTGCCAGCGACAGAATTGTCCAATATCGAATAAGTAACTAACTTCACACTCTCAGCAACGGATTCAGATTGACTATGTCGCGCCCACAGCGCTAGTTCAAGGCCGTAACTAATGCTTTGTTATAGCTAAAATGTACCCTTGAGACGGAGCTAACATATGCTGATACTTATATAAACCTATGTATTCTGAAACGGGTACCAGCTACAGACATGTCCAATATCAAATAAGTAACTCACTTCACACTCTCAGCAACGGATTCGGATTGACCTATGACGAGCCCACAGCGCTGGTTCAAGGCCGTAACTAAAACTTTGTTATAGCTAAAATGCATCCTTGAGATGAAGCTAACATGTGCTGATTCTTATATAAACCTATGTATTGTGAAACGGGTGCCAGCGACAGAATTGTCCAATATCGAATAAGTAACTCACTTCACACTCTCAGCAACGGATTCAGATTGACTATGTCGAGCCCACAGCGTTGGTTCAAGGCTGTAACTAAAACTTTGTTATAGCTAAAATGTACCCTTGAGACGGAGCTAACATATGCTGATTCTTATATAAACCTATGTATTCTGAAACGGGTACCAGCTACAGAAATGTCCAATATCGAATAAGTAACTCACTTCACACTCTCAGCAACGGATTCGGATTGACCTATGACGAGCCCACAGCGCTGGTTCAAGGCCGTAACTAAAACTTAGTTATAGCTAAAATGCATCCTTGAGACGAAACTAACATGTGCTGATTCTTATATCAACCTATGTATTGTGAAACGGGTGCCAGCGACAGAATTGTCCAATATCGAATAAGTAACTCACTTCACACTCTCAGCAACGGATTCAGATTGACTATGTCGAGCCCACAGCGTTGGTTCAAGGCTGTAACTAAAACTTTGTTATAGCTAAAATGTACCCTTGAGACGAAGCTAATATGTGCTGATTCTTATATAAACCTATGTATTGTGAAACGGGTGCCAGCGACAGAATTGTCCAATATCGAATAAGTAACTCACTTCACACTCTCAGCAACGGATTCAGATTGACTATGTCGAGCCCACAGCGCTGGTTCAAGGCCGTAACTAAAACTTTGTTATAGCTAAAATGTACCCTTGAGACGGAGCTAACATATGCTGATTCTTATATAAACCTATGTATTCTGAAACGGGTACCAGCTACAGAAATGTCCAATATCGAATAAGTAACTCACTTCACACTCTCAGCAACGGATTCAGATGTACCTTTATTGCGATGTTCGCGGAGCACGTCGTTTATAAACTATTGTTACAGCTCACATGAACTTTTGAGATAAACTTAATATTTGTTTATTGTATTCAAATCGCTATGTGCTGACATGGAAGCTATCTTTGATTTGATTTGGACAGCAACAGATTGAAGCGACGCCATGTTGAATCGACTGCGTGCTATTTATAGCTCGTGGAGAGCTCGGTTCAGCTATGCACAACGCTGTGGGCTTTCTGTGTTTTTAACTACCGGCACACAAGAGGCGAACGTTATTGTTGTTTGCATTCTTAAATAGTTAATGATAAGCTACGGACAAGTGTGAATTGCAAAACAAAATGAATAAGGAATAAGTAACTGTTCGCCAACTTCACATTTTGAATAGGGAATAAGGAATAAGTAACTGTTTGCTAACTTCACATTTTGAATAGGGAATAAGGAATAAGTAACTGTTTGCTAACTTCACATTTTGAATAGGGAATAAGGAATAAGTAACTGTTTGCTAACTTCACATTTTGAATAGGGAATAAGGAATAAGTAACTGTTTGCTAACTTCACATTTTGAATAAGTAATAAGGAATAAGGAACTGTATGCTAACTTCACAGCCCCCAATTCCCAAGGGAATAAACAAAAGTTAAGTTTCCTTATCAAGTTGGCCGTGACACCAACATTTCAATGCAATGTGACGGATAAGAATAGGCAAACAAATAAAACCTCTCGTTTATAGATCTAAAGTTTATGTGTATTGCAGTTCTTATCAACTTATTTTTGTTTGACATTCTTCATACATGCTTCAAGTCAAGTTTTTATTTTTAACAGAATTCCATAAGGCTAATTTTGAACGTTTCCCATAAAATAAAGATGTCTTAGCATATGGATTCTTTTCGAGAATACTATCGAAGAGATATCCTGGAACACTGAATCAAATGAGATATCTTAGCCATTGTTTGATTTCAAGAATAGGGCCCTGGAGAATAACAGTACCAATGCTTTATATAACATTAAAAGGATGTTCCAAAAACCTGTGTTGCTGGGGGATGGCGAATAGTTGACGGCTTTGATCACAAACCGTATCTGTTTTCATGTATCACTAAGGTTTATAAATACCTTCAGATTTTCGATTTTCCGTCCAATATCATCATCATTGAAGACCTCCATGGTCAACATGGAGATGTTGTCCTTTTCTGTTCTATCATACAGGTCATCAACAAGCTGCAACAGGTCGAACATACGCGGTCACATTTAACAATTCACTATTATAGTTTACCTCAAAAGAATTATAAATAGATGTAGGGCTTGCCGAAGAACACAGGTAACAGCACACTATATTAATATATTATGCTTCAAACCAAATACCTTCCGTATAAGCACACTTCTTGTGACATTTAAAACGATAGTATCATTCATCTTCTATTTATTTTGCTTCACAAATACCAAACCAGTACATAGAGATATTAAAAAGTCAGAATTTTCAAATCGCAACTTGATAACAAGTAAATCACTTTCGTTTTCAATCTCAAAATCTTAACATAAGGCCGGAGGGTGGTTTCAGGATGGAGCTGGAATCACTTGGACATGAGAATAAATTACTATTTCTATTATAGAGACCAATACATTATTTTGAGTGATTATTGATGTTATGTAACAATCAAAAAAGTATTTCCTCCCGATGGAATTAAATGCAACGCATATACAAGAATAAATGCTTTGGTATGTTCAACAATCAAATTCCTATCATCCTACAGAGGACGTCTATCCCTCCCCTCTATTGATTAATGTGCACCTTCATGTAAACTCATCGGCAAAAGAAACTTATCACCTCAGTTGATTTTATCATATGTATGATTTTCAATTGCAAATATCTCAAGTTTTCGAAATAATAATCTAAAACTGAAAAGTACAGATGTTTGGTCATCAGCCAAATAATACTTCTACGTGTCTTTTTAATTTAAAAAAAACCTTTTTCAAACATTATTTTGTTATGACACACAATTGTCCATTGACATATAAGACATATTTTATGTGAACATTGAAAAAGTTTTCCTGATTCTGCCCACATTTACAACATTTAAACATGGTAGGGATCATATTGGTGGAAATTTTATTTCTTACCCCTGTCTTCATTTAACAAATAAATCTTAACTAAAATGTAACCACAGACACCAATTATTTAATCCAAACTACTGCAGATAAGTATTATTGTATCTTGTCATAGTCAAAACATCTGATGTCTTTTAAAAAATTGCATTAACCAAAACCAACTAAGGTGATAAGTTTCTTTTGCCGATGAGTTTAGGCTTAAAATATGTTTCTGGTCTTTACAGGCTGACAAAAAAGATTGGATGATTTATTTACCACATTTTTTTTTAATGAAGAGATAAACAAACACAATTTATTACTTATGTAAAAAAAGCACAAATCCTCTTAAATAGGTGTTACTATTCCAATTAGTCACTAATCTCACTCCTACACTCCATCTCAACAGAAACAAGTGATTTTGTCTATGTCCGATGTTTTCTGAGGCTAAACAATTACAGTTTTCTGCCCTTACTGTTGTTAAAACCTAATCTAAAGATCTGGGGCGCGGGTTTGAAACTGATGCGGGCGGAAACCAGAAACAAATTCTTTTTTCTTTTCTTTTTTTTTTTTGGGGGGGGGGGGGGGGGGGGGGGGGGGCTTAGCTTATTAAAGAAGAGTATGATGCCCTCACCGAGGAGAATATATTGTAGGACTGGTGGAGGCTCGATATCTTCTTCCATCCCATTTTCTTCAGGAACAGCACACGTGTGGGGTTGATAGATTCCTCTGGTACAGATAGACGGAAGAACCATGGGTAGAACGTTTTGTTGGACAGCAAGGGGGAGACCGAGAGATAGGAGATCTGCAAACATGAATAGATGGTACAATGTGAAGATGTTAACACTGTAGATCATAAACAGTAAAAAAAAGTTTGGCCTCTTAAACCATAATAAAAGAAATAAACATCATGTATGATTGATTTGAAATTCCATGATAAAATACGAATGATATCGATCGATCGAGATAAGTTGTATCCGTTTAATTTGTTATTGAACTGTTGATTATGTAACTCAAATGTATATGAGCCGGAGGCCTAGATATAAACAATACAGATCTTTAACTTTGATAGGACATCTGGAAAAAAGAGGTAACAAAGTGAAGATGTTTATACTGGAGGTTTTCTATCATGTTGTTTACCATTGGACCATAAGCAGTAATATGATGTGTTTACACAACCATAAGGAGATACAAGAATCAAACATCATGTATTTGATTGATTTAACATAACATTAGCAAGTAATAATTAGACCGATATATAGACAATCTGGAAACTACACTGTAAACATGGTGTTTAGGATGTAAACATACTACTAGACACGTATCTTGTCCTGTTCTATTACGCGTTTAGACCCCTAAACACGTTTAGCTACTAAAATGTGTTAAGGAATATGTTCAGGATCTTAAACACGTAACGATAGTGTTTAATTGCTAAACGCAATTTTTACAGTGTAGAGATTACAATGTTTTAATCGTACTGTTTACCTACTGTTTTACATTACAAAGCATGTCTCTAATTGTAAAACTCTTCAACCATTTACAAATCAGAAACATATTCAATAATTGCATTCGTAAAATATCAACACAAACATATTTAACTTTCATCTCATAGACATGATGTTATACAGGTTAAATGAAACGTTAAGGTTAAGATTTTTGTTAGAACGGTGTCCTGAAAGACTTAGAAGCAAGTAAGTATACTTTGTCAGAAATATTAATGTTATTGACCATGGGTCTAACATACATGTATTCACAGGCAAAAGTTCATGATTCTCTAAGATGTGTATCCGAAGTCAGTATCCGAAATAATCTAAATCTCTCTCTGATCACAGCTACAGCTCTTGTATCACTCGTCTCCCAGAGATGAATATTACAAAAAGGTGATAATCCAAACACCAATGTAGAAAACATGTTCACGGATAATTTGTCGTCGAACAAAGTAGTCGATAACGCATTGTGTGAAGTTAGCACCTTTTTCTTCATATAAATGTATGTGCTTTTACGCAAACACCTATTCAGCAATTATTACAACCATCACTAAACGTTATAAGCGATTCTCTGAAAATGGCATCTACGTGGCTTATGATTATGTTCTCCAAAATAACATTGTATGAAGACAAGTATCTTGAAAGACAGTCATAGACACGACAGGTGTTTCATGGTCAGCAATGTGCATTACAGGCAATGTAGACTTATCTTTGAGACATTTGTACCACATAAACAGCTTCTGATTTATTTAATGAATACAGAAGAGGCAAATCAGAAGATGCATTGTATAAGTGTACGTGTAGAAGTTTTCGTGTTCATGGGTTCATTGATAGTGTATACATTGTCATGTAAAGATCAGTGGACACCGTATTTATTCATACAGAGCCATACATCATCGAGTATTCCTTTATGTCTTGCTCTGTCTGTGAGGAGATACAAATCTGCAATGAGTTTGTCATTAAATTTTTACTATGGGTAAACAGAGCAAAGTACTTGAGTGTGAACACATGAGATAATATTAAAGAAATCACCAGCCCTCAAATTCATTTCAATATTGACAGAGGAGTAGCAGACATCAGTGAAACTGGAATAAACGTCAATGTCAGAACAGTATTTTGTATAATGTATGCAGTCCCAAATCAATAGAAATCAACGTAGATAATGTTTTTATGACAATGTTCGATATGTTCTATAGCCAACACAAATATTGCAATAATGTCTCAGTAAGTGTTCCTTTTTGTCTCCTGCCCTTACACACCCGATAAGTGATATGTTGTCGAGGAAATATCAACTATGTTACTGCAAGTGGCCAGAGGCATTTACAAACCAGCTTATGACTACGCTAATGTATAAGGGGCCATAGATTACCATGAGTGACTAGGATAGTGCCACTTTTGTCATAGACTGTCCACAGGCTGTTCTAGGTACCACCATCGAATATTTGATGGGATTTTTCTGGTCAATACACTTTACTCATTTCTTTCACTTTAAACTAGACAGGGGACTGTAACAGCATTATCGCCAATTCTCTTAATTATTACCTGACTGTTACTTCCTTATGTGTTGGATACATTTGTAGTGCTTTCACATTTGGTACAATGGCAGTTTGCGTCAAAAGCGACGACTAGATCATTTAGCGAAACATGATTAACAGGACCCTTTAACAAACCATATGGGCGATATGTAATGTACATGTTGCCTATAGATATAATATGACACAATTTGCGTAATGTATGAACATTAGATCTTAATAGGTACATCAAAACTATTTCATCAAGTAAATAGTTTCTGTGTTCTGACAGAAACTGTTAGAGATATTGATGCAGACACAAACATTACAGCTGTGATACAGTTCATAAAGTACAACTAGGCGATAAAGAGAACGAAACTATAAATATGTTTCTTATAAAACAGTTTTAGACGACACATTCGAAAAACCAACATAAATAACGAAATAAAGTTCGCGAAAGTAACAATAAGACATATTAGTTGTAAATATTGTTGGAGGTATACGATTCATAAAAGTGCGTAAATAATGAAATATAGATAATAAAACAAATTTCATTACAAGAAACGGTTATCCTACAGTAACATGATCACATACCGATTCGAATTATGTACATATATAAAAGACTGGTTTTGACTATTTCAGTCTTCTTTAAAACGATGAGCTCATTTCGACCCGTATATTGGTCTCTTCAAGTTTGGTAAACACATGGAAGATTGCAATGGTTACACATTTTCATTCCTTGGACCATTTTACAACTTGCAAGTTGAAAACATAGCATTATGTATGCTACGAGTGGGCGTAACTCCGGATTAAAGAAAAGAGTGGGAGGGAGAGAAGTCGCACATATCCTGATATAGTTCTTTCATGTCGCCTTTGATAGATAGATTTTATATAAGATCAAACAAAACCGACCAAAAGTTGATATACTTATGTAAAAACAATTCCAGAACACCAACGATGTTTGTTCTTACAATAAGGTAAACAAAAACTTTCAACTCAATCTTCCCAAAAGCTATGCTTCATTCGAAAGTCTGCCTGTTCGGTGTCAGATATCAGTTTAGTTAGATGTTTACTAAACTAACAAGGATGGTAGTGGAACAGAATAGGACAGAATAATAGCTTTAACTTTTATTATGTAAGAATGGAAAAGCAATTTCCAAAAGAAAACTTACATAGATGCACCGGTTTACCTCATTTCTTTCAGCAACTTTATTTGATATACGATTAAAGAAAGAGTCAGTTGTAGGTTACATTAAATAAAGCTTATCTTGGCCTCATCCGTCATTATCGACTTCTAAATAAGTTGATTCACACATCGTTATCAACATTTGCTGACAGAAACCTGAAATCCCTCACCAGCTCAGCAAACAGATGAAGTTCACTACATAAACACTACAATCCAGTGCGTAATGAAAAAGGCGCAATTATGTGATGAGTTTGTGAGTCCGGTCGCATGAATTGATAATAAATTCTGTATAATTAATGGTTATGTCGTTCACTGCTCTCCTGTGGTCCGTAAAGGCAAACATACTCGCTTGATTAGCAACGAATTCTTACAAAGGAGAATCTGAATAAATCATTGTCTGACAGTTTCATGAATGCCACATCAGTAAATCTGACAAGCAAACCACATGATCAGTAAAATATGACAAGGGGGTTTTGTATACGTCGTTTTTTTCGAACTGTCATCAAGGCACTGATCTGTATCCTGTTTTATTTTAGCCGCACGACTTTGTGTTGCAAGGTACTGTTACTTTCACCAAGTGTTCAGCTACATAGTAGTACCCAATGAATGTAGAAAGATCTACATTTTGCTTTTTTAAAAATGCAAACAACCACAAGAAACGTTAATATACGAATACACAATATTTTAATCCACAACCGATCGACATGATTAGAGTTACATCATTTCTTCATTTGCCAACTAACTTACTTTGAATTGTTTTTAATTTTCTATTCATAATTCTTAAACATGGGTTTAAAGAAATCGTTGTTTTAAATCTGCTATTCTCGGGGAGAGAGGGTTTTTTCTTTTGTTTTATGGCGCCTTACAGTAATGCTTCGTCAATAGTAAGTAAAGATATTTATTTATGTCAGCAACTTATGTTATTATATATTTCTACTTTTTAAGATGTTTAATTCATATGCCAAAGGTCTTGGCCAAATGCTAGTGTTGGAATGTGTTGGAAATGTGTTGGAAATGTGTTGGAAATGTGTTGGAAATGTGTTGGAAATGTTGGAAATCCGGCAAATGGATTCCACCACTTTTTGTCCTGTGATTCAAAATCACCTTCGCCACAGAAGTATTTCGAGTTTGAAAATGGCGCGACACTTCTTTTGCATTTGATATCATGTTATTTATTTCATTGTCATGTTGTTTTATCGTCAGTAACTACCGTAATATTTTGTTTCTTAACTTGACATGACAATTGTTACATGTTGTTTCTTTTGCGGTTGAGTGTATGCAATTAACTATCTACATATTTATTTGTTCTTTAGGTTGCTCATTTCCAGCTCATTAATTTACATATTCATGCATATTTGAACTACTAGTATGATAAAGACAGTGATACATCAATTATCATAGAAGTATACACATAGCACTATTGCAGATATTCAAAACATTACAATGCTTTAAAACAAAGTAACTCTGTTTACTATTTAAATGACATTTCGGTAACTTGTTTTACATCTACTTTTTAAAAACACGATACACACGCGTAAGTCCAAGACAAATTCTTTAACATACTCTGCACATAAGCTATCTTGATCAACTGTATTCCTACTTTGCCAGGAATCAATATTCTAAAGTCTTGATTCGAAGAGTCTCAAAATTTTTTCAGCCCTAAGAAGTCGAAACTTTTATCGTGGCTCATGTGTCAAAACTGGCCTCAGGAATTTGGTTTGGCTACGAACATTTCTATAAATGATCGCCTGATTTCTTGAGAAGTAACATATCCCAAAGACCCGAGACAACTTCAAAACTTAAATTTATCAGAATGGTCTCATGAAGGACATATACGAGTATAACTCAAGTATACAATCAGCTTGTCCAGCAATGTTGCCAATGTGGCTTAGCTCATTAAATGTACATGTTTGGATTGTTCTCAACTGTAAAATTAAACTGCAAGTATTTTGTCGGTTACTTGTCTTACATCTACTCTTTAAAAACCGTATGTACACAGAAATCCTAATTTCATGAATCTATTTTTACATATTTGTTAAAATCTTACACATCAATTTCTGCCGTCCTTATTATTTGTTTCAATTGAAGTAACACTCCATGGCGTACTGAACATGCATCAAAGATTCATGGGAACAACCATGGCAAGGACTACGGCCACAGGACAAAAGGCCATATCATCAGCTATCGTCAGACAATTGTGAAATCAAAAGAAGAACCAGACAATGAAGAATGACGTCATAGTGCCAATCAACGTACGTAGTCAGGTTCGATATAGCAACAGACTGCTAACAGCATACTGTGGTGATCGCCGGTCATATCAAGCCTCTGGACCTGTATAGATAGCATCTTTGACCGACATTCCATTTACTGACTGTACACAAGGGATCCCACTGTAATTGCTTTTTCCGGATGGACTGTTTCATGGGTTTTTACAGCAGCTTGACATGTACAATGCAAAACAGACAACCAGTACACATGCTTGTGACGGTTAATAGAGCTCAAATGTTAGTAACAAGTTATGCTACAATCTTCCTTTACATACAACTAAATGATGTTATACATATACGTGTACTTTTTTCAGTGCTATATTTTGTTGACTGGAAAGTTTGTCATTAAGATATCTGTATAATTCACCAATTTTGTCGTTGATTTACCAAAAAAGGTTCCGAAATATAATAAGTGAAGAAAATTCTTTAACATACACACAGCAGTATTAACGTTCAAGTGAGTAATCTTAACAGTAATCGTGTTACTATCTTTAGACAATTCCCCTATCTATATTAATCTACTTATGTGATACACGACAGATCAATCAATTCATGTCCTCCCACTGGAGCTGGGCAGATACCAGCAGCTTGACAATGAGTATCACGGATCCCCATCATCCTGGTAATGTCTTTAGTTATGGATGAGCCACTACAGGCCAACACAAAGCTTGCCAACATAAGACGAATTGTGTGACACTTGCTCCTCATACAATTAGAAAAGAGGTTCTATGCTGTGGGACAACTTAAGAAACAATTACACTAACACTCGATATTTTTCGTTCGCGATGTGTCTGTAGCAACAAGTTTGAAGTTTTGGAACCTCCAACGTTTTATTCACATTCAGACACACAATTCGAATCACCTAACGTCACGTTACTACAATAATACAATTACATGAATGGGAACTCATAGATGCATTAAAGCGAGACTATTAAATTGCAAGAATCGTGTTCTGTGCTGAAATAATAACGAAATCAATTATATAATGGTTGGACACAGTTAATACTAAATGAGGAACTAAACAATTTAAATAACACCAAATTGATCATTGGCACATGTGTGATACATTTACTCAATGTCATGAATATTCACAGTATATGTTCATGCTTATCTATTCGCATATTCATGTTCAAGTAAATCAGCAACAAGAACATTTACATGTCAATGAAGTCTAATTTGATAGTAAACAAAGAGCGTTTACTGTCCAAGGTGCATACAAGTATGTATGTGTTTTCTACACGTCCTTCTCTATCTACTGTATACATCTATTCAAACAAGGTGTTTTTGGGGCATTTACATTGGCATACATGTATGTATGCGTTTTCTACGCGTCTTTTCATTACCTACTGTACATATTTATTTCAATGGCCCTTAAACCTTTATTTATTTCAAGGTATTGTGACAAATCATAATTTATATTGTTTTCTAAAGTTTACAAATACGGCACTTAATAGATCTTGAGATCTGTTATCACCAATGATTGGTTATTTCAAATTCTATGGACTTTGTGAACTATCAATTCATTGACCCTTCAAAAAACTTCATGTTTCGCCTGTACCTTTTCACTTTTATGCAACATTTTGCACGTCAAGCTACAAAAGTAAATTCACGCCAGTTGTATATAGAAACGTATGACGTTGACAATAATCTACAAGATGGCTATCTCAATTGAGAGGATATCTACCAAAGGAGAAAATGAAATGGAAAATAATTTCACATTGGCATTGTACAACTGATATTAGGTTCACAGTCCCGATGGGATGCGATGGATAATAATTGCCAGGTTTGTCTGTGTCTGACTGCTGGATGTGATTACATCTTACTGTATAGAGGTTGCTGTTATACAGAAGTGGTTTAACAACACTATGTCTGTCTGCCACGTGGACTTACTATCACAGCTGGCAGAACAATATGTCCTGATAACAGATTATATGACTTTTGTTTTCGTGTGGATTGGATGTACGTCTTGCTGTGAGTAACAGTAATGGAGTTAATCACAACTACGTCTAAATGTATCAGCCCTTGTCATTTCCATTCTAGTGAGTTGTTATTACAGTGCTGTTCAACAACTCAACTCATATCTCACTACTTTATCCGAGTCTTACCATAAGGGTCCTTAACTAAATAACATCGCCGACTATATGGGTCGAACACTGATGGAAATGGAGTATTTCTATTGTATATAAAGACTTGCTGGAGAATTTCAGATCAAGGACAAGAAGCAGTTCTCTCCCTTGATTGCTCACCCTGTGCCCTTCGGTTACGGGTTTTATCGACGCAGCACAGATTCTATCTTCTACAGTTATTAATTCTCCAAAGATGCGAACTGTTGACCCGTCCAACTTTCATGTATCAAAGCGCTAGATTGATCACTGTTGTGCCATATCACCGTGGATAATCTAATCTACGAACTCTAATGATGTCAATAATCTCATTATTAACGCAGAATACCTGCTAAATGGATGTTGATGGAAACAACACAAAATACCCATAATCGCACATAAACGTGTTATAAGTCACATATGAACCGGTATATAGTCTTTGACTTGCATATGGGTTGGCACTCTCTATTAGATTTAAAACAGGTACGTGAATTCAACAGAAGTTGTACAACCGACTTGCAAGCCATGAATCCTAATAAAGCCTCAACAAACAAACAATATATTCTGTGATTCCCATTCTGAAATTAAGGGTGTCGTTGCACACAACAACAGAACGGTTCCAGCGTGGCATCTTTTAGCATTGCAATATGGCTGTCTTAACGAGTTAATATCCCTTAGGGGTCCTGATTCCATTGTGTTGCTCATAGCAAGATGGCCGAGACCAAGAAACCTTGATATATCATCATGACTGGTACAAGTTTTAATGCATTTATACACGTATGGATGAAGGTATTTCTAGACATAGTCTATTACGTATGCATTCTTTAATATTGAAGAATATGAAGTTCTAGAATCGTTGTCTATAACGTATGCATTGCTTAATATTTAAAACATTGTTACACTTTCAGTTAAATGGTCTGGGTCGTGTTCTCAACGACCTTTGTAACCATGTTTACATGTAACAAACCCTTATTAGACATGCATTTACTAGTAGACCTAAATCAGGCGTATGTTAATAAGTAGATTGACACTATGAACATGAATATCTCTTAGCCTCATTTGACTTTAACTATAAGGCGATGATGAAGGAAAACCTAGATATATGGATAATGAACTTGTTTAGTGCAATGCATGTGACGTCAAGCAAATTATGCATAAATCTGACTGGAGGTGAATATATAAATAGATGCAGTGAGTAAATAAATTAACAAAGTTGATATTATATATAGAAGCAATAAGCAGATAAGGTTGATGTAGGGTGAATTGGTTGTAAAAACAAACGAAACGATCTCGCTTGTTCTTCTTCCTTGCTACTTCTATACTAAACTGAATCTATAAAATCGCTAACAATCAAGTATTATCGGTTTCAGACATATCCAATTCACAACCGTATTTTTATGATTATGTAAGATGTTTATTTGTATTTGGTTAATCTTAACGTCTCTCTGATATTAACAAATAAGTCCATTGCATCATCTCTCACACTCAGAAAATCGGACCCCAGAGATCAATTTTACAGAAAAAATGTATAATCCAATAACAATTTAGAGACCTTTTTTCACTGATTATTTATTTTAGATCAGTTGTCAAACAAAGAAGTCGATGTAACATTATGTGAAATTATCACTTTTAATGTTTGTATTTCTAATTTCTTCATGTTTGTGTGGAATATAATATTGTTTCTCAAACACCTATTAAACCATTTATTACAATCATCACTAAATGAAACATGTGATTCTCTGAAAATTGCAACTGTGTGAGTTATGATTATGTTCTCCCAATGTACATTGTATGAAGACAAGTATCTTGAAGGGCAGTGTCCATCATGGTTAGCAGACAGCAAACTATTCCAGCCATAAACATGCCAGTTGCTTCATGGTTTGCAATATGAATTTCATGGAATGTAGATACGATGTTCGGGAGGCTTTACAACATGAATAATGTACCGCCACTGAGCAGCATTGCGTTGGATATTAGGCCTTAAAATTATCCTTATTATGAATAGTAGTATTATTAAAATTAAGTACACAACACAGTTTCTGTGTCCTGATAAAAAAAAACTGTTTGGAGGTATGCAGTGCAGAAACAAGCAGAAACAAAAAGCACAGATGTGATAGAATTCATCGACTACAATTATAGCTGATATAGTGAATGTTGCTTCAAACGCGTTCCTGATGAAGCTGTTTAGTCAACAAATTTGAAACAGCTACATAAATAAGCAAGTGGAATTTCGAGAAGGTAACAATAGATGTTTTAGTGAACACACTCTAATGACATTACTTAATAATATTGCATAAAGAATGACATATAGGTGGTGAAATATAACTTTCCATTACAAGGAATTGCTATTATACAGGAACATTATGATCACATACAGATTCGAATTATGTACATAAAATGGCTATATGATGCATGCAAACAATACGATCACAAAATATTAAACAAGGCCTGTTTTGGATTATTTGCAGTTAAACAACATATGTAAATGTTGAAATTATTCTTGGTAACATTGATCAATAACATAAAATCATAATCTACAAGATAAACGTTACAAACTACCAGTTGAAACATCGCATGAATTATGTTTTGAGTTGGCGTTCTTCTGGTAAAAGAAAACTGTGGGAGGTAGACAAGTCTCAGATATCTTTATATATATATAGTACTTTCATGTCGCCTTTGACAGGTAGCTTTTATTTAGGATCAAATATATAGACACTAAACAAAAGTTGATATACTCATGTAAAATCTACGATACTGAAACGACCATGATGGATGATCCTATAGTACAAAAAAACAATATTCAAATCGATCTTCCCGAAAAAAATACTTAATTTTTAAATCTATCTTTAGCAGAATTTTGGTATCATATATCAGTTTAGTTTCCAATATTTGTTTTTCACAAACATATACGATTGGCAAGTGGTACATAGTCCTGTTAGTAACTTAATGCCCACTGTGTTTGTTCTGATCAACTGTCTACCAATGGATCTCAGTATTGTACCCACGCAATGAACAGGATTTTAAGTTTTAACAATGTTAGTTATAAAAAAACAAGCATACTGTCTTACGAAATGTGAATTATGTGTATCTTGCAAGACCTGAACAAACAACCTTTGTTCACAAATATATATTTTTCTTGCTCTCGAAAATATATATTTGCACATATCAGATACTCCTGTAATTTATAACATTGTTTTCAAGAGGAAATCATTCTCGTTTGAATTTAATGTTGTGTCTATGTTTGATTTGCTATGTAATCTGTTACCAAACTTCATGTCTAGACAGTTTATATTTGATTTAGTAATCACTATTACTCAGGTTACATGAACGATGAAGCCAGTCAAGTAGATTCCTATTTTCTGATGTTAATATTTTGATTTAAGTTCATGAATTCATATATGTATGCATCGCTGTTCAATTTATTCAGGTTTCATGTTAAATGTCCTATTACTATTTCTATACTATTACTCTGCTCCTATTGTAAAACTGTTTTTTATACCTTTAAAAATGATACAAGACAGTCCTAACAAAGTTTTGGTAGAAACAGATTAAGTACAAACAAATAATGTCTTAAAAGATGACTTGATCATTCATTTGTCCACACAATTATACTTATGTATACTTTTAATCGACTAAATCATATTTCATCATCTATCATAAGTCTACAGGGTGCAATTTCCTTTCAAAGTCATAAAATTTTTCTATTTTTTATGATATCAAATGTTTTAAATCATGTATCTCAAATCATTTTTTTGAAGTTTGAAATTGTTTTGCTGCTTACATTATAAATATGATACTGAGCCAGTGGAAGTGTGAATTCAATTATAGGAGACAATGATATTTGGTCCTTAGAAAGGAACCACGTGGCACCATGCAAAAATCGTCAGAATATAACATAGAATCACATAAGTAACCAAACGAAGTCCGATTTTGAACTTGGGCAAGTATATGGATGGGTAAGTCAATCCGGACACATCTTGTTAACTAACAATAGGGTCTTTTGTATCGCTTACGCAACGCTCATTCCACAGGGCAAAGAATAAGGGTCTTATTTGCTTGTGAGCAACGAAAAATCTTAATTTTCTTCTTCTTTTCCCTCATGTGTTTTACCATATTAGTCTTCAGAGTTAATTCATGTTTAATTATAAACTGCCAATGTCATACAACAATTACGATTTACGGATTTAGTCGGAAATAAGAAAATAAGTATTATCAAAGACCCATCAGGCCTTTGGGGCTTGATTCGTCAAACATTACAATATATGGTACAAATCTCCCTTGAAATCATTATCAAATCATAAACACACACTTTAGTCTACACTTCGTTCTTAAAATGTATTCACACACTTGAAAACTGACATAGATGCACCGGTTTACTTTCCTTTCTGCAACTTTATTTGATATACAATTAAAGAAAGAGTCAGTTGCAGGTAACATTAAATAAAATATTATCTTGGCCTCATCCATAATTATCGAATTCTAAATAGTTTGGTGAACATGTCCTATTTACACATCGTTATCAACATTTGCTGACAGAAACCAGAAATCCCTCACCAGCTCAGCAAACAGATGAAGTTCACTACATAAACACTACAACCAAGTGTGTAATGAAGAGGGCGAAATTATGTGATGAGTTTGTGACAAGTCAAAGAACCGGGTCACATGAATTGATAATAAATTCTGTATAATTAATGGTTATGTCGTTCTCTGATCTCCTGTGGTCGGTAAAGGCAAACATACTCGCTTGATTAGCAACGAGTTCTTACAAAGGAGAATCTGAATAAATCATAGAGTCAGTTCCATGAATGTAGATCTGACAAACCAACAACATGATCAGTAAAATATAACAAGGGGACTTTGTAAACGTCGTATTTTTCGAACTGCCATCAAGGCACTGATGTATCCTGTTTTATTTCCACCTCACGACTTTGTGTTGCAAGGTACTGTTCATTTCACCAAGTGTTCAGCTACATAGTAGTACCCAATGAATGAAAAAAGATCTACATTTTGCTTTTTTTAAAAATGCAAACAACCGCAAATGAAACGTTAATATACCAGATAAACAATATTTTAATCCACAAGTGATATATACGATTAAAGTTACGTCATGTCTTCATTTGCCAACTAACTTACTTTGAATTGTTTTTAATTTTCATATTTCCTAAAGACATGTATTTTAAGAAATCCGTGTTTTAAATCTGCTAATCTCGGGGAAAGAGGGTTTTTTGTTTTGTTTTGTCAATAACTTTAAGTTAAGATATTTATGTATGTCAGCAACATATGTTATTATATATTTCTACATTTTAAGATTTTTAATTTTTATACCAAACGTATTGGCCAAATGCTAGTGTTGGAAATGTGATTCCAGCACCCAAGTGTATTTGAACTAACTTCAAATAAAGATACCATACTCTGATGTATATAACTTAGAGTATGTCTTTAAATAACACCATGTGCCTATCAAATACATTCAAGATCATTTTCTTCCAAGACGTTTTTCGAGTTTGAAAATGAAGAACACTTCTTTTGCAATTGAGTGTATATCATGCAGGTGATTCATTTCATTGTCATGTTGTTTTCTCGAAAGTAACGCGGGTAATTTTTGTTTTCTAACTTGACAACATGACATAACACTTGTAACATGTTGTTTCTTTTGCGGTTGATTGTATGCACCTAACTATCTACATGTTAATATTTCCTTCGGGATGCTCATTTCCAGCTCATTTACATAGTCATGCATAGTATACTTATGCACATTCACATATTTGAATTACTCTGGTTTTACTCGTATGATAAACACAGTGATACATCACTAATTATCGAAGTATACACATATGCACTATTGCAGATATTCCAAACATTACAATGCTTTATAAAAAAGTAACTTTATTTACTATCTTAATGACATTTCGGATACTTGTTTTACATCTACTTTTTAAAAACTGGATACACAACGAATTTAAAATATCTTGGTTCCATTTGAAATCAATGAGTGAAAGCAGAAACATTCAAACATATATTTTGTTAAAAACTTACACACACCTTTCCTACGTCCGTTTTATTTTAAATATTTGTATTTCTAATTCTATCATCGAAATTGATCTGTAAAGCAAAGACAAATCCTTTAACATACTCTCCACATACGCTATATTGATCAACTGTATGTCTATGCTAGGAATCAATATACTAAAGTCTTGATTCGTAGACTCTCAAAACTTTTTCAGCCCTAAGAACTCCAAACTTTTATCGTGGCTCATGTGTCAAAAGTGGCCTCGGGAATTTGGTTAGGCTACAACATTTCTATAAATGATCGCCTGATTTCTTGAGTAGTAACAGATCCCAAAGACCCGAGACAACTTCAAAACTTCAATTAATCTGAATGGTCTCACGAAGTGCATATACGAGTATAACTCAAGTATACAATCAGCTTGTCTAGCAATGTTGCCAATGTGGCTTAACTCATTAAATGTACTTTGTCTGCAGTACAGAACTGTTCTACACGCAGTAAGGTTTGGATGATATGCTACACTGAATTTCAGCGCAGTACCACCCATGATTCGCTAGTTCTAGTCGATGCTCGTAGGTTTCACCACAATGCATAGCCACATGTCGTTGCGGGCTTTCTCCCTGCCGCCATACTAGCAGCCACGATATAAGTGAAATACTTTTGAAAGCGGCATTAAACACCAACTCACCTCACCTCACCTCAACTCACCTCGATATAGCAACAGACTGTTAACACCATACTATGGTGATCACCGGTCATATCAAGCCTCTGGACCTGTATAGATACCATCTTTGACCGACATTCCATTTACTGACTGTACATGAGAGATCACATCCACTGTAATTGCTTTTTCCGGATGGACCGTTTCATTGATTTTTTCAGCAGCTTTACATATACAATGCAAACGGATAAAAAATACACATGCATGTGACGGTTAATAGAGCTAAAATGTCAGTAACAAGTTATGCTACAATCTTCCTGTACAGACAACTAAATGATGTAATAGATATGGTGTACTTTTCCAGTCTTATATTTTGTTGACTTGAAATTTTGTCATTAAGATATCTGTATAATATACCAATCTAAATCCGTTATAATAAAAGTATGTCAAATTATGATTTGAATTTTGTGGTTGATTTACCATAAAAAGTTCTGAATTATAATAAGTGAAAAACATTCATTAACATACAACAGTATTAACGTTCTAGTGAGTAATCTTAACAGTAATCGTGTTACTATCTATAGACAATTCCCCTATCTATATTAATCTACTTATGCGATGCACGACAGGTCAATCAATTCATGTCCTCCCACTGGAGCTAGGCAGATACCAGCAGCTTGACAATGAGTATCACGGATCCCAATCATCCTGGTAATGTCTTCAGTTATGGATGAGCCACAACGGGCCAATAGAAAGCTTGCCAACATAAGACGAATAGTGTGACACTTGCTCCTCATACAATTAGAAAAGAGGTTACACGCTGTGGGACAACTTAAGAAACAATTACACTAACACTCGATATTTTCGTTCATGATGTATCTGTAGCAACACCATTTTGCATGAAGTTTGGGAACCTCAAACGTTTTTCTTAACATTCAGACACACAATTCGAATCACCTAACGTCACGTTACTACAATAATACAATAACATGAATGGGAACTAATAGATGCATTAAAGCGAGACTATTAAATTGCAAGATCGCGTTTTTTGTTGAAAAAAATGAAAGCCTCATATAATTGTTGGACAACAGTTAATACAAAACAAGGAACTAAACAGTTCCGTTGTATTTGAATAACACCAAATTGATCATTGGCACATGTGCGATATATTTACTCAATGTCATGAATACTCACAATATATGTTCATGCTTATCTATTGCACTATTCGCATTCTCATATTCAAGTAAATCAGCAACAAGAACATTAACATGCCAATGGAGATTTATGTGATAGTAAACAAAGAACGTTTACTGTCCAAGGTGCATACATGTATGTATGTGTTTCTAAACATCCTTTCTCTATCTACTGTATACATCTATTCAAACAAAGTGTTTTCTGGGCATTTACATGGGCATATGTATGTGTTTTCTACGCGTCTTTTCATTACCTACTGTACATATTTATATATTTGTATTTATTTGAATGGCCCTTACACTTTTATTTATTTCAAGGTATTGTGACAAATCATAATTTCAATTGTTTTCTACAGTTTCTACGATACTTTATAGATCTTGAGATTTGTTATCACCCATGCTTTGTTATTTCAAATTCTATGGACTTACTGAACTATCAATTTATTAACCCTTGAAAAACCTTCACGTTTCGCCTGTACCTTTTCACTTTTATGCAACATTTTGCATGTCAAGCTACACCAGTAATTTCACGCAAGTTATATATAGAAATGTATGACGTTGACAATAATCTACAAGATGTCTATCTCAATTGAGAGGATACATTCAAAAAGAGAAAATGAATTGGAAAATAACTTCAGAATAGCCTTGTCCAACTTATATTAGGTACACAGTCCCTATGGGATGTGATGGATGATAAATGCCACGTTTGTCTGTGTCTGACTGCTGGATGTGATTACATCTTACTATATAGAGGGTGCTGTTATACAGACGTGGTTTAACAACACTATGTCCGTCTGCCACGTGGACTTACTATCACAGCTGGCAGAACAATATGTCCTGATAACAGATTATATGACTTTTGTTTTCGTGTGGATTGGATGTACGTCTTGCTGTGAGTAACAGTAATGGAGTTAATCACAACTACGTCTAAATGTATCAGCCCTTGTCATTTCCATTCTAGTGAGTAGTTATTACAGCGCTGTTCAATAACTCAACTCATATCTCACTACATCATCCAAGTCTTACCATAAGGGTCCTTAACTTAATAACATCGCCGACTATATGGGTCGAACAGAGATGGAAATTGAGTATCTCTATTGTATATTAAGACTTGCTGGAGACTTTCAGATCAAGGACAAGAAGCAGTTTTCTCCCTTGATTGCTCACCCTGTGCTCTTCGGTTACTGAGTTTAATAGACGCTGCGCTGATTATATCTTCTAGCGTTATTAATTCTCCAAAGATGCGAACTGTGGACCCGTCCAACTTTCATGTATCAAAGCGTTAGATTGATCACTCTTGTGCCATATCACCGTGGATAATCTTATCTACGAACTCTAATGTTGTCAATAATCTCATTATTACGCAGAATACCTGCTGATTTCAATGTTAATGGAAACACAAACTAGCCATAATCGCACATAAATGTTTTATAAGTCACATATGATATAGTTTTTGACTTGCATATGGGTTGGCACTCTCTATAAGATTTAAAACAGGTACGTCAATTCAACAGAATTGTACAACCGACTTGCAAGCCATGAATCCTACTGAACGAAACGATCTTGGTTTGTTTTCTTCTTTGCTACTTCTATACACTACAAATTAAATCGAATCTATAAGAACGTTAACAAACAAGAAGTATTGGTTTCAGATATATCCAATTCACAACCGAATTTTTATGATTCCGTAAGGTTTATTTGTATTTCGTTGTCAGATCATCAATATCATCTTAACGTCTGTCTGATCTCTCACACTCAGAAACTCAATCAATTTTACAGAAATTATCACTTTTAATGTTTGTATTTCTTATTCTTCATGTCTGTGTGCAATATTGTTTCTTAAACACCTATTCAACAGTTATTACAACCATCACTAAATGAAACAAGTGATTCTCTGAAAATGGCAACTGTGTGAGTTATGATTATGTTCTCCCGTGTACATTGTATGAAGACAAGTGTCTTGAAGGGCAGTGTCCGCCATGGTTAGCAGACAGCAAACTATTCCAGCCATAAACATGCCAGTTGCCTCATGGTTTGCAATATGCATAACATGGATGAATATACGACGTTTGGGAAGCTTTACAATATGAATACCCCAATACCAACGTCTTCGTCTTTATTTAATGTTTCCTGTAACACTGAGTAAAAAAGAGCTAAATATGGAAGATATATATTTATATGTGTATATGTGTTCTCAAATGTACATTGATATTGTATACATTACCATGTAAAGTCAAATGTATTCATTCATACAACCATACATCAGTGAGTTGTACTTTATGACGTGTTCTGTGAGGAGATACTGCCAGTGTACAAGTCTTCAATGTGTTTGTCATAGATTACAACAAAGCTTATCATAAGCAACACAGTTATTACTTTTTCACTATAGAGTTTGAAATTCCTAATTGTAAATAATGTGAAGTACTTAAGTGGGAACAGAGTATTAACTCGTTAAGCTAGAAGGAAAATCTGCGCTCATTTCAATATAGACATATGAGTGGCAAATAGCAGTTGAATTAAAACAACAATTTATAATTTAAGCAGTCTCATGTATCATACACTTTATTCCAGAACGTGTTTGATGAAGTTTTAGTGGTCTCATTTGGTACAATTAGAGTTTGCGTCAACACTGACGACGAAATAATTATGTTAAAAAGTTTACACTGAAAGGACAGACCGTGTGGGAGATACACATTGTGCATGTTGTCTAAAGACAATAAAAATAACATGAAACAATGTATGTAATGTATAGATAACAGATACATTGTTCAAACAGCAAAATTACACGTGTATAATCAAGTATACAGTTTCTGTGTCCTGACAAAAAACTGTTTGGAGGTATGCAGTGGAGAAACAAAAAGCACAGCTGTGATACAATTCATCTACTACAATTATAGCTGATATAGTGAATGTTGTTTCAAACACGTTCCTGATAAAGCTGTCAACAAATTTTAAAAAGCTACATAAATAAACAAGTGGAATTTCGCAAAGGGAACAATAGATGTTTTAGTGAACACACTCTAATGATATTAAATGTATCTATAAATGCTTTTGGGGGTATAAGATGACTTTATAAAATTGCATAAAGAATTGCATATAGGTGATAAAACATATTTTCAATTACACGGAATTGCTATTATACTGACACATTACATACAGATTCGAATTATGTACATAAAATGGCTATATGATGCATGCAAACAATACGATCACAAAAGCTTAAACATCATCTGTTTGGGGTTATCTACAGATATACAATATAATTATGTAAATGTCGAAATTATTCTTGGTAACGTGGATCAAAAACATAAAATTATAATCTGCAAGATAAACGTTACAAACTTTTTTTTTTCTAACCACCTACCAGTTGAAACATTTTGAGTTGAGTTCTTCTGGTTAAAGAATCAGTGGGAGGTAGACAAGTCTCACATATATGTATATATATAGTACTTTCATTTCGCCTTTGACAGGTAGCTTTTATTTAGGATCAAATATATAGACACTAAACCAAAGTTGATATACTCATGTAAAATCTACGATACCGAAACGACCATGATGTATGATCAAATCAATCTTCCAGAAATTAATGTTTAATTTTAGAGTCTATCTTTAGCAGAATTTAGTGTCACATATCAGTTAGTTTCCAATATTTGTCTTTGTCAAACATATATGATCGGCAAAAACATGTTGTCCATGACACTGATTGATACATAGTCCAGTTCGTAACTTAATGCCCACTGTCTTTGTTCTGATCAACTGTCTACCAATGAATCTCAGTATTGTACCCACGCAATGAACAGGATTTTAAGTTTAAACAATGTTAGTTATAAAAAAACAAGCCCACCGTCTTACGAAATGTGAATTATGTGTATCTTGCAAGACCTGAACAAACAATCTTTGTCCACAAATATTTGTTTTCTTTGCACTTGCAAAGTATATATTTGCACATATCAGATACTCCTGTAATTTATAACATGTTTTTCAACGGGAAAACATTATCCTTTGAATTGAAAGTTGAATCTATTCTCCTATGTAGAAACACTTGATTTGCTCTGTAATCCGTTACCAAACTTCATGTCCAGACAGTTTATATTTGATTTAGTTATCGCTATTACTCCAGTTACATGAACGATGAAGCCAGTCTTAGAGATTCCTATTTTCTGATGTTAATAAGTTTATTTAACTTCTTGAATTTATATAGGTATGCATAGGCTTCACAAGGAATGCTCATTAAACAAAGGTAGCGTAACAGAGTAGAACAGATTAATAGCTTCATCTTGAAATTCAACTGATAATGTCATAGACCATTTGTGCCTTTCGGATCTGATTTGCTAAACATTATAAAACCTCGTACCAATGATCTCCTGAAATGAGTATCATGACACGCACTCTGATCAACAGCATCCTTATCATCCTTTCACACACTTGAAAATGTATATACATGCACCGACTTTCCCAATTTCTTTCAATTTTAAAGTACAATTATAAAAGAAGTCAGTTGGAGGCCACATGGAATCTGAGTTAATGTTAACTTCTCATCATTATGAGATTCTAGATTGTTTGGTGCACGCTCCCTGATAAATCGCACATCGTTATCAACACTTGCTGACAGAAACCTGAAATCCCTCACCAGCTCAGCAAACAGATGAAGTTCACTACATAAACACTACAATCAAGTGTGTAATGAAAAAGGCGCAATTATGTGATGAGTTTTTGACAAGTCAAAGAACCAGGTCACATGAATTGATAATAAATTCTACATAATCTATGGCTGTGTCGTTCTCTGACCTCCTGTGGTCAGTAAAGCTAAACATACTCGCTTGATTAGCAACGAATGCTGAGAAAGAGAACGTATACATCACAGATTGATAGTTTCTTGAATCGGTGTAAAATGGCACTGACAAACAACCAATGTGGCATGTAAACTTTTACAATAATTTGTATCCTGTTTTATTTCAGCCACACGACTTTGTTTATTTCACCATGATTTCAGCCTTGTCGTAATAACAAATACAAAGGTTCTTCAAATTCAAGAAAACAAAAAAACAACATTTTGTTTTGTTTTAAAAGCATGCAAACAATTATGCAATTAACTATCTTCACATTATCTTTTCTTGTTGGAGATTTCTAGCTCCTTTGTTTACACATACACGCACATTTTATTATGTTTATATCACTTAACTTCTTTAGTTTATCAGGTATGAGACACACACACATATATGTATATATACTAATTACTATCGAATTATACATACAATATTGCAGACAGTGTGATCCCCAAAAATACCAATGTGTTATAATTCTGTAACGTAATTTCACTATCTTAATTGCATGGTTTTCTAAATCTTTTATCGAATTAGATGTCTTCTGCAAGTTGAGGACAAATCCGTTAACATATTCTGAGAGCATTTAGGCATATAAGATATCTTCATAAATCTTATAGGCGAATCTATTTACATACTTTCTTTACTTTCTATTTACGTGGAGGTAAGTATTCTACAATGCTATGAAGTCTGGGTTCGTAGACTCTCGAAGCTTAAATAATACCAAACTTTTTGGCCTCAGGAACTACGAACATTTCTATAATAGATCATCTGATTTATTCAGTAGTAACACATCTCCACGAACAGAGACAATTCCAAACCTTCATATCAACAGAATTGCCTCACGAATGGCATATACGAGAATACCTCAAGCATGAACACAGCTTTGCTTTGTAGCTTTGAACAGCAATTTCCCGGCTTATCACCGAGGAATTTCATCTATTTAAGGGATTCTACATGTTACTGCCATTGTTTCCAATCTCAAAATGAAACTGAAATTATTTGTTCGGTTACTTGTCTTACATCTTCTCTTTAACACAGAAATCATAGTTCAATGATCAATTTGAACATTCAAACAGAAATCATGTTTGTATTACAAATCCCCATAGTATACCATTCTCATGCATGTTAATCTCCCTGGTTGAGTTTCCTCACTACTGTTTTTGTTTGCTATATAAATGTACCATATTTTGTTATTCCCTTACATTCCACCTGATGAAGGAGTGAGGTTGTACTCCGAAACGTCGTGTATTTTCATATTAAAGTTGTTATCCAGAAAATCTTCCTGTTCATACATGGGTATATGTTGTGAAAAACTTACACATACCGTTAAACATACTGAGTTCATTTGTGTTCCTGTAAATTGTAAATGGCCCAGAACAACCATGACAAGGAGTTTGGTGTTAGGTCAAAAAGGCCATATCATTTGCTATCGTCAGACACTTGTGAAATGAAAAGAAGAACTAGAAAATGAAAAATGACGTCATAGTGACAACCAACGTACATACTTAGGTCGGATAATGCAACAGACTACACACTATACAACTGTCACTGGCCATATCAAGCCTCTGGAATTTTTATTTACTCACAGTACATGAGGAATCACACCCAACGTAATTGCTTTTTGCGGATGGACCGTTTCATTGAACTTTTAGCAGTTTCACAAGTACAATGCAACACAGTATAAATGCTTGTGACAGTTAACAGAGCTGACATGTGAGTAATTGTTACCATATATGTACATGCTAGTGTATGCCAGCTATGATGTATAAGATAGTGTTCTAATTTCAGTCCTATATTTTGGACCGGAAAGTAAGTATATCAGTAAGATATCTGTATGATTCAGCAGACACCAACTCAAATTCGTTAAAATAAAAGTATGTCTGAAATAAATTTTTCATTTTGTCATTGTTTTACCGTAAAAAGCATTGAATTATAATAAAAGAAGAAAACACTTTACAAAAGGATGCTATTAAAGTTCGCGTAAATAATTTTAACAGTTATTATGTTCTATCTATAGATAATTCCCCTATATATATTAATCTACTTATGTGATACACGACAGATCAATCAATTCATGTCCTCTCACTGGAGCTAGGCAGATACCAGCAGCTTGACAATGAGTATCACGGATCCCAATCATCCTGGTAATGTCTTCAGTTATGGATGAGCCACAACGGGCCAATAGGAAGCTTGCCAACATAAGACGAATAGTGTGACACTTGCTTTAGAAATTAGAAAAGAGGTTACACGCTGTGGGACAACTTAAGAAACAATTACACTGATTTCACTTATTATTCACCCTCAATATTTTTTGGTTCGTGATGTCTGTGGCAATACCACTTTACATGAAGTTTGGGAACCTCTGACGTTTTCTTTGCATCAAGACACGCAATTCGAATCACCTAACGTCACATTACTACAATAATGCAATTACACGGGTTGGAACTCATTGTATATGATTTAAAGCGAGTCTATTAAATTGCAAGAATCGTGTTTTGTGCTGAACCAATAACGAAAGCCGTTATATAATTATCTGACAACAGTTTATACTAAATACAGAAAATAAACAATTTCTTTGTATTTGTATTTGTATTTATATTTATGTTTATATTTAAATAAAACCAAACGAATCATAGATAAACACATAGGCGATACATTTACTGTATGTCATGGATATTCACAAATAAACTGACTTGCAAAAGAAATGCAACCAAAACATTTTTGGTCCCAAATCAAACAAACGCATATTATAATATTATGTATCGAGAATACATACATTTGGAAGGGTCTTTCAGTAAAAATAACCATAAATTGACGTGACGTAAAGGGTCAATTGTCCAATTTTCGTCAGTTTTTTTAGAACTTTGAATACAATAACGATATTTAAAGCTTAACGGTGTTATAAGGCTTACAAACACATGAGGAAAAGGCCAAGTCTCTGTTGTTAAAGGCTGAGGTTGGAATTGCAAGTTTTTCAATGGGTGACAAGTCAGCAGATCAGTCTTTCTACGGCGTTGATTACTTTGGTTTTCCACTCTGTGGCCTGTAGGCAATGCTGCCTGTTAATCTGTAACATTTAGCGAGTCTGGCTATTGTACACTTGATGCAACTTGGTTAAGAATCGCTCCAACCTGCAGGATGCAAATTGTTCTTTATTTTTCTGTAGCACTTTAAAAAGTCATGTTCGTCGCTTGCAATCGAATATCTTAATGCAAAACCTCCATTCTGCTAATGTTTTGTACCCAAAATCAATTTGGTTAACTTTGTACCAAATCTGAAAGTTTTGACCAATAAATTAATTTTTCTCGTAAATTTAGAAGAAAACTTCCATTTGCGTACATTGAATGTACAGGTTACATTTAGAAGACATGTTTAAATTGTTTTCAATCGATAGGCTTCGTTCCTCAAAAATAATAACCTTTTGTATTTTGGTGGCGTTTCTTTTGCAAGTCAGTTTTGTAGATGTTAATGCTAACCTAACGCAATATTCACCTTATTATGTTCAAGTTAATCAATGATATTAAATGGAATTGCATTACTTTTTGATGCCTTACAGTGGGCTTAAATTGTCCAAGTTACAGATTTGTTTTCTAAGTGTTTGTTCAGTACGTATTCGTTTATTTAACAAGGTAGTACACTGTTTGGTCAATTATATGGACAAGTTAATATTTCTTCATTGCCAGACATTGTTCTACAATGTTTTTAACAGTTAACAAAGACGTCACAGTTTACAAAGACATATACAGTCTCACTCAACTCTTGGTAAATTTTCCTCACTTTCCCTCAACAATGGTTGACCATATTAGTATACTATGATATCATTGACGGAAAACAGATATTACTAAATAAGGACACTGTGATACTTTACACGATCTCATACATATTCACAAATAAACATGTAAATGGTTACCTATTGCAGTATTCACGATTTCATACTCAGGTAAATCAATAACAATCATATTAACAGGAGTATGCATTCCTACTCTATAGTTAACAAGGATTGTAATTTGTTCATGTTGCAGATGTGTTTTCACTACCTACCCGTTTATTTAAGCAAGGTATTGTTCTGTTTAGGCATTTTCATGGGCATGTTCTTCATACTTTATTCCCAAGTAGTTTGACAAATTATAGTTTAATCATGCTTTATACAGTTTACATAATTAAACATTATCATTTCTAACACTCTCTACATATACAATGTATCTAATTATAACTTTCTCAACAATGCTTGGTTATTAAAACAAGATTTCTGGAAATCATCTGACTGCTCTCTCCTTCGTCAGGTGGAATGTTGGGATATAACTTCTTCGGCTACATTAAAACAGAATGCTTGTGGAAGATACACATCGTGCATGTTGTCTAAAGACAATAAAAATAACATGAAACAATGTGTGTAATGTATGAACATGAGATCTATAGATAACATATACATTGTTCAAACAGCAAAATTACATGTGTATAATCAAGTATACAGTTTCTGTGTCCTGACAAAAAACTGTTTGGAGGTATGCAGTGCAGAAACAAATAGCACAGCTGTGATACAATTCATCTACTACAATTATAGCTGATATAGTGAATGTTGCTTCAAACACGTTCCTGATAAAGCTGTGTTTAGTCAACAAATTGAAAAAGCTACATAAATAAACAAGTGGAATTTCGCGAAGGGAACAATAGATGTTTTAGTGAACACACTCTAATGATATTAAATGTATCTATAAATGCTTTTGGAGGTATAAGATGACTTTATAAAATTGCATAAAGAATTGCATATAGGTGATAAACCATATTTTCAATTACACGGAATTGCTATTATACTGACACATTACATACAGATTCGAATTATGTACATAAAATGGCTATATGATGCATGCAAACAATACGATCACAAAAGCTTAAACATCATCTGTCTGGGGTTATCTACAGATATACAATATATGTAAATGTCGAAATTATTCTTGGTAACGTGGATCAAAAACATAAAATTATAATCTGCAAGATAAACGTTACAAACTTTTCAAACTTTTTCTAACCACCTACCAGTTGAAACATTTTGAGTTGGCGTTCTTCTGGTTAAAGAATCAGTGGGAGGTAGACAAGTCTCACATATATGTATATATATAGTACTTTCATTTCGCCTTTGACAGGTAGCTTTTATTTAGGATCAAATATATAGACACTAAACAAAAGTTGATACACGTATGTAAAATCTACGATACCTAAACGACCAGGATGTATGATCATATCAATCTTCCAGAAATAAATGCTTAATTTTAAAGTCTATCTTTAGCAGAATTTAGTGTCATATATCAGTTTAATTTCCAATATTTGTCTTTGTCAAACATATATGATCGGCAAAAACATGTTGTCCATGACACTGATTGATACATAGTCCAGTTCGTAACTTAATGCCCATTGTCTTTGTTCTGATCAACTGTCTACCAATGAATCTCAGTATTGTACCCACGCAATGAACAAGATTTTAAGTTTAAACAATGTTAGTTATAAAAAAACAAGCACACCTCTTACGAAATGAGAATTATGTGTATCTTGCAAGACCTGAACAAACAACCTTTGTCCACAAATATTTGTTTTTCTTGCTCTTGCAAAATATATATTTGCACATATCATATACTCTTGTAATTTATAACATTGCTTTCAAAAGGAAATCATTATCGTTTGAATTTAATGTTGTGTCTATTCTCCTATGTAGAAACATTTGATTTGCTATGTAATCTGTTACCAAACTTCATGTCTAGACAGTTTATATTTGAATGAATAATAAACTGTATTTTTTTGTTATTAAAGATAATACAAGACAGTCGTAACAAAGTTTTGGTAGAAACAGATAAAGTACAAAAAAATGTTTTAAAAGTCAAATAGATCATTCATTTATCCACACGATTATACTCATGTATACTTTTAACCGACTGAATCATATTTCATCAGCTATCATAAGTCTAATTGCTTTGCTTTTTTTACAACATCTAACTTTTTAAATCATGTATTTCAAATCATTTTCGAAGTTTGTAATTGTTGTGCTGGTTACATTATTAAAATGATACTTAGCGAGCGAAAAAGCAATGGGCTCAGTAGGTTATCAGGATTCAAATAATACATTATACATGTACTTGTAGGTTGAAACTATTAGGGTCACCAAATCTACAATTTATAATCCTCATTGGCCGACAACGAATAAGAATATGAAAATAGGTTTTTAAGTCATGACCTCTGTGACCAACATCTGAGGTCAGTGGGTTACCAAATCTGCAATTTAGAATCCCCATTGGCCAATAAGTCTGTTTCAGCTTTCTAGAGCTTTATGTACTGGGGAGTAGATGAAATAGGTTTTCAGGTCATGACCCCTATGACCCAAATATGTGGTCACTGGGTCACCAAATCTACAATTTAGTATTCCATTTGGCCAATGCGTTCAGCTCTCTAGAGTCACTTGTTCTGGAGAAGAAGTGCAAAAGAAAGTTGCAAAAAAGTGCAAAGGTAACGGATA
The DNA here is from genome assembly GCA_936450465.1 of Gibbula magus. Lineage (NCBI taxonomy): Eukaryota > Metazoa > Mollusca > Gastropoda > Trochida > Trochidae > Gibbula > Gibbula magus. The sequence goes on along the minus strand of OW388306.1, from coordinate 40,140,495 downwards.
GATGGACAGACACTGAACGTCATGCCATGCCGTCTCAAAGAGTGTAGAGAGATCAGAATTTACAGTATGAATTTAAACAGAAAGGGGTTCATGTGGAATATTCTGTGAAGCAATTAAGATATGGCAAGTGCATTTGTAATAACGTTTTTAAAATCAATTATTCTGGACAAAAGAATAAAATATAGAAAGATATAAGTGAGAAAAACAAGTCCGATTTTGAACTAGGGCTAGCCGATATATGTATATGTATATATATATATATATATATATATATATATATATATATATATATAAAAATGAAAACAAGTAAACTTCTTCATAGTTCAAGTATATATACATAAAAAACAAAGGCTGAAAATGTTTTGGATTCCCAACTGGTTTCACACTAAATCTTCACGAATATTGTGAAACCGGTCGGAAATCCAAAACATTTTCAGCCTTCAATTTTTATGTATATATACTTGAACTATGAAGAAGTTTACTTGTTTTCATTTTTATATATATATATATATATATATATATATATATATATATATATATATATATATATATATATATCACAAAGAATAGGGTTCTTGTTAATTTTATTTCATGTGTGTGCTATCTATGTGTTTGAGATCTAAATGAATCAATAATGAATATTCAATAATTAATAATTAAAGAGTCAACACTATTACTGAATATATTATTGAGTTAGAGAATGTTTGTGAACGAGAAAATGACTTCCAACGCAATTGATCAAATGTACAACACTATTCAGCAGCTGTGACGTAAATTGGACCCGACATAACTACGCTATTATAGCAGCCTTCACAAGGAATGCTCACTAAACAAAGGTAGCGTAACAGAGTAGAACAAATTAATAGCTTCAACTTCGAATTCAACTGATAATGTCATAGACCATTTGTGCCTTTCGGATCTGATTTGCTAAACATTACACAACATCGTACCAATGATCTCCTGAAAAGAGTTTCATGACACGCACTCGTATCAACAGTGTCCTTATCATTCATTCACACACTTGAAAATGTACATACATGCACCGACTACCCCAATTTATTTCAACTTTAAAGTACGATTATAAAAGGAGTCAGTTGGAGGCCACATGGAATCTAAGTTTTATGTTAACCTCTCATCATTATGAGATTCTAGATTGTTTGGTGCACGCTCCCTGATAATTCGCACATCGTTGTCAACACTTGCTGACAGAAACCTGAAATCCCTCACAAGCTCAGCAAACAGATGGAGTTCACTACATAAACACTACGATCAAGTGTGTAATGAAAAAGGAGCAATTATGTGATGAGTTTTTGACAAGTCAAAGAACCAGGTCACATGAATTGATAACAAGTGGTTGTCACTAAGGTGACATGATCCCCCGCCGCAAATTAACACTTCAAATTTAAAAAATAATGTCAAAATCAGCAACATCAACTGTCAAACATGCGCTTTGTCTGCCCTAGGAGGTGCTTTGTGTAAGATATGATGGAATTCCTGTGAATGGTTCATGAGATATCCACTGACAAGATTTACATGTACATTATCATGTTGAAAAAAATCAGTTCCACTGTGACCTTGAGAATGATGTCAAGGTCACCAAAATCTAATCAGCCCGTCGTTTCCCCTAGGAGGTGCTTTGTGTAAGATATGATGGAATTCCTGTGAATGGTTCTTGAGATATCCCGCTGACAAGCTTTACATGTACATTAACATGTCGAAAAATTCAAAGTCCCGCTGTGACCTTGAACATAATGTCAAGGTCACCAAAATCTAATCAGCCCTTTGTCTTTCCTTGGAGAACCTAATTGTGAAATATGAAGAGAATCAAGTGAATGGTTCTTGTGATATCCCGCTGACAAGGGTAAAATGACAAAGTTTCGTTGTGACCTTGAAATGAAGGTCAAGGTCACAAACCTCTGTAGGAACATTACTCTTCCCATGATAAACCCATGTGCAAAATATGAAAAGAATCAAGTGAATAGTATTTGAGTTATTCCATTTCGTACGGACGTACGTACGTACGGACGTACAGACGGACGGACGCAGCCGAATACTATATCCCCCGCTTCGCGCTAAACGCGCAGCGGGGGATAAGAAATTCTACATAATCTATGGCTGTGTCGTTCCCTGACCTCCTGTGGTCAGTAAAGGTAAACATACTCGCTTGATTAACAACGAATGCTGAGAAAGAGAACGTATACATCACAGATTGATAGTTTCTTGAATCGGTGTAAAATGGCACTGACAAACAATCAATGTGGCATGGAAACTTTTACAATGATCTGTATCCTGTTTTATTTCAGCCACACGACTTTGTTTATTTCACCATGATTTCAGCCTTGACGTTATAACAAATACAAAGATTCTTCAATTCAAGAAAAATCAACATTTTTCAAAATTTTGCAAATTATGCAATTAACTATCTACACATTATCTTTCCTGGTTCGAGATTTCTAGCTCCTTTGTTTACACATACACGCACATTTTATTATGTTCATTCATATCACTTTACTTCTTTAGTTTACCTGGTATGATAAACACATATATACTCCAATTATTATAGAATTATACAATATTGCAGACAGTGTGATCCCAAATATAACAATTTTCAAGTTAAGGACAAATCCTTTAACATATTCTGAGAGCATTTAGGCATACAAGATATCTTCATAAATCTTATAGGCGTATCTATTTACATAGTTTCTTTACTTTCTATTTACGTTGACGTAAGTATGCCCACAATGCTATGAATCAATATACAAACGTCTGGGTTAGTAGACTCTCGAAGCTTAAAGAATACCAAACTTTGTGGCCTCAGGAACTTCGTTAGGCTACAAACATTTCTATAATAGATCATCTGATTTCTTCAGTAGTAACAAATCTCCACGAACAGAGACAACTCCAAACCTTCATATCAACAGAATTGCCTCACGAAGGGCATATACGAGTATACCTCAAGCATGAACACAGCTTTGCTTTGTAGCTTTTCAAGAGCATTTTCCCGGCTTATCACAGGGAAATTTTATCTATTTAAGGGACTCTACATGTTACTGCCATTGTTTTCAATCTTAAAATGAAACTGGAATTGTTTGTTCTGTTTCTTGTCTTACATCTTCTCTTTAACACAGAAATCATAGTTTCATGGATCAATTTGAACATTCAAACATACATGTATATGTTGTGAAACAATTACACATACCGTTAAACATACTGAGGTCATTTGTGTTCCTGCAAATTGAATTAACACTCGAGTTCACCCAGAACAATGATGACAAAGAGTCGTGTTATAAGGTCAAAAAAGGCCATATCATTTGCTATCGTCAGACAATTGTGAAATTAAAAGAAGAACTAGAAAATGAAAAATGACGTCATAGTGACAACCAACGTACGTACTTAGGTCCGCTATAGCAACAGACTATACACTATACAACAGTGTGGCTGTCCATAGCAAGCCTCTGGAATTTCATTTACTCACAGTACATGAGGAATCACACCCGCCGTAATTGCTTTTTCCGGATGGATCGTTTCATTGAACTTTTAGCAGTTTCACAAGTACAATGCAACACAGTATAAATGCTTGTGACAGTTAACCGAGCTGACATGTGAGTAATTGCTACCATATATATGTACATGCTAGTGAATGCCAGCTATGATGTATAAGATAGTGTTCTAATTTCAGTCCTATATTTTGGACCGGAAAGTAAGTATATATGTATGATACACCAGACACCAACTCAAATTCGTTAAAATAAAAGTATGTCTGAAATAAAATTTTCATTTTGTCATTGTTTTACCGTAAAAAGCATTGAATTATACTAAAAGAAGAAAACACTTTACAAAAGGATGCTATTAAAGTTCCGTAAATAATTTTAACAGTTATTATGTTCTATCTATAGATAATTCCCCTATCTATATTAATCTACTTATGTGATACACGACAGATCAATCAATTCATGTCCTCCCACTGGGACTGGGCAGATACCAGCAGCTTGACAATGAGTATCACGGATCCCAATCATCCTGGTAATGTCTTCAGTTATGGATGAGCCACAACGGGCCAATAGGAAGCTTGCCTACATAAGTCGAATAGAGTGACACTTACTTCTCATACAATTAGAAAAGAGGTTACAGCTGTGGGACAACTTAAGAAACAATTACCCTGATTTCACTTATTATTCACACTCGATATTTTTTGGTTCGTGATGTGTCTGTCGCAACACCACTTTACATGAAGTTTGGGAACCTCTGACGTTTTCTTTGCATTAAGACACACAATTCGAATCACCAAACGTCATATTACTACAATAATGCAATTACACGGGTTGAAACTCATTGTAGATGAATTAAAGCGAGTCTGTTAAATTGCAAGAATCGTAATTTGTGCTGAAACAATAACAAAAGCTGTTATATAATTATCGGACAACAGCTTATACTAAATAAAGAAACTTTATGTTTATATTTAAATAAAACCAAACGCATCATAGATAAACACATATGCGATACATTTACTCTATGTCATGAATATTCACAAATACACTGACTTGCAAAAGAAACGCAACCAAAACATTTTTGGTCCCAAATCAAACAGAAGCATATTATAATAGTATGTATCGAGAATACATACATTTGGAAAGGTCTTTCAATAAAAACAACCATCAATTGTAAAGGGTCAATTGTCCAGTTTTCGATCATCGGGTTGTTTAAGAACATTGAATAGAATAATGATAGTTTAAGCTTAACGATGTAAGAAGGCTTACAAGCACATGAGGAAAAGTCTCTATTGCTAATGACCGCGTTTGGAATTGCAAAAGTTGTTCAATTGGTGACAAGTCAGCAGGTCTTTCAGCTGCGTGGATAACTTTGGTTTTCCACTCTGTGGCTTGTACGCAATGCTGTCAGTTAATCTGTAACATTTAGCGAGTCTGGCTATTGTACACTTGATGCAATCCATGATTAGGCAACTTGGTTAAGCGTCGCTCCAACCTGCAGGATGCAAATTGTTCTTTATTTTTCTGTAGCACTTTAAAAAGCCATGTTCGTCGCTTGCAGTCGAATATCTTAATGCAAAACCTCCATTCTGTTGATGCTTTGTACCCAAAATCAATTTGGTTACCCTTGTACACAATCTGAAAGTTTTGACCAATAAGTTCATTTTTCTCGAAAATTACGAAGAAAACTTGCATTTGCGTACAGTGAATGTACAGGTTACATTTTGAAGACATGTTTTAAGTGTGCTCAATCGACAGGCTTCGTTCCTCAAAAGTAATAACCTTTTGCATTTTGGTGGCGTTTCTTTTGCAAGTCAGTTTAGTAGATGTTAATGCTAACCTAACGCAATATTCACCTTATTATGTTCAAGTTAATCAATGATATTAACATGGAATTGCATTACTTTTTGATGCCTTACAGTGGGCGTAAATTGTCCAAGTTACAGATCTGTTTTCTAAGTGTTTGTTCAGTACGTATACGTTTATTTAACAAGGTAGTACACTGTTTGGTCAATCATATGGACAAGTAAATATTGTCTTCATTGCCAGACATTGTTCTACAATGTTTTTGACAGTTAACAAAGACGTCACTTAAATACATATACATTATTACTCTAACTCTAGGTAGGTTTTCCTCACCTCCTCTCAACAATGGTTTCATTGACGGAAAACAAATACTACTAAATAAGGACACTGCGATACTTTACACGATCTCATGCATATTCACAAATACACATGTAAATGGTTACCTATTGCAGTATTCACGATTTCATAATAAGGTAAATCAACAACAATCATATTTACAGGAATATGCATGTCTACTCCATAGTTAACAAGGATTGTAAATTGTCCATGTTGCAGTTGTGTTTCCACTACCTACAAGTTTATTAAAGCAAGGTATTGTTCTGTTTTAGCATTTTCATGGGCATGTTCTTCATATTTTATTCCCAAGTAGTTTGACAAATCATAGTTTAATCATGCTTTCTACAGTTTACATAATTATACATTATCACTTCTAACACTCTCTACATATTATAACTTTCTCAACAATGCTGGATTTCTGGAAAAACATCATCTATATTGTGTGGATACAAGACGTTTTGGGTTATATGGTCTCTCCTTCGTCAGGTGAAATGTTGGGATATAACGTCTTTGGCTACATTTATACAGAAAGCTTGGTTAATTTCGAATTCTATAAACATAGTTGCATGCGATGTTTTGTAGTTAGTTTGTAGCTTACCATATCAGATATTTCCACTATTTATGCAGCAAAAAATCTGTTTGACGTACATCATAATTGAGGGGAGAGAAAGGTTCCAAAGGGAAAAAGAATTGGAAAATAATTTCACAGTAGCCTTGTCCAACTTATATTAGGTTCACAGTCCCTATGGGATGTGAAGGATGATAAATGCCACGTTTGTCTGTGTCTGACTGCTGGATGTGATTACATATTACTGTATAGAGGGTCCTGTTATACAGAAGTGGTTTAACAACACTATGTCTGTCTGCCACGTGGACTTACTATCACAGCTGGCATAACAATATGTCCTGATAACAGATTATGTGACTTTTGTTTTCGTGCGGATTGGATGTACGTCTTGCTGTGAGTAATAGTAATGGAGTTAATCACAACTACGTCTAAATGTATCAGCCCTTGTCATTTCCATTCTAGTTAGTTGTTATTACAGTCCTGTTCAATAACTCAACTCATATCTCACTACATCATCCGAGTCTTACCATAAGGGTCCTTAACTTAATAACATCGCCGACTATATGGGTCGAACAGTGATGGAAATGGAGTATCTCTATTCTATATTAGACTTGCTGGAGACTTTCAGATCAAGGACAAGAAGCAGTTTTCTCCCTTGATTGCTCATCCTGTGCCCTTCGGTTACTGGGTTTTATCAACGCTGGGCTAATTCTATCTTCTGCAGTTATTAATTCTCCAAAGATGCGAACTGTTGACCCGTCCAACTTTCATGTATCAGAGCGCGAGATTGACCAGTGTTGTGCCATTTCACCGTAGATAATCTAATCTACGAACTCTAATGTTGTCAATAATCTCATTATTAACGCAGAATACCCGCTAATATAGTTGTTAATGGGAATAGCGCAAAATATGCGTAATTACCTATACACGTGTAATAAGTCTTATATCAACCGCTAGATTGCCTTTGACTTAAATATGGGCTAGCATTTCTCATTTCACTGAAAACATGTGGGTGAATTTAAGGGCTGTTTTACAACTGACTTGCTAGTCTTCTGGACAAGAATCCTATTGAAACCTCAACAATCTAGTTTACGATATACAGTATTCTGTTATTCCATTCTGAAATCGAGGATGTCGTTGCCCACAACAATATAATGGTTACAGTGTGCCATATTTTAGCATTGCAATATGACTCTTACCTTTTACATTGTAATATTGTTGTCTTAACGACTTCAGATCCGTTAGGGGTCCCGATTTCACTGTGTTGCTCACAGTGTGTAAGAATTACCAACAACACGACCCAGACCAGGAAACCCGGAAATATAATTATGACTGATACAAGTATAAATACATCTTGACACGTCTGGTGAAGGAATTTATAGACGTCTCAGTATAAACCGTCTGCATTCCATAATTTAAAAAAATAATATTACAGACATATTACAGTCTATAACGTATGCATTCTTTAATATTGAAAAATATGAAGTTCTAGACATCTTAGTCTATAAAGTATGCGTTCCTTAATATTTACAAAAATAGAGCCATGGGCTCTGTAGCTCACCAGGATTTGATTTATTATCTAAGGTTGAATATCTCAAGTATATGAAGTTATCTCAAGTAATACATTGTTAACAAGCAAAAAATAGGTTTTTAGATCATGACCCCTGTGACCCGTATTTGGAGTCACAGGGTCACCAATCCTACAATTAAGAATCACCTTTGACCAAAGAGCCTCTACACAACTTTTCAGCTCTCTAGAACTTTTGGAACTGGAGAAGAAGATGAAAATAGTTTTTTAAGGATGTGACCCCTGTGACCCCATTTGGGGTCATGGGGTCACAAAATCTACAATTTAGAATCCCCATTGGCCAAGGAGTCTGCACACAACTTTTCAGCTCTCTAGACCTTTTGGAACCGGAGAAGAAGATGAAAATAGGTTTTTAAGGATGTGACCCCTGTGACCCCATTTGGGGTCATGGGGTCACGAAATCTACAATTTAGAATCCCCATTGGCCAAGGAGTCTGCACACAACTTTTTAGCTCCCTAGACCTTTTGGAACTGGAGAAGAAGATGAAAATAGTTTTTTAAGGATGTGACCCCTGTGACCCCATTTGGGGTCATGGGGTCACGAAATCTACAATTTAGAATCCCCATTGGCCAAGGAGTCTGCACAAAACTTTTCAGCTCTCTAGACCTATTGGAACTGGAGAAGAAGTCGAAAAAGCGAAAGGTTTACAGACGGATGGACGGATGGACGGACGGACGGACGGACGGACCGACGGACGGACGGACGGACGCCATGCCATGCCATAAGCCCATCGGGCCTTTCAGGCCTGATGAGCTAAAGATTTACACTTTCAGTTAAATGGTCTGGGTCGTGTTCTCAACGACCTTTGTAGCCATGTTTACATCTAATAAACCCTTATAAGACATGCATTTACTAGTAGACCTAAATCAGGCTTACGTTAATAAGTAGACTGTTAGTAACGCCCATGCCCATATTCACATTTACCTATCATCTATTGGCCTCAAGTGCCTCAAGTTAACGTTAAGCTGAAGGAAACCCAAGATATATGGATAGTCATTTTCTAAAATTCAATGAATGCGTCGTCCACAAAATATGCGTAAATATGACAGGATAAGAAGACATAAACATCTGCTGTTGATTACACTTGATTACTAACAATAAGGCAATAAAGTGAGAAGATTGATGTTGCCAGCCGAGATATAATAACGTCTCTAGATAAGATAAGATTGTATTGTCCTAACATTCGACATGGAAACAGTGACAACATTCTAATACTACATAACACAACCATAAACATATAATGGCATATTGACATCTAGACTGTTTATATTCAGGAACTTAACCATAAGTCTGTGACATATATTTATCTCTTTAGAATCTTGACATTATTTTGGAACAGTATAGTAGTCGTATTGCATGTATACTCAACCGCAAAAGAAACGTAACCACACTTTCAAATACTGCTGCCTGAGAACGTCGATTTTGGCTGCTTTTTATAGGGACATTATTTGTAAAGAGATACCCGCAATTTCATGATTCTGAGTGTAATACTTTTATTTGTATGTATGCGCAAGTGCACTTGAGGTGTTGATATAGCTTTATGAAAATGGTTTTTGGCCAGAATGTTTGACATTTTAACTTCATAATTCATAAAATGTAGAAAATCCATTAATAATTGATGATGCCGACATTAATGACATTCTTAGACTTTCTTGACGCGCATTTACTGTAGGACGTCATAAAATAAGCCCAAAAATCCCTTTTTGACTCTCCCATTTCGTCTTGTTAGAGATTCGAAAATGATGATTTCTTAAACGCGTGTTTTTTCGGAAACATGAACAGATAATGTGTTAAAATTTTAGATTTAGTTTAGTTGGTGTCTGAAAAAATGATGTATCTGTGTTTCAGTCGTGTTTATCACCCGTGGATTGAATTATCTTCTATTTTGTATGGTGACGTTACTTGAGTGTGTATATTATTCAATAATATATTTTAAAGGGGTTAGACTCCCCGGTGTGTATGTTCTGCCAGTAGACCCTCACAGTTGCATACATTATGTACTGATTTATAATGTTTTAGTTACTTTGGTATTTCAGATGTTTTTTAAAGCAGTAAACCGTCTGACAAATTAAAACGTTTTCTAAATCAGCTTTTAAATACATTGTAGCCTTAATTTGCTGGTTTTGTCAGGGCCTTCGTGCACTTTTTTGTGTGCTTTTGCAAATATTTTGTAAATTAGGCAATTAACTTAAACTTCTCGCCGTTAATATATGTAGTATTGCCAGTTTAAGTTTAAGTATACCTCAACGCGATGCTTAGATGTAAGCATTTGTTAAGAACTAGTTAATGATTTGATATTTTTATAGTTTTTTCCCAATAACACGTTCTACTATGGCACTTTTTTAGACACTTTATTTCGACACTATCATATTTATGCCTTTATTTTCTATAGACAGAATGTCTCTCATCATAGAGGTCCGTGCGTGTGTGTGTGAGGGTAAGGGATGTGCTTGTGTTATATTTATTCATGGACATCCATTTCAAACACTCTGTGGTTAAAATAGTGACCATAGCAAATTGCTAGTGCTGCAATGTCGGATTTACAGACACTAAGTCGTTAAAATAGTGACCATAGCAAATTGCTAGTGCTGCAATGTCGGATTCGGAACAATGTACTTTACATTATGGACACTTCATTCCAAACAGTGGCTGCCTACTAACCTGAGTAATATTCCACAGATAGGAAGCCTGCGCTGTTGCTTCACTGACAGAGGAACATCCGTCCCCGAGGATGGCGATCTTGGTTGGTTTGTTGTACAGAAGGTCGTACATCTGATTGATCCCGAAACCTGGATTGCACTGCGGGAATGAGGTAAAACAAATCAATGTTAGAAGTCGACGCCATATATCACTCTGCGGCAATGGTAACTAACGCTTTGAAATGCTTCAACGAGGGATTTATAAATCACGTTATATTCTTTAAAGCAATCCCTTGGGACATCGATTCCGTATAATATATTTAACAGTGTACTGTGGAATCTGGTTAGAGACGGTTGTTAACTATATGGTATGTATGTTTCGTGATGTCGATTCCGGTTAATATATTTGACCGGGATTATATGTTCAGATATAATCATAGGATCACTCATAGAGAGTTTATCGTCGCCTGAAAAAAATCACAATCTGATTTAATCAATTTTACAAGTTATATTTTCATGTTATTGATTAACTTTAAGAATAATTCACACTTTATTTAATTTAAGAATTTAAAAAAAACATTATTACACATTGACGAAAATAAATAATACCGTATATTCTAGAATAGAAACAGCGATTTATGTTGAGTTTGCTAATAAAGAGAGTGGGGGTGGGTGGTGGTCTTAATCGGATGTTCATCCAAGGAATGCTTTCTAGGAAATACGTTTCATCAAAAACACGAACCTTATACATTAGCGTAGTCTTAAAAAGTGTTCTAACGTTACACGATACAAGGTATTCAATGTAATAATGTACATGAAACAATTCATATGGGAATCACATGAGAACGACGTTATCTATACGATAGGCATTGAACGTTTGGTTGACAGGCTCATAAAATACGCATGAAAGGAGAGATACTAACTGGCACTTTATTTGTGCACCAGAAGCAAGATGGAATACGAGCAGTCTATTTGATACCCACCCCTGGAATTTATTGGAACTGTTTTATGGAGATACCATCAGCTCCTGGGTTTTAGGCAAGTTAGATGGGCATGATTAGCATCATTTGTATGGATTCACGTCCTAGCATGCTGGTTATATGGTTGCTACGATACCATACGGAAAGCCATTAATGCCACAAATGTACACCTCAAAGGCCAATTGGAGAGCCATTGAGGTCGCACTTTTTATTTTATCTCCGCTCCCCTTAAAAGATTGTCCTAATCTATAACAACCAACACTTCGTTAGAGATGAAAGTGAAGCTTATAACCGCTTAAAGCGGAAAAGGTGTAATTTAGATAATAGCTAAACAACGTTAAGATAAAAGACGGATTTGCCGGAATATCACCAAATTCCATTTTCCTAACAACCTTTCAGCTGCGGATTGTCAGGCCGCGAGTTACACGAATCTTTAATTCAGCGAGTACTAGCGTCCAGTGGGCTGTTAATAAGGTGAAGGTCGAACCATGCCAGGGGATCAGTGATAATGGCTATAGCCGGTTTTATTATATCAAGATAATTAGTCTATGAATAATGTGACATACCTCGGTGTTTCGCCATTCCATAACCAGGTTATAGTTGGGGAGGATATCATCCCTACCATTTATATCGTCTAGAGCCATTTCAGCAGCCGTTAAAGCACTGGCACCGCCTCCCCAACCGTTCTCCAGGGGGAACAATCCAAGAACTGTCAGGTTCTGGAGTCCCTCTTTGTAAACATATGTCCCCTGCCATGATATATCCACTTCAACCAGTATGAGCACTACCGGAATCCAGGCTTGTAGGTCATACATTATTCCAGGAATGTGTCCCATTTGAGGTATTCTATTTCAAGACACAGAAAAACACATTAGTCCATGTATTTCAAATTTGTCAACAATTTGTGAACTAATTCGGCGTTGACTCTTTGGTGAACAGAATGCTTCCTTAAACAGTCACAAAGGGACAATTGTGTCCTCAACCTCTAAGTATTGTTTGACACCCACTTTCTCTTCCAATTATTAAAAACAGTGTTCGCATCTGTCCTGGAGTGCAGATGTGCCAATAACACAGGAGCACCTGATGCTCACACCACACACCAGACAGATGTAACGTAGATCGGAGCACTCACAGTTCGTGTCCTTGTAGATAATGCTTGAATGGTCAAATCCTGCACTACGATCCACTTAATTTCCTGGATGGCAAAGATAATTTGATATCATAGCATGATGTCAAGGCCCAGGTTACAAATCCCAGAGGAGCGCTTAATACTCCTCGGCTAGTCGCACTCCTAATGACGCTCGGCGAGACTGAGAGCAGTAGAACGAACTGACAATGCTGTGTTGATGTGAATTGGTCACCTGTTTTCCACGCTGCTGATACACAGAAAGGTAAATCACTTTGTGGTCAATAACAGTAGCTGACAAGGCTAATGCGTGCTTAATGCTGCTCTCATTGGCATCACCTGTTCCAGCGAGATCTGCGGATGGACGGAACACACCTGCAGTAAAGTAAACGGATCCTTAGAAACAGGTGCGTGATGTCCACTACATTACAAACACAAGGATAGGAATAAGTCTCGTTTCGGTACATTTCCAAGGATCACTTTGATGTGTGAAAAGCAAATATCAGCATAATACCTTGCGGCATTGTGTGTAATACAAATGAAATAAACATCAAAATCCTTAAATAACGTTGTAATATGTATGATATTTTAGAATAGATTCAATACTTAATTAGATAAATTTATTACCGCTGTTGTCATGTTTGAAAATACATGTAAATGCATTTAAACTCCATTGTATGCCGTTGTATTAATGTGAAATGTGTTGAGTCAAACGCAATTAGCATAATATTCCCTTCTGGTGAAACTAGTTATACATAATTCCATTGTAAATACTAATGAATAAATCATATCAATCGGCATTGAATACATTTATCACTTCACAGGAGCGTTCAGCTTTCGTAGATAGCTGAGGACTTGCGTGAACATATTGAATAGTTATATGCAGTAGCTGTTTAGTCGTTCTACTCATAATAGAAACATGCTTGGTCTCAAATTACATTACCGTGTATTAATTACTTCTCAGTAATACCACAGGTTGATTTATTATTGATTCCATAGCAACACGAGCATCAACAAGTCCTTTATCCTGCTAAATCAAACCATGGTTCCATGCAAAATATCCCAACATAACTGAAAGCAGCTGGGTTGAGCAATCCATCACTCAAGTTATATAAACCGTGGAAGAACCGACAACAGCTACAACACTGTCTGTTTGTTTATCAGACTTTGTAATTAAAAACCAGACACCTTGGTGAATGCCACATTAACATGGTCGTAGCCCAAATCCTCTGGAATTACAATTAATTAAAACCCAAACACGCACATCACCTAAGACTATCACTATCAATGAAGTCCATCTCCTCGAGGAAGCTAATTCTTAAGAAGCCACTATGTTACAGCTATGGTCGATGTTTACTTTGTAATTAGTTTCCTCCCAGGCAAGAGTAATCTTAAGATCATTTCAGCTTTTAATGGACACCTGGACTGGGGATGTTAATCCTACTCATGCCTCTGATCCCTACTTTATGACTAGGTCAGGGCTGGCCATGGCTTTCGTCGTGCTCACGAGTCTAGAGTATAATACACATTATATATAAGCACAGGCGGAGCTCATATCATATATGAACGATAAGGACAGTGTCTTACAAGCCAGTGGATCTCACAAATTGGTGTACGTAGTACAATATCATATATGAACGATAAGGACAGAGTCCAACAAGCCAGTGGGTCTCACAAATTGGTGTACGAAGTACAATATCATATATGAACGATAAGGACAGAGTCTTACAAGCCAGTGGGTCTCACAAATTGGTGTACGTAGTACAATATCATATATGAACGGTAAGGACAGAGTCTTACGAGCCAGTGGGTCTCACAAATTGGTGGATGTAGTACAATATCATATATGAACGGTAAGGACAGAGTCTTACAAGCCAGTGGATCTCACAAATTGGTGTACGTAGTACAATATCATATATGAACGGTAAGGACAGAGTCTTACAAGCCAGTGGGTGTCAGAAACTTGTGTACGTAGTACAATATCACATATGAACGGTAAGGACAGAGTCTTACAAGCCAGTGGGTGTCAGAAACTTGTGTACGTAGTACAATATCACATATGAACGGTAAGGACAGAGTCTTACAAGCAATTAAGTCTCCGAAACAGACGTACGTGGCACATTATGATATATATATATGATCGGTATGGATAATAGTTTAGAAGCTTGGCGAAGGGAGGGATAGCAATGTGGTTAGCGTGTTCGGCTTCGGATCAAGAGGTCCGGGTTCCGAATCTCGTCTCTGTTATAGACACCTGCTCTACATGCAAATAGGTTTAGGTGCAATGTTACACTGCACTACCCATGTTCTACCGATAGTTCAACCGACGCTCGCAGGTTTGAATGAAAGTTTGTTTCAGTCCAAAAATGCCACATGCCCATAAGACATAACATGTCAATTTTCAAGTTATAAATATATGTTTTACAAAAGGATAACATACCACTTGCCCCTATCATAAATCAATATGTACGCTCACAAGTTTCACCACAATAACAATTTTAAGCTACAATCGTATTGCGGGCTTTATCAATTAATATTAATAGTTGCCGTGATATAAATGAAATACTCTTGAAAGTTGCTTAAAATTCCCAACTCACCATTTGGATCCCAGAAAGAAATCATACGTGAATAGTATGGAACGTTTCTTACGAGAAGTTAGGTCCCAGAAACAGGTTTGGATGATAAACTACAATACATCATTATGTTAGTGTGCAGGGCGTTATGTAAAAGATAAACTTTATCAATTACTTTTATTGTAACGTCCAATGTCACTTCATGTGAAGCTTTCTAAAAAGGTTTAACACCTCATGTTTTACAATGAACAATACAAAACTATAATCTTTGTGATAATCTTAGAACAACATAGTCAATGCTAATGTGTGATACTCATTAATTTATAAATTATAATTTATTATATTGCATAGCTATAGGATTGCAATTCGATTGCGAAAACAAGTTTGCCACAACTTGTTTAAGATGAAAAAAATCCTTAATAGGTAATATTTGTCAAACTAAATATATATTTGAAAAAATTAAATTACATTACATGGAATGCAAAGTTACTAAGTTAACACAGTTACGGATTAAGTGATTTTATATTACAGATTTAACAGGAAACATAAAAATATATTTACACAATATTTAATTCTATTTATCTGAAAATATCAGACGAGATAGTGCGAAGAAAAACACTCACCAGTTTAAAAACCGCACGGCAAATATATTGAAAACATCACAATAGCAGAAAGACCTCCTTTATGGTCGAGTGTGATTATCGCCCGAGGCAATCATCGAGTGTAGAAATAACAAGAAAGCACTCCCATCAGACCGACACGCGGCTGTCACTGCATATGACAGAGAAGCAAGCAGCAGTTAGGAAGCTCTGGAAGGGGTTATACCAGCCACGTGGATCCAATATGAACAGGCGTGATATGACCGAGCACATGGATAGATGCATGATAGAATCGTCTTCAATTATCCACCTCCCTGGTCGATGGGATCACAACGAGACTCATAAAGCGTGGAATATGAACAGAAAGTCGATTAATTGCATGGAATTCGTGAGTGAATTTCCAAGTATAATTTACGAAAAAACAATACGACTTGATGAAAGGCTGCGCCAATTTCCTGTCAACCCGAGACGCTTCGTGTAAAAGTCACTCTCAAATGTAACTGAAAATTACAACACGGGTTCCTACGCTTGCTTGCAAACCATGCTAATAAATCTTAAGACCATTGATACGGGCTCCCCATCCAAGGCCATATATCCAAATCCGCGGTTGAGGTAGAGTCACAACTGACAGTCCTCATTTGATTGGCTTCTGCCAGCTCGTTAGATCTCTCTCACACTACCGACATCGAGCCCTGGCAGTTATAGTACTGACTCGCTCTTGCAGACTAAGCCAATGCTGATAGAAGTGAAGGCTTTTCCATAGATATTCTGATAATGCGGCTGCGCTAAGCGACGCCACAATGCATCATCAATTTCACTGAGACAAAACGTTTGTTTCCCTGCCTTCGTTCCAGAGAACCGCTCAAATCAGAAGGTATCATTACAGGTGATAACAGTAGATCTAAATACCTTTCCTTATCTGTCAGTAATGCATTCAAACGATAAAACATCAATTGAATTGATTTTTACTTAGATACAGGGTTTAAGGATTCTACTTTCTACTTATGTTCTTACAATTCTGTTTCTTGAACTCCTTGCAGTTATGAATTAAAACTAGTTCTGTCAAATGATTAACATCGTTTGTGGTCTTCAATCAAACGACGATAAACATTTAAGTAAATAAAAGTATATAAAGTGTTTTTTACAATTGTTAGATTGAAGATGTTGCGTCTCAAAAGTACTCTTTTAAAAAAACATAGACAATTATTTATATCTGGACTCGAATGTTCTATGTCAGTTGGTGAAATGGCTTTATCCGAGTCTATTACAATTAAATGCACATATCAAGGTATAAAAAATAAGTCATAATTCATTAATTGACTACATGTTTGCTTCTCATATTAAGATAATAATTCAAAATACAAGATGAGCAAGATTAAACAAGCTAGAATGTTACAGGGGTTAAATTTATCTTGATTCCTTACTCTGATGTAAGATCATGAATAAAATCTTTAATGCTGAGAACACTGTCGATGTGCAGTTTCATTTTGTTCAAGCATTCAATTTCAACCAGTTACCGAAACGATAGTAAATAACATCTTATATCACAAATCACGATTAATACTGTTGTGGCATTCAATTTCAACCAGTTTGCCGACAGGACAGTAAATATAATATTATAAACATAAAGAGAAATCACGATTAATCATACGGTTTAGTAGTATTTTCAATTACACGCATGTCAATCATAGTACACAGATTGATATTTACCAATTTCAGTAAAAGCTCTTGGACGGCATCACAACAACGGTAAAATATTCATTTGAATCAGAATCAGACTTCAACAAGGCCTCGTTCTATTCAACGGATGTTTTCAATGCATCTTGTATCCCAGTAATGCATTAGTCGATGTATCAGGTCCCGAATCTAACCATTTCCGGGAATCAATCACATCTGGAATCGAATCAATGAGACATACTATTAGTGCGTCTCGATTACTGTATGTTAACATGTCCCAAATCTGTTTTGGCGATTGTAACTTGTGTAACTATTCAAACCAGTGATGCTAGTGACGATGAGTTTCAATGTTAAAACAACGGTATATTGTTATGTTTTCAGATACATTCAAACCCATAACCGTTCGAAATGGACCTAAAAAAACATGGTATGCCTTGTGATGTATTTTGTTTCAACAATCAATGACGATACTTTACACGATATGTATGTACGTTTTCGGTTACTTTCAGACCCATAACCGTTCGAAATGAACCACACCAGCCATTTTGATTTTAACATATTTATTCAATTGAAAGGATCGGGGAAGTTATCCAACTTAGTGAAACTCTCTTCCATGTACAGTGCTGACATAAAATATTGAAACGCAATATATGTACAATGATATATACAGAAAAGAGAACGATATGTTGCATATTGTAAAATATGTAAAATATTACACCAACCATGATAAACATTATGATGTATTTTGTTTCAACACTCAATGGAAATACTTTAAATGTTTGTTTAATATACATATAAATATCACAGAAATACATATTTGTGTGAAAATAAACAGTTAGGTCCCATCACGTACGAGCTTTTTCCATACAGACCAAGCAAAAATACCTTTGCTCTCAAAGCAAAAGGGTGAGGTGCACCAAACATTATAAATAACAACTGTTCCCAAGCCGAGATCTACAAACTACAAGCTATAACTTACCACAGGTTACCACAGACAAATAGTAACAATTTATGTTTTCTCTGACAACAATATTTCATTGTAAGAATAACAACAAACGACTTGTTAGTAACATACGAGGACAGTGATGTTTTTTAGTGTGTGCGAAAACAGATGCTTCTGATTTGAACGAGATCTCACGTATTCTCGTTGATCAGATTAAAGATTAGTTTTTTCTGAAAAAAGGCAACTTTAACACATCGTTGTCTGCAATGCGATCACCACCTGCGCTAAAACGTCTATCCAAAAACAGTTTTAAATATCTTCTTTCAGGGACAGACTAACTGTTTTTATGCGTTTTTCAATTGAGAAAGTTTTTCTGTGTCGTGACTACTGAGTAATTTGGCCTTTCCCTTATCCTTGCCACTAAGATGTAAAGATAAACTCCGGAAGACAAACAATACAGCACTTGCAGATCTACATAATATCAAAGCTGAACAGTATTTCTCTGGCCAATAGCAGACAAGTCTAGGAGGTGGAGGAGGAAATCACCAAACACCCACCTCACTAGGAAAACACCACACACTAACATCGATTTAGCCCATTACAGCCGCATTCTGTGATGGATGGAGACACCTCTGACCGATCTCCAATCCAGTAATGTGTACAAACAGGATGCTTTTGAGATAATCAGTTTTCGGACAGCGACTTTCGATCACAATCATATTAATTAGGTCAAAATGTATTGAAGAGTCCACAAACCCTTTTCAACCGATACCTTATTACACTTCCTGTCCTGCTCCTGTCCTACTTGTTGCATTGCAATAGTATATAGTAAACATTCAAATTGGTTGAGTATTTCGGCTCTAAAGGGAAGCTAATTCTATGTGTGGTACGGCCTCCAAAGGGCTGTCGGCTATCAGATAACTAATGTCTATTATCTGTCCTGGATAGCCGGACGTATCAGTCCAGATCCAATCGATATATGTCAGTACGCAGTGGTCGAGAAATCCGCCCTGGTTCGTGTATGTCACCCGCTTCATGTAACTGACAAATGTATGTAGAGATTGCTGACATATCTTAATATACGAAGTTTTTATCTTAAAGATGGCCATGCAATGTATACTTCTTCTTAATATTCGTATTAAGGTATGACCATATCTCAGATTTTCTCATTTATTTATGCAATACAAACTAGGTTATTAACTTCAGTCAAATTACATTTGTCAGAATTGTCACTCATCTAAGTTGCCATTGGCTACGCATTATACAGGTTATAAGTTTCAAATTTGGCATTTTAAAGAAAGAAATGGATATGTTTGTCAATGGTCAGTGTTGAAGAATTACAATTTATGATATATACAATCTGTTGATGCATGTGGTCAGAACATGGGCATTTGTTTATCATTCGCTTCTCACAGGAGACAAAACGTGAAGCATCGTTAAACATGTATATATACATGTAAGAGATGTGATAACTCGTAATACAGTCAGTTTCCTGTAACGTCCAATGTGTCACGTGGCTGGTACGGAGACTTTGTACTTGGCAAGCTGTAAGATACTTATCACAAGCGAAGGGAATAGTTGAGAGTAACTTGAGACAATAGCCAACGTGCGAAGGTATAATGTGTCATTATATTTCCTGAGTTACATTTTTCTCAATCCTTTGATATCAGTATGTCACTTCCAGTGATGTTGTTGTGATTGTCTTCTTATACATGTGATATATTTATGTAACGAACCCTTTATATCAATACAGAAATTAATTTATAAAGAAACCCACAATACAATGAATGGCTATTGTTTATTCGTTCATGTGTGACGAAGCCTAACTTCACACGTTTTATGTAATACTAATATTAAAGATACTTATATCGCGCTGAACTCCACGACGCGAAGGGCATGCTCGAAGCGCGCGCACAGTTTGACATATCTTTTCGAACAGTGTATTTAACATTTACAGACAACAAAATAGTTAGTTAAGCATTACTGATTAAGGTCTCCTAAAAATGTTTATTAACACAATAGTTTACTTTTGATATCATGACCAATGGCGGCTCGATAAAAGTGTCTGTTATCAGAATCCCATTGTGACGTCATAATTTGTATTGTGATGTCGGAGTCAGCCGTGCTTTGACGTCACAGTTTTTTTTATTTGCCTTAAAGCTAAGATTTTCGTTCCTTTAGTTTGGCATTTTACAAGGAGCGTCATCTTATTTATGCGTCGTCGCATATTCTATAAGAACATGAACGATTAAAATCCATACCAGTTAGGCAGTACACATATGTAAAATTGTTATGTTTGTGATAACACGATTTGGAATAGTATATATTATTCTACTCTTCCCTTGTTGGATTAGAACCAACACCGTCAGTCAGACACCAATCGCCAGGGCTGACTGTCCCAAAAAGTTACCCAATCGACTACCGAGACTTGACAAATCAACATAAAATATTACTAGTACTGCAAAGAAACTGTATATCGGAGCCAACTGCCGAAGTAAAATTTACAGGAAATTGAAAGCTGACTGAATAATATATATTGGTAATGCAGTAAAACCAACCACTGAACGTCCAGGTGTAGCCTTCCTAGGATATGACAGGAGAAATCCTACCCTGTGTCTTCCTATCAATATTGGTAATAACATATGCTATGAGGGAGCCCTTACCGGGAATTTAGTTTTCACCTTCATGGAAATGAACTCATCAAACCTTATCTGACACATAGGGGATATCTGTCTTTTCTTGACTAATACCATGTTTATCTCATCGAGTGAGGTAGAAAGGTTATATTTTCACGAGTGAATTTTATGTTTTACATATCTGGCAATTCACTGCATGTTCAAAATATTTATCCCAGCATCTTTCACGCAAATACAACTTTAGGTAATTTTATTTTGTAAAACCATTTATAATGTATGAAGATCGAATTTGGCCAACCATGCATGTATATATATATATGTGTCATCAACGGCAATGGAAATCGAAATATAAAATGTTAAACACTGTGTCTGTTTCCTACTGGTAATATTGCTCATTAACTAGTATACTTTTAGTTTTATAAAACCCATAGTCAGACTATGAAAAAGTCTTTATTCTGAAAATATCACCATTTTATTAAATATTTAAAACGAGACTGTAAGAAATGGATTTTTATAGCTCCTTTTCAATATTATTTTTTCGAGTCTAAATCAACATATTAGGCAAGATGTAATTTAGTTTTGTTGAGATGTGTTAAACACAGTTTGTGAGGCAAAAACAAATGGCCCAAAACTTAAACTAGATCTCCAATTTCTCGCTGAACAGATTAAGTGATTTTTTTTAAGAAAAAGAGATAACTTTTATATAGTGACGTCTGCAACGTGATCCCAATAGGCACTCAGTAACACGCGAAATTCCTGTTATTTGTGCCGTTCAAAGATGGATGTCTGTACTGAATGAAATAGAGACCGCAGCTGGTTCTGAAAGATTAATACATGTTTACCAGCCTGAGTTTAAATCGGCGGCGTAGTGCAACGAAAACTGTAATATTATGCTACAAGATATTTGTGAATATATTGAAATCCTTATCATGAGGATATTGATTTACACAATTCGTGGAGATATGAGTCAATTTTTAAAAAGTGTTAATTTCAAGGAGAGAAATTCCAAACAACATTTGTTCTCACTTCTGAAGTTTCCTTTAGTATAGAATACCAAAATACAACTTTGAGTTTTCAAATGTGAAATATGCATGCTTAATCTTGCTTAATTAATGCTCAGTTAACGATTACAGTGATAATTGGTTGTGCTAATGTCAGTTCTGTTACCAGTTTTCGTTTTTTTAAAATAAAAAATTATTCACTAGATCAGCTTTGTATAGTGAAACAAAGCATATACATTGGGGTAATAGCTGCAAAATAGGAAATATGTCAAAACATATTTTAACAGTTCCTGAACTCAGCAAAAAACAAAATCAGAAGTCTATTATTTGCTATATTTCAATTAACTGCTAGAGGAGTGTGTGTTCTCCTTATATATCTTCCTAAAGATCGGCTTGTCGAGGCTATGTAACAACTAAATGAAATAAAAATATTTTTGTTACAATAATCATAGTTGTTTTCAGTTAACACTAGTGACCTTCGCCAGTAACAGAATGGAAAATCTACACTGTTTTTGCATGAACATTACATAAAGGAGTTCTCATATAGTTCTTGATGACGTTTAACTATTTATCCTCGCACATTGCATCACGAAATACTCATTCTATATGCATAGCTGTGTTTATAGATAGATGATGTGAGTATGTTGCCATATTGCCAGTAACAGAAATGTCATTTCTGGTAACAATATTGACATTAATGAGAAAAATGTTGTAATTGATCTTAAGAATATCACTGCAGCTATCTGTTTGCATGTGGGGCATAACAACTTTCTCCACCTTTCATATTTTTTTGTTTTGAATTTAGCATGGACATATAAAAATAGTGACAACAGTTTTGACATTGGTCCGTCAGGACTGTTACATTTGTGTAAAATGATAACAGGCTCATTAAACATTTCATATATCATTTGGAAAATCCATTTTAGATAGTATTTTGTGCAATATGCTACATGTATATACACTTTGTTTTAGTTATTATCATGAGGAAAACAGATAAGCACACACACAAGGTATGATTATGGAAATAATTGGTAACACTTGTGACATTTTATGTCCAAACTGTTACCCCAAATACTTTAGCATCCAAAATAATTAATGATTTACAAAATGTTACTTAGAAATACATTAGAACAATTTCGTCAATGTCAATAGAAGATATAAGTAGAGGATCATAAACTCATTAACAAGAAGTAAGCCTTTGTTTGAATAAAAAGCATTGAGATGTCAGAACTGTTACTAGCTATGTCCAATCTGTTACCGATTTTCAATATATCTATATACAATGATAATGTTTGAAATTCATGAGTTTTGTTAACAGATGATTAGAAAAAGACTTGCTTAGAACCACAGCACTTGATCAACTTGCTGTAATATCAGAAAATGTCAAAACTGTTACATCATTCTGTCAAAAGTGTTACCAAAATAATTATCATCAAATAAACTCATTGTTTTACAGAAGAGTACGTTCAAATATTAACAGATTTTTAAGACTATCAAGGAAATATGATGGTAAGGAAATACTATAAAGAATTTAGCCTTAGTTTGAGTAAAAAGCGGTGACTTGTCAGAACTGTTACCGCTTATGTCCAATTTGTTACCAGTTTGAACAACAACAGAACTGACGGTAACAGTTTTGACTATTTCCCATTTATCAGTTCTGAAACAATGCTACCCCCGTTTTTTAACCATGACAACGACTAACTTGACTGATGCCTTAATTTGCTTTTATTTGGAATGACTACTGTTTTGATAAGTAGCTGTTACATGTGTTTTATTCATGGTTACATATTTGACAATACAATTTACAGACAACGTATGCCACCAAACTGAAGTTGATTTTCTCAATTAAAACTCTAACAATGCAGTCACACTGCCATCCAATGGCAAGGAAGGTACATTCAGGCCCATGACAGTTAGTTGTATCATTGTTGGCATCAAGCGAGCAATCATTTTTTGCATACGATTCATCTCGGTAACAGAACTGACATAAAACTTTGGGGCAGACGAAAATGTGAATAAAAAGTTGATGATTATGTTCCGGTTGGTATGTCTATTAGCTTGCATGAAAACATTAGAAACTGTGATTTTTCATTTTATGTGTCATTTCAATCATGCTCCAAATTGTCATTTTTGACTTGAGGACAGGCACTTTTGCTCGATGTTCGTACTTTAAAGGCGCTGTAGAACGTTGTGTATATTTTGTTTTCTCAAATTTGCTATTTAAATTTGCTCATTAAAGTTTATACAATATATTGTTTTGTTAGAGGGTAAAACGTCTCATTCCAGGACCCGTCTAAATTGACAGTGATGTGGAACTCTTCAATGTGAGAGGTAGATTTGTAAATCTCATTGGAATTTGAGAGTTCAGACAACAAGATAATTGACCATTCTATCATTGTACCAAATTCAAAACTCTACTTTGAGTGTTTAGGTATCGCTAAAGATCGCCGTCAGATCACTTGAACTACCTTCGAGCGGTCATTTAAATGTGAACACATTAAAATGACCGTTCGAAGGCAAATGGACTCGCATGGCATGGCAATGTACATTAGTTTTAGAACTCTTTTTATCGATTCAGGAGTATTGTTGGCCATTGGTAACACTTATTTACCTTTTCGTGAGATCACTTTATTTCAGCAAGACAAACGCATTACAGCGCCTTTAAAATGCTACAGAAACCTTTATTTACGAAAATAGTATTGATGAAATGATTATTGGGAGTAGGAGAAATGTGTCTATTATTTTTGACAAACTAAAAATGTAACAATATTCTATATTTTCAGAAGCTAGCCTGGAAATGAAATTTACAGTTTAAATTGACTCATATAATGTGTAATCAATGGTTTGCACACAGAAATGTTGCTTCAAACTTCGATCCCATATATAGCATAAATGACATGCTTAATAAAGCCAATATTTTCACGAATAATATAACGTAGCTCCACGGGGAGGTAAGGATCAGGACACGTGGCATAAGCGATAATGTATTGAAAACAGACATAAGCTGTTGTTCATATCATTATGTGATGAGAAATCTGGTATTTTAAATCCGCATGTGTTCGATCCACTTGAGCGGTATCTAGCGACATAATACCATTGGCGCGTTGTCAGGTGACGAAATGTTGTTTGCAATAGTAATGTCAGAGCATTGTAGAAGCGAAATTATCTCATATACATTATTTTCGAGACGAATCGAAAAATAATATCTCTCTGCATTTAGGCCAGCACATTCTCAAATTATACAGACATTTCGCCACTTATGATCATTATATTCTGTACTCAACGACAATAGCAACGGATAACACATTTTTTTAAAATACTTAATAATTTACTAATTTTATTGAATTAACCATATACTCAATTTTAATTATATTTCTGTGTGCAGTGCATGTTGTCTTATGGCAATGAAACCTCAATACATTTTCCTGGTCCCGTAATTTCGCTTTTGCTAGTTTGACAGCGCGTACGTCGACGTCATCATATTGCTTAAACTATGATGAACACAATCTCATAATAAGCTAGAATTATTAAATTGAATATCGCCAATGTAATGACAATGTAAACGGAATATAATCTCAAAATATATCAATTGATTTAATAGTGTCTTTAGTTTTCATATTGACTGTTCAGACTTGAATATTGATTGTTTTTGTTTTGTAAACAGCCTGTCATGAATCTTTACAATCCTCGAATCTATTCCACCACCCACTTCTTCCAAACATACAGTCTTTAAGGAAATTTGGGCACATCCAGAATCATATCAATTATGTCAGGACGCCTACTCAACAGTCCCTTATTCACATAGATCACTTACAAACTTGATTTATTTTATTCCTGCATCAGTTATATCAAACTCTCAAATCTGTTGAGTATGTTAGTTCTTCACAGCTTTTGTCAACCTATGCACGGCGTTGTTCCTGAAGGCCTCTAATAAAAACAAACTATCTAATAACCATTCTCTATGGTCGGTCTGTCGTTCGTGACCGGAAGTAAACGTTCATATAAATGTCAGGTTTCAGTGGTCAGACCGCCCTGGGTCGTGGTTCCAATATGTCTTCATATGTTTACGCTGTCTTCACCTTACCAACATATGCTATCGGATGTTATGTGTATACATATGTATCAATAGGGGAAAGTTCCAAATGACTCAGGTCTGTGAATACAAAACATGACTTCCGGTGACAAAGGAAATATAGTTACTCACGTGTTCATAAACAAAGACAATAAATTTTGTTTACGATGTTGATACATATTTACTCACAGTTTTACTGTCTTAAAGTGACATCCATTGTTTTTGATTGTATTTCATTTAGCTTTAATGCCCGCCAAAATACCATATGTGCTGGTACCAGTTCAAATGATTGGGCTTTCACCCTATATTGCAGTTTGAATGTTGAAAATAAACTATCAACCAGTCATCCTTTACAGCTGTAGCAAATTTTTAACTACGTGACGATGTGGGTTATCCGAAATAATTATCCCATTTTACTGCGAAAAGGGATTTTGTCTAAATATCTCAGACGACCGGTGTGTTATTTTGAATCTGAACGTAAGTAAACATAAAATGTTTTCAATTCAAAATCATTTTACATCTGAATGAACAGACATGTACCAATTCAGTACATAATTTCGCACGCAAGTTTCGAAAAAATCGAAGAACGTAAACGTAAACGTTATCCGCGCGAGGCAACCTTCTACAACTGGAAAACGTTAGCGGTCAATCAACACACCAACCATCCACTTAGTTATACATTTTTTCAATGCCAATAAGACTTGCATAGTTATTGTACGCAATGTACTGATAATGTATTCATGATAGTGAAGCATGTTCGTGTATTAACAAATATTGGCTAGAACCATATTTTTGTCAAAACTGAAAGCGCCGAGCATGGGGATACCGGGTCATTATCCTTGGATTAAACATAGATCCATATGCCTTCCTTCCACAGATAAACCGAAATAGGCTTCATGTACATAAATCGAAACTACAAATCCCATTTTACATTCTCAGTAGTTAAGTAACATATTAAACATTACCGACCTAAATCTGAATGTTGCCTGTTGTAGATAAGTTTTCAAACTTACGTTTGACTATGTGATGCGCGCTAGTCGCAGTGTACTGCCCGGTTTTCGATTAGGAATCACTAGTTTTACTTTCATATCGTAACTATATTGAGTCGACCAGAATTTAAACTGTGATTTTGGGTAACATTAAGTAGTTCTTGAAAACATAATAACATTTATAACGTTTCAGACATGCATGTGACTCAACAACATAAAAGATGTCCCTTTTATTCATAATTAAATGGACAAATCGTTGAAATGTATATCATTTCAACGGATACGTTTTACGTATCAATGCGAAAAAAATGGGAACGAACTGATTACGACAGGTCAGATTTGGGGGAAATATTGTAATTACATAGAAAAAATCTGATCCCAGAATAGCGTGTCAAGTGTATTTTCGGTAAACCAGGAGGCTTTCAAAATGGAACTATTTCAAGAGTTCAATATCCATTATCCGCAGACATGAATATTTTGTCCATTCATCACACTCAAAGTGCCATTGGTTTCCAATCCTAAATATTGGACGCTAAAATTAGATCCGTTGTTGCGAAAGAGATGACGTCTTTTACTACCTAAAAAAGATCAACACTTTCTCTGAATCCAATTTTAAAAAGTCTTCTAGAAATAGATGTACCGATCGCATTAAATGTAATGCGTTTAACAGAATTGTCTGTACATGAGCATGGAAATCTACTAAAATACCATTGAGTACATATTTTGAAAAATGTGAAATATTTAAACATTTAAGTGTAAGTGTAAAAGCGTAAGAACAGGAATAAGTTGTAATTACCTATGATGCATAGAACATTGCTGTCTCTTTTGGAAATATGACTCGTTGGACACTGTACAATAATGGAAGAGGATTGTATTGTCATAAATTTCAATAAAGTAAGCAATGACAGCACGTGTTTTTAAAATGAACCCGTGAGAACGTTTTTTGTGAAAAAATTCCACACAGCTTTAGAATAGTCACACGTGTTATATACAGAACCCAAACATACGTGAAGTGTCAAGTGAGGAACATAGAACAGAGAACGCGCCATTGCATTAATTTAGTAAGGAGTGTCCAACACAGCCATATCTCAAATGTGTATATGCCATCAATTGATCATCGTGCGACTGGCCCATGTTTTCCAGTAAACAGGATAAACCAGGGCTCCGTTCCATAACAGCGAGCGCTTATGATCGCTCATTGATCGCTTAAGGTAGCGCTCAATGTAGCGCTAAATGTAGCGCATTCTCTCCTGAACGACCCGATGCGATTCCTCGAAGTTTGCTCGCCCTGCTACGTAGCGCTACATTGAGCAATCGCGTTCAATAGAGGTTTAAAAGTAATCGCTGCGCGATTACTTTAAAACCTCTCTTGAACATGGCCCAGGTATCGGCCATGACCGGGACAGCAACGTGTGACAACAAGACCGACACTTTGTGAGACACCATCTACAGGACGGCACTTTTTCAGCCAGCCATGTTGTTGCTGCTTTGAGGGGTAGACATTGAAACATCAGTGAGGACACTGTTCGCGGCCGACTACGCTCAGCCGGACTCTCAGTTTGTACCCCTTGTAACGACATGTCATGTTTGTGAGTCTTTGTTGGTTGTCTTGATTATTGGTCGGCCTACAACAATGCCAGAAATAAGATTTGAGTAACATAATGTCTCGCCAGGACATTCAATCAAAGTTGGTGGTGCGTTTTTAGTGCATCTCTGTATATTAAGCTGTAAATTGTTCAATTAATATCATTTGTCATTTTATAGTAATTGTTGAAAGTCCTAACTTCACAAACTCTATCCTTTTAACTTTTATTAAGCCAAAAATCGCGTTCTTATTAATTCAGACATAATTTCAAAGAAAATATGTTCAAAGGCAAACACGTGTCTTTAATTTTCCTGTCACTATATTAATGATATAGTTGTTTACTCAGCATATAAATGTAATAAATTTCCAATCTCTTAATCCCTTCCTACGTGCTATTTTATAATCATTCATGTTGCCTCTGGTCTTGCAAGCCGCTATCTTTTCATTATCTATCTTTTCATTACCTGACAGGGTTGATTACCAGGACAGAACAAGGCTTTACAGATTTATTACAACCATTCGTACAACCCTATTATTAACTCCGTCAGCCTGCCCAAACTCATAAATCTACAGAAAACATATTCCAGGCGACACTGATCCACCGATACGCAGATGCATCGTTTAAAGCTGAAAATGGTCTTAAACAGACACCATGAATCGCACATACATGTATCTTAAAGGGGCTGTAGCAGATTTCGCAAATTTTATTTTTTCAAATTTCCCATTTATAATGATAGTCATTTATATTTAATTTAGAGGGCAAAACATCTTACTACACAAACGAATTATCCGTGGTGGTAATAACGACGTTGTGTATAAAGCCAAAATTGCATGGCGGCCATTTTATTGTGAACACATTTTATTATTTCGAATGACTAAAACGATTCCCATTATTCCAACAATTTACACTAATTTTTAACTTGATTTTCCTAAGTGAGAAGTTATGGTGACATTATTTTTTAAAAACATTTCATCAACTTATTTGAGCGAAAAAACGTGCGACTGCCTCTTTAACATCCATAATACAAAAAAAATAATAGTGAAAACTTAAACTATAATTGTCATCAATGTTGTGCCAATGTTCCATTCTGAAACTATTCCACCAGAGTATTTGTAACCACAAGGCTACTGATTGTCTTTAGCCTTTGTCTCGTATACTTATAAATAACGAACCAATGACATGACTTAAGTGTCCTTAAGACAACAATCACCAAGCATCAAATTTCAAATCATGACATTTCATCGACTGCAAAAAGTATATAATATAAATAGCGATAAGCATCCTATCTGTAACTTTATATTCCTGGGCCTCCTTTCACAAAGGAACCTTTACTAAGGTTGACCTTAACTCCCATTCTATAACATTGCACTAAGGTTACATTAGTGACTTTGTGAAAGGAGGTCATGATGGAGTCAGATGACACAGGAGAAACACACACGTAATAAAACCCGAATTGCTCAAACTATAGAATGTCTATCTCTACTGACAGTTGAACTCATTGTGACATGATGATATATACTATTCATGGACTATCTCGACAGTTATGGAGACTGCTGTTGTCTCTTGTAGTGTTTTGTTTTTCCATCGCAATGTGTCTGCCTCGATGTCTCTTTGCTTCTTGAGAAAATGCACCAATGTTTGCCAGATTATGTTATATTATCATATTTTCATACAATGTATTTCAAAAGAACTAACGAAAAAAATACGAATTAAGAAAACGAGGAAATGTAAACTAATTACTGACTAGAACAATAAAACAAACTGTAATGAACACGTTGTGTAAAGTTGTTCTAAAAAACCTGAAACCTTCTTCATGAATAAATCTGTGTCCCCTCTGAACCTTTGAACATGAACTATGCATGACATTATTCCAACAGGTTCATTGCAGGAAAATAATACAATTAAATACAAAAATACGGTTCCAAGAATAACTTGTCAGCTTAATTTGCGATAAATCAAGAAGCATCCAAGCTGTAACTATTTTAAGAGTTCAATCACCGTTTATCCGAAGACATGAATGTTTTGTCAATTCATCACACCAAAAGTACCATTTGTTTTCCATCTTAAAATGGGAAACGAAAATAAGATCCGTTTTGTTATCCGCCCTCATACTAACGAAATGATTTAATAAAAAGTACAACGTTCTGTGAACATAAAATAAAAACCTTTCCTTAAAAATAACCAGCGAATATGCCAATTGTAATATTTCAAACACAATTTAAAATGAAAAAAGGGTTCATGTTAGCCCCGCGTGACACACTTAATAAGATCAAAATTGCTATTTGGATGTTATTAGTTAGGCCTATTGAAATCACGAGTATATGGTACTGCAAAAATCTTCGAGAATGTCATTGATGATAACTGGACTGCTACATCTGAAATTTGGCTTTGGTATTGAACTTTAAAAAATGGTGGATCCTGTTTCCGGACTAGTAATGGATTTGAGTAAACACATCTCAATTAAATTCGATATACATACGAAGCAAGTGGTGAACTTCTGTGTTCGATACTACACGAATCTTTAGAAATAGTTATAAATATTTATGAAGCTGAACATTTAATATCGACAGTATGCATTGTTTCCAAATGCAAAGCAAAAATATATACTTGTTGACAAAATCTAAATGTGAGTAATTTAAAGTGGTGATATTATCATGATAGATACCCAAGTACATTCAACAAATTGCGAACCTAAAACTGAAGCTTTTAAACTTGCAAGTGAACATACATGAGACATAAGCATCAATCTCAGTTTGAATATTTTTCTGGATCAGAAATTGCAAATACTGTTAAACGCATCAAGTAGCAGGTCAAATTGATGAATTGATGAACTATGATATTGGTTGTATTTTTGTACTACCTAATCTACATATGAATCAATTAAAGATTAATACAAAACTCATTTTAACCTTGTTTGTGATTTCTTTTTCTTTCTTATTTTCTGTAATATACCTGTAGATATTTCAACGTTGACGTTTATAATAATGACATGTTTCATGCCTCGACATATTATATATATATATATATATATATATATATATATATATATATATATATATATATATATATATATATATATATATATATAACGTTTTCTTTGAGCAATAGTTGCATAGTTATTGTCGTAAGGTGTCAGGTAAAATAACTGATGTGAGAGTCAGTGATATTGATCGAACTTCTCATAACAGAGAGTACATAAGTTACGATTGCAACCATTTCCACTTGTTTTCTAGTTGTTCTCTACTCCATATCATATCAGTATTCATGAAAGAGGAAATTTTATTCAGATTGATTATTGAGTACCTAAAGCCTGTTAGTGTTTCTTACACGAATATTGATTCCGTAATTGAGAATGCTTTCGGAGCAGTGGATTCGTTCGAATCCATTGGAGAATCCATTCCCCATCTTAATCCATGTATGAGGTCACGAAACATGTATATGTGATAATTTACATTTGAAACAATAAATTGTAATTATGTGACACAAACATTAATTATTTTGCAAATTTCGGTGCTCATTCATCGGATATTGTACACGTAGCTACGGCCCTCATGAAATGTATTCTTTCACGCACGTGCAGCGCAAAACTTCCATGCAAATCGATGTGATTGACAGCTAAAACTTTGCCTGTTCATGCTGTCTCCGTGTGTTGTCAGTCTAGAAGAGAAAGCGGGATTCTTACTGACAATGAATCCTAATATTTCGCAACCCAATGGCTAAGACTGTTGGCTAACGAAAGGTTGCGTGCAATACACAAATTAATTTATCATAATTTAGATATTTTAAGATCCTTTTCAGATACCAAATATAGCAATCACGAAAAATTTACTCGGTTAGCCATTACTGAAAGTGTCAAAACCTAAAACCCCTCCTGACTGGGACAGTCAGTGACCAGTAGATTCTTAAGAATAATCAACTTTTAACACAACAGACAAAAGTTATCATTATGGATTGAGTTCAGTTAGAGGACTGTGAACTGTTTGATAATGTCAGACAACCACCTACACAATCCCTTACGGTTTGCCGAAATCTAAAATGCACCTCAAATTAAAATGATGAATGGCTTGATAGGCGGTTTTGGCCATATGTTCAGGTGAATAACAATGTTAGTCGAAATGTGATATTATACAGAATGATTACCTCCGGTTTATGAGAGACGTTTTTTGTCAAAGAAGGAAACTATTGACTGCAATGCAATCTCTCTTCAGGGCAAGACTACTTACTAAGGATAACCAAAATCATGAACAGGATTTCGTTATTGAGGTGCCACGTGTAACCGTAAAAAATATTGTAATTATTTTAAAATGTATTTGCCGCGCCATAATTGTAGATTTCGATATTTAAGGCAATTCCACATGACAACTACAGGTCTAGATCTTTTGAAACGATTGCGGTTGTGTATCCGAACGTTTTCCTTGTTTTGTCAACTCGATAGAAGAACCTAAACCTGAAACCAAACAGTAATAGTGGTAATGATCAATAACCTGCGAACCTAGAATATGTTTACTTGAATCAGCTCCTGATATCATGGCAACAACATTACACGTTCTTCGCTATGTTTTATCAGTGTTCTGAGATAAAGTTTGAAATTTTAAACTATCCTCAACTCACGAATAAGTACAAAACTGGTTGATATTTACTTAATCCCTTTTCGGACAGTTTCATTGAATTTTAATCAGTAATAAACTATTAAAAACTCTGTGTAATCCATAAACCCTGTTCATCCAGATCACAAATCACATTTCCCTTTCTCCCTGTATAACTTGTGTGAAAAATATTGTTAAATCAGTTGAGAGTTTAGTTTTGCGAAGCCTTATTTATATGTAAGGTGGTGAGACTCCGGCAGTAAGATAACTAATGTCTATTATCCGTTTTAGGTGGCCGGAAGTATCAGTCCACATTTACTCGACTTCAGTCAGTATGCAGTGATCAGGAAGTTCGCCCTTATCAATTGTCTCCACTGATTTGTGCTGTCTTCACTTAACCGACATATACTGACAGCAGTCCTTGTGCGTATTTGACGTTTTTAATCGAGCTCTTACTTCGCAATATTTCAAATGTTAAGTTACTTCGAATGATATGGTGAATGTATAATTAACATAGCAGGCATGAATAACTATATACACGTCATATATGTAACTAAATACAATGCACACACACACGCACACACATATATGTGTGTTAAATGCCAGGCAAAGGGAAGTACTCATCTCAGTTGATGTAAGATTTTCAACTGCCAATATCTCAAGCTTTCGATCTCATAATCTAAAACTGTGTTACAAGTGTTTAGTCAGCAGTCAAAGAATACTTCTACATGTATTTTGAATTTTTAAAAAATAATTAATTTTGAATATTAAGTTCCTTCAAAAATTATTGTTGATGATTCACAACTGTTCGTCGACATATAAGACACATTCTATGTGGAAATTAATAAATGTGCCTGATTCTGTATACACAACATTTAAAACATGGTAGGGGTCATGTTTTTGTAAACTTCATGTTTTAACCTTGTCTTCATTAAACAAAGATATTTAACTAAACTTTAATCGCAGTCACTAATTTATTCATTCAAACTACTGCAGATAAGATATTGTATCGTGCCATAGTCAAATGCGTCTGATTTCTTTTAAATATTGAATTAATCGAAACCAATTGAGGTGAGTACTTTCTTTTGCCTTGCAGTTTAGTACAGTACATATACATAATGTCTTAACCTTACACATGCGGACTTCCGGAAATATGTTTTAATGTCAATTAATCTCATAACTTCACGTCCTTTGATTAAAGAAAGGGTATCCAAAGAAAATGTTTTCTAATTACAGGGAGAAATCATGTAATTTTTGTGGGATTTTCTGAACATATACCAGTTGCTTTTAAATTTGACCGTGAAGAAGAAGGGAAACGTTTGTCGTTTAACATTAGTCTTTAGCAGTGTTCCGGTTGTGAGCATCTGTGTTAATACATGTTTCAATATTGAAACCATTTTTAGTCGGTACCTTTTCCGATTGCCACTGATTGTGGTATTACCTTCACTTACTTCTTTCAGTCGGCATGGTTATATTATAAAGTTATACCAACACTATCCATTTCTCATTCCCACACGCAAGCTTAAAAGGAGGGTTCTATCGGCGTATTTTTTGTGGAAACGAAATTCGAGAGGATATTCCTGTACACATATATGTTATAAATACATTATTAAAACACAGTCAAATTGAAAGATAGTAATAAAGGTAATATTTTGATGAATTTATATTTCACAACTTGATAAACACAAGCACACATTTGTCGAAAAATAAAACAATACGAACTGAAGCCATTCATCGGCACCGCGAGTGAGTAAAACAAGCAAAACAGCAAAGTGTCTATTAGTTATATGACATGTTATGGATACTCTATCAGTGTATGACTTTAGTTATTAAACAGTTCAAAATTAGGTACAATATAGCGTGAACTAACTGCTTAACTAATGTTCAGCAAACGTGAAGTCATGTTACTTTAATCACACCTCATCTAAATCTGTACACAGTGTCATGAATTTTCTATTTCCATTAAATGTGAAATGGAAAATCGCAAAAGTGTCCTCTTTTAACTTTCTTAGAAATTGTGTCGGAAATAGATTCATTGATCTCTACAGATATTGACGTTTTTCGCAGTTTTCTCAAGGCAATCGTTTAAGATAGCCAGTATTGCTTTGGGTGCAAGAGTCAAAGACTGCCTTTTAACGAGCAATCATTTTACACGACATCAAAGACCCTTAAGTTTTTACATGTATAGCTGGAAACAGACATGATCGAGGTTAATAGTAGTATAACTGTTCTAGGTAGATATCTTGTCAGAAGTACGAATTATCATATTACATCTCAATCTTATTAACGTTTACCTTTGATGTCAACGTATTGGAATGAGCTGGAGATTTCCTTTGAAACTCACGATCAAATACAGGTCGTGTGTTGCCTTCTGAGTGTAAGGTGTGAGTCTGTAGCACGCATCCCCGATCACCAATAGT
Source organism: Gibbula magus (assembly GCA_936450465.1). NCBI lineage: Eukaryota > Metazoa > Mollusca > Gastropoda > Trochida > Trochidae > Gibbula > Gibbula magus. The sequence continues at coordinate 40,104,881 of OW388306.1, read as the reverse complement.
TGAATGTACCAAATGTTGAATGATCTTCTATACTCATCACCGCTGGCACTTTTATCAGGAATATATGTACTCAGACACATGTTGTTGATGTTGGAAAATGAGACTGCTCTGTCAATTGGACAAATGAAAAAGCAAATTGTACCAGAGTTGGTTAATCGTCAAAGAATTATGCTTTCGATTGGGTTTTTCACCTAATCAGATGGCTAGTTAATCCTAGTTCAATACCAAGCGATATGTTTCCATCATCTCATATCATGCCTTTTTATAGGTTAATGTTCTCTTCACAAGAATCAAATAATCCACCTTATGTAAAAGCTTTTTCTGGATGAAATATGGCAGAGACGGTGGGTGTATAGTATAGTGTATTTACTCCGGGGTAAGCAAGGATGACGAAGGCGAATATATTAAAACAACAGGTATTCTTGTTTAAGTTGATATAATAGAACAGTTGCAGAAAGAACGGTTTTAGTTTGAAGTTTCAGAATAGTGAGTGATATCTATTTTTGAGGAAAAATATAATTATTACTATTCTCATTGTTCCCCGTGACTAGATATGTATACAAATAAGCCATTGGCGAATATGATACATTGATCTCTAATTTATTAGCTGATGAATACAACAGGTGTTCAATCCATCATTGTCCTCCCGCCCGAGTAAGCACCTGCAATAAGTATAATGTCCATCATTTGTTTCGTTATTTAGTGTTTATCTAAATCGCCAATACTTGTACAAAACCATTCTCTCCAAAAAGAGGTTACTCCGTTCAGATTTCCTATGTGGAAAGAGAATAGTACAAAATAACTACATGCAGAGTTGTGGGGGGACATTGAGAATGGCAGTAATCTAGAATTTACCATAAATATTAGATTTGAGAAACTATTTGAATTGTGGTCATCAAGAAACTATCGTGGAGGATAGTTATGTAAATGTGTTATGCAGATAGCTAGGTAGAAGTAGGTCACGTAGCTCTATTCTTATGTAGAATAGCCATATCTCTGGATTCACTATGGAAATAAGACAGCGGAAATTACTCGCGTTCTCAATATCAAGTTAAAGTTAAGGTGAGTCTTTATATATATGATAATGTCCAATGCTAAACTGAAATAACCTTGCATGTTATTGCAATTGACGAATACACACAACTGGGATAAACTATAGCAACCACCAAGTCTTATTGTTAATCAACAAAACATGAGATATGGCTAGGTCTTTGAAGGGCATTTAGAAGTGGTATACATAAGAAGAGGAATATTTTCTGGATAACAACTTCTTTTATGTGAAAATACACGACGTTTCGGAGTAAATATTCACTCCTTCATCAGATAGAATGTAAGTAAAGAAGTTTTTTGTCCAGAAAATATTCCTGTTCTTATGAGGTTTGACTGTATAATGTATGTATTTACGTTGATAATACTTTTCATGAACAAAATATAATATGCAAACTAATATTTGTGTCCAAATACAAAACTTTCTAAATATTTGTCAGCTTCGAAGAATTACGTATGCTGATATGCTATGTCACATTTAGTGCATATTATAAACTATGGTTTACACCTGAGTTGACATGTCCTTGCTAACATGCATCATACAGTACTTCAGCTGAAGGACTTTATCCTATGTTTCAATGATACTAACATTGGCAATTTCAAACATACAATAATATATAGATATAGATATAGACATGTTTATATATATGTAATATTGGGGTACATATGCATCGTAATAATGCATCTCACCAAACTGGACTACTCCAACTGTCGCGACTAGACTATAAAATTCTAGCATATTTGCTCCAAACAATACAAAACTCTTCTCACCTGTTTGAGAGGCATTCTAGAAGTCGGTGTGATGAAGAAGACAGAATATTTTATGGATGGTCAACTTCTTTATTAACAATAGCGACGTTTCGGTATATATCCTATACCGTTATCAAGCATCGTTATACCGATACGTCGCTATTGTTAATACAGAAGTTGATCATCCATAAAATATGTTGTCTTCTTCAAAACTCTTCTACCCGAGTTATCGCCCGTTCAACGATATGACATCATTTATTCCACGCTTGAATAACTTAACTGGCTTCCTGTTTTCCTCAAATCAACGTCAATATTTCAATCACTCTCATAAATTCAAAAGCTGTTTTCACCGCCCTTTAGCTGTTTAGTTTTTTATGGCTTTATTAATTCATTTATGATTATGATTAATTAATATCATTGTCAAAATGTACCTTCCTGGACTTGACTCAATATCTTATCTCTCCTTAACAAGAGGAAATACGATTTGAAAAGCGTGTTCTGAGAAACATGGACAACAAGGTTTCAAACATTACTCATTGGCTTCTGAAGACTTGATTTAACTATGTTGCAGTTGTAAATATCCTTCTTGCATTTGATACCTTGCATTTGTGTTGTTATCGTTTCTCTTGTCTCTGAGTGCTTAGTTTTGGAACTAAGGAATAGCCTATTTAAACAGCCCTTTTCTTTTACTCAACAAGATTACATGTACATGTATATGGTTTGGGATGGTCCCAGTATATGATCAAGTTCAAAGAAAGTTACAGCAGACAAACATCTTTTAGTCAGTTTAGCTCTCAAGAAGTTCCTTTGGTGTTCCTGGTGATCGAATAATCCTTCTCACTCTTTGAAGATATAAGATCAAAACATTTTCTTAAATTTCACAAGAAAGACATAGTGCACACGAGGACATTGACATTTGGATAGCATCCCTTTGCCAATGTGCAAACAGTGACACTTATCATGCTTTCTCTGATCTTTCGAAATGGTATTCAGGATTTTCTCTCTTATGCATATTCATTAATGTGCTACTGTTTTTCTCTTTTTGTTTGTTAAATCGATGTGTTGTTGGTGGTTCTAAATCCCATTTGGAACACAATTCTTAAACCGAGACTGTTTTAAAAAAAATAAAGTTACAATCACCACATTCCACCTGATGAAAGAGTAAGTAATACACACAAGTCACAATAGAGAAGTTGTAATAAAAAATGTCCTTCGAAGACTAGACTGCAATCAACGACAAATCTTTAAAGGATGGTGAGCTGCTATGGAGCAGGTAGAATATGAATGAATCACCGATGTAAATTGATGAAAACAATCAATTTAGGTTACTAATGTATTGAAGAAAAGCCCATTTTACGCATGTTATCCAGTGCGAAACACTCACCACATAAGAAACAACATTACCCTGAAAGAATTGTACTTTCTATGAAGCTACTTAACGATTAGCGCAGCCGGACAGGTCCATACAACCTGTCTCAAGTTTATAATTGTACAGCTGAGTGGACTTGGTGCTTATTACAGCTGCATACCAAATGTTTGTTCACTTACCTGTGTATTTCAGTGCAAATATCATGTAATTTTGCACGTCTTTGAAGCATCGTTTAAACTGCACAGCAAATGATTGACACATTTACTTACAACGAGATACTATCACAATATCAATTCAGACTTTGCATTAAAGATATATATTCTGCCTGTAAGCCACATGTTTTCACACAGTTTACGGTAATCAACATATCAGTTTTTCAACATTTAATTGGTTGAATGTTAGCTGAATAAAAGTGCATGAAATTGTTATGCTTAGCAGATGAGACAATGAAGTCTCAAGAGGAAATCAGGAAATGAAAACAATCTATTATCAGTTATTATTATAAGTGTAATGGATAAAACACACAAGTCATCAGATAAGCAATACAGATGTTGTAATGGATGCATTAGAAATAAAATGGGGTAACAAGTGTATTTTAAAAGCTACAGATGTAGTCACCAGATGCAGAAGTCTTGAGTGTTGCTTATGCATGAGCTTCTTGAAAGTTGATAAGGCACAAAGGTAAAATCCTATTTATAACCAAACTGTCTCCAGAAAGTGCATGAAACTTTCGAATTGTCCCATACCATACCATAAGTGATGTTCATTTTAACTTTCTTGATGGAACGTTACTTTGAATCAAGCAGCGAGAAAAGAGGTACCGTTTTTCCGCTGATAAGCGCCCGGGCGCCTATTTTTTCAGCACCCCTTGACCCTCCGGCGCTTATTAGAGGTCCGGCGCTTTTTTGGAGACCCGGCGCTTATTTCTTTAATAGTTTACTAAGGAAGCATTAATCTAATTGTTTAGACCCGGCGTTTATTAGAGACCGGGCGCTTATTTTCTCTACTACCCTTGACCACCGGTGCTTATTTTGGGCTCGACGCTTATTGGAGGCCCGGGGCTTATTACAGGAAATACTGTAACTCTGAATCCTTGTCAACTTTCTAGTTTCAAGTCCATGAACTGTCACCAGTAAGAGTTCAAGGCTAGGTGAAGGGATACAAATATCCATTAATTTTTTTTATCAACAAGTTCTGGTATTTATACCAGTTTAACTTGCACCTTTCAAACCGTTTATGCGGCACTGAACACAACATAACAATGAACAAACTCTATTCCTAAGTACTCGCATGTTGATACAAAGACCTTGAAACAAACTGTTCTTCAGGTGATTACGTTGGAATATTAGGGCACTCAGTAGATCAGTGCATTACCTACTTGTAGGCCTGAGTATGACACAGTGACACTCAGTATGAATAGTCAGTAATAATGAAATCAGATAATGAAGAACCCCGGATTTAAAGGGTTACCGAGTTTTATTCTCTCAATGGTCAATACAAGCATTCGTTAGTATCCACTTAGCTGATCTTTGAGTTTCAATTGCATAAAAGCTTTACATTAGCGGTTCACACAAGACTGAACCGATTGATAGAGATGACATGAAACGAGCGAGCTATAAAAACATAAAAATGCACGAAACACTTCCTTGAAGAGAAAACATCAAACACGATTCAACATATCTAACAATGTAAAAGTTTTAACAACAACATGTATACAGCTTCCTTATCAAGGACAATGGAACAAAGGGAATATGTCCATTCCTTTGTTTTCCTTCGTGATTTGTAATTAGAGCTTTTCAACTCTAATGTTTCTTCATGTCTTATTATTTAGTGCACAATGTGCTTGTTTCCTGCTAAAACTATGTATACTTCAAACGCTTATTCTTTCAGAATATATATCAAAGAATTACTCGATTCCTTGACTTACATTTTCACAGCATGAAATAAGCAATTTAAATTGCTGTGACATCAATATCAGAGGGGGCGGGATAGCGCAGTGGTTAGCGCGTTCGGCTTCGGATCAAGAGGTCCGGGGTTCGAATCCCGTCAGGGGCACGGTAACTTTGTCTGCAGTAGAGAACTGTTCTACACGCAGTAAGGATTGGGTGCAATGCTACAGCGTAGTACCACCCATGGTTCGCTAGTTCCAGCCGATGCTCGCAGGTTTCACCGCAAAGCATAGCCACATGGCGTTGCGGGCTTTCTCCCTGCCATAATACTAGCAGCCGCGATATAAGTGAAATACTCTTGAAAGCGGCGTTAAACACCAACTCACCTCACCTCACCTCAATATCAGAATATGATTAATTTCATTTGATATCAAATTAAAAGTATATTCTCCAGTATTTTTCATCTTCGATTGTCTCTAAAGCATGATATCCTAATTTTACACAGAAAGGTTGCAATGGGTTTTAAAAACCTATGATTGAGGGAGAGTTTCTGTCATAGTTTGATCTGGTGAGACAGACATTAACGAGTGGCACAGTTATTAGTCAGGCAGAATGGTGAAATGATTGTGCACTTTGGGTGAAAAGTACCAAACTTTGCACAAAGATAGCTTATGGTATTTCGATTAATTTTGGTCTGAGGGCCAAGTCAATTTCGATCCAAGATGGCCACCAAATTCAAAATGGCCGCCACTCTTTAAAACGTATCTGCTTTTACAGTTTCTGCATATTTAAATTATCCATTCATGCTATTTTATTGTTATTTATGCTAGCTTAGAACCCTAGAAATACACGGATTGATACTGTATTGATAAATCCCTTGTTGACAATGGTACAAATGATCCAGAAGCAAAAACAACCTGAATGGCGGCCAATTTAGTGACCTAAGTTGATTTATTTTTGTGTAAGTTTCTGCGTGTTTATATCATTCAATTTCATTGTGAATCTGGCTTGTTTAGACTAGAAATATTGTGAGTTCGAATTTATTGGTAATCCCGTTATTGACAATAGCAAAACATAATCCAAAATGGCGGCCAATTTGTTGCTGAATGGTATCCTTCGTTAATCTAGAATTGGATTGTTTTCTTTAATCTTGTTATGGTTTAGTTGCTATTGTTAGCTTATGGTCTTAATTAATTATATAATTCTAGTCCAAGGGGTCAAATTAATTTCCTTCCAAGATGGCCGCAAATTAAAAATGGCTGCCACTGCCAACCATGTCTCTTTTGGCATGTTCATGCATATTCAAATGAACCAACAACGCGTTTTATTGTTATTCATGCTTATTCTAAAGATAATGGTCAGTTCTATATTTTGCAAGGGATTGATTGACTTTTGCAAGGGAATATCTTGTTACTATTCATTAAGGTTGTTTCTCTTAGTGCCAACACAGTCCTTCAATATAAGAACACATTCAATTAAACTGTATTCATTTAACTCAATGAAAGAAACTGCAAAATACCGGTTTCATTGAAAGTAATAGACATGATGTTCACCAAATCTTTTCCACCGACAATAGCCAAGATATACAAATAGGTCAATCAGGCATAACATAATGCACTAGGTTCGAGTCGCATACTGAATGAATGGTTTATTCTCATGAAGTTCACAAAAGTGGCATAGAGAAATAATTACAATGTACAATATCATTATGGGAGCATACGTAAACAAAAAAAAGCAAGTTTTTACATAGTTACAAACTTTCCACAGTAGTGCATTATGCTTACAGGACATAAGAGATATGCCTTTATCTATAGAAGGAGTATTACAATAATAAAGTGGTAAAAATGACCTTCTTATATTATTACAATATGGACAAAACAACAGGAGATTAGCCTCATCACCGAGAGCACTATTACAAAATGTACATAATCTATTTATTTAATCTAACATTATACCATCAATTTCAATAGGAAGTCTATGATTACAAGTTCTAATTCTAGTAAACCAAATACGAACATTTAATGGAAATTGTAATAGGTATGTTTCTAGATTTAGGGATTGTTTAAACATATTATAGTAGTAGCCTTTAGAAGATTAAGATTTACAATCGTTCCAGCGTTGAAAAAACTGGTTACATAATATAGATTTAACGGTACCTTTAAGCCACAATCTGTTTGTACAGTTTTGAGATAACCAAATGTAATTTAAACCAGTACCTTATAGGGTAGTTTTAACAACTTTGATAAGAGGTAAAGATATGTTTGGGTCACAAGCAGACATTGATAACATAAGTCTATATAAAATACTGGACAATGTGTGAGTAGATGAGATAAGCTTGCATCAAAATGATATGATTCGAACATTAACAAGAACATCTAACGGGAATCTTCCCAATTCACCATATACCATATAATCTGGGGTTGACTGTTTTACTTAAAAATATATTTACAAAATTTCAAGTGTACTCTTTCAAGAATGACACATTTTTCGAAACACCACACTTCGGAGCCATACAACAAAATTGGCTGTACAAGGTTGTCAAACAGTTTAAGCTGACAATCAATTGGTATATCTAACAATCTCATTTTTCTAAAAACAGCATACATAGCTCTAGAAGCTTGCTCAGCAATTCTCTTTTGAGCTTTACAAAATCTACCATTGCGATTAAATGAAATACCAAGATATACATATTCAGAGACAATTTCAATACTTTGCTTTTGTAATGTGAAGTCCCTAGTAATTTTATTCGGCCTCTTTCCAAAAATTACTGTAAACAGTGGTTGTAACAACAGACGGGCAATATATTCAAACAACATTAATTGATTTAACTGTCTATAAGACTATAAGCGGTCTGTATTGTTCCATTTCTGTCACCTCTTGGCAAACTTGAAACACTGAACAAATGCATCATCTCATTTTTAGCGTATCTAGAATATTGTCACTGGTATCACGACTCTCACTCAAATATATCATCACATCACCCCTCTTCAGACCTCAGCTCACTACCAATACAATGGAAGATACACACTCTGTACCTACAATCAGTGCAGGATAAACAAAAATCTAAGCTCAATCTAAACTATTTATGCTCTTTCGCCTACTAGATGAAGTACAAGTACCCAATGTAATGAGTTACCTCTCATTACCAGTCATCACCAGTGCTCCAACAGGAGCTTAATTATCTGTCTAACATTAGGGCAAAAACATATATATTAAAAAAAAAAAACAGAATCCCAAGAGTTGAAAAAAGCTTCTACAACGTCAGGGAAATTTTTGCCTGCTTCTTTCATCTATCTCAAAAGATCACAACCGATAAAGGTATGAATTGTCAGAGAAAATCCTCTATGATCCAAAGATCTTGGTAAAGGTATTTGCTGGTATGAAGCTGTGATTGTTTCCAGTAGCATATGCTAGCCAGAGAGCAATGAGGCTGCTTTGACTGAACAAGGATACAGCCTATATAACAGTGCCTGCGTCCATAGTGAGCAGCAATATGCTTTGGTATCATGATTATCACTGGATTGCATGAAGCAGAAACCTGCTATCAATTTCTTCACGAGTGCAAGATGTTTGGCAACGTATGCCTTTCTAGGATATATCAGCAATGTCAACGTACCTTTTAGAGATAAATATGATGACCATTGCACCTCAGTAATTGCTACTGATCAGTAAGAAAGGCAAAACCGTGGTATATTGGTGTTTGCATGCACTCCTGTGAGCATTCTTGTAAAACGTTATTTACATATAAATCAAGTTCATCAGACACAGTGTATTAAGGAGAGCATTATACATGTACCAAACAGGACAGACCTGTTGAAATGTGGTTGTAGGAATTCAAACAGAGGATGTCATTGTGGATGCTCTTTTTCAAACTTGTGTCGAGGTATCATGTGTTCTCTCTGTAAATATGAGCGATATGATAACTTCAGCTGATATGAAATGCATACTGCATGTATACAGAATAAAACCCTAAAAGAATTATAACAAAATGAAATGATAATATTATCTGGAGAATCAAAGGATTAACTTAAAGTGATTGTGGCATCTTAGCACTGTCCAGTTCACATTGTGTAATTTCAAATATTGCGTAGTGTTATAAATACGACTGTGTATTATGTATGTTTCATATAAATTACTGAACTGAACGATGTAGTGCCTGTTCACAACAAAGTTATCATGTAAGTTTATTCCGTCAAGTCAATCCTGCAAAATAATGAGCAGACAATTATCTTCAAAACAAGCAAGAATAATAATATAATAGGGTTATTGAATCCTTTGATTTGATATGCGTAATTATGCCAAAATAGATACATGTTGACTTTGGAGGCCATTTTGAATTTGGCAGCCATCTTGGAAGGACATTAATTTGACCCTTTGAAATAGATTTATTGGAAGATCATTAACTAAAAATACCAACCTAAATGCATAGAAAGAAGATTAGGGAAAACAATTCAATTCTAGCTTATCGAAGAATGCCCTTCAGGGACAAATTGGCCGCCATTTTGGATAATGGTTGCTATTGTCAACAACAGGATTACCAATAAATTACCAGTCATGGTATTTCTAGTCTAAAGAAGCCAGATTCACCATCAATTTGGATCATATAAACACGTAGAAACGTACAAAAAGATAAATCAACATATGTCACAAACTTGGCCAACATTTTATTTTTTCGGCTTCTATGGATCATGTGTACCATCGTCAACAGGGTATTTATCAATACAATATCAATCCTTGTTTTTCTGGGATCCTAAGATAGCATAAATAACAATAAAATAGCATGAAAGTATCATTACATATAGAGAAACACGTGAAAGCAGATACGTTTCATACAGTGGCGGCCATTGTGAATTTGGCGGCCATCTTGGATCGAAATTGACTTGGCCCTTTTGGTACTTTTCACCCAAAGTGCACAATTGACCTGATTTTCTGCACCTTTCTGCCTGACTATATGGCGATACTACATTTATATACAAATAAGTATGTATCTTGCAAATTAATCCATCTACGGTTATGTAAAGTAAATATGTGATTCCCCTAAAAGAAAATATGTTAGCAACCATAGATGCGGAGGGTCTCAATTCAAATAAAAGAAAATAAAGAACTGCAGATTAAGATTTTCAATGACTTGTCAAGTTGAATGAACTGACATTCAACTTGACAATTCATTGAAAATCTTAATGAATAATCCAGTGCTAGTGAAAAAAACAAGAACAACTCAAGGCTATCTTTTAGAGCACATTTTCCCATGGATTATGGATGTTGTAGCCAGTTATCTGTATGAGACGTGCTAGGAATACATTTCATCTTTCCTAACTAAAAAACTTAATATCTCTCCATGAAATAGGTCGCCACAGCAAGATATTTTCACTTGAACTTGACATAAATTCTTATAAATCAATGATACGTTCATGTTTCAAATTGGTTTTCTTCTGTTTGAAAATGTCTTCATTTTAAAAAGTTAAATATAGTTCCCTTATACATTGAATTAATGAACAATTTATGAAGAAAATAGGCGTCGGTATCCTCTTTTGGTTGTCCGCCTACTGCTACTCATCCTTCAAACATACCGTAAGAGTGAAAGGCCAGATGGGCTTATGTTATGGCATGGTGTCCGTCCGTACGTCCGTCCGTCTGTATTGTATCCGCTTTTTCGTCTTCTTCTCCAGAACCACTTGGTCTAGAGAGCTGAAATGTTGTGTACAGACTCATTTGCCAATGGGGATTCTAAATTGTAAAATTTGGTGAGCTTGTGGTCCCAAATAGGGTCACAGAGGTCACAACCTTAAAAACCTATTTCCATCTTCTTATCCAGTGCCAACAGGTCTTGAACGCTGAAATGCTGTGTACAGACTCATTGGCCAATGGGGATTCAAATTATTACATTTCGTGACTCTGCGAGCCCAAATATAGGTCACATAGGTCATGACCTGAAAACCGATTTTCATCTTGAGATTTTATGTGCTCTTCAAAGGGAGGCAATTTAAAGAAAACAACATGATGGAATTAAATCTTCAAGGGTGTCTTTATTTGTAAGGGATTTTATCTCTGGCCTCAAAGATAGGTCAAAGGGGTAAGGACCTTACGACGTATTTCATCTTTTCCATTTAAAGTGCATCCTATGTGTTGTACCTCTAAGCTAAAAGTTGACATTTTGAATTAGTTATGATGAGCTACATAGCCAGTGGCTCTATTTTTATTAATACATGACATGTCCTATAATGTTAGGAGGAAGTTATCATGGCCAAACGTCCACAAATAATATACAACAGGTGTGAAATCAACAACAAGGCAATGAAAAACAGTAACTTGACAAGCTAACAAAGAATGGCTCATTCTTACAGACGATGATAATGTGATAAAGAGTGTAACACAGATGCAACTATCAATTATATGTATACGACAGCTTCATCTGAAAGACATAGTTTTGAAAACTTGTTTTGTTAAAAAGAACATGCTTTTCGAAATATTACAACTAAAAAGCACACTGTTCTTAAATAAAGTGCCCTCGCCAAAATGTAAATAAGTGTTACCAATGGCAAAATGATACTCCTGAATCAAACGTAAGAGTTCTAAACCAACGTACATGGTACATACATTATATTTAATTGTTATATATTTGAATATTTAAGTTTTAAATATGGCATGAACTTATTCGCATGCGACCTCCAAATCTTCCTCTCACACCGAAGATATTTACAAAATTGTTTGTTTATACGTTTATATAATTTCGCACGGGATAACCGTTTCCTATGGAAAAGCCACATTAGGTCGTGTAACGTAACAACATATTGTATGAACTTTAATGATAAATAGCAAATTTGACCAAAAAAATGATATGCCATAAAACATGATACAGCGCCCTTAATATGCCAGTAAATACAAACTATTCGAACAACAAAGGAGCTATTTCAAAACTAGGAACTATTATCAACCGAATATGTACGGCTCCATACTTCATTTTTAACTTATGAATCGACGTCCTTCAAATTTTAGATTTAGATTATCAAAATAAATATTCAACCAACAATAAAACTTAATCATGAAGCACAATAGTAAAAAACGAACGGGGTTCCCATGACCTTCCATTTAATAACATGTGGTAATACTCTGATCAGTTATATGGAGTATCGTCAATAGTGACCAGATTGTATTACTTGTCCTTGATTTAATTTTATTTATCACCACGTTCTAGGTATTCTAGCAGCTGAGTTCATCGGATATGACTGGGTATTCTGTTTGACAAGATCTAATCAAATGCGCATGTTGTATTGGTAGCACAGAATCAGTCAACCCAGTTACAGTAATTACAGTGAATACTCATCCTGCACCGCTCGTTTATTACGATGGTTATAATTAGTTTTTCCTACTCTGTCTCCCTTGCAATTTTTCACTTTATAGTTTAATAGAATGATTTTTTTTATTTTCCCTGCCGCGTGTTTAGCGCGAAGCGGGGGATATAGTATTCGGCTGCGAAAAAACTAAATGGAATAACTTAAATACTAATCACTGGATTCTTTTCATATTCATAGGGAGAGTAATGTTCCTACAGAGGTTTGTGACCTTGACCTCCATTTCAAGGTCACAACGAGACTTTGTCATTTACCCTTGTCAGCGGGATATCTCACGAACCATTCACTGGAATTTCATCATATCTTACACAAAGCACCTCCTAGGGAAGACAAAGGGATGATTATATATGTTTTAACCTTGACATTATTCTCAAGGTCACAGCAGAACTTTGAGTTTGTCGACATGTTAAGCTTATCAGGAAAATCGATATCACAAGAACAGTTCATTAGATTCTCATAATTATCTTACACCGGTGGTTCTGTTTGGGAAAATTCAGGGCCCAGTCGATTTTGCTGATCTTGACATTATTTTACAATTTTTAAGTATTAATTTGCGGCGGAGGATCATGTCACCTAGTGACAACTACTTGTATTTACACTGTGGTTCCTTCTACAACAACAACGGTAACTTCACATTAAGAGGGGGGAAATGGGATGGTCTGTGAAACTATCATCATATGTTTGGGTTTACAACTTAGTTGACACACACCTTACACTTGTTTCCCATAATAGAACAGCCGTTAAGCTGAGCTAATTGTAACTTGCAATGTGGAGCAATCATCTTGTACAATTCCATTCAATACCAAACAGGACAAAATAATTCAAGTAACTAATGCGTGTTTAAATAACAAATTAAAGCTTCATAAAAGTATTACCTCTACATTTCCAGTTCTTCTGACTGGATGGTGATGAAGCTTATTCTGTATTTTCTTTATATTTTAATCATTATCTGTTTATCATCGAATTGTCTCTACAAAATCACGCTTTATCCAAACCGTCGTTCCAATCGCCTTAAAGGGACACCGCGTCAAGGATAAAGATGAGATATGATTTATCTACCTATGCTGATTAACGTGTATGCTAGGGAGTCACGCTTTACTTCACTGTTTACATGGAGATGATTTTATTAACATTTACATAAGGTGTCTGAATTGGGGATCTGTGACTCGTTAGCAGACACTTTAATGAGCATAGGTTGATAAATATGATCTCATCTTCATCCTCGACGCTGTGTCCCTTTAATTAAATATCAGGCAAGGCAGAAGAGAACGCTCATCCTTGTTAAGGGTTGTATGACGTACTAATAAATGACGAGTCTATTGCATAAAGTTTAAGAAGATCGACATAATATTTTATTAACTCAATTTCCATGTCTAATAGATTTCCCCTTTACCAACATGCTGTCAAAATTATTTTGGAACAGCTATTTCAGCAGTCTATGTATGTTTGATCAGACATAACAAAGTGTAATATCCTGATGAATGAAATGAAATATGTTTCTCAAAGATATATTTATAGAGCACATGCGATGTCTACTCTTCAGAAAGGTAGTATTTTGTTTTTGAATATGTTGTTCTATCATTTATGTTATCCGATAGTTTAAATATATTTTATATATTATTCAATCCAATGTTACCCATTTTCATAAACACATATATTTTTTACAAACATTTTATGCAGACAGGTTTACATCCTTTATCCTTTAACAGCATTTAACAATTCCCAAAAGTCGCGTTAGATGATATTTCTCATCACTTTGAAATTATGTTCAATGGGTTTATTAAAGGGACACCGCGTCAAGGATAAAATGAGTCTCATCTTTATCTCACTAAGATAGAGATTAGAGTGTCTGCTAACAAGTTCACTTCACTGTCTACATGCAGTAGTTTTTATTATCAACTACCCCAAATGTCTGAAATTCGGTGTATGTGACTTGTTAGCAGACATGTTTATCAGCATAGGTAGATATACATGATCTGATTTTTATTCTCGACGCGGTGTCCCTTTAACGTGTGATGTATTTTAACATTGTTCAATAACCTTTTAAAATAATCACCGTCTAACAATAGCTTTTTACATTTCATAAATCCCATAATGAGATATAATGTTGGATGGGCAGTGATTCACTGCATGCCGTTGAATGCATATCTTTACTTAAACACGGAGAACATTCAATGATTGAAACTGTTATTGTTTGTCAACCTTTGACCATTTGAGCCCAGACATGGGATTAATTCGATGGAATTATTGGTAGTCAGCATCAATGAACAAGTTAAAAGTATTCAAGAATGTGAGTATATGTGTCCATGTGCTTCACTATAGTCACTGACTGTCTAGTTAATCGAAATAAGAACTTTGTTTTTTCTTCTCTGTCACTGAGAACAAATATAAGGTCTTCTGTAAGGGTTGATAACTATGAATACTGCATGTAACAGTAAAACATGTCATTCTTGAAGTAAAACTCATCTTAAATCCTTGTATTCAGGCCTTATCACAACGATTCAAGTACATTATGAAATCCTCACATGTTGGAGTATTGCCGTGAACATATTAAACAATTCACAAACTTGTGTCAGTGCAAGGAGTTATATAGATTGAGTGGCACTTTGTTGGTACTTTCATTATGAAACAGGGAGAAACAGAAACAACAGCTGTAAAGGAAATTTTAAGGCCAAACTTATATAATGCAGTATTTGTAATAACAAGTAATAACTGATTAGATGAATTAAAAAGCAGGTACAAATATGCAAAAGTGTGGTCAATGATACTTTATAATTCAGAGTAAAAAGTACTGAAACATATCAATTCAATCCCATCACAATTAATAACATAAACATTAATTGTGTTAAAATGCACAGATTGTCATTGGAATTTGCAACTGTTTAAATCAATGTAACTGTACCCTTGGAATAAACTGCATGTTGCAATAACGAGTATAACTATATAATCTGTTATTATGTGAGCGTGTTCTGATTGGTCGAGAGGCGATCATGTGACCGGCGACAGAAAAGCATATTGACTTCATCCCGAGTCCGACCAAAAGCAATATTGACTTGAGTGACGTCAAACGATTGTTGCATGATGTTATGCTATTGTAACCATGACGTCATCAGTATTATTACACTACACTACTGAAAGGGGCAGTAGCACGTTTTTTCGCTCAAATAAGTTGATGAAATGTATTTGAAAAATAATTTCACCAATAGTAAAACATCCTTCTCTCTTCGGAAAATAAAGTTTAAAATGAGTGTACATGTTTCGGTAAAGCCATGGGAATGGTTTTTGTAATACAAAATAATAAATTGTGTTCACAATAAAATGGCCGCCATGCAATTTTTGCTTTATACCCAACATAGTTTTTACCACTACAGATAATTGGTTTGTGTAATAAGATGTTTTACCCTCTAAAGTTAATTTAAATGACATAAACTATCATTATAAATGGGAAATTTGAAAAATAAATTTTGCAAAAAACGTGCTACTGCCCCTTTAATGGCAAGGCAAAATAGGCTTTCGTATTTTAAATGAAAATGGCGTGTTCCGAATGCACAGAACTTCATTGATGACTATCCCCTAGTCCAACTGGTTCAATCTTAACGTGCATATATGTATGAATTAGATTCCTGGACCCATATTTTCAAAACTCTCTTAGTGTTATGATAGTCGTAAGTGCCGTCCATTAACATTGACTTACGACTATCTTAGCACTAAGAGAGCCTCGAAAATATGGGCCCTGGACCAATATTTTTTAAGCTCTCGTAGCGCTTAGATAGTCGTAAGTATCATAATTAACATTGACTTACGACTATCGTAACACTGAGACAGCTTCGAAAATATGGGCCCTGTTCAATACCTAAAAACAAAAATCTTTAAAGACTTTTGCCCAAATACTGAACAGTACTTATTGAAATTATGGTTTTGGATAGTTTTGGTATGTTAATATTCTAGCTGTCCTTAGTATGAAGAACATAAACTTGTCCATCCGATGATAAGGCTGAACATATGTATTAAAAATGTTCAGTGAAGTACGTCGCAATTCCAATTGGCGAAGCAGTCTGATTTATCAATGACGGTGGACCCTTTGAATATATATTTCTCTAGTGAAAATTCAATGTTAGCTGTATTGGGTAAACAAAGTAATGTCATACTCACTGGGCGCACATTAGGACATTTCAACACTAACATGTATCTAGAATTTACATTTAAGGAGGTTGTTTTAACTAGTTTACATATTTTGACAAAGAGAAATATGCAATATGACGGCCGCCATGACATGACATTACTCAAAGGACGGATAACTTTCAGGTCCTGTCCTGCAGCAAGTAGATTTATACTATTCTTCATTCAAAATAACAAGCGCGACTGATTTGGCCATACTTTATATCGCGAATTGAAGAAGGGTTTAATTTTAAGGGTGAATATTTAACATCGCAATATTATCAACTAAAGTGCTCTGACAAGTTTGAGATTACTCCGCTCAGCTCTGTTTTTCCTAACAAGAACATAAAGTGACTATTATCAGTCATGCTAAATATCTTATAGGCTCTCAATGTGAGTTTTAAATGAAATTTAAACCAACAATTCATTGAAGAAGACAAATATTTATGGATGATCAACTTCTTTATTAACAATAGCGACGTTTCGGTATAGATCCTTATACCGTTATCAAGCATATGGAAGAGATGGTGAAACAGCAGGTTATATACAGGATACATGTTGGTATGATAAAGAGATAACAAATACAACAAGATGAGGTAACAATGACATAAATGGTTGAACACGTGAAGTTGTGATAACAAGGAAACCAGAGGGTAGTGAGTTAATTAGCCAGGGGGCGGATGAGAGGACGAAGGCAGGGTGAGGGTACCAAGTCATTGTGGGTTTCTCAGTTATTTCAACGAGCTGGCAAAACCATTATTGTTGTTGATGTGAAATTAAGCTATATTTCACAGGTATGTACCCATATTTTGATTTCGTCGCGTTATTACATTGCATCAAACATTTCACACATCACTCTGATACACAATTTCGGGATGCATAAAACTAAGGTCGTGTGAATCAAAATCATTATCGTAGTTCGTGTGTGCATGTTGTGACGAAAACAAGTAAAATGTTGTTATTTTGTTAACGAACAAATCACACAAACACTATTATTCCTTTTAAACAGAAATACAGAAAAAGATACCTAGAAATACGCACGCTCATTGTTTGCGGACCTGATTAGGTTTTATCTGTGTTAGAGACAATAAAAATAAATGACCCCTTTGTAAATCACTAGCTTGATTTGATCTTTAAATACACTTTTCCATCGTGCCTCATCATGCGTTAAACGTTAATGGTAAGCTTTCATTCAATAAAACATCAAAGACATTTTATTCTGCTCTATCCAAATCTATACATCCAATCACAATAGTAGAAGTTGTAAGACAATATAAGTATTGTATGAAACCCATTATATTCCAACGTAGTTTCTCTTATGTATAATTGCAAACACGTATAAACGATGTTAGTCTTTGAAAGCGAAGGATGAATAACAACAAAATTAAACGAAGCTTTAACGTAACTATAACTAGAAATATGTTCATGTGATGCACTGTGATGTCCACCGCTCCAACTGTCAATCCAACAAGGTCAACTTAGCCTTATTCTTCACTTGTACCAGAGACAATCCAAAAAGGACAATTCGAAAAGGTTAATCTATTAGAATAAATGAACTTGTTTCCATGTAACCTCTTAGTTAATATTGTATCCCTTTTCTGGCCTCTTTGTTAAAATTGTTTCCATGGAAACCAGAAGAAAAATTCAGAACGATTTAAGTAAAGAAAAGGCTGGCACCATTCCATCTTTGAGTCTAAACACATACCAAGTATCACTAAATAATACTGAATAGATTTTGAGATGAAGGTCGGGAAAAGTTCCTTATCCCTATGTGCACTTAGTTCATATTGTGTTCATAGAAACCAGAAAAAAAATAAAAAAAATTAGAATAACTTAAGTAGCAAAAGGAAACACTCCAACACTATGTCTAACCACACATAAAGTTTCAAAAGAAGATACTGAATAAATTTTGAGATAGAGGCCGGAAAAAGTTCCTACCCCCATATACACCAAGTTCAAACTGTTTCCATGGAAACCAGAACAAATCAGAATATCTAGCACAAGCACCACCCCACCACTAGGTCTAACCACATCCCAAGTTTCATTAAAACATATTGAACGGTTTTTGATATATGGCCCGGAAACGAAAGCATTTCGGAATTACAGAATTACAGAATTACGGAATTACGGACGGAGGGGGGAGGCGGAGGAAATTAAAGCCTTGCGTGGGACATAATAAAACAAGAACATGGTCCGCTTACACAAATCACTATGACAACCTTAACTCGATACAGGAGCGTAAGTGTAATGTTTAAGAATTTCCTTTAGAATAATCCAGGTGTTACGGTTTTTGGCAACGACCCCCTGTTCTATCACGTATCACGCATAATGTATAACAAAATACAACATCGTTGTCGAATCAGCAATCCATCACCGGACAACAGTTTGCCGTATATAAGTGTAGAAAAATGTATGAACGAGGAAAATATTAGTGGTAATAGTATGAATCATGCTATTGGTTGCGATACTGCCGAAGCGGTGTTAAGCAATAACTCAGTCACTCAGTCACTCAGTCACTCACTCACTCACTCACTCACTCACTCACTCACTCACTCACTTACTCACTCACTCACTCACCATGAATCACTTGACAGTCACCAGAATTAAGGCTCCAAACGAAAATAATGATCAACTCCATGCCTATTGTTTACAGTCCTACTTCACATAGTTTATGCATGCTCCAACTAATCACTTGCGTACCTGCCAGGACTACTAATCATATCAAATAATTACTAATAAGAGGCAATTGGATGACAGGGAAATGTTATGCTTTACAGTATTGACTTAATTTTGCAAATTGTATTAATTTCGAAAATGTTCCCAAAGATGAACTTCACTTTCCATTATTCATATTAGAAGAATTAGCATATGTATTTATGGTGCTGTGGGGATATCTGATTGTCTGATTGGCATGGAGTTGTCACTTTGTCTTTGTGTCAATGTGATATGAAACAGGGAACACAAATGAAGCTACAAGAAATAAGCAACACAGAAACTTCACGTTTTGATGTATAATTCTATCAAGCAGGATCTAATCAGACATCGAGTTAATCATGCAAAGCTCGATATGTTATTTGGGATGCATGAATGCTGTTTAAGCCTAATAGAAGAGTTGAAAAAAGTTGACAGAGTCATTCCAGTTTTTTAAAACAATATCACAAAATGTTGATAAGAAATGTGTCAGATTCGGATTTTCGGTATTTTTCCCCACACAGGTAACAATCTTCAGATATTCTAACGTAACCTCTGTCACATATAAAGCACTTTCTCAGCTAGAAACTGACTCTGCATCTGCATTAGAATTTAGTTGTGAAAACAGCGACGTTGTTTCAAATAGAGCATTCCGTGACTGTCGAATAACGAAAGTTGATTCATATATCCGTCACACATATTGTTTACAATACAATACATACAATATCTTTTTCTCGGGTCCATAAAAACAGGTATTGACCTCATCACCAGTCTATAATTCTATAATGTCTAAATGATTCAATACCATGTATTTTCCAAGATATGGATATCAGATTCAGAGTAACCTATTCGATTCATTTTCATTATACCTTTGCAATTATGACCCATGATCACTTGATGAACGAATATTTGAAAACATGGTTGGTATTGTTTCTTTTAGAGTAAATTATGAAACAATAATAAATATCAGTTACTCGTGATAAACATAAACGTCAAATGATTGTGATGCAAATTAGTTAGTTTGCGATCTTCTTGCGGAAAATAAATTAGTGACTGGCCCATATTGGAACATGAGGATTGGAAGCCATGACGATGATCACGGGTACTTTATAGTCCCTAGGCTGTCAGCCTTTTTTATGTTCTGCTTTCAAAGCTTGGTTATTTATTCATGATACTACTATCCTATGCATGTATAGAAATCTAAGCACACATTATTATCATTATGGCATAAGAATCAAGCTAGTGATTGTGTTTTAGTATGTGTGAGTTATGGTTCTGAATTGAATTGATGAAGAGTTATTATGAGCAAAATGCTACAGGGGCAACATTTGATTTTATCGCCTATTAAACTGGAATTAAAGTGAACCTTGATTATTCAAATTAGTGATAATCTATCCCTCTAGCTCTGCGTTTTAGTGAAGATAATCAGTTATTCTTTGGAACTTGTCTCTGCTTTATTGAGTATCGATCCTATCTCCTTCTCTCAATGTTTATTGTTACCACTCAAGCGTTTTACTGTTACTGGTTGGAGGCGCAAACGCTTCAAACCTCTTGGGATTTCACCCGAAATGTTCTTTTGGAATATTCAAAATAAAGTTGCAACTAATCATGCATGGCCTCTTCGTAGTTTTGTAAAATACATTTGTATATGACCAGAGCTGTAGCAAATTCTGACCATGTGGGTAATCCAAAATACTTTTTCCAATTTACTGCGAAAGAAGACTGTGTCTAAATCTTAAATTGTTGGCTTGGATCTCAACCTTAGTAAACATTTGATTGTTCAATTCACGTGAATGAGCAATTCAGTGCTAAATTTCGCACTGAAGTTTCGGAAAATCTTAGAATTTTTACATTCAAATGTAAACTAAGCAAGCATATACAGATTGATAATATATGCGAAAGGTTTATTCAACAAGCCAATCGATCATCAACTTTTTAAATGCCAATAACACTTAGATATGTTTTCTACTAATATTAAATGCTTTGATTGAGAAATGTAATATTCATGAAAAAGATATTTTATTGGGCTCGTAAATTAAATTGGGCAGTGGAATAAAACATGATATATTCTGCTTACGTGTATATTGTTTGTCATTGCCTTTAGTAGAGTTCTGATATTTAGTTTTGTTGTCTAGCAGATTACAACATTACTGAACCACATATAAACCGTCCTCTGCAGAGAAATATCGCAGTACATTGAAGTGAAAACTCATTATGTTATTGTAAACAGCCATGTAAAGCTTTGGCTGATCTAATGAGAAAAGTATATTATTGCATTTGATAATGGGAGACCCATACAATCCCTATCCCACATATTTACGACGAATGCTTGCCCAAACTACGTGTAATGATTTTAATTATAACAATTACCCTATACCATGTACACCATGAAAGCAAAAAGTTCGTAGATTAATCAGACGAAATAACATCCATTAGAGACAAGGTAATTTACCCTATTTGTATCAGTAATGAGAAGGCTTTGTACATTTCCTCTTCGTAGATGAGAATTTATAACATTCACCAACATCACTTCAGACACATCCTCCAGACACATATAGACAGCCTAATCCAATGAGAGTATTCGTTTCATCAAGTAAATATAGGTACAAAGGTTCTACTTCCATTACACAAAACACGTGCAATAATCAAAAAGCCTTTAACAGCCACTGTTCAATACCCATGCACAGACATATACAATGTTTAGTATAGACACAAAGACGTTAGGCTCTGGTAATGTATTAACTGTCTGCCAGCATTATAAGGACAGTAAAGTCTTGCTTGTAACTGAATAAACCCTGTTCATATCAAACAATATATACGTGAAGGACATCTACAACATTATTAAGAAATAGAAACGCCTTGAAAAATGCGAGTTAACCTCGTTTACACGTTTAATCCGAAATTAAAATCACCCATTTCTGTAATAACGTCACCGGTTTCTTGGTAAATGTAAAGAATACGTATTCTATATGCTCTGTTGGGAAGCTTTCGAAGGCAATAACAGTGTTCATGCAATGACAGTGTCAGACGCATATTTGTATTTATCATATAATTGAGGGTGTTATCGATGCAATAAAGCAATCTGATAAACTTGGTTTCCAAATCTGATAAATATGCAAAACTACTTTCGCAAAATTCCACTCTTTCCATGCGAATCCTAAAACTGTTTACGAATCATTGAAAAGCGTAACCGGGAGTTTACCCGCGTATTTCCGCTTGAATGAATGGATATTCGAAAACACGAAATCATCTGATATGGTACAGTGCATTTATAGTTTTAATAAAGTCAAGATGATTGTAGATTTGTTTTCAAAATCCCTCAAAACTTCAGTGCGCTCAATTGACTAACAGCATCAGCATGTTGCTGCAGTGTCCTGTGTACAAAATGAATTTGATGTGTCACTGTCAGTCAGCGTGTGGCCTACCGACGCGCCTCGTCGATTGCACTAGCATTTTGGTAGTTCTTAAGGGCTGATCATACGGTATTAGATACATTTATAGGTACTTATTGTCATAAACCAAAGAAACAACCCCACCTCACTACCGTTAAAGTGTGAAAGATATTGTTATGCAGCAATCCGATTCAACCTTGCAACGCAGCTTCCAAAACGTTGAAATTAGAGTTACTTCCCTTGTTCTACTAGCGTGACCCAAGTGATTTATGAATGAGTGCGTTTTAATTTTTAGATAGATGATTATGAACTGATTGAAAATATCTCCATGAATAACAAATCAAGGATCAATTGTTTATTTTTGAAAGAAACGCGCACATCGTGTTTTAAAATTATTTTGATTAAGAACTATTTCTAGGCACTTCACAGCCGATGTCGTGACCGTCACTCTGATGTACCGTCTATGAAATAACTCCACTAAAATTGGATCAATTCTCTTACCACTTTTACACAACAAAACGCTTATTATAATAATGACATAATATGATAAAGAGATTATTAACCTCGTGTGTTTCCGTATCATTAATATCATATTTTTGGAATAAAAATTGTATTATGCGAGCCTTTGGCGTCGACAATCACACACATCTTTCCACGCGATCCATGACATGACTGTGATGCTGAGGTCGTGAGGAGGTGCCAGGACGAATGTTGAGACATCGCGATGATCGCCAAGGACGCTGAGGACGCCCCGATAAATACTCAAAACTCCCGCAGAGTGGACGCCGTGGTCGCTCAACGGTTGCCTCATGGAGGCAGAATGGTCGTACAATGGATGTTCTACGGTCGCAAAGAACGCTCAATGATTTTATTTTTTAAAATCGCTAACGTTGGGCGATGCATCTGCCTCCCGTGTGCCTTCCGTCAGCGTTACGTGTGCAATCGTGCAATCAAAGCCGTTCATTATCATGACCGCTCTGTCTTCATGCAACCACAACAGCAACTTTTGTGTCACCATGACGGTTCTTGTGCCTTCTTCCTGCAAATATGCACCCTTCTGTGAGCGTCCTCGTAAATTTTCCAAATATAGATTTTTCTGTTTACTTCTCATAGATTGATTGGCTGTAAATTGACCATGAATTGTAAATTCATCATGGCATATGTTTTCTCATGTATTCTGGAGCGGTATTCAAATAAGCTGTTGCAGACAAATTCTTCAAAGATATGTTTAAACCATATCATAGATAACACATAGCACCAACAAGGAGCAAGAAACCGGGAAAAAAGTCAAGTAAATAAAGATTGCAAAGAAACACCATCCCATTTTAAACAGTACCAACGGTGACACTATTGTCGGATAAAATCGAGTTTCAATGTCTTTGATAATAAAAGGTTATGTCAAGACGTACGTACACTTTCATTCATTGGGCATTTGACTTTTATCATTATGTTTGTTCAAACACATATTGGCTGATAAAATCGCTTTTTCAACATGGACTTTAGCCAGAGTGTTTGGTAATTATGTATAAAATATTATGATAAATATTCATTTAAAAATATTTCGGCGACCTATTTATCTATTTAAACTTAATTCATTGACGCATCGTCACTGTAGGACATAATGAAACAAGCCAAAAACGTCCCTTTTTACTCTCCTATCTCTCCCAAAAAAACATTTTTAAAAGGCATAATTTTCAGAAATATGAACAGATAAGTTTTCATAAACTTAAATTAAACCCATTTGACTGCTGTTTCATTCGTAACAATTAACCGTGGATTTAATCATATGTATTTGTTTTAAATTTATTTCTTTAATTTTAAAATATATATCATAACCTTCTGCTAATAGCAAAGGCCATTT
The DNA here is from genome assembly GCA_936450465.1 of Gibbula magus. Classification (NCBI taxonomy): domain Eukaryota; kingdom Metazoa; phylum Mollusca; class Gastropoda; order Trochida; family Trochidae; genus Gibbula; species Gibbula magus. The sequence goes on along the minus strand of OW388306.1, from coordinate 40,080,372 downwards.
AATTTAGCAGCAGAGATTTTTGCTTTGTATTGCAGCTGCAAAACTAACTGATTGTTTAAGTTTTACTGATGGAATAGGACTGAAACAAATGCATACAAATGCAGCTTATCATAAACCCAGTCTCTCCAGGTTGCCGAACACTCTTCAGGGATCACTGAAGCATTGTCCAGGTATCGCAGAGGAGGCAGAAATGTTGCTGCTTGGTCGCTCAACTGTCGCAATAGTCGTCAACGGTGGCATGGAGAAGGCACAGGGGAGGCACAGAGGAGGCACAGAGGAGGCACAGAGGAGGCACGGGGGAGGCTGGCGGGTTGTACGGGGATCGCCCTCGATGCTGACATAGCGTTAGGTTGCATAGCGAACGCCGAGCGAAGGCAGACAGGAGGCTCCCTAAATGTGCAGGTTGTTCAAAGATCATCATGTAAGTTCGCGTAATTTGCATTCTTGGTCGTATAAAGGACGTACGACGATTGTAGGAGCATTTACACCTGCATTTACATAGAAACGTAACTTCGCGAATTCAGCCGACTGTTATTTTGGTCGATCAATGACGTGACTCCGTGTAAAGGGGTCTTTATATCAGTATGGTATAATATCAATCAGTCTGCGCCGCCTGACGTCATTATGAGAATAACGTCATATAAGACTTCTTTCTGTCATGCCTATGTCGTCTTGGCAAATAACATATTCATTTCTTTGAATAACGTAGAAATATCAAATATTTCAGCGTAGAAATTGTCAACGGTAAACAAAAGTTTTATGACGTTATTCTTACACTGTTAAAAACAAAGGACGTGAAAGCAAATAAACTCGACGACCACGTTCGTTACTTTGTTTTACGCTAGAGGGGCGTGATCGTCAATTTTGAATGCGCTATGGTCTTTTAGTTCGCTACAAACGCAACCGAGACATATATCCACTCTATATTGAGTTCTAACATGAATATATTATGTCACTACAAATCCATTCTTCTTTGATTATCAACAAACGAAAGTATATCATAGTATATCATAGATAAGACATGGCACCAACAAGGAACAAGAAACCAGAAAAAAGTCAAGTAAATAAAGATTACAAAAAAACGACATCCCATTTTAAACAGTACCAACGGTGACACTCTTGTCGGATAAAATCGATTTTAAATGTCTTTGATAATAAAAGGATATGTAAAGAAGTACGTACACTTTCATTCAGTAGGGATTGGTACTTTTATCATTATCATTACAGTCTCTCACGAAATACACAACTATATTATATAAAATAAATATGATGAATTTCGAGATCACACACATAGAAAATCCTCTGAGGTTAATCACACTTAGTACTCACGGTAGTTATTTTATCATGGTGCAGATCACGGGAAATGAAAACAAATCTCAATTTAATTTGACATTATAGTTAGCAAATGTCACTGCAATGGCCATACACATTATAATGAAGTACCCCTTTTTCACGTTTTTTAAAATGTATCGGATAAGTTAAACATATGCAATTATTGCATGATGTGATGTTAGAAAGTATGAAAATACAGTCGGTAGATAAGATAGAGAAACGAGTTGAAAGCTCCTCACACTCTAGGAACTGACCGCTATAGTCTATAGATAAGACATTCTGTTTTTCTATTTGAAAACCCTTCACAACTAGGAATAGAACGTTATAGTCGGTAGATGAAATATCAGAACCCTTCACAATATATGAATCATCCAATACAGTCGGTAGGTAAGACAGGAAATATGTTCACAATCTACAACATATAACTGCAAGGAAACACATTCCTAGATTGTTCGAACAATCTGCAGATTATGAGCTCACAGTCTGCAGATTGTGATTATTCCTAGATTGCATGGAACATGTACACCTACTCACGGTATTAGTGAGCGGCAGGGAGTATGGACGCATGTTACAATACTTTCAGAGCACAGACAAAGGATCATCGAAAGATCAAAAACAAAGTTATCAATTCCTAATAACTTTGGCATGAAGTTTGCCACATAAACGCGAGACGAAATGAGCATCCAGAGAACATTAAATGGCTACATTAAAGATCTACAGTAAGGAATAAATAAGAAATTTTACCAAAAAAGAACCCAATTAAGTTTTCGAACTTGACATTCACTTCAACACAATGCCAAAGCGGATTCAAGCTGTCTTATGGCATATGCACAATGCTTGCTTGTTTATAAGTTACTACAGTCCATCTATCATAACGTAATATTTCCACTACGATACACACAAATATGAACAAAATACAGTTTACTCACTTCACGAAAATCAGTTGTTAACATAAATAAATGTGCCATGCCATGAAGTTAAAAATATGTGAAACACTTTTATTATGTCAATATCTGAAATCGATTAATTTTCAAAGCCCAAAAAACATACAGAAATATTTCTGCTGCAAAACTAATTTCCATCACAACAAACCATCTGAACAAACTCACATTGATATATCGTGAGTTTGATTAACGTGTACCTGCAATAACAACAAGTGACCCTTTTATCAGCCAATTGGATCTTCCACTGTGTCCACTCAAGCATAAAATGTTCATTCCAACTTTTATTCAATTTACCATCTAAGACAAGTCGAATATACCAATAACGATAATAATGATTACAAGACCATTGGGATAACAATGTTCACACAGAGAGTTGAACATACTTGTTATCTGAATTCTGAATAAAACATATGCAAAATAAAAGTGGCAAATACATTCAACTATCGAAATCATTATTCTTTTGTTATTTAACAATTATTTTAATCAAATAAAAGACCATTCGGCACAAATATACATCATCGCGATATCAATATAAGAACAAATAGCAAATTAGTTATATTTGTTCCTTGTACAACAATTATAGCGATCTTGATAAATTGGCTATATTATTAGATGTATTGTTTTGGAGACGTAACAATGACCCAGAACATAATATCATTATCAACCAACAATAACCAACACTAATATTCAATGGTAACATTCTGAAAAAGATTCTTCATCCTACATTACACTAATGCTAAGTGCCTTGAATGCATCTGGTCATTAAGCTAAATGTTATTCCAGCAGAAATCCTGTAAAGATGTTCTAGTTGCAGTAATGGAATCAATGAGAAGCAATGGAAGCTGTTTAAAGAAACTATTGATTTTCCGCCCACTCATCCTGGTCAATTAACACGAGCAATAAACGTACAGTAAATGTAGGAAAAACTAAGTGACATGTAAGTGTAACATAATCCTGACGCGTTGGCGAAACGAAACATGCATCCGCTTGAAAAGAGCGCAAAACAACTGGAAGTATGACTTTTTTATTTTAGCATCATTTTCAACAGGGGATATATAGACACGAAAAAAAACTCAATCACACACAGCTCAACGTGGGTTTTTGGATTTTAATAAAACTGTCGCTAGAGTGAACACTTTTTATTAATTGTCCATTCCATAATCGGAAATGCATTGTTGTTGAAGTAATAGTATAATTTGATAGCACTTTTGTAGTGGTGCAAAATTTGCTATTTGAAGAGAAAGATGTCTCCATGTACGTTTAACATGTTTTTGAATTAATGACGTCATATAGAAGCCAGAATTCTGTTGATTTGAAGAGAAATAATTTACACACTGGCTTCTTAGGTGGGTGTAATTTTTCATTCCAAATCTATTTGTCTAATGATAACAAACTTGAACACTTCCGTCTCAGTTAGGTCCTCAGTCTATGACTTTTACAGTAAATGTAGGAAAAACTAGGTGACATGTAAGAGTAACATGATCTTTATGCGGTTGGGGAAACGAAAGAAGTATCCGCTTGAAAAGAGCGTAAAGCAACTTCAAGTTTAACATTTTATTTTGTTTATTTTCAACATACGCGAAATGGACTCAATCAATCTTTATTTCAGTACTGAAAAGGCCACAGGCCTGTAGTTCATTTACAGTTCATATGAGTAATAAGTCATAACAAGTTCTTATCTATTACAATCTGTTTTCTTGAATCCATTGCGAAATATATGTACATTGCAAGATTCTGTAGTGTAATCTGTATCTGTTAGCAGTGATATTAATTTTCTTTCGCTTGGGTATGTACACAAGTATGGTTTTGGGTACTTAGTTCGTAAAGTGTTATACACAGGGCAGATGAGAAGGGAATGTAATTCATTCTCTGTATATTATGGTCACATAATTTACATATTCTCTGTTCTCTTGGTGTACCTTGGTATCTGCCAGTTTCAATAAATAATTCATGGGAAGAGCAACGAAATCGGGTGAGAGATATACGAAACTTTTTGACGTCAATTTTTGCTAGATACTCTTCGAAACATATACTCAATTGCACACAGTTTAACGTGTTTTTTTATTTAAAAAAGAACTGTTAGAGCCAGGTTGAACATTTTTTAATAATTGTACATTTCATAATCGGAAATACATTGTTGTAAAGTAATACTTTAATTGGTAGCACGGGCTATCGATGCAGACTGTCCAAACTTTGCTGTTTGAAGATAATCATGTTTACGTTTTACTTTTACGTTTACTTTCATCGGCGTCATATAAAAATAACAATTCCTTTCCTTTGAATATAAAATAATCTAATTTATACTCTGGCTCATTTGTTTTCTTTGGGTGTTCAATTTCCATACCAAATTAGTTTGTCTAAGTTAATGTCAACCAACTCTGGTGAAATATCAAATATCTAATTTGAACTCTTCGGTCTCAGTCGGGTCTTCAGTTAATGACTTTTACTTACAGCTCTACACTACATCATGCATCCTTCTTGGAGGAAATATTTCGGATTTCAAAAAATGCGTTTTTTTTAAAACTTGGTCAACTTGTGTTTTAGAAGATGTCTTGTTATTGTTGTTCACCTTTAACACAAAATTCAAATTAAGTGTTTATGTTGTTATTTCCATGTATCAACTAATTTCTTATACTTAAGATTTCCGAACTTTGGAGGAAATAGATATAAACAAATTCAACTGAATTAAAGCATACATATGTTAATGTACACTCGTTAAACACATCCTGGTGCCTTCGTATGGAAAGGTTATTGAAAAAAACTGAAAGAGAAGATATCTTGACTGAAGGACAAAACAAACTCTCCTTCACGGGTGCACCATCTCTTTAGCTGAATGTACTCTCATCAATTATATGCATATTAGTTTTAATTTTCTCATGATATACACTGTCGGCCAAAAGAAACGCCTACTTGATTTTCCTTAAAATGAAATATGAAATAATTTCGGAAATATAATCAATGGTGGTCGCAAAGTTATGCTGAAAACAATTAATATGAAAGTCCATTGACACCTTGGAAAAAAATGTGATTCGAGTCAATAACATTCATGAAAACCACGCCCAATGATAACTGCTATTTCCGGTTGATTCACTTGCGCACCGTACCCACGTACATTTTAGCGTCATCATCACTTTAATGCGAATGCGTGCCTGTATTGTTGCTCGTGGTTATATGAAAATCGGTTTCAAATGTTTTTCTGACCAAGCACTGATCGAAAATTGAACAATTCATTTGTCTCATTGAACAATTGTCATGCTTTTATGACATGACAACTTCTGAAATTTAAATATATTATGCAGAAGTGGGTCAACTTCATAATGCTATTATATTACTACACTGCTCATTATAGTTTTTACGAAATCTGAAAATATAATTGGTAGGCGTTTCTTTTGGCCGACAGTGTATGACACGTTCAAAAGAAACTTCCCAAAAAACTGGTTATTGCCATGTAAACATTGTCTTTTTGGACCCAGCCTATATTCGACACATACTTTATTGTGTGTTGTGCGATGAGATCAACGTTTTTGTATGATCGAATGAAAAAATTTAAACATTCTTTTCCACTGATTTTAAAAACTGTACGTGTTTTTCACAAGCCTTCAAATTGAGTGGGAAGTTTCTTTTGAACATCAGTATATCAACATTGACTAGCAATACCATTAGCTGCTTTGATTGGATGGGCACATATTTCATAGTTGTTATATTTGACAAAACAAGTTCAATACACATGTTTTGTTGTTCGCTTCACAATGGATCTGACATCATTAAAACCTAATCACAATCAATGCGCTCTCAGCATTGCTTATTTATTATACATTGAATATGTGTCTCCCTGACAATTTGTAATTCACTTAACATTAACGTTGTTATATGGTACAAGATAAGACAAGGTGATCAAAATGCCTTTAATACATATTGTGGTATGTGTCTGACCGATTGCATCTTACTTTTTTGTGTGATTGTTTTGGAGTTTGTTGTGTTGGTGATTGCTTATTTCTACCTGTATGAAAATATACCAAATGTATTTAATTCGAAGTTATCGTATTAAATAAGCATATTGACCTGTTACTTAGCAGACTGTCCCATCCAACAAATTCTCTCTTAGCATCCCTCGTTAATTATACACAGTATATTTGTCCTCGCAGCCAAAGAAAATTTCTAATTCACATTAACGTTGTTGCATGGTACCAACATCAGATGTCATCAACATGCATTTAATACATATGGTATTTGCCTTACCGAATAGATCTTACTGTGCTATGAGATTGTTTATCACCTTCACCGGCTTGGTTTTAGACTGGCTGTTTAGAAACATATGTTTGTTAATGATTCATTTAATCTATCGGGTATAGATATAAATAATTTTGATCTAATATGTATTCGATTATACCTATACATTGGTAACTTCACGTAGATAGTAGATTCTATCACACGTCCCATTCAAGAGCAATAATACTATCTCCCCACCGCTCGTTAATCATGCAAAGGGTTATTTGTGCTCGCTGCCCCTAGACAATATGTAATTCACTTAACATTGATGCGGTTGTGGTTCTGCAAGAAGAGTCATTAGAATATATTTATCACTTTCTGCTATTTGAGTAATTGACAACATCACATTGAGCAACATGATTCTTTATTACTTCCATTACTCATTTGCTTCGGTTGATGGTTAAGTGCATTTTAACACAACATTTGCGACAGTGCTGTATTATGCATGAGCGTAAATAAGTATTTCATTGCAAGATCTGTGCAAACAAGCAATCAGTAAAAAACATATTTCAACAGTAGAACTTACTTATTCATAGATGTAAAAAAAAGAACACCATGTAACCATGATAGTTTTTAATTCATATTGTAACAACAATGTAATCATGCAATATTTCAATGATATAACAGCAGCACGTCCTCACGTCTTTGAAGGGCATTTTGAAGCCTAATATGTAAGAATAGAGGTTTCCTGGAAAACAACTTCTTTATACATACACAACGTTTCTGAGTATGTGTGACTCTACTGTGAAGGAAATTGCTTGTAATGTAATGTTCGAAATTGTTATTGAATTGTTTAAGGAACTATTTTAATTATTTCAGTTCTGATTTTTTTTCCAAAGCAATTTACAGTACAGTCAGTGTTTTTCTTTATCATGTTAACTTTCGCAACCTAGAAAAACACTTCACTCTGGTGCTTTTGGAGGAATAAATTGCACAAACTAACGAGAGTATTGAACTAAACACTTGATACTTTTGATAATAATTCTAAGTCTTTAAATTTAGGAAATATAAAGTTATTAAGTTTGATTCCAAATAAAAACTCGAGCAGATTGTGCATGTTTTAGACTGCCACGAGATCCGGTACATTCGATCAAGTATTGATCTTATTCCTTGAATGTTTTCTTTGAGAAATTGAGTTTTCTCCTTTGAAGTTATGCATGTATTTTTGATGAAATGTTTTTTCTCCTGTGAGTTTATGAATGTATTGTTTGAGGAAAAACTTTGTCCAAGCAAGTAAACGCACACCACCATGCATGTATCTGTTCTTGTAGCTATAGACAGACTTTGTAACCTTTTCCCTTCATTTGTATTTTTACAATTTCATGGTGAGCCATGTCTTTCTCTCTCTGTTATATTTAATTGAGTATGTCACTGCCAAGTTGTGTTATCTGTGCGTTTTTATTGCACAAACTAGTGTCATATTTCCAACATATAACTCAATAATGTCAGCACTGATGTTAGTTACCGGGTGGATGTTTATGTTACGAGACGGTCATGGATAGAAATTATTAAGTGGATTCTCTATCATCATCAGTGACGACCACTAGGCCATTTACACGAAATGTTTTAAACCATATCAAGTAACATTTGTGGTACATTGTGCTTCCATTACACAAAGCTATTAGTGTTAATGACAGAGCATATGTAGTTTTCTGTGTCAGTAATAAGATGGAAATGTTTCTTATGGCGCAAATGATAAATACACTACCCTTATACTTAAATACAAGAATGTATCAATATGTGAATGAAACATACGAATGAAACAAATTGACATCTTGTCTTGAGAGGCAAATTAAACTAACATTAAATATCGTCATTATCATAACCTGATGGATGAAATTATATATTGCTTTCCAAAACAAATCATTATCATCGACATTCAACATGGACTATACAGCTGCATCCAAAAGTTTGTTCACCTACATGTGCATCTTAGTGCGAATATAATGTAAATTGACATTTTAATGTCAATAAATTACATCACATACAATTATGAGTAATCATCATATATCCATGAGTAAAATAATCATTTTCAAACGTCACGTCACTGGTGCATATTTATGAAATTGGCATATTTGGCATAATAAAATAGACGGAAGGGTCCAAATTTGAAAATTCAAATTGCATTAATTTTATAACAAAAAATTTCACATCGACTAAACGAGAACAATGAAAAGGTCTAGTTTTCGCATTGATAACCTTCATGTTATTTACATGTCCTAACAAACTTCGACATGTAGCTGTATACGGCACCAGTATATTGTTCTTAACTCGGTTGAAAGTTGTTTTTACCGGGTAGTTTATAAAGAAAAGTTTAACCACCAAGATACATTAATTGCGTAAGATGTTACAAAACATTTCGTATAAATCGTAGCCATGACTCACTGCAGTTATTTTCCCAATGCAATAACAGTTGTCAAACAGGCAATATCCAGATATTAAAGCAATTAATAAATCAAAATTAATATAACTTTTTGAAGACGTTGTAGATCATGATGCCAGACAAATCATGTCCTACCATTACCAATTTATTTAGAAACATCTGATGTCAGTCTGATATTAAAACTTATTTCAATCAGGTCTGTTGTATCAGCGAAGGATTGTTTTCGACTTGACACATGTGTCCAATACAGGACGCGACATCTTGACGCACAGCTTCATGCTCGTAAACAAGAAGACAAAACTTGAATGGTTATAAAACCATCTGCGCTTGGTTCGTCAACTCTAGTTTCAATTTACTGGGATATGTTACTTTCTATTATTCTACCTTGTCTATTGTTCTATAAGAATGAGAGGTCACCAAGACTACCAAAGGAGTTCCGTCCCTAATTATCAGATAATTACTTGTTTTGATGTTATAAAACCATCTGCTCTTGGTTCGTCAACTCTAGTTTCAATTTACTGGGATATGTTACTTTCTATTATTCTACCTTGTCTATTGTTCTATAAGAATGAGAGGTCACCAAGACTACTCAGCATGTAAATGGGACGTGCAGTTTCGGTTTCTACACATGTATAATGATGTTACTCAATTTTAATTGGAAACTAGTAATTGTACTATGCAAAAAAAAGTAGGGGATATTGGATTTATAAGTGTTATTAAAAGAAAATTATGAATCCAAAGAAGAAACAAATATCGAAAACAAATTAAGGGAACACATATCGATTTTTTCCACATCAACGGTGCTGTAAATGACACACACAGTGTCCATACTGAGGACAAAACCATACTCGGGGCGCAACATCAGAATTACCATAACATGAAAGCAAAGTCAGTACCGGGTAAACCCCCCTCTGTTGGTCAAACAGGCATAGATACGACGTGGCATACTCCTTATGAGACGTCTCAAGTCATTTTGGCCAAGATTATTCCACTCCTCTTGCAACGCAGCAGCAAGTTCTTGGACATTGGCAGGACGTTGTTGACGTTGACGTAACAGCTGCCCAAAGGATGTCTCAGTGCTGGCCATGGTAGTGTGGTGACATTCTGTTGTTGGAGGTACTCATTAACAATCCTTGCTCTGTGACATCTTGCATTGTCATCCTGAAAGATGAAACGGTGGCCATGACGACGTGCGAAGGGCACAACACGGGCTGCTAAGATGTTGTCCCGGTAATACTGGCCTGTCACACGTCCGGCAACAACATGTAAGGCCGTTCTTCCAGCAGCAGTGATGCCTCCCCACACCATGACAGACCCGCCCCCAAATCGATAATGTTGAATGACGTTGACGTCATGGAAGCGCTCGTTTTGTCGACGCCACACCCTCCTACGCCTGTCCAGAAAGTCCACAGTAAACCTTGTTTCATCTGAAAATTCACATTGTTCCAAAGTCGATTATCCCAATGTTGACGTTCCCTACACCAACGACGTCTTGCCCTGATGTGATGATCTCTTAAACAAGGAATCACGCGAGGACGTCGGGCGTGTAGATGACCCCTGTGCAGGCGATTTCGGATCGTCTGGGCACTCACTCTCACACCAGTGTCTGTTTGAAGTCAAGCTCTGATCTGATTTGCGGTTATGACACGAGTCCTTAAGGCTATGGTACGGATAAATCTATCCTGGGCATAAGTTGTCGCCCTTGGTCGACCAGAGCGTGGTCTATCGTTTACAGAACGTGTATCACGATATCTGGACCATAATCTGCTTATGACAGATTGAGAAACGTTCAACCTGTAGCATGCCAAGGGCACGTAATCTTACATTTTGGGTTAGTCGACGCATATCACCCTTTCGTTCCTGGTACCCAAAGGAACTGAAGTGATGTTTCCACCTTCATCTCTCATTCCACAGGAGTTGTAACCGTCAAATTCAAGGTCGTGCAAATCTTGGGTTCGACCCCCATGATCATCACGAGCATCACGAGCATCACGAGCATCACGTGCATACCCTGCAGTTGCCATTGTTGCGTTTTGGTGACAGATGTAACTGAAAATGTTTCTTCTGTAAGGATCTATAGTGACTTGCTTCGTATTCAGTCCCATAGGCTAGTGATATGTTCCAAACATTAAATATCCCCTACTTTTTGTGCATAGTATATTTCATATTTGGCAATTGGGGATGGATATGCAAGCTGAATGAATTTATTTGTACTTTAAACAGCACATATGGAGAGTTGGAACGTATTAAAGACATATATAATTTTATTAAACACAATTAATGTACCTTTAATACATATCGTATATGAATGTAAGAACAGTTTGGATATATGTCCTCTCTCCTTTAAATGGTTATGAAGGAGAACAACCGTGAAGGGATAAACACTGTGAATGAACGACCAATAATTAACCTTTATTAATACTACTTTGCACAAATCATGTTTAACCAAAATATACATATGCACAACTATTCAGATGTTAAATCCGAACATACAAATAATACCTTTTTTTGGCTACAATATGGAAGACATCAATTTGATGAAACAATTTTCAAAGCTAGGATAATCAATTTTTCTACAGCTAACTTAATATAATTCCAGTCACGCACCTACATGTCTTTTTCTAAACACCACATGTGGATGAATTACAATATGATACATACTTACCCAATGTTAATCTGTAGTACGTATTTATTCGTAACTAAATTTTAGCTCGTATTTCAGGGATGGTATTCTCCCCTCTGGTCCAAACTTCCACCTTAACCTTTATGACAATGGGGCAACATTTCTCTATTGACAAACTATTCCCTAGCGGCAAAACTTCAATTGTAATTAGGACACCGTCTTTATTTCTATTCAATCAACATCTTAAAATCTGCTGACAGAGATTGTTCCGTTTCGGAAATGTTGATATTATTGGCATAAATATATATTTATAAAATGTCGTAGCTACGTATGTACCTATTCAGTCTGCGAATACAATACATCAACTGCAGGTTTCTGCTGATTGTGTGACCTTTTCTGATCTGAGATATACATGTCCTGATAATCCAGGGTGTCGTGTTAATTGCAGTCAAGATAATCTAGAACATGGAATGGAACCGATCCGATAGTAATTTAGGAGCGATTTATCATTATAGTGTGCCAATAATGCATATTACAAGTCGGTACTGAATTATGGTACTAAAACGTGTTATCACAATACACAGGATGCCGACTATTTATTAAAAATTCCCTCTGTGCATTCATTCAAATGAAGTTAACGGGATTTAAATGAAGATAGATAAGAAAATCTGTCGAATCTATCAGCCATGCTCGCTTCAGTTGCGGTAATCAGAAAGGGATCCTTTACAATCCAGTTGCAGTGACGTTCAACCACCTTTAAATTTAGTAGCATTTTTGCTGGTTCGATTCAAGTTGATAAATTGTAATGTCAATTGCTTTCCAGATTATCTTATTGAATTTTAGACAGTTTTGGATATTCGATATTTTAAACAATTATTTTAGCTTCCCCTTCATATGGTCCCGTTTTGAACATTTTAAGTGGTCTAACATTTTGTCTGTGAGATAATGGTTTGGTAAAATTTCAAAATATGTAATATCTTAGACAACTAGATTTTGTTCTTTTTACGGATATACGAGTCGTTTTCTCTTCCATATACTTTAGACAAGTGTCTCTGGCTTTGAAATTATTTACATTTTTATAGTTGAAATAATCTATTTGTGGGTCTTGTACACAATTCCAATCACCTCATATAGTAAAACTTTTCAAATGATATGGTTTCGTCAAAACATTCCGGGATGCTTGGTCCATATATTCTTAAATTTAAATTTTTCAAAAGTTTCAATTTCAGTGCTTCATAGTTATCTTAATCATCTTAAATGGCAAAATACCTCTGACACTGTTTGTATAAGAACTGAAATAAGAACTTCATTTATTTTGATTTCTAACGTCTTGGTACAATCAGTATCCTGGATATATATGTGTTGTGTAATTTTCAGATGATTCTAAATACTGCCTTGTTCTTGTTCAAATGCGTTTGAGACGTATAGCTGTATTATGTTCTGTCGGGTTGAAGTGATCACGCCCATTCCAGATACACGTGTATATGTTACGAACCATCTAGGGTATATCACAGTCTGCAGATTGTGATGATTCCTAGATTGCATGGACCATATATACTATGCTCATTAGGCGGCAAGAGGCCTTTCACTTATAACACTTATACACTGATGTTGTCCATCTGTCCCTATGTCTGTCTGTAACTTTTGAATAATCAGTGATAGTTAACCTTCATGGGTAAAAATATGCAATAAGAGATTGAAGCTGGCAATTTGCTCACATTTTTCAACTTCAGCAGGTTAAAAAGTTGAGTAATCACTTTTATGTTGGCTGATTTGGCAACACATCATCAAGGGGATGGGGTTTACTTCCGGTCTTGTCTTTAGGGCGGTGCCAATCCTATTAACATAGTTTACTCCTTGATCTAGAATGTGGTTGTAGTAATGAAAGGTTGCCAAGACGCCCAATGATTCACATTACCTAATCAACATTCATCAAACGTGTTGTAGCACTATTACTCATTGGTGCATATGCATTGAGGTTACTATTCATGTTTGAAAGTTTTAAAATCCAAATGACATTTAGACAACTCATTTTTAGTTTTAATTATATTTGTAATTTGAGTATGTGGACAATGAAGAACTATTTTATGGATATACAACTTCTTTTTTTCTATTTGGGGCACTTTTCGTCATAGATACTAATTTATTGTAAAGCAAGTTTTTTCCAAATATGTTGCTGAATCCAGATATACATTAAGAAATGTTTTTCATAACTTAAATATATATTATCGTAAATGCAACATTATACATGTATACATAGTTATAACACGGTCAATTTGATTTCGGACCATGTAGTTATGATATAAACTGTTAGTTATTTTGTGTTTGATGCAAAGTGGTGATGTTTTGAACGAGCACAATCATTTATTAGTGGAATCGGTTGTACATGTAAGTAGACAAAGTATGTAATGAGCATCAATTATTGCTAAATGTTAAACATACAATATCCACATACTTCTAAAGTGCTTAGTAGAGTCAAAATCCACTCAACTGTGCTCGGGTTGTCTATTATATAGATCCAATTACAGATTACTAAAATGATTTCGCACATGCTAATACATTGTACATTATATCACACCAGCAGACAGTTCATTACCGTGTCGTACAATTTGGTCACCCAAACGTATGGACCTAATTATATCTGCAGTAATATGCCTTTCTCATATCCACGTCTAACTTAATATAGCTGTAGGTGTCAGTTATATAATAAGAAAAAAATTGTGGAGACATGTCTGATGATAACCATTAATATTAAATGTATATAACATGAACGAATGTAGTTCCTTAGTGTAGACGTCGTCGTGTCTTCATCCTTTTATTATCGATGCATTTATACTGATATGTTTGACTATCCCGGTCGATTTAATGATGATATTCAGCAATTCGTCTGCCTATGCATCTCATTTTGTCCATTGCAATTTTCAATTTGTCAGAAATGTTTCACAAATACGTGCTAGGTTTTTTTCTGCAGAAATATGTTTTCTAGGCCCTAATTTACGTACTTCGTTCACCATTTTAGAGTTTCATCGTTTTATTTCCAGCTATTTTGTGTCAGAGACGATCGGTATTCATAGATAAACTTCACGAGGTTTCACCGTTGAATGCTGAAGAAAATTATTCTACAATCTCATTTATATACTGTTTGAACATTTTGAAACTGTTCTCCTTTACTATTCATAATAGGGGTTTTCCTTAACAGACCAATTCATCTACCTACATTTGTAAATAACTTTATTTGTTCATTTGCCATTTGAGTCTGCATTATGAAGCTCGAAGAATTCTGTCACAAAACAACAAAAAGCAGTGTTTGTCAATGATTCTTATGAATTATTAATATAAATATTCTTAGCAGATTCCAAGGCAATCTTTTTATTGTCTAATATATGATGTATGAATTGGCGAATACACATTCTTTGCTAATGAAGTGAAGTTTGTTTCTGAGTTCATTGTCCATTAAATATCACAGTCTCTTGACCTTTATACAACGTAATTATCAAGTATTCTCGGTGGTCTTTTACAAATTTCATGACGCATCTTCACTTACAATAACTGCATACTTTGCTCAGGCTTGCATGATGCAGTTTTCACTTCATACTGTAATGTAAAGTCATTCTATGTGGTCTCGCAGAATAGCGATTATAGGATTTCTCCGCTTTCGCAATTATGATTGCTGAAATGTTTCATGTACATCAGCACTCTCGTGGTATTGTTATGTGAGCCGAGCTCTTGTTTGTGAAATAGAAATAGCAAACTTTAGTGAGCTCCCGTTATCCTTTTCACAATACTGGAAGTACACAGAGAGCATAATCACATATCTCATTTCCTTGGGGCTGCTGTTGATTGTGTCATTTACTCTGATCTGGGACCTCAAGCCTGAATCTCCCAAACTGCTTGTCATGTCATGTATCTGACTTGACTACATGCCCATAGCAATTCCCCATTACGCACTAGACTAGATCTTGTAGAAATATTAATGACATGTCCTATTGCACGATGCGATGATGTGTGTTGTTCATCACTAGGAATTGTTTAGATATTTTCTAAAGGGAATGCAGGTTCGGATATTTTAAGTGCATTCTTCTTTAATGTTGTTGTTGTTCCGTAACGTTTCAAAGAAATATTCAGTAAAACAGAGATTGGCACTAATGTAAATAGCAATCAATTGAATGCATACAAGAATAATCGTTTTTGTTTTAAATATTATGTGTTTTTCTTTTGATTATTATTTTGTGTCGTTTCCATGGAGACACATCACAAATTTGTTGTTTCCAATGCAGAACTCAAAGGATTTTAGGGATATTATATAACTAACGTCCTCGTGCTTTAACTATAATGGTTCAGGGCAAAACTATATTTTATTACAAAACACATTAGGGTACAGCAAACTTTATGTCATAAACAATGCATTTTGTATTCAGTTTTGCATTGTAAGGAAATGTATCATCTTCTAATGTGCTTACTTTATTAAAATTTTCAAGGTTGAGTAAGATTACTGTTATTTTTTTTGATGAAAAATAAGTTTTTTACTGAAAGTATGGTAATATTACATTATCACGAAAATGAAAATATTTGTTTTTCATTTTACTGAAACTTGTATTTTTCAGAGATGCTGTCACCTCAACACACTCAGATAGAATATAAAAATGATAGAGAATTAAAAGAGGAAGAAAACACAATATTACGATATCCAATAGATGTTATTTAACCCTAAGCAAAACTGGAATGAGTCCATTTACAAATTAAATTGAAAACAATTTGTTTCTAGTGTCTCTTATCAAATATAGTAAACATAACAATCTTTTAAAGGAAAAATCAATTCATTTACGATAAGATTTGGCTCCAACATGTACATGATAAATACGTTATGTCTGTCAATCAGGTTTTTTTAAAATGTGTATATGCTAGCATTTTCTTCTCATGAAGTGTTTTCCCATCAACTCTGCATTAATAGTTTGAAAGAGACATTATCAAAACAAAATGGTGTGGATTATTTTTTTATCAACAATGCCACCAAAATACATATTTAATCTTTTAGTAGGTCTTCTAAACATATTATATGTATGGTGATCGTAATAGATCATACCATCTTAAATTATAACGCATGTATAATAGAATGATTGTCACCTTTTTGGTCCAGTGTTGAGTACCAGTGCTATTTGAAAGGTTTCCATCTTCATGCAAGTTTAATTGGATAGGCATAACTCGTTAGTCGAATTGAAGGTTCTTGAGTGGCATTTAGAAGTTGGTGTAGTCAAATAACGACAACTATTATGGATGACAACTTCTTCTTTATTGTACGTCACAGCGTTCCTTGCAAGGAATAGCCCAAGGAATAGTCCAGAAACGTTGTGACCTACAATAAAGAATAAGTTGTTACAAAAATAGTTGTCTTCACTTTCGTTCGATTCATGTGATAAGAATATATGGAAGAAATATGGTTATAATTGCGCTAAAACAAACCCTATTCTAAAGTGTATTTTGATAGAGAATTTGACAACTGATCCTCCTTCAACCATGGATGCATGTTCTAATACTCTACACACGTTACCTCCAGGACTTTTTCTTGCTGTAGTAAGATAGCTCGTCTGTCATTGGTGTTAGCATATGCTCGCCCGAATTGACCTGCAGATCAATTAAAAGGCGGCTTACAACTAGGAAGTCAATCATCTAAGAATTATTCACACTTTTTCAGCCAATTACATTGACAGTTTACTGTCTCACTTATTTGCTTTTAATATTTGTGATACTCTACTTTATTGGAGAATAGAACATATAAAAAATAAAAGGGGTGTTTCATAACCTTTGTATGCTCAAATCTTAAAAGTGTAGGTTACTTAGGGGTTAGTTTACATTTTTCTTCTTTTAAAAACTCATCTTGGGAACTAGCGAACTACAAGTGGTACTGTTCTGAACGTCAGAGTAGCATTGCAACGACACCTTTCTGCATCTTAAACAGTCCACTACAAGACGTATGCCGCGGGGATTCAAACCCGAACCTTTTGATCCAAAGCCAAACGCGCCAACATTTAGCTACGGGTGACAGACGATGAAGAAAGCTTGGAGTATCAACAGTCACCTATATTTATAGAATTAGAAGTCAGACTCTTTTGTTCATTCATTTGTATATTAGTAAATTATAATTTGGGTTTATACCTCTGCACTAATTCTTGCAAAATTTGAAAATTGAAAAAATTATATACAGTGTTGGTTTATACCTATATCATGTCCAGAAGCTTATTAACTCCAGGAGTTAGAGCTACAATGACTTGTTGTACACACTGTTCTATCCATGTTATATGCCTGTATTATTGGCCTAAGGCCTCCATTCAGAATAAAATATGTCTGTCTGCCTGAATTATTCTTAGTCCTTCCTTTTAAAAAGGAATTGGAAATCTGCTAAATGTTCTTAATAGTCTATGTTAATGAAGCGACTGGTATGTGTACATATGGATTAGGATGTGTGTATCACTAATATTCAGTACTTCATTGAAAATTTTCTGAAATTGACCCTTTCTATCCCTTGCGATATCTTAAAGTAGATATTGTTAGAAATTAAGATAATTCATTTGTGATTATTTTATTATTATAAGCTGTATTGAAAGTATAAATGTCGTAGGTGTTTGATTAATCTTTTGGTGAACGCACTATGGAAAACACGTCAACGACCAAAGTACGATGCATCAAATACTGATGTAAAATATTACCCCAAGTACATACCCACAAAAAGTTTATATCATAAATAAAATAAATATATGTTAGCATAATTATATCAGCATAACTTCATTAATCTTCAATTATCAACAAAAGAAAGTAAATAGAGTAAATGCTGTACGTTATAATCGCCTCCATTAAAGTCATATCATCAGGCAGCTTATCAATACATACATGTATTCCCTAAAAAAATACACAATTTTATGATATTAAATAAATATGATGAATTTCGAAATCAAACACATAGAGATTCCTCTGAGGGTAATTTCAGTTTAGCAGTAGTCATTATGTCATGGTTAAGATCAAAGAACATAAAAAAGAACACATCAAAATTTCAATTAAAACTAAAATCATACCAAACTAATGACTTCTTTCTGAACAAAAGGAACAATACAAACATAATATGCAATGTGATATTATTACATTTTATATGAATTATAAAAATTATACATCGCTAAATATGTCCCTAAAACTACTTGTAAGCGGAATGTAATGTTGATGTGCTTTGTCGAATGTTGCAAAGCTTCCAGAACACATTGGATATAGAAAGACCAACACCCAGGTTATCAATTTTAAATGTTTGTAGAAATTATTTCTAAATAACTTTGGGATGCAATAAACTCGATGTGAAAATGTGCATTAAGAGAATAATTAATGAGTATAATGAAGATCTACTGTTTGAAATAAATAAGACTAGAAATAGAACCGAAAAGAGTTTTCGAACTTGAAATTTGTCGCTTCAACACACTGCCAAAGCGGACCGAATTATTCTTTATCATCCAAAACTCTGTTCCACAGGAGATGTTACTTGTGTGAGATCAAGCTTTATTACTAAACCGTGATGAGATCACTCATTAGATAACAATGAGTTGGTTACAAACATGTGTGATACCGCCACGTGCTGCTGTAACGTCATAATGGGAGCGTGAGGTCATAATCGTTTTTGGTTGACGTCACAATGTTAGCCGCGCGACTGCAATAGCGGGTGACCTATTTGCTAGTGAGCGTCGCTAAAAACGATGTTCTTGCAATTCAGCACTGTTTACATCATTGAGTAACAATACTAAACTTGGTCATTATTGATAACATGTTTATGTTTAACAAACTTGTTATCAAAAGGGACATCGTTTTGTATTCTATATGAATCTCCTTGGAGGTATCGGTTTGGCAGCAGATATTGCACAAAGCCCTCTCACCGTCAAATCCATGACATCACAATGGTATTACATCATCGAGTAATGACATCGCAATGCTATGACGTCACAATGCTACATCACCGCATGGAAAGTCAAATGGCCGAGCTGTGCTCAGAGGTGTACACTATTTATAAGAATAATTTTGAACGATAGATAGAATCTCATCCTCTTGTCCTCTGATATCAAATATATCAACACTCGTTGATAAAAGTAATAATATCCTTGGCAACCTTCGGATAATAATTATAACATTAATCAACTCGTGTTGATATTTGATATCAGAAGACACTTGGGTGAGATTATCTATGTCTTCTGGCAAATATGTCAAATGAAAATGTAAAACGGTGTAATTATTCACTTTAACAGCCAAAAAAACATACAGAAATATCTCTGCTGCAAAACAAGTATCCAACACAACAAACCATCTAAGCAAACTCACATTGATATCCTGTGACATTGATTAACTGGTATCTGTATTCGAGGCAATAAAAACAAGTGACCCTTTTATGGGCCAATTGGATCTTCCATTGTGTCCACTGAAGCATAAAATGTTCATTTTAGCTTTTATTCAATATACCATCAAAGACAAGATGAATAGGGTCCAACCGATATAGATCATACAAGATTACACGACCACTGGGATAATATGTTCACACAAACATAGCTTTTGTCTCAATTGAGGATAATTGTTATATCAACCAAACTTGTATTGCATTTGTAAACCCTTATCACTTTTCTAGTTTATAAATTAATATTGGTAAACTACGGCATATAAGTATTAAAACTTGCTGTTTTACAATCCACAACGGATCTCCTTATATGTCATCGTTGTTTGATCTTTAATTTATGTGACACGCCGCTTTAGTGGGGGAATAGAACATATAAAAATGTAAAATGCATTCAACTCTTGAAACATTTTGCTTTAATTGTTTAACAATAGCTGCTTTTAATAAAATTAAGAACTATTCAATAAAAATAGACATCATCATGATATCAATATAAGGGGGACAAATTTGAAAATTAGATAAATCAATTCAGGGGTTCTATTTGTTCCTTGTAAATTGGTCATAGCTTATAATTGACTTTACCCTTAGCTGTATTGTTCTATAGGCGTTACAATGACGTAGATCATAATATAATCAACAACACATAGAGATGTTTGTCGATTTAGCACTTCATCATTACACTATCATCTGTTGTACAAACTTATAAAGTTTTACAAAGCTGTACAAATAAGAAGTAAATTATATTTAACATGAATGTGTTATCACAGTCAATCGATACATGAGGGGACCAGCCTATCCTGAGATAAATTCCTTCCATAAACCAACAATAATATCCAAATATTCTGAAAAATAACTTTAATCCACATTACACTACTTCGCAGTAAATACATTGCATTGGGTCATGAAGAAACATGTCACACATATTAAGCACTATGTTATTTTAGTTTGCGAAAAGCAGGTTAAGATGTTCGAGTTTCAGTAATGGAATCAATGAGAAGTAATGGCACATGTTTAAAAGAAGTTGATTTAAGAAGCTCTATTGATTTTCCGCCCACCCAAACTGGTGTTAACACGTCGGTAAGCGTTAGTAATGAATGATGAACTAAATTACATGTATGTCACGTGATCCTTGTGCAATACGGGATAAGGAAACAAGCATCCGCTTGAAATGAGCTCAAAGCTACTAGCAGTTTTATGTTTAGCATCATGTTCAACACAGTATATAGACACGAAATTAGCTCAATCACACATAGCTCGACGTGTCTTGTTTTTTTTATTTAAAAAAGACTGTCAGAGCCGCAATGAACACTTGTTGTTAATTGTACAATATATAAGTAGGAGTTAACTGTTGTTGAAGTAATAGCTTAATTGATAGCACTGGTTTATCGACGTATATTGTCCCAATTGCTGTTCGAAGAGAAAGTTGTCTTTATGTTTCCTTTTATTACTTGTTTTCAAAACATTGACATCATATGTAAGTCAGAATTCCTTTGATTTGAAGAGAAATACTCTAAATTACACGCTGGTTCCTTTGTTATAAACTCTTCAGCAAAAAAAATGTATCACCTCAGTTGGTTTTGATTAGTGCAATATTTAAAAGAAATCAGATGCATTTGACTGTGAGAAGATACAATAATACTTATCTGCAGTAGTTGAACGAATTAATTGGTGACTGTGGTTACATTTTAGTAAAAATTTCTTTGTTAAATGAAGACAGGGGTAAGAAATGAAATTTCCACGAACATGATCCCTACCATGTTTAAAATGTTGTAAATGTTTGCAGAATCAGGCACATTTATCAATTTTCACATAGAATATGTCTTATATGTCAATGGACAATTGTGTATCATCAAAAATAATTATTGAAGAAGTTTTTAAAAAAAATTTAAATTAAAAAGGCATGTAGAAGTATTCTTTGACTGCACCTGTACTTTTCAGTTTTAGACTATCATTTCGAAAACTTGAGATAGTTGCAATTGAAAATCATACATATGATAAAATCAACCGAGGTGATATGTTTCTTTTGCTGATGAGTTTATTTGGGTGTTCAATTTTCAAACCATATCAGTTTGTCTAAATTAATGATAACCTACTCGGTGCTCAGAATCACAATTTGTATGTCCCTGGTGAAGTATTATGTCAGCTAACTTGAACACTGCCGTCTCAGTCGGGTCCTCAGTCTATGACCTTTACAAATTACTGCTCTACTCTTCACCATGATACCTTCTTACAGGAAACATTTCCAATTTCAGGAAATGTGTATTGCTTTAAACAACTTGTGGTTTAGTACTTTTTTTCTGGTAATAAGTTTTGGTTTTCAAATATATAAAACATCATAGAAATGAAATCTTAATTTTGTTAGTTCCATTTATCCCTCTCGTGTACTTAAGATTACCAGGAATTCAATCTAAAGACTATTTAACCGAAATTAAAGTATGCAGATGTTACCGTTTACACGATTTACAAATCCTGGTGTCTTCGACTGGAAACATTATTTAATAAATTTTGTCTTTGGAAAGGAGATATCAAAACTGAAGAACAAAACAAACCTCCTCCTCTTCAGCTGAATCTAATCTCATAAATTTTTAGCCGATATGTATTAATTTTCTCATAATATATAAAGGCGTTCAAAAGCAACCTCTTACTTTAAAAAATCCTTGTTTTTGTCATTAATTGAAACCTATTTTCGAAACATTTTTTTATTTGTTGTGTGATTTCATGACCTCCTTGTGTGATCTAATGAAAAACATGAAATATTCTATTCCACTGATTCTATAAAGTCTATTGCTTCCACATTGATTGGGAAGTTTATGTTTTACATCAGGATATATCACCATTTTTGATAGTTATTTTGTTTGACAAAATCTATTTGAATATATGTGTTCTATTGCATGTTACACATCGAATCATGGTACCGTTCAAAGTTTATCACAACCAATGCTAGCTCAACATCGTTCATTAATTATAAACAGGGTAAACATTATTTAAGAACAGGAAGATTTTCTCGATAGCAACTTCTTTAATGTGAAAATACACGACGTTTAGGAGTACATACTCACTCCTTCATCAGGTGGAATGTAAGGAAATAACAAAATATGATACATTTATATAGCAAACAAAACAATGGTGAGGAAACTCAATCAGGGAGATTAACATGCATGAGAATGGTATACAATGGGGATTTGTAATACAGACATGAGAGGGGTAAAGCATGATAATGAGGTACAATGTATGCCATTATATATCATATTTGTTATTTTCTTACATTCCACCTGAAGAAGGAGTGTATGTACTCCGAAAACGTCGTGTATTTTCACATTAAAGAAGTTGTTATCCAAAAAATCCTGTTCTTATGTAAACCACTTCTAAATGCCCTTCAAAGACCTAAACATTATGTGTTCTTTATTTCTGAAACGTATTTGTAATTCGTTTAACATAAATGTTGTTACATGATACAAGTTGATATGTCATCAAAATTTACTTACTTACTTACTATGATATCTGCATGACTGAATCAATCTAGCTGTATATGTGTGATTGTTTACTTATTTCTGTATGTATGAATAAATACCATATGTATTTAATTCGACATTATCGGTTCAAATATTGCACTGGTTACTTATCAGCTTGGCCAATCCAACAGTAATCACAACATCTCTCGTTAGTTTTACAGAATTATTTGTCCTTGCAGTCCGAAGACAATTTCTAATTAACTTTACGTGAATCTTGATAACGTTGTATGGTACCAAAATCAGATGTCATCAACATGCTCTTAATACACATGAAATCGGCCTGGCCGATTAAATCTTACAGAGCTATGTGATTATTTATTACCTTCAACACGTCTTGCTTGGTTGCAGACTGGCTCTTTTGAAACATATGTGTGTTAATGATTCATTGTATCTATCGGATATAAGTATACATGATTTTGATCTAATTTCACAAGATGTATTCAATTATGAAAACTCATTGGTAACTTCACGTAGATTGTAAATTCTATTTTACCGCCCCATTCAAAGGCAATGAGAATGAATAGTCTCTCCCCGCCGTCCATTAATCATACACAGGGTTATTTGTCCTCGTTGCCTCTAGACAATTTGTAATTCACTAACATTAATGCTGTTGAGGTTCCACAAGAGGAGTCATCAGAATCCATTATCACTTTTTCGTATCTGGGGAATTGAAAACATCAGATTGAGCAATATTATTCTTGATTACTTTCATTACACATTTACTTCGGTTGATGGTTGGTACATTATCAAGTTTAATTCCCATTACGAAATTGAAGTGATTGTGCATGTATTATTATGCCATGGAATCGATAACATTGAGTACACTATCATCGAAATGAATGTGTTTTTTTAGGAATGGAGTGTTTCATTGTGATAACATAAATGTATTACTTGTGGAATAAAGTTTTTCCAAAACAAAAAAGACAAAACAACAGTTGGGAGTAGAATCATGAAAAATTCATTCAAAATAAATACATAAATGACTTTGTTTTGGTGTCAGGTTTTGTGTGACCTCATGTAATACTGTATAGTATGTAGGATAACTGCCACCCGGACAATTTTTAAGTTTGAATTTTGATAATGAAAGACAACAGTTCTTGTGATCCATTATTAACCCGTGTGCATCTATTACACAAAGACTTGTCATATATCCAACATTAAGCTCATTAAATGTCAGGGGTGAATGTTACGAGTAGATCATTAAAATGAAATATGTGGATTCTCTAACATCATCAGTGATGATCACAAGACCATTTGCATGAAATCTCTATAGTCATAACAAGTAACATTTGTTTTAATTTGCACTTCCATTACAAAACTTGTGAGAGACTAAATTCATCAATGCCAGAGCATATCTGGTTTTCTGCGTAGGTAATAAGAAGGGTATATTTCTTTTGAGGTAAACGAGAAATATACTACCGAGCAACAAGATATTTTAATTCGCAGTTGAGAGATACGTCTGTAACATATTTATATTTATTTATAAGTCCTAATCTGTTAGGTGATTGTATATTTAAATATTGCTGTCTATATGGTATGCTTTAGAATGTGTCTTCAAAACGTGCTAACAAAGGACATGTGTAAGTGTTGAACCTATCTGATGGTTGTAACATTGAAAGAGGTGTGTGTGTAATATGTAATCAATGAAACTGAATGCGGGAATGCTAACATTGAAGGAAGCAAAGCAAAGCCTTTTAAGATTTTAAAGGGACACTATGTGTTTTTCATGAAACTTTATTTAGATTTGATACATACAAAAAAATCAAATGTCCTGATTTATGTCCAAATCATTTCATTCGACTTGCATATGTATCCCCTAAAGTCAAATATTTGACAATAACTTGTTTTCAATAAAACTCGAGCAGCGGCTTAATACACGAGGAGAAACCGAATTCATGTGCCCCATTTACATATTTACCAGTTATATGTTCCATTGAACAGTACCAATCAATAGATATCCCCTTGTCTGCAACATATAAGTTTTCAAAATTACGTTTGGACAATTGATGCGCGCCATTGTCCGGTTTTCGATCATAATCACGACTAAACATCTTCTTCTTTTTTAAACTTTTTATTTTTAAGAGAGGATTTTACAGCATTTTTAAAAACTCAACATATGACATTCTAGTATTCAGTATATACATTACCCAAAAAAAACGACTAAAAATCTTAATAATGTAACTGTACTGAACAGATTGGCACTAAAAGGGTAATTTTCGACAACAGTCATTACTTCTCGGTAAAATACCACCCTTGGTAACTTTTGACCTATGTTACTACAATAACATACAGAGTGTCCCTTTTAAGATGCTCAAGTCTCGTTCATTCTGATGTATTTTGGGTTATAAATAGGCGTGTCTCGTAACCACGAACCGTCCATATGTGTCATTGTAATATGGGAACTACATTCTTAAAACAGCATGTGGAATTAACAGTTTGCCATGTAACTAAATGTAAGCCAAGTTTAAATAAATGACCTCTTTCTTAAACATGATTATGAAGGAGAATAACTGTGAGGTAATACAATTGTGAACATAGGGAAAATCCTAAATCTATATTTAGTTACTTTGCACAATCCATCATTTCATTTCATCGATTTTGATAATACAAATAAAACCCTTTCTCGGCTACAATAGGATGCAACAATTTTCATAACTCTGACAATCAATATTTATTGACGCAGTTATTCTGTAAATAAGGAAATTCCAGTCACGTAACTAGAAGTTTTTTTATCATCAGCACATGTGGATGAATTCAGAAAAATACATGAACTTGGCTAACAAAACTACACTCTCTCAAAAAAGAAACGCAACCCCTGAATTTAGAAAGTGTTTATATCAATTTTTAACTTGTTACTACACATGTATTATTAAAAACCACACAATGAAATTTTACATGGTGAAACTTATGTTTCTCTGTCATAAGGTCACAATCTTATAGGTCTCTAGCACACACTCGATTGAAACAAGGGGGCGTTTTCTTCAGTATCGCGTGTGAGCCCCACGAGATGTAATCACAGCCTTGCACCTTCTCGGTACAGAACGGATAAGACAGTGAATCATTTCCTGGGGTATTGCTCTCTAATCCTGTAGTGGTGTGGCCAGTGCTTCCAACGTCTTCGGCGGATGTGTACGTGCACGAATACGCCGATCATGCCATAGATGTTCAATAGGGTTGATGTCGGAGGGCCATGGCAAGATGTTGACATTGGAATTCTGTAGAAAATTCACTGTTGCACAAGCGTTGTCCTGTCGAAACTATCCTCGGGAAAAATGGTTTAGGTATCGCTATATCAGTCAGATCACTTGAACAACCCTTTAACGGCTATTTTAATGTACACCTTAAATGGCGTCTCAAAGGGAAATGGACTAGCATGTCTTACCTGAACTATGTGCATTCGTTTATGAATCAGGAGTACTATATAGCCACTGGTAACACTTATTTTCCTTTTCTTGAGATAACTTTATTTATGTAAGAAAATAGTGCTACAGCGCCTTTAATGTTATTGTTTTCCGACAAATTGTGTATACATGCAATAATGTCGTTTCTGTGTACAAAACATATGTAAAGAATGATATATGATTAACCGAAGTGCCTAGTTGCAAACAGTATCCATTATTTAATTTTACACTCTTACAACATTTTAGCCCAAAACACTACAGCTACAGCGCCTTTGAATCAAGTTTATATTCCCTTTCAATATAAAACGATCTCATCTTTCGGGTTGTTGAATGTGCAGTCACGGTTTTAAAAAGATATGCCTACCTCCCATGTGTAATGAAACAATATGATTTGCTTCTCTGATTTCTCAATAGCTCAGTGATTAAAGAAATTGGAAAACAGAAAACAAATTTTGTGTCGATTCATATGGGAGCTACAATTACACATACATAGATTGGTATCAACTTCATAACGGCATCATCTTCTATAAACCACTTCTACGATTCCAAAGCAATTTCACATTATGAAATTTAAACTCTACATTCTCCTTTCATGACAAGTTCACATACAGGAAATTATCTCAGTACCCATTTAACAACAATGTTAACCATTGATAATAGCAGTATTGATAAGTTGTTGTTGACTTGTTCCAAGTTCGGCTAACAATTGTTAGATTCCTTTTACATCAACATTGTCGTATAACCTCGATCTTAATATTTGCAAATACCGTTTGTGTCTGTTTAGCGACACGCTGATATGATTGCCATTAGTATATCTACAATATCGTTTACTACCTATGTTCCTATCCATATGAAAACCTTGAGGTCAGCAAACTGCTTTTTCTTTTTGATGAGTGAGTGCTTTTGATGCAATGTTTCATAATTAGGTTGTACGTTATTATTTAGGAAAATAATACTTCATATGTAACTATTTATTCTGCCAACGGTTTGAGAATTGCGAAATCCTGATCATGTCATGAAACTGATTTTATGGCGCAGTCGCAAAATTGCATGTGTGATATATGTCATTTGGGGGCGATATGTCATTAGAATGTGTAATCAATTCATTATCGGCATTGCACAAATGAAAACTTAATTATGGTACAAGAAAGTGTTACAATTACACAGGGTACCGACTATTTATTAACAATTTCTTAGGTGCAATCTTTCAAATCAAGTTAACAGGTTTTAAATAAAGATTAATAAGACAATCTGTCGATTCTATCAGCAATGTTCGCCTCAGTTGCGATAATCTAAAAGGACTCCATTACAATCCACTTGAAGTGATGTGTTGACCTGTTGACTTTTCAGCTTCAGTTCCTTAAAATTAAGTAGGATTTTTTTTCGGTTGTCTGTAAATTTCCCTTTCAGATTTAATTGTTCAATTTGTGATAGTTCTGTTAATTCAATAAACAATTCTGTTAGCTTCACCTTATCGAATGTTTCGTTTGGTGCATTTTATGGAGTCAAACAATTTGTCTCTGAAATAATTTTGTATGTGTACAATTTCAAAATATGAAAAAAACATGAAAATAAAATGAAAAGGAGACTCCGAGATGTGCTCATTTAAACCGAACTCTGTAGTCTTGTTCTAGACTTGCCTTGGCTCTTAAAAACATTAGGGATCTGGATCACAGACGAGGGTTTATGATTAAACGACTAAGTTTCCTTTATAAGGTCTTCTTTTCTTGCAAGCTTTCATTTTGATCAAGTCTATATATTGGTTGTTTGAGAAGATTTTATTCTCTAACGATAGAACATTGGGTTTTTTCTCACTCTTCCATCTTGCTTTATATCTAAAAATAACTACCTCTGATATTGACCTGAAAATCACACCACGTGGTGTATATTTTGATATCAATTATGGGACTGGTTCAATCAGAATGATTCAACATCCAACAAGAAGTGTATTATAGTTCGCGGTACTACAGTCCCGTTCCATGTCAACATATATAGAATGTTAAGGAACCTACCTTGAACAATGAATAACCCACATACACTTTTTTTAATCTTGTAACAGGGCTTTCAAAGCTCTTGTTGGACTTTGCCATCGATTTGTCTGAACCGCCTTTGAAGCTTTTCAGCGGGATCATGCTTTCAACATTCCACAATCACAACTTCAGAATGACAATCAAAACGTCAGAACCGTCTCTTACAACAACCAGGAAAGACTCAGAAACGTCTGTCTTTCGTTTTTGGATGACAGAAAGACACGACCCGACTTCCTGATAGATGTAGGTCACTCTATTAGGTTTAACTGAGAATGCTTGAAAGTGCCTTAAATTGTTTGAAAGTGCTTGATAATTATTGTCAGTGCTTATATCGATAACATCTTGTTTTTTTTTATACACCGTTCCTTTTGTCTGCTCTGTTGGAGTTTTGTCCACTGGCGATTTTGTCATCGGAGATTTTATCCCAGAGGAGTTTTTCAACTTGGAATTGTGTCCTATGACCGTTATCTTTACTAATCCATGTACCTGGTGTGTGGACGGCTGCCTGGCCATCTCACCCAAGTTCTATCAGCAAGTCTACTGTATCCGAACATAACTTGTTAGTGATAAAGCTGTTAGAAACAGGCAATGCAAGTAAGATAAGACATTATAGGAAGAACTGTTTCGTGTCACAGATAAGTTCATTCCAAATACATTAAAAATCAGTGGTTGTCCTGGAGTATTGTCCGAGTGACAGTTGTCCGGGTGAGAATCATCCGGGTGAAATTGTTTTAGTGAGATTTGTCCTGCTCTCAGTGATGGTATGTCTTCCCTGAAGAGGAACAGACCCGAGGGTCTTGATGAACATATTTAGATGTGAACTATGTGAACTGCTGATGAAATTTCAATCACATGAGTTCGCCAAACACTGTTCCCTGTTTAGATGAGTGCTTGCCTCATTACTAGATATGCCCAAGAACCAGCAACATTTCATCGTCCTTTGATAACTTGCATTTATGTTTTTCTGCTTTTTGTTCCCATTTCATCGGTTGGTTATAATTGTACGAAAGCGACGATCAAATAAGGATAATATGTGACAGGAATTGATAGTAAAACATATTAACTCTTAATCTTAAATTGGAAACAAATTAATGGTATTCTTTGACCATTGGTAATATTAATGTAGCTGGTGATATCGTCTCTTTACTTCATAATTCAAGTGATCAAAAAGTATCCAAGATTCATGATCATGAATTTTTAACTCTTTTTGTAGATTTTCTTGTTTATGTTTCTGTATATGATTATATGGATGCATAACGCATAGTCAAGAACTCCATAGTAATACATTAAATCTGAAACATCTTAAACCTTAAAATGATGTACTATCATTAAGTAAAATCAATAAAAGACACTGCTTGAATTTAATCTAAATGAGGTGAAATACATGAGACAGAAAATCAATATCAACAGATGCTCCTGGTTGGAACTAAGTCACAGAAATTGTGTATGTCATTATATGCTTCATGTATTACAGTTTCAATCAACATTCCTTGATTGAAACTTTATAATATTACTTTGGAATTTCAAATATGACATAACTACATGTACATGTATTAGGCACATGTTACCTATGTGAAGCTCATAAAACAGGTATTGACTATCACAACTTACGTGGTACATTTGTAAATATAACTAGCAAGAACAAAATGTACATATTACAGAATTCAACACATTTTATTTTAGTTATTATATATACTACGTTTTATTATAAGTGTTATTTATTATACACTATCTTGTAATGCGCTGTTGGTGGTACAGATATCAAATTATCTAACCGGACAAAAAGTGGTGGAATCCGATTTCCGGATCCTTCCGAATTCTCCCAAAAATTGGTGGGTCCCAAAGACTACCGTAGAATCTGTAAGGATCCGGCAAGCGGATTCCACCACTTTTTGTCCTGTGTCTCAACTTTGCTCTAGGACACATTTAATCATTTCACAACCACGAACATGGACTCACAACATTTTTAGTGCATTGCTCTGCAGGGTCTCACTATCAAAAGGCATGGCTGCAGTTGACAATTACGGATTTCCAAACGGAACAGAATTGCGATGTGTTCTAAAACTAAAAATAGTCATATAAATCGCTTAAAGATGAGTTACTAATTGTCAGAATATACAGTGCTGCCGACATTTACTCAACATTCAAAAACAGGAACGGAATCAATGTAAATGAATGGTTTTAGCTTGGAGCAAATAACAGAACTGATTTCAAACAAATTTCCATTAATGATCAGAGGCAGATAGAATCCGCTCATCTCAAAACTTGCTAACTAAAATAATACGCAGGTTTCCCCAATCCCTTTGAGGGTCACTAGCCAATGTAATCTTGTCGTGTACACATTGATGTATCTCAGGTTGACACTGCAATATTGAAAAGTAATCTATCTGTAATAGTTCTGGATTTTTACAATCAATATCTCACTGAGTCTGAGTTGACAAGTTGATACAGTCTGGCACTCGATGTCAGATTATTGTTTGTACCAGACTGTGGGTGTCCACCTACGTATCTGATGAATGTCTGAATGAATGAAATAGATGTAAATCTCAGTATATAAAGTATACTGAAAGACAGTGTCTGCATGGGTCCCTATATTCGATAGATGTCAGACAGGCCATGGTTGCTGTGTCAATCACAACTACACATGTGTCAAGTAAAAATCACATTACCATTTGTGTTTATCGATTTTGAGACATTGAGATTGAAAAACTGGCTAAAGGTATGGTATAAAGCACACTTTTTAAAACTACTTTGTAAATTGTCTTCAAATGCAGAGTGACATTACATCACTAACATATTTTCAAATGAATTTTAGTCCTGAATTTGATCAATGTGTGCAAATTATCTGAATATTAGATGTTAATTGTCCAGATTGTTCATTAAATCAAATAGTTGAAAACTTCTGTAACTACAACATTGTTAATGTCCATTACATGTACATAACAACAGAGGGGACGGATTATTCCTCTTTCGCTCATAACAATTGCATTTCAAAAACTCAAAAACAATTATTAAGATGTGTAGAGGGAAAGACTACAGTAACTCAAACTTATAATGTATTAACCTTTTTCATATATAAATTATCTTTACAGTCGGAAACCGAAGTAATTATCTGGTAATATTGAATTTAAGAGATACAAACAAAGCAACGTGTATGTAACTCTATGTAACTACACTTCTGAATCTTTATGTTCTAAATAAATATGAAGCTGAACATTAACTGCAGAGGAAATCATTGTTTGACTCATGCCCAAACTATGTAGCAACCGTACTCATACGTGTTTATAGCAACAACTATGTCAACATATTATAACAGCAGTATATATTTGTAAACTAGAAGACCATGTAAACAACCTTTGTTTTAGAGTTGTACTGATTCCCGGGAAGCGTTTCGATTACTTCACAATTCGATAAACTACAAAGCAAATTGCAATCAAATATGTAATTAACTGACGACAACGTCCATTTGATTATATAATGAGTGGTAATATTCAACATTCATGAACATAGATGAATGATTTGCAGTGAACACTGTCCATATAAAAAGGCGTAATGCTCGGATGTTCACTCCCGGATGCAATTAATGTTGTGAGTGCCCTGCTTATTGTCAACCATGTTCAATCATGTTCTGAGGTTACGTCTAAAACAAGGTGACATTTGCTAATTTTCAGGTTCGTATGTTTGTAGCTTTATATTTATGTTTATGTGTAGTTTTACATTTAGACGTTGACATCTTATTGCTTATTAAGATTATATTGTGAAAAGTCAGGAATATCTCCTGGCAACGTTTCGTTATCTCCCAAGAAAAGAGTTGTTTCAATCTCATTTTCACAAAAAATAATACTCAGTCATCAAGGATGACATTACCATTGAAGAGTCAACTTCTAGAATAAGACTGTGAAGACAGAGGCGCTTCTCTAGACTCCTGTCTCCGCTAATTGAAATAAAAGAGTTAAGTTCCATCAACACGAAATTTATTATCCTCCTTTGAATATTATCTATCTCTTCTAGTTGGTAAGCTCTTGGAGGTGCTCTCGTGTAAACTTCTAGAATTTAAGACTGAAGACAAAGGCAGTTCTCTATACTCCTGCCATCCGCTAATTGAAAAATGAGACTTAAGTCACATGAGCACGGAATGTATTAACCTCCTTTGAATATTATCAATATCTTCTAGTTGGGAAGCTCCTGGAGGTGCTCTCGTGTTAACGTTATGGTATTAGTGGGATCAATGTTGTGATTGTGATATTTTTCTTCAACCTACCGAGTGAGTATTTCTGTGTTTCAATGTCAGTGTGCCATTTGCCAATATGCATGCCATTTTTGCAAATTCAAGCTCGAATTTATGTAGCTTTAAAATTATCTATTTGTGTAATATTATATTTAAACTCTAAGATTTTATTGTTTCACTTTCAGTTTCTAAGATTTTACCGTCTCCAGACAACGTTTAAGCAAGAAAAGTGTTGCTTCCATCTCCTTTTAACAAAGAATAATTCTCAATCATCAATGTTGACATTTGTATTGAAGTATCAACTTATATGATCCGCCGAATTGAAATATTCAGACTTAAGGACGGAAATCAGTATCCCACTTTGAAACTTATCAATCTCTTCTAGTAGTCATTAAGTTAACTTTAAGGTACTGGAGATTCTCTTGTTTTAACTTCATGGTATCAGTGGGATCAAAAAGTAAACAAGGTCTCACAATCTTTCATCTTGTCTCATACATATTAGATACTTCAATCAGGTAATGTTGAACAGTGTAAATAAAGATATGACCAATCACTTCTTCTTAAGAGAAGAGGCTTATAGCTCTTAGCTGAACTTACATTACATCAAGATAGTTTTGGTGACCAGTTAGGAAATTAGTTTGACTTTAACCTGTAATTGCTTTGCCTCGCAATATAGATCTGATGTACACTTGGTAGAGGAAATGCCTGCTTTCCTTGCGCTATGTCATAATGTGACATGTTTATCTTAATCATTTTAGACATTCAATTGACATTATCACATTATACTCTTGAACCGAAAAGAATCCATATTTTATTAAAAGATTTAAGTTAATCAATCAAACCCAATTAATAAATAATGTTGTCTTTATAATCTTACCAAAGGATGAAGGGAACAGTCTTTAAACACATCTCAACTTGCAATTTACGAGTCATTTTGTTTCTGTATGTTAAAAGATGTCAGATGTTGGCTTGAAAATGCTAGTTTTAAATTGTAAAACTGTTTCCGAGGTTAACCAGAAAGTATATTTGCTGATTTGCTGATTTTACTAATGAAATTCTAGCTGTGCAATACATAAGCCCTGAAGGGAAAATCATTTCCATAATATTACTGATTCGGGTCGAATTACATACATGATTTCAAGCAGTGTTCAATAACCATAGAGAAATATAACCATCTGATTTCAAGATTTGGTAATTGAATGAACCTCCGTCTAGTCTCGGCCGAGTATCTCCAACTAATGCATGTTTCTGATATACATGTACCAGGATATATCTATCAGGTCGATAGTTAATACTGAAATAGAAACCCATCCGAAATACATATATGAGAGTCTGGTTCCCTAATACATGTGGATAATACGGTACTAATATAAAATAGAAATCTTAAATATGTGTAAGAGTATAAGAGCTCGGTTGAATCAATTGATTCGATTAGATACAGTCTGGTAGTCGATGTCATATGTGCAAGACAACGTTTCAAGACAAGGTCTCACAAGCTTTCATCTTGACCCATACATATTAGATACTTCAATCAGGGAATGTCGAACAGTGTAAATAGAGATATGACATATTACTTCTTCTTAGTTAGAAGAAGAGGCTAATAGCTCCTTGCTACAATTAAATCACATCAAGATGTTTTGAGGGACCAGTCTGGAAATTAGAAAGTTGCTTTAACCTGTTTTGCCTTGCCAATAAAGATCTGATGTACATTTTGTCGAAGAAACTGTATGCCTGCTTTCTGTG
Organism: Gibbula magus; assembly: GCA_936450465.1. Classification (NCBI taxonomy): domain Eukaryota; kingdom Metazoa; phylum Mollusca; class Gastropoda; order Trochida; family Trochidae; genus Gibbula; species Gibbula magus. The sequence continues at coordinate 40,045,494 of OW388306.1, read as the reverse complement.
AGCTGTGTCATAATGTGACATGTATATATATATAATTGAATTACGTTAGACTTTTGAACCGAAAAGAATCCATATAAATGTAAACTGTAATTGATTACCTGACTCCCAGTAAGGATCAAGTTTCAAAATGCCAGTTTAAATATTTAAAACTGTTTTTACGGTTATCCAGAAAGAATATTTGTTGATGTACTAAAATAGAACTAATCAAATTCTATCTATGCAATACCTAAGCCCTGAAAGGAAAATAATCTCAATAATGTTACTGATTCGGGTCGAATTACATACATGATTTCAAGCAGGGGTTGATAACCATAGAGATCTGATTTCAAGACTTGGTAATTCAATAAACCTACGCCGAGTGTCTCCAACTAATGCTGGCTCCTGTTATACCAGGATCTATCTATCAGGTGGATAATGAATACTGAAATAGAAACCCATCCTAAATAGATATATGAAGATCTAGTTCCCTAATGCATGTGGATAATGCAATACTAGAATTGCAATCTTTAATATGTATAAGGGTTGTCTGCTCTGTTTAAATTCGAGTTTATACAGTCCGGCACTCGATGTGAGATGTGCAGTAGGTTGTCTGATCATCAATAAATGTTGTCATCTACCTAGCCAACAGGGCGACAACGTCTTTATCGTCTTATTTATTCAATGGTTGTCTGGCAGTTTTTACAAGTTGCCATCTACCTAGCCAGCAGGGCGGTAATGTCTGTATCGTCTCATGTATTCAATGGTTGTCTGACCGTCTATAAATGTTGTCATCTACCAAGCCAGCAGGACGATAACGTCTGTATCGTCTCATGTATTCAATGGCTGTCTGACCGTCTATAAATGTTGTCATCTACCAAGCCAGCAGGACGATAACGTCTGTATCGTCTCATGTATTCAATGGCTGTCTGACCGTCTATAAATGTTGTCATCTACCAAGCCAGCAGGACGATAACGTCTGTATCGTCTCATGTATTCAATGGCTGTCTGACCGTCTATAAATGTTGTCATCTACCAAGCCAGCAGGGCGGTAATGTCTGTATCGTCTCATGTATTCAATGGTTGTCTGACCGTCTATAAATGTTGTCATCTACCAAGCCAGCAGGACGATAACGTCTGTATCGTCTCATGTATTCAATGGCTGTCTGACCGTCTATAAATGTTGTCATCTACCAAGCCAGCAGGGCGACGTCTGTATCGTCTCATGTATTCAAAAGTGGTCTGACCTTCTATAGATGTTGTCATCTACCTAGCCAGCAGGGCGATAACTCACATCTTTAAGCCAATGCTTAAAAAGTAGTTCATACAATTGTGGTTTTCTATTAAACATATCAAATACATCTCAGAATGTAACAGTAACGTCAGAAAAAGTACACCCACTTAATGTTAATATCATACGACAATCAAGATTAAGTGTCTCGCCTCTTAACAAAAAGTGTGACATTACAATCAACAATCTGACGAGAATCTATGAGAGTTGATAACAAAGTTTATGAATGTGTTGTTATATATGCATTGAATTAAAGTTATTGAGTTATTTAAAAACCTGCGTATTGAAATTGAAGAAAAACAGGCTATTCACAATAACGTGTCAAGAAGCTTTTCTCAATGTTTTATAATTTTAGCCACTGCTTCGCATTAATATATCATCGAGCTTTTTTTTAGGTTTTTTATGATTGAACAGTTTGGCTATAAACAAACATAAACATAATTTACCACAAATGGAAAAAAGTGTTCATTCGTTACATATGACGAATGACATATGAGTTTCTAATTGTAACTGATTATAATGAATTCACCTATACATTATTCATCTTTAAAAAAGTGTTTTGCTTTTCTTCTTCGAATCGTTAATTGAAGATATAGGAAAAATAACTTCTCAGGATGATACAAAGAAGAGGTTTTAACTTGTCAGCCGACAAGTTTCTAGGTAAATCGCAAACATGTAAACATTGCTGAGTAGGATGCTGATTGTACCAATGCAAAGTTCTCAAACTTTGTCCACGTAAAAGCAGGGACACTTTATCCTCATGACAAAAGAGTACATGTGCTATGACAGAAAAGCTTGAACCATCCAATAGCAGACGTAATTTATAATATATATCCAATGGCGATCACAGACAGATACAAGTATTTCACTTTAAAGATATTTATTTAAATAAAAAGGTGCATTGGTTCAATTCCGCTTATCGTTGTCAACTAATGCATTCTATTGTTATAGACAAATATTAAGACAAGGTTCAATCAAATAGTACTTTATCTGTACAATCCCTTGGTTTTTCAATATAGTAGAATCTATTAGTATAACAGTCTGACGTGAATCATTGATACAGTCAGACACTCGACATTGGATTACTGATGTCCACCAGACTGTGAGAGTTGAACCGTTGATGTTTGTCTTCTAAGGATGTCTGACTACATAAGATTTCCATCTCAAATATACATGTAACTATAACCTTTCAATACCAGATAATGTCACTAACCATGGTATGAAATCATGAAAACAAACTACATAACATAAGAAAGTATCTTCCCTGAGGCACTTTACACAAATTCATATTCGTTTCGTAAAGACATTGACTCATTTCCTCGGGTAATAATCTTTATGTATGGACTTATATTCTTCATGCATTGCAATTTCAAGGACCATTCAGGCAACTGACTAGCTGAATTAAAAAAAGAGTGATGACTGTAACCTTTCTAAAGCCATGTTTTAGCATCATGAAAAAATACTTTCACTCCAAACTTGATTAACGATACAGAACAGTTTTTGTCTCCTCAATTTGTTTACATACATGAAAAAGAGAAAGTAAGAATTGTGTGACTTTTAATTTTGTAATTATATGTTTCATTAATTTAAGTTTCAATGAACATTCCTTGTTGTCGTCCTTACATTGTAATGGCAATTAAGCAGCTGAATCGTAAAATATATAGTGTCATTGTATGTTTTGTTGAACAGCTGTGATGGGAGCTTCGCATTTTCGTGAGCAAAGATGGATATATGTGTATATTATTGAAATTAGAATTAAAAAAATATGAGACCATAAACATGATTGAATCGAATAAGCCGAGATGAACATCTTTGATATCTTTAGTTGTTAACTTCAATTTGTTTTGAACTTCAATCTAGAAGAACACTTTTTGTGTTGTTTTTGCGCTTGAGTCAAAGAGAATATAAAATAAAACTGTGGATTGCAGATAGATGAACGGCATACAGATGAACATACTGAATATGTTTGACAAAACAGTTTCACTCTGTTCACAATCCACAAGGTAGGCATATCTAAAGATTGGTAATCCGAACTTTCTGAACGATATGTTTATGTATTTGTTCTCTGTCTTGTACTTGTACTAAGAGAGGGTAAACGCAAATACGAACATACATTCCTCTTTACTCATATATGGTATACATGCTTATTGCACAATCCATGCGTATTACTGAGGGTTTTAAGACTTTACATTTGAAATTTGATAACGGCGAACAGGCATTTTTTTCAAAAAACAATTAGTGAACAAGTGAAGCCATTCATCGGCGCTACGGGTGTGGAAAGCTGTCCTATGCTACAACACAATGTTGTTGATTAGCTCAATGATACATTATGTGTTTCTTTGTGAATATTCCATCACTCATATTTTATTATTTTGAAAAATTTATATTTATAAATCAATTAAAAATAAATAAGTGTTTTTCAAGTATTGCAAAAAACAGGCAAGATGGCGATCAATCAATGGCAGAACCACCTCTTTAAGTGACAACATAACCTCAAAAAGATAGAGGAATCTATAAACGATATTTCACCCAAAATCAATTTGTTAAACTATTTTTGACATAATAAACAGGAATATTTCAAATCAAATGCAATACAATGTGTCTTCGTCTGTTTTTCCGTAAACCATAACACACATAATATTAGTTACACAGTGTTTTGACAGAGTGTACGGGACTGTAAGACCCTTGTATATTCCGTATTTTCCTGAGGCGCAAAACACCGTGTAACGAATTTATTACTCTTAAGATCTATTATTTGTACTTATTTCACTAATTTTTCGATAAAATATATAGGCTACATAGCTATTTCCGTTTGTGATAAAAACTCCACACAGTGTGAAACAGCAAAAACACTGTAAAGAGTGTACCGCTCCATATCAAGGGAGATAACTCTGCGGCTAAAAAATAATCGATTTTTAAATTATTATTACCTGAAGAATAATAGAGAGACACGTGTTTTTATTGAATTAGTTTATTGACGCAAACAAAATAAATAATGTATATTGGTTGAAATCACCGTACTTATGTTTGTTAAGGTAAGTTTCGATCCTGAAATTCCGAGTCGAGCAACCGTTTTACTTCCGCATTCCATCTAAGGTCAAGGTCATCCGTAGGACCTGTGTAGTTAGTCACATGACTTGTCTCACGGGTCATACGGAGGGTAGATCCTGGCAAATCCGCCTACACGGTTTCGTATGCATTGGCTATTGACCAATCACAATTCAACAAATTTATCTAAAGGGTAATAATGATAAAGAAATTGGGGCAAAATATTTGAGAGTATTTATATCATATTTATATTTATACAGCATATGTCATTGGGTATTTCTTTATATGATGATGTTCATGCTTTTCCTGTATGTCTGCATGCACGAAAGTATGGGGAAAGGCTCAAGACAAAACAAAATTATTTCACTCAGTACAAAAACTTGATATGAAAGGGGAATCTCGTTAGATAGCCTATAAATACATTGAGGATATCCGTCTTTTCCTGACAAATACCATGTTTATCTCATGGAGTGAGGTAGACATAGAGAATTTCACCAAAGTGTCTTCTGATATTAAATATATTAACACGAGTTGATAAAAGTTACAAATATCCAAGTGAAATATAAACATTGTTCTACCTCACGAGAGATAAACATGGTTATGTCTAGGAAAACAGATATTCTATTTATTATATCATTATTTCTGTGGTTTTATGTTGACATGGAGTGACTTCAATGGTAAATGTACAGCCTTCGCAAGCTGACAATATGACCTCAAAACATTGTCGCGATGACATCACTCGAGTGGTGATAAAGTTAATCTTCACTCAGTAGAATGGTGATTAAGGTTATTGCCACTATAGCTTGATGGTTTATTTCACTGATATAATTGAGTATCTTACTCTAAATGGTTATATCACCTCTCACAATTTAGCGAGTTATGTCAACATGATAATATTGTTACTGTTAACCCTGTAGATAGTTTTATTCAAATTACAATAACCATTCAAAGTAGGTTTGTTATGACCACTAATTGTTTTTGGCTTCGAATATGGCAACATATTAAATTGTAGAATACATTACTTTACTAGAAGAGCATGAAAACAAGCCTAATGTTATTTGTACTGAGTTGTCAGTGTTCTGCAAATTGGAACTGATCCGACCATCCTGAGCATCAAGATAAGTTAATGTTGTTAGCGTAACCTTAGTGTGACCCTTGCTTGGACGTTCGTTATATGAGAATCAATCACTACACAATTTGTTTAACCTGAATGCCTACCACGACAGTGAATATCGAACCTGGTTTCACTGGTATCAACGTTCATGTTATATGGCTTTATGATTAATTGTGTTTAACATTAGGTACATGTATGGAGGTTTTTTTCCAAAGACTTGCCATCAAAAGCCAGGACGTGCACTGCCATATTCTTCCTATGAAAATCATTGAGTGTATAAGGATCTATACCGAAACGTCGCCATTGTCAAATAAAGAAATTGATCATCTATAAATATAAGATAATGCTTTATGCTTTATTATCCCGAAGGAAATTTGTTTTACACGGTTGGAAAAAATAATTTAAAACACACACACAGACACAGAACAACAAAGAGAAACATACTCGCACATATGAACACCAATATATGTACATGTAAATGTTGCCAAAACAGCTGGAAAAAAGCACCCAGTATATAAAAGTTCGAAAAACGTATTAAAAGACTTCATTCAAAACAATGATGCTTGCTGGGATGAATGAATTTCGAGCCCTGTTTGTTCTGAATATTGGCGTGCGCAGACGACGACCAGAAGGAAGAAGTTGAAATTCTGAAGAGAGGACATGAGTGCTGTCTTTTAAAAAATTTCGTGCTTTCTTTTCAATTTGCTGCTTGTAAATAATGCCAATATCTTGCATTTTAAGTCCAATAATTTTACTTGCTGTGTTAATAATTTTGGAAAGTTTATATCCTTGTCTTTTTAAGTATATTGTACTAAAAAGGAAATTGGAATAGATAGTTAATAATTGTATAATTGTACATTTATATAACTGACAGAGGATTATCATTTGCACTACGACTGTCACAGCCTGAATGACATAACAGTTAAAGTTAAGTTATTTTTAATTGTCAAATTAAAAAAACAGATTTGATTACATTGCCTGGAGCTATATAATCAATGTTGCTTTGTGTTCAAAAACACTTTCTACACGCTTTTATATGCATGGCATGGAATGTATAGTTGGTTCTCTTGAATCATTCTTACCCTTACTATTAACTAAATCCAGTGCACTGTATTGGAGGTTTAAGTTTTCAAACATGTTTTCCATATCTTACTATTTTCTGACACACTGAATACGTTAATTACTTTGCTTTTAAAATCTTGCTTTGACAGGGAATGAGATAACTGACGGATTTATTTGGAAATCCATCTCCTTCATGATCTCGGGGTATTGATAACTTCAACGCAAGTGTGGCCTTTTCAACAGTTAACAAGCTATTTCGGGAAACAAGTAGAGTTTTAATAATAAATTAGAACAGAAACATTATCTGTTCAAAAATATATTCTTACTCGCTCGGAACATGATACGCAACATGCAGATTATAGTGTTGAAAAATTCCATGTATTGTTGTGAACTTAAAACGAATGTCAAGGTCATCAAAATAAACTATGCCCCACATTTTCCGAAGGCGAAGCTCTGTGTAAAAAGATGAAGATACAATTTTACTTGAAATGTGGGACTGACAAGCCTAACATGCAGGTTCTGAAGAAAAAAAAAATAACTAAGACCTTGAAAATAATGTCCAAATCACCAAAATCAGCTGGGTCATTATCTTCCCTTGGAGAACATTTGTGTAAGATATGAAGGGAATCTAGAAAATGACAAAGATTAACATGCATGTTCACATGCTGAACCATTCAAAGTTTTCGTTGTGACTCTCAGAATAGGTGAACGGTATCCAACATTTAATCAAATTATCTTCCTCAAGAGAAATTCAGTGAAAGGTTTTCTGTGTGTAAAATGACGAACTCATGGTAACATGAATATTAAGGTCACAAAACTCTATGGGAAACTCAACAATGAGATTATTTTTCCTGAAATCAAACAAACAGTAGGGAAATTAAAAAAAAATTCCAACAAAATCAAGTTTGGTCAACGCAAACTATTTTCAGAATCTTATAGTTTTTCTTCAAACATTTTCAAATATTTTCTCTTTTGATTATATTTAAGACTTTGAGACTTTAAGACTATATCATATTTGCTATATACTGTCAGACAAAAAACATATCAACTGTTTGAGAGGCATTCTAGAAGTTGGTGTGATGAAGAAAACAAATATTTATGCAGCATATGGAAGAGAAGAGATGCTTGATAACGGTATAAGGATCTCTACTGAAACGTCGCTATTGTTAATAAAGAGGTTGATCATCCATAAATATTTGTCTTCTTCAAAAAACATATCCCATTTCCATTTTTTTGTATTTGCAGTTGTCTTATTTTGTAGCTCTCTCGCTTTACTTGTATTATCTTTATACATATTGAAATAAAGAAAAATGGATGATCCATATGATGTACGGAGGAATATACAGTGGACTCTGCTCAAACCAGCCATTGTTGAAATCGGCACTCTGCCTAAAACGGCTCAGACCTTTGGTCCCTACAGAACACGACAGTATTATGATAAGTAAATCCTTCCACAAACCGGTCTTTGTCCATTCCGGATTCCGGCACAGTTTTGTGGTCCCGTGACAACTTTTTCCATGTAATTGTTACTGTACAAACCAGCACAGGTGAGAGACGCAAGTCCAAGGTCGCTAATCCTCCTTGCTAATCCGATTAATATCAACAGCTCTCTCCAGTTAAGTTTAGTAGGCTTTATTAAGCTACAGTAATTAATCTTTTGTTAAACAAACATCGATAATTGATGAGTGAGTCGTGTTCCTTATGTGAGGCAATAACATGTGTAGGAATGAAGGAAACGCAAGTTTGTTGTGTAATGATGGCCTGACCTCCCAAGCCAGCGCGGTTAGAATTGACATTCCAGCAAACAAATGTTTTGTTTCTCTATTACTTCGCTACGAAGAACGTTTTAACATCATATGAATCATAATTATGATACAGATCTGAATAATGTAAGCATAACCCCTATTGACATGTAAATGGACTAATTCACATTAAGGTAATTTGTGAATGTCATATGCAATCGAAGTCAGTTATGAATGTGACAAGCGATTGCACCATTTAGAATGAGATACAGTTCTTTCTTCATGGCACTAATGACTAAACTGTGCAGACCGGACCTCTCGTCAAACCGGCACAAGAAAGTGGTCCGAAGCAGTGCCGGTTTTTAGAGAGTCCACTGTAATTGCTTCCGATTCCCTCTGTGAAGAACACAGATATACATGATAGACTTCTTTTGTCCTCATTTGAGGACACCGTATGTGGCCTCTGCAATGCTTTGAAGTGGATGAAATACAATAGACATCAAAAAAAGGGAAAAACTGTTGACAATCTTGGTGATATAGAAATAGTTAAACCTTGCCATGGATTGACTTATAGTGTCTTGCTTCAATATCATTAGAGATACCCAACATCTGGTATAAGAAACTTATGATCCTCATATGAAGATTGTTTATGTAGTTACTATTGTGTTAGTTAAAATCGATTCTTGAAACAACTCAGGGTTTTGTTGATAAATTTTATGATTGTACTGAATTTCCATAGAAAATAACTATTGTTCTTAAAGGGGCAGTAGCACGTTTATTCGCTCAAATAAGTTGATGAAATGTATTTGAAAAATAATTTCACCAATAGTAAAATATCCTTCTCTCTTCGGAAAATAAAGTTTAAAATGATGGTACATGTTTCAGTAAAGCCATGGGAATCGTTTTTGTAATACAAAATAATAAATTGTGTTCACAATAAAATGGCCGCCATGCAATTTTTGCTTTAAAAGCAACATAGTTTTTACCACTACAGATAATTGGTTTGTGTAATAAGATGTTTTGCCCTCTAAAGTTAATTTAAATGACATAAACTATCATTATAAATGGGAAATTTGAAAAAATAAATTTTGCAAAAAACGTGCTACTGCCCCTTTAAATTCAAAAGATGATTAAATATAACTTTCAGTTCTTGAAAACATGTTAGAAGGCAATTCAACGTCTTGTGGAGAGACAGTCCTTACAGATATACATTCCTTACTGACCATTTGATCATTCGTTTAACCTCTATTTAATTTCATATTTTTAAAATATGTTTTTGGCCATAAATTTAACATCCTATATGATTGAATGACATGCAGATGAAGATATTCTTTACATAATATAATAATTCGGGTTTTTCTATCAACTATTTGCAAGCTGTTACAGTGAATATGTATTCAACCTATGATATATATGTAATTAGTACATAAATAGTGTGTCGTTTGTCAAATCTGTTTTATTTTGCCATCAAACTTAACATTTGATGTAGATGAAGATCATAAAATATCAAATACCTGAAAACTGTTACAATGAATATATGTTTTCCCATATAATCACACACATTATTTCAATGTATGTATTCCTTAACGACAAGAATGACCCATGTATATGTGTATATACCTCCTGACAGTTCACATGATTGTGAAAGGTACTTTATATACAGTTGTCAACGTGGGGAAAATAAAATAGAGCATGTAGTTCTTTGTATTTCAAAAGTGTGTGTAAAATCATTGCTTTGTTGTTTATATCTCTCTTAAACCGTTAGATACCAGAGAACGGCATAAACTCATAGAATACTTTTATATTAAATTTCCGACACCACCACATACCAGAAAATCAAGAAAGACCCAACCCAGAAGCTTCAAAGACAACACAAAGCCCACCTGAAACATCTTCGAGACAACTATGAGATCAGCCACGATCTCCATCAGAAAGTCAGTGTCTCTCATCCCCAAGCCCCATATGCACGTGCCACCCTTAAGATTCACAAGGAACCACCTAAATCCAAACTCTTAGTATGTTCTCGGGACACAGTGTTCTACAACACTGCCCAACACCTTACCAAAGTGCTGGCCCAGCTTGGCAAAACTGCTGACTCATACATATCTGACTCTGCTGAATTCTGTCAAAAGCTTAAATGTGTTACTACCCGAGGACAAATTGTTAGCTATGATGTTGTGGAACTGTTTAGTACTGTTCCCATTAATGAAACCCTGAACATCCTCCGCCATCGCATTGGCAACCTTGATACCCCCCCTGGACACTAACCTCACTAAATTTTATGAAGACTTTCAAACCCCTTGAATCCCCCTTCAGATCCACCACTGCATTTCGGTCATCCTTACAATTAGGGAACACATGTACCAGCGTGACAACACTGAAGAGTGTTAAGCACCTCTACTGTCTTGCATCGAGTACCAGACTGTATCAACTTGTCGTGTCAGACAGATATATTTCTATTCAATATTTCACTATTAAGATGGGAAAGATAAAACATAATATTACATTAACTGGATATTTGAATTATTATGTTTATAAATGAGTTTTATCCGTTCTTGATCTTGTTGGATAACAATTTTTTGTTGTCCACGATATATCTATTGCAGCATTAGATAACAACATGTATATATGTCAAAGTCTTCAACTGAACAATGCCGATAAACTTCTCTTTAGCATCAGACAATTAAAAACATATCACTCCATTGATGGCCATAATTTCAATGATATACCATTCAAATCCACGTCTTCAAAAATGACCCATTTGTCTTGTCTACATATAACTTTCAATCACATCATATTTCCAGCACAATCTTTATTATGTCTGTGTCAGGGAACAATTTGTTGAATATGTTGAACATCATTATCATTGACAACAGACCAGGAAGAGAATGATCATCAGTCCAGCTGAAACGGTCACGTTCTGAGCTAGTTATAGTATCTGGCCTCGCGGACATCCTTGTTTCCTTAATATGATGACGCTGGTTTTCACCAATCACTCTAATCCAGGATAACTTCCCAAGGGACCTTTCATGTAAAGACGGGTAATTAGGGTAGCAATCAAGTGATTTACAATTCAATTCACAAGACCAAACGAATATGTTCATATTTGTATTCTGGGAGTTGATTGAATAGAATCGTGGCCGAATAGGAAACAATTAGAAAGTTATTTGTGTAACATGTTAAAGTTGAGATCTGAGGCATGTAAATAATTCAGCCTTGGAACCAAAGTGAAAATTAAAAATCAATGTGTAATGTAGTTCCAGCTTTGAAAAATATTACAAAAATTATGAAATTACAAAGACGTAGGTATAGTTTATTAATGTGTTCAACGTTAAAAGAATGCATAACAGTTTGTTTATGAATGGTATGTAGGATAATATTATTTTCTTTGAAAATATTAAAAAGTTAATGTGTTAGGCGCTTAATTTCCAAATATGAAATCAAGTCCGTCCTTCTAAAATAATTTAATGTTAAAACAAATGTTACAAATACATGTTATTGAATCCAACCTATTTTATGCACTGTTTTATATAATTTTCCAATCTGAATTGAATTGTCTTTAACATTAGTCTTATATCATACAAGTTTATATTTTCTATAGCATCAATTACATCTTCCTTTAATTTTCAAGATACGAATGTCACCTATCGCTCTTGTCTTCTCGGATTCGTTTGTTCTGGCCATTCAAACTCAAAGAAATTAAAGCATTTGACCACTATTTAAATTATTATTTAGAACTTGGAACAGTTTCCAAAGTACATCAACGCTGTTGCAGTATGCATTTTTTTCTCCTCACAGCTTCTGGCACTTAACAATGTTATCGTAACAATTTTGTGCGACTGGCTGAACATGCGTCCTCACGTGAATCAATATAACACTTTTATATCGTCGTCGCCTTGGTGTTGTAAAACACATATACATCTTGACTTGATTTCGAGATAAACTTAGCTGCGACATTTTGACCTATATCAGTTATTCATGGTACACTTAGGTGTAAAATTATATCATGTAGGAATATTGATTTCCCGGTGGTAATTGAAAGTGCATTCATTCAGTGAATCATTTTCAAATTGAGTCTAAAAGTTGATTTATTGGATGAAGGAGGCTGAAGCAGTACAAATTTTTTCTATAACAAGTTTGAGTTGGTTCTTGTGTCATGCTCATCAATCACCGTCTGTGTCAATCTGTAACTTATTCTGCTGAAAAATCCGTCTCAACGCGAATCTTTTTAAAAACCTATTTTCTAGAATAAGGTAAATCCCTTTTATCTAAGCCTTGCAACTGCATATATTTGGAGTGAATCTAACGTTGCTTACTTTCTTCAAATATAACGGGCATATGTTTAATAATGTGATATCATCTTTGCAGGTTTTCAAATAGTTTATTTTTGGTTTGTAAATTAACTTCCATTTAAAAATGTCAGTCCATATTCACTTGATCGCTATGTTCGTTTTAAGAAAGTTGTGTTTTGAGAACTCACTAATTTCATCAATTGATTTACCGTGAACAACACTCCACACTTTTATTTAGTAAAAGGTTAGAACCCAAGGTCTTCAAGCAAGAGAAGTAGTCCATGTCAAATATTTCCCACTTAAAGGTAACTTAATACCTCGATATTACCCAAGAAAAAAGGGCGAGAGCGAGGGTCATATGTAAATTTGCACGAGTTCCGTAAAAGTCATATGGCACGCTTTCTTTATTACCCAAGCAATAATGCATGTTTAGATTGATCAACAAAGCTTTCCACATTCTACGCCGAAGAATAGCTTCAGTTATCGTTTTTGTTAATCAACGTGCGTTAGTATTATCCAACTGTTAAATATAAAATCATCAGAATATTGGATTGGAAAAACTGGATTGTGTTTAGAGATGACAAATATGCGGAAATAAGAATGTCCCCTCAAATGTCATTACCACAAACAGTGCCTCTATAGAACTCTCTCTTTAAACATAAACATATCAAAGCCACATACCCACATCTAAGTAAAATATTGACCAGTGCTATGTTTAAGAATGATACATTGGAATTGTCTTCTTGCAGACCATTTACGAATGCATGAATTAAATCTAATGACGATAAATAACAAACTCCTACGTCTGATTTGATATTCGGATTTTTAACTTGTAAAATAAAAATCACCTACTAACTATCATTATACAAGTATATAGTTTTTAACTCGTCTGTTCGATTCATGACCCTCCCATCACTTTGAGACCCTAATTATACATAAGAACACAGCATTCACAATCCAATGAATTTTTAGTTCCTTAGGGTTACAGTTGAGTCAAATTATTCTCAATTGTCTCATTAAATTAGAGTTTTAAACACCTTTTCCCCTTAGCCACATATCGGTTTTACAATCGAAGGTATTTTGTACCAGGAAACTAATTGCAAAAATATCATTAAAGTTAATACATGTGTGCCAGTGGCTTTTAAGCTTATAAGAAATAATTAGGATATCCACATGGCACATTCTTCCACACTAGAATACATGCTCGGGGCCCTACACATTACCCTGATCTAATCCAAACTGCCATATGTTTCGTCAAGGTCGTCTCCACATAATCTGCACCAGGTACCCATTTTAATGATATATGTAGATGAACATTTGAATTGAGATGACACCATCAGTCTGAGTTTGGAATAAACTCACACTATAAGGTTATTCTGCAATTAAATGGGTGAGACATTAAACGATGGTGCTCAGTGTTCTTAAACTTCACTGTGTTAAACCATGCTTTCTACAGAACCAAGTAATATCACAATGTGGAGATCAAGGGTAATTCATTTCTACCCAGCTTGCAGTCTTATATATAAGGATATCAAATCACCCATGCACACCTAAATATGGCTGGTGGCAACTTTCCTTTTTGATTATTTTTCTGCATATCATTTATTCTCATGGCTGGGTTTCGGGCATTCATCCAGGAATCATATATATATATTTTAAAAGGATAAAACAAGTTGTGATCAATCATGTTATATTCAGCCACCAATGTTGCACTTGATACACGATGTTCTCAATGTTATTTGTATTTCGTTGTTTGATTAAGTAGACAGTACGTTATCAAAACATCATATTGCATCATTTCACTACCTTCTTGCAAAGTACACAATGTGTTATGGTGATCTTCCATAAACTTTATTTACAAACCTAAACTCTATATTTGTGCTTTTTTGTTAGCTGGGTCTCTTAGATGTAAATTTTCTGAAATATTCATCAGTTTTCATAAGCCACCTACTTGCAATAATACCGCCGGGGGCAACTTTGCAATTTAAAAAAGTGATTTCGAGAGAAATTAATAACTCTTACAAAAAAACCAATCTTCTTGCGTTTTGTCCCCTGAAGTATCAAATCTGAACAATTTCCATGAACCAATTAGTTGAAAACGTGTTTACGCAACGCAGGATTGAATAAGAATAGCACACAATGACGATTATGAAAAAATCCAATTGACCTCTCCAAACTTGTGTTTTTACTTATTGCACATACAACGCCTTTAATAAAATATACTACACATTATGTGTTAAAGGATTCCAAGGAGTCTCATTCAATTGATTATCGCGGAAATTCACCTTTCTTTGCTCTCCAACAACAAAAGCATAAAGGTCATGCCGACTCGTGTTGGTTGTAAGATTTGGTATCAGAACTAATTGCTTCCAATTGAACAGAGAAGAAAGCTGAAGTTGTTTGGTCTCAATGGCGCGAACGTCATTTCACTACTTTCATCTCCTCACTCAACATATATACTGGTCTGAACAGTGCTTATGGACGAATGTTCTCATGAAACACCATACATCTTGTGTTATTTACGAACACGAATAGAACATGCCAATGGTTCAGTGTTGACACTTCCTGGGGACAGGCTATCAAACATCTTATTATCAAAGTTTTCCTCATACCTCAAAATATACAGCTTCTTATTTATATTCATGCATGGTCAATAAATCATTTTCATACCCACAAAATAGAGCGAAAGAGGAATAATGATCAAGTACTAATTCTGGATCATCATTTAGGGCATGTGTAAAACGTTACAATATGTGTATACACAAATTCAAGCATGAGAAGGTAACTGGAAAACCATTTCTGATATGTGAAGGGTAATTCCCATTTGATAATATGTAGTTGAAGAGCCATTTTAGCTTCAGCCACCATTTTTAACCTAACACGCAACATTTTCACGATGTTAATTTACGTCATGGTTTACTTCATGAAATTATGTAAATTATGTTATATGTCTGTTCTTACTTATTGCACATACAAACACTTGAATTAAGTAAATTACACATCATTTGTTAAAAGATTTCAAGGGGTCACATTCTAGTGATTATGACGAAGATTCACAGTTCTGTGCCCTCGAACAACAAAATCATTGAGGTTATGCTGACTCGTGTTGGTTTTAAGACTTGGTATCAGAACTAATTGCTTCTAATTGAACAGAGAAGAAAGCTGAAGATGTTTTGTCTCAATGGTGGCTACTTTCATTTCAATCACTCGACATATATCCTGATCTGAACAGTGCTTATGGACGAATATTCTCATGAAATACCATATTTATTTTGTTATGAACACATATAGAAAATGACAATGGTTGAGTACTGATACTTCCTGGAAAGCAGGCTATCAAACGTCCTTTTCTTAAAGCTAGGCTGGTCGTCATTTTCTTCTTACCACAGAGTATGCAGCTTTATATTCATATAAACTTACAGGCAAAAGAAACGCTACCACTTTAGATTTGAAATGACGAAAATAAATCAAACTCAGATTCAAACCCAACCATATGAAAACACATCGCCCAAACACAACAATGATTGTTTCATATTGAACTGTGGTATCAAACGCATGATTTTCCTAAACTTTCCCAAATTGTGGTTTTCACCTTTTTCATGCAAAGCAAACAAGATCCATGCCCGACGGGTATAAAACCAATGCGAATTGGCTGTTAGACACCCACTTTGTAAAAAAAACATTTGAAGAATGACATGATTAACTTTACAAGAACGTGAGCGAGCAATCAGGATGATTAAAATGGCAGCCACCTACACTCATGTTTCAAGATCGTTTGGCTGTCACCGCACAACTGTCACAAGACTAATGCAGCGTTATCGTCATTCCGGACAGACCTCTGACAAGCCAAGATCAGGCCGACCAAGAGTCACAACCCACCAGGAGGACCGATACCTGTTCGTTTTACACCTCAGGAACTGCTTCTTGACTGTGATGACATGGCGTCAAATGCCCTAGGCCACCGGGTAAGCAGACGTCTAAGGTCCCATGGCATCAGGGCATACAGACGGTTCCGGGGACAGCGTTTGACAGCCGAACATCTCCAAAGAAGACTTAGATGGGCAAGGACGGTGTTACGATGGCAATGACGTCAGTGGAAGAGGGTGATTTTCTCTGACGAAAGTCGGTTCTGTCACTTCAAAGCAGATGGAAGAGTATGTGTTTATCGCCGTCGGGAAGAGAGAACAGCTGCATGTTGCGTTCAGGAAGTGGTGCCCTACGGGGGAGGAAGTGTCATGGTTTGGAGGGCGTACTTGTTGAGGAGAAGACACAGCTGGTTATCTTGAATGGAAATCTAACGGCTCAACATTACATCGATGACATTCTCCATCCTGTCGTCTGTCCCTTTATTCGACAACAGGCACACAGTGTGATCTTTCAACAAGACAATGCCAGACCGCACACAGATTGAGTTACTCAACACTTTCTTGCCAACATCAACATCGACGTTTTGGCGTGGCCAGCATGCTCGCCTGACATGTCACCGATCGAACATCTTTGGGATGCTATGGATCGTCATATTCGCCAACGTTGACCACCTCCACAAAACCGCCTGCAACTTGTCCAAGCTCTCCAAGAAGAATGGCAGCTCATTCCACGTAATGACGTCAGGCGTTTTCTCCATGCGTCGGAGGATCACTTCGTGTATCATGGCAAGGGGAGGCCATACATATTATAAGTGTGAACTGTTTTCGTTACATTGAGCCTTGATTTCCCTGCACAGGGATCAGTTATAAGCCTGAACTTGGACTTTCTGACCCCCGGACGAATATCGGAGAATGTGATGTTGATAATGGAAGCTGATTGGTTGCATTTTTTATGAATATGATATCAGCACATGTTATTTTTGAATAAACAATTCGTTTTTTTAATCTGACTTCTTCATTTATTCTTCAATGTAGATTAAAATACCTGGTAGCGTTTATTTTGCCAGTGAGTTTATGTTTAATTCATAATAGACCTAAAATAGAGCAATATTGTTTCAACTATTTTTTATCTCTTCCCTATTTTTACAATTTTAACTTCACAATGCGTAGTCTATTTTGCATCCAAAACTGTTACAGACATACTGCCGATTGAGATGCATATCTCCACCATGTCGAACCAAAGTAGGTTCTAAATTTGTGTAACTCTTTGTAATGAAATAATTGTGGGGAAAATATCGTTTCAACTAACATTGAAGTACTGCAAAAATGAAAATGGAACGTATCTATATTTTTCGTTTTTGAACATTGTTGTTATTTTAAGAAGTTTACTCGAAATTGTGTACTTCGTCCATTCAGTATTTATATTTTCCATTTATTCTTGCATCGAAGATGTTTAGATAACATTAATAACATAAACATGAGTATCAAACATCTGTGTTGCAACAAAATATATAAAATTGTAGATAGCTAATTATAAGATATACCTAAAAGAAATTTTAATTGATTTATCTCCATTCTACCACGACTAGTTATTAGCGTATGTTTAAATTGTTTCTTTGACACTGCGAAAGTAAACTGGTAATGCGGTAATCGGTTGAATCCATTTTTCGTCATGTATGTTGCATCACATTCACTTGTTTTAATACAATAGAAATTGAATAGATAGTGGCATTAACAATTCATTCATATTAAAATATGATGATTTAGTGATAAATATATACTTCAATAAAATAGAAACTTTCGTTTTGGAAATCTTAACATTTCACTGACTTGAAATTCTGTCCTCCACCACTTGTTAAATTGACGCGATTATTTCCTGGGACGTCACAACTCGTTGAACTTATGACGTCATTGCATTCAAAGGTTAAGTGTTTAGCTCTCGGGTTACCATGGTCGTGCATTTCGAGTGTGGCGCTTGATAACGATCTTACAGAAAGGGTGAAGCAGGTAGGACATCGGTTTCAATGTTCCAGTTATGTGTAACTGTTTGAAGAGACTTCCGAACGGCACACAATCTCAGAGGTAACATTTCAATGTTTAAACCATTGGTCCAACTTAGAATTATTACCTAAAAGGATGCACAGAGGAAAAATGAGTTCGGAGAACCAGTTGTTCCTCCGCCTCCATGAAAGATTCGAGTTCAATACAAACGATCCAAATGCACACGTATGATGTTCTATATTTATTATACACCCTCTTTTATTAACAATTTTGTAAAAAAAAATATAAATTTGCAATAATTTGCTGGGACGACATGCTGCGCATTGATAGACGGACGGTTGCTTGAGCAGCACGACTCACGATTTGATATCTTAATAATATCTTTATTTTCTAACTTGCCAGCTCAGAAGAGCTTTAAGTGATTTTTCCTCAAGTGTGTTAACTCAAAACATCAACTCTGCTTTAGAATCATTTAATTTGAAGAAACTGAACATTAGAAACTACATTCAAGCTCCCATCCATCGTGCTTCTTTCGAATGACATTATCATGGATATGACGTTACAATAGTTAATGGTTGTGATGTCCCAATGACGCAGCATCGTTAGTGAAGATTTCGCCAATGCTTTCAATTCCCGTTATACTTCGCGGTTTTTTTGCCTTGTTAATGACAATTTGATTGATAATTTCCCTGGTGGTGTTGTTAATATTAGCTCTAAATCCAAGCTAGTACTTTAATTAATTACAAAATTACTTGCAGTATTATCAAAACATCAATTCGGGAGATTGAATTGAAAAAACATTGAAAAGTACGGACAATTCCGAGAAGTGCCGAAGTTTAGAGAAAGTAGAACCATCAGCCATGCAATACGGAATTCACTGTGCAATATGGAAATCGACCACCGTATTGCATACCTGAATCACTATCTTAAGTTTACATGGCTATATAATAAAACGTATTTACGCATGTTAATTTCAATGGCAAAGTTTGGCCTAGAATGTGACGTCATAATGTATTCAAATGAACTAAATTGCCTATGACAGACATCATGTTTGAACCTCCGTTTGATCAGAAACAAGGTTTTATAAAGTGTAATGGTAGAATCATGGTTTGACATATTGAATATAATATCAATTGTCTCAGTGTTCTGGCCATCATATTACACCAGATAACACTTGAATAATAATTAATATACTCAAAATGTCACTAAATTGAACTTCACATAACTTGAATAAGAGCTTCAGTCCCCTTCATTATTCGGAATGCCTAACAACAGAACCAGTTTCATCATTATCTGATAGGTGATTGCGTAGATGTTTTTTCTGCTTTTTTTCCTATTTTATTTCATTGATTATTTTCTATAATCAGCCTTTTCCTTCTACTGGACGGCAATTAAATAAACCTAATTTGTATTTGAAAAAATAAGACAGTGGTAACAGGAGTCTTATTCAAACTGTTTTCTCTTTAATTGGAAAATAATTTATTGAACATTTATATAAAATTAATAAGTATCACTAGACTCATGAATTAGTAGATTTTTTTTAGATTTTTAGATTTGTCTTGTACAGATGTTTCTGTATAGGATTCTCTGGGTGCATAACACATATAACAAGAGAATTTTTTTTTAAATTTAGTCAAACAGAATTCTGTTATCCATAGTTTAATCTGAAATATTGTAAGCCTTTAAGATTTGAAGTGTACCATTATTATGTAAAATCAATACAGATTGAAACTTTTGGTTTCTGTTTAATAAAACAGCTTGAACTTCATCTATATGATGGCGAAATACAGTAAGGAAAGACAGGAAATCAATACTAATAGATGAACTCAGTAGGTTGGAAATGATGAAAATGATGTTTTAGAGATATCCAAGGATGATCATGGGCAGTTTAAGTACAGCATTTTAAAATTCATTAAGAAAAAGCTGCCTTGGTTAATTCCATGAGTATCTTCAATAAAAACAAATACAGGGGTGATTATAAATATCAGAACACGTAATTATGTGCACTTACCAGTCGCTGTACATGGTTCCAATATTGAACAACTATCACGATACAAACATGACAAAAATAATGTCTAAAGGATATCCAGTTAGGATCCAAGAGAAATATAACTTCCTCAGTTCAAAATGTATAACTTTAAATAGCATTTTAAATACCTTAACTTTACATTTACATTACAATCAATCATCTACCGTTATGCTGTTACACACTGCCATGTGTTTCCTCTTATATGATGCTTATTGAACTACAGGGGCCACACAAAACATTCTTTTGATTTCTCTTCAGTAATGCTAGGAAGCTCAATTTCATGTTCATTGGATGGGGGTTAAGACTGTCAATGTTCCAACACGTCTACTGTTTTGTTCGTAGCACAAAAATTAGTGAATTGTGTTATTCTGTCTGCTTCAGTAACCAGACATATGCCTCTCACTCAAGCCATCCTTGCATATGGAAAGCTGATCATGTGTGAACAATTAGCCAGTTTAAACTGCTTCATAGAGGCTTCAGGAACATATGGGTTTTTTTTAAGAGAAAATTCCCCAAAAACCAAGACAGCAATAAAGCAAACGAACAACAATACAAGACAGCATGACAAAGAGACAAAGGTTATACTTTTATTGGATGTGAATATGTAGCTTTTGCCATCCTTTCATGTTCGCTGTTCTGAGTTCAACCAATATAGATACAAATGCATTAGTTATGTCATACCTAACTGCTCATATGTCATGCGTTTTGGACCTGTTTGCTGTTTTTTTTAAACAAAAGTATTTGGAGTGATTTTAACCAGTTTTAAGATTTTCTAAGTATATTATTCATGAATATCGGGCAACAAATGCAAAACGTTCTTCGAAACACATTAAAAATATATTCAAGCAGCATGTTCAATGTACAATATGTTTCATATCACGAAATGACACTATTGCACTTCACTCACCTGCTGTTCTGTATTAGACACACACGTTTCTTTCAGTAACATCCGGAAATTGAAACCATAAAAAGCAAATGTCAATCTTTGAAAAAGAAAACCACCACAAAACGTCAAAAAAGATGCCATTTATACTTCGAATTTGAATTAAAAATCTAAATTTTGTTTTTGTTTAAACCATTGATGACATGTTCTTACATGCCTTTCTCACTTAATGTTACAAAAATGCCTGAATAGCGTTAATCATTTGCTGCAGTTCATGTTTAAAGAAAAACATCAAATTTATCTCCAAACTATTAAGCATATAACCATTTATAGATGTATTTTACAACTGAAGCTATTTTGTTCGGTGTAAAACCGGTTGAATGTTCAATATGATGTATTCTTCGTCAATTCCAAATACAGAATAAAATGTGAGGTAATTTGAATATCACACATGATTACTCAAGCTTGTTCCATTATCTGATGCAAGACTAGGTGGCAGTCCTCAACTTTTTCATATAAAGGATTCCTTTAGATGCGTTCTAAAAAAAGCAGTAGTCTTATATGTCTCTTAACGATCAGTTACTAATTGTCAGAATGTACAGCGCATCTGAAAGTTACTCAACATTCAAATACAGGAACGGAATCAATGTAAATGGATGGTTTTAGCTCGGAACAAATAACAGAATTGATTTTAAACACATTTTCGTTAATGATCAGAGGCAGATAAAACTAGCCCATTTCAAAACTTGTTCACTCAAATAACACGCATCTTTCTCCAATACATCTGAGGGTCCCTAGCCAATGTAATCTTGTCTTGTACATAGTGATATATCTCAGGTTGACATTGGACTATTGAAAAGTAAACTATCTGTAATAGCTATGGATCTGACGATTCTATTGAATCAATACCTCATCTGAGTCTGACTTGACAAGTTGATATAGTCTGGCACTCGATGTCAGATTGTTGTTCGTACCAGACTGTGGATGACAGCCTACGGATTTGATGAATGTCTGAATATATGAAACGGATATAAGTCTCAATATATATAATAAATCTACAGGAAGACAGTGTCTATGTTGCCCACTGTATTCAATAGATGCCAGACAGACCATGGTTGCTGTGTCATTCACAGATGCACATGAGTCAAATCGATATCAGATTACCAAATTACCAGTAATGTTTATAGACTTTGAGATATTTTGGTTTAAACATATTTTATTTCATGAAGAATTGGATTGGTAAAAAAGCTATGAGCTTATATGAATACCGCTCCAATTGAGATATTATGATCATCAATTGGCTAAGTGGACGTGAAGAGAAACAATAGTGACGTGTGCAAGCGGAGATTCAATGGAAAGTGGTCGAATCATATGCATTGATAAATGCATGAACTGAGTACTTTGTACATACGTTATCATGCAATGTTTAATTAAGGCAACTTATGATCGACAGATAAATTTGCCTTTAAAATTGCCAATGCTATAAGATTAGCTTCAATCGAAAATATTGACATTTCATTACATTTCATCCACTTCGCACTTAGACCACCTAACTGTGCAAAAGGGTACCTGGAATTCGTGTGTAACGCTTAAGGCAGCTCCGAAAGTATATACAACCATATACATTTATCTCATTTGTCCCATGCACCCTTGTACATTTATAAATCAAACCATGGCCTAAATAATGCATATATGCTGAATATAGGGAACGATGTGTTCCTTACATGATCTCATGACCCCTTACTTGATTGCCTGCTGACCGTAGGTGAGTGACAATTTACTGATACACATGTCCATTTTAATTTATCCTTTCATTTACGGAGTATAGGGAATAGTTAAGCATGACATCACTAACAATTTGCACCGTGTAAAACATCACAGATCTATTCGTGTCAGATAAAGTATTCATCAATTTAATAAAATAGTGAAAGAAATAATCATTTTAGACTACTACTCAATATTTCAATATTATCCCGTGTACATCACTTATTATTATGTTAGCCAGTAATTCTCAGAGGAATGGATAGAAAGTTGGATGTTATTTGTATTAACACGTTTTATCTGCCTGTTGTCAGTATTGGGTAGCTGTCGGAAAACATTTCTGTAATTTGATCCACGCTAGAACCATTTATTTACTTTAATTTCGCTTTTATGTTCGTATATTTCAGTTACAAGAAGATATAATTTGCACTGATTACATTCTCACAGTCTGTGACACATAATTTCAAAGATTAATGTGATCTTCGCCAATGTAATGTAAATATTTTCGATTTAAGGTTATCTTTTAGCATTGTTTTAATGTGTAATCAGGGGATTTATTCATAAACAAGACAATTTGCAACTCGATACATGTCAGTTCAGTTGCAAATAACATAAAAAGGCTGACGTGAAGGCAACACGTTACTTTGCAATACTAGCTTGTGCATCTTAAACATTACACAATGATAGAAAAACTCCATCGATTACATTACTATTTGTTTACTGCTTTAAAAATTACATCCTCAGAAAAAGGTTGGAAACAATTTTAATTCAGTGCATTTTACAACTTTGGAATATGCTTATGTTTTTGTTGTCCATGTATATCCATTCCTACTGCACAGATAAGTTTTTAAAAAATGAAAATCAAATGTTTTTTCTGTTTTTTAATCCTATTTTATTTGATTGATTCTTTTCTATATCCAGCTTTTTCCTTCTACTGGAGCAGCGATCAAATAAGCCTAATTTGTATTTGAAAAATAAGTCAGTGGTAACAGGAGTCATATTTAAACTGTTTTCTCTGTAATTAGAAAATAATGTATTGAACATTTATATAAAAATCGGGTGCTATTGCTTTATTAATAAGTATCCAAAGACTCATGAATTTGTAGTTTTTTGTAGATTTTTCTTGTGCAGATGTTTCTGTATTGGATGCTCTGGATGCATAACACATATAACAGGAGAACTATTTTTTTTTAATTTAGTCAAACAGAATTCTGTTATCCATAGTTAAATCTGAAATATTGTAAACCTTTAAGGTTTGAAGTGTACCATTATTATGTAATATCAACACAGATTGAAACTTTTGGTTTTGTTAAATAAAACAGCTTGAACTTCATCTACATGATGGTGAACTACATTAAGGGAAGACAGGACATCAATATCAATAGATGAACTCAGTAGGTTGGAAATGATGAAAATGATGTTTTAGAGATATCCAAGGATGATCATGGGGCAGTGTAAGTACAGCATTTTAAAATTCATTAAGAACAAGCTGCTTTGGTTAAATTCCATGAGTATATTCAATAAAAACACATACAGGGGTGATTATAGATATCACATATCAGAACACGTAATTATGTGCACTTACCAGTTGCTGTACATGGTTCCCGTATTGAGACTCTCAAAACCTACAGCTATCATGATACAAAAATGACAAGAATAATGTCTAAATGATATCCAGTTATATTTATTTATATTTATCATATATTATATTTGAATTAAATTTGTATTATACCTTAACTTTTACATTTACATGTACAATCAGTCATCTACCGTTATGATGTTACACACTGCCATGTGTCTCCTCTTATATGATGCTTATTCACAACAGGGGGCACACAAACCATTCTTTTGATTTCTCTTCATTAATGCTAGGAAGCTCAATTTCATGTTCATGTGGTTGGGGGTTTAGAATTTTAATTTTCAAACACGTCTACTGTTTTGTTCGTAGCACGAAGAATAAGTGAATTGTGTTATTCTGTCTCCTTCAGTAACCAGACATATGCCTCTCACTCAAGCTATCCTTGCTTATGGAAAGCTGATCATGTGTGAAAAATTAGCCAGTTTAAACTGCTTCATAGAGGCTTCAGGAACATATGTTTTTTTAAAGAGAAAATTCTCCAAAAACCAAGACAGCAATAGAGCAAACGAACAACAATACAAGACAGAATGACAAAGAAACACAGGTTATACTTTCACTGGATGTGAATATGTAGCTTTTGTCATCCTTTCATATCAGCTGTTCTGAGTTCAACCAATATAGATAAAAATGCATTAATTATGTCTTACTTAACTGCTAATATGTCATGCGTTTTGGACCTGTTTGCTGTTTTTTTTAACAAAAGTATTTGGGAGTGATTTTAACCAGTTTTAAGATTTTCTACATATATTATTCAGGAATATCGTGCAATAAATCCAAAACGTTCTTCGAAACACATTAAAAACATATTCAAGCAGCATGTTCAATGTACAATATGTTTCATATCACAAAATGACACTTTTGCAATTCACTCACCTGCTGTTCTGTATTAGACACACACGTTTCTTTCAGTGACTTCCGGAAATTGAAACCATAAAAAGCAAATGTCAATCTTCGAAATAGAAAACCACCACAATACGTCAAAAAAGATGCCATTTATACTTCGAATTTGAATTTAAAATCTAAATTTTGTTTTTGTTTAAACCATTGATGACATGTTCTTACATGCCTTTCTCACTTAATGTTACAAAAATGCCTGAATAGCGTTAATCATTTGCTGCAGTTCATGTTTAAAGAAAAACATCAAATTTATCTCCAAACTATTTAGCATATAACCATTTATGGATGTTTTTTTCAACTGAAGCTAATTTTTTCGGTGTAAAAGCGGTTGAATGTTCAATATGATGTATTCTTAGTCAATTCCAAATACAGCATGAAATGTGAGGTAATTTGAATATCACACATGTTTCCATTGGGTGACAATCTTTGAATTTTTAATGGACTTACTGATATTTAAAAAAGAAAAATACATGGACATGAATATGGCATGCTTGGGTGACCAATTTGGATTTTTTACCAAAATATACAACAACATTGCCAGCATCACAATTTAAGGTAAATTTACACAAGTGTTATTATGATAAATGAGGTCTGTGACATGGGGTTAGACACCTTATTTGCAAATGTAGCTCTATTAGTTTTGAAGATATGACATTTTTTAGTATTTTTGGGCTTGAAATGGCGACCATCTTGGATTTCGTCAAATTTAGTGCACTAGCACCTATCAGATCTTGCTAGATTTTTAATCCTGGCTTGTAGACATTATTTCCATTATTTTCGTTGGAATTTACATGTAGCATTCTGTATTTTTTACTATATCCACAACACAATATACTTAGTTAGCCTACAATGCTTAAATCACACCTGCTTAAATCACACTTCACGTGATGTGACATTTGTAAATATAATTAGCAAGAAAATGTCAAAAGTTACAAAATTCAACGATAACCAATCATCTGTTTTATATTCTACGTTTTGTTATAAGTGTTATAATATTCTATCTTGTGATAGCCCTGTTGGTCGTACAGATATCAAAGTTTCTCAATTTTGCTCTAGGACATATTTAATCATTTTGAAACCGCGAACATGGACTCACAATATTGGGTCTCACAGAAGGGTCTCACTATGTAATGCATGACTGCACTTGACAATTCAAATGTTGTTCAAACAGAATTGCATTTTGATGTGTTCTAAAACAAGAAGTAGTTACTAATTGTCAGAATGCACAGTGCTACTGACATTTACTTAACATTCAAATACAGGAACGGAATCAATGTAAATGAATTGTTTTAGCTTGGAACAGAAATGATTTCAAACAAATATCTGTTAACGATCAGAGGCAGATAGAATCCGCTCATTTCAAAACTTGGTCACTAAAATAACACACAGCTTCCTCCAATACCGTGTAATAATCTTGTCTTGTACACAGTGATATATTTCAGGTTGACACTGGGATATTGAAAAGTAATCTATCTGTAATAGTTCTGGATCTGACTATTCTATTGAATCAATACCTCATCTGAGTCTGACTTGACAAGTTGATACAGTCTATCACTCGATGTCAGATTGTTGTTTGTACCAGACTGTGGATGACAGCCTACGGATTTGATGAATGTCTGAATATATGAAACGGATATAAGTCTCAATATATATAATAAATCTACAGGAAGACAGTGTCTATGTGGACCTCTGTATTCAATAGATCCCAGACAGACCATGGTTGCTGTGTCATTCACAGATGCACATGAGTCAAATCGATATCAGACTACCAAATCACCAGTTATGTTTATAGACTTTGAGATATTTTCTGATGATATTATGATCATCAATTGGCTAAGTGGACGTGAAAAGAAACAATAGTGACATGTGCAAGCGGAGATTCAATGGAAACTGGTCGAATTATGAGTACTTGGTACATATTGAGATTGTACATACGTTATCATGCACTGTTTAATTAAGGAAATATAGGACCCAGAAAACGAACTCGCTTATGGTAACATTTTGCGACAGCAACTTATTGTAGTGAATAAGTCTAAAAATATATGGATTACGTTGTTTGGGGCATAGGCTTATCCATAAATAGCGGTAAATTTGCCATAACGCCAACAGTCATTTTACGACATGCCGCATAACGTTATCCTCACCTATATTCGCGGTAAATATGTTACTGTGTGCGTTATTGGACTTACATATGTATCTCAAGTTACTGGTGAATTTAAATCGCCTGGTATAATCAACTGATAGTTATTATTTCACCATGCACACTTAGATTGATAGCATGGTCGATAATGATTACATGGTAGGCCGTCAAAGTTACACTTGAAACCATCAAACTTGCCGTGACGTCAGGTTTTTATGTTTATGGTGATAATTTAAAAAATTACGTCAACGTGATGAAAAACTTCCGGGGACCCCCTATTTTAATTTCTGAATTCGCTTGTTCATTCAAATTTGCACAATATATTTCATTTTTAGCAATATATAAAATATGTATGTCAGTGAGAAATCCTGTTGAATATGCGAAAAACGATGGGGAAAATGCCATTTTAAATTTAAAAGTACTTAATTTAATTTTGTTTCTCTTTCCAGTGTCATTAATTTTCTTGCTTTAGACTTGCTCTACATCCCCTTATGTAATTGAAATGTATTTGAAATGAGTTTGAGCTTATTCTTTGAAAGCGAGCGCTTTATTTAAATACATCAAATCAGTCAAAATTGGGTAACTTGCCGACGGGAGTATTATTTTAATGACGATAAGTCTTTAAATCGTTCGGTGACAATTGTCAATGCTATAAGATTACTTTAAATCGAAATTATTTACATTATATTACATATCATCCACTTTGGACTCACTCCACCTAACTGTGCAAAAGGGTACCTGAAATCCGAGTGTACCGCTTATAACAGCTCCGAAAGTACAACCATGTACAATTATCCCATTTGTCCCATGCAAACCTTGTACATTTATAAATGACATCAAACCATGGCCTAAATAATGCATATATGCTGAATATAGGGTTCCTTACATGATCCCATGACCCCTTACTTGATTGCCTGCTGACTGTAGGTGAGTGACAATTTACTGATACACATGTCCATTTTTATTTATCCTTACATTTACGGAGTATAGGGAATAGTTTAGCATGACATCACTAACAATTTGCACCGTGTAAAACATCACAGATCTATTCGTGTCAGATAAAGAATCCATCGATCCAATAAACTAGTGAAAGACAGAATCATTACAGATAGATTACTATTCAATAGTTCAATATTACCCTGTGTACATCACTTATTATTATATTAGCCAGTTATCCTCAGAGGAATGGATAGAAAGATGTATGTTATTTGATTAACACGTTTTATCTGCCTGTTTTGGGTAGTATTGGGTAGCTGTCGGAAAACAGTTCTGTAATTTGGCCCACGCTAGAACCATTTATTTACTTTAGTTTCGCTTTTATGTTCGTATATTTCAGTTACAAGAAGATATAATTTGCACTGATTACATTCTCACAGTCTGTGACACATAATTTTTAAGATTAATGTGATATTCGCCAATGTAATGTTACTATTTTCGATTTAAGGTAATCTTATAGCATTGATTCACTGTGAAATGAGGGGATTTATTCATAAACAAGACAATTTGCAACTTGATACAAGTCAGTTCAGTTGCGAATAACAGAAAAAGGCTTGCTTGAAGGCAACACATCAAGTTTCGTTGCAATACTAGCTTGTGCACCTTAAACATAACACAATGTTAAAAACACTCAATAGAGTCCATTACTATATTTTACTGCTTTAATAATTACATCCTCAGTAGAAGGTTGTAAACGATATTTATTCAGTGCATTTTACAGCTTTGGACTATGCTAATGTATGTCCATGTATATCCATTCCCACTGCACAGTTGAGTTTTTAAAAAATGAAAATCAAATAAGAATAATAATGAATAGTATTTTTATAGCGCTGAACTCTCCATGTTGTGGACACTGCAATGATGGTAAACACACAAATGGACAATTTTGAGTCAGTTCATTTAGGTGAAAAAACCTGAGTATACAAATATGTCTTCCGGTAGTTTTTGAATTGGTACACCACGCAAAACATCAGGTAGGGAGTTCCAAATAGAATGTGCTGTGAACATAAATGAACCCTCTCCCATGGTAAGATAATGTTGGCTACATATATTGAAATGTGATTACCTTTGAGTTAAGACCACCTGCCTCAACACCTACATTGTAAACTGTCTTATGTTAAGTGTGAGCAAGCATACTGATCATGAACTGCGAAACGTCGTGTATCTGCACAATATAAAATATGTTATACAGAAAATATTGTTTCCTTAAATAGCAAGTAGTCTAATATCGCAATTATGCTTTTGAGTGCTGTAGTTTACCCAATATACATGTGATATATATATATATATATACAATTTTCCGCCATTATGAGCCAATACACCTACAGATAATACTTCAGATAATGTAAATATGAGAAAATTTAACACCACATTAGGTCATCATATGTAATTTTATTAAATTAGCCTTTGATATCATGTGTTGTTTATATGCCCCTTTCAAAAATCTTGTTCCAAAAGTTAGGTTGTCGGGCTATAGCGCTGTATGACTGTGAAGGTGTATTGCGGAAAGTGTAGGTGTATTTACAAAAGAGGAGGAGTATTGAGAAATGTATCTAAGTGTATTGGGTAAAGTATAAGCATATTGGGAAAGAATGAAAAAGGTATGAGTGTATGGTCTGACACATCCACTGAAAGAACAAATGTATCCCATGGCACCGAGCTAAAGTGGGGTGTACCACTCAATAACAACCCCCCCCCCCCCCCCCCCCCCCCCCCCCCCCTCCCTCGCAATCACTCGTACCTCGGTTGTTATTCTTATATTACGCATTATATTAATGTAATAAACATTTACGAACAACACTCGTTTGACCTATTTATTAGGAGTAACATAATTCATTAAAAGTATAATAATAGTATAAACAGAGTGATTAATATCATTCAAGGTTTTCTTCTATGCACTTGGGCATAGGTCATATTGAAAATCTGTGCTATTTTGCTACAAATAGGGAGTTAGGTATAACTAAGGGTCTTGCTAATTAGCATAAGTCCTTCGAATATGTCTGATGTAAATGACACAAATGAACAATGTTGGTATTCGTCTCTGATTTGGTCCTCTTTATTTATCAGCATGTTTATGATCAACTGTTTTCACAAAATCAAATTGCATTTTTGAGGAAAACACATTAAACGAGAAAACGTTTATCCTACGTTTATTTTATCAATATGATATGTCATTGGCAAATGTCTCTTTTACAACGGCGTCGCTGATTGACTATATGTTGCTTACCTTCATCATGACCAGCGCACAGGATTACACCATGCAGCACATCATTACTGAACCTAGGTTTTGAAGTTGGAGTATTTGACGTCGCAATATTATTAACTCACAGGCTGTGACAGGGTTAATAGTTCTCTGCAGTAAAACATGATTTAAAAACATATCACTCGTGTGAAATACAAGTTGAGAATAAATTTGATTCACAAAAACTTTTATTTTATAAAATTCATATATGTACATGTAGACGTTAATGTCAAGTCTTGGATTTTGATAACTGCAAAAGCCCATAAAATAACGTGGCATCGCTTTAAAGGAAGTGTTTCCTTTGAGAATACAGATGAAAACTCATGACATAAACAGTTAATATCGTGTAACAAATTCAAAGATTGCTTACCCAATAAGAACTCTTGTTGTGTATATTGACTCGCGTGACAAGGTGTTTGAAGTCAAGTCGATGTTTACTCATGAAATAAGATGTGTTTACAGTTTCACTCAGAGAAATAGGACAAAAAAATGTGCTGATTGTGAAGGTCACGCTAAACTGATAAAATCGTTATATCTAACTAGACATTCCAAATCAAACATTACATTTATTTTACATAATTACATTTGCCGGACCTCTTAAACACAGTGTCTATTTATCTCACAAATGTGGCCAATGTGACTTCGATACCAGTATTCGTCCGTTATTAGTCCAAAACCACTGATCAAATACGAATGGATACAATAGAGTTGTGAGTTGTTGCCTTAGTATTCGTTGATCAATAATGTGAAAATCTCAGCCATTATGAATACTAAACATGTTTATAAAAAGGTGATTAAACTTTTTTATATGTTTTACCGATAGATTTTCAAAATGTTATTTTTGATAACATTCGCTGCCTTAAATTTAATTTGAGAGAATGGTGATTAGCATACCAACTCAAAGCTATTCGTGATGAGATCAAATATAAAGCACATAGCTTAAAACATCCCCCTTCCAGTAATACTGCCAATTACATTAATTTGTCTCACCAAATCCCTAGGTGCCTCCTATACCAGGATGTGTATGTGAATGGTCAATGTAAAACCTTTGATGTATCAAAAGTGTCAAGTGTAAAGTCCCGAGCTTGCAGTTAAATTTATTAAATTTGTCTTTTGTCTGTCGTGATATTCATTTGGACTTCGTAAGTATTTTCCGAAAATATCCTTTGAAGTGTAAACCACTTGATTTCTCTAACATAAATCAGAATTGACCACAGTTTATGGTTAACAAAGCCAATTGAATTAAACAGGAGGCAAGAATATCCCCTTAATATATTTGCAATTTGCAATCTGTCACCGCCTGAAATTGTCCGTGGGGAATAAAATCGAGATTTACACGCAAATCCAGATAATTAAGACCCTATGTATAGAGAGAAAAAAAATGTAAGTTGAAGGGACGACGGCCTGTGCTATAAGCCCATCTGGCATTTTCGGTTTTATGGATTAAAATGGCATTGCCAGACACCAAAAATATGACCTGTTTTTAAATGACCGGGCGAAATATACTTAGTAATATTCAATGCTGAAAGGTTACATCTGTCGCTTAAATATTACACCCCCCCCCCCCCCCCCCCCCCCCCCCCCCACGATGCAAGGTAATTTGAATATCACAAATGATTACTCAAGCTTGTTCCATTATCTGATGCAAGTCTAGGTAATCCTTCACCTTTTCATATAAACGATTCCTTTTGAATTTTTTGTATGATATGAATATTCTGTAATTGTGATTGATATGATCATTTTAAAACGTTGGAATTTACATGTAGCATTCTGTATTTTTTTTTAAATATATCCGCAACACATTATACTTAGTTAGCCTATAAGCCTAAACAGGTATTCACATTCACACCTCACGTGATGTAACATTTGTAAATGTAATTAGCAAGAAAATGTCAAATGTTACAAAAATCTTCTGTCTCATATACTATGTTTTGTTATAGGTGTTCTAATATTCTATCTTGTGATAGCGCCGTGTTGATCGTTCAGATATCAAAGTCTCTCAATTTTGCTCTAGGACACATTTAATCATTTCGAAATCGCGAACTGGACTCGCAACATTGAGTCTCACAGCAGGGTCTCACTATGTAATAAATGACTGCACTTGACAATTCAAATGTTGTTCAAACAGAATTGCATTTAGATGTGTTCTAAAACAAGCAGTAGTCTTATTTATCTCTGAAAGATCAGTTACTAATTGTCAGAATGTACAGTGCATCTGAAATTTACTCAACATTCAAATACAGGAACGGAATCAATGTAATTGGATGGTTTTAGCTCGGAACAAATAACAGAATTGATTTCAAACAAATTTTCGTTAATGATCAGAGGCAGTTAAAACTAGCCCATTTCAAAACTTGTTCACTCAAATAAAACGCATCTTTCTCCAATACATCTGAGGGTCCCTAGCCAATGTAATCTTGTCTTGTACACAGTGATATATCTCAGGTTGACATTGGACTATTGAAAAGTAATCTATCTGTAATAGCTATGGATCTGTCTATTCTATTGAATCAATACCTCATCTGAGTCTGACTTGACAAGTTGATACAGTCTGGCACTCGATGTCAGATTGTTGTTTGTACCAGACTGTGGACGACAGCCTACGGATTTGATGAATGTCTGAATATATGAAACGGATATAAGTCTCAATATATATAATAAATCTACAGGAAGACAGTGTCTATGTTGCCCACTGTATTCAATAGATGCCAGACAGACCATGGTTGCTGTGTCATTCACAGATGCACATGAGTCAAATCGATATCAGATTACCAAATTACCAGTTATGTTTATAGACTTTGAGATATTTTGGTTTAAACATATTTTATTTCATGAAGAATTGGATTGGTAAACAAGCTATGAGCTTATATGAATACCGCTCCAATTGAGATATTATGATCATCAATTGGCTAAGTGGACGTGAAGAGAAAAAATTGAGACATGTGAAAGGGAAGATTCAATGGAAAGTTGTCGAATCATATGCATTGATAAATGCATGAACTGAGTACTTTGTACATACGTGATCATGCAATGTTTAATTAAGGCAACTTATGATCAAAAGATAAATTTGACTTTAAAATTGCCAATGCTATAAGATTAGCTTCAATCGAAAATATTGACATTTCATCCACTTCGCACTTAGACCACCTAACTGTGCAAAAGGGTACCTGAAATACGTGTGTAACGCTTAAGGCAGCTTGAGAAAGCATGATCATCATGAACTCCGAAACGTCGTATATCTGCACAATAATATGTTATCCAGAAAATATTGTTTCCTTGAATAGCAAGTAGTCTAATATCGCAATTATGCTTTTGAGTGCTGTAGTTTACCAAATATACATGTGATAGTTATATATATGTATATATATATAATTTTCCGCGCGTATGAGACTTTGATATCGTGTGTTGTTTAAATGCTACTTGAAAGAATCGTTTTCCAAAAGTTTGGTTATCGGGCTATAGCGCTGTATGACTGTATGACTGTGAAGGTGTATTGCGGAAAGTGTAGGTGTATGTACAAAAGAGGAGGAGTATTGAGAAATGTATGTAAGTGTATCGGGTAAAGTACAAAATGTATAGGCATATTGGTAAAGTATGAAAAAGGTATGAGTGTATGGTCTGACACAACCACTGAAAGAACAAATGGCACCGAGCTAAAGTGGGGTGTACCACTCAATAACCCCCCCCCCCCCCCCCCCCCCCCCCCCTCGCAATCACTCGTACCGCGGTTATTATTCTTAAATTTCGCATAATATTTATGTAATAAACATTTACGAACATAACTCGTTTGACCTATTTATCAGGAGTAACATAATTCATTAAAAGTATTATATTCAAATGGGTCATTCTGACCACTAACACTAGTGACATTTTTAAAAAATATATATTAGACTCATAAAGCTTCATTTAAAAGGAAAGAATAAAAATAGGAAGCTTTAATGCACAGCTTTACAAACGTCATTTTCGGTTTTAAAAATATTATATAAATAATATATACAAGATTTGCTTTGAAAAATGAGCTAAATAAAACACACAGTGATTGACGTCATAGTAAGACGTGCCTTCACTCTTGGGTTGTCAAGGAAACAGAGTGATTAATATCATGCAAGGTTTTCTTCTATGCACTTGGGCATAGGTCATATTGAAAATCTGTGTTATTTTGCTACAAATAGGGAGTTAGGTATAATTAAGGATCTTGCTAATTAGCATAAGTCCTTCGAATATGTCTGATGTAAATGACACAAATGAAAAATTTTGGCATTCGTCTCTGATTTGATCTTCTTTATTTATCAACATGTTTATGATCAATTGTTTTCACAAAATCAAATTGCATTTTTGAGGAAAACACATTTAACGAGAAAACGTTTATCCTACGTTTATTTCATCATTATGATATGTCATTGGCAAATGTCTCTTTTACAACGGCGTCGCTGATTGACTATATGTTGCGTACCTTCATCATGACCAGCTCACAGGAGTACACCATGCAGCATCATTACTGAACCTAGGTTTTGAAGTGATTATGTTTGATATCGCGATGTTATTAACTCACAGGCTGTGACAGGGTTGATAGTCCTCTGCAGTAAAACATGTTTTAAAAACATTTCACTCGTGTGAAATACAAGTTGAAAATACATTTGATTCATAACTCACAAAACTCGGGAAAAACACAATTATTTTATAAAATTCATATGAAAACTCATGTACATGCAGACGTTAATGTCAAGTCTTGGATTTTGTATATCTGCAAAATCCCATTAAATAACGGGGCATCGCTTTAAATGAAACTGTTCCTTTTAGAAGACAGATGAAAACTAATGACATAAACAGTTAATATCGTGTAACAAATTCAAAGATTGCCTACCTAATAAGAAATCTTCTTGTGTATATTAACTAGAGTGACAAGGTGATTAAAGTCAAGTCAATGTTTACTCATGAAATAAGAAGTGTTTACAGTTTCACTCAGG
This sequence comes from Gibbula magus, assembly GCA_936450465.1. Taxonomy (NCBI): domain Eukaryota; kingdom Metazoa; phylum Mollusca; class Gastropoda; order Trochida; family Trochidae; genus Gibbula; species Gibbula magus. The sequence goes on along the minus strand of OW388306.1, from coordinate 40,009,548 downwards.
GAAATAGGACAAACAAATGTGCTGATTGTGAAGGTCACACTAATCTGATAAAATCGTTATATCTAACTAGACATTCCTAAATCAAACATTACAAACGAGTAATTACATTTGCCGGACCTCTTAAACACCCTGTCTGTTTATCTCACAAATGTGGCCAATGTGACTTCGATACCAGTATTTGTCATTTATTAGACCAAAACCACTGATAAAATACAAATGGATACAATATAGTTGTTTCCTTTATATTCGTTGATCAATAATGTGAAAATCACAGCCATTATGAATACTTAACATGTTTATCAAAACGTAATTAAACTTTTTTTATATGTTTTACCGATAGATTGTCAAAATGTTATTCGCAACCCGCCTGAAATGTTTTTGGTTGGGAAAAAAATCGAGAATAAAACGCAAATTCAGATATTTAAGATCAAATATAGAGAGAAAACATTGGTACGTATGCTGTTGGTGTCACATTGAGTCAAACATTAAAAATACTGATATTTGATCGAGAAGTACTGAGTGATGCTGAAAAATTATCAATTTAAACCTAGTTCATTCAGTATAGTTACAATTTATTAAATGATGAAAGTTGTGACCTATGGTCGAAAACCAAACAATGGCGCGGGCCATTTCGGCAAACGTAATTTACCTATAACAGACAATAAGGCAGATATGGGCTGGTAATGTATATAATTTGTCACATAACTACTGTGCATATACATGTATATAGGACGTATAAGTTCGGTTCCAGTACATATACAAGCTTTTTGCTCGATTTTCATGGGAAACAAGTAGTATATCATATATTTAGCAATGGCGTATGGATATAAGTCAAGAGAAAGTATTTAAATTGAATTTGTTTAATAGATTAACTTAATCACAACGAATCCTTCGAAAAGTAGTGTGTATTTATTATGTTTCCTAGCCATCTTTGATGTTTCAACTTCTCTCTTATTTTTTGTAGCAATCGTGTATCTCCTTCAAAGGCTTCGATGATTTTATCATTTTTTATAACTCGCGTTTTCTGTTAAAATTATTCAGAAAAGAAGGCTGGTAATGCCCTTCACAGGCATAGAGGAGAATTTTTACACACATTCTATTGAAATATTTTAATTTTTTTCTATTTCATATTTGAAATATTCAAAAGTCATGCAGTTCAGCAACACTGGATGAAGAAGTGGTGTAGTGGTTAGTGTGTTGGCCTCTCACACCAAAGACCCGGGTGAAGACACACATTATTTAGGCCACAAAAAAATAATTGTTTCTGGTTTCCGCCCGCATCAGTTTCAGGTCTTTTTTTCCTACGTTTAAACAAAAGTAAGGGGCAGATAACTAAAAAAAATTAGCCTCAGAGAACATTGGACATAGAAAATGTCAGTCGTTTCTGTTGAGATGTAGTGTAGGGGTGAGGTTATTGACTATTTGAATAGTAACACGTATTTAAGATGGTTTGTGCTTTATTTATATAAATAATTGTATAAATTGTGTTTGTTTATCTCTTCATTCAAAAACCAAATGTCGTAAAACAAAATAAAATATCGCATCGCATCGCATAGCATCGCATCGCATCGCATCATTTTTGTCAGCCTGTAAAAAAAAGAAACATTATTGTTTTTATTTTTTAGGCCTTATGTCCTGGGTTTCATACCAAACTATGTTGTGTCCCAGCTGTTGAAATGGGTACCTGTCCCAGCTGTTGAAATGGGTACCTCGACACGGGAAGTAAGGAAAGCGGCACCGAAGTATACCAAAAGAAATATGACAATCGCAAAAATCAGTTTTCTTGAAAATGAGGTATTTTCTATAATCAAAATGAAAACATTTAAATATTCATGTCACCCATGAAATGAAAACAAACGACAAAACGCACTTTAGTCGATAAACATTGTCAAAAAGTAGTAAGAATGAAAAACATACTGTGAAGTCGAGAATCACAAAATATGCATAAAATCATTTGAAATAACACCATAATATTGTGTGGAAAATTAATTGTGATCTATTTTAGTGTCCCAGCTTCCGAAAACACTTCGATTTTTTACCCCATGCGACTTTGCCTTATAACTGGAACAATTTGTTACGATGAATATTGTATTGTAAAGAAATTAACAATGTTTGAATTTTTTTTTAGGTATAAACATTTATTTTTACCATGAATGTCTTTGCTTTTCTTCAGGATTATTTTGAAGACGTTGTCAACTGTCTTTTGGACAGTAGTATACAATTCCTTTAGGGTATTTATGTACTCGATGTACTGCTGGATATAAGGCGTTAAAATACTCATTTATTGTCAATCAATCGATTCAAATATCTGGCTTAATCCAGATATACTATGAAATTTATGTATTTTCATAACTTCAGTAAAGATTATTGAAAATGCAACTTGTATACATTATTATATAGTTATAAAATGGTCGAATTAAATTCGGACCCTGTACTTTATAATATAAACTGTTATATATAATTTGTTTTCTGCATGACAGTCAACCATTAGTATACTCGGTTGTTCATTAATATCTAATGAGTATCACTTACTTTTTAAAATCACAACATACCATGTACAATACTTCTAAAGCACTTACTACAGTCAAAATCCACTCAACTGTGCTCGGGTTGTCTATCATATAGATCCATTTGCAGATTACCTACAATATAGTTCGCATATGCTAATCAATGAACATTATATCACACCAGCAGACTGGTCATCTCCGTGTCGGACAATTTGCTCACCAAAAGCTTGTGAAGCTATTGGGACTGTAGAGCACAGATGGTTACCATTGCAAATGACTTGCTCTGTTAAAAGCACCCGACATTGTTACTCCAGCCTCAAAGTTTAAAAGGTTACTGTATGGCAAACAAAACGTGGTAATTGCGGAAATTGGGATATTGGCTGATTGCATGCTGAACAGTTTGCAAGGACTGTAAATGTGCTCGTTGAACACCTTGGTACCGAAAACATTCGAAATGACGTCATAACGTCGAATCAACATCAGCAAAGACAGGGATTTTGCATCAAACAACTTCATGGGAGTGTTTGCATTGGGCTTTCATCATCTGAACAGGTATGTGGTTATGTTCCCAGAACCAGACTCTGGCACAGAATAATGCTATCCAGAAGTTCTACACTAGTATTGAAAATTCCAGTCACGTACCTACATGTGTTTTCTCTCATTAGCACATGTGGATAAATTACATTATGATAAATGAACTTAGCTAATTATCCTATGTTAACTAAATTCTAGCTGCTCTTACTTCGGGTATTGTATTCAATCCCCACATCGGTCCCCTCGAGTCCAATCTTCCAACGTAGCCTCTGTTACAATGGGGCCTTATTTCTCTATTCTCGAAAAATTCTGAAGTAGCCAAACCTCAATTGTAACATAGATAGCGTCCGTATTCCGTAAAGCTAACAGAGAACCAGACTATACATCCTCTCTGTATATTTGATTCAATATCTGCAAAGCATCTATTTAAATGACATCTACCCAGTTATGATACCTGTTTTCTATCCGTTATGATTCTCATGTCATCCATAGGGCTGTGGGTTTTTCATGGAAAAGACCTCCAGTCTGATAGCAATATTCTAAACAGTAGTAATCGACATTTGCTAGCGTGGAATTTGATGCCTTTCTGACGAGGTCGAACAATTATATATGTGTTTATCAAGAAGAGAAGTGTATGTGTGTGTGTTTGTGAGGGGGAATGTTTTAATTTAAAGCGTAATGTTATCCCTTCGAATTCAATTTAGTTTAGAGCTGTTATGATTCTTTTATATATCGCTTATTTTCGAAAAATATTGGTTATCTCTTAAATATTCAAAATCTATGAACATTATTTCAATAAAAAGTTGTTTAAATGACATGTTTTTATCATATAATATATTGAACACATATAAATGTTAATTTAAGCTAAAAATGTATTTACGATTTCCTTTAAAGGTTAAGGTTACACAAAAAAGAAACTACTTTTGTGTACATATAAAGCCAAAATTTATATCCTATATAGTACATAAACAAATGAAGTACTTGTTATTTTTCATAAAAATATTATCTTAAATGTGATTTTGACAAATAAAAATTCCACGTTTGAAAACGTTCCATTTCAAACGAAAACGACCCATGACTTATCTGCCCTTGATTTATGACGTCATCGATGACCGTAGCAACAGAGACTCATTAGCAACCAATCACCATCGAGTACCTGCTCAGGTAATTGGAAGATCAAAGGGATAGATCAAAGCAGCGTTCCTGACAATTGAAGATGGTATTTTGTTGCATACCAAAATGCAAGAACAGCAGCATGAACAAGCGTGCTAATTTGTTTCGTTTTCCTAGTTCTCCTTCAAGAAAACGGAGATGGACTGTTATTTGTAAACAAATTAAGGAGATAAACCAATCTTCTAGAGTATGCTCGGATCACTTTTCGCCATGTTGTTTTGAACAAAATCCGATTTTAGCCGACTTTCACAAGGCACCTAGACTTAAACCAGACGCCGAGCCGCAACCAAGTCTAGTCGATAGTAGTTCCAAGGGAGAGCACTCGCATTTCAACACGTCGATGTCAACAACAACACTGATCTGTCCGGTAAGTATAATTGAATTACCTGTACAAATACCCGTCCCATGTTTGTTACACGAGTAATGTTCCTACCACTACTGTATAGTAAAGGAATATGTATCTTTCAGGTAAATGATACTTTTGCCACTATTTGTTTTCCTCCTTAATTATCGTAACTACCTTCGAAGTTCGACGCATTTTGTATCATATTCAATCTATCATCGTTATCGAATGATCTACGTTCCAAGGCAATGTTTCTTAATTAATGTTCTGCTAACGTATGCAATGTTGACAAATACCCGTTGAATGGATCATTTTATTTAGGTTTAGGGAACCTAGTTTACATTCGCACTTCTTTTTTTTAACAGGCAGGCCCTATTGTTGTGGTACCCAAAGTTGAAGAGAAAGTGAAACAGGCAGTGACAAAATATTCTGTGGCTACAGACACAAGTCATCTCATTACGGTAATTACTTTTTAAATTACTTTGAGGAAAGATGAAATGATTTATTAATTTTTTAAACATTGGTCAATATGTAAATAACAAGAAAAATATAATCAATTTTTTTTTTTAAAGTTATAATGAACTCACAATATTATCTTAAAAAATTCACATGTGAATTCAATTTAAAAATAATTAATCATGCAAAATATAATATACAATATAAGGTCATTTTGACTTAATGTATGAAAAGGTCAATGTGACCCAAGGCAAGAGAGGGAGGGTCATAATGACCTAGCCAAAATTAAAATGAAGATGAATAAACTTCTCTTTCAACTTTGTTCTCACATGACTTGCAGTTGGAATTACAATTACAAATAAACCAATTTCTATCACACTATTGTTACAATTTGTGTTGTTTTTCATTAAAATATTTCTTAAATACACAGCACAGAAGCAAGTCCTCACAGACTCCCAGCACATCTATGGTATCTGTTGGCACGCAGAAGAGCCTACATGTGTCATGGTGCCATGCGTCCACTCAATGCCAGCCAAACACTTGTGATCAGTCCACACAATATTATGTAATGTATTTTTATCTTGAAAATTATTTGTACTTTGTCAAGTGATCAAATCAAAGCATTATTACCATTCCAATAACAATAACTCCCCAAAAGTTCAATAAACCATCATTAGACATTACTTTCCAGTTGATAAAATTGACACACCTCTCACGTACGGTTCCCTGAATTAATAGTTTAATACTATGTCATTGCAGCTGTCTGATACTGAGCCTCAGGGTGGCGTGATCTCGGATGAGGAGGAGGAATACTATGATGTAGAGGACATGGATGTTGACATGGATGATACCGAGTATCTGCCTCTGAGCAATGACAGTGTCATGTTCGATGATTTTCAGGACAGGTATGTTTATGTGCAGATTCATTTGTAATGTTATTTATGACTTTGAGTGATACATTGGTAGAAGCAACTTCAAGCAAGTAAACTTGTTACAGTACACTTCAAAAAAAGTATTTTGTCAATTTATTGCAATGCCATGAAAATAATATATGACTTTCCTTAAATGCAATATCAATTATTAAATTTCTAATTGAATCTTTATACAACCAAATTAAAATTGCTTTTGAATTTCATGGTAAAAATAAACATTTGAATTAATAGTTTTCTTATTTTTTTCCAGACCCCTGTATGACCATATGGAAGAACAGAAGTTTTTAGTTTTTAAATCAAATTTACTTTCATTGTTCACCTTTTGTAAAATTTGTTTTTCTGTCTGCACTGCACGCATTATCAAAATGTGTGGCAGCATGATCACTGTCCATGTAGGGTGTCATGCAGATGCTCATCATAATTATTTCTGGCATAGTCAACCAGTTCATCACAAACTACCACTTGGCAACCTCGCAATCGCATCATCCATTTTGTTCAGTGGTTTATCTCCTACCAAAGTTTTAAGAAGTTCTTCTTTTCTTAATTTACTTTCAATATCATTATCAACTTTCAAAAAAATTCAGAGAAGTTATTTGTTACCTTGTATTAATCATGTGTGGGAGCGTCGTCAAAGTGCCCTACTGAGGGAGTGTAGAGAGAGGCCTGTGAGACTGGCAGGGGATGCTCGGTGCTGCTCACCTGGACACTCTGGTATGCAAATTAACTGATATTCTATATTTCATTCAAGTGAATCATATTACTTTAACGTAATGATTGTGAATTTTTGTATTTCCTAAAAGTTAGTACTTGTATTATGAAGATCACCGATACTGTATAAGCTGGACTCACATACACTGTACATATCTCTGATTGATTACAGCAAAATATGGAAGTTACACCCTGATGGATGTAGAGAGAAACCAGGTCTTAGACATCCAACTCCTTCAGGTTGGTCAACTCTTACATATACCAGAATATGTTAGTGATTTACAAAAAAAAATAACAATAATTTTTCTTTCAATTTGAGGATTTTTTAGCTTATAAGGCCTGGAAGACCCAATATGGTGTCCGTCTGCTCATCCGTAAAGTTTTTTGGTTTTTAGCTCATCAGGCTGAAAGGCCGGATGAGCTTATGGCATGGCGTCCGGCGTCCGTCCATCTGTTTGTAAACATTTTGCTTTTTCGACATCTTCTCCAGAACTAATAACTATAGACAGCTGAAATTTTATGTACATACTGATTACTCCTTGGCTGAAGAGGATTCTAAATTGTAGATTTGGTGACCCTGTGAGTCACAATGTATTTGGGCCTTTACTTCTTGAAAATTTAGGACTTTATGTTTATGATTTCTCTATGCTTCATTTTTAGTGCAATGAGGTTGCAAACTCAAATGCCATGGAACTGGAAGGACTCAAAAGAGGACTTAATCATCTCACAGAGCATGGTGTTACTGTTGGAAACATCATCACTGATCGTCATTGTCAGGTCAAGGCTTTTATGCGGAAAGAAAAATCAACAATTAATCATTGGTTTGATGCTTGGCATTTAGCTAAAGGTAATCAACATAAAGAAAGCTAAATACTTGTCATCAATCTTTTGATGAACTTCACCTCAATGAGTGTATGATATCCATATCAAACAACTGTAAATATAGAAAGATGAGATACAGAGCCCATGGCTCTATTTTTAGCTCATCAGGCCTTTCAGGCCTGATGGGCTTATGGCATGGCGTCCGGCGTCTGGCCATCCACCCGTAAACTTTTTGCTTTTTCGACTTCTTCTCCAGAACCAATGACTCGACAGAGCTGAAATTTTATGTGTGCAGACTCTTTGGCCAATGGGGATTCTAAATTGTAGATTTCAGGACATTTAATGGGGTCACAGGGTTCACATCCTTGAAAACCTATTTTCAGCTTCTTCTCCAGGATAATAAATCAATGAAATCCTGATGAGCTACAGAGCCCATGGCTCTATTTTTTTAAAACCTGAGACATAGGATACAAGATGAGATCTGATAATCTTAGCATATTTTCCCCTAAAATAACATTGCTATTTACTATGGACTACTATACTATTAGTGGGATATGTGATATTTGATTACTCTTGTATCAAAACTTTTATAAAAAAAAGTATTTTTTTTCAAAATTACAACATTTGTTTAAGGAGTATATAAAAAGCTTCACAAGCTTGGCAAGAAGAAGGGCCTTGAGGTAATTGGACTGTGGTCCCATTCAATCTCAAACCACCTGTACTGGTGTGCTTCGAGCAGTGGAGGAGATGGAGACCTTGTGATGGCCAAGTGGTCATCAATGTTGAATCATATGGCAAACATACACCAGGGCCACAGTGAACTCTTCCCTAATTGTCAGCATGGAGACATTGAAGAGCGGATTTGGATACCCAAAGGTCAGTTCATATAAACTTTCAGCACATCTATGGTTGACATTTGTACAAAGTTTGTATACTGTTTGCGTCATTATGTAACACCCTCTTACAGTAATGTGACACCTCCTTTTTGCTAAGAGCTGTTACTATGACAGCAGGGTACATAAAACTTGTACACCTTGAGACTCACAAAAGTATAATGGAAAAATATTTCAACCATCAGCCAATCAAAATCAATTATTTCACTTTAAAGAAAGTAAAAGATTGACTCATTCATTTTTTGTTTCAGGATCAAGAGCCTATAAGGAGATTGAAAGTGTTGTTCTTGGCCGATGCCTACTAAATGACATTGGGAAGGTCTCACATATTGGCCAAACCTCTTCTTTAGAGGGCTTTCACAATGTCATTTGTCATTTTGCGCCCAAGTTCTACCACTTTCACTACGCTGGAATGAATGCAAGGTAATAAGAAATCAAAATACTGTTGATGTAATAAAGAATTTGTTGGATGTAGTATAATTTTAAAGCTAGCGAGATTGATCAAATGATTGCTGAAAGTAGTTTATGTTTTAATGATGGAATTTTCAGAAAAATAATTAAATATTCAATTCATTAATAAAAAGTTGTAATGTCTTTCCACAGGTTACAACTGTCTGGACTACACTACAACGAAAATGCCAAGAGAACCCAGGCAGTAGACAGGCATGGGGAGGACCAATGGGTGCTGGCATATCCTAAAAGCCGCCAGTGGGAGGCTGTGGCGAAAGTGAAAAAAACAGAACTGACATTTGGTAAGAATAAAAAATTTCTGTCTTGAACAACAGTTACATTTGTATCTCCTATGTCCTTGATAGCAGGATATATATATATTCAAGATATGTTTGTATGTTAAGAAATATTCCCTCAATAAATTCACTTTAATCAACAAATTTATAATTATATTATACATCTAAGAATGGTGTTTCATTTTCAGAATATGTGAGTGAACTTCATGAAGAGCTCTGTTCCATCAGGACTACTTATCCAAGTTGCCAGCAGGCCTACAGAGCACTACACGCCAATGCTCCCCCAAGTCTCACAGAAACACTGGCTATGAGGAAGCCAAAAAATGAAATAATTGAATCACATAAAAGGAGGTTTCCTGAACAGTAGACTACAAGAGTATATTTTTAGCTCATTTGGCCTGAAAGGCCAGATGGGCTTATGACTTTGGCCCCGTCGTTAAGTTTTGACATTTTCGACTTATTTGGAACTGCTGCAGCCATAATAATGCCAAGTTCTAGGATAATTATATTTTGTGATCAATTTGCTTATGTGGTGTGTTGCACAGGCCCACACAAATGCAGAATTGGCAATGAAGAAGTGGTAGGTTCCATGAATGTCGATTGATAGGTAAATGATAATGATGAAGTATATGATAATAACGATTACGCATCACATGAGCTTAGCACGCGGCCTAGAATGCGAGTGGGGTCGATCCGTCCGTCTGTCTGTAAACTTTTCACTTTTTCGACTTCTTCTCCAGAACCAATGACTCTAGAGAGCTAAATTTTTATTGTACAGACTCCTTGGCCAATGGGGATTCTAAATTGTAGATTTGGTGACCCTTTCACCCCAAATAAGGGCCCCAGGGGTCATAACCTAAAAAGCTATTTTCATCTTCTTCTCCAGAACCAATGTCTCCAGAGAGCTGAAATTTATGTACAGACTCCTTGGCCAATGGGGATTCTAAATTGTAGATTTGGTGACCCTGTGACCCCAAATAAGGGCCACAGGGGTCATTACCTAAAAAGCTATTTTCACCTTTTTCTCCAGTCCCAAAAGCTCCCTGGCAGAGACTCTCTTTTTCATTGTGTAATAAATGTTGATAGTTCCAGAATAAGAATAAGAAGTAAAACAATAAACTGCAAAGGTCTACATTATTTATAATGAATATGGATTAATGTGTAACCAATTTTGATAATAACTTTTAAATTTGATGACTGGGCAATGACTTATTATGTGATATCTTAATCTTTTCCTTAGAGATAATTAATAACATGATTCCTGATGAGCCTCAGAGCCAGTGGCTCTATTTTTTTTATTTTTTCAAGTATTAAAGTGAATTCAGGTTGCACAACAGAAACCTATTTATTATTGTTAATCAACATTTATTGAATCCAGTGTAAGACTTTGATGGATAGCATGCTCTTATTTTATTAACTGCACATGATGGTATAACTCGTCGATTGTTCCTTCCCAATTTCTTCCATGTCCAGTAAGTAAACTTCCTATATGCCAGGAAGCGGTATACCCTGAGGATAGATACATTGACTGTTACATGTCAGAACTTTTTTTAAATTGAATTTATTGTTATATTTCTTTTAAATTATGTTCTAAAACTATATCATATTTAAAAAGTTAGGAAATTGTGCTATTATGAAAACTGTTGACCTCTTAATCAAAGGGGATAGCTTAATGTTCTGTGAAATATAGATACCTATGCAATGCCTCATCGTCACCGAGAGGACCATTGATGTCCACATACTCGTTCAGGTATGCCTCCATAGCGTATGTGGCCAGACACACCTCATGGAATCCAGGGTGGTCTGCGATACACTTTAGTCCTGCACTGTGGATTCTCTCCCTGATAGGGGCCACATCCTGGCAGCAGAGTTCCTCCACCTCTGACTCCATACGAGTGCATGATCCGCATGAACACCTGTCACATGTTTGTTTGTGTGCTAATTAAGTTAAATTAACAATCATGAACACAAACAAATTTTTTTTATAACACTGGTATAAATCATGTCAGTTAACATCTTTTTTAGTGTCTAGTTGTAGTGGCATTGATCAAGAGGCTCTACCTGCTATCCCATTGAATAGCATATGTGGCTCACTGTGCTAGATAGAGTATTCATTCAGGTCATAGATTTGGTCTTTAGTAGTATTAATTAACAAATAAATGAGAAACCAAAAAATAATAAAATAAATGTCAGTGAGTAAAGATTCCCTTATATTTGCCTCTGATCGGAATCGAACCGAATTCCAATTTTATGGACTACCAGACAAAAGCTTTTCAAGAGAATCATGGAATAAAATTTCTGAATTAAAACATGTAACATTGTTAGATATAACTCTATACTGTTAACAATAATTGATTAATCAAATATTCCTTATAAATCATTATAAGAACAAATGTAAAACACATTCAAATTTCCAATTTGAATGAGCAGAATATATGATTATAATTATGTTGAAATAAATAGTGATATGAATCTCTCACATCTGAACTAAAAATTAAAGATATGAGTGTGAAATCTTCACACTTCCAAATGAAATGAAAATAATCTATAATCAACATATTAAAGTGAATGCATTTAAGTTTTAGATTAAAGTACAATACTTGCACTAATTAAATAGTTGTATGCGGTACTGGTATGTTTGTTTTTGTATTTGCTTGCATATGAATAAATCGCATTGCGTTGACACATGTGATTTTGGGGGTTATGGGTACATTTACAGGTTTTATGTATAGAATCTGATGTATGTATACATGTCGATTGTATGTATGTATGTGCAGATGTATATGTTTGTATGTATGTATGTACAGTATGTATGTATGTATGTATGTATGTATCATAATATTGTGAGTATGTACATACAATTCCCAATGTATGTTTGTATGGATGGATTTTGGTATAACAATGAAGTGAGACATTACCTTGTTGATAAGATAGCCAGGATAACTATTGTTATAATATTGATACTGGTCTCAATATGTGATGTTAGTGGTGTATTTATTTTTTTCAAACATATCTCTATTTGGCAACAACTTAAATTAATTACAGATATAATCTTTTGCTGTATTAACAAAATAAAGTGTACATTGAACCATGATGCATTGTCTTTTCTTTTACAAAAAAAACCTATGTAAGCCTATTAGATGACACATTATTCTTTCTTGGTTAAAGTGTCCACTGATTTTATTAAATCATAATAAATATTCCATTATAAGTTACATCATGATATATACTAATTGAATATTTGAAAAAGTTGTGCTATGGTGGCATGTAAATGAGTCAATTTCAAATGTTTGCAAAAATTTAAGAGTGTTACTGGAACAGTTTGTCAATATTGATAAAAAAAAATTCTTTTAAGAAAGTCTCATTTCTTCTGCCTTTCATGCCTTTGATAAAATATATTTTAATAAACCTACATCTATTTTACGTATATGAGGAAATCTAGCAGAAATGTCTTGAGACTGCCACTGTCAGGATTGACATTTTGTGCAAATAAATTAAAATGACATTTGTATTCGCACTTTCTCATGAATCTGAGATTAGATGCAGTTGCTTCACCAAAAAAACACTTTTCCACATACTAATTCGATGATACTGAGGGGAGGAGGCAAGCTATATTGGCTAAACCACTGGATATAATCGCTAACTAACATCAGTATTTTTCAATATTTTGAACAACATTGATTTCGGGATTTGAAAATGACTCTCGTATATACAGTAGTAAATTATGGTCATTCGTTTTAGAAATATTCTAGAACTACTGATAAAATGAGGAGTAGAAAAGTGTAGATTTTATTCACTCTGTCGGCGTTTTGAAACGATTATGATAGGCCCTAATGAAAACGATTTGGTTTTTAAAATAAATTAAACATACGTGGGAATATAAAGTTACGACTAGAGCATTGATGAAAAACTAAACAGTATCTAAATCTACGTATGAAAATAATCAGTCACGGACTCAAATACACTACGAAACTCGTTAATTGTGTGTTACTCACAACGCAAAGGGAGGCTACTCTGACTGATTTTTTTGGTTTATTTGTATTTGCGTGATGTACTCAAAACACTGCATGTGCATCCAACGAGTTGGCCGACTGACTCCATGTTGTTTCAATGCATGTTGATCATTATTGCGTGAAATTTAAACAGAAACATTTTCATTTCCTACCATTGTGGTCGACAACCCTGTTCGGTAATCCCGTCCTCCGAAGAACTACTGAAACGGCTGACTAGTTGAAACTTCGGGAACGACGATTTTGTTGGTTCCCCAGCGTAAGGCTCGACAACTGGACATGCATCAAACATACAGGTATCCTCTTGTGATGACATGTCGGAATTGGCGGGGGAAGCCATGACGTTGTGTCATCGATGACGTCATATTCAAGGGGAGATAAGTCATGGCCCGTTTTCCTCAAGGATAGAACGTTTTGTACCGGTCGGATTGTGATTATGTTTCATGGTTCCAATTTTTTTTCATAAAATATTTTAATGACTGGAATATATTGTAAACGTGTTTTAGACCCTATCTCAACTGTTTTAATATGGTTTTGATAATTAACAAGAAAATTGGCACTTTTTAGTGTAACCTTAACCTTTAAATAAAAAAACAATCAAATCTGTTCTAGTGTTGAATGTTTAGCCACTGTTCCATACAGACATGTCAAACCTCCAATGTGTAATGAAACAATATGATTTGCTTCTCTGATTTCTCAATAGCTCAGTGATTCAAGAAATTGGAAAACAGAAAACCAATTTTGTGTTGATTCATATGGGAGCTATAGTTACACGAACAAAGATTGGTATCAACTTCATAAAGGCATCATCTTCTATAAACCACTTCTACGATTCCAAAGCAATTTCACATTATGACATCTGAACTGGGGCCTCCACTTTGAAGATAACTTCACATACAGGAAGTTATACCAGTAACCATTTAGGTTTACCATTGATAATAGCAGTATTTTGTCACTGTGTAAATTGACTCTTTTAAACACTGTGCATCAGGATCATGATTGAAGTAAGACATGTACTAAAGTTTATTTCTTAAAAGCAGTTTCAAATGTTTGCGTCTGAACTCATCTTTGCATTATAACAGTCATCACCTCTCATTATTGATGGAAAGTAGTTCCAAGCTCAGAGTGCAAGTTGTCATATTTTCTTTGCATCAAAACCGTGGTATATTGAATAGAGTTTTTCCCTAAATATACTGGTGATATTATTGGCATACTATATGTACAATAACGTTGCTATTAATGTATGTTTATGCTATATATGATTTCCTTAACATCGACGAATAGCATATTCCCGTATGTACCTGTGCTATAGATGCAATGGTGCGCAGAGTTTGAAGTATAACGTTATTTTGTAGAGAAACCTCTTAAATCCATTTGAAACTATTCTGATCTGAAACACTAATATCCCAGTAATCCAGTTCAAATTCCTGTCTGAAGTTACTGTAAGGAGAATGCAAAATCTTGAACATGGCATGGGACTGATTGTATGGTACCGTCGCAAAATATCATATATAATAATCACTTTAAAGGGAATGTAGCACGTTTTTTGCAAAATGTATTTTTTTCAAATTTCCCATTTATAATGATAGTTTATGTCATCTAAATTTACTTTAGAGGGTAAAACATATTATTACACAAGCCAATCATCCGTAGTGGTAATAGCGATGCTGTGTATAAAACAAGAATTGCATTGCGGCCATTTTATTGTGAACACATTTTATTATTTCGAAGTACAAAAAAAAACGATTCCCACGACTTTATCAAACTCTATCGCTCACTTTTAACTTGATTTTTCGAAGCGAGAAGGGTGTTTTACTATTTGTGAGATTATTTTCAAATACATTTCATCGACTTATTTGAGCGAAAAAACGTGCTACTGCCCCTTTAAGGAGCGATTTGTCATCATGCATCGGCATTGCACAAACGAATACTGAATTATGGTACTAGAAAGTGTTATTACAAAACACAAGATACCGACTATTTATTAACCTGAACTTTTCAGCTTCAACCGACTTCAATTTAGTTGGATTATTTTCGGTACTGACTTCGTTTCAAGTTGATATATGGTCATGTAAATTGTGCCTTTCAGATTATCTTGTTGAATTAGAGAAAGTGTGGGAATTCGATACCTTCGAACATGTGAGATGTGTACATTTAAGCTGAACTGTCTTGTTGAAGACTTTCCTCAGTTCTTAAACAATAATGGATCTGGATTACAGATAACAGTTTATGATAAAACAACTAAGTTTCCGTTTCCGTCATCTTTTGAGGATTTCCTTTCGCTACGTTTCTAGAGGAACATTGAAAACGACATTTCGTTTTAGTGATAAGAAAATCTATTTTGATTTTGGCATGTTTGTCGAATACAGGTTCATACATATAGAATACTAAACGATGTCCCTTTTGCTAACATGTTTTGAAACAAGTGAATGGTTTTTGTATTTTAACGAATGAAAGCGAGTTAAAAACCGATGCCAACCACGAGTTTCATAAACATGTTATCAAACGTGGCAGATTTTATTATTTTATTTATTACTCAATGATGTAAATAGAGCTGAATTGCAAGAAAATCGTTGTCAGTGACGTTCACTTGCATATAGGTCACCTGCTATTGCAGTCGCGCGGCTAACATTGTGACGTCAACCAACAGCTATGACGTCAGGCGCCGATTATGACGTTATGGCAGCACGCAGTGGTATCAAACATGTGTGTAACCAACTCATTGTTATCTAATGTGTGATTTCACCACGGTTGAGTAATAAACACCAATACTAATGTAATTGTACATTCAATGTTCTGTGTCAGTTTAATTTCAAATAAACGTTTGCTTTATCTATTAAAATCGTTGTTATATATTATGTTTTATATCATATCTCAAGCGTGAAACACTAAAAATGAACTAGATATGTTGTAAAGATTGTTAAATAACACATCATTAAATAACAAAGCACATGAAAAACATGGTAAGTTTTAATGTGAAGTATTAGTTCTTCCGATGAATTGAAATACTTTAACATTAATAGACACCCGATATGTATGTCCATTATGTAAAGTATTAATCAAAATGCCTTGCTATCCAGTGCCTGAGAAAGCTGTCACTTCAAGGCAAATTCCTCACAATGATGCTTTTACCGAGCAACTTCCTTTATGGATGTTCATTGATCTGAAGTGTGTAAGTTGAATTGTTACACAAGAATGATACAAAATAAGATAGAGACATAATGATAGACACAGGACATGTAAAGTACATGTATACATGTAAAATATGTCATACTATCCATACTTTGTAAAACATGGTAACTTTTAATATGAAATTAGAGTACTTCAGTTAAATGATTTCATGATGATGATTAAAATGAAATACTGTCGATTGACGCAAGAAAAAAATGACCCTTATGTAAAGTATAAATAAGGTATGGCATGCTATCCAGTGTCAAATGCTTGTGAAGGCTGTCATCTCAAAGCAAACTCCTCACAATGATGCTTCTACCGAGAATCTTTCATTCTAAAAGTTCCATGATCATCCAGGGGGAAGAACTTTTCTTAGGGAGTTGCCAATAATATCAATATAGTTTTCTCCTTGATCTAGTGTGTAGTTGCAGTAATGAATGGTTACCAAGACAACCAATGTTTCACATTCCCTTATCAACATTCATCAAATCTGTTGAAGCACTGTTAGTAATGGGTGCATATGCACAGAGGTTACTATTCAAGTTTGAAAGTTTTGAAATCCAAATGACTTTTAGATAACTCATTTTAGTTCTAATAACATTTGTAATTAAAATATGTGGAGAATGAAGAACTAGTTTATGGATGTACCAATACTTTATTTTTGTAGAAAGACTTTTAATGTATTGTCAAATAAGTGATTCAAAATATTCACTCTGGTAGGACGCTCATTTTCATCGTGTTTATGAAACTGCCAATACACAAAGAGTATAGGTTATTCTGTTCCCTTTACCCTACTGACAGTACACAAATAGCATAGCTCTGGTATCTCCTTTCCCGAGGGTTGCAGCTGATTGTGTCACTTTCTCTGATCTGAGACCTCGAGCAAGAATCTCCCGAAGTGCGTGTCATGTATCTGACTTGACATGCCCATAGCAACTCTCTGTCTTGTACAAGACTAGTACTTGTACTGGCTCTGATGACAAGTCCAAGTGCACGTGTCTTGTGCGGTTTGTTGCTCATCACCAGGAATTGTTTAGAAAGGTTCTAAAGGGGATGCAGTTTTATTGGCACTGATATTTTATTGAATCCTTCTTTGCTGTCCTTGTTGTTCTATAATGTTTCACAGATCAATACAGAAATATTCAATAAAACAGAGGTGGGCACGATTGCAAACAACAATCAATTAAATGCACACCAGAAAAGAAAAAAAATTAATATTTTATTTGTCTTTGGATTATTATTTAGGTCGTTCATTGCATATCTCCGTATCTTTGTCAGAGACTTTTGATATTCAAACAATGAATTCACTATCTAGTTATGCATTGTAAAGAAATATACTAGTATGCTTACTTTATGCACATTTACAGAAGATCGTGTCCAGAGTGTGAACCTCCAACACCTCTGTGAGTCTCTTGATATTCACAGAATATGTTCACTAGAATATCTTGTTCTGCCTTTTTAAATCATAAGTGTCTACGTTATTCACATTTTGAAACTTAGCGTCTGTATTGCTTGTCTCCAATATTTGTTGTAAGAGAATTTTGACTAATATTCACTAAATGGTCAACATCTGCCTCTGTAAAGGCCTTTATCATATATATTTGCCTAATTTATGCATAATTATTTTTAGCTGTGTCTGCTTTGAATGTCTTTAAAACTGTTTTGCAGTTGTTCATAATAATATATATTTACTAGTTGAACTAGTTACACAAATCTAGCACCTAATTTCCATACTTTTCCAAATATCTTTCAACAGTTTTCAAACGATAATCTTGATAATCACATAATGTTTTCAATTAATGATCTGGTCTTTGAAGTTTTTAAATGTTTCTTTTCTAAACATAAAGGGGAAACGTCTCCTATCTTTATCAGCTCAACATTTTGTAACCATGCATTCATTTACGAACATGCATGTGTAATGGTTAAAAACTGTAAAACATAGACACGAAATTAATATTCTGTTTATAACCGAAGTCCTGAAATAAATGAAAACACGCTCAAATCCACTTTAAACCATAGGATGGTGACCCATCGTCGCCGCATTTAGAACGCAACGTCATAAACGAAACGTGACGTCATAGCATTGTTTATGACGTCACGACACCATGACGAAGTGATATTTTGCCCTAGGGCATCGTATGAAAAATATGAATCCCGATATGATTGCCCTCGTAGGTAATAAATTGCATTATATTGCAAAGAGGTTCATACGATACACATGAGTAACGTTTGCTTTTCAAACTTTAACTCTCTACAAATTAAGATTCAGTGCTGTTATTGCAGCAGGATGTAGCTGCCATCCATAGCCTGACTTCAATAAACGACTTTGGGGTTGAGTATGTTTTAGGTAAGGTCGTTGTGACATTGTGTGATTAAAATAATTAGTAAAAGTAATTAAAATATTATTGAGTCACGAAATTTAAAGGTGCATCCATTATGTTACTGTAGGTCACATATGCCAAACGTTATAAATGATGTTAATCTTTCGAGAAGTACTGACTGTTGCCATCTTCATGATATTCAACGATATAAAGGTAAAAGTGAAAAACGGACAATACATCGTATGTAGCGCGCGTCAATTAGTCAAACGTAATTTTGGAAACTTATTTACACCAGACAAACAGATAACTTTGGTTTGATCGTGTTAAATAGTTAACTAGTAATTTTGATATATTTGGCGATTGGGAATGAATATGCAATTTGAGTGAAATTATTTGAACTGAAATCAGCACATATCATTATGTTGGCACGTATTTCAGCCAAATAAAATTTTATGAAACACAATGGATGTATCTTTAAAAGATTCATTTAACTGAAACTTTTTTATTTTTCAAGGAAACTCAAAGCACTCAGGTAAAATAAAATAAAATAGTAGGCAAATAAAAATAATCAAAACGATTACGAGGATATATAACCCTAAGGAAAAGTAAAATGTATAGGAAACAAGTTGCTCCTTTGTCTCTATCAAAAGATAACAAACTCCTTAAGGAGAAATCGATTTCATTTCGACATGCACGCGAGTAATACGTTATGTGTATCAATCTGCTTACAAAAGGTGCGTTGTTAATTTCATTTTCTTGGTTAAGATGAACGGGTGTTTTTGTTCAACTCAAATCAAGCTCTTTTATCAAAATGAATGGACATCAAAACGTTTTTATTGTTCTACAATGCCGTGATATCCTTTTGGCCAATCTAAATATGATTTATGTGTTCATGATCGCAGTTTATCATCTCTCAGGTTCCCGTGAATAAATATGCACATCATATTTTCAAATGTAAAAATGTCTGTGTCAGTTACAATTGATTTGCAAAATACTAACAAAAACAAAGTGCATATATATATATTTGGTCAAAATGTTATCTTTATTATCAACATTATAACATCCCTTACATCTTAACCCCTAGTGTGATTAAAGGGTAACTGAATTAGATTTAAATAGCTGAGAACATTTCGTAATTTGTCGAAAAATAACTCTTTAAATTATAAATTACCACATGTTTAGACAAAAGACACTTGCAGCGAAACATTCTAAAAATATTAGCTCTGTCAATAATTTGATGTTCCAAAAATTTTAAATCCGAAAAGCAAATGTAATTTTATACACTTGGGTGTTACAACGAGATGAAGCGAGATTGATAACATAATGATAAAAGTCTCTAATTCTTACTAATCAATATCTGATTTTTTAAGCAATACCACCTTATGATACCCGAAGTCCACAGAGGAGGTCCTCACATTAGGCCAGTTGAAGACACTTAAAGGGGCAGTAGCACGTTTTTTGCTCAATAAGTCGATGAAATGTATTTTAAAAATAAGTTCACCATAAGTAAAACAGCCTTCTCTCTTCGGAAATCAAGCTAAAAATTAGTGTAAATGGCTCAGTAAAGCCATGGGAATCGTTTTTGTTATTCGAAATAATAAAATGTGTTCACATGCAATTTTTGCTTTATACGCAACACCGTTATTACCATTACGGATAATTGGTTTGAGTAATAAGATATGTTACCCTCTACATTTAATATAAATAACATAAACTATCATTATAAAAAGGAAATTTGAAAAAATAAAATTTGCAAAAAACGTGCTACTGCCCCTTTAAAGGAAAACCAACCTTAATTCTCGAGCTATAACAGATGTATGAATACAATCACCTGTTTAAGTAACGGAAATATACGTTGCATGCCAGTCTATATATGAACAATTTCCAAGTGAATTGTAAGTTTAATTAGACAGGCATCACCCGATTTTTTTTACTTTTTTATAACATATCTGAAAGAAATATTCGCATCCACATGCTGTCTTCATCTCACACTTTCAGTCATCTTTTTTTTGGAAAAGAATAGATCTTCAATTTTAAGATTTAATCAGTGTAATTTTTTTCAAGTAACCTACACCATTTTAAACTTGCATTGTTAGTGAGAATGTCCATGAAAGTATTGATCAAACTAGGTCAATAGTACACACATAACCAGAAACATCGACTACAACACTTCCTTGATAAATCGTTTTATAACTGGATTCAATGTGCTTTCGTTTAAATAAATAATTCCATTTAATGGAAATAAATGAGAAAAGCTTTTATTTATATCAGTCAGTGTCAATTCTTTTGCGTCGCAAATTCTCCTTTGTTCTCTATTTTGTGGTTAACTGCTAATTTGAGATTGCAATTTCGTGTGAATTCTTACAACTACATCAAGTTTTTTGAGTCTTCTAAATTCTCTTCAATCCAGCATTTAATGGGATTTTTTGAACAGCTGTTAAGTTTTTGCAACCAGACACTTTCGACTTGCCAAGTACATGAAACTTAATACATTCGCAAAATTGAAAAACGTTATATTTCTAAGATTGTATTCGAGTATTTAAGTAAAAGATTGCACCGTAGAAGTTTTATAGTTATACCTGTTATCGTATTTTAAATACCATGTCATACCCTATCAAATTTTAAGTTCTGTTCTAAGTTCTAATTCTGTAGGTGTCTAGTTTGTTAATGAGACAAGTACGAACATATTGTTACTCTTCAATCACAATGACCCTCATACAACGTACGTTATTTAAGAAATAGAAGACGAGTTGGCGTGCTTTATCATTGAATAAAACATACCATGTCATAAGTTTTAAGTTCAGGAATATCTAATTCTGTAGGTGTCCAGTTTGTTTATGAGACAAGTACGTAAATATTGTTACTCTTTAATCACAATGACCCTCATACATTTTAGAAATAGAAGACGAATTGGCGTGCTTTATCGTTGAATAGTCCTGAGTGTTTTATGCTCTCTGATATGGTTTATTCTACGATAAAGCACATCAACGAGTCTTCTATTTCTTATATGAGATACCTTTAAACAGTTTTTTATAAAAACCGTGGAGATGTTTGCGAAAACTATTTTTTGAAAATAGTAATGTCTCCCGTCGTAGAACACATTCGCTAGCATTGAACAATCAAAGTGACGTAAACCATGACGTCATTTGCTAAGCGACGCTCTAACTGACGTCTAAAATCACGAGCATATTTTATTGCCTCATAAAGCACGCTATGGTTCCCATTGACCGCCTGTGTCTTATTGCCCTGGGTATCTTATATAGCAAGGTATAAGAACATCTGTTCGTCAAGTGTTGATTTCGTGGTAAACTTCCTGCAGGGTTAGTTTGTTGAAGAAAATCTGTGATTGAGATGACATTTGGAGTCCGATATTGAATCAATAACAGATAACATGTCACGGTATGTACCTTCGAATGCACGCACAGAATCAAATACATTAAAATTGTGGTGGTTTACTTCCCAATAATTTTTAGAAACTACTTAAAGCCAATGCTTCTATGTAAATATCATAATATATTTTACATATGTATTCTTGCTTGCGACATACTCAAAGCACATTGATAACAAGTTATCAAGCTTCATAGAACTGGAGGAAAAGAGCGTTGACCTACAATGTTGGAAAATGTTTCAGATTTTTAAGAATGAGCCACGCGTACTGGACATAGTACTAGCAACTCTTGCATTGTGGAACAGTTGGTAGTGGAATTGGACTTTACCTGTTGGCACATATGCCAATATTTATACAATGGTAAGTGTTCTCGGTTGGATTAGGCCAACGGATATTTTCTATATCCACCTTGGGATCATACATCGATGCAATTTACAGACGGCTAGTGCCTGAATGACTCACATGCTTTCATATTTTGAACGTCGAGAATAAAAAACTAATACTGTTTGAGAGGCATTCTAGAAGTTGGTGTGATGAAGAAGACAAATATTTTATGGATGATCAACTTCTTTATTAACATAGGTTATAGGTTGATCTAACCCGCCGTGCCATCAACCTATCCTCTGTCACCCCTGAATCCGATCACTCCGGCATGTCTTCACCCAACTTAACAACTACCCAGCAAAACTTGTTGACCGTGTCATCAACTGCACCCTAAACCCACCACCCAAACCCATTACTAGCAAGCCTGCCCCTGCCCCTATTCGCATCTCACTGCCCTACATTGGCAAAACATCACATCACATCAGTCGTCTACTCAAGCAACAAGTAGGCATAGACACTTATTTTTCCTCGGCCACCCCACTCAAAACCATCATTAAGGCTAATGGTAGGAAATATGCCCAAAAACAACAACAACAACCTAAAGGAGTTGTTTACAACATTAGCTGCGACTGCGGCAGCAACTACATTGGGGAAACATCAAGACCGCTCAACACACGCATCAAAGAACACAAAACATCAACAATCAAGGGAGACAACAAATCAGCCATTTCGGAACACATAACCAAATTTCCTCAACACAACATCCATTGGGACTCTGTCAAAACACTCACAAACAACAAACATGACTACACTCACCGGCGTTTAGCTGAAGCCGTGCATATTGTTAGACATAAGCCCTCTATGAATAGGGATCAAGGCTATTTCATCCCATCAGCTTACAACCGCTTACTCCACAAATGATTAATCCAATCTACTCACTCTGGCTTCCACCTACACCACTAATTGGTACCCTCATCCTGCCTTTGTCCTCTCATCCGCCACCCCCTGGCTAATTAACTTACTACTCTCTGGTTTCCCTGTTATCACAACTTCACTTGTACAACCATTTATGCCATTGTTACCTCATCTTGTTGTATTTGTTATCTCTTTATCATACCAACATGTATCCTGTATATAATCTGCTGTTTCACCATCCATTCCATATGCTTGATAACGGTATAAGGATCTATACCGAAACGTCGCTATTGTTAATAAAGAAGTTGATCATCCATAAAATATTTGTCTTCTTCAAAAAACTAATAGTTTTCTCAGACTATAGTTTGATACTACATGGACACATACTTATGAAATGATCAAGCAAATTATAACGACATTGTTGTGTCACTTGTGTAGCAAGTATTATTATAGGCTGTGAAAACTCCACCCGAGTTAAAGTCTACGGACAAACATTTTTTCTTACAGGTACATGTAACCACATTCTCTTCCCACAGAGGTTACTCCCGACAGATTTCCTATCCTAACCTAGTTCATTTTCGCTTGAAATCAGAGAGCAGAAGCAACCTCCCCTAGCGGAGGAAAGCGGAACCTCATTCTCTATCACTGCTTCTTTAACCAATGAAAATTCATCTTTCAGCGGTCATGTCGACCGAATGATTTCAAAGATCTAGGCATTTTACTCTTAAGGGTATTGCGCATTAGCATATGTCCTTCGAATATGTCTGATGTAAATAACACAAATGAAATAGTTTTGGTATGTGCCACTCATTTGGTCTTCTTTATTCGTAAGCATGTTTATTATCAATAGTTTTCACAAAATCAAATAGCACATTAAACGAGAAAAGGTTTATCTCACGTTTATTTTATTAAAATGACGTGCCATTGGCAAATGTCCCTTTTACAATGCACAACAAGATTCAATTGCATCAGGACACTCCCTTTCTGCCATCGATTTCAAGCGAAATAGAAGAGAGGTTAATATCTTAAACAAAAACCAATTATCCGTAGTGGTAATAACAGTGTTGCGTTTAAGGCAACAATTGCATGGCGGCCTTTTTATTGTGAACACATTTTATTATTTCGAATGACAAAAACTATTCCCATGACTTTACGGAACCATGTATAATCCCATTTTTTAACTTGATTTTCCGAAGAGAGAAGGGTGTTTTACTATTGGTGACATTTTTTTCAAATACATAGTTGACGAAAACTTCAACTTTCAAAAAATTCGACAGGGTATAAAAATACGCAATGCCACTGGAGAATAAGATGTCCCTGTGTGCTTTCGGATGGTTTTTATCCTACATTGCGAATACAACTATGTAATAAGCTTGCGATGACTCGAAATTAGAATTTGTATTTCTAATGCAGAAAGGTGTCTATTCAAAAACATACTCGCATAATAACCTCTATGTATGCAGAAGATTGCTCCCATCTGGAGATCAATTGGAACTGGTTCCTTGCTATGTTTGGACGACAGTGAATATTTTCTAACGGGATTTGAGATTTTAACATATTGAATGATTCAACAAAAACAAACTTGTTTAATGAATTTGAAACGAAACAAATATTCAAGAGTTTTAGCGCCAGGAGTCGAGGGTGAAAAACGTGTGGGAGACATAGAAAGCTTTATCATTACACGTTCATTTTTTAAATCTTTCTCTGTCAGCACTGTGCGAGACTTCGCTAGACTAAAGAGCGATTGGGTATCTTTCACAATATAATATTTGACTTTCCTAAGTGCCGAAATACCAGTGTTGATTTAAGTTCATATAATTTCCTTCGACTTGCATATTCATATCGTATATAAAATGATAATCACAGTATTATACATGTGCAGAAACCTACAACACAACTCCCAATTCCATGACCAGTATAGTTATATGCCCTATTAATTACCTATCCAAACTTGTCTTCTTGTCTGATTTTTTCAAAATTACATTTGACGAATTGACGCGCGTCCATCGCGGTGCATTGTCCCGTTTTCGATCCGAAATCACTACGTTTACCTGTATATCGTCACTATACTGAGTCGATTGCCATTACAACGATTTTCCTCAACAGTGAGTAATTCTCGATAGAATAACACCATTTATAACGTTATGGCATATTTGACTCCAACAACACACTCATTGGCTCTTAAAGTCATGAACGTATGAACTGTATCTTCATGTTTTGGTCCTGTGTAACGTATGGGTCATTATTTAGTAACATGTCGGTATCCCATGTTTCAATTCATTATGGGAAAACTAATAAAGAATCATTCGAAGGGGCAGTAGCACGTTTTTCCGCTCAAATAAGTTGATGATATGTATTTGAAAAATTATATCACCAATGGTAAAACACCCTCCTCTCTTCGGAAAATTAAGTTAAAAAATTCATAGTTCCGTATAGCCATGGGAGTCGTTTTTTGTCATTCAAAATAATAAAATGTGGCCGCCATGCAATTTTGGCTTTATACACATTCAACTATTATCACTACGGATAATTGCTTTGTATTAAAGATTGTTTACCCTCTAAAGTAAATATAAATGGCATGAACTATCATTATAAATTGGAAATTGCAAAAAACGTGCTACTGCCCCTTTAAAGTCATTACAATAAGCAACACTGTAAATTGCGAGTACTGTAAAGCAAATAACATTAATTGATAGAGAATAGAGATATGAGATAATAGAGAATGAAATGCATATTCTTTTTTTTTGTAAATTATATAAGGATGCCAGAACTAAGTTTATAACCCCATTATTGTCAAATATTATCAATTTACACACTTTTGTGAATATCATAAATAGCAATAACCATGAAACTATCAAAAATGTCTGTAATTTCTTGCACCAAGTATATAAAATTAGAAAAAAAATGAAATCATAAATATGTAATATCAAATTGCGCATCAAACAAATTGTACAAACATACTGTATTATGGGCCGTTGGCCTTAAAATATTGAATACATATGTCTGTCTGTCTGTCTGTCTGTCTGTCTGTCTGACAATAAGCAACAACCTACAAACAGTAGCAGGACTTACGTGTACTTAATGTAAGGATGCAATTATAGTTTTCTTCACCAAATTAGTTGGTTGACGGAGAAAGAGAGATCTGCCCACGAGGCGATTATTATAGTTCATATGAATTAATAACGTGCGTGACATTATGGGAATTCACTGTTAATAGCAACAACTAACTCTGGCTTAAAAGCAAAGTAATTGTAGAGTGTCAAATAAAATTGAATAAGTGATAATGAAAATTGAATGAACTTCCTGATTCCAATAGGCCCTCGAGGCAAATGCTTCCAGTGATTTAATTTTGCAATTATTTCATCAATTTCCATTCACAACCACTGTAGTCGGAATCCTCTATTTCAGCTATAAAGGTCATTTCAAATCTGATTTGGCTTTGTTGAACTTAAATACCTGAAGTGCTTCAATTTCAAATCACAAATATTACTATCAAAGCTTTATATTGTTCTTATCTCCCATGCATTAGGGTGACAAACTCTAGGTTTTTTTGGTGAAATGCCAATAAGCCAATTCATGTTTTGTCTTAGCCAGGTCCTAATTCAATTTAAAAAGGAACCATTTGGATCAATTAGCTGTATTACAGTCATTAGTACCACCTACACAATTTAGTTCATAGTATATTTATTTCTATAGATTCAAACATTTATTTTTTTAGGATTCCTGAAATAAAAGAAAAACTACTTTGATTACTCCTTTGAGTGAAATCCTTTTCCCACATTTGAGAAATATAGATTGGTTTGAGTAATTAGCAATTACTTGATATAAAGTATTGCGAACCAGGAAATTCTATTATTTCCTTGAAGAATATAATGTCAGCTACATAAATTGCATAATGATTTTTGACAGATCAAGAGGTCAGGAAATTCACACAAAAAACGGAAACAAGTGAATGAGCGACATTTTCGTGATTATTTATACTTATGGGGGTGGATGTGTGCGTGTGAGCGTGCGTGTATGCGTGTGTGTAATTCCTACATTGATATTAAAACAATCATTATTATTGTTATTCCATTGCAAATCTGTAACTTAATCGGTGTGCAATTATCTGGCATTGACAGAATATATTATCCAATTCCCTTGGAAATCTTGGTAGTGTCTGATTACAAATATACCGATAAACTTTGGCTAAAATATTAACTTTATTGACTTCCATATCAGCTAAAGATCACTGTAATCTAACGTGATATGCAGTAATTATTTCTTGTCAATGTCCGTTGTCCCTGCTAGTTCATGTTGCAATACTCGTACATGTATATACTTTCAGTTGACCTATTCTAATTATGACAAGGGGAATAGTAGTATGTAAGCACTATTCTAGTGCCTACTTGTAGTAGCTAGTAACTTTGTATTAATCATAATGCAAAATAAATATTTGTCAAACTATTCAACCACCCACACAAAACATTTATGATATTGATCTGAAATTTAATTTTCAAGCTTGTAATGGGGAGTAAATTGCAACAATAAGTATACTTGTGTCTTACATATATGTCACATTGAGTTTAGACCCGAAACATGTTTTTTTTTTCAAAATGACCGTTATGAAAAGTTTCTTATTTCTAGGACAATATTCAACATTCATTGCTCTTGAATTCTGAGATTATCATTCAAATGGGCTATAAAACGTATCTTTATGCTTTGCCGCTTGTGAGGAGAACATTTCAACCACACACACCGTCCAAATTTTAATTTTTGTCGAAATAGCTAAAACTATAATATCACGGCCTACAACCACTATGGTTCTTATCGAATGTTGTCACCTACATATTTTTTAAAATGGGGAAAATTATCTGTTTTCCAGAAAGATTGCCGTTTTCATGGATTTCTTTGTACAAAAACGGGTAAATGAGCCGAATAAGATCAACGTGTAAATTAACCCTAGGATGTGATAGGGGAGAACCAAATGACGTCATGGTTAATGACGTCACAAATCAATGACGTCACGGCAGTGCAGCCGGCGACTCTTGCATGCTGGTTCGCCTTGCAAGTTTAGTACTGTAAAAACGGTCTCGGAAACTTAGGTTGAACATGATACATATATTTAATATGTTTTATTGACGCGTGGCTTCAATAAGGTATGCTCGAAATTGTTCAATTATGTGATTTAGCTTAAACAGGAGAGCTAAGCAAGTCATGAATGAGCGCAATGTAGTTCAGTCAACCAATCAAAACGCAAGTTATATTTTTAAAAAACTGTAATTCCCATGACCATTATGAAAACGGTAATACCTGGCATATCTGTGCCCGCTTGGGTAAGAAACATGTTTAAGAAACAAAATATCTCATATGAGAATTGAATATTGTAATATGTATGTATGAACTCAACCGCAAAAGAAACGGCACCATACAAAATACACGATGGTTCAATTCCACGGGTGATTAACATTACTGGAACTGAGATACATCATGTCTTCAGAAGTCAATTTAATACAATTTGAAATTTTAAAACAATTTCCGGGACGAAATGGGAAGGTCAAAACTGGTTTTATGACGTCCTACAGTATAGCGTCAACAAATTGAAGTCCAAGAATGTTATTAATGTCAATACCTTCAATTAAACGTGATTGTACATTTTATGAATTTTAAGTTAAATGTGAAACATTCTGGCCAAAAAATGTTTTTAACTTTCATTACACCCAACTGAACTTCCGTATACAAAAAAATAAGAGTAGTATACCCTGATGTATGAAATTGCGGGTACCTCTTTACAAATCATTTCCCTATAAAAAGCATTCAAAATCACTTTCTCTGGCAGCAGTATTTAAACTACTGGGCAAAAGAAAGTACTCACCTCAGTTGATTATATCATATGTTTGATTTTCAATTGCAAATATCTCAAGTTTTCGATGTCATAATCCAAAACTGATAAGTACAGGTGTTTAGTTTTAGGTGTGAAATTTTAAGTTTCATTTTGTTTTTTAATTATTGTTGATGATACACAACTGTTCATCGACATATAAGACATATCCTATGTGAAAATAAATAAATGTGCCTGATTCTGCACAAATTTAAAACATTTTAAACAGGGCAGGGGTCATGTTGGTGAAAATTTCATTCTTAACCCTGTCTTCATTACAAAAAGATATTTTAACTAAAGTTTAACCTCAGTCACAAACAAAGTCATTCAAACTACTGCAGATAAGTATTATTGTATCGTGTCATAGTCAAATACATCTGATTTCTTTTAAATATTGAATTAATCGAAATAAACTTAGGTGAAAACTTTCTTTTGCCCGGTAGTTTAGTTTTGTTGAAAATTTCGTGACGTTTCTTTTGCAATGAATGCTGATTTCAGTTGATATGATTGTAATCAGATATCTCAACATGACTTTTCCATTATAATTTTGGATAATAAAATATTAAAAATATCGATTTTACGTTCTTTTGCGTTCACGTAATACGTTGAGCGAGCTTATTTGACCAAATATCAATAGGTGCTTCCCTTCTGATCGAAGCTTTCTTGGGAACATCAAAGTAATTGCGGAGAACTGTAGCTGTTTGTCATTTCTAAACAAATAATTAATTTAGTGTTAGGAACAATGTAGATGAAACTTAAGAGTGAGAATATGCCTCAACTGCCATTATCTCATTAAAAGCATATCTTTGATTCCTTCCCAAGGTTAAACGTTGTGTGTCACTCATTCAAGATCTGACGGAATCCCGTAGAGCTCCATGTTCGCCGGAAATTGTTACTTTCCCGTTGAAAATGCATGCTTTCAAATTTCTGAAAGCGGACACATGGCTCTACGGATTCCGTCAGATCTTGTATGAGTGACAACCTGAAAAAGGTCTAGCCTAAGGAACGAATCGAAGATATGATTTTAATGAGATTGCAACCGCCATGCTTACATTATTCTCTTCCCACAGTGGTTATTCCCTTCAGATTTCCGATATTAACCTCTCTTCTATTTCGCTTGAAATCGAGGGCAGAAAGGGAGTGTCCTGATGCAATTGAATCTAGTTGTGCAATCAGCGACGCCATTGTAAAAGGGACATTTGCCAATGACATGTCATTATAATAAAATAAACGTGAGATACACCTTTTCTCGTTTAACGTGCTTCCCTCGAAATATGCTATTCGATTTTGTGAAAACTATTGATAATAAACATGCTTACGAATAAAGAAGACCAAATGAGTGGCACATACCAAAACTAGTTCATTTGTGTTATTTACATCAGACATATTCGAAGGACATATGCTCATTAGCAAGACCCTTAAGAGTAAAATGCCTAGATCTTTGAAATCACTCGGTCGACTGACCGCTGAAAGATGAATTTTCATTGGTTAAAGAAGCAGTGATAGAGTATGAGGTTCCGCTTTCCTCCGCTAGGGTAGTTTGCTTCTGCTCTCTGATTTCAAGCGAAAATGAACAGAGGTTAGGATAGGAAATCTGGGAGTAACCTCTGTGGGAAGAGAATGTGGTTACATGTACCTGGAAGAAAAAATGTTTGTCCGTAGACTCTTACTCGGCTGGAGTTTTCACAGCCTATAATAAAACTTGCTACACAAGTGACACAACAATGTCTTTAAAAAATGCTTGAACATTTCATAAGTATATGTCCATGTAATATCGAACTATAATCTGAGAAAGCTGAAACATTTTCCAACATTGTAGGTCAATGCTCTTTTCCTCCAGTTCTATGAAACTTGATAACTTGTTATCAATGTGCTTTGCGAGAATATGCAAAATATATGATAACATTTACATATAAGCATTGCCTTTAAGTATTTTCTAAGAATTATTGGAAAGTAAACCACCGCAGTTTTAATGTATTTTATTCTGTGCGTGAATTCGAAGGTACATACCATGACATGTTATCCGTTATTGATTCGTTATTATTGGACACCAAATATCATCTCAATCACAGATTTTCTTCAACAAACTAACCCTGAGGAAGCAGGCAGTTTACCACGAAATTAACACTTGACGAACAGATGTTCTAAAACCTTACTATATAAGATACCAACGGCAATAATGCAAACATCATACTATCTC
The DNA here is from genome assembly GCA_936450465.1 of Gibbula magus. NCBI lineage: Eukaryota > Metazoa > Mollusca > Gastropoda > Trochida > Trochidae > Gibbula > Gibbula magus. The sequence continues at coordinate 39,978,245 of OW388306.1, read as the reverse complement.
AACGGTTTTTATAGAAAAGCGAGTAACTGTTTAGGGGTATCTCATATAAGAATTAGAAACTCGTTGATGTGCTTTATCGTAGATTAAAACATATCAGAGAACATAAAACATGAAGGGCGCAGCTCTGAGTGTTTTAATATAACATGTCAGAGAGCATTAAACACTCAGGACATACCCCCTTCGTGTATTATGCTTCCTGCTATGTTTTATTCAACGATAAAGCACGCCAACTCGTCTTCTATTTCTTAAATAACGTACGTTGTATGAGGGTCATTGTGATTGAAGAGTAACAATATGTTCGTACTTGTCTCTAGACAAACTAGACACCTACAGAATTAGAACTTAGAACAGAACTTAAAATGTAATAAGGTATGACATGGTATTTAAAATACGATAACAGGTATAACTATAAAACTTCTACAGTGCAATTATTTACTTAAATACTCGAATAAAATCTTAGAAATATGACGTTTTTCAATTTTGCGAATGTATTAAGTTTCATGTACTTTTTCATGCAAGTCGAAAGTGTCTGGTTGCAAAATACGTTTACAAAGTCAGAAAAAACTTAACAGCTGTTCAATTTTAAAAAACATAAAATGCTGGATTGAAGAGGATTTAGAAGACTCAAACTTGATGTGGTTGTAATAATTCACACGAAATTGCAATCTCAAATTAGCAGTTAGCCATGGGAGAATTTGCGATGCAAAATAGAATTGATACTGATTGATATAAATAAAAGCTTTTCTCATGTATTTCCATTAAATAGAATTATTTATTTGAACGAAAGCCCAATTGAATCCAGTTATAAAACGATTTATCAAGGAATTGTAGTAGTCGATGTTGCTGGTTTTGTGTGTACTATTTACCTAGTTTGATCAATACTGTCATGGAAATTCTCACTAACAATTCAAGTTAAAAATGGCGAAGGTTACTTGAAAAAATTACACTGATTAAATCTTAAAATTGAAGATCTATTCTTTTCCAATAAAAATATATAACTCATTGAAATAAACATTAATTAAATGTTGTTCTCCTTTGAAGTAGATGTATGAAGAACTTCTACTACTATTATCGATTTTGTTCTAGCGCAATGATGACTAAAAGTGTGAGATGAAGACAGCATGTGGATGCGAATATTTCTTTCAGATATGTTTCAATGTAATGGGAAAAAAACGGGTGATGCGTCACTGATGCCTGTTCAATTAAACATACAATTCACTTTGAAATTGTTCATATAGAGACTGGCATGCAGCTTATATTTCCTTTACTTAAAAAGGTGATAGTATTCATATATCTATTATAGCTCGAGAATTGAGGTTGGTTTTCCTTTAAGTGTCTTCAACTAACTTAATGAGAAGATCTCCTCCGTGGACTTTGGGTACCATTAGGTGGTATTGCTTAGGAAATCAGATATTGATTAGTAAGAAAAGGATACTTGTATCATTATGTTATCAATCTCGCTTCATCTCGTTGTAACACCCAAGTGTATAACATTAGATTTGCTTTTCGGATTTAAAATATTTTGGAACATAACATTATTGAGAGAGCTAATTTTTTTAGAATGCTTTTTTGTTGCGAGTGTCTTGATGCCTATTCATTTTGATAAAAGAGCTTGAATTGAGTTGAACAAAAACACCCCTTCATCATACCAAGAAAATGAAATTCACAAATCACTCTTTGTAAGCAGATTGATAGACATAACGTAATCGCGTGCATGTTTGTCGAAATGAAATCGATTTCTCCTTAAATAGTTTGTACATGTACAGAAATCGAGACAACAAGTCCCATCTACATGCACAGTAGTTATAAGACCTATTAATCATGATCAAACCAAAGTTATCTTCTTGTCTGGTGTTAATAAGTTTCCAAAATTACGTTTGACTAATTGACGCGCGCCACAAACGATGTATTGTCCGGTTTTCGATCAGAAATCCTCACTTTTTCCTATATATTTGAATATCATCAAGATGGCAACATTCAGTACTTCTCGAAAGATTAACATCATTTATAACGTTTGGCATATGTGACTACAACAACACAATGGATGCACATTTAAATTTCGTGACTCAATAATATTTTAATTACTTTTACTAACTAATTTTAATCACACAATGTCACAGCGACCTTACCTTCAACGTACTCAACCCCAAAGTCGTTTATTGAAGTCAGGCTATGGATGGCAGCTGCATCCTGCTGCAATAACAGCACTGAATCTTAATTTGTAGAGAGTTAAAGTTTGAAAACGTTACCCTTTTGTATCGTATGAACCTCTTTGCAATATAATGCAATTTATTACCTACGAGGGCAATCATATCGGGGTTCATATTTTCAATACGATGCCCTAGGGCAAAATATCACTTCGTCTTGGTGACGTGACGTCATAAACAATGCTATGACGTCACGTTTCGTTTATGACGTTGCGTTCTAAATGCGGCAACGGTGGGTCGCCAGCCTATGGTTGAAAGTGGGTTTTGGCGTGTTTTCATTAATTTCAGGACTTCGGTTATAAACATAATATTATATTCGTGTCTATGTCATACAGTTTTTAACCAATACACATGCATGTTCGTAAATGAATGCATGGTTACAAAATATTGAATGTAAACTCATAAATGACCATATGTTGTAATAATAATAGTATATGACATTTATTTATTTTTATTTTTTGGAATTAAAAGTAAGAAATAGCGGGAAGTTTTCAATAGGGTGACTTAAAAAAATGGCCGATATGGCACTGCTGTTGACGACACGTTGGATATATTGCAATATTTGGAAACAAAAATTAACAAACAATGCACAGATACGTGTTTATTTATTTTTTGAAGATTGTGACATTCCAAAAGTGCAAGTGTAATTCTTTGTTTATTTTCACGGATTTTACCAAAAGAAATCGTTTGATGTTTTCATTTGCCGATATTTCGCACATTTGCCATTATTTTCTAGTGAGAAAATATTCAATGTCTAAATTGTTTAATGAGCTAGGTGACGATATTCTGAACATAATGATGTTAAATGTAAAACTTACTGTAGAATTTCAATCCTTTGAATCGAATAGGTATCATTTTTATTAGGATGTCAAACACGTACATATTTTGTGATTGAAAATACGTTAAAGATTTTTAATTCGTAAATTTTCAATTTAATGACATTTTACAGAAATACTCATTACATCACTTTGAAATAATGAACATGAATCATTTAGCAATTGTATTCATACAATTAATTCACATAGACGAGACTTGTTAACTCGTAATTTCCTTTTTAGCGAGATAGGGTTACTGCTACTGTTTCAATCCTTTGAATCGAATAGGGAACATTTTTATAAGGGCGTCAAACACGCACCTGCAGGCAATTTTGTGATTGAAAATACGTTCAAGATTTTTAATTCGTCATTTCTAAAAAAATTTTTTTACAGAAATACTAATTACATCATGTGAAAGCCCATTGATTTCTGATTCGAAAAATGTTAACTTTTTCAGGAACACGACACTTTGTCACATACTTTTGTCAAAGGGTCAAACGTCAATGACGTGTCAATATATGAAAACCTCTTGGGCCACTATTGTGGCCTACAGCAGGCAGCATCTTAAAAGCATGTGGTAGCGTGGGGTTTCCCCCATTATGACGCGGTATGCAGCTTATTTTCCCCATTAATCACCCTTAAAGCTCATTTTATCTGTATAATTGTTTTCTTCCCTATAAATAATGTCATATTCAGATAAATTCATAAAGCCAATTACTATTCCTAAAACAACATCTAACTTTGTCCAAAATGGTCATTAGAAATGGTTCAATTGATATTTGAACTTCAAAATTGAGGAGTCAGCAAATCCGGAAAACACCAGATGGGCCTTCTTTCTTGTCCGTTACATCAAAAAAAATAATGACAAATAAAACAAACAAATGGAATCAGGTAATAATATACAATTATTTGCTTTAATACATTTTACATAATGTAATATACAGAAAGCCCAGGAGTCATAAAGGGGAGCAACTAACAAGATCAACGCGAAGTCCACATGCTAAAAAAAACGTGCTATTTCTTTAAAAATTATGTCCCTATGAAAATCATTAAAAATCGTCTTTCTCCGGCAGCAGTATTTCTTTTTTCACACCGTTTAAAATGTGGTGATGTTCCTTTTGCGGTTGAGTGTAGTAGTGACCACTGCATCATACAATCACATAATTCCCCCCAAATTAAACCTGTAAATGCAAGAATCTACTGTCTGATGGCAGCCATGTTCCAGTACCGAGCAGAATCTGTGGTGTCCTAATTTCTGATTGGTTGAAATGTCAGTGTCTCTGTGGTTACAAGTAAACAAACTTTTCATTTCTTAAATCCCCTTTTCTCATTATTGAACATACTTTGGAAGTAGGACAATTCCCAATTGAGGTTAGAAGAATGTTCTTTATCTGTTTTTGATGAGAAATGTTATTCACACTTTGACACATTTTCTGTACTCGACCCTCTGACTAATTTGTATTACGATAATATGTATTTTCTGTGATGAACATTTGAAATGTTCAAAATGGTTATAATTAAAACATTACGATAACATCATGACAACAATACAATGACGTCATGAAACAATTGTTTGACGCCACTCAAGTCAAAACGGCATTTGGTCGGACTGGGCTGGAGTCTTTTTTGTCGACGGTCACGTGTTCGGCCCTCCATCAATGAGATCGCTGAAAAATATGTTTACATAATATATATATTTATTTGATCCACTACAAAGAATTGTTTAAGGGAATTTAAAGGGGCAGTAGCGCGTTTTTTCGCTGAAATAAGTCGATGAAGTGTATTTGAAAAATAATGTCTCCAATAGTAAAACACCAATCTCTCTTTGGAAAATCAAGTTAAAAGATGAGTGTACATGGTTCCGTAAAGCCATGGGAAACGTTTTTGTCATTCGAAATAATAAAATGTGTTCACAATAAAATGGCCGCCATGCAATTTTGGCTTTATACGTAGCACTGTTATAACCACTTCGGATAATTGGTTTGTGTAATAAGATGTTTTACCCTTTAAAGTAAATATAAATGCCATAAACTATCATTATAAATAGGAAATTTGAAATAATAAAATTTGCAATAAACGTGCTACTGCCCATTTAAAAGGCAAACACCTTTTAACTTATTTGGAGAAAAAAACGTGCTACTGCCCCTTTAATGAACTAGTAACACGTTATTGAAATGCCATTAAAGACATGTAATGTGAGTATTCTAAAGAGTTGTTATTATGTATGTTTAATAATGTAAAAGCTTAAGATGACTTTATCTAGCGGTCCAAATAGGTCATTTTTCCAAGTTCAATAATGTCATCGAAATTAGTTTTATTATAGTCCACCAATCCGTCTTCAGAGTTTGTCCAGAGGGATGTTGATTAGAATAAAGCAATTGAGTTGAAGTTGTACCATAATCTAACAATAAACGATGTGATCCCTGAAGCATGTGATTATAAATAGCGGCTGGAGGGTATACGGCAAAGTGTAGAAAGTTCACTTGACAATTAATTGAATATATCGGTACGTGTATACCACGCCCTTGTTTGTCTGTCTATCTGTCTGTCTGTCTGTTTCTGTTAAGAGAGCAAACATAGTTCAGTTAATAAGTTTATGCAGGTAGACGGATGGACCAAATGATTGACGTAAGCAATAACATTTACCCATGCCCAATGTATAAATGGTCTGATTGTAACAATTACATCTGTGATCTTATCTCTTTGTAGCAATGATGGGTGAAAGAAACAATTGGAATACTGTGTTTTTCTCACTATGACACAAACACATACAAGTTCCAATATGAACAAGAAAAAAATGAAAATAATAAATATAATATATATATATATATATATATATATATATATATATATATATATATATATATATATATATATATATATATATATATACAAGCTATCACTTGAAAATTGCCTCTCCGTAAGAAACAATGTTGTAGTGATAAACAATGACTTTGTAGAAAAACCTGACTATATAAAATCAAGATTTCTCATCGATGCCTGTGAAAAGTATTATTTTGGAATATAAGATACCTACGGCAATAAAACACAAGCGGTCAATGGGACTGACAGCGTGCTTTATGAGACAATAAAACATGCTCGTGATTTTTATTTTGATTGTGCAATGGTAGAGAATGTCTTCTACGACGGGAGGCATTAATATTTTCAAACTATAGTTTATACAAACAACATAATATCTCTTAGTTTCCATTCATGCTGAAAAACCACATGTACAAATATATGTTCAAATATTTTCCCTTGACATTCATACCCTATTGCTAAAATATGAAAACTACTTGTTTCCCATGACTATCGAGCAACAGCCTTTCACATATACCAAACCGAAACTGCACGTCCCATATACATGTATAAGCACAGCAGTTATATGACCTTTTATGTACAGACTGAATGAACTAAGTTTAAATTGATAATTTTCAGCAACAGTCAGTTGTTCTCGATAAAATAACACCATTTATAACGTTGAACTCAATGTGACCCCAACTACATAAATTACATGTAGTGTTGTCCTTAAAATAATTTTGTTTAGTATTTTTCTATTTTGAGTCAACTCAAAATGGTTATGTTCAAATCATTGACGCTGTTCACAAGTGTGAAAATACGTGACCTTGATTACATTTATATGAATGGTGTTTGGCAAAACCTGTTTGACATTGTTATATATGTCATCATGGTATCTGCAATAATTCAAGTGTGTACTTGTTACATTGTTTACTTGGTATAAAGGGCCCCTGGGAATTTGATGAGACAAATTAATGTAATTGACATAATTTTGGTAGGGGGATAACTTAAGCTATGTGCCATATATTTGATCTCATCACGAATAGCTATGAGATCGTATGGTAATAACTATTCTTTCACATTACATTTAAGGCATGGAATGTTATTAGTGAACAACATTTTGAAAATCTAAGGGTATAATATATAAAAAAAAGTTTAATTAACATTGCAACTGTTTGGCAAACATGTTAAGAATTCATAATGACTGTGATTTTCCCATTATTGATCAACGAATATGAAGGCATCAACTCTATTGATCCATACACATTTGATTATTGCTTTTAATAAATCGGTTAATACTTGGATCAAGGTGAACTAGTAATTAATCTGTCAAGTCGACCATCTTTGTGAGATAAATAGACACTGTGTTTAAGAGGTTCGGCAAATGTAATTACTCTTTTCTTAATGTTTGATTCAGGAACCTTTAGTTAGATATAACGATGTTATCAGTTTAGCGTGACCTTAACAATCAGCACATTTGTTTGTCCTATTTCTCTGAGTGAAACTGTAAACACTTCTTATTTCACGAGTTAACATCGACTTGACTTTAATCACCTTGTCACTCTAGTCAATAAACACAAGAAGAGTTCTAATTTGTTACACAATATTAACTGTTTATGTCATAAATTTAAAGCGATGTCACGTTATTGTCAGGTCTTTCCATCTATCAAATTCCAAGACTTTGCATTTACGTCAACACGTAATTGATAAAACTAGGATATATAACGAGTGTTTATATGTTTATAATATAATTTTCCTTTGTCCCGAGTTTGGCGAGTTCTAAATCATAATTTCCAACTTGTATTTCACACAAGTAATATGATTTAAAACATGTAGTATTGTCCCTATAAAGGAAGGGAACAGCAGCTAGACATATCAACCCTGTCAGAGCCTGTGAGTTAATAACATTGCGATGTCAAACATTATCACTTCAAATCCCACGTTCAGTTATGATGTGCTGCACGGTGTAATCCTCTGAGCTGGTCATGATGAAGGGTAGGCAAAATATAGTCTCTCTTCTTGAGAACAGGAGACCAAGGTTGAATATTCTTGTCAAGTCAATGCGACCACCAATTGAAAGTTTTTTCTTCGTCAAAATATTTATACAACCACCATAAAAGTGAGGTTGATATGTAATATACTGTTGAAATGTTTTGCATCTGGACTAATTATTATCTGATGAATAATTGCTTGACTCTGTAAGATAATGGTATCGTTTAAATTAATTAATAGCTAAATATCCTGACGGGTATCTTTGGATGAGAATGAATAGATTCACGTTAATTTTATGAATGAAGTATTGCAGGCAATGCCAAAATTAATCGACCATGGACAGTCAATCAGATTACATATTTTGATCATACCAGATTGTTCTAAAACGCATTAAGGAAGTATCAAGTGGGTAATAATGATACTAAATTCCTTAACTTTTACAACTGAGTATACCTTGCTAATTCATCTTCTATATTTGTTGCATAATATCACATCCTATAAAACTTATGCCTAATATTTTAGATAAAAATGTTGCATGTTATTACGTAAGCTGTGTGTCCTATGAGTAAGAAACCACACTGCACTCTTGACAATGTCAGAGTGAAGGCTAACTATGACGTCAATTCACTGTGATTTTTATGTTTCTTATATTTATTTCAAAGCAAAACAGAAAAATATTTTTCAAGATATGTTATAAAACCGACAATGACGTGTGGAAAGCTGAGCAATCAAACAACTTACGTTGTTCTTCCTTTTCTTTTAAATGAATAATTGTCTCATAAAAGAAACGTTTGTTGTTCGTAAATGTTTGTGTTAATTAAATATGATAACAAGCATAATATAAAGAATAACCAATTAGATACGAGTGATTACGACCAATATGCAGGAGTTGAATTGATGTTCACAGTCAAGAGCCTTGTAAGGAGTCTATCTGAATGTCCACAAAGTATGTATTAGGGGATATTTAGAGAATAACCAAGTCTGTACGAGTGATTACAGGAAATATCCACTCGTCTAAATAATGTTCAGCCACGAGCTTTAGTGAGTGGCTCTGAACATTATTTAGACGAGTGGATATTTCCCGTAATCACTCGTACCGACTTGGTTATTCTATATATTACCCATTATGCAATTAAATTGACCACATTACGCTTGGTTATTACATTTTCATATTTGGCGGCCGCTGTGAAGGACCCGTCGTCACAGTAACATTGTGACGTCATAAGATAATTCGTCGCGTCAGACCATTGTTTTATGACGTCATAGTCATTCTTTCCCCGGGTAACCGACCAATCAACGTTGAGAATCACTTGAAAGCACGTGTGCAAATATCACAAAAATAATCACCGGTGTCTTCTCATCCGTATGGGTAATATTGAGTATTACACCCTACTTTAGCTGTTGCCATGAGCTACCTTTGTACTTTCAGTGGATGTGTCAGACCATACACTCATACTTGTTTTCGTAACTTTCAATACACCTATACTTTTACAATTTACAATTTCGCCTATACTTTACCCAATATACTTACATGATTTTTCTCAATACGCCTCCGCTTTTCTAAATACATCTACTTTTTTCATCATTACTTCATTTGAACACTCCTTGTTGCAATATAAACTAGTTATAGATCTACACTCGTTTTGAGGGGAAATATTGGTGTGACCATGTGAGATTCAGCATAACAGGTCCATGACAACAGATGTCCGCCTTGTTCAGTTAATTCGCCTTTTACAATGCTGATAGAAAACATTTCACACCAACTGTATAATGTTGGGATTAAGGAGAATGTGGGTAAATCTCCGTCCATCTATAAACAATATGTTTTTTTCAAATGAATTTCACCAGTAATGCCACGAGATATGTAGTGCAAGATGACTAATTTTACCTTTCCAATAGGTCACCCCGAGAAGATTATAAACGTCAATTCATGTCGGAAAAAATATTACCCGGCCTCCAATACAACCCGGGTCTCTAATAGAACCCGGGGGTAAGGGTGTGCTGAATGAAATATAACCCCGGGGATATACGGTATTCTAAACTTACAGATAATCACATTTCATTATGTGTAGTCTATTCAGTCGATATTATCGTGTAACCTACAAGATGATTTTAATTTAATGAACTCGTTGTTATATTCTATTAAAATATTACAAAATCTCTGCATATTAACTCGTCTGTGCAGTTGGAATGGGATATACATGGACATAAACAAAACTTAGCTTATTCCAAAGTCGTAAAATGCACTGAATTAATATTGTTTGCAGCCTTCTTTTGGTGATGTACTTTTTAAAGCGATTTTGTACTACAAATAGTAATCTAATCGGTGGAGTGTTTCTTTCATTGTGTAAGGTTTAATAGGCACAAGTTAGTATTGCAACGAAATGTGATGTGTTGCCTTCAAGCTAGCCTATTTGTGTTATTCGCAACTGAACTGACATGTATCAAGTTGCAAATTGTCTTGTTTATGAATAAATCCTCTCATTACACAGTGAATCAATGCTATAAAATTACCTTAAATCGAAAATGGTTACATTACATTGGCGAAGATCACATCAATCTTACACAGACTGTAAGATTGTGATCAATGTAAATCTAGTTTTAATTGAAATATAGAACATAAAAGTGAAATCATGTAAATAAATGGTTCTATCACGGGCCAAATTACAGAAAGGTTATCCGACAGCTATCCAGTACTGACAACAGGCAGATCAAAAATGTTAATTCAAATAACATCCAACTTTCTATCAATTCCTCTGAGCATCACTAGCTAATATAATAATAAGTGATGTGCACGGGATAATATTGAAATATTGAATAGTAATCTATCTGTAATGATTCTGTCTTTCACTATTGTATTGAATCGATGAATACTTTATCGGACACCAGTAGATCTGTGATATTGTACTTGCTGCAAACTGTTAGTGATGGTATGCTAGACTATTCCCTATACTCCGTAAATGTAAAGATAAATACAAATTGACATGTGTATATTGTCGCTTACCTTACGCTTATATTCAACATATATGCAGTATACAGGCCATAGTTTGATGTCATTTATAAATGTACAAGGTTTGCAAGGGACAAATGGGATAAATGTACATGGTTGCTCTTTCAGAGCTGCCAAAAGTGTTACACTCGTTTGGTGGACTGAGTGCAAAGTGGATGAAATGTTATGTAATGTAAATATTTTAGATTTAAGGTAATCTTATAGCATTGACAATTTTAAAGTCAAATTTATCTTTTGATAATAAGTTGCCTTAATTAAATATTGCATGATAAACTGTTAGTGATGTCATGCTAAACTATTTCCTGTACTCTGTAAATGTAAGGATAAATAAAATGGACATGTGTATGGGTATATTGACGCTTTGCTTCTGTCAGCAGGAAGACATGGTCGACATCGGTCCCTATATTCAACATTTAGATAGGCCATGGTGTGGTCTCGTTTATAAATGCACAAAGTGTGCATGGGTCACTGTATTCAAAATATAACACAGTGGGCATACTTTGCATTGGTGTCAGTTACAGAGGTGCATAGATTTAACTCACATAGAATTAAATCCGACTTTTCAAAATGTTAATTATAATATTCGTCTTGTATTCCAATCAGTAAGTGGTTGCTCATAGCGCTAGCATTGATACCATGTGGCGCTACAAGAAACTATTTACGTCCGTACATTCGAATTAAAGTAAGTGCAGTAAGGTGGATTTAGTGCAATGTGGATGAACTGATTCACCAACAGGTTTGAAAAATGTTCGACGTGAGAGGCCAACATATAATCATGGACGTTCAGGGAAACCTGAAAAACGAAATTTCAGTTGCAGCAAATGCACTGATGAGTCGCTAAGAAATTATAAAAACCTTTTGAAATCATTTTCAATTGTAAGTTGACATTTTGCTGTTGATCTTAAGTGCCCTTATTGCACCATTGCATGATAACATAAGCAAAATCTAATTATGTACAGGGTTCTCAGCTCAAGCAATCATCAATGCATGTGGTTCGACCATAAAAACACATCAAATACATTGTGTAACATCTATCGAATACAGGTACCCATGCAGGCATTATCTTCCTGTTTCGTGACCGCAGTCAGAAACCTATATACATGGATCCAGGAATTAGCAAAGGGTTGGAAGTCGGGAGTTTGGTTATCAAAGTGACATGCAGAATCGAATCTCTTAATCCCCCCCCCCCCCCCCCCCCCCCCCCTATATGATTGAGACTCAAATAAATGACACAGCAACCATGGTCTGAATACAGTGTCTTCCTGAGGCTTATATCCATGTCATTTATTCAGACATTCATCACATCCGTAAATACGAAAATATCTCAAAGTCTATAAACATAACTGGTGATTTGGTAATCTGATATCGATTTGACTCGTGTGCATCTGTGAATGACACAGCAACCATGGTCTGTCTGATATCTATTGAATACAGAGGTCCATATAGACACTGTCTTCCTGTGGACTTTATATACTGAGAGTTATATCCGTTTCACATAGTCAGACATTCATAAAATCCGTAGGCGGTCACCCACATTCTGGTACAAACAACAATCTGACATTGAGTGTCAGACTGTATCAGCTTGTCACGTCAGACTCAGATGAGGTATTGATTCAATAGAATAGTCAGATCCAGAACTATTACAGATATATTACTTTTCAATATTCCAGTGTCAACCTGAGATATATCACTGTGTAGAAGATAAGATTACATTGGCTAGTGACCCTCAGAGGTTTTGGGGAAAGCTGCGGGGTATTTGAGTTCACAAGTTTTGAAATGAGCGAATTCTATCTGTCTCTGGTCATTAATGGATATTATTTTAATCATTTCTGTTATTTGTTCCAAGCTGAAACCATTCATTTACATTTATTCCGTTCCTGTATTTGAATGTTGAGTAAATTCCAATTGCACTGTATATTCTGACAATTACTAACTTATGTTTGAACAACATTTGAAAAAATCGGGAATTGTCAAGTGCAGTCATGACTTTACATAACGAGACTGCAGAGCAATACAGTGAATCTGTTGTGAGTCCATGTTCGCGGTTGTGAAATGATTAAATGTGTCCTAGAGAACACCAACAAAAGAACACTATCGCATTACAGTTCCCGGTGTGACAGACAGAATCTTGAGCTCAGGAGCAAATGAATATCAGAAATTTAGTATATAAAAATTCAACAGTCAATTGATCATCGTTGATTTTGGTAACATGTTACACTTTGTACTTACAGGCTGTGATATTCAATACCTGTAATTATATTGTGTTGCGGATTTATTTCAGAAAATATAGAATAGTACATGTAATTTCCAACATGTTAAGATGTTCACAGCAATTAACTAACTGTGACTAAGAATACACATACACTGCACATCCCCCTGCTTTTAAAATGCGAAAAAAAGAGCTTCAGTTATAAAAATCATCTAAAAATGGTCAGATGCTTTCTCAACATATTTAGAGTTACGTTTTATTTTTTTCTTCAAAGCAAAAATGAACTGCAAAAAATTACACTTTTGTTACATTAAGTGAGGAAGGCGTGTAAGAAAATGTCATCAATGGTTTGAACAGAAACTAAATGTATATTCTTAAATCAAATTCGAAGCTATATATGACATCTTCTATGAATGATTGTGACGGTTTTCTATTTCGAAACATAAGATTTGGTTTTTATGGTTTCAATTTCCGGATGTCCCGGAAAAGAAGGCGTGTTTCTCATACTGAACAGCGGGTGAGAGAAGTAAAATAGTGTCATTTCGTTATATGAAACATTTCTATATTATACATTGTACAATGTACATGCAGCTTGAATATTTTTACAAATGTGTTTCGATATTTCAATTTTGTAGAAAGAACGTTTTTCATTTATTGAAAGGTGTGCATAATGATTATAATAATAATGTATAAAAAACATCCCCAAATACTTGTATGTCGCATATATAAACAGGTAATATAACATAATGAAAGCCTTTGTCTCTACATTGGTTGAAGCTGACTAATCATATTTACCAAAATGCTTGTTTGGCTCCTGGCATCAGCTTCCTGTACACAAGAGCCAATCTAGCTTCAAAAAGAGGGCTCTGTACTCTCTGAAAACTCAAACCTTTATGGTTGCCTAAAACATGTTAAAGCATTTCAAATGTTACATAACTTTAAATTGTACCTTGGTATGCCCTTCCTTTTGGAAGTAAGAACATGAATTTTAATCTTAGTCTCCATCCAGTAAAAATGATATTCTCAAATTTCCTGGAAAGAAATCGAAAGAAAGTTGTTGCCCATTTATATGAATAGTTGAAATAGTATAAGAGGAAACATATACCTGATGTTAGCAAGTAACAAAGCATAAAGGAGATGACTTTTTGTAAATCTAATACAACTGGATCAACTTGAGTACTAATCCAAATACCAGTTTCAAGCATATCAATGACATATATCTGACAGTGAGTACCAAATTGTATCAACTAGTCATATGTCGTATTTACCGATTCAGTGTACCGAAGATCCAGAATTAGTACTTTCGCTCTATTTTGTGGGTAAGAAAATTATCTATTGACCATGCACGAATATAAATAAGAAGCTGTATGTTTTGAGGTATGAGGAAAACTTTGATAATAAGATGTTTGATAGCCTGCATCCCAGGAGTGTCAACACTGAACCATTGGCATGTTCTATTCGTGTTCGTAAATAACACAAGATTTATGGTATTTCATGAGAACATTCGTCTATAAGCACTGTTCAGACCAGGATATATGTCGAGTGATTGAGTTGAAAGTAGCCTAATGACGTTCTCGCCATTGGGAAAAAACATCTACAGCGTTCTTCTCTGTTCAATTAGAAGCAAGTAGTTATTATACCAAGTCTTAAAACTAACACGAGTCACCATAACCTCAATTGTTGAACTGTGAATATTCGTCATAATCACAGGATTGTGACCCCTTTTGAATCTTTTAACACGTGCACATGATGTGTAGTTTACTTAATTCAGAAAAACAGAAGTTTTGAAAAATTATACAAGATTTCAATGACTAATACTATATGTTTATAAGTGTCATTTTTATAGATGCTTTTCTTATTCATTCCCACGTTGCATAAACACGTTTTCAACTAATTGGTTCATGGCAATTGTTCAAGTTTGATACTTCAGGGGACAAAACGCAAAGAAGATTTGTTTTTTGTAAGAATTTATTCACTTTTTGCACAGGAGCCCCGGGCTGTAATGCTGCAAGTGGGTGGCAAGTGGGAAATGAATATCCTGTATCCACTAATAGAAATGCATATAAGTCTCTACTGAAATCACGAAGTAGGAAGATAATGTCTGCATGAGTCACGGTTTTTAAAATATGTCAGGCAGATTATGATTATGGCGTCAATTACAAATGTAATTCAGTCACGATCACATTCTTATGAAGAAGATTTGTTTTTTTGTAAAAATTACTCAGTT
This sequence comes from Gibbula magus, assembly GCA_936450465.1. Classification (NCBI taxonomy): domain Eukaryota; kingdom Metazoa; phylum Mollusca; class Gastropoda; order Trochida; family Trochidae; genus Gibbula; species Gibbula magus. The sequence continues at coordinate 39,962,986 of OW388306.1, read as the reverse complement.
TTTTCGCAGGTGCCCAAGGCTGTTATATTGAAAATGTTGGCAAGTGAGAAATTAATTTGCTTCCATATCTTGGTATTACCATACATATTTACATGTACAGTGTTATACACAAACATACATCAAAGAAACCTGGCTAACAAAATAACACAAATATTTAGTTTACTTTGCCAGATCGTCATCTTAACGCAAGGTTTGACAATGATGCAATATGACATTCATATAACATAATTTACATATTCCATGAAGTAACCAAACCATGACGTAAAATAACATCGTGAAAATGTTGCGTGTTAGGTAAAAAATGGTACCTGAAGCTAATATGGCTGTTCAACTACATATTATAAAATTGAAATTACCCTTCATATATCAGAAATGGTTTTCCAGTTACCTTTTTCCTGCTTGAATTTTGTTATACAAATATTGTAACGTTTAACACATTCCCTAAATGATGACTTGCCATGTAATGATTTATTGTGAGTGCCCAAGACATGCGTATTAGCAATATGTTGATAAATGTCTAGTATATATTTGAAAAACTTTTTTTTTAAATTTGCAATCAGTCATATTTGTTTAAGGCACCATTGTAAGAGTGGTTGACTGCAGGGTGTCATACCCGTATGTATAAACTACAAACTGAGTAGAAATGAATCATCCTGAATCTCCACATTGCAATAGAACGTGGTTCTGTAGGAAGCTCAGTTTATTGTAGTGAAGTTCAGCATCACTAAAGATCACTGAATGTCTTACCATTTTAATGGCAGGATAAATCTGAGAATTTTACTTTATGCCCAACACAGACACAGGAGTCGATTGATTGGTACTGTCTTTATTTCAATTGTTTCTCTGTTCATCAAGGATTAAACTGTGAAACTTGCAGATTATGTGGAGACGGCCTTGTCGGAACAGATATGGCACTCTGTCTTAGACTAGGGTAATGTGTGTAGGTCCCCGAGCATGTATTCGTGTTTGGTAGAATGTGCACGTGGATATCATTATTAGTTCGTTTTAGTTCAAAGCCGCTGGCAGATGCGTATTAACTGAACATAATAATCTTGCAGTTGTTTCCTTATACAAAAGACATTTGATTTTATAAGCCAATTATATATTGCTAAGGGGGGAAGGAGCTTATAGCTCTAAATTAATGAGACAATTGAAAATAATTCGACTCAGTGGTAACCCTAAGGAAATGAAAATTCACAGGATTGTGAATGTTGTGTTCTTATGTATTACAATTTCGAAATGATTTGAGCCACAATGAAACGAAAGATAACATATTGACGAGTTGAACACTATCTGCTTGTAGGCAGATAGTTAGAAAGTGATTTATATTTTCGAATTACAAATCCGAATATCAAATAAGACGTAAGTGTTTGTTATTTTATCGTCATTATATTTAATTCATGTATTCGTAAACAGTCCAATATACTGTTCTCAAATAAACTACATGTAGACAACGTGGATGTGTGGCTTTTCATATAATTAAAACCATTGACATCACACCTTACAGATGAAGTAATATAAATTAGTATATGATTGCAGGTGAAATACCGGGATCTATCAATGAAAATAAACTGTGTTATCAGTCACTAGTGAAAATAACAATGGAACGTGTTATCAGTCACTAGTGACTGATATAACAATGACATGACGTCATAAAACAATGCTCCGACGTCATGACACGTTCATGACGTCACATTGTTGCTGAGGCGACAGGCTCATTCTGGAGCCGACTTAACGTAAATGCAAGTCTGTTTCGGTGATTTGGTCATATAATAAATAGAAAATTTGTCTTTTCTTGACAAATACCATGCGCCACTCGTGAAAATATAACCTTTCTACCTCACTCGATGAGATAAACATGGTATTAGTCAAGAAAAGCCAAATATCCTCTAAGTCATTAAACTGACCAAGGATCATACAAAAGAGCATACCACTAGCATTGCTCTCCAGTTACTGATATTGTTTATATTCTATGCTCAGCAGTGGAGGGAGCAAACTCAAATTTTCTTTCTGCAATGAGGCATCACTCTTCTAATCACATCAACAGGTGGCGCCACTTCTACAAAGTGGTGTTGTTTCACCACTTTATCACTACTAAATCCTTTTCTTGTATCAATTTCGAGAAACAGCATTTAATATGTTTAATCAATATTGACAGTCTATATTAGATAATAGCTCACTTAATGATTCATATAGACTCTTTAAAAGCCTACTCCAACCCGAAAGATATCTTTCCCTTTTAACATCCAAGAAGTTAAGGTATTCATTGAAAGGATTCAAATTAGGTCTGTCAAATTTATTGATTAATGAAGGTAGGTACAAAAGCAATAGAATATGTCCATTGTGTAAAGTAGCCGTTGAAGACGAAATCCATTTTCTATTTGTTTGTCAATCTTATGACGATGTACGGAAAAAGTTTATCCATGATTATTATCTTTCCAAGCCTCCTGCTCTAGCATTTAAACAAATCCTTTCTTCTGATAACAATAACAGCATTCTTAGACTTGCACAATATGTTACCTATGCCATATCTCATCGAGATGATAGGTTAAAATCAATCACCTTTGTTCATTTAATTTGTTATTGAACTGTTGATTAATAATGCATGTAACTCAAATGTATATGGGCCAGAGGCCTCGAATACATTAAAGAACTTTGACCACTGACATCAACACAACTTCATTTCTGTTACAGGGTGACAGTGCAACATCCACATTTTGGGATTTGGATTTCCTATTCACGATTTAAACACTACATGTCCCACCACAAAAAATTATATAAAAGTGTACTTTATGAGTAATATTAACGTATGATATTAGATATATAATGTTTCCAGCACTTCAAATTAAAACATTTGTAGAAAATGATTAATCAAATTTAAGAAGGTTAAACCTAAAAGACTGTAAGCTATAAATGAAAGTTTGTTACCATGACGTATCTAAGGCATTCACTCTTACTGTAAGCAATAAAATATAGTATCTCTTGTTAATAATATGTTGTAATATCTCGTCTTTATCTCTGTTAATATCGATACTTCTCTTTGTAAAATACAATCAACAGACTTAAGGAGAAAAGGGTACAAATGAAACAAACCACTACCTTCGGGAATATCTGTATAACGTGAAGCTGCAATCTACTGTGACTGTTTGTCCTCTTTTTCACACGTTTAGTTGTCATTTTTATTGTGTGAATATTGTTTATTTTGCAGTTGCCAGACCTCTCTACGAGGCTAGATGGTTTATGTGCATTTGAACAATCCATATGTGGGAAATGGTCAGTGTCAATATAATCAGTGTCCGAAATAATTTCATTTTTCATGTGAAGATAGTACTTAAACATGTTTGAATATAATTGTTGATGGTATTTCAATATCCTTGCATTTATTTTTTACAGAGAAAGTTGTTACATAATTCTAATACAAATGTTAAAATGGATTGCCTTTTTTTGTGTGTTTCAATTTGTGTCAAGTGCAATGAATAAATATGCTCAAACTATATGTTTTATGAGAATGGAATGTCCCCATGGCAATTGTCAGAACTTACATTTGGGTCAATCGACTTTGGACTTAAGGAGAAATTCAAAATAGTAGTGTAAGCTTATTTGAATATGGAGCAGTTTTCAAAATGATTTCATATGTATATGTTTAAAGGGAGAGTTCAATAGAGACAACAATTTGAGGGAGCATTTCTGTTTCCGCATATTTGTCATCTATATATGCTTGTAACAAAATCAATTGAAACAAATTACTGGGATAATATTCAGATGGCTTTATATTTAACATTTGGATAAATGTAAGCACACGTTTAGTAAAAGATAAAAACAATGATAATCGAAGCCATTCTTCAACTACAGTTCATACACAGGTGAAGTTTAGCGCAAATATGTTGCGCAACAGAGATGAACGACTAGTTTTCCCTGGTTGTCAACGTCTTTCTCTCAACTCAAATCAAAATAATTTGATATCGTCAAAATTCAATGTCTCTAAAAATTTTAACTCAACACACATTTGAACACAGGGTCGTGCTCTCTTAATCCCAAGCCCCTATGTTACATTTACACACGTTAAATATATATATTAATTATTTTAAGCGCTCATAGTGGTTTCGCTGGGTGTTCTTCGGCTGCATTCCCAGTCAAGATGTAAAATCAGTACAAATATGGTTTTTTTTTCTCATTTCATGCATGCACAAAAAATAAGATGGCGGACATTCCCGATAGAACTCGCACTTTAAGGCTATACTTATGATTACCCTCACGTTCAGGGCACCTGTTTCCACACCTACACTGTGAACTTACTGATGATGAAACGCTAAGTGGTCTGACATCGCAATTAAGCTTGTGTTATGTTGAAGTTTAGGTCAATTAAATAATATGGCCATACATTAAAGTAAATGTATCATGCTTTGTATTTTAATGGAGAATGTGGTATACTTTAAGAAGTGAAATATTTATGCGTTATATCTACTGTTATTAACCTATTCTGATAAAACATCATTGTTCGACTCGTCTGTGTATACCTGAGCTTAGGTTGTCAAGTAAAGCGTGATGTTGTACACAAAGATAAGATAATTTATAACATTCTACATATGTTTAATCTTAATTATTGAGCAAATGTCAAACTTGATTAACTACTTTGCTCTAAGTGTAAAAGATAAATAAGCAACAAGTAATGTTTCTTCAACTGTAAAAGAGATAAATGAGGACTCAACATTAATATGTTGATACACATGGACGTAAAGGTCAAGTCTTTGAGTTCAATCTCTGCAATAGGTGGACAATACATGACAATAACATCACATAGCTTTTAACGAAAACGTTTTTCTTGTGAATACAAATGGGAAATCATGACATAAATAATTGATAGACTATGATTAAAGAAAAACATCCTGCATAATTGCCAAACTGACATGAATTGTGAAGTTTCATGTTTTCATTTACTAGAGTGATAATATGATCAAAGTAAAGTATGTGTGAACTTGTTAAATGAGACATATTTACAGTTTGGCACAGAAAGTTCAGACAATCAAATTTGCAAATATTGTCGATTTTATTAACTGATGATATCTAAATTGAATTTCCTAAATCAAACATTACATAAGGGCAATTACATTTGCTGGACCTCTTAAACTTTTTGTCTATTTATCACACGTTCAAATTTACAGATTAATTACTTATTGACCTTGATGCCAAGATTGACCTTTTTCCTAAAATTGATGATCAAATGTTCTTGTTCATGCTTCCGGATACGAAATCATATAAGGATATATATCATAAACCAGACGATCCCATAATTCTAATGACAGAGCATGGTGATGGTGAATTGTGAAATTCTTCAAACTTCTTTCAAAATATAATTGGCAGATTCCGAATTCAGACAAGACGCGGACATTATTTCTGTCAAAGAAAAGAAAATACTGATATTGCTTTAGTATATCCCTCTTAGATAAAATGTTTACTCATATATGTCATCTCCATAACCTTTCATTTACTTTGAATAGATACATCTACCACATCTATTATTGATCAATGTATGGTTATTATACATCGAATATCTGTACAATATCTGTATTATAGGCATGTGGCCCCTTTACAAAAACAACACTTATGATATTCGAAGAAAAATAGAATTGAGAAGCTGTCTTAAATATAAATGAATGTAAATGCATCTTACTGAAAATTCTGGACTATGTTGCACAAAACAAAAAAAATCATCATAATATTCCAGCACTTCAGCAATTTAATTTCAACATAGAAAAACGGTCAAGTCAGGTTTTAAACTAATCATTAAAACCTAAATAGAGGATTCTTATAATATTGAATAGTAAATCAATGGAAGCTAAAACCTTTAGGGATAATTGAAGTTGGGAAGATCATTCGATCTTCATTATTGTTGTTTCAATTAGGTTTAACTCTCGACATATACACATTGGGTTTAGTTCACTTTAAGCTGTGTGTAATAACCGTACAATTACCTCATTGACACCATGTAAATAATTCATATAAATGCAATTTAATTTCAACATCATAATATTCCAGCACTGGAGCAATTTAATTTCAACATCATAATTTTCCAGCACTACAGCAATATAATTTCAACAAGGAAAACCGATCAAGTCAGGTTTTAAACTAATCATTAAAACCTTAATAGAGGATTCTTATAATATTGAATAGTAAATCAATGGAACCTAAAGCCTTTAGCGATAATTGAAGTTGGAAAGATCATTCGATCTTCATTATTGTTGTTTCAATTAGGTTTAACTCTCGACATATACACATTGGGTTTAATTTACTTTAAGCTGTGTGTATTAACCGTACAATTACCTCATTGACACCATGTAAATAATTCATATAAATGCAATTTAATTTCAACAAGATAATATTCCAGCACTTGAGCAATTTAATTTCAACATCATAATTTTCCAGCACTACAGCAATATAATTTCAACAAAGAAAAACGATCAAGTCAGGTTATAAACTAACCATTAAAACCTAAATAGAAGATTCGTACAATATTGAATAGTAAATTAATTGAAGCTAAAGCCTTTAGGGCTAATTAAAGTTGGAAAGATCATTCGATCTTCATTAGTGTTGTTTCAATTAGGTTTAACTCTCGACATATACACATTGGGTTCAAATCACTTTAAGCTGTGTGTATTAACCGTACAATTACCTCATTGACACCATGTAAATAATTCATATAAATGCAAATGGATTCCAGCAGATAAAAACTTCCCTTTTATCTTGAGTGATATTGAGGTATAGAGTTTATCTTTAACTAGGAAATATTGACATTGACCCTCTTGTTTGAAGACCTTGGATTCTAACATTTTGCCAAATAAAATGATCGAGTTTTATCCACACTAAATCAATTGATGAAATTTGTGAGTACTCATGTCCTCAAAATACAACATTCTTAAAACAAACTAAATAATCAAATGAATATGGACTGCCATCTCGGAATGAAAGTGAATTTTGAAATAAAAAATAAGTAAGCGCAAAGATTAAATTACACTATTAAACATATGCCAGTTCAAAAGAATAATCAATAAAATTTGTATGAAAATAGGAAACGTTGATAAACTAAATTCCCTCCAAATAATAGATGCAGTTCCAAGGCTTAGATGATACCCCCATTGAAGAAAATAAGCTTTTAGAAAGATTTGGGTTGAAACAGATTTATTCAAAAGAATTAGTTACAGACTGACACAGACGGTGATTGATGAATATGACACAAGAACCAACTCGAACTTGTTATAGAACCAATTTGTACTGCTTCATCCTCGTTCATCCAATAAATCATTTTTAGACTCAATTTGAAAATGATTCACTGAATGAATGCACTTTCCATTACCAAAGGGAAATCAATATCACTACATGATATAATTTACGTAGCCTATGCACCTAAACGTACCATGAAACACTGATTTAGGTCAACATTTCGGAATCTCGAAATCAAGTCAAGATGTTGCAAGATCATGTGTATGTGTTTTAAAACATCATGGATACACAATAACTGTAGAAAATTATATATTATTTACTGATTCACGTGAAGAGACAAATAGTCTCGAAGATTGCCCAATTGCATGTTGAACCAATCGCAACAATTGTTACCATAACATTATAAAGTGCCAGAAGCCGTGAGGAGACATAATGCATGTGTATAGTAATGTACGTCAACTGTGTCCAATGTCCTTTGGAAATTGTTCCACGTTCTAGGTAGCAATTTTAGGAGTGATCAAATGCTTTAATTTCCTTGAGTTGGAAGTGGGCAGAACAAACAAACCCGAGAAGACAAGAACGATAAGTGACATATTCGTATCTTGATATGAAAGGAAGATATACTTGATGATTTAGAAAATATATATGATATAAGAATAATGTTAACGACAATTCAATTCCTAAAAATATGTTTTTTCTTCCTTAAACACATCACAGTTAAGAGGTATATATGGACATAAAGAGCATAACTAATATTGTTAAAGAAAATAATATTCATAGATAAATATTTTATGAACAAACTGTTATTTAGTCTTCTTACGTTTAACACGTTAGTAACAGCTATATTTATGTCTGTGTACTATCATAATTGCGCAAAATGTTGCAATGGTTGATCTACATTACAAATTCATTTCAAAATGTCACTTTGGTTTCTAGGCCGATTTTACCATATATTTTACATTAACATGTTTAGACAGATAACTTTCTGATTGTTTCATAATTGGCCCGATTCTATTAATCAAATCTTAAAATACAAATATGAATACTTGGCATCAGACCATTTGATTGTGAATTGTAATTCGCTTGATTACTAATCTAATTACTCCTCTTTGCATGAAAGGTCCCCAGGGAAATAATCCTGGATTAAAGTGACTGAAGAGGACCAGCGTCATTATATGAAGGAAGGAAGGATATCCCTGAAGCGATACACTATAACCATCTCAGAACGTGACAGTTAAATACAGGTCGACATCTGAAGGTCATTCACTTCCTGGTCTGTTGTTAATGATGCTGATTACCAAACTATCATGTATCTGATTTGATGTGAACGTTACAGGGGCATTCGGTGATTTCATAATGTTGCATTAAGCTTTGGTAAGTGCCAAAATATCATGTGTGCTGATTTCAGTTCAAACAATGTTATTAGCTTGCATAGTCATCCACAATCGCCAAGACAAGTAATTATCATTTTATATAGTGAAAATCCAGAAAAAGCCTAATACATATACAGATATAAAAAAATGTATGTCCCAATTTAATGCTCAATAGGTATATGACCTTTTAAGCATCACCAACCAAAATTTTGTTTTTCTCTATTTGAGATTAATTTACAAACTTGCCCTTTAATAATTCACTCGCGCCAGATGTGGTGCATTGTCCGGTTTCGATAAGTAATCACTATGTTCTCCTTTGTATCCTTAACTGAGTCTACTAGTATTAAACAAAGTTTGATATATTAATAAATTTGCCTCCAATAACATTTGGTGTCCCTTTGAAGATAATGTGTATTATTGTTCTATGTTCCTTGAAGGGTGCACTGATCTTTACTGTTTAATCAACACTTAGCAACTCAATGATTGTTTTTCAGAATACCGTTGTCTAATAATTACAATTACAAGCGAAGACATGATCATATCAAACGATTCCAAAGATATACGTGTAGTAATTCTTTCACTTCGAACATGGACAGAAAGACCTTGTATAACGTAATTCTGAAAAAATGAATAATCTATAAGAAACAAAGGACATATTCAACATTCACAACCCTATCAACGAAAGAAGTAATATATCTCTACAAAACAAGGTATCCAAACATCAGTAATAGCATATAGGCATGCTAAACGTATTTTAAAGGATTTCTTGATAATCTTGATAATTCTCTCTTTGCTCTTAATAGCAACTTTCTTTTAATGGACTTTTAATCTAGAAAAGTAATAAAATGTGTTGACCTTGGTAACCATTCGAGTAAGGTGTTAACAATAACAAAAACAATACTGGAAATTACATTTATTCTTACTAAGTTTAACTATAAGACATATATATATATGATATATGAAAATGTTATTAAGTAATTTAAAGGAAATTTATTACGTTTCAAGGACATGTTTTACTTACAAAGATATCATAGTTTGCGCTGGAAATTCAACATAATGTAGTCGGTCCTACAAGAAATCTAGAAATGCGTTTGGATCATCACGTAGTTTTGTGAGGCATATGTAAGACGCATGTAGCTTCCGGTTGAATAGATTTATGACTTTGACAATGCCGTTATCAAATGCTGTTATAGGTTATTCATGGACAACACCAATTTGATATGCGACATGAAAAAGGGTCGACAAAATTCCTTTCAGCAAGTTGTTAACTCAAACAACACACAGTCTACATTCAAGTCATCAGGATGTCACTAGTTTATGTAATAGTATTCTTTAAAAAAAGATATTTAACAGTGAACTATTGAAAAGTCAACTATCTGTCTTACATAACAAGTTGATATAGTCTGGTACTCGATGTCACAACGTTGACGTGAATCACACTGTGAGTGTTGTCACGCTGATAACACAATATAGTGACGTCATGACCATGGATTAACCATGTCAATTTGACGGCCGACCCCAAATCACCTTCTTCCCCAACGCCTTTCATATTTGCAAAAAATGGCCCACACCCCAACACCCCAACACCCCCACACCCCCACACACCCCACACCCCCCACATCCCCCACATCCCCCACACCCCCACACCCCCACATGCCCCACACCCCCACACCCCCACACCCCCACACCCCCACATGCCCCACACCCCCACACCCCCACACCCCCACACCCCCACACCCCACACCCCACACTCCCACACCCCCACACCCCCACACCCTACCGTTTGAAATTTCCTGTATCCACTAATAGAAATGCATATAAGTCTTAGATTGTAGTCACGAAGCAGGAAGATAATGTCTGCGGTTTTCAAAATATGTCCGGCAGATTATGATTGTGGTGTCAATTACAGATGTATTTGAGTCACGATCACATCATTATTTATTTTGAGTATAAGAACATTGTCACGACTGGCGCAAACTCGTAGCTTGCACGTAGTTGATAGAAAAACACGTATTATCATATCATTATTATGAAAAGAATATATTCATCTACATGTCATTGAATCATATCGAATGTTAAGTTTTATGGCCAAAAATATAGTTTTAAAACATGAAAATCAATAGAGGTTGTACGAATGATCTGGTCAGTATGGAATGTATAACTGTAAGCATTGTCTCTCCAAAAGAAGGTGGATTGGCTTTCAACATGTTACACTCAAATGAATTCAAATTGATAGCAAATGCCTGTGATTTTAGATTTAAAGATTAAAAGTGACAAAACTGTTTTAATTGTAGATAAAACTTAAACCATTGATAAGTTCCTAATAACAACATGCTTTATCGACTTCATAATAGAATGTTGATTTCAAGAACTGAAAGTTACATTTAATCGTTTTGTTTGAATTCAAGAACAATAGTTATTTTCTATGGAATATCAGTACCATTACAACTTTATCAATAAAACCCTAAAATGTTTCAAGAATTGATTTTTAACTGAAAATCATTGTGTTGGAAATGCAGTGATATTTATATAAATGTCTGATGCTAAAGAGACACATCTTAGTATTGTTCAATTGATGAAGGTTGGCATGCTGTTATCAAATGCTACAATAGATCATTCATGGACAACACCAATTTGATATTCAACATGAAATAGGGTAGAGAAAACTCAAACAACACACAGTCTTCATTTAAGTCATTAGGCTGTCTCTAGCTAATGTAATATTATGCTTAAAGGGGCTGTAGCACATTTTTGGCAAAATTGAATTTTTTAAATTTTCAATTTATGATAGTTTGTGCCATTTAAATTTACTTCAGAGGGTAAAACATCCAATTATACAAACCAATTATCCGTAGAAGTGATAACGATGTTGCGTTTAAAACAAAAATTGCATGGCGGTCATTTTATTGTGACATATAGAAATGTTTCTAATTACAAAGCATCATTTATTATAGTTATATAACTGACTGCAGCTCAAGGCAATGTAATCATATCTGAAATTTACATTTTTTGACAATAAAGAATAACGCTGTTATGTCATTTAGGATTTGACATGGGCCAATGTTATGTCATTCATACTTTTACAGTCTTGATGGAAATGCATCTCTGACAAATGCACAATTAAACAGCTAAAAACTCTCGTAAGTTGAGAGTAATTTCTAATATGGTTATTTATTGCAATTTACTTTGCTGGTGCAATTAACTTAAATTTCACAACTTTTTGTATTTGAATTAATTGTTATTCATTTGAAATGTCATTTTCGTGCAAATGCTAAGTGTACAAAATGAAAGCTCTTTATTTACTTACAATACACCTATCGTTTCGCTGGATACAGATGACAACATTTATAGATGGTCAGACAACCATTGAATAAATAAGTTGATACAGACGTTATCACCCTGTTGGCTAGGTAGATGACAACATTTATAGACGGTCAGACAACCATTGAATACATGTGACGATACAGACGTTATGACCCTGTTGGCTAGGTAGATGACAATATTTATAGATCGTCAGACAACCATTGAATACATGAGACGATACAGACGTTATCATCCTGTTGGCTAGGTAGATGACAACATTTATAGACAGTCAGACAACCATTGAATACATGAGACGATACAGACGTTCTCATCCTGTTAGGTAGATAGATGACAACATTTATACATTGTCTGACAGCCATTAAATACATGAGATGGTACTGACGTGATTGTCCTTTTGGCTAGGTAGATGACAACATTTATAGATGGTCAGACAACCATTGAATACATGAGACGATACAGACGTTATTGTCCTGTTGGCTAGGTAGATGACAATATTTATAGATGGTCAGACAACCATTGAATACATGAGACAATACATACGGTATTGTCCTGTTGGCTAGGTATATGACAATATTTATAGATGATCAGACAACCATTGAATACATGAGACAATACATACGGTATTGTCCTGTTGGATAGGTAGATGACAATATTTATAGATGGTCAGACAACCATTGAATACATGAGACAATACATACGGTATTGTCCTGTTGGCTAGGTATATGACAATATTTATAGATGATCAGACAACCATTGAATACATGAGACAATACATACGGTATTGTCCTGTTGGATAGGTAGATGACAATATTTATAGATGGTCAGACAACCATTGAATACATGAGACAATACATACGGTATTGTCCTGTTGGCTAGGTATATGACAATATGTATAGATGATCAGACAACCATTGAATACATGAGACAATACATACGGTATTGTCCTGTTGGATAGGTAGATGACAATATTTATAGATGGTCAGACAACCATTGAATACATGAGACAATACATACGGTATTGTCCTGTTGGCTAGGTATATGACAATATTTATAGATGATCAGACAACCATTGAATACATGAGACAATACATACGGTATTGTCCTGTTGGATAGGTAGATGACAACATTTATACATTGTCTGACAGCCATTAAATACATGAGATGGTACTGACGTGATTGTCCTTTTGGCTAGGTATATGACAACATTTATAGATGGTCAGACAACCATTGAATACATGAGACAATACATACGGTATTGTCATGTTGGATAGGTAGATGACAATATTTATAGATGGTCAGACAACCATTGAATACATGAGACAATACATACGGTATTGTTCTGTTGGCTTGGTATATGACAATATTTATAGATGATCAGACAACAATTGAATACATGAGACAATACATACGGTATTGTCCTGTTGGATAGGTAGATGACAAAATTTATAGATGGTCAGACAACCATTGAATACAGGAGTCGATACAGAGGGTATCACCCTGTTGGCTAGGTAGATGACAACATTTATAGAGGGTCAGACAACCATTGAATACATGAGACGATACAGACGTTATCGTCCTATTAGGTAGATAGATGATAACATTTATACAATGTCTAACATCCATTTAATACATGAGGTGGCACTGACGTGATTGTCATGTTGGCTAGGAAGATGACAACATTTATAGACGGTCATACAACGATTGAATACAAGGACAGATATCAACGTGACATGTTTCACAACTGACACCGAGCACAAGACTGTATCAAAGCGAATCAATTTTTTCAACCGAGCTGACAACTCAAAGATTGCACTATTGCACTATCCTGACACATTAGGGAACTAGACCCTCATATATGTATTTAGGATTGGTTTCTATTTCAGTATTCATTATCCATCTGGTAGATAGATCCTGGTATAACAGAAACATGCATTAGTTGGAGACACTCGGGGAGACTAGATGGAGGTAAATTGAATAACCAAGTCTTGAAATCAGATCTCTATGGTTATTGAATACACTGCTTGAAATCATGCATGTAATTCGATCCGAATCATTGATATTATGGAGATTATTTTCCTTTCAGGGCTATTGGGTATTGCTATAGGTATTGCAGAGAGATCATCGATTAGTTCTATTTCAGTAAATCAGCAAATTTCCTTTCTGGATAACCTCGAAAACATTTTTATAATTTTAAACTGGCATTTTCTAGTCAATATCTGACATCTTTTAACATACAAAAACAAAATGACTCGTAAATTGCAAGTTGAGATGTTTTAAAGACTGTTCCCTTCATCCTTTGGTAACATTATACAGAAAACATTATTTATTAAGTGGGTTTGATTGATTTACTTCAATCTTTTCATAAAATATGGATTCTTTTCGGTTTAAGAGTATAATGTGATAATGTCAATTGGATGTCTAAAATGATTAAGATATACACGTCACATTATGAAATATGACAAGAAAAGCAGGCATTTAGTTTCCTCTACAAAGTGTACATCAGATATATGTTGCGAGGCACAGCACTTACAGGTTAAAATCAAACTAATTTCCTGGTCACCAAAAATATTTTGATGTAATGTAATTTTAGCTAAGAGCTATAAACCTCTTCCTTTAAGAAGAAGTGATTGGTCAAATCTTCATTTTCAATGTTCAGCATTCCCTGATTGAAGTATCTAATATGTATGAGTCAATATGAAAGATTTTGAGACTTTTGTCTACTTTTGTTTCCGTGCTCATTGAACTTAAGTCATCTATTTCAATTAGCGGATGGCAGGAGTCTAGAGAACCACCTTTGTATTCACAGTATTATTCTAGAAGTTGAATCTTCAATGGTAATGTCAATCTTGATGACTGAGTATTATTGTTTGTTAAAAAGAGACTGAAACAAAAGTTTTCTTTCTAAATAATGAAACGCTGTCTTCAGATATTCCCGTCTTTTTCACAATATAATCTTAAAATCTCAAAGTTTAATTATAATATTACACACAAACATTAATATACAGCTACACAAATTCGAGCTTGCATCAGGCAGTGAACATCCGAGCTTAGTTAATAACGTGTTATATGGAAAGCAAATACTCATCAATGATCATGAGTATTGAATATTACCATTCATTGTATTGGCGATTGTGGATGACTATGCAAGCTAATAACATTGTTTGAACTGAAATCAGCACACATGATATTTTGGCACTTACCAAAGCTTAATGCAATATTATGAAATCACCGAATGCCCCTGTAACGTTCAAATCAAATCATATACATGATAGTTTGCTGATCAGAATCATTAACAACAGACCAGGAAGTGAATGACCTTCAGATGTCGACCTGTATATACCTGTCACGTTCTGAGCTGGTTATAGTGTATCGCTTCAGGGATATCCTTCCTTCCTTCATATAATGACGCTGGTCCTTTAATCCAGGAGTATCTCCCTTGGGACCTTTCATGCAAAGAGGAGTAATTAGTTTAGTAATCAAGAGAATTACAATTCACAAGCAAATGGTCTGATGCCAAGCATTCATATTTGTATTTTAGGATTTGATTAAATAGAATCGGGGCCAAGTATGAAAGAAGCAGAAAGTTATTCGTCTTACATGTTATCATCTCATGCATATGATGAAATCGGCCAAGAAACCAAAATGACATGAAATGAATTTGTAGATCAACCATTGGAACATGTTGCGCAATGATGATAGTACGAAGACGTAAATATAAATGTTACTTACGAGTTAAACGACTAAATAACAGTTTGTTTATATAATATTTATCTAAGAATATTATTTTATTTAAAAAAAATAAACAGAACATTTGTTATGGTCTTAATTTCCATATATACCTCTTAACTGTACATGTGATGTGTTTAAGGAAGAAAAAAATGTTTTTTTTAAGAATTGAATTGTCGTTAACATTATCTTATATCATATATATTTTCTAAAGCATCAATTACATCTTCGTTTCATATCAAGATACGATTATGTCACTTATCTCTCTTGTTTTCGCGGGTTCGTTTGTTCTGCCCACTTCCAACTCTAAGAAATTAAAGCATTTGACCATTCATTGTATTATCAAATGGACGTTGTCATTCGTGAATAAGATCTATGACTCCAGAATCATAGTAGGCATTGCAGTTAATCGAATGGTGAAGTACTTGAAATGCTTACCGCGAATATTCAACCAAGGGTCACACTGAGGTCACGCTAACAACATGGCTCTCCGTTAAATGATATTACCTTATCTTGATGCTCAGAGCGGTCGGATTAGTTCCAATTTGTAGACGACTAACCAAACGATTCAGTATAAATCTAAGACAAGATTTTCTTGATCTTCTATTTTACCAATATATGCTGCTGTTATAATATTTTGAAAAATTTGATGTCATAAACAAATATTAGTTGTTAAACTATCTAAATGGTTGTTGCTACATAGTTTTTGCACGAAAACAATCAAATGGTTCTCTCTGCAGTTACTGTTCATAACATAATCAGTCAGAAATCTAGATCCATGTTCATGTCTAGTTCAGTTTATTTAGTCATTGTCCTGAATAGGATTGAACTGTTCTTTCAATAGATTAGTGCATGTTGAGTTACTGTGGTCCTCACCACTTCACAGCTTATATTCAGTTTGGTTTATGAAATACAATTAACAAAGAAGAAATGATTCGTCCCTTCTGTTGTTTGTTACATAAAATGGACATTTCAATGCTGTAGTTTTCGAATATTTTGTATGCTCAGCAGTATGGACCGTTAACATTCAACATTAACGCAATTTGTGATATGGAACATTTCCATCAAAATTGAGATTACTTTTAATATGAAATTAAACACTTAAACACTGCATGTTAACAACATTTACTCAGGTATTCAGCTCATGATATTCATTGAATCTCTATGCATATACCAACGTGCACTTGTTATTAACTTTTACTTTATTCCATAACTCAAGTTTTCAGCTCATGATGTTCATTGAATCTCTATGCATATACCAACGTGCACATGTTATTAACTTTTACTTTATTCCATAACTCAAGTTTTCAGCTCATGATGTTCATTGAATCTCTATGCATATACCAACGTGCACTTGTTATTAACTTTTAGTTTATTCCATAACTCAAGTTTTCAGCTCATGATGTTCATTGAATCTCTATGCATATACCAACGTGCACTTGTTATTAACTTTTAGTTTATTCCATAACTCAAGTTTTCAGCTCATGATGTTCATTGAATCTCTATGCATATACCAACGTGCACTTGTTATTAACTTTTACTTTATTCCATAACTCAAGTTTTCAGCTCATGATATTCATTGAATCTCTATGCATATACCAACGTGCACTTGTTATTAACTTTTACTTTATTCCATAACTCAAGTTTTCAGCTCATGATGTTCATTGAATCTCTATGCATATACCAACGTGCACATGTTATTAACTATTACTTTATTCCATAGCCATTTAGTCATTTTAAAGTTTTTCAATCAGGGAAATGTCTCAAATGGATGAACACAACGTCTTATGTGATTAAGATGTCATCCGTGTACATATGTGATTGACACATCAACCATGGTATGACTGATATCTATTGAATACAGAGGTCCATATAGACAGTGTCTTCCTGTAGACTTTATATATTGAGACTTATATCCGTTTCATATAGTCAGACATTCATCAAATCCATAGCTGTACAAACAACAATCTGACATCGAGTGTGAGACTATATCAGCTTGTCACGTCAGAATCAGATGAGGTATTGATTCAATAGAATAGTCAGATCCAGAACTATTACATATAGATTACTTTTCAATATTCCAGTGTCAATCTGAGATATATCACTGTGTACAAGACACTATTACATTGGCTAGGGACCCTCAAAGGTATTGGGGAAAGATGTGTGCTATTTGAGTGAACAAGTTTTTAAATGGGCTAATTCTATCTGCCTCTGATCATTAATGGATATTTGTTTTTAATCAATTCTTATTTGTTCCAAGCTGAAACCATTCATTTACATTGATTCCGTTTTTCAGTAGCACTGTACATTCTGACAATTAGTAACTGATCTTTAAGAGATAATTGCCAGTTTAAGAACACATCTAAATACAATTCTGTTTGAACAACATTTGAATTGTCAAGTGCAGTCATGCCTTGCGGTTGTGCAATAATTAAATGTGTCCTAGAGAACACCAACAAAAAGGCACTATCGCATTATAGGTCCCGTTGTGACAGACAGAATCTTGAGCTCAGGAGCAAATAAATATCAGAAATTTAGTATATAAAATTCAAAATTGACCATTGTTGATTTTGGTAACATGTTAAACGTTCTTGCTAATTGTATTTACAATATGTCGCATGACTTGTGATATTCAATACCTGTTTTAGGCATTGTAGGCTTCATAATTATATTGTGTTGCGGATTTATTTCCGAAAATATAGAATAGTACATGTAATTTCTAACGTTTTAAGTTGTTCACAGCAATTAACCAAACGTGACTAAGAATACATCAGACCGCACATCCCACTGCTTTTACAACGAAAAAAAAGAGCTTCAGTTATAAAAGTCATCTATAAATGGTCAGATGCTTTCTCAACATATTTAGAGTTACGTTTGATTGTTTTTCTTCTAAGCAAAACTGAACTGCAGCAAATGAATAACGCTATTAAGGCACTTTTGTTACATTAAGTGAGGAAGGCGTGTAAGAAAATGGTTTGAACAAAAACTAAATTTATATTTTTAAATCAAATTCGAAGCTATAAATGACATCTTCTATGAATGATTGTGACGGTTTTCTATTTCGAAACATTAGATTTGGTTTTAATGGTTTCAATTTCCGGATGTCCCGGAAAAGAAGTGTGTTTCTCTTACTGGACAGCGAGTGAGGGAAGTAAAATAGTGTAATTTCTTTATATGAAACATGTCTATATTATACATTGTACAATGTACATGCAGCTTGAATATTTTTACAAATGTGTTTTGATATTTCAATTTTCAAACGTTTTTCATTTATTGAAAGTTATGCATAATAATTATAATTATAATGTATAAAAAACATCCCCAAATACTTGTATGTCGCACATATAAACAGGTAATATAACATAATGAAGCCTTTGTCTCTACATTGGTTGAAGCTGACTAATCATATTTACCAAAATGCTTGTTTGGCTCCTGGCATCATCTTCCTGTACACAAGAGCCAAGTAGCTTCAAGAAGAGGGCTCTGTACTCTCTGAAAACTCAAACCTTTATGATTGCCTAAAACATGTTAGAGCATTTCAAATGTTACATAACTTTAAATTGTACCTTGCTATGCCCTTCCTTTTGGAAGTAAGAACATTAATTTTAATCTTAGTCTCCATCCAGTAAAGATGACATTCTCAAATTTCCTGGAAAAGAAATCGAAGAAAGTTGTTGCCCATTTATATAAATAGTTGAAAAAGTATAAGAGGAAACATATACCTGATGTTAGCAAGTAACAAAGCATAAATTAGATGACTTTTTGTAAATCTAATACAACTGGATCAATTTTACTAATTCAAATACCCGTTTCAAGCACACACAATGCATATCAATGACATCTGACAGTAAGTACCAAATTGTATCAACTAGTCATATGTCGTATTTACCGATTCAGTGTACCGAAGATCCAGAATTGGTACTTGATCATTATTCCCCTTTCGCTCTATTTTGTGGGTAAGAAAATTATCTATTGACCATGCATGAATATAAATAAGAAGCTGTATATTTTGAGGTATGCGGAAAACTTTGATAATAAGATGTTTGATAGCCTGCCTCCCGGGAGTGTCAACACTGAACCATTGGCATGTTCTATTCGTGTTCGTAAGTAACACAAGATTTATGGTATTTCATGAGAACATCCGTCTATAAGCACTGTTCAGACCAGGATATATGTCGAGTGATTGAGTTGAAAGTAGCCTAATGACGTTCTCGCCATTGGGTAAAAACATCTTCAGCGTTCTTCTCTGTTCAATTAGAAGCAAGTAGTTCTTATACCAAGTCTTAAAACTAACACGAGTCACCAAAACCTCAATTGTTGAACTGTGAATATTCGTCATAATCACAGGATTGTGACCCCTTTTGAATCTTTTAACACGTGCACATGATGTGTAGTTTACTTAATTCAGAAAAACAGAAGTTTTGAAAAATTATACAAGATTTCAATGACTAATAATATATGTTTATAAGTGTCATTTTTACAGATGCTATTCTTATTCATTCCCACGTTGCATAAACACGTTTTCAACTAATTGGTTCATGGCAATTGGTCAAGTTTGATACTTCAGGGGACAAAATGCAAAGAAGATTTGTTTTTTGTAAGAATTATTCACTTTTTGCATAGGAGCCCCGGGCTGTAATGCTGCAAGTGGGTGGCAAGTGAGAAATGAATATCCTGTATCCACTAATAGAAATGCATATAAGTCTCTACTGTAGTCACGAAGCAGGAAGATAATGTCTGCATGAGTCCCGGTTTTTAAAATATGTCCGGCAGATTATGATTATGGCGTCATTTACAAATGTAGTTGAGTCACGATCACATTCTTATGAAGAAGATTTGTTTTATTGTAAAAATTACTCAGTTTTTTCGCAGGTGCCCAAGGCTGTATTGTTGAAAATGTTGGCAAGTGAGAAATTAATTTGCTTCCATATCTTGGTATTACCATATATATTTACATGTATTTACATCAAAGAAACCTGGCTAACAAAATAACACAAATATTTAGTTTACGTTTGTAAATTACTTTGACAGATTGTCATCTTAACGCAAGATTGGGCAATGATGAAATATGACATTCATATAACATAATTTACATATTACATGAAGTAACCAAACCATGACGTAAAATAACATCGTGAAAATGTTGCATGTTAGATTGCGTGTTAGGTAAAAAATGGTGGCTGAAGCTAATATGGCTGTTCAACTACATATTATCAAATGGAAATTACCCTTCATATATCAGAAATGGTTTTCCAGTTACCTTTCTCCTGCTTGGATTTGTGTATACACTTACTGTAACGTTTTACACATTCCCTAAATGATGACTTGCCATGTAATGATTTATTGCGACATGCGTATTAGCAATATGTTAATAAATGACGAGTAAATACACATGTATGTGAAAAACATTTTTTATAAATTTGCAATCAGTCATATTTGTTTAAGGCACCATTGTAAGAGTGGTTGACTGCAGGCTGTCATACCCTTATGTATAAACTACAAACTGGGTAGAATTAATCATCCTGAATCTCCACATTGCAATAGAACGTGGTTCTGTAGGAAGCTCAGTTTATTGTAGTGAAGTTCAGCGTCACTAAAGATCACTGAATGTCTTACCACTTTAATGGCAGGATAAATCTGAGAATTTTACTTTATGCCCAACACAGACACAGGAGTCGATTGACTGGTGCTGTCGTTATTTCAATTGTTTCTCTGTTCATCAAGGATTAAACTGTGAACCTCGTGCAGATTATGTGGAGACGGCCTTGTCGGAACATATTTGGCACTCTGTCTTAGACTAGGGTAATGTGTGTAGGTCCCCGAGCATGTATTCGTGTTTGGTAGAATGTGCACGTGGATATCCTTATTAGTTCGTTTTAGTTCAAAGCCGCTGGCAGACGTGTATTAACTGAACATAATAATCTTGCAGTTGTTTCCTTATACAAAATACATTTGATTTTATAAGCCAATTATATATTGCTAAGGGGGAAGGAGCTTATAACTCTAAATTAATGAGACAATTGAAAATAATTCGACTCAGTGGTAACCCTAAGGAAATGAAAATTCACAGGATTGTGAATGTTGTGTTCTTATGTATTACAATTTCGAAATGATTTGAGCCACAATGAAACGAAAGATAACATATTGACGAGTTTAACACTATCTGCTTGTAGTCAGATAGTTAGAAAGTGATTTATATTTTCAAATTACAAATCCGAATATCAAATAAGACGTAATTGTTTGTTATTTTATCGTCATTATATTTAATTCATGTATTCGTAAACAGTCCAATATACTGTGTGGCTTTAATGACAATGCTATTCATATAATTAAATCCATTGACATCACACCTTTCAGATGAAGTAATATAAAGTCATTTAACTGACCAAGGATCATACAAAAGAGCAAACCAATAGCAAAGCTCTCCTTTTAATGATACTGTTTATATTCTATGCTCAGCAGTGGAGAGAGCAAACTCAAACTCTTCTTACTGCAATGAGGTATCACTCTTCTAATCACATCAACAGGTGACGCCACTTGTACAAAGTGGTGTTGTTTCACCACTAAATCACTACTAAATCCTTTTCTTGTATCAATTTCGAGAAACAGCATTTAATATATTTAATCAAGATTGGCAGTCGACATTAGATAATAGCTCACTTAACGATTCATATTGACTCTCGATATATAGCCTACTCCAACCCGAAAGATATCTTTTACATTTAACATCCAAGAAGTTACGGTATTCATTGATACGATTCAGATTAGGTCTGTCAAATTTAATGATTAATGAAGGTAGGTACAAATCGATCGACACAAGCAATAGAAAATGTCCATTGTGTAAAGTAGCCGTTGAAGACGAAATCCATTTTCTATTTGTTTGTCAATCTTATGACGATTTACTGAAAAGGTTTATCCATGATTATTATCTTTCCAAGCCTCCTGCTTCAGCATTTAAACAAATCCTTTCTTCTGATAACAATAACAGCATTCTTAGACTTGCACAATATGTTACCTATGCCAAATCTCATCGAGATGATAAGTTAAAATCAATCACCTTTGTATCCATTTAATTTGTTATTGAACTGTTGATTAATAATGCATGTAACTCAAATGTATATGGACCAGAGGCCTCGAATACAATAAAGAACTTTTGACTTTGACTACTGACATCAACACAACTTCATTTCTGTTACAGGGTGACAGACACCACATGTCCCACCACAACAAATTATATAAAAGTGTACTTTATGAGTAACATTAAGGTATGATATCAGATATATAATGTTTCCAGCACTTCAAATTAAAACATTTGTAGAAAATGATTAATCAAATTTAAGAAGGTTAAACCGTAAAGGCTGTAAGCTATAAATGAAAGTTTGTTACCATGACGTATCTAAGGCATTCACTCTTACTGTAAGCAATAAAATATAGTATCCCTTGTGAATAATATGTTGTAATATCTCGTTTTTATCTCTGTTAATATCGATACTTCTCTTTGTAAAATACAATCAACAGACTTAAGGAGAAAAGGGTACAAATGAAACAAATCACTACCTTCGGGAATATCTGTATAACGTGAAGCTGCAATCTACTGTGACTGTTTGTCCTCATTTTCACACGTTTAGTTGTCATTTTCATTGTGTGAATATTGTTTATTTTGCAGTTGCCAGACCTCTCTACGAGGCTAGATGGTTTATGTGCATTTGAACAGTCCATATGTGGGAAATGGATCAGTGTCAATATAATCAGTGTCCGAAATAATTTAATTTTTCATGTGAAGATAGTACTTAAACATGTTTGAATATAATTGTTGATGGTATTTCAATATCCTTGCATTTATTTTTACAGAGAAAGTTGTTACATAATTCTAATACAAATGTTAAAATGGATTGCCTTTTATTGTGTGTTTTAAATTTGTGTCAAGTGCAATGAATAAATATTCTCAAACTATATGTCTGATGAGAATGGAATGTCCCCATGGCAATTGTCAGAACTTACATTTGGGTCAATCGACTTTGGACTTAAGTATAGTATATATACTTATAATAGTAGTGTAAGCTTATTTGGATATGGAGCAGTTTTCAAAATGATTTCATATGTATATGTTTAAAGGGAGAGTTCAATAGAGACAACAATTTGAGGGAACATTTATGTTTCCGCATATTTGTCATCTACATATGCTTGTAACAAAATCAATTGAAACAAATTACTGGGATAATATTCAGATGGCTTTATATTTAACATTTGGATAGATGTAAGCACACGTTTAGTAAAAGATAAAAACAATGATAATCGAAGCCATTCTTCAACTACAAGTGTAGAAAGCTTTGTTGATCAGACTTATGATGCATAAGTTCATACACAGGTGAAGTTTAGCGCAAATATTTTGCGCAACAGAGATGAACGACCAGTTTTTCCTTTGTGCAAACGGAGTGACCAAAGGTTGGCAACGTCTTTCTCTCAACTCAAATCGAAATAATTTTGTATCGTCAAAATTCAATGTCCCTAAATTTTTTAAACTCAACACATATTTGAACACAGGATCGTGCTCTCTTAATCCCAAGCCCCTTTGTTACATTTACACACGTTAAATATATATATCAATTATTTTAAGCGCTCATAGCCGCTTCGCTGGGTGTTCTTCGGCTGCATTCCCAGTCAATTAGTACAAATATGTTTTTTCTCATTTCATGCATGCACAAAAAATAAGATGGGGAACATTCCCGATAGAACTCGCACTTTAAGGGTGTACTTGCTCTGTGACGAAATATGATTACCCTCACGTTCAGGGCACCTGTTTCCACACCTACACTGTGAACTTACTGATGATCAAAGGCTAAGTGGTCTGACATCGCATTTAAGCTTGTGTTATGTTGGAGTTTAGGTCAATTAAATTTATCATGCTTTGTATTTCAATGCAGAATGTGGCATAATTTTTTAAGTGAAATATTCATGCGTTCTCTCTACTGTTATTAACCAATTCTGATAAAACGTCATTGTTTGACTCGTCTGTGTATATCTGTGCTTGTTGTCAAGGAAAGTGTGATGTTCTACGTAAGATATTTCATAACATCCTACATACGTTTAATCTTAATAATTGAGCAAATGTCAAATTTGATGAACTTCTTTGCTTTAATCGTAAAAGATAAATAAGCAACAAGTAATGTTTCCTCAACTGTAAAAGAGATAAATGAGGACTCAACATTAATATTTTGATGCACATGGACGTAAAGGTCAAGTCTTTGAGTTTAATTTCTGCAATAGGTGGACAATACATGACAATAACATCACATAGCTTTTAACGGAAACGTTTTCCTTGTAAATACAAACTGAAAATCATCACATAAATAATTGATAGACTATGATTAAAGAAAAACATCCTGCATAATTGCCAAACTGACATGAAGTTTCATGTTTTTATTTACTAGAGTGATAATATGATCAAAGTAAAGTATTTGTGAACTTGTTAAATGAAGAATATTTATAGTTTGGCACAGGAATTTCAGACAATCAAATTTGCACATATTGTCGATTTTATTTATTAACTGATGATATCTAAATTGAATTTCCTAAATCAAACATTAAAAAAGGGCAATTACATTTGCTGGACCTCTAAAACTCTTTGTCTATTTATCACACGTTCAAATTTACAAATTAATTACATGTTGACCTTGATGCCAAGATTGACCTTTTTCCTAAAATTGTTGATCAAATGTTCTTGTTCATGCTTCCGGATACGAAATCATATAAGGATATATATCATAAACCAGACGATCCCATAATTCTAATGACAGAGCATGGTGTTGGTGAATTGTGAAATTCTTCAAACTTCTTTCAAAATATAATTGGCAAATTCATTTAAGTCATTAGGCTGTCTCTAGCTAATGTAATATTATGCTTAAAGGGGCTGTAGCACATTTTTGGCAAAATTTATTTTTTCAAATTTTCAATTTATGATAGTTTGTGCCATTTAAATTTACTTCAGAGGGTAAAACATCCAATTATACAAACCAATTATCCGTAGAAGTGATAACGATGTTGCGTTTAAAACAAAAATTGCATGGCGGTCATTTTATTGTGACATATAGAAATGTTTCTAATTACAAAGCATCATTTATTATAGATTTATAATTGACTGCAGCTCCAGGCAATGTAATCATATCTGAAATTTACATTTTTTGACAATAAAGAATAACTTTGAAAACGTTAACGCTGTTATGTCATTTAGGATTTACAGTCTTGATGGAAATGCATCTCTGACAAATGCACAATTAAACAGCTAAAAACTCTCGTAAGTTGAGAGTAATTTCTAATATGGTTATTTATTGCAATTTACTTTACTTTACTTAAATTTCACAACTTTTTGTATTTGAATTAATTGTTATTCATTTGAAATGTCATTTTCGTGCAAATGCTATGTGTACAAAATGAAAGCTCTTTATTTACTTACAATACACATATCGTTTCACTGGATACAGATGACAACATTTATAGACGGTCAGACAACCATTGAATACATGAGACGATACAGACGTCATCATCCTGTTGGCTAGGTAGATGACAACATTTATAGACAGTCAGACAACCATTGAATACATGAGACGATACAGACGTTCTCATCCTGTTAGGTAGATAAATGACAACATTTATACATTGTCTGACAGCCATTAAATACATGAGATGGTACTGACGTGATTGTCCTTTTGGCTAGGTAGATGACAACATTTATAGATGGTCAGACAACCATTGAATACATGAGACGATACAGACGTTATTGTCCTGTTGGCTAGGTAGATGACAATATTTATAGAGGGTCAGACAATAATTGAATACATGAGACAATACATACGGTATTGTCCTGTTGGCTAGGTAGATGACAACATTTATAGATGGTCAGACAACCATTGAATACATGAGACAATACATACGGTATTGTCCTGTTGGATAGGTAGATGACAATATTTATAGAGGGTCAGACAACCATTGAATACATAAGACAATACATACGGTATTGTCCTGTTGGCTAGGTAGATGACAATATTTGTAGAGGGTCAGACAACCATTGAATACATGAGACGATACAGACGTTATTCTCCTTTTGGCTAGGTAGATGACGCCATTTATAGAGGGTCAGACAACCATTGAATACATGAGTCGATACAGACGGTATCACCCTGTTGGCTAGGTATATGACAATATTTATAGATGATCAGACAACCATTGAATACACAAGACAATACATACGGTATGTCCTGTTGGATAGGTAGATGACAATATTTATAGATGGTCAGACAACCATTGAATACATAAGACAATACATACGGTATTGTCCTGTTGGATAGGTAGATGACAATATTTATAGAGGGTCAGACAACCATTGAATACATAAGACAATACATATGGTATTGTCCTGTTGGCTAGGTAGATGACAACATTTGTAGATGATCAGACAACCATTGAATACATAAGACGATACATACGGTACTGTCCTGTTGGCTAGGTAGATGACACCATTTATAGATGGTCAGACAACCATTGAATACATGAGTCGATACAGACGGTATTGTCCTGTTGGCTAGGTAGATGACAACATTTATAGATGGTCAGACAACCATTGAATACATGAGACAATACATACGGTATTGTCCTGTTGGCTAGGTAGATGACAACATTTATAGATGGTCAGACAACCATTGAATACATAAGACAATACATACGGTACTGTCCTGTTGGCTAGGTATATGACAACATTTATAGATGATCAGACAACCATTGAATACATGAGACAATACATACGGTATTGTCCTGTTGGCTAGGTAGATGACAATATTTATAGAGGGTCAGACAACCATTGAATACATAAGACAATACATACGGTATTGTCCTGTTGGCTAGGTAGATGACAATATTTGTAGAGGGTCAGACAACCATTGAATACACAAGACGATACAGACGTTATTCTCCTTTTGGCTAGGTAGATGACACTATTTATAGAGGGTCAGACAACCATTGAATACATAAGACAATACATACGGTACTGTCCTGTTGGCTAGGTAGATGACAATATTTGTAGAGGGTCAGACAACCATTGAATACACAAGACGATACAGACGTTATTTTCCTTTTGGCTAGGTAGATGACAACATTTATAGATGGTCAGACAACCATTGAATACATGAGACAATACATACGGTATTGTCCTGTTGGCTAGGTTGATGACAACATTTATAGATGGTCAGACAACCATTGAATACATAAGACAATACATACGGTACTGTCCTGTTGGCTAGGTATATGACAACATTTATAGATGATCAGACAACCATTGAATACACAAGACGATACAGACGTTATTCTCCTTTTGGCTAGGTAGATGACAATATTTATAGAGGGTCAGACAACCATTGAATACATTAGACAATACATACGGTACTGTCCTGTTGGCTAGGTAGATGACAATATTTGTAGAGGGTCAGACAACCATTGAATACACAAGACGATACAGACGTTATTCTCCTGTTGGCTAGGTAGATGGCAACATTTATAGAGGGTCAGACAACCATTGAATACATGAGACGATACAGACGGTATCACCCTGTTGGCTAGGTAGATGACAGCATTTATAGATGGTCAGACAACCATTGAATACATAAGACAATACATACGGTATTGTCCTGTTGGCTAGGTAGATGACAATATTTGTAGAGGGTCAGACAACCATTGAATACACAAGACGATACAGACGTTATTCTCCTTTTGGCTAGGTAGATGACACCATTTATAGAGGGTCAGACAACCATTGAATACATAAGACAATACATACGGTACTGTCCTGTTGGCTAGGTAGATGACAATATTTGAAGAGGGTCAGACAACCATTGAATACACAAGACGATCGGACGTTATTCTCCTTTTGGCTAGGGAGATGGCAACATTTATAGAGGGTCAGACAACCATTGAATACATGAGACGATACAGACGGTATCACCCTGTTGGCTAGGTAGATGACAGCATTTATAGATGGTCAGACAACCATTGAATACATGAGACAATACATACGGTACTGTCCTGTTGGCTAGGTATATGACAACATTTATAGATGATCAGACAACCATTGAATACATGAGACAATACATACGGTATTGTCCTGTTGGCTAGGTAGATGACAACATTTATAGATGGTCAGACAACCATTGAATACATAAGACAATACATACGGTATTGTCCTGTTGGATAGGTAGATGACAATATTTATAGAGGGTCAGACAACCATTGAATACATAAGACAATAGATACGGTATTGTCCTGTTGGCTAGGTAGATGACAATATTTGTAGAGGGTCAGACAACCATTGAATACACAAGACGATACAGACGTTATTCTCCTTTTGGCTAGGTAGATGACACCATTTATAGAGGGTCAGACAACCATTGAATACATAAGACAATACATACGGTACTGTCCTGTTGGCTAGGTAGATGACAATATTTGTAGAGGGTCAGACAACCATTGAATACACAAGACGATACAGACGTTATTCTCCTTTTGGCTAGGTAGATGGCAACATTTATAGAGGGTCAGACAACCATTGAATACATGAGACGATACAGACGGTATCACCCTGTTGGCTAGGTAGATGACAGCATTTATAGAGGGTCAGACAACCATTGAATACATGAGACGATACAGACGTTATCGTCCTATTAGGTAGATAGATGATAACATTTATACAATGTCTAACATCCATTTAATACATGAGGTGGCACTGACGTAATGTCATGTTGGCTAGGTAGATGACAACATTTATAGACGGTCAGACAACGATTGAATACAAGGACAGATATCAACGTGACATGTTTCACAACTGACACCGAGCACAAGACTGTATCAAAGCGAATCAATTTACTCAACCGAGCTGACATCTCAAAGATTGCACTATTGCACTATCCTGACACATTAGGGAACTAGACCCTCATATATGTATTTAGGATGGGTTTCTATTTCAGTATTCATTATCCATCTGGTAGATAGATCCTGGTATAACAGAAACATGCATTAGTTGGAGACATTCGGGGAGACTAGACGGAGGTAAATTGAATAACCAAGTCTTGAAATCAGATCTCTATGGTTATTGAACACACTGCTTGAAATCATGCATGTAATTCGACCCGAATCATTGATATTATGGAGATTATTTTCCTTTCAGGGCTATTGGGTATTGCTATAGGTATTGCAGAGATATCATCGATTAGTTCTATTTCAGTTAATCAGCATATTTCCTTTCTGGATAACCTCGAAAACATTTTTATAATTTTAAACTGGCATTTTCTAGTCAATATCTGACATCTTTTAACATACAAAAACAAAATGACTCGTAAATTGCAAGTTGAGATGTTTTAAAGACTGTTCCCTTCATCCTTTGGTAACATTATACAGAAAACATTATTTATTAATTGGGTTTTATTGATTTACTTCAATCTTTTCATAAAATATGGATTCCTTTCGGTTTAAGAGTATAATGTGATAATGTCAATTGAATGTCTAAAATGATTAAGATATACATATAACATAGCGCAAGGAAATTTAGTTTCCTTTACAAAGTCAGATCTTTATTGGCACGGCAAAGCAATTACAGGTTAAATTCATACTAATTTCCTGGTCACCAAAAATATCTTGATGTAATGTAATTTTAGCTAAGAGCTATAAACCACTTCCTTTAAGAAGAAGTGATTGGTCATATCTTCATTTTCATTTTTCAGCATGCCCTGATTGAAGTATCTAATAAGTATGAGACAAGATGAAAGTTTGTGAGACTTTTGTCTACTTTTGTATCCCAATGATACTATGAAGTTAAAACGAGAGAGCCTCCATTATCTTAAAGTTACTGACTACTAAGAGAGATTGATAATTTCAAAATGGGAAAATGAAATTCCGTGCTCATGGAACTTCAGTCATATATTTCAATTAGCGAATGGCAGGAGTCTAGAGAACATCCTATATCTTCACAGTCGTATTTTAGAAGTTGACACTTCAATGGCAATGTCAGTATTGATGACTGAGTATTATTGTTTGTTAAAAAGAGACTGAAACAAAAGTTTTCTTTCTAAATAATGAAACGCTGTCTTCAGATATTCCTGTCTTTTTCACAATATAATCTTAAAATCTCAAAGTTTAATTATGATATTACACACAAACATTAATATACAGCTACACAAATTCGAGCTTGCATTTGCAAAAATGACATGCATATTGGCAAATGGTAAACTGATTTAGATGTAACCTCTCACTCTGACAATGAAACGCATATATACATGCTCGGCTGGCAGGTTGAAGATAGATAGCACACTCACATCATTGTTTGCATCGGGCAGTGGACATCCGAGCTTAGTTAATAACGTGTTATATGGAAAGCAAATACTCATCAATGATCATGAGTATTGAATATTACCATTCATTGTATTGGCGATTGTGGATGACTATGCAAGCTAAGAACATTGTTTTAACTGAAATCAACACACATATGTTGGCACTTACTAAAGCTTAATACAATATTGTTAACATCACTGAATGCCCCTATAACGTTCAACATCAAATCAGATACATGATAGTTTGGTGATCAGCATCATTGACAACAGACCAGGAAGTGAATGACCGTCAGATGTCGACCTGTATTTAACTGTCACGTTCTGAGCTGGTTATAGTGTATCGCTTCAGGGATATCCTTCCTTCCTTCATATAATGACGCTGGTCGTCTTCAGTCACTTTAATCCAGGATTATTTCCCTGGGGACCTTTCATGCAAAGTGGAGTAATTAGATTAGTAATCAAGCGAATTCAATTCACAACCAAATGGTGTGATGCCAAGCCTTCATATTTGTATTTTAGGATTTGATTAAATAAAATCGGGGCCAAGTATGAAACAATCAGAAAGTTATTCGTCTAACATGTTAAAGTTGACATCTCATGAACCAAATTGACTTTTTGTAACCATCAACCATTGCAACATATTGCACAACGATGATAGTACAAAGACATAAATATAGCTTTTACTAATGTGTTAAAGGTAAAATAGACTAAATAAAACTTTGTTTATAAACTATTTATCTAAGAATATTCTTTTCTTAAAAATAATAAACAGAACATTTGTTATGCTCTTAATGTCAATATATACCTCTTTACTGTGATGTGTTTAAGGAAGAAAAAACATGGTTTTTTTAGGAATTGAATTGTCGTTAACATTATTCTTAAATCATCAATTATATCTTCCTTTCATATCAAGATACGAATATGTTACTTATTGCTCTTGTTTTCTCGGGTTTGTTTGTTCTGCCCACTTCCATCTCAAAGAAATGAAAGCATTTGATCACTACTAAAATTGCTACCTAGAACGTGGAACAATTGACGTACATTACTATACACATGCATTATTTCTCCTCATTGCTTCTGGCAATTAAGATCCTGCACGCTAGAGGCCACATTTGTGGTCCAAAAGATTTTTATATATTGTCACGTCACTGACGTTTGACTCTTTGACATACATACGACATAAGTGTGTGACAAAGTTCTGTGATTCATGAAAAAGTTCCAATTTTCCGAATCAGAAATCAATGAACTTTCACGTGATGTACATGTGTTATTAGTGTCTCTGTAAAATTTTATTTTATTGAGAAATGACGAATTAAAAATCTTGAACGTATTTTCAATCACAAAATTGCCTGCAGGTGCGTGTTTGACGTCGTTATGAAATTGTTACCTATTCGATTCAAAGGGTTGAAATTCTATAGTAAGTGCATGCTAAATGCATAAATGTTACATCATTATGTTCAGAATATCGTCACCTAGCTTATTAACAAATTTAGACATTTAATATAATCTTGTTATAAAATAATGACAAATTTGCGAAAATATCGGCAAATGAAAACATCAATCGATTACTTTTTGTAAAATCCATGAAAATAAATACAGAATTTCACTTACACTTTTTGAATCGCACAATCTTCCACAAATAAATAAAAATGTATTTGTGCATTGTTTGTCAATTCTTGTTTCCAAATATAGTAATATATCCAACGTGTCATCAATATCAGTGCCAAATCGGCCATTTCTTCAAAGCACCCCATGAAATGTTCCCGCGATTTTCTCATGTGACGTGACTCAATGTGAAAGTCAAGCTAGCGGTAGCTGTATCTATTTTTAGAAATGGTTATTAATTGTCCAAATTAAACAAATTGACACCCAAAACGATGTTGTTTTATAAAAATCGATCTAAAAACAAAAAATGAGGTTCTAATAATTATTTAATCAGTTCGTAGAGCCAGTGTCCTTCACCCGGTAAATGGAGCCGTTAAACAGTAGCAATAACCCTATCTCACTAAAAAGTAAATTACGGATTAAAAAGTCTCGTATATGTGAAATAATGGTATGAATACAATTGCTAAATGATTCATGTTGATTATTTTAAAGTTTTGTATTTTTCAACTTTTCAAGACCATGTTTAAATTAAATATTCAACAGACATTTGGAAAATAGTGTTCTAACTTTGGTTTAAACGGAATATTTACAAAATGATTTAGATTATTAGATTTGTTGATTTGAACAAATCTGTAATCGGCGAAGGAAATGCATAACAATGGCGAGCGCCGAGTGTTTGTTGACTGTCATGTTTTGCGATATCGATGAATGATTGACGTTGGAATATATAAAAACTGTAATGTCATATGCTTATTTGAAACACAGAAAAGTGAATAGATGTGTTAACCTTTTGTGTAAATTTTATTACGATTGATGCATTATTTTACAAATATTTCTCACGGAAGTAGATGTATTAATCATTGAAGAATATCCATTGTTACAAATTACGTCGAAATTTTATAAATACTACGGAGATCGTTTATGAAAGTCTCTTGTTTTCTGAAAGAAAAACACATATCATCAACATAATTTTTTTCTGGTATAAAATTTAATTCTCAACAAAATGGTGTAAAAATTGGGCTCAATGTTCCTCAGATATTTATTTTAATTATTTTAAGATTATGTTAATTACTAAGGCGATAAAAACTTTAAATGAAGGATACCCATGTGACTTAATTGTTACAAATTTACAAATCTGACGCTCTCTGCAAAAACCTGAAAACAATCCAGCAGGCTAAATGTTAACAATGTTATGGTAACACTTGTTGCGATTGGCTGAACATGCAATTGGGCCATCTTCGATACTATTTGTCTCTTCACGTGAATCAGTAAATACTATATGAATTTTCCTTGATGGTTTAAAACACATATACATGATCTTGCAACATCTTGACTTGATTTAGAGATTCCGAAATGTTGACCTAAATCAGTGTTTCATGGTACGTTTAGGTGCAAAGGCTACGTAAATTATATTATGTAGTGATATTGATTTCCCTTTGGTAATGGAAAGTGCATTCATTCAGTGAATCATTTTCAAATTGAGTCTAAAAGTTGATTTATTGGATGAACGAGGATGAAGTAGTACAAATTGTTTCTATAACAAGTTCGAGTTGGTTCTTGTGTCATATTCATCAATCACCGTCTGTGTCAGTCTGTAACTAATTCTTTTGAATAAATCTGTTTCAACGCAAATCTTTTTAAAAGCTTATTTTCTTCAATGGGGTATCATCTAAGCCTTTGAACTGCATCTATTATTTGAAGGTTTATCAACTTTCCTATTTTCATTACAAAATCTATTGATTATTCTTTTGAACTGGCATATGTTTAATAGTGTGATTTAATCTTTGCGCTTTTTTATTTTTGGTTTGAAAATTTACTTTCATTTCAAGATGGCAGTCCATATTCATTTTATCATTTAGTTTGTCTTAAGAATGTTGTATTTTGAGGACATGAGTACTCACAAATTTCATCAAATGATTTAGTGTGGATAAAACTCGATCATTTTATTTGGCAAAATGTAAGAATCCTAGGTCTTCAAACAAGAGGGTCAATGTCAATATTTCCTAGTTAAAGATAAACTCTATACCTCAATATCACTCAAGATAAAAGGGAAGTTTTTATCTGCTGCAAACCATTTGCATTTATATGAATTATTTACATGGTGTCAATGAGGTAATTGTACGGTTAATACACACAGCTAAAAGTGATTCAAACCCACTGTGTATATGTCGAGAGTTAAACCTAATTGAAACAACAATAATGAAGATCGAATGATCTTTCCAACTTCAATTATCGCTAAAGGCTTTAGCTTCCATTGATTTACTATTCAATATTATAAGAATCCTCTATTTAGGTTTTAATGATTAGTTTAAAACCTGACTTGACCGTTTTTCTTGTTGAAATTAAATTGCTGAAGTGCTCGAATATTATGATGATTTTTTTGTTTGTGCAACAAAGTCCAGAATTTTCAGTAAGAGTCAAAGAACTGGTGGTGCATTTACATTCATTTATTTTTAAGACAGCTTCTCAATTCTATTTTCTTGGAATATCATAAGTGTTCTTTTGTAAAGGGGCCACAGGCCTATAATACAGATATTGTACAGATATTCGATGTTTAATAACCATACATTGATCAGTAATAGATGTGATAGATGTATCTATACAAAGTAAATGAAAGGTTATGGAGATGATATATATAAGTAAACATTTTATCTAAGAGGGATATACTAAAGCAATATCAGTATTTTCTTTTCTTTGACAGAAATAATGCCCTCGTCTTGTCTGAATTCGCAATTTGCCAATTATATTTTGAAAGAAGTTTGAAGAATTTCACAATTCACCATCACCATCATCATTAGAAGTATGGGATCGTCTGGTTTATGATATATATCCTTATAAGTTTTTGTATCCGGAAGCATGAACAAGAAAATTTGATCAACAATTTTAGGAAAAAGGTCAATCTTGGCATCAAGGTCAACAAGTCATTTATCTGGTAATTTGAACGTGTGATAAATAGACAAAGAGTTTTAGAGGTCCAGCAAATGTAATTACCATGTTGTAATGTTTGATTTAGGAAATTCAATTTAGATACCATCAGTTTATATATTTGCAAATTTGACTGTCTGAACTTTCTGTGCCAAACTGTAAATATGTCTCATTTAACAAGTTCACAAATACTTTACTTTGATCATATTATCACTCTAGTAAATGAAAACATGAAACTTCACAATTCATGTCAGTTTGGCAATTATGCAGGATGTTTTTCTTTAATCATAGTCTATCAATTATTTATGTAATGATTTCCCATTTGTATTCACAAGAAAAACGTTTCCGTTAAAAGCTATGTGATGTTATTGTCATGTATTGTCCACCTATTGCAGAGATTGACTCAAAGACTTGACCTTCACGTCCATGTGTATCAAAATATTAATGTTGAGTCCTCATTTATCTCTTTTACAGTTGAGGAAACCTTACTTATTGCTTATTTATCTTTTACACTTAGAGCAAAGTAGTTCATCAAGTTTGACATTTGCTCAATAATTAAGATTAAACATATGTAGAATGTTATAAATTATCTTATCTTTGTGTACAACATCACGCTTTACTTGACAACCTAAGCTCAGGTATACACAGACGAGTCGAACAATGATGTTTTATCAGAATAGGTTAATAACAGTAGATATAACGCATAAATATTTCACTTCTTATCGTATTCTTTCTCCATTAAAATACAAAGCATGATACATTTACTTTAATGTATGGCCATATTATTTACTTGACCTAAACTTCAACATAACACAAGCTTAATTGCGATTTCAAACCACTTAGCGTTTGATCATCAGTAAGTTCACAGTGTAGGTGTTGAAACAGGTGCCCTGAACGTGAGGGCAACCATAAGTACACCCTTAAAGTGCGAGTTCTATCGGGAATGTCCGCCATGTTATTTTTTCTGCATGCATGAAATGAGAAAAAAACATATTTGTACTAATTTTACATCTTGACTGGGAATGCAGCCGAAGAACACCCAGCGAAGCCGAAGCCGCTATGAGCGCTTAAAATAATTAATATATATATTTAACGTGTGTAAATGTAACATAGGGGCTTGGGATTAAAGGGGCAGTAGCACGTTTTTTCGCTCAAATAAGTTGATGAAATGTATTTGAAAAATAATTTCACCAATAGTAAAACATCCTTCTCTCTTCGGAAAATAAAGTTTAAAATGAGTGTACATGTTTCGGTAAAGCCATGGGAATCGTTTTTGAAATACAAAATAATAAATTGTGTTCACAATAAAATGGCCGCCATGCAATTTTTGCTTTTTATGCAACCTAGTTTTTACCACTACAGATAATTGGTTTGTGTAATAAGATGTTTTACCCTCTAAAGTTAACTTAAATGACATAAACTATCATTATAAATGGGAAATTTGAAAAAAATAATTTTGCAAAAAACGTGCCACTGCCCCTTTAAGAGAGCACGACCCTCTGTTCAAATGTGTGTTGAGTTTAACATTTTAGGGACATTGAATTTTGACGATATCAAATTATATTGAATTGAGTTGAGAGAAAGACGTTGCCAACCTTTGCTCACTTCGTTTGCACAAAGGGAAAACTAGTCGTTCATCTCTGTTGCGCAACATATTTGCGCTAAACTTCACCTGTGTATGAACTGTAGTTGAAGAATGGCTTCGATTATCATTTTTTTTTATCTTTTACTAAACGTGTGCTTACATTTATCCAAATGTTAAACATAAAACCATCTGAATATTATCCCAGTAATTTGTTTCAATTGATTTTGTTACAAGCATATATAAATGACAGATATGCTGAAACAGAAATGTTCCCTCAAATTGATGTCTCTATTGAACTCTCCCTTTAAACATATACATATGAAATCATTTTGCAAAACGGCTCCATATCCAAATAAGCTTACACTACTATTTTGAATTTCTACTTAAGTCCAAAGTCGATTGACCCAAATGTAAGTTCTGACAATTGCCATGGGGACATTCCATTCTCATAAGACATAAAGTTTGAGCATATTTATTCATTGCACTTGACACAAATTGAAACACACAATAAAAGGCAATCCATTTTAACATTTGTATTAGAATTATGTAATAACTTTCTCTTTAAAAAATAAATGCAAGGATATTGAAATACCATCAACAATTATATTCAAACATGTTTAAGTACTATCTTC
This sequence comes from Gibbula magus, assembly GCA_936450465.1. Taxonomy (NCBI): domain Eukaryota; kingdom Metazoa; phylum Mollusca; class Gastropoda; order Trochida; family Trochidae; genus Gibbula; species Gibbula magus. The sequence goes on along the minus strand of OW388306.1, from coordinate 39,925,230 downwards.
ACCTGAAAAATGAAATTATTTCGGACACTGATTATATTGACACTGATCCATTTCCCACATATGAGCTGTTCAAATGCACATAAACCATCTAGCCTCGTAGAGAGGTCTGCCAACTGCAAAATAAACAATATTCACACAATGAAAATTCACACACGTGCAAAAAGATGAGTACAAACAGTCACAGTAGATTGCAGCTTCACGTTGTACTGATATTCCCGAAGGTAGTGTTTGTTTCATTTATACCCTTTTCTCCTTAAGTCTGTTGGTATTATTTCACGAAGAGAAGTATCCATATTAACAGAGATAAAAACGAGATATTACAACATATTATTCACAAGGGATACTATATTTTATTGCTTACAGTAAGAGTGAATGCCTTAGATACGTCATGGTAACAAACTTTCATTTATAGCTTACAGTCTTTTAGGTTTAACCTTCTTAAATTTGATTAATTATTTTCTACAAATGATTTAATTTGAAGTGCTGGAAACATTATATATCTGATATCATATCTTAATATTACTCATAAAGTACACTTTTATATAATTTTTTGTGGTGGGACATGTGGTGTTTAAGTCGTGAATAGGAAATCAAAATCCAAAAATGTGGATGTTGCACTGTCACCCTGTAACAGAAATGAAGTTGTGTTGATGTCAGTAGTCAAAGTCAAAAGTTCTTTATTGTATTCGAGGCCTCTGGCCCATATACATTTGAGTTACATGCATTACAACAGTTCAATAACAAATTAAATGAACAAAGGTGATTGATTTTAACTTATCATCTCGATGAGATATGGCATAGGTAACATATTGTGCAAGTCTAAGAATGCTGTTATTGTTATCAGAAGAAAGGATTTGTTTAAATGCTAAAGCAGGAGGCTTGGAAAGAATCATGGATAAACTTTTTCCGTAAATCGTCATAAGATTGACAAACAAATAGAAAATGGATTTCGTCTTTCGTGGACATTTACTATTGCTTTTGTACCTACCTTCATTAATCAATAAATTTGACAGACCTAATTTGAATCCTATCAATGAATACCTTAACTTCTTGGATGTTAAATGTGAAAGATATCTTTCGGGTTGGAGTAGGCTTTTAAAGAGTCTATATGAATCATTAAGTGAGCTATTATCTTATGTCGACTGTCAATATTGATTAAACATATTAAATGCTGTTTCTCGAAATTGATACAAGAAAAGGATTTAGTAGTGATTTAGTGGCGAAACAACACCACTTTGTAGGAGTGGCGCCACCTGTTGATGTGATTAGAAGAGTGATACCTCATTGCAGTAGGAAGAGTTTGAGTTTGCTCCCTCCACTGCTGAGCATAGAATATAAACAGTATCATTAACTAGAGAGCAATGCTAGTGGTATGCTCTTTTGTATGATCCTTGGTCAGTTTAATGACTTAGAGGATATTTGGCTTTTCTTGACTAATACCATGTTTATCTCATCGAGTGAGGTAGAAAGGTTATATGTTCACCAGTGGCGCAGCCACGAGTGAAAATATATATCTTTTTTACCTCACGAGATTAGATAAACATGGTATTTTTCAAGAAAAGACAAATTTTATATTTATTATATGACCAAATCACGTTAAGTCGGCTCCAGAATGAGCCTGTCGCCTCAGCAACAATGTGACGTCATGAACGTGTCATGACGTCGGAGCATTGTTTTATGACGTCAGGTCATCTTTATATCAGTCACTAGTGACTGATAACACGTTCCATTGTTATTTTCACTAGTGACTGATAACACGTTTTATTTTCATTGATAGATCCCGGTATTTCACCTGCAATCATATAATAATTTATATTACTTCATATGTAAGGTGTGATGTCAATGGTTTTAATTATATGAAAAGCCACACATCCACGTTGTCTACATGTAGTTTATTTGAGAACAGTATATTGGACTGTTTACGAATACATGAATTAAATATAATAACACTTACGTCTTATTTGATATTCGGATTTGTAATTTGAAAATATAAACCACTCTCTAACTATCTGACTACAAGCAGATAGTGTTCAACTCGTCAATATGTTATCTTTCGTTTCATTGTGGCTCAAATCATTTTGAAATTGTAATACATAAGAACACAACATTCACAATCCTGTGAATCTTCATTTCCTTAGGGTTACCACTGAGTTGAATTATTTTCAATTGTCTCATTAATTTAGAGCTATAAGCTCCTTCCCCCCTTAGCAATATATAATTGGCTTATAAAATCAAATGTCTTTTGTATAAGGAAACAACTGCAAGATTATTATGTTCAGTTAATACACGTCTGCCAGCGGCTTTGAACTAAAACAAACTAATAATGATATCCACGTGTACATTCTACCAAACACGAATACATGCTCGGGTCCATACACACATTACCCTAGTCTAAGACAGAGTCCCATATATATTCCGACAAGGCCGTCTCCACATAATCTGCACAAGGTTCACAGTTTAATCCTTGATGAACAGAGAACCAATTGAAATAACGACAGCACCAGTTAATCGACTCATGTGTCTGTGTTGGGCATAAAGTAAAATTCTCAGATTTATCCTGCCATTAAAATGGTAAGACATTCAGTGATCTTTAGTGATGCTGAACTTCACTACAATAAACTGAGCTTCCTACAGAACCACGTTCTATTGCAATGTGGAGATTCAGGATGATTCATTTCTACCCAGTTTGTAGTTTATACATACGGGTATGACACCCTGCAGTCAACCACTCTTACAATGGTGCCTTAAACAAATATGACTGATTGCAAATTTTTAAAAAAAGTTTTTCAAATATATACTAGACATTTATCAACATATTGCTAATACGCATGTCTTGGGCACTCACAATAAATCATTACATGGCAAGTCATCATTTAGGGAATGTGTAAAACGTTACAATATGTGTATACACAAATTCAAGCAGGAGAAAGGTAACTGGAAAACCATTTCTGATATGTGAAGGGTAATTTCCATTTGATGATATGTAGTTGAACAACCATATTAGCTTCAGCCCCCATTTTTTACCTAACACGCAACATTTTAACGATGTTATTTTACGTCATGGTTTGGTTACTTCATGTAATTATGCAAATTATGTTATATGAATGTCATATTGCATCATTGCCCAACCTTGCGTTAAGATGACGATCTGTCAAAGTAATTTACAAACGTAAACTAAATATTTGTGTAATTTTGTTAGCCAGGTTTCTTTGATGAATTTTTGTTTATAACACTGTACATATAAATATGTATGGTAATACCAAGATATGGAAGCAAATTAATTTCTCACTTGCCAACATTTTCAACATAGCAGCCTTGGGCCCCTGCGAAAAAACTGAGTAATTTTTACAAAAAACAAATCTTCTTCATAAGAATGTGATCGTGACTGAATTACATTTGTAATTGACGCCATAATCATAATCTGCCTGACATATTTTAAAAACCGTGACTCATGCAGACATTATCTTCCTACTTCGTGACTTCAGTAGAGACTTATATGCATTTCTATTAGTGGATACAGGATATTCATTTCCCACTTGCCACCCACTTGCAGCATTACAGCCCGGGGCTCCTGTGCAAAAAGTGAATAAATTCTTACAAAAAACAAATCTTCTTTGCGTTTTGTCCCCTGAAGTATCAAACTTGAACAATTGCCATGAACCAATTAGTTGAAAACGTGTTTATGCAACGTGGGAATGAATAAGAATAGCATTTATAAAAATGACACTTATAAACATATATTATTAGTCATTGAAATCTTATATAATTTTTCAAAACTTCTGTTTTTCTGAATTAAGTAAACTACACATCATGTGCACGTGTTAAAAAATTCCAAAGGGGTCACAATCCTGTGATTATGACGAATATTCACAGTTCAACAATTGAGGTTATGGTGACTCGTGTTAGTTTTAAGACTTGGTATAATAACTAATTGCTTCTAATTGAACAGAGAAGAACGCTGAGGATGTTTTTTCCAAATGACGAAAACGTCATTAGGCTACTTTCATTTCAATCACTCGACATATATCCTGGTCTTAACATTGCCAATGGATGGATGTTCTCATGAAATACCATAAATCGTGTGTTATTTACGACCACGAAGAGAACATGCCAATGGTTCAGTGTTGACACTTCCTGGGGAGCAGGCTATCAAACATCCTATTATCAAAGTTTTCCTCATACCTCAAAATATACAGCTTATTTATATTCATGCATGGTCAATAAATAATTTTCATACCCACAAAATAGAGCGAAAGAGGGATAATGATCAAGTACTAATTCTGGATCTACAGTACATTGAATCAGTAAATACGACATATGACTAGTTGATACAATTTGGTATTCACTGTCAGATAGCTGTCATTGATATGCATTGTGTGTGCTTGAAACTGGTATTTGGATTAGTAAAGTTGATCCAGTTGTATTAGATATACAAAAAGTCATCTCCTTTATGCTTTGCTACTAGCTAACATCGGGTATATGTTTCCTCTTATACTATTTCAACTATTTATATAATGGGCACCAACTTTCTTTCGATATCTTTCCAGGAAATTTGAGAATATCATATTTACTGGATGGAGACTTCCAAAAGGAAGGGCATACCAAGGTACAATTTAAAGGGGCAGTAGCACGTTTTTTTGATGAAATAAGTCGATGAAATGAATTTGAAAAATAATGTCACCAATAGTAAAACATCCTTCTCTCTTCGGAAAATTAAGTGAAAAATGAGTGTACATGCTTCCGTAAAGCCATGGGAATCGTTTTTGTCATTCGAAATAATAAATTGTGTTCACAATAAAATGGCCGCCATGTAATTTTTGCTTTATACGCAACACCGTTTTAACAACTGCGGTTAATTGATTTGTTAAATACAATGTTTTACCCTCTAAGGTAAATATAAATGACATAAACTATCATTATAAATGGGAAATTTGAAAAAAATAAAATTTGCAAAAAACGTGCTACTGCCCCTTTAAAGTGATGTAACATTTGAAATGCTATAACATGTTTTAGGCAATCATAAAGGTTTGAGCTTTCAGAGTGTACAGAGCTCTCTTTTTGAAGCTACTTGGCTCTTGTGTACAGGAAGATGATGCCAGGAGCCAAATAAGCATTTTGGTAAATATGATTAGTCAGCTTCAACCAATGTAGAGACAAAGGCTTTCATATGTTATATTACCTGTTTATATGTGCGACATACAAGTATTTGGGTATGTTTTTTTTATACATTATAATTATAATCATTATGCACACCTTTCAATAAATGAAAAACGTTCTTTCTACAAAATTGAAATATCGAAACACATTTGTAAAAATATTCAAGCTGCATGTACATTTTACAATGTATAATATAGAACTGTTTCATATAACGAAATTACACTATTTTACTTCTCTCACCCGCTGTTCAGTATGAGAAACACGCCTTCTTTTCCGGGACATCCGGAAATTTAAACCATAAAAACCAAATCTAATGTTTCGAAATAGAAAACCGTCACAATCATTCATAGAAGATGTCATTCATAGCTTCGAATTTGATTTAAAAATATACATTTAGTTTCTGTTCAAACCATTGATGATATTTTCTTACACGCCTTCCTCACTTTATGTAACAAAAGTGCCTTAATAGTGTTAATCATTTGCTGCATTTTTTCTTAGAAGAAAAAAAATCAAACGCGTCTCTAAATATGTTGAGAAAGCATATGACCATTTATAGATGACTTTTATAACTGAAGCTTTTTTTCTTTTCGTTGTGAACGCAGTATTCTTAGTCACGGTTAGTTGATTGCTGTGAACATCTTAAAACGTTGGAAATTACATGTACTATTCTATATTATATAGATCCGCAACACAATATAATTATGAAGCCTACAATGCTTAAAACAGGTATTGAATATCACAACTCACGCGACATATTGTAAATACAATTAGCAAGAAAATGTAACATGTTACCAAAATCAACGATGGTCAATTGACTGTTGATTTTTTATATACTAAATTTCTGATATTCATTTGCTCCTCAGCTCAAGATTATGTCTGTCACACCGGGAAATGTAATGCGATAGTGTCCTTTTGTTGGTGTTCTCTAGGAAACATCTACTCATTGCACGACCGCGAACATGGACTCACAACAGTTTCAATGTATTGCTCTGCAGTCTCTCGTTATGTAAAGGCATGACTGCATTCCCGATTTTCAAATGTTGTTCAAACATAAGTTACAAATTGTCAGAATATACAGTGCAACTGGAATTTACTCAACATTCAAATACAGAAACGGAATAAATGTAAATGAATGGTTTCAGCTTGGAACAAATAACAGAATTGATTAAAAAAATATCCATTAATGACCAGAGGCAGATAGAATTCGCTCATTTCAAAACTTGTGAACTCAAATACCCCGCAGCTTTCCCCAATACCTCTGAGGGTCACTAGCCAATGTAATAGTGTCTTGTACACAGTGATATATCTCAGGTTGACACTGCAATATTGAAAAGTAATCTATCTGTAATAGCTCCAGATCTGACTATTCTATTGAATCAATACCTCATCTGAGTCTGACGTGACAAGCTGATACAGTCTGACACTCAATGTCAGATTGTTGTTTGTACCAGAATGTGGGTGACCGCCTACGGATTTTATGAATGTCTGACTATGTGAAACGGATATACGTCTCAGTATATAAAGTCCACAGGAAGACAGTGTCTATATGGACCTCTGTATTCAATAGATATCAGACAGACCATGGTTGCTGTGTCATTCACAGATGCACATGAGTCAAATCGATATCAGATTACCAAATCACCAGTTATGTTTATAGGCTTTGAGATATTTTCGGATTTACGGATTTGATGAATGTCTGAATAAATGAAATGGATATAAGTCTCAGTATATAAAGTCTACAGGAAGACAGTGTCTATATGGACCTCTGTATTCAGACCACGGTTGCTGTGTCATTTATTTGAGTCTCAATCATATAGGGGAGGGGGATTAAGGGATTTGATTCTGCGTGTCACTTTGATATCCAAACTCCCGAATTCAAACGCTTTGAACATTCCTGGATCCATGTATATAGGTTTCTGACTGCAGTCACGAAAGAGGACAATAATGCCTGCATGGGTACCTGTATTCGATAGATGTTAGACAATGTATTTGATGTGTTTTTATGGTCGAACCACATGCATTGATGATTGCTCGAGCTGAGAACCTTGCACATAATTAGATTTTGCATATGTCATCATGCAATGGTTGGATAAGGACACTTAAGATCAACAGCAAAATGTCATCTTAAAACTGAAAATGATTTCAAAAGATTTTGATAATATCTTAGCGAGTCATCAGTGTATTTGCTGTGACTGAAATTTCGTTTTTCAGGTTTTCATGAAACGTCGATGATTATATATTGGCCTCTCACGTCGAATATTTTTCAACCCTGTTGTGTGAATCAGTTTATCCACATTGCACTAAATCCATCTTATAGCACTTACTTTAATTCGAATGTACGGACGTAAATAATTTCTTGTAGCATCACATGTTATCAATGCTAGCGCTAAGAGCAATAACTTACTGATTGGATTACAAGACGAAATTTATTATTAACATTATGAAAAGTCGGATTTAATTCTATGTGAGTTAAATCTATGCACCTCTGTAACTGACACCAATGCAAAGTATGCCCACTGTGTTATATTTTGAATACAGCGACCCATGCACACTTTGTGCATTTATAAACGAGACCAAACCATGGCCTATCTAAACGTTGAATAAATAGGGACCGATGTCGACCATGTCTTCCTGCTGACCGAAGAAAAGCGTCAATATACTCATACACATGTCCATTTTATTTATCCTTACATTTACAGAGTACAGGAAATAGTTTAGCATGATATCACTAACAGTTTATGATGCAATGTTTAATTAAGGCAACTTATGATCAAAAGATAAACTTGACTTTAAAATTGTCATTGCTATAAGATTACCTTAAATCTTAAATATTTACATTACATTTCATCCACTTTGCACTCAGTCCACCAAACTGTGCAAAAGGGTACCTGAAATTCGAGTGTAACGCAGCTCTGAAAGTACAACCATGTACATGTATCCCATTTGTCCCTTGCAAACCTTGTACATTTATAAATGACATCAAACCATGGCCTATATAATGCATATATGTTGAATATAAGCGTAATGTAAGCGACAATATACACATGTCAATTTTATGTATCTTTACATTTACGGGGTATAGGAAATAGTCTAGCATACCAAACATTTCTGTAATTTGGCCCGTGATAGAACCATTTATTTACATGATTTCGTCTGATGTCAGTTCAGTTGCGAATAACATAAAAAGGCTGACTTGAAGGCAACACATCACGTTTCGTTGCAATATTAGCTTGTGCCTCTTAAAACTTACACAATGATAGAAACATTCCACCGATTAGATAACTATTTTTAGTACAAAGTCGCTTTAAAAAGAACATCACCAAAAGAAGGTTGCAAACAATATTAATTCAGTGCATTTTACGACTTTGGAATAAGCTTTTTGATGTTCATGTATATCCCATTCCAACTGCACAGATGAGATCATATGCAGAGATTTTGTAAACATGCTGAATATTTTAATAGAATATAACAACGAGTTCATTAAATTAAAATCATCTTGTCGGTTACACGATAATGTCGACTGAATAGACTACATATGATGAAACGTGATTATTTTTAAGTTAAGGATGTTCGCTCCTCAAATTTTCTTTCCTTTTTTGATATGTTACAAAGTTCATGTACCCCTACCGAAATCGATGAAAAACTATATATATGGTAGTGTGGTTTTTTTAAAGCTTTGACACAAAATGTACCTGAACCCCCCCCCCCCCCCCCCCCCCCCGCTTTTAGTCAAATTTAGGCCATTTATGCTGTTTAAGCACTTTTTAGAGGTTCTAAAGTCACATTTTATTTATTTCATTTGTTTTTTAAAAGTATGTAGATGATGTAGAATATCATGAAGTAAATAAAGATAAGAAAAAACCTTTACTTAATCATATTTACCATCATATAGAATACCTGCCTCAACACCTACATTGTAAACTGAATTTAAAAAAGCAAGTTTTTGAAAGGCATTTAGAAGTGCAATATATAATAAAACAGCATGAGAAAGCATAGTGATAATAAACTCCGAACATCGAATATCTATACACTATAGAAGTTGTTGAAAATATTGTTTCCTTAAATAAATAATAAACTAGTATAACATCGCAATTATGCATTTGAAAATGTAAATGTGATAGTTATACCTATACTTTTCCGGGTGTATGAGCTGATACACCTACATGTACCATGGGGCTCTACCCAGTCGATGTTGTGCGAAACTTTACATTAATTGATAATTTCTAAGTTAAAATATTTGAAAGTTGAGATAAATTGGAGAAATTCAACACCACATTAGGTCACCATCTATTATAATGAGTTGAACAAATTAGAGTTGGATATTGTGTGTTGTTTATATACAATTGCAAAAAAATGTTCTAAAAGTTAGGTTGTCGGGCCATAGCGCTGTATAACTGTAAAGGTGCATTGAGGAAAGTGTAGATGTATTGTGAAAAGAGGAGGCGTATTGAGAAACATTATGTAAGTATATTAGGTAAAGTATAGGCGAAATTGTAAATTGTAAAAGTATAGGTGTATTGAAAGTTACGAAAACAAGTATGAGTGTATGGTCTGACACATCCACTGAAAGTACAAAGGTAGCTCATGGCAACAGCTAAAGTAGGGTGTAATACTCAATATTACCCATACGGGTGAGAAGACACAGGTGATTATTTTTGTGATATTTGCACACGTGCTTTCAAGTGATTCTCAACGTTGATTGGTCGGTTACCCGGGGAAAGAATGACTATGACGTCATAAAACAATGGTCTGACGCGACGAATAATCTTATGACGTCACAATGTAACTGTGGCGACGGGTCCTTCACAGCGGCCGCCAAACATGAAAATGTAATAACCAAGCGTAATTTGGTCAATTTAATTGCATAATGGGTTATATATAGAATAACCAACTCGGTACAAGTGATTAGGGGAAATATCCACTCGTCTAAATACTGTTCAGAGCCACTCGCTAAAGCTCCTGGCTGAACATTAATTAGACTCATGGATATTTCCCGTAATCACTCGTACCTCGTTGGTTATTCTCTAAATACCCCTAATACATACTTTGTGGACATTCAGATAGACTCCTTACAAGGCTCTGGACTGTGAACATCGATTTAACTCCTGTATATTGCTCGTAATCACTCGTATCTAATTGGTTATTCTTTATATTATGCTTGTTATCTTATTTAATTAACACAAACATTTACGAACAACAAACGTTTCTTTTATGAGACAATTATTCATTTAAAAGAAAAGGAAGAACAACGTATGTTTTTTTATTGCTCAGCTTTCCACACGTCATTGTCGGTTTTATAACATATCTTGAAAAATATTTTTCTGTTTTGCTTTGAAATAAATATAAGAAACATAAAAATCACAGTGAATTGACGTCATAGTTAGCCTTCACTCTGACATTGTCAAGAGTGCAGTGTGGTTTCTTACTCATAGGACACACAGCTTACGTAATAACATGCAACATTTTATCTAAACTATTAGGCATATGTTTTATAGGATGTGATATTATGCAACATATATAGAAGATGAATTAGCAAGGTATACTCAGTTGTAAAAGTTAAGGAATTTAGTGTCATTATTACCCACTTGATACTTCCTTATTGAGTTTTAGAACAATCTGTTATGACCCATATATGTAATCCGATTGACTGTCTATGGTCGATTAATGTTAGCATTGCCTGCAATACGTCATTCATAAAATTAACGTGAATCTATTCATTTTCATCAAAGGCTACCCGTCAGGATATTTAGCTATCTAAAATGTAATTTGTACGATACCATTATCTTACAAAGTCAGGCAATTATTCATCAGATAATAATTAGTTAAGAGGCAAAGCATTTCAACAGTATATTACATCTCAACCTCACTTTTATGGTGGTTGTATATATATTTTGACGGAGAAAAAACTTTCAATTGGTAGTCGCATTGACTTGAGGTTATTACAAGAATATTTAAACTTGTTCTCCTGTTCTCAAGTAGAGAGACTATATGTTGCATACCTTCATCATGACCAGCTCAGAGGAATACACCATGCAGCACATCATAACTGAACGTAGGTTTTGAAGTGATAATGTTTGACATCGCAATGTTATTAACTGACAGGGCTGATATGTCTCTGCTGTTTCCTTCCTTTATAGGGACAAAATTATATTTTAAAATCATATTACTCGTGTTAAATACAAGTTGGAAATTATGATTTAGAACTCGCCAAACTCGGGACAAAGGAAACTTATTTTATAAACTTATGAAAACTCGTTATATATCCTAGTTTTATCAAGTACGTGTAGACGTAAATCAAAGTCTTGAAATTTGATATTTGTTTAATAGATGGAAAGACATGACAACAACGTGACATCGCTTTAAAGGAAGTGTTTCCCTTGAGAATAGAAATGACAAATTATGACATAAACATAAAATTCAAAGCTTCCTTACCTAATTAGAACTATTCTTGTGTATATTGACTAGAGTGACAAGGTGATTAAAGTCAAGTCGATGTTAACTCGTGAAATAAGGAGTGTTTACAGTTTCACCAGAGAAATAGGACAAACAAATGTGCTGATTGTTAAGGTCACGCTTAACTGATAACATCGTTATATCTAACTAAAGGTTCCTAAATCAAACATTAAGAAAAGAGTAATTACATTTGCCGAACCTCTTAAACACAGTGTCTATTTATTTCACAAAGATGGTCGACTTGACAGATTAATTTCTAGATCACCTTGATCCCAGTATTAACCGATTTATTAAAAGCAATAATCAAATGTGTAAGGATCAATAGAGTTGATGCCTTATATTCGTTGATCAATAATGGGAAAATCAAAGTCATTATGAATGCTTAACATGTTTGCCAAACAGTTGTAATGTTGATTAACCTTTTTAATATATTATACCCTTAGATTTCCAAAATGTTATTCACTAATAACATTCTATGCCTTAAATGTAATGTGATGGAATAGTCATTACCATACCAACTCGGCTATTCGCGATGAGATCAAATATATAGCACACAGCTTAAGATATCCCCCTTCCAGTAATTATGTCAATTACATTAATTTGTCTCATCAAATTCCCAGGGGCCCTTTATACCAAGATGCGTATGTGAATGGTCAACGAAAAGCCTTTGGTGTATCAAAAGTGTTAAGTGTTAAGTCCCGAGCTTAAAGTCAAATAACTGAAACTTGTCTTTTGACAGTTCTCGTGTTGCTGTTCGGACTTAGTATTTTCAGAAATCATTTGATTTTCTCTGACATAAAGCACAATAAACCAAATTTTATCGTTAACAACGCCAATTCAGTTAACCAGGGTCAAGAGAATTTCTCCTTATAATATTTGCAATATGCTATCAACGCCACAAGAACAAGAACACCAAACATCAAAAATACTAAGTTTCATCCCAGAGAGGGTTCAGCCAACGTAAAATTGAAACATTCTTTAGAAATACAGCCATTTATCAAGTAAACAATGTAACATTGTTCTAATTGAGATCGCACTTGAATTATGTAGATACCATGATCACATATATAACAAATATGTCAAACAGGTTTTGCCAAACAACATTCATATAAATGTAATCAAGGTCACGACGAGGAAATTTTAAAACATTAATGTGGATCTTGTATCTCACGGTAATTATATTGAAAAACGAAAACAGCGTCAATGATTTGAACATAACCATTTTGAGTTTACTTAAAATAGAAAAATTCTAAACAAAATTATTTTAAGGACAACACTACATGAGTCCAACGTTATAAATTGTTTTATTTTATCGAGAACAACTGACGGTTGCTGAAATTATCAATTTAAACTTAGGTCATTCAGTATGTACATAAAATGGCATATAACTGCTATGCTTATACATGTATATGAAACGTGCAATTTCGGGTTGGTATAATGTGAAAGACTGTTGCTCGATATTTATGGGAAACAAGTAGTTGTCATATTTTAGCAAGAGGGAATGAATGTAAATCAAGGGAAATTATTTGAACATACATTTGTACATGTGGTTTTTCAGCATGTATGAAAACTAAATAAAACATTAAAAAAAACATTTTGAATGACTATTTAAGTTTTTACACAATTAACTCCTTATAAGCAACTGTGTATTTCAATGTTCTTTTCCTAACATTTCACTGTTGACATTCATAATTTTTTGTAATAGATTGACTTGATCACAACGACTCCTTGTAAAAGTAGTGTGTATTTCTTCGGCTTCCTTGCTTCCTTGAATGTTTCAACTTCTCTCTTATTTCTTTTGGCAATATTTTTCAAATGGTTAAATGTGTTTTTTTATAACTCGTGTTTTCTCATTCAAGATTATTCAAAAAGAAAGCCATGTAGTTAAGAAATAGAAGACGAGTTGGCGTGCTTTATCATTGAATAAAACATAGCAGAGAGCATAAAACACGAAGGGCGCAGCCTTGAGTGTTTTATACTCTCTGCTATGTTTTATTCTACGATAAAGCACAACAACGAGTCTTCTATTTCTTATATGAGATGCCCTTAAATAGTTACTCGCTTTTCTATAATAACCGTGGAGATATTATGTTGTTTGTATAAACTATAGTTTGAAAATATTAATGCCTCCCGTCGTAGAACACATGTTCTACCATTGAACAATCAAAATGTGACGTCATTTGTAAGCGGCGCTCTAACTGACGTCTAAAATCACGAGCATGTTTTATTGTCTCATAAAGCACGCTGTCGCTCCCATTGACCGCTTGTATTTAATTGCCGTGGGTATCCTATATTCCATAATAATACTTTTCACAGGCATCGGTGATCGATATATATATATATATATATATATATATATATATATATATAAAGTTATATTTATTATTTTAATTTTTTTCTTGTTCATATTGGAACTTGTATTTGTTTGTGTCATCGTGAGAAAAACACAGTTTTCAAATTGTTTCTTTCACCATCATTGCTACAAAGAGATAAGATCACAGATGTAATTGTTACAATCAGACCATTTATACATTGGGCATGGGTAAATGTTATTGCTTACGTCAATCATTTGGTACATTCGTCTACCTGCATAAACTTATTAACTGAACTATGTTTGCTCTCTTAACATAAACAGACAGACAGACAGAAAGACAGACAAACAAGGGCATGGTATACATGTACTGATATTCAATTAATGTCAAGTGAACTTTCTACACTTTGCCGTATATCCTCCAGCCGCTATTTATAATCACATGCTTCAGGGACCACATCGTTTATTGTTAGATTACTACTTCAACTCAGTTGCTTTATTCTAATCAACATCCCTCTGGACAAACTCTGAAGACTATAATATAACTAATTTCGATTGGAAAAATGACCTATTTGGACCGCTAGATAAAGTCATCTTAAGCCTTAACATTATTAAACATACAGAATAACAACTTTAGAATACTGACTTTACATGTCTTTAATGGTATTTCAATAACGTATTGCTAGTCCATTAAATTGCAGTAGCACGTTTTTTTCGTTCAAATAAGTTGATAAATGAAATGTATTTGAAAAATAATGTCACTCAAAGTAAAACAACCTTCTCTCTTCGGATAATCAAGTTAAAAATGAACGCATGGTCTGGTAATGCCATGGGAATCGTTTTTGTAACACGAAATAATAAAACGTGTTCACAATAAAATCGCTGCCATGCAATTTTTGCTTTATACGCAACACCGTTATTACCACTAAGGATAATTGGTTTATGTAATACGATTCCTTACCCCCTAAAGTTAATTTAAATGACATAAACTATCATTATAAATTGAAAATTAGAAAAATATATTTCTACAATTAATCATATCTGGAATATTAATCGTTTATATCTAATAAAAATGGAATCCCGACGCGGAATTGTCTTCGATGATAATATTAACGTAACTTTTAAACCATTCTGGATTGCTGACTCATAACCTTCTAACCTTTTACTTTCTGTTAAATCTCTCAATGCAATATCCTAAAAGGTACGTACATTTTAAGATTTATTTTAAGCTTATCTTATCAATTTCAAATTTGAAACATACCATTGAATAGAATAAGACAATTATTAGCCAAAGTATGCAACGTACTTAATATGAGAAGCTGATTGGGAACGACAGTGACTCATTACACTGCTCTTTTGCATGTTTGTTATTTTGGATGATAGGTTACTGTCACTTTTTCAATTCCAGATCTCTCAACTACGCAAGTTCTTTTCCCTTTTCTAATTTTAGATATTTTTTTGCCAGCAAAGAAGTAGTTATCCACACTATCCTTACTTAGGTGTTCGCCTGTTAAAGGGGCAGTAGCACGTTTTTTTCAAATTTTATTTTTTCAAATTTTATATTTATAATGATAATTTAGGGCATTTATATTTACTTTAAAGGGTAAAAATCTTATTACACAAACCAATTATCCTTAATGGTTATAACAGTGTTGCGTATAAAGCAAAAAATGCATGGCGGCCATTTTTGTGTGAAGACATTTTATTATTTCAAATGACAAAAACATTTCCCATGGCTTTATAGAACCATGTAAACTCATCTTTTAACTTGATTTTCCAAAGAGAGATGGGTGTTTTACAATTGGAGATATTATTTTTCTAATACATTTCATCGACTTATTTCAGCAAAAAAACGTGCTACTGCCCCTTTAAATTCCCTTAACAAATTTTTTGTAGTGGATCAAATAAATCCATATTTAATGTAAACATATTTTTCAGCGATCTCATTGATGGAGAGCCGAACACGTGACCGTCGACAGAAAAGACTCCAGTCCAGTCCGACCAAATGCTGTTTTGACTTGAGTGGCGTCAAACAATTGTTTCATGACGTCATTGTATTGTTCTCATGACGTTATCGTAATGTTTTAATTATAACCATTTTGAACGTTTCAAATATTCATCACAGATAATATATATTATCGTAATACAAATTAGTCAGTGTAAATAACATTTCTCATAAAAAATAGATGAAGAACATTGTTCCTACCTCAATTTGAAATTGTCCTACTTCCAAATTATGTTCAATAATGAGAAAAGGGGATTTAAGAAATGAAAAGTTTGTTTACATGTAACCATAGAGACAATGACATTTAAACCAATCAGAAATTAGGACACCACAGATTCTGCCCGGTACTGGAACATGGCTGCCATCAGACAGTAGATTCTTGCATTTACAGGTTTTATTTGGGGGGAATTATGTGATTGTATGATGCAGTGGTCATTACTATACTCAACCGCAAAAGAAACGTCACCACATTTTCAACGGTGTGAAAAAAGGAAATACTGCTACCGGAGAAAACGATTTTTAAGTATTTTCATAGGGAAAGTATTTGTAAAGAGTTACCCACAATTTCGAACATCAGGGTGTTAAACGTTCATGTCTGTTCAAGTACACTTGGGGAGTTGAAATCGCTTTTTCAAAATGTTATTTTGGCCAGAATCTTTGGCATTTTACATAAAAATTCATAAAATGGCATATCTAAATATGATTTAAGTGTTCATGATCGCAGTTTATCATCTCTCAAGTTCCCGTGAATAAATATGCACATCATATTTTCAAATGTCAAAATGTCTGTGTCAGTTACAATTGATGAGCAAAATGCTAACAAAAATGTTTTCCGAAAGTGCATATATATATATTCAAAATATCATCTTTATTTTTAACATTACAACTCCCCTTACATCTACACCCCCTAGTGTGATTAAAAGAAGGGTAACTGACTTAATTTTAAATCGCTGAGAACATTTCGCAATTTGTCGAAAACAGTGTTAAGTTCATTCCCAATCTCTTTAAATTATAAATTACCACATGTTTAGAGAAAAGACAATCGCAACATGGAAACATTCTACAAATATTAGCTCTCTCAATCATTTTATGTTCCAAATGCAAATGTAATTTTATACACTTGGGTGTTACAACGAGATGAAGCGAGATTGATAACATAATGATAAAAGTCTCCTATTCTTACTAATCAATATCTGATTTCTTAAGCAATACCACCTAATGATACCCAAAGTCCACGGAGGAGATTTTCACATTAGGTTAGTCGAAGACACTTAAAGGAAAACCAACCTCTATTCTCGAGCCATAATAGATATATGAATACTATCACGTCTTTAAGTAAAGGAAATATAAGTTGCATGCCAGTCTCTATATGAACAATTTCAAAGTGAATTGTAAGTTTAATTGAACAGGCATTTCGGAAAGTCGCATCTGAAAAGTTAGTGTTTTATATAGATATGTGAGAGTCCATGAGTCCAAATCTGTATTTGATATGTTTATTAATAAAATAAAAAAATATTTGTTAGTTAGAAATGAAAAAAAGGTCCGTTAGCAACTCCAAAGTTTAACGTGCGTTTCATTTTTGAGAGAGAGTATATTTATGAACACTAACTCGCAAAAGAAACGTCACCACATTTTCAACAAAACTAAATACTGCTGACAGAGAAAGTGATTTTGAGTGCTTTTTATAGGGACACGATTTGTAAAAAGGTACCCGCAATTTCATATATCAGAGTATACTACTCTTATTTTTATGTATGCGCAAGTTCAGTTGGATGTGTTGCAATTGCTTTTCAAAATGGTTTTTGGCCAGAATGTTTCACATTTAACTTAACAATTCATAAAATGTACAAACGCGTTTTATTGAAGGTATGGACATTAATAACATTCTCGGACTTCAATTTGTTGACGCGTCTATACTGTAGGACGTCATAAAACCAGTTTTGACCTTCCCATCTCGTCCCAGAAAATATTTTAAAATTTCAAATTTTATTAAAATGACTTCTGAAGACATGATGTATCTCAGTTCCAGTAGTGTTTATCACGCGTGGATTGAACCATCGTGTATTTTGAATGGTGACGTTTCTTTTGCGGTTGAGTGTATACATACATATTACAATATTCAATTCTCATGGGAGATATTTTGTTTCTTAAACAGTTTCTTACCCAAGCGGGCACAGATATGCCGGGTATTAACGTTTTCATAATGGTCATGGGAATTACAGTTTTTATAAATATAACTTGCATTTTGATTGGTTGACGGAACTACTTTGCGCTCATTCATGAATTGCTTAGCTCTCCAGTTTAAGCTAAATCACATAATTGAAGAATTTCGAGCATACCTAATTGAAGTCACGCGTCAGTAAAACATATTAAATATAATATCATGTTAAACCTATTTTTCCGAGACCGTATTTACAGTACTAAACTTGCAAGGCGAATCAGCATGCAAGTGTCGCCGACTGCACTACCGTGACGTCGTTGCTTTTTGACGTCATTAACCATGACGTCATATGGTGACGTAAGTTCACTCCTATCTTGCATTCCAACAAATTATCAGTTCACGTTTACATAAATTATCTCTAATTCTGCGACATTGTTTACGATATAAATAAGTTGTTTACTACGCCAGTAAACCATTTTGGGAATGAAAAGAGCAAAAGTTGTAAACTGTTTATATGTGCGCATCTTGAAGGTGTGAAAGAGTTTATGAGCGGCGCATGAGTGCAATTCGTATTTTGCAGTCTAATCAAATATCGTGAATTCGCATCTTGCTTTTCGATGTTTATGCATTAAAATGATCATGGGTAAGAACAAGAATAACCAACTTGGTGCTCGGAATTACGAATTATCTGTCCCTCGTGAATTATTATGTCAAACTCATCGCTTAAGCTCTGAGTTTATTACAATAATTAACTCGGGACAGATAATCCGTAATTCCTCGCAACTCGTTGATTATTCTTATAATAAAAATATGTGTTCTCCTTAATTCACGATGCCAGTTTTATTCAATTGGTTCTCCCGTATCAAATCCTAGATTGTTGCAATTTACTCTCCATAACACGCTTGAAAATTCAATTTTAGATCAATATCATAAAAGTTTTGTGTGGGTGGTTGAATATTTTGACAAATATTTATTTTGTCTTATGATATATACAAAGTTACTAGCTACTACAAGTAGGCACTAGAGTAGTGCTAACAAACTACTATTCCCCTTGTCATAATTAGAATATGTCAACTGAAAGTATATACCTGTACGAGTATTGCAACGTAAAATAGCAGGGACAACGGACATTGACAAGAAATAATTACTGCATATCACGTTAGATTACAGTGATCTTTAGCTGATATGGAAGTCAATAAAGTTAATATTTTAGCCAAAGTTTATCGGTATATTTGTAATCAAACACTACCAAGATTTCCAAGGGAATTGGATAATATATTCTGTCAATGCCAAATAATTGCACACCGATAAAGTTACAGATTTGCAATAGAATAACAATAATAATGATTGTTTAATGTCAATGTAGGAATTACACACACGCATACACGCACGCTCACACGCACACATCCACCCCCACAAGTATAAATAATCACGAAAATGTCACTCATATTCAACTGTTTCCGTTTTTTGTGTGAATTTACTGACCTCTTGTTTTGTCAAAAATCATTATGCAATTTATGTAGCTGACATTATATTCTTCTAGGAAATATTAGAATTTCCTAGTTTGCAATACTTTACATCAAGTAATTGCTAATTACTCAAACCAATCTATATTTCTCAAATGTGGGAAAAGGATTTCACTAAAAGGAGTTATCAAAGTAGTTTTTCTTTTATTTCAGGAATCCTTAAAAAATAAATGTTTGAATCTATAGAAATAAATATACTATGAACTAATGTACAATTGTGTAGGTGGTACTAATGACTGTAATACAGCTAATTGATCCAAATGGTTTCTTTTTAAATTGAGTTACTTACAATTACCTATATCCAACGACAACTCTGAATTAGGACCTTGCTAAGACTTATCAAAACATGAATTGGCTTATGTGCATTTCACTAAAAAAAAATAGAGTTTGTCACCCTAATGCATGGGAGATAAGAACAATATAAAGCTTTGATAGTAATATTTGTGATTTGAAATTGAAGCACTTCAGGTAGTTTAGTTCAACAAAGCCAAATCAGATTTGAAATGACCTTTATAGCTGAAATAGAGGATTCTAACTACAGTGGTTGTGAATGGAAATTGATGAAATAATTGCAAAATTAAATCACTGGAAGCATTTGCCTCGAGGGCCTATTGGAATCAGGAAGCTCTTTCAATTTTCATTATCACTTATTCAATTTTATTTGACACTCTACAATTACTTTGCTTTTAAGCCAGAGTTAGTTGTGGCTATTAACAGTGAATTCCCATAATGTCACGCACGTTATTAATTCATATGAACTATAATAATCGCCTCGTGGATCAGATCTCTCTTTCTTCGTCAACCAACTAATTTGGTGAAGAAAACTATAATTGCATCCTTACAAATCCTTACATTAAGTACAGGTAAGTCGTGTTACTGTTTGTATGTTGCTGCTGATTGTATTGACTTTAAATGGTTCTGTATTAGTTTTCCCTGAATGAATTGAAACATGGGATACCGACAGGTTACAAAATGATGACCCATACGTTACACAGGACCAAAACATGAAGGTGAAATTAGTGATTTCGGATCGAAAACGGGAAATGAACCGCGATGGATGCGCATCAATTCGTCAAATGTAATTTTGAAAAAATCAGACAAGAAGACAAGTTTGGATAGGTAATTAATAAGGCATATACTGGTCATGTAATTGGGAGTTGTGGTGTAGGTTTTTGCACATGTATAATACTGTGATTATCAGTATATATACGATATGAATATGAAAGTCGAAGGAAATTATATGAACTTAAATCAACACTGGTATTTCGGCACTTAGGAAAGCCATATTGTGAAAGATACTCAATCGCCCTTTAGTCTAGCGAAGTCTCCTACCGTGCTGACAGATAACGATTTAAAAAATGAACGTGTAATGATAAAGTTTCTATGTCTCCCACACGTTTTTCTTACTCTAGACTCGACAACGCTAAAACTCTTGAATATTTGTTTCGTTTCAAATTCATTGAACAAGTTTGTTTTTGTGGAATCATTCAATATGTTAAAATCTCAAATCCCGTTAGAAAATATCCTCTGTCCTCCAAGCGTAGCAAGAAACCAGTTCCAAATGATCTCCACATGGGAAAAATCGTCTGCATACATAGACGTTATTATGCGAGTATTTCTTTGAATAGACACTTTTCTGCATTAGAAATACAAATTTTAATTCCGAGTCCTCGCGAGCTTATTACATAGTTGTATTCGTAATGTAGGATAAATAGCATCCTTAGGCGCACAGGGACATCTTATCCTCCAGTGGCATTGTGTATTTTAATAACCTGTCGAATATTTTGAAAGTTGAAGTTTTCGTCAACTTCCGGCATACTGAACATTGTGATGACTTACAGGATACAAACTATTAGACAAACTTATTCATCGTGACATTAAAGGGGCAGTAGCACGTTTTTTCGCTTAAATAAGTCGATGAAATGTATTTGAAAAAAATGTCACCAATAGTAAAACACCCTTCTCTCTTCGGAAAATCAAGTTAAAAAATGGGATTATACATGGTTCCGTAAAGTCATGGGAATAGTTTTTGTCATTCGAAATAATAAAATGTGTTCACAATAAAAAGGCCGCCATGCAATTGTTGCCTTAAACGCAACACTGTTATTACCACTACGGATAATTGGTTTTTGTTTAAGATATTAACCTCTCTTCTATTTCGCTTGAAATCGATGGCAGAAAGGGAGTGTCCTGAGGCAATTGAATCTAGTTGTGCATTGTAAAAGGGACATTTGCCAATGGCACGTCATTAAAATAAAATAAACGTGAGATAAACTTTTTCACGTTTAATGTGCTTTCCTCGAAATATGCTATTTAATTTTTTGAAAACTATTGATAATAAACATGCTTACGAATAAAGAAGACCAAATGAGTGGCACATACCAAAACTATTTCATTTGTGTTATTTACATCAGACATATTCGAAGGACATATGCTAATGCGCAATACCCTTAAGAGTAAAATTCCTAGATCTTTGAAATCACTCGGTCGACATGCCAGCTAAAAGATGAATTTTCATTGGTTAAAGAAGCAGTGATAGAGTTTGAGGTTCCGCTTTCCTCCGCTAGGGGAGTTTGCTTCTGCTCTCTGATTTCAAGCGAAAATGAACTTGGTTAAGATAGGAAATCTGTCGGGAGTAACCTCTGTGGGAAGAGAATGTGGTTACATGTACCTGTAAGAAAAAAATTTTGTCCGTAGACTTTAACTCAGTTGGAGTTTTCACAGCCTATAATAAAACTTGCTACACAAGTGACACAACAATGTCGTTATAATTTGCTTGATAATTTAATAAGTATATGTCCATCTAGTATCAAACTATAGTGAATATGAAAGCATGTGAGTCATTCAGGCACTTGCCGTCTGTAAATTGCATCGATGTATGACCCCAAGGTGGATATAGAAAATATCCGTTGGCCTAATCCAACCGAGAACACTAACCATTGTATGATAAATATTGGCACATGTGCCAACAGGTAAAGTCCAATTCCACTACCAACTGTTCCACAATGCAAGAGTTGCTACTACTATGTCCAGTACGCGTGGCTCATTCTTTAAAATCTGAAACATTTTCCAACATTTTAGGTCAATGCTCTTTTCCTCCAGTTCTATGAAGCTTGATAACTTGTTGCTTTGCTTTGCGAGAATATGCAAACTAGATGATATTGTTTACATAGAAGCATTGGCTTTAAGTATTTTCTAAGAATTATTTGAAAGTAAACCACAGCAGTTTTAATGTATTTGATTCTTTGCGTGCATTCAAATGTACATACCATGACATGTTATCTGTTATTGATTCAATATCGGACTCCAAATATCATCTCAATCACAGATTTTATTCAACAAACTAACAGCAGACAGGAAGCAGGCAGTTTACTACGAAATCAACACTTGATGAACAGATGTTCTTATACCTTACTATATAAGATACCCACGGTAATAAGACACAGGCGGTCAATTGGAACGACAGCGTGCTTTATGAGGCAATAAACATGCTCGTGATTTTAGACGTCATTTAGAGCGTCGCTTAGAAAATAACGTCATAGTTTACGTCACTTTGATAGTTCAATGCTAGCGAATGTGTTCTACGACGGGAGACATTAATATTTTAAAAAAATAGTTTTTGCAAACATCATAATATCTGCACGGTTTTTATATAAAACTGTTTAAGGGTATCTCATATAAGAAATAGAAGACTGCTGATGTGCTTTATCGTAGAATAAAACATATCAGAGAGCATAAAACACTCAGGACTATTCAACGATAAAGCCCGCCAATTCGTCTTCTATTTCTAAAATGTATGAGGGTCATTGTGATTAAAGAGTAACAATATGTTCGTACTTGTCTCATAAACAAACTGGACACCTACAGAATAAGATATTCTTGAACTTAAAATTTAATAAGGTATGACCTGGTATTTAAAATACGATAACAGGTATAACTATAAAACTTCTACAGTGCAAATATTTACTTAAATACTCGAATACAATCTTAGAAATAAAACGTTTTTCAATTTTGCGAATGTATTAAGTTTCATGTACTTGGCAAGTCGAAAGTGTCTGGTTGCAAAAACTTAACAGCTGTTCAAATTAAAAAAAAACCATAACAGCTGTTCAAATTAAAAAAAAACCATAAACTGCTGGATTGAAGAGGATTTAGAAGACTCAAACTTGATGTGGTTGTAAGAATTCACACGAAATTGCAATCTCAAATTAGCAGTTAACCACAAAATAGAGAACAACGGAGAACTTGCGACGCAAAAAAGAATTGACACTGACTGATATAAATAAAAGCTTTTCTCATTTATTTCCATTAAATGGAATTATTTATTTAAATGAAAGCACATTGGATCCAGTTATAAAACGATTTATCAAGGAAGTGTAGTAGTCGATGTTGCTGGTTTTGTGTGTACTATTGACCTAGTTTGATCAATACTGTCGTGATAATTCTCACTAACAATGCAAGTTAAAAATGGTGTATGTTACTTGAAAACAATTACACTGATTTAACCTTCAAATTGAAGATCTATTCTTTACCAAAAAAAGATATAACACATTTAGATAAACATACATTAAATGTTGTTCTCCTTTGAAGTAGATGTGTGAAGAACTACTACTATTATCGAGTGTGTTCTAGCGCAATGATGACTGAAAGTGTGAGATGAAGACAGCATGTGGATGCGAATATTTCTTTCAGTTATGTTATTAAAAAAAGTAAAAAAATCGGATGATGCCTGTCCAATTAAACTTACAATTCACTTGGACATTGTTCATATATAGACTGGCATGCAACGTATATTTCCGTTACTTAAACAGGTGATTGTATTCATACATCTATTATAGCTCGAGAATTAAGGTTAGTTTTCCTTTAAAGGGGCAGTAGCAAGTTTTTTGCAAATTTTATTTTTTCAAATTTCCTTTTTATAATGATAATTTATGTTATTTATATTAAATGTAGAGGGTAAAATATCTTATTACTCAAACCAATTATCCGTAATGGTAATAACGGTGTTGCGTATAAAGCAAAAAATGCATGGCGGCCATTTTAATGTGAACACATTTTATTATTTTGAATAACAAAAACGATTCCCATGGCTTTACTGAGCCATTTACACTAATTTTTAGCTTGATTTCCGAAGAGAGAAGGCTGCTTTACTTTTGGTGAACTTATTTTTAAAATACATTTCATCGACTTATTGAGCAAAAAAACGTGCTACTGCCCCTTTAAGTGTCTTAAACTGACCTAATGTGAGGACCTCCTCTGTGGACTTTGGGTATCATAAGGTGGTATTACTTAAGAAATCAGATATTGATTAGTAAGAATAGGAGACTTTTATGATTATGTTATCAATCTCGCTTCATCTCGTTGTAACACCCAAACGTGAAAAAATTACATTTGCTTTTCGATTTAAAATATTTTGGAACATCAAATTATTGAGAGAGCTAATATTTTTAGAATGTTTTTACTGCAAGTGTGTTTTGTCTAAACATGTGGTAATTTATAATTTAAAGAGTTATTTTTCGACAAATTACGAAATGTTCTCAGCTATTTAAAACTAATTCAGTTGCCCTTTAACCACACTAGGGGTGAAGATGTAAGGGATGTTATAATGTTGAAAATAAAGATGATATTTTGAATATATATATGCACTTTCTGAAAACATTTTTGTTAGTATTTTGCTCACCAATTGTAACTGACACAGACATTTTGACATTTGAAAATATGATGTGCATATTTATTCACGTGAACCTGAGAGATGATAAACTGCGATCATGAACACATAAATCATATTTAGACTGGCCCAAAGGTTATTGCGGCATTGTAGAAAAATAAAACGTTTTGATGTCCATTCATTTTGATAAAAGAGCTTGATTTGAGTTGAACACAATCACCCATTCATCTTACCAAGAAAATGAAATTCACAACGCACTCTTTGTAAGCAGATTGATAGACATAACATATTAATCGCGTGCATTTTGTCAAAATGAAATTAATTTCTCCTTAAAGAGTTTGTTATCTTTACTCTATTTGATAGAGACAAAGGAGCAAATTGTTCCCTATACATTTTTTAAAACCAAACTCATTTTACTTTTTCCTTAGGGTTATATATCCTCGTTATTGTTTTTATTTTTTTTATATGCCTACTATTTTATTTTATTTTACTTGAGTGCTTTGAGGTAACAGTTTCCTTTGAAAAATAAAACTTTCAGTAAAATCTAGATCGAATATTTCAAAGATACATCCATTGTGTTTCATAAAAGTTTATTTGCCTGAAATATGTGCCAACATATGATATGTGCTGATTTCAGTTCAAATAATTTCACTCAAAATGCATATTCATTCCCAATCGCCAAATATATCAAAATTCCTAGTTTATCAAAATTCAGCAACATCATTATACATGTACAGAAACCGAAACAACAAGTCCCATTTACATGCACAGTAGTTATAAGAAATATTAAACATGATCAAACCAAAGTTATCTGTCTGTCTGGTGTAAATAAGTTTCCAAAATTACCTATTGTAATATTGTCCGGTTTTCGATCAGAAATCCACACTTTTACCTTTATATCGTTGAATATCCTCAAGATGGCAACAGTCAGTACTTCTCGAAAGATTAACATCATTTATAACGTTTGGCATATGTGACCTACAACAACACAATGGATGCACCTTTAAATGTCGTGACTAAATAATATTTTAATTACTTTTACTAATTATTTTATTCACACAATGTCACAGCGACCTTACCTTCAACGAACTCAACCCCCAAGTCGTTTGTTGAAGTCAGGCTATGGATGGCAGCTGCATCCTGCTGCCATAACAGCACTGAATCTTAATTTGTAGAGAGTTAAAGTTTGAAAAGCAAACGTTACCCTTTAGTATCGTATGAACCTCTTTGCAATATAATGCAATTTATTATTACAAGGGCAATCATATCGGGGTTTATATTTTTCATACGATGCCCTAGGGCAAAATATCACTTCGTCATGGTGACGTGACGTCATAAACAATGATATGACGTCACGTTTCGTTTATGACGTTGTGTTCTAAATGCTGCGACGGTGGGTTGCCAGCCTATGTTTGAAAGTGGATGTTAGCGTGTTTTCATTAATTTCAGGACTTCGGTAATAAACAGAATATTATATTTGTGTCTATGTCAATCAGTTTTAAACCATTATACGTGCATGTTCGTAAATGAATGCAATGTAGAGATTATTACCCGAGGAAGTTTGTCATCTGACTTTTACGACACGTGTGAATTATTGTATTGCCCGAGCGAGAACGAGGGTTATACATAAATTTGCACAAGTTTCATAAAAGTCGTATGACAAGCTTCCTCGGGTAATAATTATTTACTCATTCCATTTCATTTGATTCGCGTAAAATTAGCCGGGACATGGCCCACTTCCTTTGCGACGGGCAAGCTACATTGACGTCACGAACAATCGTTTTATGACGTCACAGACAACGAAATACGGGAAGCCGCGGTAAAACAATCGTTGCTAGGCAAACGTGATATGTGAACATGTGCTCATATCAATAATATTAAATCGGTTATTTTCAACCATATGTGTAATACATTTGGTTACAAAATATTGAACTGATAAAGATAGGAGACGTGACACTATCCCCTTTATGTCTAGAAAAGAAACATTTAAATACTTTAAAGTCACAACCAGATCATTACTTGATAACATTATGTGATTATCAAGATTATCGTTTGAAAACTGTTGAAAGATAATTGGAAAAGTATGGATATTAGGTGCTAGATTTGTGTAACTAGTTCAACTAGTAAATATATATTATTATGAACAACTGCAAAACAGTTTTAAAGACATACATGTACAAAGCAAACACAGCTAAAAACAATAATGCATAAATTAGGCAAATATATATGATAAAGTCCTTGACAGAGGCAGATGTAGACCATATAGTGAATATTAGTCAAAATTCTCTGACAAAAAATATTGGAGACAATCAATACAGACGCTAATTTTCAAAATGTGAATAACGTAGACACATTACTTACGATTTAAAAAAGCATAACAAGATATTCTAGTGAACACATTCTGTGAATATCGAGAGACTGTCATAGATGTTGGAGGTTCACACTCTGGACACGATCTTCTGAAAATGTGCATAAAGAAAGCATATTTAGATTTTTTTACAATGCATAACTCGATAGTGTATGCATTGTTTGAATATCAAAAGTCTCTGACAAAGATTATGAGATATGCAATGAACGACCTTAATAATATTCCAAAGAAAAATGTAATATTAAAAACAAAACTATTCTTCTGGTGTGCATTTAATTGATTGTTGTTTGCAATCGTACTCACCTCTGTTTTATTGAATAGTTCTGTATTGATATGTGAAACATTATGGAACAACAATGACAGCAAAGAGGGATTCAATAAAACATCAGTGCCAATAAAACTGCATCCCCTTTAGAACCTTTCAAAACAATTCCTGGTGATGAGCAACAAACCGCATAAGACACACGTGCACTTGGACTTGTCATCAGAGCCAGTACAAGTTCTAGTCTTGTACAAGACAGAGAGTTGCTATGGGCATGTAGTCAAGTCAGATACATGACATGACACGCACTTTGGGAGATTCTTGCTTCGAGGTCTCAGATCAGAGAAAGTGACACAATCAGCTGCGACCCTCAGGAAAGGAGATAACAGAGCTATGCTATTTGTGTACTGTCAGTAGGGTAAAGGGAACAGAATAACCTATACTCTTTGTGTATTGGCAGTTTCATAAACACGATGAAAATGAGCGTCCTACCAGAGTGAATATTTTGAATCACTTATTTGACAATACATTAAAAGTCTTCTACAAAAAATAAAGTATATATATATATATATACTTTATATATATGTATATACATATTTTAATTACAAATGTTATTAGAACTAAAATGAGTTATCTAAATGTCATTTGGATTTCAAAACTTTCAAACTTGAATAGTAACCTCAGTGCATATGCACCCATTACAAACAGTTCTACAACAGGTTTGATGAATGTTGATAAGGGAATGTGAAACATTGGTTGTCTTGGTAACCATTCATTACTGCAACTAAACTGACGGGCAAAAGGAAGTATATCACACACTTGTTTTCGATTAATTCGATATTTTAAAGAAATGAGATGCATTTGATTATGGCATGATACAATAACACCTTTCGGCAGTAGTTTGAATAACTTAATTGGTGACTGTTTTATTTTTTAACTAAAATATCATTATTTAAAGTAGACAGGGGTAGAAAATGAAAGTTACACAAACATGACCCCTACCATGTTAAAAAGGTTATAATTACAAAATGGTTTTGTTACACTAATTTCCGCGTTTCTGATTGGACGAGTCCTCTCAAAAACCTGCTGCCATTTTCTGGATGAATGCAGATCAAATGTGCTACCATACCTCGTGTATTCGTACCTTATGACGTCACAATCCATCAGAACAAACGGACGTGTCAATTGGTTCTTACAACTGAGCGTAACGTTTTGATGCAAAATAAGATATACACATGTCATTTCGTCTTCAACCCTACGCCAATGACTGGAATATTCATTCCTTTTCTGAATGAGACAATTCAGTTCACCGGTAACACTTCATTTTAATCGATACATGTCCTCGAGCTTGTTGATCCACTAGCGCTTCGCAAACGGTAGCCATGTTTGAACGTCGCGTGATATGCTAATGAGGGTTAATCACAAATTGCGTAACCCAGAAAAAACGAACCCTGATTGTATGCATGTGAATGCTGGGAAAACGAAATTGAATCCTGTGCCGTTTTAGATTAAGGATTCCTCAATTTTGCTTCAGCCATGTATTGTTGCGTGTAACAAGCTGCTGCCTCCCGTGATTAATGACAAATATATTAGATTTGTGTAAATATTTAAAGAAAAACTTGTTGATTTTGTAATTATAAGGATTGTTTTACATGTTTTGTGCCTCTATCGAAGTATAACAGCAACAAATTTCGTATAACATCGCTCCGCTACGCTACGCGATGTTATACAATTTGTTGCTGTTATACTTCGATAGAGGCACAAAACATGTAAAACAATCCTTAAGTAAATGTGTGCAGGACCAAACACATTTATTGATTTTCACACAGAGTATGTGTTATATGTCGATGAACAGTTGTGTTTTATCAAAATTATTTTGGGGGAATTTCAAAATTAATATTTTTAATTTTGAAAAAAAAAATTCAAACCGCATAGAGGTATTCTTTGACTGATTTAATGATTTGGACTAATATAAAGAAACTAGTCCGTTTTTCAATACGACGTCGAAAACTCGAGATATTTCACTTTGAAAATTATACATATGATAAATACAACTGAGCCATATACTTTCTTTTGCCCGTACGTTTACACACTAGATCAAGGAGAAAACTATATTAATATTATTGGCAACTCCCTAAGAAATGCTCTTCCCTTCCCTCGAGATGATCATGGAACTTTTAGAATTGAAGATTTTCGGTAGAAGCATCATTGTGAGGAGCTTGAATTGAGATGATAGCCTTCACAAGCACTTGGATAGCATGACTTACTTTATTTATACTTTACATAAGGGACATATTTTTCTTCGTCTATCAACAGTATTTCTTTTTAAATATCATCATGAAATCATTCAACTGCAGTACTGCAGTATTTCATATTAAAACTTACCATGTTTTACAAAGCATAGATAGTTTGACATATTTTACATGTATACTTTACATAATGGACATTTCCTGTGTCTATCAATGTCTCCATCTTAGTTTGTATAGTGTGTAACCAGTCAACTTAAACACTTTAGATCGACGAACATCCATAAAAGAAGTTGCTCGGTAAAAGCATCATTGTGAGGAATTTACCTTGAGATGACAGCTTCTCAGGCACTGGATAGCAAGGCACTATGATTAATACGTTACAAAATGGACATACATATCGTGTGTCTATTAATGTTATGGTATTTCAATTCATCGGAAGTACTCTAATATTTGACATTAAAATTACCATGTGTTTCATGTGCTTTGTTATTTAATGATGTGTTATATACAATCTTTACAACATATCTAGTTCATTTTTAGTGTTTCACGCTTGAGATAATATATAAAACATAATATATAAGAAGGATTGTAATAGATAAAGCAACATTTATTTGAAATTTAACTGACACAGAACATTGGATGTACAATTACATTAGTATTGGTGTTTATTACTCAACCGTGGTGAAATCACACATTAGATAACAATGAGTTGATTACACACATGTTTGATACCACTGCGTGCTGCCATACCGTCATAGTCGGCGCCTGACGTCATAGCTGTTTTTGGTTGACGTCACAATGTCACCCGCGCGACTGCAATAGCAGGTGACCTATTTGAAAGTGAACGTCACTAACAACGATTGTCTTGCAATTCAGCGCTATTTACACCATTGAGTAATAAATAAAATAATAAACCCGGTCATGTTTGATAACATGTTTATGAAACTCGTATTTGGCATCGGTATTTAACTTTCATTCGTTAAAATAACAAACCATTCACTTGTTTCAAAACATGTTAGCGAACGGGACATCGCTTGGTATTCTGTATTTATAAACCTCTGTTGTATTCGACAAACATGCCAAAATCAACATAGATTTTCTTATCACTAAAACGAAATGTCGTTTTAAATGTTCCTCTAGAACCGTAGCGAAAGGAAATCCTCAAAAGATGATGGAAACGGAAACTTAGTTGTTTTATTATAAACTGTTATCTGTAATCCAGATCCATTATTTTTTGAGAACTGAGGAAAGTCTTCAACAAGACACTTCAGCTTAAATGTACTTACCTATCATGTTCAAAGGTATCGAATTACCACACTTTCTCTAATTCAACAAGATAATCTGAAAGGCACAATTCACATGGCCATATATCAATTTGAAACGAAGGCAGTACCGAAAAAAAATCCAACTAAATTGAAGTCGCTTGAAGCTGAAAAGTTCAGGTCAACACAACACTGCAAGTGGATTGTAAAAGGATCCCTTTCAGACTATCGCAACTGAAGCTAACGTGGCTAATAGGTTTTTCTTATTGGTTGGAGGCGCAAACCGCCTCCAACCTGATACGCAGTTGGATTTCACGCTATATTACTGTTGGAATATTCAAAATAAACTTTCGACCAATCATGCTTGGCCTCATCATACTTTGGAAAAAGCATATGACCAACGAACACGGCTGTAACAAAGTTGTAACCACGTGACCATGTGGGTTATCCGAAATAATTATCCCCTTTTACTGCGAAAAGAGATTTTGTCTAAACATCTAAAATAGAAACGACCGTTGTGTTATTCTGAGTTTGAATGTTAGTAAACATAAGATTTTTCAATTCAAAGCCATTTTACACCTCCATGAGCAGACATGTACCAATTCAAGTGCATAATTTCGCACTGCAGTTTCGGAAAATCCAAGAAACTTTACAAGCTAATGTTACACGCGCGGAGCAAGCATATACTAAACGATAATAGTGGTTGTCAATCAACACACCAACCTTCCTCTCAGTTATCAATATTTTCAATGCCAATCAGACTTGCATAATGGTAGGCCTACTCAATGTACTGTTATTGAATTAATGATAGTGAAGCTTGTACATGTATAAGCACATATTGGATAGAATCATATTTATGTCCAAACTGATAGCACCAAGCATGAGGATACCGGGTCATTATCCTTGAATTAAAAAAGGTCCATATGCCTTCCTTCAACAGATAAACAGAATATGCTTCATAATCAATCGAATTGGTACACTTTAAATTTGCAAATGTTTAACAAATGGTTGACTGCGTGTTTCAGGGAAAATAGGCCTACATATTCTTATTGCTGAAATCTAACAATGACACAACTGTCAACAACGTTTTGATCAAATTCATAATATAGGCCTACTTCAAAATTGGAGCAAAATTAAGCACCCGGGAGTTGCGCTTTAAAATAAATCGGGGAAGTTGAATGTTCACTTTCATTTTCAAATGATAGATTATATATAATTTTATTTTATTTATGAATAAATAATGTATGTAAATTGAAAAGCATATACACAACTTAAATGATCGAGGTAAAATTCTTTTATTTGCGACTTTTGAATTGAATAACTAATTGTGTGATTAGTAATCAAAGCTTTTATCCCCCAAAATTACCATAATGCAGGTTTCATTTTGCTATATGTACATATGACATACATATCCTTTTTATAATATATTTTAGCCTTAACAAGATGCCTCCAACCATGCCTTTTTAAAGGCTTTTCTTGTTTATCTTCATTTGAATCCCGTTTACTTCATTTGATCGAATGCACCTGTTTGTTAATAAATAGTCGGTATCTTGTGTTTTGTAATAACACTTTCTAGTACCATAATTCAGTATTCGTATGTGCAATGCCGATGCATGATGACAAATCGCTCCTTAAAGGGGCAGTAGCACGTTTTTTCGCTCAAATAAGTCGATGAAATGTATTTGAAAAATAATCTCATAAATAGTAAAACACCCTTCTCGCTTCGGAAAATCAAGGTAAAAGTGAGCGACAGAGTTTGGTAAAGTCGTGGGAATCGGTTTTTTTTTGTACTTCGAAATAAAAAAATGTGTTCACAATAAAATGGCCGCCATGCAGTTCTTTTTTTATACACAGCATCGCTATTACCACTACGGATGATTGGCTTGTGTAATAAGATGTTTTACCCACCTAAGTAAATTTAGATGACATAAACTATCATTATAAATGGGAAATTTGAAACAATACATTTGCTAAAAACGTGCTACTTCCCCTTTAAAGTGATTATTATATATGATATTTTGCGACGGTACCATACAATCAGTCCCATGCCGTGTTCAAGATTGTTCATTCTCCTTACAGTAACTTCAGACAGGAATTTGAACTGGATTACCGGGATATTTGTGTTTCAGATCAGAATAGTTTCATATGGATTTAAGAGGTTTCTCTACAAAATTACGTTATACTTCAAACTCTGCGCATCATTGCATCTATAGCACCAGTATGGGGATATGCTATTCGTCGATGTTAAGGAAATCATATATAGCATAAACATACATTACTAGCAACGTTATAGTACATATACGTATGCCAATAAAATCACCAGTTTATTTAGGGAAAACTCTATTCAATATACCACGGTTTTGATGCAAAGAATATGCGACAACCGGCAGCCTGAGCTTAGGACTACTTTGCATCAATAATGGGCGGTGATGACTGTTATAATGCAAAGATGAGTTCAGACGCTAACATTTGAAACTGCTTCTAAGAAATAAACTTTAGATGTACATGTCTTTCTTCAATCACGATCCTGATGCACAGTGTTTAAAAGAGTCAATTTACATAGTGACAAAATACTGATATTATCAATGGTACACATTATTGGTTACTGGTATAACTTCCTGTATGTGAAGTTATCTTGAAGCCCCAGTTCAGATGTCATAATGTGAAATTGCTTTGGAATCGTAGAAGTGGTTTATAGAAGATGCTGCCATTATGAAGTTGATACCAATCTCTGTATGTGTAACTAAAGCTCCCATATGAATCGACACGAAATTGGTTTTCTGTTTTCCAATTTCTTTAATCACTGAGCTATTGAGAAATCAGAGAAGCAAATCATATTGTTTCATTACACATGGGAGGTTTGACATGTCTGTATGGAACAGTGGCTGAACATTCAACACTCGAACAGATTTGATTGTTTTTTATTTAAAGGAAATCGTAAATAATTTTTAAGCTTAAATTAACATTTGTATGTGTTCAATCTACATATGAATTTTTTTTTTTGATTTAAACAACATTTTATTCAAATAATGTTAATAGATTTTGAATATTTAAGAGATAACCAATACTTTTCGAAAAAGGAATCATATAACAGCTCTAAATTAAAATAAATTCGAAGGGATAACATTACGCTTTAAATGGAAACATTCCCCCTCCCAAACACACACACATACACTCTTCTTGATATACATATGTCTATAATTGTTCGACCTCATCAGAAAGGCATCAAATTTCACGCTAGCAAATGTCGATTACTACTGTTTAGAATATTACTATCAGACTGGAGGTCTTTTCCATGAAAAACCCGCAGCCCTATGGATGACATGAGAATGCATAACGGATAGAAAACAGGTATCATAACTGGGTAGATGTCATTTAAATAGATGCTTTGCAGATATTGAATCAAATATACAGAGAGGATGTCTTGGTCAGGTTTTCTGTTTGCAAAGAAATAATTAAGTTAATTTCAGTGATGTGTTAAAAAGCCATTTTTGTTTCAAATCAAAATTAGTTTTACGGAATACGGACGCTATCTATTACAATTGAGGTTTGGATGCATCGGAATTTTTCGAGAATAGAGAACTGAGGCCCCATTGTAACAGAGGCTACGTTGGAAGATTGGACTCGAGGGGACCGCTGTGGGGAATGAATACCATAGCCGAAGTAAGAGCAGCTAGAATTTAGTAAACATAGGATAATTAGCTAAGTTCATTTATCATATTGTAATTTATCCACATGTGCTGATGAGAGAAAACACATGTAGGTATTCTTACTACTTTTTGATAATGTTTTTCGTGGGTGACAGTAATATGTAAATGTTTTCATTTTGATTACAAAAAATACCTCATTTTCAAGAAAACTGATTTTTGTGATTAGCATTATCTTATTATTCAGAGTCATTCTCTGGGAACATAGCCACATACCTGTTCAGATGATGAAAGCCCAATGCAATTGGAAATTATGCAAACACTCCCATTTAGTTGTTTAATGCAAAACCCCTGTCTTTGCTGATGTTGATTCGACGTTATGACGTCATTTCGAATTTGTTCTGTACCAAGATGTTCAACGACCATATTTACAGTACTTGCAAACTGTTCAGCATGCAATCGGCCAATATCCCAGTTTCGGCAATTATCACGTTTTGCTTGCAAAACAGTAACCTTTTAAACATTGAGGCTGGAGGAACAATTTGGGGTCCTTTTAACAGAGCAAGTCATTTGCAATGGTAACCATCTGTACTCTACAGTACCAATAGCTCCACAAGCTTTTGGTGACCAAATTGTCCGACACGGAGATGACCTGTCTGCTGGTGTGATATAATGTTCATTGGATTAGCATATGCGAAATATATTGTAGGTAATCTGTAAATGGATCTATATAATAGACAACCCGAGCACAGTTGAGTGGATTTTGACTGTAGTAAGTGCTTTAGAAGTATCTGCACATGATAATAATGTAATTTTAAAAAATACGTGATACTCATTAGATATTTAATGAACAGCCGAGTCTACTGATGAATGACTGTCCTCGTTTAGGACATCATCACTCTGCAGAAAAACATAATATATAACAGTTTATATTATAAAAGTACAGGGTCCAAAATCAATTCGACCATTTTATATCTATGTATTAATGTATATAAGTTGCATTTCCCATAATTTTTACTGAAGTTATGAAAATACATAAATTTCATAGTATATCTGGATTCAGCCAGATATTTGAATCAATTGATTGACAATAAATGAGTATTTTGACGCCTTATATCCGGTAGTACATCGAGTACATTAATACCATGAAGGAATTGTATACTACTGTCCAAAAGAAAGTTGAAAAGGTCTTCAAAATAATCCTGAAGAAAAGCTAAGACATTCTGGGTAAAAATAAATGTTTATACCGAAAATCTTTCAAACATTGTTCATTTCTTTACAATACAATATTCATCGTGACAAATGGTTCCAGTTATAAGGCAAAGTCACATGGGGTAAACAAATCGAAGAGTTTTCATGAGCTAGGACAATAAGAGATCACAATTAATTTTCCACACAATATTATGGTGGTTTCTCCAGCTAGAGTTATTTCATGATTGTATGCACGTGCATTTTGTGATTCTTGACTTCAAAGTATGTTTTTCACTCTTACTATTTTTTGACAATGTTTATCGACATAAGTGCGTTTAATCGATTGTTTTCTTTTCGTTTTTGACATTAATATTTTAATATTTTCATTTTGATTATAGAAAATACCTCATTTTCAAGAAAACTGATTTTTGTGATTGTCATCTTTCTTTTGGTATACTTCGGTGCCGCTTTCCTTATTTCCCGTGTCGAGGTACCCATTTCAACAGCTTAAACACAACATAGTTTGGCATGAGACCCACGTCATAAGGCCTTAAAAAATAAAAAATAACGTTTCTGGTCTTTACAGGCTGACAAAAATGACGCGATGACACGATTTTTTAAATTTATGAAATTTTTTTTGGAATGAGGAGATAAACAAACAAAATTAAACAATTATTCATATAAATAAAGCACAAACCCTCTTTAATATGTGTTACTATTCAAAATAGTCAATAACCTCACCCCTACACTACATCTCAACAGAAACGAGTGACATTTTCTATGTCCAATTTTTCTGAAGCTAATTTTTTTTTAGTTATCTGCTCCTTACTTTTGTTAAAAGCAAGGAAAAAAAGACCTGAGGCGTGAGTTTGAAAAAAACAGAAACAAATTCTCTTTTTTTTGCCTAAATAGTGCTGTCTTCACCCGGGTCTTTGGCGTGACAGGGCAGCTCACTAACCACTACACCACTTCATCCATTGTTGCTGAACTGCATGACTTTTGAATATTTCAAATATGAAATAGAAAAATTACAATAGTTCAATAGAATGTGTATAAAACTCCCCCTCCATGCCTGTGAAGGGTATTACCAGCCTCCCTTTCTGAATAATATTAACAGAAAACGCGAGTTATAAAAAATTATAAAATTATCGAAGACTTTGAAGGAGATACATGATTGCTACAAAAAATAAGAGAGAACTTGAAACATCCAAGAAGGCTAGGAAACATAATAAATACACACTACTTTTAGAAGGAATCGTTATGATCAAGTTAATCTATTACCAAACATAATGAATGTCAACGGTGAATGTTATGAAAAGAAATTGAAACACACAGGTGCTTACAAGGAGGCAACTTTGTAAAAACTTAGAGAGTAATTGAAAATGTTTTATAATGTTTTATTTAGTTTCCATACGTGCTGAAAAACCACATGTGCTGATTTCAATTCAAATACCTTCTCTTGACTCTCTTCTCTTGGGTGTTACAAGGTGTTACAAGGTGTAATACATGTATATAAGCGACAGATGTAACCTTTCAGCATTGAATATTACTATGTATATTTCGCCCGGTCATTTAAAAACAGGTCATATTTGTGTGTTTGGCAATGCCATTTTAGTCCATAAAACCGAAAACGCACCAGATGGGTTTATAGCACAGGCCGTCCTCCCTTGACATATGACACTTTCGCCTTCTCAAGAACCGCTAAATCCCCAAAAACTGACATTTTTGGGGAGGTACCTTGCAAAACCATGTTTTCCTCTCTATATTTGGTGTGAAATATCTGGATTTGCGACAAAAGACAAATTTCATAAATTTGACTTAAAGCTCGGGACTTTACACTTGACACTTTTGACACTTTTGATCGGTTTAATCACTTTTTGATAAACATGTTAAATATTCATAATGGTTGTGATTTTCATATTATTGATCAACGAATACGAAGGCAACAACATCCGTATTTGATCAGTGGTTTTGGACTAATAACGGACGAATACTGGTATCGAAGTCACATTGGCCACATTTGTGAGATAAATAGACACTGTGTTTAAGAGGTCTGGCAAATGTAATTACTCGTTTATAATGTTTAATATAGGAATGTCTAGTTAGATATAACGATTTTATCAGTTTAGTGTGACCTTCACAATCAGCACATGTGTTTGTCTCATTTCTCTGAGTGAAACTGTAAACACTCCTTATTTCATGAGTAAACATCGACTTGACTTCAATCACCTTGTCACTCAATATACACAAGAAGAGTTCTAATTAGGTAAGCAATCTTTGAATGTGTTACACGATATTAACTGTTTATGACATTAGTTTCCATCTGTATTCTCAAAGGAAACACTTCCTTTAAAGCGATGCCACGTTATTTTATGGGCCTTTGCATATATCAAAATCCAAGACTTGACATTAACGTCTGCATGTTTTCATATGAATTTTATAAAATAATTGAGTTTTTTCTCGGGTTTTGTGAGTTATGAATCATATGTATTTTCAACTTGTATTTCACACGAGTGATATGTTTTACTGCAGAGAACTATCAACCCTGTCACAGCCTGTGAGTTAATGATATTGCGACGTCAAATATTCCAACTTCAAAACCTACGTTCAGTTATGATATGCTGCAAGGTGTAATCCTGTGAGCTGGTCACATGAAGGTACGCAAAATATAGTCAACCAGCGACGCTGTTGTAGTGTTACTCTCCGACTATGAACGTTGTTGTAAAAGAGACATTTGCCAATGACATATCATAATGATAAAATAAACGTAGGATAAACGTTTTCTCGTTTAATGTGTTTTTCTAAAAAAAATGCAATTTGATTTTGTGAAAACAATTGATCATAAACATGCTGATAAGTAAAGAGGACCAAATCAGAGACGAATACCAAAATTTGTCATTTGTGTCATTTACATCAGACATATTCGAAGGACTTATGCTAATTAGCAAGACCCTTAATTATACCTAATTCCACATTTGTAGCAAAATAGCACATCAGATTTTCAATATGACCTATGCCCAAGTGCATAGAAGAAAACCTTGCATGGTATTAATCACTCTGTTTCCTTGATAACCCAAGAGTGAAGGCAAGTCTTACTATGACGTCAATCACTATGTGCTTTATTTGGCTCATTTTTCAAAGCAAATCTGGTATATATTATTTATATAATATTTTTCAAGATTCGTTATAAAACCGAAAATGACGTTTGTAAAGCTGTGCATTCAAGCTTCATATTTGTGTTATTTTCTTTTAAATGAAACTTTATGAGTCTAAATATATATATATATATATATATATATATATATATATATATATATATATATATATATATATATATATATATATAAATAAAATACTTCAGACGACACTTGCTGTAGATATCATTTTAATGATGACTGGATGCATCGAATTTCGACTTGTTTACAAGTCTTTTCAACAGTGTGGAGCATTTTCAACATGGCGAATATATATGTAGCTTAAACAATATACAATAGACGTTGATTGATAGGTAAGTGACAAGTGGTCAGCTTGATTATCACACAATAAACTATTTACGAGGGATTAAAATTTGATTCATTGCATGTCTCACATCCTGGCCCACAGTCAATGAATTGATCATTTGTATCAATTGCATAATTTTCATTTCTAGCAAACATGTAGTTTTGGGGAGTATACGATTTCTTATAAAATCAAATTTACTCCAAATACCTTTTTTCATGGTGTTTGGAGAGGAATCTAAAGAGGTGTTATTAAAGTCAATGTTTGTTGTTTCTGTTGGTGACACAGTGGTTTGGTTGGATGCACTTGTGTTGATTTGTTCTAAGTCCTCAGTTAATGATAACACTGGGGACTGATTCATCCCCTCTATTGAGAAGGACCCATCTGATTCGTAGTGATGATAATCAGTTTGATCGATACATTTGTCTCTGTTTGGAACTACAAGTGGTCTTCTGTTACGATTTCCTCTCTCCTTGCGGACTCTGTGGTTTCCGACCTGCTTACTTCTGTTGTATGCAATGTTTCTTTTCTTCTTCTGTACATTTGATTGTCTTGCCAAAGGCAGGTTTATTAACCAATCTTCTTTTTTCATCCACAATTTAACACTTTTATTATCATAACATTATCCTACAAGTTAAACCATGGGAGAGCGCTCATTAATTTTCGCAGCATCATCTATTTGGAACTCCCTACCTGATCTTTTGCGTGGTGTACCAACACTAGCGCAATTCAAAAATTACCTGAAGACATATCTGTTTACTAAGACTTTTACACTTGAATGAACTGACTCAAAATTGCCCATTTGTGTGTTTACAATCATTGCAGTGTCCACAGCATGGAGATTTCAGCGCTATAAAAATATTCATTATTATTCTTATTTGATTTTCATTTTTTTAAAACTCATCTGTGCAGTGGGAATGGATATACATGGACATACATTAGCATATTCCAAAGCTGTAAAATGCACTGAATTAATATCGTTTGCAACCTTCTTCTGAGGATGTAATTATCAATCAGTAAAATAAATAGTAATGTAAACGATTGAGTGTTTTTTATCATTGTGTAATGTTTAAGGTGCACACGCTAGTATTGCAACGAAATGTGATGTGTTGCCTTCAAGCTAGCCTCTTTGTGTTATTCGCAACTGAACTGACATGTATCAAGTTGCAAATTGTCTTGTTTATGAATAAATCCCCTCATTTCAAAGTGAATCAATGCTATAAGATTACCTTAAATCGAAAAAAGTTACATTACATTGGTGAAGATCACATTAATCTTAAAAAGTATGTGTCACAGACTGTGAGAATGTAATCAGTGCAAATTATATCTTCTTGTAACTGAAATATACGAACATAAAAGCGAAATTAAAGTAAATAAATGGTTCTAGCGTGGACCAAATTACGGAAATGTTTACCGACAACTATCCAATACTACCCAAAACAGGCAGATAAAACGTGTTAAGTCAAATAACATACATCTTTCTATCCATTCCTCTGAGGATAACTGGCTAATATAATAATAGGTGATGCACAGGGGATAAAATTGAACTATTGAGTAGTAATCTATCTGCAATGATTATGTCTTGCACTATTTTATTGAATTGATGAATACTTTATCGGACTAGATCTGTGATGTTGTACGCGCTGCAAACTGTTAGAGATGTCATGCTAAATTATTCCCTATACTCCGTAAATGTAAGGATAAATAAAAATTGACATGTGTATCAGTATATTGTCACTCACCTACGGTGAGCAGGCAATCAAGTAAGGGGTCATGGAATCATGTAAGGAATACATGGGTCCCCATATTCAACATATATACATTATCTAGGCCATGATTTGATGTCAATTATAAATGGACTAGGTTTGCATGTGATAAATGGGATAAAGGTACATGGTTGTACTTTCGGAGCTGCCTTAAGAGTTACACACGAATTTCAGGTACCCTTTCGCACAGTTTGATGGACTGACTGCAAAGTGGATGAAATATAATGTAATGTAAGTATTTTCGATTTAAGGTAATCTTATAGCATTGACAATTTTAAAGTCAAATTTATCTTTTGATCATAAGTTGCCTTGATTAAATATTGCAATCTCAATATGTACACAGTACTCAGTCCATGCATTTATCAATGCATATGATTCAACCACTTTCCATTGAATCTCCGCTTGCACACGTCGCTATTGTTTCTCTTCACGTCCACTTAGCCAATTGATGACCATAATATCTCAATTGAAGCGGTATTCATATAAGCTCAAAGCTTGTTTACCAATCCAATTCTTCATGAAATAAAATATGTTTAAACCAAAATATCTCAAAGTCTATAAACATAACTGATAATTTGGTAATCTGATATCGATTTGACTCATGTGCATCTGTGAATGACACAGCAACCATGGTCTGTCTGATATCTATTGAATACAGTGGTCCACATAGACACTGTCTTCCTGTAGATTTATTATATATATTGAGGCTTATATCCGTTTCATATATTCAGACATTCATCAAATCCGTAGGCTGTCGTCCACAGTCTGGTACAAACAACAATCTGACATCGAGTGCCAGACTGTATCAACTTGTCAAGTCAGACTCAGATGAGGTACTGATTCAATAGAATAGTCAGATCCAGAACTATTACAGATAGATTACTGTTCAATAGTCCAGTGTCAACCTGAGATATATCACTGTGTACAAGACAAGATTACATTGGCTGGTGACCCATAGAGGTATTGGCGAAAGCTGCGTGTTATTTGAGTGAACAAGTTCTGAAATGGGTTAGTTTAATCTGCCTCTGATCAATAACGAAAATTTGTTTGAAATCAATTCTGTTATTTGTTCCGAGCTAAAACCATCCATTTACACTGATTCCGTTCCTGTATTTGCATGTTGAGTAAATTTCAGATATACTGTACATTCTGACAATTAGTAACTGATCTTTAGGAGATATAAAAGACAATCGCGTGAGGTGTGATAGCGAAGCATTGTAGGCTAACTAATTATATTGTGTTGCAGATTTATCTTTTTTGAGTATACAGAATGGTACATGTAACTTCCAACGTTTTAAAATCTTCAGATCAATCACCTTTGCAGAATATTCATATCACACAAGAAATTCGAAAGGAATCGTGATTGCCATCGTAGCTTGCATCAGATAATGGAACAAGCTTGAGGAATCATGTGTGATATTCAAATACCTTACATCTTATTCTGTATTTGGAATTGACTAAGAATACATCATATTGAACATTCAACCGCTTTTACACCGAAAACAATTAGCTTCAATTGTAACAAATTATCTATAAATGGGTATATGCTAAATGGTTAAGATACATTTGATGTGTTTTTCCTTCTAAACAAACCTGAACTGCAGTTAATGATTAATGCTATTCAGCCATTTTTGTAACATAAGGTGAGAAAGGTGTGTAAGAACATGTCATCAATTGTGTAAACAAAAACAAAATTTAGATTTTTTATTCTAATTCGAAGCTTTAATTTGCATCTTCTATGACTGTGGCGGTTTTCTATTTTGAAGACTTTTTTTATGAGGATGACAGCTTGTAACAGCATAAACGTAGATGATTGATTGTAACTGTAAATGTATAATTATTCAGCAAAGTGTTATTTCAATGATACATTTTGAATTGAGGAATTACTCCATGATCATCATTGGATATCCTTTAGACATTATATATGTCATGTTTGTATCGTGGTAGTTGTAGTTTTTTATAGTCTTTAGATAGTTTTTGATGGGAACCATGTACAGGGACTGGTAAGTGCACAGAATTACGCGTTCTGACATCTATAATAAGCCATTTTCTTTTTGAAAATACTCATAGAATTAACCTTAGCAGCTTTTTAGTTGATTCAATGAATATTGAAATGCGGTATTTATAGTGCTCCATAATAATCCTTGGATATCTCTAAAACATTATTTCTGTGATTTGGTTCCAACCAGGAACATCTGTTGACATTTATTCCTTGTCTCCTCTCCTTTATTCACGTCATGTCGATGCGATTCAAGCAGGGTTTTTTTACAAAAAATTGTCAATCCTTTATTTATTTTTTCCATAATCACAGTACACATTTTTAAAGTTATAATATGTTTCAGATTCAATCTATAGCAATGGATTTCATAATTATTCTTGACTCGATTCACAAAATATGTCTTGTTTTCATCTTCTAAAATGTGCTTCCTATATAGAAACATCTGTAAAAGAATAATCTGCAAAAGAGTTTAAAATACAAATTTTATATTCACTTTGTCAAACCATGATTAGCCATCTACAATTTTAGATATTGTGTTGCAACACATATGCTTGTTCCCTTATTTATGCAAATAATTTAAACTTTTATCAA
Source organism: Gibbula magus (assembly GCA_936450465.1). Lineage (NCBI taxonomy): Eukaryota > Metazoa > Mollusca > Gastropoda > Trochida > Trochidae > Gibbula > Gibbula magus. The sequence continues at coordinate 39,881,116 of OW388306.1, read as the reverse complement.
GCAAGAAACATAAAATAATAAATAAAACATATAAATACGAAATAAGGATCAGGCGGTTCCACGTGGTGAAAGTATCACATCACAATATTCAGTATGTCAATCACATTTTTGGGGGAAAGATAAAGAATACAGTATACAGTTTAAAGTAATATCAGTGGGAATGAGGAAGAGTTAAGCAAAAGGTTATACAAAATATTACTTTGTGAAATTTGTATAATTAATTGATATAAAGCTATATAGTTTAGGTAAAAGGAACACGGCGACCACTCTAACTTTAATAATAAGCTTGCTCTCCAGGAAATGTCTGTACAGAACCATGGGCATTTTCTATTTGTGCTCATAAACAACTAAAGAAATAAAGTATTTCATGAGAATATCCGAGAGTTTGAAGGGTCTTTCCCTACCCCACACTGAGACATGAGGTTAGAGGTTAGAGTTAGTACTGAACAATGGGTATTTTCTATTTGTGCTCATAAACAAATAAAGAAATATGGTATTTCATGAGAATATCCGTTCATAAGCACTGGTCAGACCAGGATATATGTCGAGTGACGAGATGAAAGTAGCCTAGTTACCTTCTCGCCATTGAGACAAAAAATCTCTGTTCAATCAGAAACAATTAGTTCTTAAAAACAACACAAGTCGGCATAATCTTGATGCTTTCATTGTTGGAGGGCACAGAAATGTGAATTTCTGCAACAATCACTTGAAAGAGATCCCTTGGAATCACATTTTATAAGTTTAATTAATTGCAATAAGTAAAAGTTTTGGAGGGTTAAATTGGATTTTGATAACTAATTTTTCTTTATAAGTGTCAAAATATGGTATTCTTATTCATTCTCACGTTGCATAAATACGTTTTCAACTTATTAGTTCATAACAACTGTTCAGAATTGATACTTCAGGGGACAAAACGCAAAGAAGATTGTGTTTTTCATACTAATTATTTTTTAAAACACCTTTTTTATTGTGAAGGTATTTCATGAGAATATCCGTTCATAAGCACTGGTCAGACCAGGATATATGTCGAGTGACGAGATGAAAGTAGCCTAGTTACCTTCTCACCATTGAGACAAAAAATCTTCAGCCGTCTTCTCTGTTCAATCAGAAACAATTAGTTCTTTAAAACAACATGGGTCGGCATAATCTTATGTTTTTGTTGTTGGAGGGCACAGAAATGTGAATTTCTGCAACAGTCACTTGAATGAGACCCCTTGTAATGACATTATATGTAGTTTAATTAATTCAAGTTTTTTTATTTGCAATAAGTAAACGTTTTGGAGTTGGAGTTTTGGATTTTGATAACTCATGTTTTTATAAGCGTCAAAATATGGTATTCTTATTCATTCTCAGGTTGCATAAATACGTTTTCAACTAATTGGTTCATGGAAATTGTTCTGATTTGATTCTTCAGGGGAAAAAACGCAAAGAAATTGTGTTTTTCGTACAAATTGTTCTGAAAAACACTTTTTTTTATTGTGAAGAGTTAAGCAAAAGGTTAATTCATATATACCTATATCTTTTATTGGACCACGTGGTGGTGGCACGTGGTCCTATGCATAGCTCAGTTGACCGCTATTAGTTAAGTTCAGCAACAACGGGCGTAGGTCGCTGGATGGGTGGGTTACCCGCCTCATTGCTGAATGAAAACTGAGAGTTTGAAGGGCCTTTCCCTGCCCCACACTGAGACATGAGGTTAGAGGTTAGAGTTAGTACTGAACAATGGGTATTTTCTATTTGTGCTCATAAACAAATAAAGAAATATGGTATTTCATGAGAATATCCGTTCATAAGCACTGGTCAGACCAGGATATATGTCGAGTGACGAGATGAAAGTAGCCTAGTTACCTTCTCGCCATTGAGACAAAAAATCTCTGTTCAATCAGAAACAATTAGTTCTTAAAAACAACACAAGTCGGCATAATCTTGATGCTTTCATTGTTGGAGGGCACAGAAATGTGAATTTCTGCAACAATCACTTGAAAGAGATCCCTTGGAATCACATTTTATAAGTTTAATTAATTGCAATAAGTAAAAGTTTTGGAGGGTTAAATTGGATTTTGATAACTAATTTTTTTTTATAAGTGTCAAAATATGGTATTCTTATTCATTCTCACGTTGCATAAATACGTTTTCAACTTATTAGTTCATAACAACTGTTCAGAATTGATACTTCAGGGGACAAAACGCAAAGAAGATTGTGTTTTTCATACTAATTATTTTTTAAAACACCTTTTTTATTGTGAAGGTGCCTCGGGCTGTAATGTTTGACGTGGGTGGCTTATGAAAAATATACATATAATTATAGTGTTATTGTTCTGTTATTCCAGAACATTTTCATCGAAGAGACCCAGATAACAAAAAAAGCACAAATATTCAGTTTAGGTTTGTAAATTAAGTTGATAGAACATCACCATAACACATTGTGTACTGTTGCAAGAAGGTAGTGCAATGATGCAATAAGATGTTTTGATAACGCACTGGCTACTTAACTAAACCAAGAAATAAAAATAACATTATAAGAACATCGTGGTTCAGCTGAAAAATTGGTGGCTGAATATAATATGACTGATCACAACTTTTCTTTAACCTTTTCATATATATATATCGGACGACACAATGACGACTCATGCAACGATTCCTAGATAAATACCCAAAACCCATACATGAGAATTAATGATATGCAGAAAAAATATCAAAAAAGGAAAATTGCCATAAGCCATGTTTAGGTGTGGGTGACTGCGTGCATGTTCTGATATCGTTTATAAAACTGCAAACTAGATAAATGAATCATCCTGAATCTCCACAACTTGGTTCTGTAGAAAGCTCAGTTTAGAGCAATGACGTTCAGGAAAGTTGAGCTTCATCGTTGAATGTCTCACCCATTTAATTGCAGGATAATTTTAGAGTTTGAGTTTATTCCCAACTCAGACTCAGGAGTCGACTGACTGGTGGTGTCACCTTATTTCAATTGTTTCTCTACATGTAGCATTAAATGGGTACCTGGTGCAGATTATGTTTAGACAACCTTGGCTAAACATATTGCAGTTTGGATAAGACCAGGTTACTGGGTGTTCGGCCCAGAGCTTGTTGAAGAATGGCCCATATGGATATTCTATTTATGTCTTATTAGTTTAAAAGCCACTGGCAAACATGAATTAAGTGAAAAATTAAACGTTTCGTTTCCTGAATATGAAAGACCTTTGATTTTATAACCTAATTATATATCGCTATGGGGAAACTCTAATTCAATGAGACAATTGAAAATAATTTGACTCAGTGGTAACCCTAAGGAATTGAAACTTCCTAAGATTGTTTTGTTCTGTTCTTATTTATATGTCAGGCATTCAGACAAGATACGAACATTATTGCATCAAATGTCCCTACAATATCTGTTTCATGGGTCTATGGCCCCTTTAAGAAATAAACACAATATCCCAAGACAGGTACAAATGACAAGTTGTCTAAATTAATATATGGGTTTAAATGCACGACCAGTTCTCTGAATCTTACTAAACATTCTGGAGTATCACCATGATGCATGGGACATACAAAATACATTTATAATATTTCAGCACTTCAGTAATTTACTTTCAACAAAGTAACACGGATTAAGTCAGGTTTTAAACTTACCATTAAGACGTAAATTAAGGATTCTAACTACATTGAATAATAAATAAATGGAAGCGAAAACCTTCAGGGCTAATTGGAATTGGGAAACTCATTCGATTTTCATTATTGGTAATTTAATTTCATTTAACACTCGACAGTTATTTTGCTTTTAAATCACGTTAAGTGTGGGTATCAACAGTGCAGTTAACTCAATGTTATTTAAGTTTTGATTTGTATGCATTAAAATGTATTTTTTACAATTAAATTCTTCCTTTTCCTTGGGCAATGTTGAAATAATCAGTAAGTCTTTAACTACGGAAAATTTACAGATTCCTAACATAGATTCCTTCTTGCACTTGAAAATCTTTGGTTCTTACATTTTGCTAAATAAAATGATGGTTTTTATTACACTAAATCAATTGTTTAATTAATGAATGAATATGTCCTTTTTAATATAAACCTTTTTTAAAACAAATTTAATGATCGAGTGAATATAGTCTAGCAACTTGAAATCAAAGGGATTTTTCGAACCAAACATAAACTAGTTTAAAAAATGCAAAGATTGAATCACAGTTTCTGACAAATACCAATTCAAAAGAATGATAGATATATTATTTTGAAAAGAGGCAACGTCGATAAGTTAGATTCCCTACAAATGAAATATGCAGTTGCAAGGCTAAGATAAAAACGATTTCCCAAATTTGTGAAAATAAATGTTTTCAGAATTATTAATGGCAAGTAAAACTATCAGATATATGCAAGTTCAAAAGAATAATCTAAATATAGTTTATGAAAATAGGTATCGTCTATAAATTAGATTCCCTCGAAACAAAAGATGCAGTTGCAAGGCTTAGATAAAAGGGATTTGCGCAGTTCGAGAAAATAAGCTTTTAAGAAGATTTGCATTGAAACAGATTTATTATGAAGATTAAGAATTATCTACAGATTGACACAGACGGTGATTGATGAGCATAACATAAGAACCAACTCGAACTTGTAATAGAACCAATTTGTACCGCTTCATCCTCATTCATCCAATAAATTAACTTTAAGACATAATTTTAAAATTATTCACTGAATGAATGCACTTTCGATTACCAACGAGAACTCAATATTACTAGATGATGTAATTGACGTAGCTTATGCACATAAACGTACCATTGAAACACTGATTTAGGTCAAATTTTCGGAGCTAAAGTTAATCCCCTGCCAGTGCTCCGTCACATTTTATATGAGTGTTGGGATACTACTCAAAACAGGGAAACATTTTAGCCTAATATTTAAAAGTTTTTACTCACTTCGGTGAACATCACATTTTAGATTTTATAAAAGATATTAATCTCTTTGAAAAAATTTAATATTTAGCCATTTCTCAATCAGCTTTTAACAATCTTGTGATAATTGTTTTTACGACCTTCGAGTCGTCTTATGCAGGCTTTTGCAAATATTTTTTAAATTGGGCACTTAACTTAAATTTCTCGCCGCAAATGGCTGCGATACTGCCGAAGCGGCGTTAAACAATAACCCACTCACTCATGTACTTGACGTAGCTTATGCGCCTAATCTTACCATAAATAACTGATATATGTACAATTTTCGGAGCTAAAGTTTATCTTAAAATCAAGTCATGCTTGTACACGATCAAATGCAAAAAAGAGAAGGTTCTATCGGGGTGTTTTTTGGGGTGTTTTTTGTGCAAACGTTATTCAAGAGGACATTCATGTTCACACACATATGTTGTTATCACATACTCCTTGCACAATCCACGTAAAACATATGTCTTACGGTAATATTTTTATGACTTTTAATTGGATAACTAGCACACAATTATTCAAAAATACAAACAAGGAGAAGTAAAATCATTCATTGGCGCTACGAGTGAAGAAAGCTTTGCTACAGCATAACACAACAATGCTTGTCAGTTTAATGGTAAAGTATTTGTTGCTTTGTGGATAGTTACAATCAATACATATGATTTATTGTAAACAAAAAATAAGATAATTGAAAATAGAGAAATTTATTTCATATATATATATATATATATATATATATATATATATATATATATATATATATATGTAATGTAATGCAAAAAACAAGATGACATATAGTCGACGATAGAACCGAATCAACGAATTTGTATAATGTCAAAGACAATTCCGAAAACTCTAGAAAACAGTGTATAGAATAAGCTTGAATCAGTTTACATATGTAAAATTGGCAAGTTGTATGTTGTGATAAAATACAAATCATTTTAATAACAATTTGTTTCGCACATATATTTCTGGGGTACTTCTTGCCCATTCGTCATTGATATAAAGGGAGAATTGTATTTTGTGGCTTTTGAACAATTTCCTATGATTTTTTAAATGTGTTCTAATGTTCTTACTAAATGATATTCATAAAGCTTTTCATTTAAATTTGTTTTGAGATAACAATTTATTCAACCGTTATTTACGAAAACCAAGATTACATCCTGTTGGCTAGGTAGATGACAACATTTATAGACGGCCAGACAACCATTGAATACATGAGACGATACAGACGTTATCATCCTCCTGGCTAGGTAGATGACAACATTTATAGATGTTAGACCACCATTGAATACAAGGACAGATATCGGCGTGAAATGTTTCACAACTAGTGAAAATCTGACATTGAGTACCAGACTCTATCAATATGAATTTATTCAACCGAGACAACCCTTATACATATTATATATTGCTATTTCAGTATCGTATTATCCACTTGCATTAGGGAACTAGACCCTCATATATGTATTTAGGATGGGTTTCTATTTCAGTATTCACTATCGACCTGATAGATATATCCTGGTATAACAGAAACAAGCATTAGTTGGAGACACTCGAGGAGACTAGAATGAGGTTCATTGAATTACCAAGTCTTGAAATCAGATGGTTATATTTCTCTATGGTTATTGAACACTGCTTGAAATCATGTATGTAATTCGATGAGAATCAGTCATATTATGGAGATTGTTTTCCTTTCAGAGCTTATGTATTGCACAGCTAGAATTCGATTAGTTCTATTTCAGTAAATCAGCAAATATCGTTTCTGGATAACTTCGAAAACATTTTTATCTTATACTTTATTCCACAATCATTCAGTCAATTGATGAACATTTTAAAGTTGTCCAATCAGAGAAATGTCTCAAAATCAATACAAAAACAACGTCTTATGTGATTTTGATGTCACCCATTTGTATTTGTGATTGACACAGCAAGCATGGCCTGTCTGACATCTATAGAATATAGGGACACTGTCGTCCTGTTTACTTTATATTTTGAGACTTTTATCCGTTTCCTTTATTCAGAAATCCTTCAAATCCATAGGCGAACGCCCATAGTCTGGTGCAAACAACAGTTTGACATCGAGTGCCAGAATGTATAAGCTTACATTAAGATTACACGTAAGATTACAATGGCTAGTGACCCTCGGGGGTATTGGGGAAAGCTGCAAGTTAAAGGTACATCCATTGTGTTGTTGGGGGTCAAATAGTGCAAACGTTTTAAATGGTGTTACTTTATCAAGAAGTACCGACTGTTACCGAAAACTACACTTTTGATGATAGTAGACTCAGCATATTGACAATATGAAGGTAAAAGTAGTGATTTCTGATCGAAAACCGGACAATGCACAGCGTGTGGCGCGCGTCAATGAGTCAAACGTTATTTTGGAATTTTATTTATAACAGACAAAAAGACAAAATTGAGTTGATAATGGTCACATAATTACATTGCATGTAAATGGGACGTGCAGTTTCGGTTTCTGCACATGCATAATGATGTTACTCAATTTAATTGGAAACTAGTAATTATGATATAGTTTGGCGATTGGGCATAAATATGCAAGTTGAGTGCAATTATTTGTGTTGTAGACAGCACATGTGGCGAGTTGGAACCTATTAAAGCCAAATAAAATTTTACACAATGGATGCACCTTTAATACGTTTTGAAAGCAGGTAGTTTCATATGCCTCTGATAATTATTGGATATTTGTTTGAACTAATTTATGTTATTTGTTTGAAGCTAAAACCATTCATTTACTTTGATTCCGTTCGTGTATTTGAATGTGGAGTAAATTTCAGTTACACTGTACATTCTAACAATTAGCTTTTAATACAATCAATTCTGTTTGAACAACATTTGAAAATCAGGAGTTGTCTGCAAGTGCAGTTATTCCTTGACAGAATGAGACCCTGCAGAGCAATGCAATAAAAAATGTTGTGAGTTCATGTTCGCGGGTGTGAAATGATTTAAAGTGTCCTAGAGCAAAATTGAGAGACTTACACCAACAGGCCAGGGCACTTTCATGAGATAGAATATTATAACAACTATAATAAAATGCATAAAAACAGGTGATTGATCATCGTTGAATTTTGTAACATGTCAAATTTTCTTGCTAATTATATTTACAAATGTAACAATCACGTGAGGTGTGATAGTGAATCACTGTAGGCTTACTAATTATATTCTGTTGCGGTTTTATTTATGTTTAAGTATACAGAATGGGACATGTAAATTCCAACATTTTAAATGTTTATATCAATCACCTCTATAAATGGGTATATGCTAAATGGTTAAGATACGTTTGATGTGTTTTTCCTGCTAAGCAAACCTGAACTGCAGCAAATGAGTTATGCTATTGAGCCATTTTTGTAACATAAGGTGAGAAAGGTGTGTAAGAACATGTCATCAATGGTTTAAACAAAAACAAAATTTAGATTGTTCATTCTACTTCGAAGCTATGAATGGCATCTTCTATGACGTACTGTGGTGGTTTTCTATTTCGAAGATTTTCTTTTTATGAGGATGACAGCTTGTAAAAGCATAAACGTAGATGATTGATTGTAACTGTAAATGTATAATTATTCATCAAAGTGTTATTTCAATGATATTTTGAATTTAGGAATTGCTCCATGATCGTTATTGGATATCCTTTAGACATTATATCTGTCATGTTTGTATCGTGATAGTTGTAGTTGTTGATAGTCTTTTGATAGTTTTTTATGGGAACCATGTACAGGGACTTTTAAGTGCACGGAATGACGCGTTCTAACATCTATAACTAGCCAGATATATTTTTCATTGAAGATGCTCATAAGAATTAACCTAAGCAGCTTTTTATTTGCTTCAATGAATATGGAAATGCTGTATTTATATTACTCCATAATAATCCTTGGATATCTCTAAAACATTATTTCGGTGATTTGGTTCCAAACAGGAACATCTGTTGACATTGATTTCCTGTCTCCTCTCATGTATTCACGTAATGTAAATTCAAGCAGTCTTTTTTTTCAAAAAATTGTCAATCATTTATATTTTTTTCAATAATCACAGTACACCTTTTTAAGGTTTAAGATGTTTCAGATTTAATCTATAGTTATGGATTTCATAATTATTCTTGACTCGATTCACAAAATATGTCTTGCTTTCATCTTCTAAAGTGTGCACCCAGAGCTTCCTATACAGAAACATCTGTACATGAATTATCTATAAAAAAAAAAGAATTTAAAATACAAATTTTATATTCACTATATCAAACCATCATAAGCAATCTACAATTTTAGATATTTTGTTGCAACACAGATGCTTGTTCCCTTATTTATGCAAATAATGTTATGCAAACTGTTATGAAGCAAGAAACATAATATAATAAATAGAATATATAAATACCAATTAAGGATCAGGCGGTTCCACGTGGTGAAAGTATCACATCACAATATTCAGTATGTCAATCACAATTTGGGGGAAAGATAAAGAATACAGTATACAGTTTAAAGTAATATCAGTGGGAATGTGGAAGAGTTAAGCAAAAGGTTAATTCATATAAACCTATATCTTTTATGTATAAGGAAAACGGCGACCTCTCTATCTTTAATAATAAGCCTGCTCTCCAGGAAATATCAGTACTTAACCATTGGCATTTTCTATTTGTGCTCATAAACAACTAAAGAAATATGGTATTTCATGAGAATATCCGAAAATAAGCACTTTTCAGACCAGGATATATATCGAGTGAGGAGATGAAAGTAGCCTAGTTACCTTCTCACCATTGAGACAAAACATCTTCAGCCATCTTCTCTGTTCAATCAGAAACAATTAGTTCCTAAAAACAACACGAGTCGGCATAATCTTTATTCTTTCATTGTTGGAGGACACAGAACTGTGAATTTCTCCGACAATCACTTGTATGAGCCTCTTGGAATCACATTATATGTATTATAATTAATCCAAGTTTTTGTATATGCAATAAGTAAAAGTTTTGGAGGGTTCAATTGGATTTTTATAACTAATTTTTTTTATAAGCGTCTAAATATGGTATTCTTATTCATTCTCACTTTGCATAAATACGTTTTCAACTAATTGGTTCATGGAAATTGTTCAGATTTGATACTTCAGGGGACAAAACGCAAAGAAGATTGTGTTTTTCATGCTAATTATTCTTAAAAATAACACCTTTTTTATTGTGAAGGTGCCTCGGGCTGTAATGTTGGAAGTGGGTGGCTTATGAACAATATACATATAATTATTTTTTTTTCTTGTTCTTGTTCTGGAATTCAAGAAAATTTCATCGAAGAGACCCAGATAACAAAAAAGCACAATATTGAGATTAGGTTTGTAAATTAAGTTGATAAAACATAACAATTACACACTGTGTACTGTTGCAAGAAGGTAGTGCACTGATGCAATATGATGTTTTGATAACGTACTGGCTACTTAACTTAACCAGGAAATAAAAATAACATTGTAAGAACATCGTGGTTCAGCTGAATAATTGGTAGTTGAATAGTATATGACTGATCACAACGTTTCTTTAACCTTTACACATACTAGACTATTTTCTGCATATTATTAATGCGCATGTTTGAGTTACCTATCACATATTAAACGTTTTTCAAATTACCCTTCTCCCACTTTAATCATTTTACAAAGTCAGATGACACAAGGACGACTCATGCAACGATTCCTAGATAAATACCCAAAATCCATACATGAGAATTAAATATATGCAGAAAAATAATCAAAGAGGAAAGTTGTCATCAGCCATGTTTAGGAGTGGGTGACTGCGTGCATGTTCTGATATCGTTTATAAAACTGCAAACTAGGTAAATGAATCATCCTGAATCTCCACAACATGGTTCTGTAGAAAGCTCAGTTTAGAGCAATGACGTTCAGGAAAGTTGAGCTTCATCGTTGAATGTCTCACCCATTTAATTGCAGGATAATTTTAGAGTTTGAGTTTATTCCTAACTCAGACTCAGGAGTCGACTGACTGGTGGTGTCACCTTATTTTAATTGTTTCTCTACATGTAGCATTAAATTGGGTACCTGGTGCAGATTATGTGGAGACGACCTTGACGAAGCATATGGCATTTTGGATAAGACCAGGTTACTGGCCCAGAGCTTGCGGAAGAATGGCCCATATGGATATTCTATTTATGTCTTATTACATTAAAAGCCACTGGCAAACATGTATTAAGTGAATATGAAAGACATTTGATTTTATAACTTAATTATATATCGCTATGGGGAAACTCTAATTCAATGAGACAATTGAAATAATTTGACTCAGTGGTAACCCTAAGGAATTGAAACTTCACAAGATTGTTATGTTCTGTTCGTATTTATATGTCAGGCATTCAGACAAGATGCGAACATTATTACATCAAATGTCCCTACAATATCTGTATCATGGGTCTATGGCCCCCCTAAGAAATAAACACAATATCCCAATACAGGTACAAATGCCAAGTTGTCTAAAGTAATATATGGGTTTAAATGCACGACCAGTTCTCTGAATCTTACTGAACATTCTGGAGTATCACCATGATGCATGGGACATAATAAAAAAACATTTATGATATTTCAGCACTTCAGTAATTTACTTTCAACAAAGTAACATGGATAAAGTCAGGTTTTAAACTTACCATTAGGAAGTAAATAGAGGATTCTAACTACATTGAACAATAAATAAATGGAAGCGAATACCTTCAATGCTAACTGGAATTGGGAAATTCATTCGATTTTCATTATTGGTAATTCAATTTCATTTAACACTCGACAGTTATTTTGCTTTTAAATCACAGTTAAGTGTGGGTATCAACAGTGCAGTTAACTCAATGTTACTAAAGTTTTGATTTGTATGCATTGAAATGTATTTTTTACAATAAATTCACTCTTCCTTTTCCTTGGGTAATGTTGAAATATTCAGTCAACCTAGGAAATATTTGACATAGATTCCTTCTTTTACTTGAAAATCTTTGGTTTTTACATTTTGCTAAATAGAATGATGGTTTTTATTACACTAAATCAATTGATAAAATTAATGAATGAATATATCCTTAAAATAAAACAATTTGAATGATCGAGTGAATATAGTCCAGCAAACTTGAAATCAAGGGGGATTTTCGAACCAAACATAAACTAGTTTTAAAAATGCAAAGATTGAATCACAGTTTCTGACAAATGCCAGTTCAATAGAATAAAAGATAGATTATTTTGAAAAGAGGCACCGTCGATAAGTTAGATTCCCTACAAATGAAATGTGCAGTTGCAAGTCTAAGATACAAACGATTTACCCAATTGGTGAAAAAAAAATTTTTTTCAAAAACATTAATGGCAAATCAAACTTTCAGATTTTTGTAAGTTCAAAAGAATAATCTAAATAGAGTTTATGGTTTAGATAAAAGGGATTTGCCCAGTTCGAGAAAATAAGCTTTTAAGAAGATTTGCGTTGAAACAGATTTATTAAGAAGATTAAGAATTAGTTACAGATTGACACAGACGTCGATTGATGAGTATGACATAAGAACCAACTAGTTATAGAACCAATATTTACCGCTTCATCCTCGTTCATCCAATACATCAACTTTTAGACTCAATTTAAAAATGATTCACTGAATGAATGCACTTTCCATTACCAACGGGAAATCAATATCACTAGACAATGTAATTGACGTAGCTTATGCACCTTAACGTACCATGAAACACTGATTTAGGTCAAATTTTCAGAGCTAAAGTTTATCCCCTGCCAGTGATCCCTCAAATTTTATGTGAGTATTGGGACACGGCTCATACCAGGGAATCTTTAAACCCTAATATTTCCATTTCTCAAGTTTTTACTCACTTCGGTGAACATCGCATTTTAGATTATTTAAAAGAAATTAATCTCTTTGAAAAACTTTTTAGCCTTTTCTAAATCAGCTTTTAACAATCTTGTGATAATTTGCTGGTGCCTTTACGACCTTCGAGTCGTCTCGTACATGCTTTTGCAAATATTTTTTAAATTGGGCAATTAACTGAAATATTTGCCGCAAATGGCTGCGATAATGCCAAGGCATCGTTAAACAATAACCCACTCACTCGTGTACTTGACGTAGCTTATGCGCCTAAACGTACCATAAATAACTGATATACGTAAAATTTTCGGAGCTAAAGACTATCTTAAAATCAAGTCAAGCATGTACACGATCATGTAGATGTGTTTTATACAACAAGCCGACGCATGAAACGATAGAGATATATTATTCAATGATTCACGTCAGGACACAAATAGTCAAATAGAAAATGAGTCAATTTCCTTTTCAACTAATTGCAACCATAACATCGTTCATTTCAAAAAGCCGTGAAGAGAATGAGTGTATGTGTATAGTAATGTACATCAACAGTTTTCAATGTCCTTTGGAAACTGTTCGACGATCTAGGTATCAAAGTTGAATAGTGATCAAATGCATAAAAGAGAATGTTCTATCCTGCTGTTGTTTGTACAAACGTTATTCGAGAGGACATTCATGCTTACACATGTATGTTGTTATCACATGCTTTTTGCACAATCCAGGTGAAGCATATGTCTGGCGGTAATATTTTTATGACTTTTAATTTGAAAATTGGATAACTAGCACACATTTATTCAAAAATACAAACAATGAGAAGTAAAACCATTCATCGGCGCTACGAGTGAAGAAAGCTTTACTACAGCATAACATAACAATGCTTGTCAGTATAATGGTAAAGTATTTGTTGCTTTGTGGATAGTAAATCAATACATATGATTTATTGTAAACAAAAAATAAGATAATTGAAAATAGAGAATTTTATTTCATATAATGCAATGCAAAAAAAACAAGAAGACACATAGTCGACGATAGAAGCCAATCAATGAATTTGTATAATGTCAAAGACAATTCCGACTCTACAAAACAGTGCATAGAATAAGCTGGAATCAGTTCACATATGTAAAATTGGCAAGTTTAAAAAAAAAAATCATTTTAATAACAATTTATAATTTTTTTCGCTTACTTCTTGCCCATTCGTCATTGATATAAAGGGAGAATTGTATTTTGGGGCTTTTGAGAAATATCCTATGAAATTTGAAATGTATTCTATTCTTGCCATTTCTTACTAAATGATATGAGAGCTGGTAAAACTTTTCATTTAAATTCGCTTTGAAATAACACTTGATTTAACCCGTATTTACGAAAACCAAGTGATTACATTCAGTTTTGTTTTAATAATAACGATCAATGACAGTTATAGACGGCTAGACAACCATTAAATACATGAGACAATACAGGAGTTATTCTCCTGTTGACTAGGTAGATGACAACATTTATATAGGGCCAGACCACCATTGAATACATGAGACGATACAGGCGTTATCGTCATGTTAGGTAGATAGATGACAACATTTATAGAATGTGTGACAACCATTAAATACATGGACAGATATCAGCGTGACATGTTTCTCAACTGACATCGAGCACATCTGTATCAAAGCGAATCAAGTTATTCAACCGAGCTGACAACTCTGGTACATGTTAAAGATTGCTATTTCAGTATTGCACTATCCTGACACATTAGGGAACTGGATCCTCATATATGTATTTAGGATGGGTTTCTCTTTCATTGATAGATCCTTGCATGACAGAAACATCTGACACACTCGGGGAGACTAGACGGAGGTAAATTGAAGTCTTGAAATCAGATCACTCTGCTTGAAATCGTGTATGTAATTCGACCCGAATCATTGATATTATGGAAATTATTTTCCTTTCAGGGCTTAGGTATTGCAGAGAAATCATCGATTAGTTCTATTTCACTAAATCAGCAAATATCCTTTCTGGATAACCTCGAAAACATTTTTATAATTTTAAACTGGCATTTTCTAGTCAACATCTGACATATTTTAACATAGAAAAACAAAATGACTCGTAAATTGCAAGTTGAGATGTTTTAAAGACTGTTCCCTTCATCCTTTGGTAAGATTATACAGAAAACATTATTCATTAATTGGTTGTTGGGCTAAAATGATTAAGATATACACGTCACATTTTGACATATCTCAAGGAAAGCAGGCATTTAGTTTCCTCTACAAAGTGTACATCAGATATATATTGCGAGGCAAAGCAATTACAGGTTAAAGTCAAACTAATTTCCTAACTGGTCACCAAAAATATATTGATGTAATGTAATTTTAGCTAAGAGCTATAAGCCTCTTCTTTTTGAAGAAGTGATTGGTCATATCCATTTTCAATTTTCAGCATGCCCTGATTGAAGTATCTAATAATTATAAGAGACAAGATGAAAGATTTTGAGACCTTTGTGTACTTTTGTATCCCACTGATACCATGAAGTTAAAACGAGAGAGCCTCCGTTTTCTTAAAGTTACCTACTACTAGGAGAGATTGATAATTTCAAAGTGGGAAAATTAATTCCGTGCTCATGGAACTTAAGTCATCTATTTCAATTAGCGGATGGCAGGAGTCTAGAGAACCGCCTTTGTCTTTACAGTCTTATTCTAGAAGTTGACTCCTCAATGGTAATGTCAATCTTAATGACTTAGTATTATTATTTGTTAAAAAGTGACTGAAAAATACATTCTTGCTAAATAATGAAACGCTGTCTTCAGATATTCCTGTCTTTTTCACAATATAATCTTAAAATCTCAAAGTTTAATTATAATATTACAGACAAAGATTAATATACAGCTACACAGATTCGAGCTTGCATTTGCAAAAATGGCATGCATATTGACAAATGGTAAATTGATTTAGATGTAACCTCTGACATTGAAACACAGAAATGCATGCTTGTCTTGCAGGTTCAAGATAAGTAGAACACTCACTACATTCTGTGTGTCAGACAGTGGACATCCGACCTTAATGTCGTTTTAGAGGGAAAGCAATAAGGACAAACCATCAATGACTATGAATGTTGAATATTACCACTCATTATATTATCAAATGGACTGTGTCAGTCGTGAATAAGATCTTTGAATCTAGTATCATAGTAGGCATTGAAATTAATCGAATTGTGGAGTACTTGAAATGTTTACCGCGAATATTCAACCAAGGACCACACTGAGGTCACGCTAATAACATGGCACTACTTTTAATGATATTACCTTATCTTGATGCTCAGATCAGTCGGGTTAGTTCCAATTTGTAGACGACTAACCGAATGATACAGTATAAATCTAAGACAAGGTTTTCTTGATCTTCTATTTTTTACCAATATATGCTGCTGTTATAATATTTTGACAAATTTGATGTCATAAACAAGTATTAGTAGTTAAACTAACTAAATGGTTGTTGCTACATAGTTTTTGCACGAAAACAAACAAATGGTTATCTCTGCAGTTACTGTTCATAACATAATCAGTCAGAAATCTAGATCCATGTTCATGTCTAGTTTATTTAGTCATTGTCCTGAATAAAATGTAACTGTTCTTTCTCAAATTCAAAATTACCAGATAATTACTTTCGATTCTGACTGTGAAGATAATTCATAAATGATAATAGATTATTGCATGTTGAGTTACTGTGGTCTTCACCACTTCACAGCTTATATTTAGTTTGGTTTATGAAATACAATTAACAAAGAAGGAATGATTCGTCCCTTCTGTTGTTTGTTACATAAAATGGACATTTCAATGCTGTAGTTTTCGAATATGTTGTATGCTCAGCAGTTTGGACCGTTAACATTCAACATTAACGCAATTTGTGATATGGAACATTTCCATCAAAATTGAGATTACTTTTAATAAGAAAATACACACTAAAACACTGCATGTTAACAGCATTTACAGGTATTCAGCTCATGATATTCATTGAATCTCTATGCATATACCAACGTGCACTTGTTATTAACTTTTACTTTATTCCATAACTCAAGTATTCAGCTCATGATGTTCATTGAATCTCTATGCATATACCAACGTGCACTTGTTATTAACTTTTACTTTATTCCATAACTCAAGTATTCAGCTCATGATGTTCATTGAATCTCTATGCATATACCAACGTGCACTTGTTATTAACTTTTACTTTATTCCATAACTCAAGTATTCAGCTCATGATGTTCATTGAATCTCTATGCATATACAGACGTGCACTTGTTATTAACTTTTACTTTATTCCATAACTCAAGTTTTCAGCCCATGATATTCTTTGAATCTCTATGCATTTACCAACGTGCACTTGTTATTAACGTTTACTTTATTCCATAACTCAAGTTTTCAGCTCATGATATTCTTTGAATCTCTATGCATTTACCAACGTGCACTTGTTATTAACTTTTATTTTATTCCATAGCCATTTAGTCATTTTAAAGTTTTTTCAATCAGGGAAATGTCTCAAATGGATGAACACAACGACTTATGTGATTAAGATGTCATCCGTGTACATATGTGATTGACACATCAACCATGGTCTGACTGATATCTATTGAATACAGAGGTCCATATAGACAGTGTCTTCCTGTAGACTTTATATATTGAGACTTATATCCGTTTCATATAGTCAGACATTCATCAAATCCATAGCTGTACAAACAACAATCTGACATCGAGTGTCAGACTGTATCAAATTGTCACGTCAGACTCAGATGAGGTATTGATTCAATAGAATAGTCAGATCCAGAACTATTACAGATAGATTACTTTTCAATATTCCAGTGTCAACCTGAGATATATCACTGCGTACAATACACCATTACATTGACTAGGGACCCTCAAAGGTATTGGAGAAAGATGTGTGTTATTTGAGTGAACAAGTTTTGAAATGGGTTAGTTTTATCTGCCTCTGATCATTAACGAAAATTTGTTTGAAATCAATTCTGTTATTTGTTCCAAGCTGAAACTATTCATTTACATTTATTCCGTTCCTGTATTTAAATGTTGAGTAAGTTCCAGTTGCACTGTATATTCTGACAATTAGTAACATAACTTTACATAACGAGAGACTGCAGAGCAATACAGTGAAATTGTTGTGAGTCCGTGTTCGTGGTTGTGAATGTTTTAATGTGTCCTAGAGCAAAATTGAGAGACTTACACCAACAGGGCACTTTCATAAGATAGAATATTATAACACTTATAACAAAGTTCATATAAACAGGTGATTGATCATCGTTGAATTGTGTAACATGTCTAATTTCCTTGCTAATTATATTTACAAATGTAACAATCGCGTGAGGTGTGATAGTGAAGCATTGTAGGCTAACTATACAGAATGGTACATGTAACTTCCAACGTTTTAAAATCTTCAGATCAATCACCTTTGCAGAATATTCATATCATACAAGAAATTCGAAAGGAATGGTGATTGCCATCTAGGCTTGCATCAGATAATTGAACAAGATTGAGTAGTCATGTGTGATATTCAAATTACCTTACATCTTATTGTATATTTGGAATTGACTAAGAACATTCAATTGCTGTTTCAGCGAAAAAATGAGCTTCAATTAATAAAAGTATCTATATATGGGTATATGCTAAATGGTTTAGATACGTTTGATGGTTTTTTTTCTTCGTGTCGGTTGTGCAATGATTAAATGTGTCCTAGAGAACACCAACAAAAGGACACTATCGCATTACAGTTCCCGTTGTGACAGACAGAATCTTGAACTCAGGAGCAAATGAATATCAGAAATTTAGTATATAAAAATTCAACAGTCAATTGACCGCCGTTGATTTTGGTAACAAGTTACACTTTCTTGCAAATTGTATTTACAATATGTTGCGTGAGTTGTGATATTCAATACCTGTTTTAAGCATTGTAGGCTTCATAATTATATTGTGTTGCGGATTTATTTCAGAAAATATAGAATAGTACATGTAATTTCCAACGTTTTAAGATGTTCGCAGCAATTAACTAACCATGACTAAGAATACATCAGACCGCACATCTAAGTGCTTTTACAACGAAAAAAAAGAGCATCAGTTATAAAAGTCATCTATAAATGGTCATATGCTTTCTCAACATATTTAGAGATAAGTTTGCTTTTTTTTCTTCTAAGCAAAACTGAACTGCAGCAAATGATTAACGCTATTAAGGCACTTTTGTTACATTAAGTGAGGAAGGCGTGTAAGAAAATTTCATCAATGATTTGAACAATAACTAAATTTACATTTTTAAATCAAATTCGAAGCTATAAATGACATCTTCTATGAATGGTTGTGAAGGTTTTCTATTTCGAAACATTAGATTTGGTTTTTATGGTTTCAATTTCCGGACGCCCTGAAAAGAAGGCGTGTTTCTCATACTGAACAGTGGGTGAGAGAAGTAAAATAGTGTCATTTCGTTATATGAAACATTTCTATATTATACATTATACAATGTACATGCAGCTTGAATATTTTTACAATTGTTTTTCGATATTTCAATTTTGTAGAAAGAACATTTTTCATTTATTGAAAGGTGTGCATAATGATTATAATTATAATGTATAAAACACATCCCCAAATACTTGTATGTCGCACATATAAACAGGTAATATAACATAATGAAAGCCTTTGTCTCTACATTGGTTGAAGTTGACTAATCATATTTACCAAAATGCTTGTTTTGCTCCTGGCATCCGCTTCCTGTAAACAAGAGCCAAGCTAGCTTCAAGAAGAGAGCTCTGTACTCTCTGAAAGCTCAAACCTTTATGATTGCCTAAAACATGTTAAAGCATTTCAAATGTTACATCACTATAAATTGTACCTTGGTATGCCCTTCCTTTTTGAAGTAAGATAATGAATTTTATTAAATTTAATGAATTTATTTTAATCTTAGTTTCAATCCAGCAAAGATGATATTCTAAAATTTCCTGGAAAGAAATCGAAAGAAGGTCCATTTATATAAATAGTTGAATTAGTATAAGAGGAAACATATACCTAATGTTAGCAAGTAACAAAGCATAAAGGAGATGACTTTTTGTATATCTAATACAACTGGATCAACTTGAGTACTAATCCAAATACCAGTTTCAAGCACACACAATGCATATCAATGACAGATATCTGAAAGTGAGTACCAAATTGTATCAACTAGTCATATGTCGTATCCAGAATTAGTACCTGATCATTATTCCTCTTTCGCTCTATGTTGTGGGTATGAACATTGTTTATTGACCATGCATGAATATAAATAAGAAGCTGTATATTTTGAGGTATGAGGAAAACTTTGATAATAGGATGTTTGATAGCCTGCTCCCCAGGAAGTGTCAACACTGAACCATTGGCCTGTTCTATTTGTGTTCGTAAATAACACAAGATTTATGGTATTTCATGAGAACATCCGTCAATAAGCATTGTTCAGATCAGTATATATGTCGAGTGATTAAGTTGAAAGAAGCCTAATGACGTTCTCGCCATTGGGAAAAAACATCTTCAGCGTTCTTCTCTGTTCAATTAGAAGCAAGTAGTTCTTCTACCAAGTCTTAAAACTAACACGAGTCACCAAAACCTCAATTGTTGAACTGTGAATATTCGTCATAATCACAGGATTGTGACCCCTTTTGAATCTTTTAACACGTGCACATGATGTGTAGTTTACTTAATTCAGAAAAACAGAAGTTTTGAAAAATTATACAAGATTTCAATGACTAATAATATATGTTTATAAGTGTCATTTTTATAGATGCTTTTCTTATTCATTCCCACGTTGCATAAACACGTTTTCAACTAATTGGTTCATGGCAATTGTTCAAGTTTGATACTTCAGGGGACAAAACGCAAAGAAGATTTGTTTTTTGTAAGAATTTATTCACTTTTTGCACAGGAGCCCCGGGCTGTAATGCTGCAAGTGGGTGGCAAGTGGGAAATGAATATCCTGTATCCACTAATATAAATGCATATAAGTCTCTACTGAAGTCACGAAGTAGGAAGATAATGTCTGCATGAGTCACGGTTTTTAAAATATGTCCGGCAGATTATGATTATGGCGTCAATTACAAATGTAATTCAGTCACGATCACATTCTTATGAAGAAGATTTGTTTTTTGTAAAAATTACTCAGTTTTTTCGCAGGTGCCCAAGGCTGTTATATTGAAAATGTTGGCAAGTGAGAAATTAATTTGCTTCCATATCTTGGTATTACCATACATAATTACATGTACAGTGTTATACACAAACATACATCAAAGAAACCTGGCTAACAAAATAACACAAATATTTAGTTTACTTTGCCAGATCGTCATCTTAACGCAAGGTTTGACAATGATGCAATATGACATTCATATACAGTCAAGTCGCGATAATCCGGCCACCGATAATCCGAATCTCGCAGTTTCCGAACGGTAGAACGATGTAACCAAACTAATCTCTTTAGTAGTCCTCAGTACTCAGTAGTCCGAACATTTCACTATCCGAACGTTTTTGATGAAAAACGGAAGCGTTCGGATTATCGAGGCCCGACTGTAATATAATTTACATATTCCATGAAGTAACCAAACCATGACGTAAAATAACATCGTGAAAATGTTGCGTGTTAGGTAAAAAATGATTGCTGAAGCTAATATGGCTGTTCAACTACATATTATAAAATGGAAATTACCCTTCATATATCAGAAATGGTTTCCAGTTACCTTTTTCCTGCTTGAATTTTTTTATACAAATATTGTAACGTTTAACACATTCCCTAAATGATGACTTGCCATGTAATGATTTATTGTGAGTGCTCAAGACATGCGTATTAGCAATATGTTGATAAATGTCTAGTATATATGTGAAAAACATTTTTTTTTAAATTTGCAATCAGTCATATTTGTTTAAGGCACCATTGTAAGAGTGGTTGACTGCAGGGTTGCATACCCTTATGTATAAACTACAAACTGGGTAGAAATGAATCATCCTGAATCTCCACATTGCAATAGAACGTGGTTCTGTAGGAAGCTCAGTTTAGTGTAGTGAAGTTAAGCATCACTAAAGATCACTGAATGTCTTACTATTTTAATGGCTGAATGTCTTCCCTATTATATGGCAGGATAATGTGAGAATTTTACTTTATGCCCAACGCAGACACAGGAGTCAATTGTTTCTCTGTTCGTCAAGGATTAAACTTTGAACCTTGTGCAGATTATGTTGAGACGGCCTTCTCGGAACATATATGGGACTCTGTCTTAGACTAGGGTAATGTGTGTAGGTCCCCGAGCATGTATTCGTGTTTGGTAGAATGTGCACGTGGATATCCTTATTAGTTCGTTTTAGTTCAAAGCCGCTGGCAGTCGTGTATTAGCAGAACATAATAATCTTGCAGTTGTTTCCTTATATAAAAGACATTTGATTTTATAAGCCAATTATATATTGCTAAGGGGGAAGGAGCTTATAACTCTAAATTAATGAGACAATTGAAAATAATTCGACTCAGTGGTAACCCTAAGGAAATGAAAATTCACAGGATTGTGAATGTTGTGTTCTTATGTATTACAATTTCGAAATGATTTGAGCCACAATGAAACGAAAGATAACATATTGACGAGTTTAACACTATCTGCTTGTAGTCAGATAGTTAGAAAGTGATTCATATTTTCAAATTACAAATCCGAATATCAAATAAGACGTAATTGTTTGTTATTTTATCGTCATTATATTTAATTCATGTATTCGTAAACAGTCCAATATACTGTGTGGCTTTAATGACAATGCTATTCATATAATTAAATCCATTGACATCACACCTTACAGATGAAGTAATATAAAGTCATTTAACTGACCAAGGATCATACAAAAGAGCACACCAATAGCAAAGCTCTCCTGTTAATGATACTGTTTATATTCTATGCTCAGCAGTGGAGAGAGCAAACTCAAACTCTTCTTACTGCAATGAGGTATCACTCTTCTAATCACATCAACAGGTGACGCTGTTCTATACAATCTTGGAAGAAAAAATATCTTAAGATTTGGCCTATACCATCTTGGAATATTTTTATATTCCAAGATGGTATAACAAATCTTAAGATATGTACGGCTCTAAGGTGTCTAATTAGCCTCATGGTTGGCGTTCACACTGCACTGTGTAGGCATAGCATTACTACTGATAATTACTGTGATGGCAAATATGAATTTTGCTGGAGCGCCCTTAATTAACTATTTGTGTGTAGAGGCTGTCGTGTATAGCGTTTTAGAATTTCAAGCAAGTGGGATAATTACTCAATCGTCATGCGTCTCGCCATTATCTCGGTACGCTTGTCTCAGCCCTGGACTATTTCTCGGCGCGCTCTGTGCACTGCGCTGTGTCAACGGTATATGATATTTCGGTTATGAAGCTTTCGTTGTTCATGTTTAGCAGGTACAGTGTGATACTTATCTTTTACGCAGCTTTTTGTCACATTACACAACGTAGGGGAGAGTTAAAATAAGTCGCAATTTATCTAAAATGAAGTAAAGTTAGACGCAAGCCACCGTGCTTTAAAGGTTCCTTAAGCGTTAGAAGGAAAATATAAATGGATATTACGGCACCATTTAATAATTGAATCTCTCAACCTCTGATACTGCTGATTTCAATTTAAATTCCATTGAGACTGCATACTATATTTCGTTAATGCCATATTACCGTAATTATAACACACAATCACATTTCGAATTTATCAGTTTATCACATGGATTAACCAAGCTTGGTATCAAGTGAAGACATCATTCAGACAGAAATACTTTCTACTTGCCATAATTTTATTACAAGCTAGTTGAACAGCTAATCACAGACAGAGACACAGCCAGACTGATTGTTTAGTAGCGTCTCACCATATGTGCATAGATTGAATACATATATAAAATTTGTACAAAATTGATAATAGTTGCCGCTCCTTTATGGTCCCCTATGATATGTTCATGATGTTTACATGTCTGTTCTATACATTTTATTTGTATTTGAGAATAATGCCTTAAAACACATAGCACAATGGAGATGGTGTCTTTCCGGAATTAAAGTCGGTACAATACTTTTGATGTAGTTTGTTGTTATAATGTGTTGTCTTTATGGATTACCTTTGGGTTGTAGTTATAGTGGAACTGACCCGCGAAAAATGAACACCAGTTAATTATTAGAACGGATCAGAATTTTTTCAGATTTGAACCCCTCATCTACATTACATTAATAGATAATTAACGTGAACATGAGTGAATGAGGCAGGACATGGATTATTTCCTATGCATACAATGTTTGTTAAATTAGGCAAAATACAGAACGGTATTATTGTCAGTAGGATGCAACAGTTGAATAAAATTGTGTTCAGATGGATATTACCAAAAATACAATCTTGGAATATCCAGTGAATATCTGTCGCAAATGGTGTAATACTCAAATGGGATACTTAGATTAACTCTTAAGATATTCTTACACTGTATATAACATATTTTGAATATGTGTGTTAAGATCACAACCTAGTATGTGAACTCTGTGTTATGTGAACAAACTTTCCTCCTAGACATGACCTATACAATCTTGGAATATCTAGTGAATACCTGTCGCGTATGAACTTTACTTTATATGATTAAACTTCCCTAAAAAAGAAATGGCCATATAATCTTGGAATATCTAGTGAATACCTGTCGCATATGAACTCTATGCTATGATAAATGAATAAAAATCCCTCCAAGAAATGACCTATACAATCTTGGAATATCTAGTGAATACCTGTAGCATATGAACTTTACTATATATGAATAAACCTCCCTCCAAAAATGACCTATACAATCTTGGAATATCAATTTAATACTTGTCGCTTATGAAATCTATGCTATGATATATGAATAAACCTCCCTCCAAATAATGACCTATACAATCTTGGAATATCTAGTGAATACCTGTCGCTTATGAACTATATGCTATGATAAATGAATAAACCTCCCTCCAAGAAATGACCTATACAATCTTGGAATATCTAGTGAATACCTGTCGCTTATGAACTTTACTATATATGAATAAACTTCCCTCCAAGAAATGACCTATACAATCTTGGAATATCTAGTGAATACCTGTTGCTGTGAACTCTATGCTAATATATATGAATAAACCTCCCTCCAAGAAATGACCTATACAATCTTGGAATATAAATTTAATACATGTCGCTTATGAACTCTATGCTATGATATATGAATAAACCTCCCTCCAAGACATGACCTATACAATCTTGGAATATATTGTGAATACCTGTCACATATGAACTATATGCTATGATATATGAATATATCTCCCTCCAAGAAATGACATATACAATCTTGGAATATTTTGTGAATATCTGTCGCATACGAACTCTATGCTATGATAAATGAATAAACCTCCCTCAAAAGACATGACCTATACAATCTTGGAATATCTAGTGAATACCTGTCGCTTATGAACTATATGCTATAATAAATGAATAAACCTCCCTCCAAGAAATGACCTATACCAACTTGGAATATCTAGTGAATACCTGTCGCATATGAACTTTACTATATGTGAATAAACTTCCCTCCAAGAAATGACATATACAATCTTGGAATATTTTGTGAATATCTGTCGCATACGAACTCTATGCTATGATAAATGAATAAACCTCCCTCAAAAGACATAACCTATACAATCTTGGAATATCTAGTGAATACCTGTCGCTTATGAACTATATGCTATAATAAATGAATAAACCTCCCTCCAAGAAATGACCTATACCAACTTGGAATATCTAGTGAATACCTGTCGCATATGAACTTTACTATATGTGAATAAACTTCCCTCCAAGAAATGACCTATACAATCTTCGAGTATCTAGTGAATACCTGTTGCTGTGAACTCTATGCTAAGATATATGAATAAACCTACCTCCAAGAAAAGACCTATACAATATTGGAATATCTTGTGAATACCTGTCGCATATGAACTATATGCTATGATATATGAATAAACCTCCCTCCAAGAAATGACCTATACAATCTTGGAATATCTAGTGAATACCTGTCGCATATGATATCTATGCTATGATATATGAATAAACTTCCCTCCAAGAAATGACTTATACACTCTTGGAATATATTGTGAATACCTGTCGCATTGAACTATATGCTATGATATATGAATATACCTCCCTCCAAGAAATGACCTATATTCTTGGAGGGAGGTTTATTCATATATCATAGCATAGAGTTCATATGCGACAGGTATTTACTAGATATTCCATGATTGTATAGGTCATTTCTTGGAGGGAGGTTTATTCATTTATCATAGCATATAGTTCATATGCGACAGGTATTCACTAGATATTCCAAGATTGTATAGGTCATGTCTTTTGAGGGAGGTTTATTCATTTATCATAGCATATAATTCATATGCGACAGGTATTCACTAGATATTCCAAGATTGTATAGGTCATTTCTTGGAGGGAGGTTTATTCATTTATCATAGCAGATAGTTCATAAGCGACAGGTATTCACTAGATATTCCAAGATTGTATAGGTCATGTCTTGGAGGGAGGTTTATTCATTTATCATAGCATATAGTTCATAAGCGACAGGTATTAAATTGATATTCCAAGATTGTATAGGTCTTTTCTTGGAGGGAAGTTTATTCATATATCTTAGCATAGAGTTCACAGCAACATATATTCACAATATATTCCAAAATTGTATAGGTCTTTTCTTGGAGGGAGGTTTATTCATATATCATAGAATATAGTTCATATGCATCAGGTATTCACTAGCTATTCCAAGATTGTATAGGTCATTTCTTGGAGGGAGGTTTATTCATATATAGTAAAGTTCATATGCGACAGGTATTCACTAGATATTCCAAGATTGTATAGGTCATTGCTTGGAGGGAGGTTTATTCATTTTGCATAGCATAAAGTTCATAAGCGACAGGTATTCACTAGATATTCCAAGATTGTAGAGGTCATGTCTTTTGAGGGAGGTTTATTCATTTATCATAGCATATAGTTCATAAGCGACAGGTATTCACTAGATATTCCAAGATTGTATAGGTCATGTCTTTTGAGGGAGGTTTATTCATTTATCATAGCATATAATTCATATGCGACAGGTATTCACTAGATATTCCAAGATTGTATAGGTCATTTCTTGGAGGGGATATATGAATATACCTCCCTCCAAGAAATGACCTATACAATCTTGGAATAGTTTGTGAATATCTGTCGCATATGAACTCTATGCTATGATACATGAATAAACTTCCCTCCAAGAAATGACCTATACAAATCTTGGAATATCTGTCGCATATGGTGTTATAGTCAAATACGAAACTCATATAAAGTCTGCAGATATTTTTACACTACATGTTACATATTTTGAATATGTATATTAAGATCACAACCGAGTATATGACCTGTTTGTTATGTGGACAAACCTCCCTCCAAGAAATGGCCATACAGTCTTGGAATATGCAGTGAATATCTGTCGCAAATGATGTTACAGTAATAATCAATTAGGAATATTTTGAAAATAAATGTTAAAATCACAACTTTGTTTGTAAAATACCATAACGAATCACTAAGTGATTACGCCAGGAAAATAGAATCCAGTCCCAATGCATATTGTTGTACATCCCATTGTTATCACAGTTGCCTTTTGTCAGACAGAATGGCAGTTTCATAATTGTCGCTTTTCTCTGACGGGTCAAGAAAAGGCCATTCAATCTTGGCATATCAAGTGCATCTAGTTTGTGAAAGGTTTAATCATCAAATGCCACATTTATATCACCTCTTCCCACATTATAACGATGATGATGATGATGATGAATACGGGGTATTTAACGAGCGATTTTCAGCGGAGCTGTTCTCTCCCTCGGGTCGCAATGACCATTAATAAAGTTCTGAATGGTTCCAAAATAGGATAATTTTGATGCCACGGTGGAAAAGGATTGGAGGCAAATTTTGAAATTTTGAAATTTGGAATAGTGCCTAGGTTAGCTTAAGCCGGGGTGGGGAGGGGAGAGGGAGAGGGTGAAGGTTTTAAATGATAATTTTGGATGTTTTAAGTTATTTGTGTCCAAAAGGCCCGAATCCTTGATGTAAGTGCCGACCGCTTGGAAGGTACTGGAATTATTGTGTGGATTAAGGATTTGGTAAATGTTATTTGTTTGGATATTATTTGCCTTTAATTTTAGGTTAAGTATTTGGCCAAAGGCCGCATACTGTGGGCATTCAATAAGAATGTGTTGTATTGTTTCTGCCTGCGGGCAGTGTGGGCATGTTGCGGGGGTGTTTGTAAAATTAAGTTTGTGGATATGATTGTTTAATTTTGTGTGCCCCGTTTGGAGCTTAATTATTGCCCTATCAATATTTTTATTTTTGGAATATATTTGTTGTTTACCTAGTGGTTTAGAGAGAAGTTGTTTGGTGTGGTGTGCTTTGTTGGAGTTTGCATATTGCAAGTGCCATGCTCGTTTTGCATGAGATTTTGATAGGATTTGCCTCTTGTTTCGAATGAAAAAGGGGGAGAAATTTTGGTAGTTTGAGGCCCTCCTTAGCAACTTTGTCGGCTTTTTCGTTGCCAAATATGTGGACGTGTGCTGGTACCCATAGGAGCTTTACTGCCTTGCCTTGGTTATCTAGATTTTGAATTGAATTTAGAATTTTGGATATTAAATCAGGGCGGTTTTTAGTGGATTTGTTTTGGAATGCCTGAAGGGCACTCAAAGAGTCCGACAGGATGAGAATTTTGCCATGATTTTGGATTTTAGGGTGGGATAAAGCGAGTGCTATAGCCATGAGCTCAGCAGTGTAGACTTTTTTTATAACTATATATATTAATTATAACGCTATGCCTCATTAATTTATATGTATATGCTGAAATAACAGCTTTGTGAAATGCGATAATGAATCATGAAGTGATTACGTTGGGACAGTATTGTCCTGTCACCACGCTAATTGTTGTAATCACAGTTACATCCTGTTAGACATTACATAGTTGTCGCCTTTCACTGATTGGCAAATCTTGAGATATGAAGTATATATCTGTCGTCAGTGGTCTAATTTTCTCATGGCAACTTTAAATAAATTCATTTCCTGCTCTTATTCTATCTGCCACATGAATGAAATAACGGAATCCTGAAGTATTTACGATTAAGAGACAGGACTGTCAAATGTGTCACAAATTATGATTGAAATGAATGTAAATATGACAGAATAATTTAAATATGCTAACAACCTGTTTGTCTTATGAAACACTGTTAAGAGATATCGACTTATAAACAACATAAAAAGTTATAAGTAAATGGGAAAAGAAGCAGAAGAAACTAGGCAAGGGACTGTCGACTAAAACACATACTTCTTACAGTTAAAATAGAATTGCAACATGTGCTGCAGTATATTAATTCTAAAAAAATAAGTAAAATCGTGCATTTGATAATCTAACTTTTTAAAACTTAATATGTATTTATATATCTGTTTAGCAATGTATATCAATATGTATCAAGTGTTTATGTTAACGTATTTGTATGTATTGTTTATGTACATGTATATGTTTAATAACCTGTCATTCCCAAAATTGTCCATACAAACTTGTGTTTCCAATGTAACTCTGCCGTTATGGCAATCATTTCTTCATCAAATTATAAACTCGTCCATAAACAAGTACTGATATATCTATAGCAATATCTTCATCTTTATGTCTGTTAAATTCAAATGTACAGTCCATCAAGGTAATGTATTTAAACTAAGGTCACAGTTTGTATTGAAGGTAATTTTCTTCATACAAATAACATTTTCATCAAAGTCATTATTTGAATCAAAGTCATTTTTCCCCAAAGTCATTTTATTTCATCAAAATCACTTTTTTCAGCAAAGTCATTATTTCTTCAAAGTCAATATTTTCATTAAATAATTGTTTTCACCAAAGTAATTTTTTTTATCAAAGTATTTTTTTTCGATTAAAGTCACTTTCTCATCAAAGTCATTATTTTCATCAAATAATTTTTTCACCAAAATCATTATTTTCATCAAAGTCGATATTTTCATTAAGGGCATTTTTTTTTCATTAGTCATTTTTTTTCATCCAAGTAATTTTTTGCATAAAAGTCACTTTTTTCAGCAAGTCATTATTTTAATCAAAGTCAATATTTCATTTAATCATTTTTTCACCAAATCACTTTTTTCATCAAAGTCAAGATTTTTATCAAAATCAAGATTTTCATCAAAGTTATTTTTTTTACCAAATCAATTTTTCAGCAAATACACTTTTTTAATCAAAGTCAATATCTTTATTAAAGAAATATTATTCATCAAATTTAAATTTATAACTTTTTCCATCAAAGTCATTTCTTTTCACAAAATCACTTTTTTCATCAAAGTCAATATTTTCATCAGAGTAATTCTTTTCCATCAAAGTTAATTTTTTCATCAAAGTCAATATTTTCATCAAATAATTTATTCACCAAAATCACTTTTTAAAAATTAAATTCACCAAATTCTTGTTTTTCCCATCAAAGGCACTTTTTTCAGGAAAGTCAATATTTTAATTAAGGTCAATATTTTCATCAAAGTAATTTTTCACCAAAGTCAATATTTTTTTAATCGAAGTCAAAACTTTCATTAAATCATTTTTTTCACCAAAATCACTTTTTTCATCAAAGTCGATATTTTCATTTTTCACCAAAGTCAATATTTTTATAATCAAAGTCAAAACCTTGTCATTTTTTCACCAAAGTCACTTTTTTCTTATTAAAGACATTTTTCCCATCAAAGTCATTTTTTCATTAAAATAAATTTATGTAAACAATTTTCAAAGTCATTTTATTACAATATCTCAAGATTGAACAAAATAATCTTAACATATTTAAATATTCCAAGATTGAACAGGAGGTTTCAGGTTTAGATCATATCTTAAGATTTCCGTACATATCTTAAGATTTGTTATACCATCTTGGAATATAAAAATATTCCAAGATGGTATAGGCCAAATCTTAAGATATTTTTTCTTCCAAGAATGTATAGAACAACGCCACTTGTACAAAGTGGTGTTGTTTCACCACTAAATCACTACTAAATCCTTTTCTTGTATCAATTTCGAGAAACAGCATTTAATATATTTAATTTAAGATTGGCAGTCGACATTAGATAATAGCTCACTTAACGATTCATATTGACTCTCGATATATAGCCTACTCCAACCCGAAATATATCTTTCACATTTAACATCCAAGAAGTTAAGGTATTCATTGATACGATTCAGATTAGGTCTGTCAAATTTAATGATTAATGAAGGTAGGTACAAATCGATCGACACAAGCAATAGAAAATGTCCATTGTGTAAAGAAGCCGTTGAAGACGAAATCCATTTTCTATTTGTTTGTCAATCTTATGACGATTTACTGAAAAGGTTTATCCATGATTCTTATCTTTCCAAGCCTCCTGCTTTAGCATTTAAACAAACCCTTTCTTCTGATAACAATAACAGCATTCTTAGACTTGCACAATATGTTACCTATGCCTTATCTGATCGAGATGATAAGTTAAAATCAATCACCTTTGTTCATTTAATTTGTTATTGAACTGTTGATTAATAATGCATGGGCCAGAGGCCTCGAATACAATAAAGAACTTTTGACTTTGACTACTGACATCAACACAACTTCATTTCTGTTACAGGGTGACAGACACCACATGTCCCACCACAACAAATTATATAAAAGTGTACTTTATGAGTAACATTAAGGTATGATATCAGATATATAATGTTTCCAGCACTTCAAATGAAAACATTTGTAGAAAATGATTAATCAAATTTAAGAAGGTTAAACCGTAAAGGCTGTAAGCTATAAATGAAAGTTTGTTACCATGACGTATCTAAGGCATTCACTCTTACTGTAAGCAATAAAATATAGTATCCCTTGTGAATAATATGTTGTAATATCTCGTTTTTGTCTCTGTTAACATCGATACTTCTCTTTGTAAAATACAATCAACAGACTTAAGGAGAAAAGGGTACAAATGAAGCAAACCACTACCTTCGTGAACATCTGTATAACCTGAAGCTGCAATCTACTGTGACTGTTTGTACTCCTCTTTTTGCACGTTTAGTTGTTATTTTCATTGTGTGAATATTGTTTATTTTGCAGTTGTCAGACCTCTCTACGAGGCTTGATGGTTTTATGTGCATTTGAACAGCTCATATGTGGGAAATGGATCAGTGTCAATATAATCAGTGTCCGAAATAATGCATTTTTCATGTGAAGATAGTACTTAAACATGTTTGAATATAATTGTTGATGGTATTTCAATATCCTTGCATTTATTTTTTACAGAGAAAGTTGTTACATAATTCTAATACAAATGTTAAAATGGATTGCCTTTTATTGTGTGTTTCAATTTGTGTCAAGTGCAATGAATAAATATGCTCAAACTATATGTCTTATGAGAATGGAATGTTTCCATGGCAATTGTCAGAACTTACATTTGGGTCAATCGACTTTGGACTTAAGGAGAAATTCAAAATAGTAGTGTAAGCTTATTTGGATATGGAGCAGTTTTGCAAAATGATTTCATATGTATATGTTTAAAGGGAGAGTTCAATAGAGACAACAATTTGAGGGAACATTTCTGTTTCCGCATATTTGTCATCTATATATGCTTCTAACAAAATCAATTGAAACAAATTACTGGGATAATATTCAGATGGCTTTATATTTAACATTTGGATAAATGTAAGCACACGTTTAATAAAAGATAAAAACAATGATAATCGAAGTCATTCTTCAACTATAAGTGTGGAAAGCTTTGTTCATCAGACTAATGATGCATAAGTTCATACACAGGTGAAGTTTAGCGCAAATATGTTGCGCAACAGAGATGAACGACCAGTTTTCCCTTTGCGCAAACAAAGTGAGCAACGGTTGGCAACGTCTTTCTCTCAACTCAAATTAAAATAATTTTGTATCGTCAAAATTCAATGTCCCTAAAATTTAAACTCGACACACATTTGAACACAGGGTCGTGTTCTCTTAATCCCAAGCCAATATGTTACATTTTCGCACGTAAAATATATACAATTAATTATTTTAAGCGCTCATAGCAGCTTCGCTGGGTGTTCTTCGGCTGCATTCCCAGT
Source organism: Gibbula magus (assembly GCA_936450465.1). NCBI lineage: Eukaryota > Metazoa > Mollusca > Gastropoda > Trochida > Trochidae > Gibbula > Gibbula magus. The sequence goes on along the minus strand of OW388306.1, from coordinate 39,848,185 downwards.
CAAGATGTAAAATTAGTACAAATATGTTTTTTTTCTCATTTCATGCATGCACAAAAAATAAGATGGCGAACATTCCCGACAGAACTCGCACTTTAAGGGCTTTCTTGCTCTGTAACGAAATATGATTACCCTCACGTTCAGGGCACCTGTTCCCACACCTACACTGTTAACTTACTGATGATCAAACGCTAAGTGGTCTGACATCGCATTTAGGCTTGTGTTATGTTGGAGTTTAGGTCAATTAAATGTATCATGCTTTGTATTTTAATGCAGAATGTGGCATAATTTAAGAAGTGAAATATTCATGTATTCTATCTACTGTTATAAACCAATTCTGATAAAACGTCTTTGTTCGACTCGTCTGTGTATATCTGTGCTTGTTGTCAAGGAAAGTGTGATGTTCTACATAATATATTTCATAACATCCTACATACGTTTAATCTTAATAATTGAGCAAATGTCAAACTTGATGAACTACTTTGCTCTAAGTGTAAAAGATAAATAAGCAATAAGTAAGGTTTCCTCAACTGTAAAAGAGATAAATGAGGACTCAACATTAATATTTTGATACACATGGACGTAAAGGTCAAGTCTTAGAGTTTAATCTCTGCAATAGGTGGAAAATACATGACAATAACATCACATAGCTTTTAACGGAAACGTTTCTCTTGTGAATACAAATGGAAAATCATCACATAAATAATTGATAGACTATGATTAAAGAAAAACATCCTGCATAATTGCCAAACTAACATGAATTGTGAAGTTTCATGTTTTCATTTACTAGAGTGATAATATGATCAAAGTAAAGTATGTGTGCACTTGTTAAATGAAGAATATTTATAGTTTGGCACAGAAATTTCAGACAATCAAATTTGCAAATATTGTTGATTTTATTAACTGATGATATCTAAATTGAATTTCCTAAATCAAACATTACATAAGGGCAAGTACATTTGCTGGACCTCTTAAACTTTTTGTCTATTTATCACACGTTCAAATTTACAGATTAATTTACAGACCTTTTTCCTAAAATTGTTGATCAAATGTTCTTGTTCATTCTTCCGGATACGAAAACATGTAAGGATATATATCATAAACCAGACGATCCCGTAATTCTAATGACAGAGCATGGTGATGGTGAATTGTGAAATTCTTCAAACTTCTTTCAAAATATAATTGGCAGATTCCGAATTCAGACAAGACGAGGACATTATTTCTGTCAAAGAAAAGAAAATACTGATATTGCTTTAGTATATCCCTCTTTGATAAAATGTTTACTTATATATATCATCTCCATAACCTTTCATTTACTTTGTATAGATACATCTATCACATCTATTATTGATCAATGTATGGTTATTATACATCGAATATCTGTACAATATCTGTATTATAGGCCTGTAGGCCTTTTCTAAGAAAAATAGAATTGAGAAGCTGTCTTAAATATAAATGAATGTAAATGCACCACCAGTTCTGTGACTCTTACTGAAAATTCTGGACTATGTTGCACAAAACAAAAAAAATCATCATAATATTCCAGCACTTCAGCAATTTAATTTCAACATAGAAAAACGGTCAAGTCAGGTTTTAAACTAATCATTAAAACCTAAATAGAGGATTCTTATAATATTGAATAGTAAATCAATGGAAGCTAAAGCCTTTAGCGATAATTGAAGTTGGAAAGATCATTCGATCTTCATTATTGTTGTTTCAATTAGGTTTAACTCTCGACATATACACATTGGGTTTAATTCACTTTAAGCTGTGTGTATTAACCGTACAATTACCTCATTGAAACCATGTAAATAATTCATATAAATGCAATTTAATTTCAACATCATAATATTTCCAGCACTGGAGCAATTTAATTTCAACATCATAATTTCCAGCACTACAGCAATATATTTTCATAAAAGAAAAACGATCAAGTCAGGTTTTAAACTAACCATTAAAACCTAAATAGAAGATTCGTACAATATTGAATAGTAAATTAATTGAAGCTAAAGCCTTTAGGGCTAATTAAAGTTGGAAAGATCATTCGATCTTCATTATTGTTGTTTCAATTAGGTTTAACTCTCGACATATACACATTGGGTTTAAATCACTTTAAGCTGTGTGTATTAATCGTACAATTACCTCATTGACACCATGTAAATAATTCATATAAATGCAAATGGTTTGCAGCAGATAAAAACGTCGCTTTTATCTTAAGTAATATTCAGGTATTGAGGTTATCTTTAACTAGGAAATATTTTACATTGACTCATTGTTTTAAGACCTTGGTTTCTAAAATATTGCCAAATAAAATGGTTGAGTTTTATCCACACGAAATCAATTCATGAAATTTGTGAGTGCACATGTCCTCAAAATACAACATTCTTGAGACAAACTAAATGATCAAATGAATATGGACTGCCATCTTGGAATGAAAGTGAAGTTTCAAACCAAAAATAAAAAAGCGCAAAGAATAAATCACACTATTAAACATATGCCAGTTCAAAAGAATAATCAATAGATTTTGTTATGAAAATAGGAAAGTTGGTAAACCTCCAAATAATAGATGCAGTTCCAAGGCTTAGATGATACCCCCATTGAAGAAAATAAGCTTTATAAAAGATTTGCGTTGAAACAGATTTATTCAAAAGAATTAGTTACAGACTGACACAGACGGTGATTGATGAATATGACACAAGAACCAACTCGAACTTGTTATAGAACCCATTTGTAATGCTTCATCCTCGTTCATCCAATAAATCAACTTTTAGACTCAATTTGAAAATGATTCACCGAATGAATGCACTTTCAATTACCAAAGGGAAATCAATATCACTACATGATATAATTTACGTAGCCTATGCACCTAAACGTACCATGAAACACTGATTTAGGTCAACATTTCGGAATCTCGAAATCAAGTCAAGATGTTGCAAGATCATGTATATGTGTTTTAAACCATCAAGGAGACACAATACCTATAGAAAATTAATATAGTATTTACTGATTCACGTGAAGAGACAAATAGTATCGAAGATGGCCCAATTGCATGTTCAGCCAATCGCAACAATTGTTACCATAACATTGTTAAGTGCCAGAAGCCATGAGGAGAAATAATGCACGTGTATAGTAATGTACGTCAATTGTTCCACGTTCTAGGTAGCAATTTTAGTAGTGATCAAATGCTTTCATTTCTTTGAGATGGAAGTGGGCAGAACAAACAAACCCGAGAAAACAAGAGCAATAAGTAACATATTCGTATCTTGATATGAAAGGAAGATATAATTGATGATTTAAGAATAATGTTAACGACAATTCAATTCCTAAAAAAAAACATGTTTTTTCTTCCTTAAACACATCACAGTAAAGAGATATATATTGACATTAAGAGCATAACAAATGTTCTGTTTATTATTTTTAAAGAAAATACTATTCTTGGATAAATATTTTATAAACAAAGTTTTATTTAGTCTGTTTTACCTTTAACACATTAGTAAAAGCTATATTTATGTCTTTGTACTATCATCGTTGCGCAATATGTTGCAATGGTTGATGGTTACAAAATGTCAATTTGGTTTCTAGGCCGAGTTCATCATATGCATGAGATGTCAACTTTAACATGTTAGACGAATATATAACTTTCTGATTGTTTCATACTTGGCCCCGATTCTATTTAATCAAATCCTAAAATACAAATATGAATGCTTGGCATCACACCATTTGGTTGTGAATTGTAATTCGCTTGATTACTAATCTAATTACTTCTCTTTGCATGAAAGGTCCCCAGGGAAATAATCCTGGATTAAAGTGACTGAAGAGGACCAACGTCATTATATGAAGGAAAGAAGGATATCCCTGAAGCGATACACTATAACCAGCTCAGAACGTGACAGTTAAATACAGGTCGACATCTGAAGGTCATTCACTTCCTGGTCTGTTGTCAATGATGCTGATCACCAAACTATCATGTATCTGATTTGATGTGAACGTTACAGGGGCATTCGGTGATTTTCATTATATTGTATTTAGTTTTGATAAGTCGCAAAATATCACGTGTGTGTGTGTTCAAACAATGTTCTAAGCTTGCATAGTCATCCACAATCGCCAAAACAAGTAATTATCATATGATATATATATATATATATATATATATATATATATATATATATATATATATATATATATATATATATAATTACTTGTTTCAGTGAAAATCCAGCAAAAGCCTCATACATATACAGATATAAAAACTGTATGTCCCATTTTAAAGGGGCAGTAGCACGTTTTTTGCGAAATTTATTTTTTCAAATTTCCCATTTATAATGATAGTTTATGTCATTTAAATTAACTTTAGAAGGTAAAACATCTTATTACACAAACCAATTATCTGCAGTGGTAAAAACTAGGTTGCTTATAAAGCAACAATTGCATGGCGGCCATTTTATTGTGAACACAATTTATTATTTTGTATTGCAAAAACGATTCCCATGGCTTTACCGAAACAAGTACACTCATTTAAAACTTTATTTTCCGAAGAGAGAAGGATGTTTTACTATTGGTGAAATTATTTTTCAAATACATTTCATCAACTTATTTGAGCGAAAAAAACGTGCTACTGCCCCTTTAATACTCAGGTATATGACCTTTTAAGCATCACCAACCAAAATTTGTGTTTTGTCTCTTTGAGATAAATTTCCAAACTTGCCCTTGAATAATTCACTTGCGCCAGCTATGGTGTATTGTCCGGTTTCGATAAGAAATCACTATTTTCTCCTTTATATCCTTAACTGAGTTTACTAGTATAACAAAAAGTTTGATTTATTAATAAATTTGCCTCCAATAACACTTGGTGTCCCTTTAAAGATAATGTGTGTTATTGTTCTATGTTCCTTGAAGGGTGCACTGATCTGTACTGTTTAATCAAAACTTAACAACTCAATGATGATTTTTCAGAATACCGTTGTCTTATAATTACAATTATAAGTGAAGACATGATCATATCAAACGATTCCAAAGATATACGTGTAGTAATTCTTTCACTTTGAACATGGACAGAAAGACCCTGTGTAACATAATTCTGAGAAAATGAATTATCTATAAGACACAAATGACATATTCAACAGTCACAACCCCATCAAGGAAACAAGTAGTATATCTCTACAAGATCAAGGTATCCAAACATCACTAATAGAGTATCTGCATATTAATCGTGTTTCAAAGTATTTAAAGAGAATGTTGATAATTCCCACTTTGATCATTAATAGTAACTTTTAATGGACTTTTAATCTAGAAATGTAATAAAATGTGGTGTAACCATTCGAGTTGAGTGTTAACAATACCAAAAACAATACTGCAAATTACATTTATTCTTACTAAGTTTTAAGCTCTGAAGTTAGCTATAGGACTAATATATATCTGAACATTTTTCATAAGGAATTTGAAGGAAATTTATTACGTTTCAAGGACATGTTCTACTTAAAAAGATGTCATAGTTTGCGCTGGAAATTCAACATAATGTAGTCGGTCCTACAAGAAATTTAGGACTGCGTTTGGATTATTATTATTCTTAAGACGTAGTTTTGTGAGGCATATGTAAGACGCAGCTTCCGGTTGATCAGCTTTTTGACTTTGACAATGCCGTTATCAAATGCTGTTATAGATTATTCAAGGAGTTTGAAATTGTGTATTGGAGAATGTATGAGGAGCTGTGGATTCGTTTTTAACGAATCCACTGCTCCTCATGCATTCTCAATCTTAATCCAAATATGACGTAACATGCATATGTGATTATTTTTCTTTGAAACAATACATTTCAAATCTGGGATATCAAAATCAATTATTTTGCAAATGTTGGTGCTCGTTCATCGGATATGGTAAAAGTAGCTGCGACCCTCATGAAATTGATTCTTCCACGCACGTGCAGTGCAAAACTTCACGCGAGGCGAAGTGATTGACAGCTAAAACTCTGCCTTTCCATGCCTTCCGCGTGCGTTACAAGACTTGAATAGAAAGCGGGATTCTTACTGACAAACAATCCTAACGTTTCTAACAGCGTAATGTGGCCTAATGGTTAGGAGCGCTGACTACCAAGCGAATGGTTGCATGTTCGAATCTAGGTTAATGCATCACAAAAATTAATTTGTCTGGTTGAGGGATATCTTAAGATCCTATTCAGATACACCAAGACAAAATACATCAGTCTCGAAAAATGTACTCGATTAGCCACTACTGAAAACGTCTAAACCAAACACCCCTCCTGACTGGGACAGTCAATGACCAGCAGATTCCTAAATAATAATCAACTGATAACACAATAGAGTGACGTCATAACCATGGATTAACCATGTCAATTTGACGGCCGACCCCAAATCGCCTTCTTCCCCAGCGCCTTTCATATTTGCAATAAATGGCCCACACCCCCACACCCTACCGTTTGAAATGTCCTGTATCCACTAATAGAAATGCATATAAGTCTTAGACTGTAGTCACGAAGCAGGAAGATAATGTCTGCGGTTTTCAAAATATGTCCGGCAGATTATGATTGTGGTGTCAATTACAGATGTATTTGAGTCACGATCACATCATTATTTATTTTGAGTATAAGAACATTGTCACGACTGGCGCAAACATGTAGCTTGCAAGTAGTTGATAGAAAAACACGCATTATCATATCATTATAATGTAAAGAATGTCTTCATTTACATGTCATTGAATCATATCGAATGTTAAGTTTTATGGCCCAAAATATAGTTTTAAAACATGAAAATCAATAGAGGTTGAACGAATGATCTGGTCAGTATGGAATGTATAACTGTAAGTACTGCCTCTTCAAAAGAAGATGGATTGGCTTTCAACATGTTACACTCAAATGAATTCAAATTGATAGCAAATGCCTGTGATAAGATTTAAAGTGACAAAACTGTTTTAATTTTAGATAAAACTTAAACCATCGGTAAGTTCCTTTGTTATCCTAATCACAAAATATTTATCGACTTCATAATAGAATGTTGATTTCAAGAACTGAAAGTTACATTTAATCGTTTTGTTTGAATTCAAGAACAATAGTTATTTTCTATGGAATATCAGTACCATTACAACTTTATTAATAAAACCCTAAAATGTTTAAGAATTGATTTTTAACTGAAAATCAATGTGTTGGAAATGGAGTGATATTTATATAAATGTCTGATGCTAAAGAGACACATCTTAGTATTGTTCAATTGATGAAGGTTGGCATGCTGTTATCAAATGCTACAATAGATCATTCATGGACAACACCAATTTGATACTCAACATGAAATAGGGCAGAGAAAACTCAAACAACTCACAGTCTTCATTTAAGTCATTAGGCTGTCTCTAGCTAATGTAATATTATGCTTAAAGGGGCTGTGGCACATTTTTGGCAAAATTTAATTTTTCAAATTCTCAATTTATGATAGTTTGTGCCATTTAAATTTACTTCAGAGGGTAAAACATCCAATTATACAAAGCAATTATCCGTAGAAGTGATAACGATGTTGCGTTTAAAACAAAAATTGCATGGCGGTCATTTTATTGTGACATATAGAAATGTTTCTAATTACAAAGCATCATTTATTATAGTTATATAATTGACTGCAGCTCCAGGCAATGTAATCATATCTGAAATTTAAATTTTTTGACAATAAAGAATAACTTTGAAAACGTTAACGCTGTTATGTCATTCAGGATTTGACATGGGCCATTGTTATGTCATTCAGACTTTTACAGTCTTGGTGGAAATGCATCTCTGACAAAATCACAATTAAACAGCTAAAAACTCTCGTAAGTTGAGAGTAATTTCTAATATGGTTATTTATTGCAATTTACTTTGTTGGTGCAATTAACTTAAATTTCACAACTTTTTGTATTTAAATCAATTGTAATTCATTTGGAATGTCATTTTCGTACAAATATTAAGTGTACAAAATGAAAGATCTTTATTTACTTACAACACACCTATCGTTTCACTGGATACAGATGACAACATTTATAGATGGTCAGACAACCATTGAATACATGAGACGATACATACGGTATTGTCCTGTTGGCTAGGTAGATGAAAACATTTATAGATGGTCAGGCAACCATTGAATACAAAAGACGACACATACGGTATTGTCCTGTTTGCTAGGTAGATGACAATATTTATAGAGGGTCAGACTATAATTTAATACATGGGACAATACATACGGTATTGTCCTGTTGGCTAGGTATATGACAATATTTATAGATGATCAGACAACCATTGAATACATGAGACAATACATACGGTATTGTCCTGTTGGATAGGTAGATGACAATATTTATAGAGGGTCAGACAACCATTGAATACATAAGACAATACATACGGTCCTTTTGGTTAGGTAGATCACAATATTTGTAGAGGGTCAGACAACCATTGAATACACAAGACGATACAGACGTTATTCTCCTTTTGGCTAGATAGATGACAACATTTATAGAGGGTCAGACAACCATTGAATACATGTGACGATACAGACGGTATCATCCTGTTGGCTAGGTAGATGACAATATTTGTAGAGGGTCAGACAACCATTGAATACACAAGACGATACAGACGTTATTCTCCTTTTGGCTAGGTAGATGACAGCATTTATAGAGGGTCAGACAACCATTGAATACATGAGACGATACAGACGTTATCGTCCTATTAGGTAGATAGATGATAACATTTATACAATGTCTAACATCCATTAAATACATGAGGTGGCACTGACGTAATGTCATTTTGGCTAGGTAGATGACAACATTTATAGACGGTCAGACAACGATTGAATACAAGGACAGATATCAACGTGACATGTTTCACAACTGACATCGAGCACAAGACTGTATCAAAGCGAATCAATTTATTCAACCGAGCTGACAACTCAAAGATTGCACTATTGCATTATCCTGACACATTAGGGAACTAGACCCTCATATATGTATATAGGATGGGTTTCTATTTCAGTATTCATTATCCATCTGGTAGATAGATCCTGGTATAACAGAAACATGCATTAGTTGGAGGCACTCGGGGAGACTAGACGGAGGTAAATTGAATAACCAGTAAATCAGCATATTTCCTTTCTGGATAACCTCGAAAACATTTTTATAATTTTAAACTGGCATTTTCTAGTCAATATCTGACATCTTTTAACATACAAAAACAAAATGACTCGTAAATTGCAAGCTGAGATGTTTTAAAGACTGTTCCCTTCATCCTGTGGTAACATTATACAGAAAACATTATTTATTAGTTGGGTTTGATTGATTTACTTCAATCTTTTTATAAAATATGGCTTCCTTTCGGGTTAAGAGTATAATGTGATAATGTCAATTGAATGTCTAAAATGATTAAGACATTCACGTCACATTATGAAATATCCCAAGGAAAGCAGGCATTTAGTTTCCTCTACAAAGTGTACATCAGATCTATATTGCGAGGCAAAGCAATTACAGGTTAAAGTCAAACTAATTTCCTGGTCACCAAAAATATCTTGATGTAATGTAATTTTAGCTAAGAGCTATAAACCTCTTCTTTTAAGAAGAAGTGATATGTCATATCTTCATTTTCAATTTTCAGCATGCCCTGATTGAAGTATCTAATAAGTATGAGACAAGATGAAAGTTTGTGAGACGTTTGTGTACTTTTGTATCCCAATGATACTATGAAGTTAAAACGAGAGAGCCTCCATTATCTTAAAGTTACCGACTACTAAGAGAGATTGATAATTTCAAAATGGGAAAATGAAATTCCGTGCTCATGAAACTTCAGTCATATATTTCAATTAGCGAATGGCAGGAGTCTAGAGAACATTCTGTGTCTTCACAGTCGTATTTTAGAAGTTGACACTTCAATAGCAATGTCAGTCTTGATGACTGAGTATTATTGTTTGTTAAAAAGAGACTGAAACAAAAGTTTTCTTGCTAAATAATGAAACGTTGTCTTCAGATATTCCTGTCTTTTTCACAATATAATCTTAAAATCCCAAAGTTTAATTATAATATTACACACAAACATCAATATACAGCTACACAAATTCGAGCTTGCATTTGCAAAAATGGCATGCATATTGGCAAATGGTAAACTGATTTAGATGTAACCTCTCACAATGAAACGCATATATACATGCTCGTCTGGCAGATTAAAGACAGAAAGCACACTCACATCATTGTTTGCATCAGGCAGTGAACATCCGAGCTTAGTTAATAACGTTTAATACGGAAAGCAAATACTGCAAGCCATCAATGATCATGAGTATTGAATATTACCATTCATTGTATTATCAAATAGACGTTGCCATTCGTGAATAAGATCTTTGACTCCAGTGTCATAGTAGGCATTGCAGTTAATCGAATTGTGAAGAACTTGAAATGCTTACCGCGAATATTCAACCAAGGGTCACACTGAGGTCACGCTTATAACATGGCACTACTTTTAATGATTTACCTTATCTTGATGCTCAGGACGGTCGGATTAACCAAACGAATCAGTATAAATCTAAGACAAGGTTTTCTTGATCTTCTATTTTTGCCAATTTATTCTGCTGTTATAATATTTTGACAAATTTGATGTCATAAACAAGTATTAGTAGTTAAACTAACTAAATGGTTGTTGCTGCATAGTTTTTGCACGAAAACAATCAAATGATTCTCTCTGCAGTTACTATAAGAATAATCAACGAGCTGAGAGGAATTACGGATTATCTGTCCCGAGTTAATTATTGTGATAAACTCAAAGCTTTATCGAGGAGTTTGACATAATAATTCACGAGGCACAGATAATTCGTAATTCCGAGCACCGAGTTGGTTTTTCTTTTTCTTACCCAAGATCATTTTAATGCGTAAAAATCGAAAAGACCACAATTCACGATCTTTGATACGACTGTAAATTACAAATTGTAGTCATACGCCATTCATAAACTCTTTCACACCTTCAGGATGCGCATATCTAAAAAGTTTCCAACTTGCTCTATTTTTTCAGAATTATTCTAAAGTAACTGTTGAATTTTATTGCCAAAACGTTTTACTGACATAGTAAACAACTCGTTTATATTGTAAACTATGTCGCAGAATGAGAGAAAATTAGTGAAAACGTGAACTAACAATCGCACTGTTGGAATGCAAGATAGGAGTGTAATTACGTCACCAAATGACGTCAATATTAATGACGTCACGAAGCAATGACGTAACGACTGTGCAGTCGGCCACACTTGCATGTTGCTTCGCCTTGCAACTTTAGTACTGTAATTACGGTCTCGGAAAGTTTGGTTGAACATGATTTTATATTTAATAAGTTTTACTGACGTGTGACTTCAATTAGGTATGCTCGAAATTGTTCAATTATGTGATTTAGCTTAAACAGGATAGCTAAGGAATTCATGAATGAGCGCAAAGTAGTTCCGTCAACCAATCAAAACGCAAGTTATATTTAGAAAAACTGTAATTCCCATGACCATTATGAAAACTTTAATACCCGGCATATCTGTGCCCGCTTGGGTAAGAATGTTCATAACATAATCAGTCAGAAATCTAGATTCATGTTCATGTCTAGTTCATTTGCCTGAATAGGATTGAACTGTTCTTTCTTAAATTCAATATTACCAGATAATTACTTTCGATTCTGACTGTGAATATTATTTATAAATGATAATAGATTATTGCATGTTGAGTTACTGTGGTCTTCACCACTTCATAGCTTATATTTAGTTTGGTTTATGAAATACAATTAACAAAGAAGGATTGATTCGTCCCTTCTGTTTGTTTGATACATAAAATGGAAATTTCCAATGCTGAGTTTTCGAATATTTTGGATGCTCAGCAGTTTGGACCGTTAACATTCAACATTAACACAATTTGTGATATGGAACAATTCCATCAAAATTGAGACTTTTAATATGGAATTAAACACTAAAACACTGCATGTTAACATCATATACTCAAGATTCATTGAATCTCTATGCATATACCAACGTGCACTTGTTATTAACTTTTACTTTATTCCATAACTCAAGTATTCAGCTGATGGTGTTCATTGAATCTCTATGCATATACCAACGTGCACTTTTTATTAACTTTTACTTTATTCCACAACTCAAGTATTCAGCTAATGATATTCATTGAATCTCTATGCATATACCAACGTGCACTTGTTATTAACTTTTACTTTATTCCATAACCATTTAGTCATTTAAATGTTTTTCAATCAGGGAAATGTCTCAAATGGATGAACACAACGTCTTATGTGATTAAGATGTCATCCGTTTACATATGTGATTGACACAGCAACCATGGTCTGACTGATATCTATTGAATACAGGGGGCCATATAGACAGTGTCTTCCTGTAGACTTTATATACTGAGACTTACGTCCGTTTCATATATTCAGACATTCATCAGATCCATAGGTGTCTGGTACAAACAAAAATCTGACATCGAGTGTCAGACTGTATCAACTTGTCACGTCACACTCAGATGAGGTATTGATTCAATAGAATAGTCAGATCCAGAACTATTACAGATAGATTACTTTTCAATAGTCCAGTGTCAACCTGAGATATATCACTGTGTACAAGACAAGATTACATTGGCTAGTGACCCTCAGAGGTATTGAGGAAAGCTGCGTGTTACTTGAGTTAACAAGTTTTGAAATGAGGGGATTCTATCTGACTCTGATCATTGATAGACATGTGTTTGAAATCCTTTCTGTTATTTGTTCCAAGCTAAAACTATTCATTTACATTCATTTCGTTTGTGTATCTGAATGTTGGGTAAATTTCAGTTGCACTGTAAATTCTGACAATACGTCATCGGTCTTTAAGAGATCTATAACATTATTGACAGTTTTAGAACACATCACAATGTCATCCTCAGAGGTATTGAAGAAGGCAGCGTGTTATTTGAGAGCTATCTGCCTCTGATTATTTAATGGATATATTTATTTGTAATAATTTGACCCAATTTAAAACTATTTATTTTCATTGACTTTGAACGTGGGGTTCATTTCAGTTGCACTGTACATTTTTACAAATAGTAACTGATTTTTAAAGAGATTTATAAGACTATTGCCAGATTTAGAACACATCACAATACAATTCTGTTTGAACAACATTTGAAAATCGGGATTTGTCAAGTGTCATGCCTTGACAGAATGAAACCCTGCAGAGCAATGCAATAAAAAAATATATTGTTAGTCCATGTTCGTGGTTGTGAAATGATTAAATTTGTCATAGAGAAACATCGAGAGACTTTGATATCTGAACCATCAAAAGGGCCCTATCATAAGATAGAATATTACACACTTATAACAAAACGCAGTATATAAAAACAGGTGATTGGTTATCGTTGAATTTTGTAATTTTGTATTATATTTACAAATGTAACAATCACGTGAGGTGTCATCGTGAATCATTGCAGGCTAACAAATTATATTGCGTTGTGGATTTATATTTTTTTAAGTTTACAGAATGGTACATGTAACTTCCAACATTTTAAATGTTTATATCAATCACCTTTGCAGAAAATCCATATCGTACAAGAAATTCGAAAGTCAGATAATGGAACAAGCTTGAGGAATCATGTGTGATATACAAATTACCTCACATCTTATTCTGTATTTGGAATTGACTAAGACTAATCTTACAGAACATTCAATTGCTTTTACACCGAAAAAATGAGCTTCAATTAAAAAAAGTATCTATATATGTGTTTATGCTAAATCGTTTAGAGATACGTTTGATGGGTTTTTTTCCTTCTAAAGAAACCTTAATTGCAGTAAATGATGTATGCTATTCAGCCATTTTGTAACATTAAGTGAGAAAGGTGCGTAAGAGCATGTCATCAATGGTGTAAACAAAAGCAAAATTTAGATTTTTAATTCTAATTCGAAGCTAAGAATGGCATCTTCTATGACGTACTGTGGCGGTTTTCTATTTCGAAAATTGTCTTTTCATGAGGATGACATATGACAGCTTGTAACAGCATAAAGGTTGATGATTGATTGTAAATGTAAATGTATAATTATTCATCAAAGAGTTATTTCAATGATAAATTTTGAATTGAGGAATTGCTCCATGACCATCATTGGATATCCTTTAGACATTATTTATATATATATATATATATGTTTGTATCGCGATAGCTGTAGTTTTTGAATGTCTTTGATTGATAGTTTTCTTATGGGAACCATGTACAAGGACTGGTAAGTACACGGAATGACGCGTTCTAACATCTATAACTAACCAGATATTTTGTTATTGAAGATACTCATAGAATTAACCTAAGCAGCTTTTTATTTGCTTCAATGAATATTGAAATGCGGTATTTATAGTGCTCCATAATAATCCTTGGATATCTCTAAAACATTATTTCTGTGATTTGGTTCCAACCAGAAACATCTGTTGACATTTATTTCCTGTCTCCACTCATGTATTCACGTCATGTAGATTATATTCAAGTCTTTTTTTACAAAAAAAGTTCAATCCTTTATTGATTTTTTTTCCATAAACACAGTTCACATTTTTAAGGTTTATGATGTTTCAGATTTAATCTACAGCTATGGATTACATAATTATTCTTGACTCGATTCACAAAATATGCCTTGCTTTCATCTTCTAAAGTGTGCACCCAGAGCTTCCTATACAGAAACATCTGTACATGAATTATCTATAAAAAAGAGTTTAAAATACAAATTTTATATTCACTATGTCAAACCATCATAAGCAATCTACAATTTTAGATATTTTGTTACAAAACATATGCTTGTTCCCTTATTCATACAAATGATGTTATTTAAACTTTTATGAAGCAAGAAACATAAAAGAATAAATAGAATATATAAATACCAAATAAGGATCAGGCGGTTCCACATGGTGAAAGTATCTCAATATTCAGTATGTCAATCACACTTTTTGGGGAAAGATAAAGAATACAGTATACAGTTTAAAGTAAAATCAGTGGGAATGTGGAAGAGTTAAGCAAAAGGTTGAAAAAAACATTGAATCTGTGAATATAATTAATTGATATCAAACTATATATTTTATGTATAAGGAACACGGCGACCTCTCTAACTTTAATAATAAGTCTGATCTCCAGGAAATATCAGAACTGAACCATATGGTATTTTCTATTTGTGCTCATAAACAACTAAAGAAATATAGTATTTCATGAGAATATCCGAAAATAAGCAGTATTCAGACCAGGATATATGTCGATTGAGGAGATGAAAGTAGCCTAGTTACCTTCTCGCAATTGATACAAAACATCTTCAGCAATCTTCTCTGTTACATCAGAAACAATTAGTTCTTAAAAAACAACACGAGTCGGCATAATCTTGACGCTTTTGTTGTTTGAGGGTGCAGAAATGTGAATTTCTGCGAAAAACACTTGAATGAGACCGCTTGGATTCACATTATATGTACAGTTTAATTTTGATTTGTATGCATTAAAATGTATTTTTACAATAAATTAACCCTTCCTTTTCCATGGGTAATGTTGAGATATTAAGTTAGTCTTTAACTAGGAAATATTTGACATGGATTCCTTCTTGTACTTGTAAATCTTTGGTTCTCACATTTTGCTTAATAAAATGATGGTTTTTATTACACTAAATCAATTGATTAAATTAATGAATGGATATGTCCTTAAAATAAACCTTTTTTAAAACAAATTAAATGATCGAGTGAATATAGTCTAGCAACTTGAAATAAACCAAACATAAACTAGTTTAAAAAATGCAAAGATTGAATCACACTTTCTGACAAATGCCAGTTCAATAGAATAAAAGATAGATTATTTTGAAAAGAGGCAACGTCGATAAGTTAGATTCCCTACAAATGAAACATGCAGCTGCAAGGCTAAGATAAAAACGATTTCCCCAATTGGTGAAAATAAATGTTTTCAAAATCAAACTATCACATATATGCAAGTTCAAAAGAATAATATAAATATAGTGAAAATATATATGAACATAGGTATCGTCTATAAATTAGATTCCCTAGAAACAAAAGATGCCTATGCAAGTCTTAGATAAAAGGGATTTGCCCAGTTTGAGAAAATAAGCTTTTAAGAAGATTTGCGTTGAAACAGATTTATTAAGAAGATTAAGAATTAGTTACAGATTGACACAGACGGTGATTGATTGACATAAGAACCATCTCGAACTAGTTATAGAACCAATTTGTAACGCTTCATCCTCATTCATCCAATTAATCAACTTTTAATCTCAATTTGAAAATGATTCACTGAATGTATGCACTTTCCATTACCAACTGGAAATCAATATCTCTAGACGATGTAATTGACGTAGCTTATGCACCTAAACGTACCATGAAACACTGATTTAGGTGAAATTTTCGGAGCTAAAGTTTATCCCCTGCCAGTGTTCCCTCATATTTTATGTGAGTGTTGGGACACTGCTCATATCAGGGAAACATTTTACCCTAATATTTCCATTTCTCAAGTTTTTACTCACTTCGGTGAACATCGCATTTTAGATTATATAAAAGAAATTAATCTCTTTGAAAAACTTTAATTTTTAGCCTTTTCTAAATCAGCTTTTAACAATCTTGTGATAATTTGCTGGTGCCTTTACGACCTTCGAGTCGTCTCATACATGGTTTTGCAAATATTTTATAAATAAAATGACGCATAGTCGACGATAGAAGCCAATCAACGAATTTGTATAATGTCAAAGACAATTCCGAAAACTCTACAAAACAGTGCATAGAATAAGCTGGAATCAGTTTACATATGTAAAATTGGCAAGTTTTATAAAATACAAATCATTTTAATAACAATTTATAATTTGTTTCGCTTACTTCTTGCCAATTCGTCATTGATATAAAGGGAGAATTGTATTTTTTTGGGCTTTTGAGAAATTTCCTATGAAATTTGAAATGTATTCTATTCTTGCCATTTCTTACTAAATGATATGAGAGCTGGTAAAAGTTTTCATTTAAATCCGCTTTGAAATAAGACTTGATTTAACCCGTAATTACGAAAACCAAGTGATTACATTCAGGTTTGTTTTAATAATAACGATCAATGACAGTTATATGCGGCTAGACAACCATTAAATACATGAGACAATACAGGAGTTATTCTCCTGTTGACTAGGTAGATGACAACATTTATAGAGGGCCAGACCACCATTGAATACATGAGACGATACAGGCGTTATCGTCATGTTAGGTAGATAGATGACAACATTTATAGAATGTCTGACAACCATTAAATACATGAGATGATACTTATGTGATTGTCTTGTTGGCTAGGTAGATGACAACATTTATAGACGGTCAGACAACCATTGAATACATGAGACGATACAGACGGTATTGTCCTATTGGCTAGGTAGATGACAACATTGATAGACGGTCAGACAACCATTGAATACATGGACAGATATCAGCGTGACTTGTTTCTCAACTGACATCGAGCACAACCTGTATCAAAGCGAATCAAGTTATTCAACCGAGCTGACAACTCTCGTACATGTTAAAGATTGCTATTTCAGTATTGCACTATCCTGACACATTAGGGATCTAGATCCTCATATATGTATTTAGGATGGGTTTCTCTTTCATTGATAGATCCTTGCATGACAGAAACATGCATTAGTCTGACACACTCGGGGAGACTAGACGGAGGTAAATTGAATTACCAAGTCTTGAAATCAGATCACACTGCTTGAAATCGTGTATGTAATTCGACCCGAATCATTGATATTATGGAAATTATTTTCCTTTCAGGGCTTAGGTATTGCAGAGAAATCATCGATTAGTTCTATTTTACTAAATCAGCAAATATCCTTTCTGGATAACCTTAAAAACAGTTTTATAATTTTAAACTGGCAATTTCTAGTCAACATCTGACATATTTTAACATAGAAAAACAAAATGACTCGTAAATTGCAAGTTGAGATGTTTAAAGACTGTTCCCTTCATCCTTTGGTAAGATTATACAGAAAACATTATTTATTAATTGGTTGTTGGGCTAAAATGATTAAGATATACACGTCACATTATGACATATCTCAAGGAAAGCAGGCATTTAGTTTCCTCTACAAAGTGTACATCAGATATATATTGCGAGGCAAAACAATTACAGGTTAAAGTCAAACTAATTTCCTAACTGGTCACTAAAAATATATTGATGTAATGTAATTTTAGCTAAGAGCTATAAGCCTCTTCTTTCAAGAAGAAGTGATTGGTCATATCCATTTTCAATTTTCAGCATGCCCTGATTGAAGTATCTAATAAGTATGAGACAAGATGAAAGTTTGTGAGACTTTTGTGTACTTTTGTATCCCACTGATACCATGAAGTTAAAACGAGAGAGCCTCCATTATCTTAAAGTTACCGACTACTAGGAGAGATTGATATTTTCAAAGTGGGAAAAGAAATTTCGTGCTCATGGAACTTAAGTCATATATTTCAATCAGTCGGATGGCAGAAGTCTAGAGAACTGCATGTGTCTTCACAGTCTTATTTTAGAAGTTGACACTTCAATGTCAATGTCAATCGTGATGACTGAGTATTATTATTTGTTAAAAAGAGACTGAAACAAAAATTTTCTTTCTAAATAATGAAACATTGTCTTCAGATATATCTTTTTCACAAAATAATCTTAAAATCCCAAAGTTTAATTATAATATTACGCACAAACATTAATATACAGTTACACAAACATTAATATACAGTTACACAAATTCGAGCTTGCATTTGCAAAAATGGCATGCATATTGACAAATGGTGAACTGATTTAGATGTAACCTCTCACTCTGACAATGAAACGCTATATACATGCTCGGCTGGCAGGTTGAAGATAGATAGCACACTCACGTCATTGTTTGCATCAGGCATTAGTTAATAACGTTTTATATGGAAAGCAAATACTGCAAGCCATCAATGATCATGAGTATTCAATATTACCATTCATTGTATTATCAAATAGACGTTGTCATTCGTGAATAAGATCTTTGACTCCAGTGTCATAGTAGGCATTGCTGTTAATCAAATTGTGAAGTACTTGAAATGCTTACCGCGAATATTCAACCAAGGGTCACACTGAGGTCACGCTTAAAACATGACTCTCCGTTTAATGATATTACCTTATCTTGATGCTCAGAGCGGTCAGATTAGTTCCAACTTGTAGACGACTAACCAAACGATTCAGTATACAGTCAGGCCTCGATAAACCGAACGCTTCCGTTTTTCATTAAAATCGTTCGGATAGTGAAATGTTCGGACTATTGAAATGAACCAAACAAGATGGGTTAAGATTGGTTGCAGCTTGCTACCGTTCGGACATCGCGGGATCCGGATTATCGGTGGCCAGACTATCGCGGCTTGACTGTAAATCTAAGACAAGGTTTTCTTGATCTTCTATTTTTACCAATTTATTCTGCTGTTATAATATTTTGACAAATTTGATGTCATAAACAAGTATAAGTAGTTAAACTAATTAAATCGTTGTTGCTACATAGTTTTTGCACGAAAACAA
The DNA here is from genome assembly GCA_936450465.1 of Gibbula magus. Taxonomy (NCBI): domain Eukaryota; kingdom Metazoa; phylum Mollusca; class Gastropoda; order Trochida; family Trochidae; genus Gibbula; species Gibbula magus. Next base: position 39,828,658 of record OW388306.1, on the reverse strand, counting down.
TCAAATAATTCTCTCTGCAGTTACTGTTCATTACATAATCAGTCAAAAATCTAGATACATTTTCAGGTCTAGTTCAGTTTATTTCGTCATGGTCCTGAATAGGATTGAACTGTTCTTTCTTAAATTCAATATGACCAGATAATTACTTTCGATCCTGACTGTGAAGATAATTTATAAATGATAATAGATTATTGCATGTTGAGTTACTGTGGTCTTCACCACTTAACAGCTTATATAACAAAGTAATAATGATTCGTCCCTTCTGTTGTTTGATACGTCAAATGAAAATGTTCAATGCTGTAGTTTTCGAATATTTTTTATGCTCAGCATTAAAATCATTTGCAATTAGCGAACATTTCTATCAAAATTGAGACAACCTTTAATATTGAATTAAACACTTGACTTATTGAAACACTTCATGTGAACACCATTTACATTTACCAGTATTCAGCTCATGATATGCATTGAATCTCTCTGCATATATTAGCTTATTATTCACTTATACTTTATTCCACAATCATTTAGTCAATTGATGAACATTTTAAAGTTTTTCAATCAGAGAAATGTCTCAAAATCGATAAACACAACGTCTTATGTGATAGTGACTTTATGCATTTCATTTATTCAGAGATTCATCAAATTTTATCCATTTCATTTATTCAGAGATTCATCAAACACCCAACAATTTGACATCGAGTGTCAGACTGTACAAGCTTGTCACATCAGACTCAGATACTCTTGTATTGATTCAATAGAATAGTTAGATCAAGAACTATTACAGATAATTACTTTCAATAGTCCAGTGATCATAATATTATAAGAACATATCTCAAAGTCAAGAAACATAAATGGTAACTTGGTAATCTGATATCGATTGGACTCATGTGCATCTGTGAATGACACAGCAACCATGGTCTGTCTGATATCTATTGAATACAGAGGTTCATATAGACACTGTCTTCCTGTAGACTTTATATAGTGAGACATATATCCGTTTCATATATTCAGACATTAATCAAATCCGTAGGCTGTCGTCCACAGTCTGGTACGAACAACAATCTGACATCGAGTGCCAGACTGTATCAACTTGTCAAGTCAGACTCAGATGAGGTATTGATTCAATAGAATAGTCAGATCCAAAACTATTACAGATAGATTACTTTTCAATATCCGAGTGTCAACCTGAAATATATCACTGTGTACAAGACAATATTACATTGGCTAGGGACCCTCAGAGGTATTGGAGAAAAATGCGTGTTATTTGAGTGAACAAGTTTTGAAATGGGTTAGTTTTATCTGCCTCTGATCATTAACGAAAATTTGTTTGAACTCAATTCTGTTATTTGTTCCAAGCTTAAACTGTTCATTTACATTGATTTCGTTTGTGTATTTGAAAGTGGAGTAAATTTCAGTTGCACTGTACATTCTGACAATAAGTCACCGGTCTTTAAGAGATCTATAACACTATTGACAGTTTTGGAACACATCACAATGTCATCTTCAAAGATTTTGGAGAAAGCAGCGTGTTATTTGAGTTATTATTTAATGGATATTTGTTTGTAATAATTTGACCCAATTTAAAACTATTTATTTACATTGATTCTGTCCGTGTATTTGAACGTGGAGAAAATTTCAGTTGCACTGTACATTTTGACAATAAGTAACTGATTTTATAGAGATTTAGAAGACTGTTGCCAGATTTAGAACACATCACAATACATCTCTGTTTGAACAACATTTGAAAATCGGGATTTGTCAAGTGCCGTGCCTTGACAGAATGAGACCTTGCAGAGTAATGCAATAACAAACATTATTATGTGAGCATATTTTTCAAGCGATCTGATTGGTCCAGAGGCCATCACGTGACCGTCGACAGAAAAGCATATTGACTCCAGCCCGAGTCCGACCAAAAGCAATATTGACTTGAGTGACGTCAAACGATTGTTGCATGACGTCAAACGATTGTTGCATGACGTCATGCTATTGTAACCATGACGTCATCTGACCATAGTTCCAGCTCTTCAAACTAAATTACATTTTGGACTGTATTTCATTGTCTTCTTTTCGTTCCTGTGTCAAATACATAATAAAACAATTATGGACTGGTGATTCGGTCAATACCTGTTTTTATGGACCCGAGAAAACAATATTGACCGCGGACTTCGTCCTTGGTCAATATTGTTTTCTCGGGTCCATAAAAACAGGTATTGACCTCATCACCCGTCTATAATTGTATAATATTGTGAGTCCATGTTCGTGGTTGTGAAATGATTAAATGTGTCCTAGAGCAAAATTGAGATACTTTGATATCTGAACGATCAACAGGCAACTATCACAAGATAGAATACTACACTTATAACAAAACGCAGTATAACAAAACAGTTGATTGATCATCGTTGAATTTTGTAACATGTCAAATATTCTTGCTCATTATATTTACAAATGTAACAATCGAATCGATGACACACCCTTTTATCCACCAATGAGAGTTCGCATAAATAATTAGCCATTCGTTCAGACGCAATAATCTGCCATCTGTTTTCATTATATTCTGCACTCGTTCTTGAATAAATCGAACTTCAAAGTGAAAACATTTTGCTGATTTATTTTGACAACTGTAAGAACACAACAACACATCTTATTGTTATCGTTTTAATCATGGTAATTGTATTTACAAATCGTGTAACAATCGCGTAATTAAGGTGTGATAGTTAAGCATTGTAGGCTAACTAATTATATTCTGTTGCGGTTTTATATTTTTAAGTATACAGAATGGGACATGTAAATTCCAACATTTTAAATGTTTTATCAATAACCTTATGCAGAAAATACATATCGTACAATAAATTCGAAAGGAATCGTGATTGCCAACGAAGATGACATCAGATAATGGAACAAGCTTGAGTAATCATGCTTGATATTCAAATAACCTCACATTTTATTCTGTATTTGGAATTGAATAAGAATGCATCTTACAGAACATTCAATTGCTGTTACACCGAAAAATGAGCTTCAATTAAAAAAATATCTATATATGGTTATATGCTAAATCGTTTAGAGATACGTTTGATGTTTTTTTCTTCTTAGCAAACCTGAACTGCAACAAATGATTCAGGCTATTCAGTCATGTTTGTAACATTAAGTGAGAAAGGTGTGTAAGACCATGTCATCAATGGTTTAAACAAAAACAAAATTTTGATTGTTTTATTCTAATTAGAAGCTATAAATGGCATTTTTTATAACGTACTGTGGCAGTTTTCTATTTCAAAGATTTTCTTTTTATGGTTTCAATTTCCGGATGTCCCTGAAAGAAACGTGTGTTTCTCATACAGAACAGCAGGTGAGTGAAGTGCAATAGTGTCATGTCGTGATATGAAACATATTGTACATTGAACATGCTGCTTGAATATGTTTTTATGTGTTTTGATAATATGCATGTTGCAGAAAGAACGTTTTTCATTTATTGCACAGTATACATGAATAATAAGTGTAGAAAATCGTAAAAATTGGTTGAAACCACTCCAAATACCTGTTGATTTAAAAAACGCAGCAAACATGTTCATAATTCATGAAGTGTAAGCAGTTGGGTAACTCATAATGAATGCATTTGTATCTATATTGGTTGAACAGCGAACATCAAATTATTCCAGGGCAAAAGTTACATATACTAGTATATTTAAAACCAATGAACGTATTCCCATTGTTTCTCTGTCACGCTGTCTTGTATTGTTTCTCGTTGGCTTTATTGCTGTCTTGGTTTTTAGAACATTTTCAAAAGACTTGTTTGTAACTCCTCAAAAAAACATTGATTCCTGAAACTTCAACAAACCTCTTTGAAGCTATTTAAACTGGCTAAATAATTGTGGTGCTACAAACAAAACAGTGGGTGTGTTTGAACGCTCAAACGTTTATGATTTCAAACAGCATTTTATCATGATACTTTAAATTACCCCCTGGCATGCCCTTCTTTTGGGGAATACAATAATGAAATTTGCAAATCTGAGTCTCCTTCCAACGAACATGAAATGGTGCTTGTTAGTGAAGAGAAGTCAAAAGAATGTTTTGTGTGACATTTTTAGTTGAATAAGCATTATATACGAAACACGTGACAGCTTGATACAGCATAACGGTAGATGATTGATTGTAAATGTAAATGTGTAATTATTTATCAAATTGTTATTTCAATGATACATTTTGAATTGAGGAATTGCTCTATGATCATCTTTGGATATCCTTGAGACATTATATCTGTCATGTTTGTATCGGGATAGTTTTTGATAGTCTTTAGATATTTTTTTTATGGGAACCATGTAAAGGGACTGGTAAGTGCGCAGAATTACGCTTTCTGACATCTATAATTAGCCAGATATTTTTTGTATTGAAGATACTCATGGAATTAACCTATGCAGCTTTTTATTTGCTTCAATGAATATTGAAATGCGGTATTTATATTGCGCCATAATTTAATAATTCTTGGATATCTCTAAAACATTATTTCTGTGATTTGGTTCCAACCAGGAACATCTGTTGACATTGATTTCCTGTCTCCTCTCATGTATTTCATGTCATGTAGATGAGATTCAAGCAGTCTTTTTTTACAAAAAAATTGTCAATCCTTTATTGATATTTTTCCATAATCATAGTACACCTTTTTAAGGTTTCAGATGTTACAGATTTAATCTACACCTATGGATTTAATAATTTTTCTTGACTCGATTCACAAAATATGTCTTGCTTTCATCTTCTAAAGTGTGCACCCAGAGCTTCCTATATAGAAACATCTGTACAATAATTATTTATACAAAGAGTTAAAAATACAAATTTTATATTCACTATGTCAAACCATCATTAGCAATCTACAATTTAAGATATTGTGTTGCAACACAGATGCTTGTTCCCTTATTTATGCAGATAATGTTATTCAAACTGTTATGAAGCAAGAAACATAAAATAATAAATAGAATATATAAATAACAATTAAGGATCAGGCGGTTTCACGTGGTGAAAGTATCACATCTCAATATTCAATATGTCAATCACAATTTGGGGGAAAAGATAAAGAATACAGTATACAGTTTAAAGTAATATCAGTGGGAATGTGGAAGAGTTAAGCAAAACGTTAAACAAATATTGCTCTGTGAATCTGTGAATATATATGATTTATAATTCATATAAAACTATATATTTTATGTATAAGGAACACGGCGACCTCTCTAACTTTAATAATAAGTCTGCTCTACAGGAAATATCAGTACTGAACCATTGGCATTTTCTATTTGTGCTCATAAACAACTAAAGAAGTATGGTATTTCATGAGAATATCCGTCCATAAGCACTGTTCAGACCAGGATATATGTCGATTGAGGAGATGAAAGTAGCCTAGTTACCTTCTCAACATTGAGACAAAAAATCTTCAGCCATCTTCTCTGTTCAATCAGAAACAATTAGTTCTTACAAACAACACGAGTCGGCATAATCTTTGTGCTTTAGTTGTTTGAGGGCACAGAAATGTGAATTTCTGCAACAATCACTTGAATGAGACCCCTTGGAATCACATTATATGAAGTATAATTAATTCAAGTTTTTGTATTTGCAATAAGTAAAAGTTTTGGAGGGTTCAATTGGATTTTGATAACTATTTTTTTTTATAAGCGTCAAAATATGGTATTCTTATTCATTCTCACGTTGCATAAATACGTTTTCAAATAATTGGTTCATGGAAATTGTTCAGATTTGATACTTCAGGGGACAAAACGCAAAGAAGATTGTGTTTTTCATTCAAATTATTCTAAAATCACCTGTTTTATTGTGAAGGTGCCTCGGGCTGTAATGTTGGAAGTGGGTGGCTTATGAAAAATATACATATTGAAGCACAAAAGAAACGTCACACCTCAGTTGGTTTCGATTAATTTAATATTTTAAAGAAATGAGATGCATTTGATTATGGCACGATGCAATAACACCTTTTGGCAGTAGTTTTAATGACTTAATCGGTGACTGTTTTATTTTTTTTATTACAATATCATTTTTTAAACTAGACAGGGGTTAGAAATGTTTAAAATGTTCTAAATGTGTGCATGACGAGGCAAATTTATTGATTTTCACACAAAGTATGTGTTATATATCGATGAACAGTTGTGTTTTAACAAAATTATTTTGGGGGAATTTTAAATTACAAAATTTTAATTTTTAAATTGTTTTTAAAAACACGTAGAAGAATTCTGTGACTGATTTCATATTTTGGACTAATTTCCCAAACTATTCAGTTTTTGAATACGACGTCGAAAACTCGAGATATTTGTCATTGAAAATTATACATATGATAAAACCAACTGAGGGGTGACGTTTCTTTTGTGCTTCAGTTTATAATTATAGTGTTCTTGTTCTGGAATTCCGGGAAAATTTCATCAAAGATACCCAGATAACAAAAAAAGCACAAATATTGACTTTAGGTTTGCAAATTAAGTTAATAGACCATCACATTGTAAACTTTTGCATGAAGATGTGCAATGATGCAATATGATGTTTTGATAACGTACTGGCTACTTAACTAAACCACGAAATAAATATAACACCGTTAGAACATCGTGGTTCAGCTGAAAAATTGGTGGCTGAATATAATATGACTGATCACAACGTTTCTTTAACCTTTACACACACACACACAGACACATAGATATATATATATATATATATATATATATATATATATATATATATATATATATATATATATATATATATATAGTAGGCTATTTTTCTGCATATTATTAATGCGCATGTTTGAGTTACCTTTTACATATTAAACTGTTTTCAAATTACCCTTCTCCCACTTTAATCATTTTACAAAGTCAGACGACACAAGGACGACTCATGCAACGATTCCTATATAAATACCCAAAACCCATACATAAGCATTAAAGATATGCAGAAAAATAATCAAAAAGGAAAGTTGCCATCAACTATGTTAAGAAGTGGGTGACTGCGTGCATGTTCTGATATCGTTTATAAAACTGCAAACTAGGTAAATGAATCATCCTGAATCTCCACAACTTGGTTCTGTAGAAAGCTCAGTTTAGAGCAATGACGTTCAGGAAAATTGAGCTTCATCGTTGAATGTCTCACCCATTTAATTGCAGGATAATCTTAGAGTTTGAGTTTATTCCCAACTCTGGAGTCGACTGACTGGTGGTGTCACCTTATTTCAATTGTTTCTCTACATGTATCATTAAATTGGGTACCTGGTGCAGATTATGTGGAGACGACCTTTAAGGGAAACATATATGTTATTGTGGTTTAGACCAGGTTAATGGGTGTTGGGCCCAGAGCATGTGGAAGAATGGCCAATATGGATATTCTATTTATGTCTTATTAGTTCAAAAGCCACTGGCAAACATTATTAACTGAAAAATGTATTCGTTTCGTTTCCTGAATATGAAAGACCTTTGATTTTATAACCTAATTATAAATCGCTATGGGAAACTCTAATTCAATGAGACAATTGAAAATAATTTGACTCAGTGGTAACCCTAAGGAATGGAAACTTCACAAGATTGTTTTGTTCTGTTCTTATTTATATAATCTCAAAGTGGTGGTATCATCATGAACCGAACAGATAACAAAATTACGAGTTAAACACTACCTGGTGTTTGTAATCCGATAGTTAGTAGGTCATTTACATTTTACAAATTCAAAATCTGAAAATCACATAAGATGCAGGTGCTTGTTTTTTCCGCGTCATTAGATTTAATTCATGCATTTCTAAATAGTCTGCAAGAATACCATTCCAATATATGATTCTCAAACATAGAACTGGTATAAGTTTTGAACTACACGTAGGCATGTGGCTTGAATGACAGTTCTGTTTGCTTGTTACTGGTTAATATGTATATGTTTAAGGAGATACTTCTTATAGTAACGAAAATTGAAGGGACATTCTTGTTTCCACATATATGTCATCTCTAAATGCTTATAACTCAATGCAGTTGACACATATTACTGGGGGTATTATTCTAATGATTTTGTATTTAACAGTTGGATAAAGGTAAGCGCAAAAAAGGTTAGAAAAATAAAAACAATGATAATTGAGGTCATAATTGGGCTTAGAGTGTTGATCGGTCTAATGATGCATTATGTCTTAGTTGAAAAGACATGTACACAAGTCGAAATGTTTTTCATTTTTACATACAGTTACTTCACGTGATACCTTCCTCAATGTTTTCATATATATATATACAATACTTCAGACGACACTTGCTGTAGATATCATTTTAATGGCCTTCCTCAACTTTTTCATATATATATATGTATATATATATATATATATATGTGTGTGTGTGTGGGGGGGGGGGGGGGGGGGGGGGGGGGGGGTATATCCAGTTCACAGTAGAAGAGTGCTCAATACATAAAATGTAGAGCTTAAATACAAATGGAGACACGTTTATATACTCACATTGCAACTAAAAGTTTCACGCACACACTGTGTGGCGATCATCAGGCAAGGTCTATTTCTTTCTGGCTCGGCTTGGGTTGTTCCCGTGGCGACAGCTTGATTCACCCACCAAGCATTATTAAAAACATGCCCTAAGCAATTGTCCAAAGAATTTCAACGCTCTCATCAAACAAAGAAATATTTGACAAGTCTATGCCTTACTATGAAGCTGCACTAAAATCAGCTGGATACGATTGCGACGATGAATACATGGCCGACTGCAACAACCAGAGCAGGACAAGAAAAGCCAGATCAAGAAAAGTAACTTTGTATAACCCGCCTTTCAGCAGGAATGTCAAGAGTAACATCGGCAAAGCTTTCCTCAACATCGTGGACAAGCACGTCCCTCGTGGCCGTAAACTCCACAAATTATTCAACAGATCCACACTGAAGATCAGCTACAGTTGCATGAATAACATCGAGCAAGCAATCAAAGCCCACAACAGCAAAACCATCAAAGCTAACCACTCAAACCAGAAAACAAAACTGTGTTACTGCAGACAAAAAGCCAATTGTCCACTCAACGGTAAATGTCTCACGAGTGACGTCATATACAAGGCCACTGTCGAAACCAACACAAGCACTGCATCGTATATTGGTCTCGTGAGTGGCCCATTCAAGACCAGGTACAATAACCACACCAAGTCGTTTCGCCTTGAACGCTATGAAAAGGAAACTGAACTTTCAAAATACATATGGAAATTAAAAAGGAAAAACTCAGAATTCAATATCAAGGGGGATATTGAAAGAAAATCCAACACCAATAAGAGAGACTCTGGAAACTGTAACCTATGCATAGAGGAGAAGCTTGCCATACTCAGCTTGAGAGACAACATCATGAACAAAAGGAGCGAGCTACTATCAAGCTGTCGCCACGGGAATAACCCAAGCCGAGCCAGAAAGAAATGAACCTTGTGCCCATGTGAATATCCACATGCCTGATGATCGCCACACAGTGTGTGCGTGAAACGTTTAGATGCAATGTGAGTATATAAACGTTTCTCCATTTGTATATATATATATATATAAAACCACAATTAACCGTGATTTAAAAGCAAAATAACTGTTGAGTTATTGAATTACCAATGATGAAAGTTGAATGAATTTCCCAATTTCAATTAGCCCTGAAGGTATTCGCTTCCATTTTTCCATTTATTTATTATTCAGTGTAGTTAGAATCCTCTATTTACTTAATATTAATAGAACTCTCATTTTAAGGATGTACTTGCCCTGTCTACACAGCCACACTGCGATAACCTGTGGTGAAAGAGCAAGTGGTCTGACATCACAATAAAGCTTTGAAATAATGGTGTTTACATCAACTAAATGATATGGTCATACAAAAGTAAGTTCATTGTGTGTTTTGTACTTATTGGCGAATGTAACATAATTCAAGGAATGAAATATTCAAGAGTTGAATCTACTGTTATAAATCAACTCTAATTAGACGCTATTCTTGGACTCACCTTTTTTATCTGTGCTGTTGATTGTCAAGGAACCAGAGTAACGTTTTACGCACGAGAAAAATTTATATGATAACATGCTACTTTTAATCTGAAGTATATAGAAAAAGTCATATTTGATGTACTACTTTGCTCTAACAGATGACTCAACATTAATGTTCTGTCACACATGGACGTAAAAGTCAAGTCTTGGATTTTAATTTCGGCAATAGGTGGAAACTAACTGACAATAACGTGTCACAGCTTTTAGCGGAAGCGTTGCCCTTGAAAATACAAATGGGAAATCATGGCATAAATAATCTATAGTCTAAGGTGAAACAACAATATCCTGCAACATTTCTCACCTGACATGAACTGTAAGTTGACATTTATTCAGTAATTAGGGTGATAATATGATTAAAGTCAAGTATTTGTGAACTTGCAGTAGGCGTGTTTACAGTTTGGCACAGAATGTCACGCATTCAGACAAGATGCGAACATTATTACATCAAATGTCCCTACAATATCTGTATCATAAGTCCATGGCCCATTTATAGAGATTAACTCTTCCTTTCCCTTGGGTAATGTTGAGATGTTAAGTTAGTCTTTAACTAGGAAATATTTGACATAGATACCTTCTTTTACTTGAATATCTTTGGTTCTTACATTTTGCTAAATAAAATGATGGTTTTTATTACACTAAATCAATTGATAAAATTAATGAATGAATATGTCCTTAAAATAAAACTTTCTTAAAACAAATTGAATGATCGAGTGAATATAGTCTAGCAACTTGAAATCAAAGGGATTTTTCGAACCAAACATAAACTAGTTTTAAAAAATTCAAAGATTGAATCACAATTTCTGACAAATGCCAGTTCAAAAGAATAATAGATAAGTTAGATTCCCTACAAATTAAATATGCAGTTGCAAGGCTAAGATAAAAACGATTTACCCAATTCGAGAAAATAAGCTTTTAAGAAGATTTGCGTTGAAACAGATTTATTTTGAAGATTAAGAATTAGTTACAGATTGACACAGACGTCGATTGATGAGTATGACATAAGAACCATCTCGAACTAGTTATAGAACCAATGTGTACCGCTTCATCCTCCTTCATCCAATACATCAATTTTTAGACGTAAAACATATGTCTAACGGTAATATTTTTATGACTTTTAATTGGATAACTAGCACACAATTATTCAAAAATACAAACAAAGAGAAGTCAAATCATTCATCGGGATTCCGAGTGAAGAAAGCTATGTTACAGCATAACACAACAATGCTTGTCAGTTAAATGGTAAAGTAGTTGTTGCTTGATATTATATCAATACATATGATTTATTGTAAACACAAAAAAAGGAAATTGAAAATAAAGATTTTATTTCATATAATGTAATGCCAAAAAAAAAGATGACACATAGTAGACGATAGAAGCCAATCAACGAATTTGTATAATGTCGAGGACAATTCCGAAAATTCTACATAACAGTGCATGGAATAAGCTGGGATCAGTTAACATATGTAAAATTGGCAAGTGGTATGTTGTGATAAAAGACTAATCATGTTAATAACAATTTATAATTTGTTTCGCAGCATATGTTTCTGGGCTACTTCTTGCTCATTCGTAATTGATATAATGGTAGAATTGTATTTTGTGGCTTTTGAACAATTTCCTATGACTTTTAAAATGTGTTCTATTCTTGCCATTTCTTAATAAATGATATGAGAGCTGATAACACTTTTCATTTAAATCCGCTTTGAAATAACACTTTATTTACGAAAACCAAGTGATTACATTCAGTCTTGTTTTAACAATAACGATAAATGACAGTTATAGACGGCTAGACAGCCAATGAATACATGAGACGATACAGAAGTTATCGTCCTGAAGGCTAGGTAGATGACAACATTAATAGACGACGAGACAACCAATGAAAACATGAGACGATAAAGATTTAAGATTTCTATTTTAGTATCGTATTATCCACATGTATTAGGGAAATAGACCCTCATATATGTATTTAGGATGGGTTTCTATTTCAGTATTCATTATCGACCTGATAGATATATGCTGGTATAACAGAAACATGCATTAGTTGGAGACACTCGGGGGAGACTAGACAGAGGTTCATTGAATTACTAAGTCTTGAAATCAGATGGTTATATTTCTCTATGGTTATTGAACACTGCTTGACATCATGTATGTAATTCGACCCGAATCAGTGATATTATGAAATTATTTTCCCTTCAGGGCTTATGTATTGCACAGCTAGAATTTGATTAGTAAAATCAGTAAACCAGCAAATATACTTTCTGTTTAACCTCTGAAACAGTTTTACAATTTTAAGCTATCACTTTCAAGTCAACATCTGACATGTTTTAACATACAAAAACAAAATGACTCGTAAACTGCAAGTTGAGATGTTTTTAAAGACTGTTCCCTTCATCCTTTAGAAAGATTATACAGAAAACAGTATTTATTAATTGGGTTTGATTGATTAACTTTTCATAAAATATGGATTCTTTTCGGTTCAAGAGTATAAAGCGATAATGTCAATTGAAAGTCCAAAATGATTAAGATATACACGTCACATTATGACATATCTCAAGGAAAGTAAGCATTTAGTTTCCTCTACGAAATCTACATCAGATCTATATTGGCAAGGCTTAGCAATTATAAGCCTTTCTAATATCCTATCTGGTCACACAACATCGTTATGTAATGTAATTATAGCAAAGAGCTATTAGCAACTTCTTTCAAGAAGAAGTGATATGTCATATCTTCATTTTCAATTTTCAATATTCCCTGATTGAAGTATCTAATATGTATGAGTCAAGATGAAAGCTTGTGAGACCTTTGCCTACTTTTGATCCCAATACTACCAGAGAGAATCTCCAGTGCCTTAATGACTACTAGAAGAGATTGAAAATTTTCAAAGTGGGATAATGATTTCTGTGCTCATGGAACTTAAAGGGCACGTTTTTTTCACACAAATAATTCGATTAAATGAATTTGAAAAAAAAAATCATAAATAGTAAAACACCCTCCTCTCTTCAAAAATCAAGTTTAAAATGAGTGTACATGGTTCCATAAAGCCACGTGAATCGCTTTTGTCATTCGAAATAATAAAATGTGTTCACAGTGAAATTGCCGCCATGCAATTTTTGCTGTATACGTAATACCGTTATTTCCACTAAGGATAATGTGTTTGTATATTAAGATGTGTTACCCTCTAAAGTAAATATTAAAGACATAAACTATCATTCTAAATGGGAAATTTAAAATAATATAATTTTCAAAAAACGTGCTACAGCCCCTTTAAGTCTTAATATTTCAATTAGGCGGATCCTATAGGTTGACACTTCAATACCAATGTCAACATTGATGATTTAGTATTATTCTTTGTTAAAAGGAGATTGAAACAACTCTTTTCTTGCTTAATAATAAAACGTTTTCTGGAGACAATATAGTCTTAGAAATAGAAAATGAAACAATAAAATCTTAGAGTTTAAATATAGTATTACACAAAACATGATTTTAAAGCTACACAAATTCGAGCTTGCATTTGCAAAAATGACATGCATATTGGTAAATGGCAAACTGATTTAGATGTAATCTCTGACATTGAAACACATATATACATGCAGGTTGAAGATAGATAACACACTCACGACATTGTTTGCATCAGGCACTGAACATCCGAGCTTAGTTAATAACGTTTTATATGGAAAGCAAATAGTGTAAGCCATCAAAGACCATGAGTGTTGAATTCTTTGCATCGGGCAACGAACATCCGAGCTTAAATAACGTTTTATATGGAAAGCAAATACCAAAAATCATCAATGATCATGAATATGTTCACTCAATATAATCAAATGGACGTTGTCGTCAGTGTATAACATCTTTGATTCCAGTCTCGAAGTAGCCATTGCAGTTAATTAAATTGTGAAGTAATTATACGCCTACCACAAAATCCCAATTGCAACCAAGGGTCACACTGAGGTCGCGCTAACAACATTGCTCTCCTTTTAATGATATTACCTTATCTTGATGCACAGAGCGGTAGGGTCAGTTCCAATTTGTAGGACACTAACATAACAAGCCAGGACAAATCTGAGATAAGGTTTAGTTTCATGCATTTGTTATTTACCAAAATATTCCACCATATCAGATGTCATAATGAATTAGTCAAGTCAATTTATATGCATGCTAACACATTTTCAGTTGATGGAATAGATCTTAATTTATGTAATACAAATACTTTTCAGTTGATAGGATAGATCTCATTTTATGTTATACTAATTAATTTTCAGTTGATAGAATAGATCTAAATTTATGCATGTTTATATTTATATGATATACAATCGGTATTTTACACATAAATCGTTATACAAAGCACATACACATAAGAAATGATACTCATCCTCTCAGCCTAAGCTACAAAATGATATAAACGATGTGATTTATCTCTTTCTATCTTAGTAAAACACATTTGAAGTTAACATTATCACTTAATAACTAAATAATGCTAATTTGTGGACCTCTATACGACGTAAAAACTATATACCGTTGTGTAGGTAAAACATGTATCTCTTATATTGTTTACTTTGTAAAGGTATTCAAAGTTTGTATCAAACATTATCAGACAATATTCTACGCTCTATATTCTCCAAACGTTTGCAACACATGAAACGAAATTTTGAAAAAAATTAGATGTTAACATAAAGTCGAATTCAAAATCTAAAGTAGTACAAGCAAAAGACTTGTTACTTATCACAGGCGTCAGACCGTATAAATACACCTACGTATATACGAGTATATCTACCTACCTACTGGCGTATAAAGAAGGTATGACACTGTCCGCCATCTTGAATCCTGGCATAAGACCGGAAATGGCGACCCTGATTTGCTTGCTCAAAAACGCTATGTAGACATAAAATATGGACGTATTTCCACACACATAACAGCAGTGTCTAATGCCCCGATTACACCAAACACGTTCTCACCACATTCTTGAAAGTGTCAATGTCATCATTTTAAATACTGGTTTCTAATGAAATCAGAGAAAGATGACTGGGGAGAGCTGGAGAAAGTACGACGAAGGACTTACTGGGTTATGACCTGACTGAAGCCAGAAAGGGGAATAGCAGTTTGATGGTTTCATGAGCTGATGGAGGAACAACTACGGATCACACCACCCGTTGTCTTTCTCAGTCCGTGGAGGCATATAATAAAAAGAACTGGACTCAGAATGCAACCTTGGCATAGTCCAATTGTTGTCGAAATTAGCTCTGTGTGAACTTTATTTATTCAAAAGCAGATACTTTGTCATATAATAAATGAAGAAGAGGTTGTCATATAATGTATATTTGAAGGATTCGTAACGTTTTACAGAAAAAAAGCAAATAAAAGCTGTTTTCTATCAATGAAAATCAAAGGCTATTCCGAAGTCATTAAAGCTGCATAAAACCTGGTTAGGTTTTGTAAAATATTTAAATACAGGTCTAAAGCCTACTTTACATTCACAATATATTTCATTCAAATCCAACCAGACACGTATTTAGCTTCAATTACAGCGGTAAGTAATGTCGTTATTACATTAAGTAAAGTGATGCCAGGGTCGTTATTTGTTTATATCACGGGTATTGCGTTCTAACATTCCAACTATCTGGAAATATGTCACTAGTTAGAACAGTATTAAAGGGGCAGCAGCACGTTTTCTGCTCAAATAAATCGATGAAATGTATTTGAAAAATAATGTCACCAAAAGTAAAACACCCTTATGTCTTCAGAAAATCAAGTTAAAAATGAGTGTACATGGTTCGGTAAAGCCATGGGAATCGTTTTTGTAATTCGACATATTAAAATGTGTTCATATTAAAATGGCCGCCGTGAAATTTTTGCTTTACTCGCAACATCGTTATATAATTATTACAACCAAGGATACTTGGTTTGTTTAATAAGATGTGTTACCCTCTAAAGTTAATATAAATGACATAAACTATCATTATAAATGGGAAATTTTAAAACATAAATTTTGCAAAAAAACGTGTTACAGCCCCTTTAAGGTGAGGAACTATAAAGGAAGCATTTTTTTTAAATTCGGGTGGTGCGTCATCAGTACTGTTGATTTATTTGGCTTTCAAACTTTGAGTGCGTTCGATATTTCTGTCCTGGTGATTGGTTCAGAAAGGAAGTCAGTACTCTCACAGTTCGAACAGACTTCATGAAGTGACAATTTCTTCTTTCCATCACTGGTTGCTACACTGAATCCGATCAGCAATAATATTGTTAAACATTGTATTTTTCTCCTGCACAACAGACGAGATTGTATTTTTGCTTCATTGTATCTATTTAGATTGTCATTAGATAAACATTTATTCATGTTAAGCCAATAGAACGTGTGTCTTTCACATTCTTCATCGAATCGTTTTGGCTGTTGATTAGCTTAAAGGAGTTTAAAATCCCGACAGTTGAAGTGATTTTCTATGAAGTACAAAAAATAATAAGTTTTGGTCGCACCTTAGAATCAGAATATACTAAATCAAGAAACTCAACTATTGTTCAAATTGCAGACTACTTCCTCATCGTGCAAGTCTTGTCTATCATTGTTTCATCTGAAAATACTAATTTTGTTCACATTTGTACATTTCCTTACCATTAGCTTCTGCGTTGGAGTTACCTCTATCATCGATACACACCTCAACGATACATGATATGTCGTCAGCATCTGACCGCGAGTGGACAGACAAAGCCGTGATCAAATAAAAACATCTAGATGACGCCAATATGTAATCATCTTGAGTCGGACCATTGTGTGTGATGCATGCGATGAACCCAGTGTCGCCTGCTTTTTTTTTTAACTATATGTATATTCCAAACCTTGCATACTTCTAATAGGGCAAGACCAAACTTATTGACTACAATGTCATGCGTTGCTCTAGTCTTGCTGAAATTGTTGGAGAGATTAAATCTGACCATGGTAAGAAGTTCAAACCACTATCATCTAAGGTAGATAAGGGAAAAGCGGACTGCTTACAATTCAAAACATTTGCCAGCCGTTACTGTTTGATGTTTATGAAGTGTTTCTTTAGTCTACAAGCTATCTTTTGATCAATTTAATAACGGCTCTATTTAAGGGATTTTACGGACGCAATAGTGCAGTCGATAAACCTTTAAACCTTAACTGTAAAATAAGACCTTTTTCCGAGCATATGCCATATGTAGTTAATCATCTATAGTGAATCTTACAAATTTGTTATCCTGAATATTGTACAATGTATTTTTCCTGGCGGATTGTGCCGAAATTGTTGAAATTATTCATTACATGTAAACTACATTTTTAAATTACATATATGCAGTAGTATTCTGATTAGTAAACAAATACACACGTTTATAAACAAGGACAGTTCTAGTAATATTGTCTAATATACTTTTTTCCTTTTTCATTATGTCATTATTTCAATATATGTAATACAAAACTTGCGTATTCTGTTATTATCATTTTTTGGGTTGTTTTGCTTTCCTGTTTCTGTTAATAAGGTGTGTGGATATAATCTAAATTAAGTTATGTAACCGAATGCGAGCTCAGTACTCTACTTAACGCCCAGAAAATGTTTTCAAGAGGTAATCCCAAACCCTGTTCCAAGGAATAAATCTGCAAATAGTGCATTTACCGGAATAACTGGTTCTAAAGATTCCTCTCCAAATGGTCTAATGACATCTGTTTGCGCACGTATATTGCCTGTACCATGGACATAATGACACTAATATTGTCGATAATTTGGATCTTAATGGTAAGCTATTTGCAAGTCGACCAAGAATTGAAAGGAATGTTGACGTTCAAGTGTCATTATTATGCATGCTCGGTTCATTTGACACATAACTTAGCAGCTAATTAACTGAATAGGTTGTCGGCGTATAAACGAGCTAATTTTCCTGCTGAGTTCATCTGACATATAGTTTAAAATAAATACTGATGTTTTAGGTAACTTTTAAACTGTAGATATGTGAATTATTGAATTACATACACATGAAGTATATTCCATTAAAATAACAACTGTGGATGTGTTTATAAACACCCCCCCCCCCCCCCCCCCCTTTAATTTTGATTTGCGGGAGCGGGTATGGGGGGAAACGTTTTGGACCCCCCCCCCCCCCCCCCTTTTCCACTGTTGAAATCAAAGTAGTGAGATTATGCAACTTCCTACGTTTTTGCTACTGCTGTTTTGAGAAATTAAGATTAAGTAAACTCAACCATTTTAGATTAAATTTACTTGATGCTTGTCAGTTTGTTGTGTCTAGATCCTCGACTGGCAAATATCTAAAAACATGTAAATGTCTCTAAGGTGACAAAATAAAAGATAAAGAGTAACAGAGTTCAGAGTTTATAAGAAATCTAATTTCAACATGATCAGTGTAGTTACTGAAACTCGCCGTTTTCTTGAAAACCATGTCAATTCAAGCCGAACAGTGTCATGCAGCTAATGCTTTCCACGTAGAAATATTCATAATTTTGATTATACAATAGTGTAAAGGACCGCAATGTCCATCCTAACAAATTATATTAGATCATAAAATCTGCCTGTTATCAAAATGAGTTACTTTTGTCCATTTCACTTGATGTAATTGTCTAGCTGTATATATGTATGTGTATATAATGTATTGTCTAACATGCGTTGATTGTGTTTATACATGACCAGAAATGAATAAAGTTATTAAAAAAAAGATTTATGCAAAGCAAAGAGCGAATTAGGGGAAACACGCTGACATTACCTTTAAATTGTAATTACCTCCCTCTGATAGGCAGCAGAGTTACAGGACCTCAAGAAGATGGTACCTTGATGTTTACATGTTACATGTATGTATTTTATTATGTATTGAAAGAGTGTATACACTACCTTGGGTTCAATTGCCTTTGTCAGTCCTCTTAAAAAATGAGAACCTGAGACAGAATTGTAAGTAAAACATATATTCCCATAAATAAAAAATAAAGAAAATAACGAAAGAATAACAAAAGTCAACAAAATACCGAGAAACCGAGCCTAATTCCTAACACCTATGTTCCTCCTTTCTCCTAACACTAATTTCTTCCCGACCCACTACCTACGTAATAAATAACTATCTCCCATGTGCCATGTTAACCTCGTTGAAATTATGTTTATGTCCACAATTTCCACTTTTCCTACATATTTTCTAACTCTATTTCCCCCCTATCGTCTACATTAAAATTCCTAATCTAAATCACCACTGCACCTAACTCTAACACACCAGAGGGAATGGCAGTGACGGGACTTACTGGGTGGGTGATTAAGTATAAACGATCCATATTTCATTACTAATCTATACCATCCATCAACCCATATATAACCCATAATATAATATATAATCACAAGTCACGAAGCTGATAAAACACGTTGAAATATAATTAGCAGGACTAATCAATTGCCGGATGTGACGTAACGCATGGCAGATACGCTTCAGTGACCACTGCAATATTTTTTAATTCGTCCGACGGCTATAATTTAAAAAGCTGTATATAAGTAATTTATCGGGTGATGTAAAAAAATATAGAGTCGATTCTCTTGTCAAGTTTGAATCCCTTTTTATGAATTCCGAAAGTGGCCATGGGACATACAGTCGATCTTCATTACATAGTTTGAGTAATGTCTCAACGATATGAACTATAATATATAATATAATATAATATAATATAATATAATATAATATAATATAATATAATATAATATAATATAATATAATATAATATAATATAATACAATATCCCCGATCAATGACCAGCATCTCTGATGTATTATACAATAGCACATTCGTATCGGTTCATATCCTTCACTTGTATTCGTTTGGTATGTCTTTGCACAGTGATACGTGTAGTGAGAGTGCTGAGCTTACTCGGTTTGGGATCTGGAAGTGAGTTTATGAACATTTCCTCGGTTATCTGCTCCCCAGAGATCGGTGAATAACGTTAAATTGGTATGTCCTTTCACAGGAGAAACTAATGTATAGCACCTTAAAGGTACGTCCATTGTGTTCCATAAACTATTATTTCGCTTTAATACGTGGCAACATACGATATGTGCTGATTTCAATTTCACTCAACCCCAATCGTCAAATATATTATATTTACTACTTTCAAATTAAAATCGAGAAACATCATTATATACATGTGCAGAAACCGAAACTACACGCCCCGTGTATACATGTACAGTAGTTATAAGACCTATTACACATTATCAACACAATTTTGTGTCTGTTGTAAATAAGTTTCGAAAATTACGTTTGACTGATTGACGCGCACCACAAGCGGTGCATTGTCCGGTTTTCGATCAGAAATCGATACTTTTATCTTTATATCACCTGCATACTGAGTCGACTATCATCAAAACGGCAATTGTAATGACATTAAATTATCGTTTTTTATCTTTGGGGTGGGTTTTATACATGAAAAGCCGTCCGTTGGCCTGGTCATGGATTATAAATATGAAGAATATAAACAATATGTTTATTTCAAAATTATTGGAAGCAGAATGTTACCTATAACTCATCATTTGGCATTTGGCAAGTTCGCAGTACCCTAATGTGTTTTGTAATAAAGTATAGTTTTGCCCTGAACTATTATTTCGTCAAAGCACTCAGACTAACGTCATCGTGCTTTAACTATAATAGTTCAGGGCAAAACTATACTTTATTACAAAACACATTTGACTTGATTTCTTAATTACTTTGTAGATATGGGCGTGATATTGTTGTACACTTCTTGGAATGATAAATCTTATATCTTATATCTTATATCCTATATGGTATACATCATACCCGATATATATTCCCCCAATCTGACTGCATATATGGGTGTACATCATATCAGGTATATACTTGCCCGTTTTAACTATCTATGGATGTATAACTGCATAGAAAAGGGATTTTATACCAGGGCCTATTTTATTCCGTAGGCATACAGAAGTGATGTAGCAGGGTGTATACATGTCACGGACTGTTTGAGCTAAACAATATTGACATTGACTACACTGCAAGCATAAACCGATCTATTATTAGATGATTGAATGATGGTTAGATTAGAACTGGAATAGGGAATGCCATTGTACAGCTGAATAATGTGATGTGTCCCAGTCAGTGTGGGCAGCACAATGTTACGTTACACTACAAGGACTGAAACGCGTTTACATAGCTCTTGTCCATATACATGTATGCGCACCATTATGCCATACTGACAGGGCAAAATACAACAGCGTAAGAGGTGTGACAAGCATATGAGTTTATTGTCACTTTGCATATTTTTAAAGAAGAGACCACAGTCGCTGTTGATCTTGTTTTCTTCACGTTCCTCGTTGTATGAACACTTAGCTGATATGCTGATAGGGAAAAGATACAACATTGTGCAAAGCGTGAGTTTGTTGTGACTTTGTCCACATGTTTGTAGGATGATGGACGTGAAGAGATCACAGTCTGCTCATCCTAGTTTTCTTCACGTTCCTCGTTGTATGAACACTTAGCTGATATGCTGATAGGGAAAAGGTACAACATTGTGCAAAGCGTGAGTTTGTTGTGACTTTGTCCATATGTTTGTAGGATGATGGACGTGAAGAGATCACAGTCTGCTCATCCTAGTTTTCTTCACGTTCCTCGTTGTATGAACACTTAGCTGATATGCTGATAGGGAAAAGGTACAACATTGTGCAAAGCGTGAGTTTGTTGTGACTTTGTCCATATGTTTGTAGGATGATGGACGTGAAGAGATCACAGTCTGCTCATCCTAGTTTTCTTCACGTTCCTCGTTGTATGAACACTTAGCTGATATGCTGATAGGGAAAAGGTACAACATTGTGCAAAGCGTGAGTTTGTTGTGACTTTGTCCATATGTTTGTAGGATGATGGACGTGAAGAGATCACAGTCTGCTCATCCTAGTTTTCTTCACGTTCCTCGTTGTATGAACACTTAGCTGATATGCTGATAGGGAAAAGGTACAACATTGTGCAAAGCGTGAGTTTGTTGTGACTTTGTCCATATGTTTGTAGGATGATGGACGTGAAGAGATCACAGTCTGCTCATCCTAGTTTTCTTCACGTTCCTCGTTGTATGAACACTTAGCTGATATGCTGATAGGGAAAAGGTACAACATTGTGCAAAGCGTGAGTTTGTTGTGACTTTGTCCATATGTTTGTAGGATGATGGACGTGAAGAGATCACAGTCTGCTCATCCTAGTTTTCTTCACGTTCCTCGTTGTATGAACACTTAGCTGATATGCTGATAGGGAAAAGGTACAACATTGTGCAAAGCGTGAGTTTGTTGTGACTTTGTCCATATGTTTGTAGGATGATGGACGTGAAGAGATCACAGTCTGCTCATCCTAGTTTTCTTCACGTTCCTCGTTGTATGAACACTTAGCTGATATGCTGATAGGGAAAAGGTACAACATTGTGCAAAGCGTGAGTTTGTTGTGACTTTGTCCATATGTTTGTAGGATGATGGACGTGAAGAGATCACAGTCTGCTCATCCTAGTTTTCTTCACGTTCCTCGTTGTATGAACACTTAGCTGATATGCTGATAGGGAAAAGGTACAACATTGTGCAAAGCGTGAGTTTGTTGTGACTTTGTCCATATGTTTGTAGGATGATGGACGTGAAGAGATCACAGTCTGCTCATCCTAGTTTTCTTCACGTTCCTCGTTGTATGAACACTTAGCTGATATGCTGATAGGGAAAAGGTACAACATTGTGCAAAGCGTGAGTTTGTTGTGACTTTGTCCATATGTTTGTAGGATGATGGACGTGAAGAGATCACAGTCTGCTCATCCTAGTTTTCTTCACGTTCCTCGTTGTATGAACACTTAGCTGATATGCTGATAGGGAAAAGGTACAACATTGTGCAAAGCGTGAGTTTGTTGTGACTTTATCCATATGTTTGTAGGATGATGGACGTGAAGAGATCACAGTCTGCTCATCCTAGTTTTCTTCACGTTCCTCGTTGTATGAACACTTAGTTGATATGCTGATAGGAAAAAGGTACAACATTGTGCAAAGCGTGAGTTTGTTGTGACTTTGTCCATATGTTTGTAGGATGATGGACGTGAAGAGATCACAGTCTGCTCATCCTAGTTTTCTTCACGTTCCTCGTTGTATTCACACTTAGCTGATATGCTGTTAGGAGAAATGTACAACATTGTGCAAAGCGTGAGTTTGTTGTGACTTTGTTCATATGTTTGTAGGATAATGGACGTGAAGAGATCACAGTCGCTGCTCATCCTTGTTTTCTTCACGTTCCTCGTTGTATTCACACTTAGCTGATATGCTGTTAGGAAAAAGGTACAACATTGTGCAAAGCGTGAGTTTGTTGTGACTTTGTCCATATGTTTGTAGGATAATGGACGTGAAGAGATCACAGTCTGCTCATCCTAGTTTTCTTCACGTTCCTCGGTATATGCACACAAAGCTGATATGCTGTTAGGAAAAAGGTACAACATTGTGCAAAGCGTGAGTTTGTTGTGACTTTGTTCATATATTTGTAGGATAATGGACGTGAAGAGATCACAGTCTGCTCATCCTAGTTTTCTTCACGTTCCTCGGTATATGCACACAAAGCTGATATGCTGTTAGGAAAAAGGTACAACATTGTGCAAAGCGTGAGTTTGTTGTGACTTTGTTCATATGTTTGTAGGATAATGGACGTGAAGAGATCACAGTCGCTTCTGATTCTAGTGGCGTCATTCTTCACGCTGCTGATAGGCCCCAGTATGAACTATGCTACTGGGGTGTTCCACGTGGCCTTGTTGGACGAGTACCAGGGAGATGTCACGACGACCGTCTGGGTGGGATCACTCTTCAGTTGTATGTTCGCCTTAATGGGTAAGGTTTTCAGTCGCATAAACCAGTGTAGAGAACTCCACAAAATCAAAGCCAGACAGCCGGACTGGTTATTGAAATTATACCCCACTTCCGGTCTCGTTGCTATGCTTTTGTTACAAGTGTAGGTGTATTAGCCGATACACCTATACTTTTTCTGATATACCTACACTGTTCTAATATACCTACACTTTTTAACAACTGAGAAATCAATGGAGTCAATTTTCTAAATTTCCATATCTAAGTGATGATACTTTATAAAATGTCAGATTATATATGAATATATAAGACACTTACAAATGTTTCACTTGAAACCTGGGATCGAACCTATGTCCTGTTGCTTAATTTCTGGCCGAACGAAGTAACCATTATACCACGAGGACAGTTGCAACTTTGTAGATTTGTTCATCACCAATGAATAACGTTATTATAATGCGTGATACATAAATATCTGTATTTCTTTTTTATTAGAATGTATAAAGAATGAATACTGGGTGCAAAATGGCGTAACATACTAAAAGTTACTTCTGTTTTCTCTAAACTTTGGCCATGTTGACATTGGCCATGCAGTTTAGCTGTACATTTCAGCGAGGTCCACGTGCGTCTGCGTCATTGGGTCATATCAATTAGATTTCGAGCCCCAAACATGGGTAGCCATACAACCAGGACGGGCTGAGCGTACCCGGTTGTCACAGATGAGGCCGTATTTGGGTTGTGCGTTTCACAAGCTTGTTTACAACTGTTTAGAAATATTATGAAATAGTATCCGTTTGCATTCGACCGTAAGTGGAGTATAAGACAGATATAACCATACTTGTCCTTGTGTAACAAATGAAACCCTACACTTTTCCCTTACTCGGCCTTATCTCTCACTAATTCACCAGTCCGGATGAAAACCTACCTGTCCGGTTTTCAACATTCAAAAGCGAAGAAATTGATAATTGACTGTAAAGTACCAACCATGCACACGTATAATCGGGTTTGGCATGTTCCTCGTGGTTCACTAATCAACAGCTAGAGCTGTACGTATACGCTTGTCAATTTTCATTTCTGGATATGAAGCGGAACATTTTGTATTTTCCCATATGCCCCGACCCTATAGAAGTGCTATCTCAGACTAAATAATTCAGACTAGGAGTAGAAACAGGGCGAAATGAACAGTTACCCGTGGAAAAAAGGATATGCCCTATGTGTGAACATGTGAGAGATATACCCATACTTTTCCGAGTGTATCGAATGATACCCTACACTTTTCCCGGTGGGGCCCTTACGAGGCGTAGCCGAGTAAGGCTCCGCCGGGAAAAGTGTTGGGTATCGTTCGAAACACAAGGAAAAGTATGGGTATATCTGTCTTATACCCCACTTACGGTCGAGTGTAAACGGATACCATTTCATAATATTTCTAAAATAAATACAGCTGTAAAAAGTTTGTGTATGAAACGCACAACCTAAATACGGCCTCATCTGTGACAACTCCCGGGTACACTCAGCTCGTGCTTCGTTGTATGGTAACCCATGTTTGGGGCTCGAAATCAAATTGATATGGCCCAATGACGGTATTGCCAACGCAGACGCACGTGCATCTCGCTGAAATGTACAGCTAACGCCATAAACTGAATGGCTAATGTCAACATGGCCAAAGTTTAGTGAAAACAGAACTAACTTCAGTATGTTAAGACATTTTGCATCCAAAATTAAATAACATTGTTATATAAAAAGAAATACCAAAAATTGTGATATTATATCACGCATTATAAGAACCTTATTCATTTGGTCATGAACAAATGTATATAGTTTCAACTGGCTTCGCGGTGTGGTGGTTAGTTCGTTCGGCCAGAAATCAACAGGACACAGGTTCGATCCCAGGTGTCGTATATGTTCATAAATAACATTTTATAAAGTATCATCACTTAGATTTGGAAATTTAGAAAATTGACTCCATTGATTTCTCAGTTGTTAAAAATTTTAGGTTTAATAGAAAAGTTTAGGTATATCAGAACAAGTGTAGGTATATCAGAAAAAGTATAGGTGTATCGGCTAATACACCTACACTTGTAACAAAAGAAACCATAGCAACGAGACCGGAAGTGGGGTATAATGTTGTGTTGAGAATGAATATCATGTTATTTTAAACTGTCCTTAAAGAAGCAGAATATTTATGTCCTCATTTAAGTGTTTTAACAGACGCAGGAAAGTTTGAATTCTCTTTACACGTGTTGATTTAACTCTGTTGTGTGCCAAAGTCTGTTTTAATATTTAAAGAAGAAGAAGATGGTGTTTATATAAGTAATACAATTTTTATATCTGTATATTGCTATATTTACTTTATACCTTTTAATGCCACAATGATTTATTTTTATGCAAGTTTTATCTTATATTAACCCTCAATTGTTGTCTCTCATAATTCCTATGGAATGGTTATTGTATATTTTTGGTTATAAAATGTAAGTATGTTATGTATACGCAGGGTGAGACGTTAATAAAATATATGTCTGTCTGTTTGGCTGTCAGCAACCGTTTCTGAGGCGAGATGGCTCCTCTATAGCTCAAGTCGCCATAGCAACTCACGTGCTGCACGATTTTTCTCTTACAAGTTACCCTTGTCACACATTACTGAATGTGACGATTACTTTATTAACAATACAACTTATTGCCTGTTTAATGTACTTTTTATTGAGATCAGACTAGCAAACTATGACAAACATATTCTTGTTGATGATAAAATTCAAGCAATTATACCTAGTTGGGTAAAACATTTATTCCAATATATGTAGCAAATATATAATTAAATGAAATGGTAAATAAATAACCGCCAAAAATTATGTATTTCAATTTCTTTCATTGCTCCTAAACTTTGTTGGTTTTTTTCGTGTCTTTGTAAACAGTGCGTGAGTTAGACCACAATGCATTGCGCTTGAAATAATAGACTTGATCAATATTCAGACTGAAAAACACCTTTACTAATTAGTGCAGTTTTTCGGCTTATTGTGGGTAGAAAAAATCGCTGCGTTTGGTGTGCAGGAATATGGAGGTTTCGGGTTCGAGACGGGCTATTGGAAAAAACATTTGGAGATTGATGTTTGAATTAACAGTTATTTTCCAATAGAGTTAGACATGACATACACTAACTTTCATCTTAAGCCCTGTTTATACGGCGAACTTTGCACATATGCAATATGGTAGTAATATACACACTTGAGTAAAAGTAAATTTGCTATGCGTTCATATGTGTTTAATTTCTGCCTATGCAAATGGGCTTCCAACTATTTTAATATATGAATAGAGAATTCCTAAAACATGCCAATTAATATTTATTAGATGTAAACTAAATAAATGACATTAATTTATATCTGTCAACATTGTTTTGACTATTTCGCCCTAATTATACAATGAAAATCGGATAGTCAGATGGAATTCGAAGGTAATCGCCTGAATATCCAATATAGAGAATTTGAAAAAAACCATATTAAGAATTTTTAGAGTTCTCTCATATATTTTCTCAAACTATGTGTAAAGTCACTATGTCTGTATACGACTAACTTTTACTTGAAAAGTGAAAATACCATATTTACTCGCGGTAGTAAAAATTTGCACCTGCCCCTGACTAGGTGCAAATTTGCTTAGGGTAGTGAACAATTTGCCTACGGTAGTAAAATATACATATGTGCAAATGCGTCTCATATGAGCAAATTTGCATATGTGTAATGCTTTACTCATATGCAAACGCTCGCCGTATAAACAGGGCTTAAAACTTAACATCTCGGTACTAAATATAGATATTTGAAGAGGGGCATTATTAAGATAATTGCTCGGTGTAGAGGGAAATTACGTTACATTATATGACCATCCCCGGGATAATAAATCCACATAGGAATTATTGAGTATAATGTTATAGACAGTACAGTGGTGTGACGTCACTAGAGGTTTGTAAGAGCAAATAACGTCACGACGGCCTTCTGAGTGGGACGCGCTTCAGTTGTATGTTCGCTTCAATGGGTAAGACGTATATTCGTATACACACACAAGTAAATAATGTGTTAAGCTCAGACACTGAGGGATTCTTGTAAGGTTGTAAGCAAATAAAGTCACGACGACCGTCTCGGTGGGACGCTCTTCATTTGTATGTAACAGTTACTACCATCGGCTGTATCGGGAAATACCAGGACAGTTTGTCCGAGGGGCTTTGTCCGAGGCCCTGGCCGAGGACGGGACTCGAGGAGAAACTGTCCTGATATTTCCCGTTGAATTTATTTTATTTAATCTTGTTAAAACTATTTTTCAAAAAGTGTACGTGTATCAGATATCAGGACTTTTTCACCCAAAATAGTCCTGATTTCGATAATGAACAGGACACTTTTATGAAAGATTGCCACGGATGTTCGCTTCAATTGGTAAGGCGTATGGTCGTATACACGACATAAAGTAAATGATGTTTATGTGTACTCAGGCACAGATTGATTCTTGTAAGGTTGTAAGCAGATAAAGTCACGACGTCCGTTTATGGGTTCGAGTTGTATGTTGTATGTTGTATGTTGTATGTTCACCTTATTGACATACCGGGCATACCACATTACACACTACGAGTAGAACATAAACTTGTGATATTGCATTCTAAAATAAAACTCCATATTTTCAACGGAATGTTATGTTTACATGCATTGTATATCTGCCAGTATTATACCTGCCCTGAGTTCAGTTACATATTGTTAGTGACGGGCATCCTGCTTTGACACAGAGTGTTCGAGTTCGCGAACATACCGGGAAATTTCATATTACTGAACGCAGGGAAAATAATAGTCTAATTTACATAATTGATATAGCAACCTGTTCACATGACAACTTAAATTGTCTACGTATATAATCATACGAGGTAGGTTGCAAGGTATTAACATTAAATGTTTCAATTGTGTTAATTCATGACTGTATATCCATGGAAATGTTAACATTATGTTAATATCGATTTTTCATTAAAACAACTGACGCAGCACTATTACATTGTTTGAGGCCGATGAATATTGTATTAAATACCGTATATATGTGTGTATATATATATATATATATATATATATATATATATATATATATATATATATATATAACAGTGTTATGGATATAAGTGTGATATATAGATAGGGGCGGTATTTAGCAAACAACTGAAGTATGTTTATAAATTTCAAAAATAAACACTTTTTAAATCTATCAAAAATACTTCGACTTGATATTTCAAATTCTAAAACAGACAAATTTATGAGTGAAAAAACACAGAAATTGCAGTTTTGAGTTTTAGCATGTTTCAACTTCAATACAAGGACATCTATCTTGTAGACTTAATTGACTTAAGTCATTTATTGAACGAAAACAAAATGGATGTTATAGATATCAATATGCCATATATATTTCTGCTTTTGACCCGTGTTACCATTGCACAAGCCAATATAGAAATACGAAAAATCCTCAATCCGTTTTAACTCTTTCAGGCTAGAATCATGATTTAGACAATGATATATACTGGTTGTTTAACACTGAATGTTCATTTCATAAAACGTTCTTTGGACTTTAACCACGAGTCCACAAAGTTATGAACGTTTTAGTGTGTTACAGAGATGTGTTTAATTGTCATTTTCAACATTTGTGAAATGCCTTTCAGCTCCAGTCTCCAGTCTGGTCATCAACCTGCTAGACTGCAGAAGGTGTGTCATGTTGAGTGGTGTTCTGTGTATGGTTGGATTCGCTTCCAGCTCCCTCGTCAATGACCTCCGACTCCTCTTCCTCACCTTCTCCATCATAGCAGGTAACTTTAACCATCAATTGCGGAAAAGGCCAAAGAAGGAACCTTTTGCGAAAACTTCAACGGATTTAAAACTTCAAATAAATACAAGGAAGTGTCCTTATTTTGTACAGATGAAGTGTAAGCCTCGGTCCCAACCCACCGTACGTTTTTTTTGTCCGTACGTTTTTTGGGGAGGCCACGTTTCTGAAAAACGTGGGGAGGATGTGGAAAACGCAGGGAGGGAGCAAAATCAACGCACGTCACACGCAAGGTGTAAGTACATTGCCCGCACGAAATGCCTGGCCGTAATCTGCTACGTGCATCGTACGTGCGCACGTGGTAAGTGCGTTGTAAGTGCTTACAACGTACTTGCACCTTGCGCGTGACGTACGATTGCCACGTTAACGTACGGATACCGTTCTTACATGTGCTGCACAAGCACGATGTCCTTACTTAAGCCCCTGTCACAACCCATCGTGCGTGAAATTCGTTCGTACGTTTTTTGGGGAGGCCACGGTCGCTACGTTTTAAATGCAAATAGGCCACTCTTAAATGTTAAAATTAAAATGAATTATGCATTATTTCTTAATACATTTGCAGGTATGGGAACGGCCCTAGCGTCATCAGGAGCTCTTGTTATACTCGGGTACTATTTCCCTGACAACACGGCCGTGGCATCCGGTATCTGTGTGGCTGGATCTGGTCTGGGCATGTTTATATACCCTACCCTGGTCCAGTACCTGATCGATACCTACACTCTGAGGGGGGCGTTCCTCATCACAGGGGGGCTGATGTTCCACCTGACACTGTGTGGAATGATGATGAAGCCCTCCAGATTTGAGAGACAGAGACAAGAGACTCTCCTGAAAGGGATGAATATTTGGAGAAAGGTGTATGTTTCGTTATCGGGGGATCGAGACTCCTGGTTCAACGTTCTCACTAATATCAAATTCATGTTTTTTGTGTGCAGTGTCTTCCTGCTGTCGACAGGATTGTCAACAGTGTATCTATTTCTTCCTGATTATTTCATCAAACAAGGAGCTACCTCCCAGGAAGCGTCAATGGTTATTTCCGTTTCCGGTATTGGAAGTATTTTATCTCGCGTTATCTCGGGTCTTGCGTCGAGTGACGAGAACATCGGGAGTCTTGTTATCTACATCTCAATCATCTCTTTGGCTGGAGTTTTCACTATTTTTCTACCATACTTGAGCCTGTATACGCATTTGAGGATATTCTATGGTTTTGTCTTTGGTCTTTATACCGGTGGGGAATTTGTACTACTCAACACCATAACCTTCGCCATGTTGGATCTGAAGGACTTTGCTACTGGTGTTGGAGTGACAATGATGATGTGCGGTGTGGGGTACTTTGTAGGGCCGCCTATTGCTGGTAAGTTTAAGAAGATAGTTTATCTTATAAAGACCTATTGCTGGTAAGTTTAAAGGGGCAGTAGCAAATTTTTTTGTTAATTTTATTTTTTCAAATTTTCCATTTATGATGATAGTTTAGGACTTTTATATTTACTTTAGAGGGTTAAAACATCTTATAACACAAACCAAGTATCCGTAGTGGTAATAACGACGTTGCATATAAAGCAAAAATAGCATGTCGGCCATTTTATTGTGAACACATTTTATTATTTCGAATGATAAAAACGATTCCCATGGTTTGATGGAACCATGTACATTTATTTTTTAACTTGATTTTCCGTAGAGATCTAGAGAAGGGTATTTTACTATTTGTGACATTATTTTAAATTTCATCGACTTATTTCAGCGAAAAACGTGCTACTGCCCCTTTAAGAAGATAGTTAACAAAGTTTATCTTATAAAGGCCTATTGCTGGTAAATATTGGGAGGGTATCTAACCAATTAGTTCAAACAGTTCTTCCATCGTAACTTCTGTTGACTATGTTACATGAAACGTTAGTTGATAGGATTTTCATCATCATCTTACACTAATGGTTCTTTTATTCCCTTTTATTCAGGACCCAGTCGATTTTGCTGATCTTGACATTATTTTTCCATTTTGAAGTATTAATTTGCGGTGGGGTATCATGTCACCTCAGTGACAACTGCTTGTTGTACTAATACTTGACAACACGGTTATTTTAACAACTTCCCTACGCGAGGCATAACTCTTGCCAGTCTCAATCAATGACTGGTTTAAGCCTTGCCGCATTTCCTTAAGATTTCCAGAAAATATGCATGCCAGGTCGAGCACTCAAATATCTTAGCACGGACATGCGAGGGATTGAATGAACAAGTAATGGAGACTGGCAAGATTTATGCCTTGCGTAGAAAGTTGTTGATTCCATTTAAAGGCGCTGTAGCACATATTTTGCAAATTTTATTTTTTCAAATTTTTCATTTATAATGATAGTTTGTGCCATTTAATTTTAGAGGGTAAAACATCGTATTACACAAACCAATTATCCGCAGTGGTAATACCGATGTTGCGTATAAAGCAAAACTTGCATGGCGGCCATTTCATTGTGAACACATTTTATTATCTCGAATTACATAAACGATTCCCATGGCTTTACGGAACCATGTACACTAATTTTGTTTACTATTAACGAAATTATTTTTCAAATACATTTCATCGACTTGTTTGAGCAAAAAAACGTGCTACTGCCCCTTTAAATAAATAGATCAAAACTTTTTACGTACTTGTTACGTGTTATTTTCCGTGATGTGTCTGCGTGTTGAACATATTGCTGCAGCAGAAAAGACCAGTTTATAAACATACAATTACATTGAGAGAATCATGTGAAAAGTACTCCCGTTTGGTCTTTTCCACAGGTTCCATTCTCACGTCTACTGGGAACTACTATGCTGTTTTCCTCTTTTGTGGTATGTCATGCAGAGAATGTGTAATATTTATAGATATTCTCTTTGAGATTGGGTGTATTAATCATATAATTCTTTGCGGACATTGTCACACTAGAAATAGAGCATTCTCTTCCAACAGAGGTTACTCCCTTCATATTTCTCTGTTTTACGCTTGAAATCGAGGGCAAAAAGGTGGTGTCCTGATTGGTTGCAATTGAATCTATTTGTGCAATCAGCGACGCCGTTGTAAAAGTGGCACCTGCCAATGACACGTCATAATGATAAAATAAACGTAAGACGAACGTGTTCTCGTTTAATGTGTTTTCATCGAAACATGCAATTTGATTTTGCGAAAACTATTGATCATAAACATGCTTATAAATAAAGAAGACCAAATCAGAGACAAATACCAAAATTAGTTTATTTGTGTTATTTACATCAGACATATTCGAAGGACATATGCTAAAGAGCCAGACCTTCAAGAATGAAATCCCTAGATCTTTGAACTCACTCAGTCGACATGGCCACTGAAAGATGAGTATTCATTGGTTAAGAAGCAGGGATACAGTTTGATATTCCGCTTTCCTCCACTAGGGGACTTTGCTTCTGCTCTCGACTTCAAGCGATATATAACAGAGGTTAGGAAAGGAAATATGCAGGGAGTAACCTCTGTGGGAAGAAAATGCTCATAGAGCGGCGTCAACCAATAACTCCCTCACTAACAATATAATTCGGTAATATACTCTCGTGTCAAAAAACGTCCCACATTTTTTTTAAATGCCTCTGCAGTATTATACCAATAGTTTTGTGGGTATTATCTCTATTATTCTGGTCATGGTATCGAGATTATTATCCCTGTATTTTGGGTACTATGTTCATGTTGATTTGGTAAACTGTAAGTGAATGAACCTGAAGATTGTGTTTGTATTTAGACTTTGTTGTTTGATGAAAATAGCAAATTAAGAGAATTGTTGTTTTCAGTCGCTGTATTCCTGTCATCAGCTGCTGTTTGTGCCAGTTTTTCAACCATTCGCTCTGAGAAGGCACTTCAAACTAGAGCCGAGGCTACTCCATCGATAAAGCTAGCTAGTCCAGAAACACATGACGTGTCAGAAAGGTTCATAATAAACGAAAAAAACTAATTAATTGTGGCATTTTTATTCATCATAGACATCAACTACTCAATCAAGGTGAACACTGCGCTCATCGAGTGAAGGCTCTCTGTTGTACCTTGTCGCAGTTCGAAGCCTTTCTTGGCTCGATCTATTGAATCTCCCCTTTCTGCGACTTTGAAGTGACAGAATATTTTTCATAAACTTTTTATTTGACTTTGGTAAGTGCCAAATACATGTGTGCTGATCTTAATGCAAATCATCTTACTCGACTCTCATATTCATCATCAAGCACCAAATATGCGATAATTACTTGTAGCCGAGCAACGGCCTTGCATATAATAATAATAATAATAATAATAATAATATGTCATCGTGTATAGCGCACTTATCAAACTACTCAGCAGTTTCTCAAGGCGCTGACATTATTACCCTGACGGAATTGTATTTCGGAGCAGCCATAAGCGCTTCACGAAACCAACCGTTAATACAGGAACCCAATTATACAGCTGGGTGGACTGAGTGCAATGTGGATAAAGGACACAACACAGAGAGAGACCCAGGTTACAAATTGTAGGTGCCTCCACCGGGAATCGAACCCGGGTCGTTGGCGTGAGAGGCCAGCATGCTAATCACTACACCATCGTGCTGCAGCATATGTATACATGTACATTATATTATATATATAATCTATTAAATAGTTGTGTCTTTTTGTCTGCTTTAGATAAGGTTCCAAAAGAATTTTGATTAACTGTCTTGAGGCAACCGACAATCTCGGTACATTTCGATTAAAACCCCGACTTGACACCTTTGCGTTGTCCCTATGCAAGGTCGGAAAACTTATGCGATTATAATCAAACGTTTGTCTAGATTATCTCGATAATAGATCCAGAATGAACGACGACGGAAACTGCACAACAAATGAAAGCAGTCCAGACTAGTCCTTTAGAACTGACTGTTCAAGGATAAAACTTGTATGGGACCACTACAAGAAAGAAGTCTCAAGTCTGCAATCAGAGACAAAAGAGACAAACCATCAAGACGCAATGTGCCCAAATAAATCAAACTACCTCAGAATTTCCCAATGTTTCTCAAAGACTGAAACAACAAGCAAGAACGCTTTGAAGTTAGTTAGATTTACTTGTAATAGAATGGCCCAATTCAATGTTTAATGGTTATGGATTTGTGGTCATTTGATGCCATATTGGAGTTTTGTGTTCAATAATAGACACACACCAATTGTCATGATCTTAATGTGTTTGTTGCCCCCACAAACCCGGGGATAGACACCAAGATTATCACATTTGAGTTGATGGTTACAGAGTTATGATCATTAAGAGGTTTCGGCGGCCATCTTGTTTTAAATTAAGAAATCATAGCTCTTTTCGTTTTTAGTGAGTAAAGGAAATGTGTTTTTATTTTATTTTGTTTAAATAAATAGAGTAACAATATCTAATATTTTTCAGCAAATAACCTGAACATGAAATTTACACTTTTTTTAAACTGACTCACAAT
Organism: Gibbula magus; assembly: GCA_936450465.1. Lineage (NCBI taxonomy): Eukaryota > Metazoa > Mollusca > Gastropoda > Trochida > Trochidae > Gibbula > Gibbula magus. Next base: position 39,793,607 of record OW388306.1, on the reverse strand, counting down.
AACCTTAATTTATACAACAGCAAATCAAACGCATGGTTATCTGGAATTATTTTTTTTTTTATTTTAGACACTCGCGGTTTGAATTTGATACTACTGCGTGTCTGTAAACTATAGTCTCTATGGTAGAATCAACTTACAGCAATGGAGGCATGATATTAACACAAGTTCGAAGCGTTATTATCATAAATTATTCAAAGATTTGCCATCCTTGAAAATTACCTCTTGCTGCCAGATTAAACGATCCCATTATTTCCCTCATAACTACAAAAACTGGCAGAATCAAACTTTTGTTTACCGTAAAAAAAAAACGCTATACACTATGTTTATTTGTATTGTTCCTGTAACGCCAATGGTGGTTTATCGGAAATAAATATTGAATAGAATTGAATTGAATTGCTTAGATGTTGCCCATCTCCAGTCTACCATTGATCATTTGAACTGTTGTCATAATAAAACAGTGTTGATCCTTAATCCCTCAATGTCTCACCAACAACATCCAAGAGGAGAGAATAAACTTAACTAAATGAACAAACATAGCAACACATTGTTGCTAAATCCTGTACTCTACATTATCAACATCATTAGACATAGGTGGGTCCATTCCATTCAAGTGATAGGGGTGCATACTATGACTGTAGGCAAACTAACACTCACTAAAATGACTGTAGGCAAAGTGCAATGTAGCCAGAAGTAGGCCTAACCCAATTCCAAACAGGCATGCAGGCAGGCAGACAAGGGAGTTCGTGTGTGTTATTGGCTAAACCCCACCCCTCTGCATACTATCCCCGTAAGCAAGATTCTGAACCACTTTTACATAGCATAATACGATAGTCTCTACTGTCACACATGCCTTGTGCCCTTATTTGGGAAAACAGGGACACCAAATCTACTATTCAGTATACACATTGGCCACAGGGTCTTCAAATCTAAAATTCAAAATCCCCATTGACTAAAGAGTCTGCACAAAACATTTGAAACTGACTTTTTAGGTAATTGCCTATGAGGCCACAGGGTCACCAAATCTACCAATTAGAAAAGTTTACGACGGACGCCATGCAATGCCATAAACCCATCGGGCCTTTCAGACCTGATGGTCTAAAAAGGAATTTAAAAAAACGTCAAACAATTTTAATACATTTTAATAATACTGGTATGGACTTCGCTCATGAAAACTAAATAGCAGATATAAATCTGGTAAGAATGGATCTTTGTATGATTGGCAATCAAGTCAGAATTTCAGTTTAATCTTTGAGAAATCGGCTGAGTAGCGTCACTGTACTCAATTTGCCGCCTTCCTTTGCCAGATCTAAAGCTGACTTTCCATTAACATCCACAATGTCTAAATCAACTTTGCAATCAATTAACTGTTGTACGATATTGTTGTCCCCCTTAACAACTGCATGATGTAAAGGGGTCTGATTCTGGCTATCGACAGGATTTACATTTGCACCTTTTGATATGAGTAACCTGACTGTTTTTGCATTACCACCAGAAGTTGCAACGTGCAGCGCAGTTTTCATGTCTACATCTCTTGCATCAGTATCAACTTTGTGTCGCAGCATAATTTTGATAGCATCTGTTTGTGGACTCTTCGCTGCAAGATGAATGGCCAGGTTGCCGTTGATATCCATGATATCGCAGAGAGCGTCAGAGTGCAGCAGTTCCTGGACTATATCAAACCGGGATGCGGAGACTGCGAGGTGTAGTGCTGTGTTCCTGAAACTGTCCTTTGCATTTGTATCTGCACTGCATCTGAGTAATACCTGCACAGATTCACATAGGCCCTTCAAAGCAGCACAATGCAAAGGGGTTGCTTGATGATCATCTTCTGCATTGACATCTGCTCCATGGTCAAGCAGCATGGTCACGATTTCATCAGAAGAGGGTCTATCACATTCTGCTGCCAGATGCAACGGAGTCCTCATACCCTTATCTCTTGCAGTGATATCAGCACCTTTATCAAGAAACACAGCCGCTGCTTCGGGCCTACCGTTCACACAGCATGTATGCAGAGGAGTTTTTCCTGCAGTGTCTGGTATGTTGATGTTCATACCGCTAGCAATCAGCACTTCAATCGACTTTGTTTTACCTTCTACAGCTGCAGCGTGGAGAGCAGTTTCACCATCCCTATCTTGAGCATACATGTCTGCTGTTTTTAGTAACAGAGCAACATTGTGATGTCGACCAACTGTAGAAGCAAGATGCAATGGGGTGAGACCATTTTCGTCAGCAGCCTCAACGTTGGCCTTACAATCAAGCAGCACTTGAACTGTTATAATATCACTGTTTTCAGCAGCTAGGTGTAAAGCAGTTTGTTTCAAATTGTCTGTAACATCAACATCGGCTCCTCTATCAACCAACAGCTGTATAACATCGACATGTCCTTTCAGAGTTGCTAGATGAAGAGGAGTTCTCATTGTCTCATCTTGGGCATTCACATCAGACAAGTGATCAAGCAAGGCTTGTGTAGTATCAACCCTTCCCCAGGCACCAACAGAAAGATGCAAAGGTGTTTGACTCTCAAGGTTCCTTGCATGAACATCAGCACTATGTGCCAATAAGAGTTGAACAACATCAACACCACCTATCCACGTTGATGATGCAAGATGTAGGGGTGTTTGGCCTGATACATTTGTTGCATTTACATCAGCTTTGTGTTGCAAGAGAGTCCGTGTTGTCTCCAGTCGTCCCTCTGCAGAAGCATAATGAAGAGGGGTCTGATTTAAGTCATTTTTGGGATCAACATCTGCTTTATTATCCAACAGAGCCTTGACAGCCGAATCGCCTTCATTTACGGAAGCGAGATGCAAAGGTGTGTGGTTTGACTTATCAACAGCATTTATATCAGCCTTCTTTCGAAGTAAATACTTAATAGATTGTGTTGCTTCAGCCATAGCTGCCCTGTGTAGAGGTGTTTGGCCATTTCGATTCGTCTCATCAATGTCCAGTTTCAAATCTGCTGGAGAGTATTTCAATCTATGGAGCAGATTCCCTTCTGCAGCCTTGTGAATAAATGTGTGTCCATCGTCATCTAACACACTCAGTTGAGCGCCATGTTCAATGAGGATATTGACAATGTTCAAGTACCCATTCTCAGCTGCTATGAGTAATGGTGTGTTACCATTAGCATCCACAGCATTGACATCAGAGTCTTTCTCCAGGAGAAACTTGATTATTTCCAACTTCCTGTCTTCAATGTCATGACCCGGTCTCTTCTTTGCAGCACTATGTAGCAATGTTCCCAGGTTTTCCTGCACAACATTAACATTGTTGGTTACGATGTCCTTCACTACATCAAAACATCCACCTTGACATGCATAGTAAAGAACATCTTCGTATTTCCCTTCATCTGATATTGGACAGCTGTCAAGCAGAAATTTTGCAATGTCTTCGTGTCCATTTTCACAAGCCATCAATAAAGGAGTTTGCCCAAATTGATCAACAGAAGCAGCTGTTGCACCCAGTTCAATGCATTTCTTTACCATGGAAAAATGTCCATTTTTACAAGCAATATGTAATGGAGTTTTTCTATCAAAACGTTTTCCGTCTAACTGAGCCCCAAGTCCATGTAAATGGACTAAAATATTCACATGTCCAGTCTCACAACAGGAATGCAAAGGTGGTATGGAGTTTTGCTCCCCACTGACGGAAAACCCTGCCCCTACCAGCATATCAACAACATCTTTATGTCCATGCCTTGCAGCTATATTCAAGAGTCTGTCATCAAACATTTCATGCTTCTCAAAGTCTTCCTGCTTGATGACAATTCCTCTTCTTGTTATCGACATTCTTATGAGTTTCTCCATTCTTGCCGGACTTAACCTCCCCAGAAGTGTCTTCAGTTGTTTAGTATTCCCTGTCATACAGCAGACTATAATGGCATTGTGCTCTTCATAGGGTCTGAACATTGTGTTTTCAACGATCTTGCCAAACATCACATCAGATTTATTCATTGCACACCAGTACAACATATTCTGGTTGTATTGACGATCATAGTTGTGCATGAGCTGAGTGTAATCTTTTTGTTCCTTCAATGACTCAAACAGTTCATCCACAAATCTGTCCTGCGAGCATGCCTGATGAAGACAAACCATTGAGAAATTCCTTTCTTTGATCTCCTTTACAAAGCGTTTTACTAAGTCTTCATGGTACTCATCTGCCAGTAAAACATAGAACCATTGAGCATCTCCTTGTGTTCCTTTTCCGGAGGTGGTGTGGATCCTCACTCTTTCATTAATTACCCTCATCGAACAGTTCTCTATCAGAAACAGAGGTTCCTTCTTACCAACGACAAAGGCAACAGTGTCCTCCACTGTGGGATGTCTGAAACTGTACTGCTCACCATTTGCGTTGAGATAACATCCAAGGAGTGACGGTACAAGCTCATGCTTTTTGCGCAAAAAGGAACGGACGACATCTTCTCCGATGAATTCTCTAACTTCCTCTGAAACATTGCTTACCTTTCTCAACTTTGCAATGTTCACTGTGCCTTTGGACATGAGCAGTAGAAGAAAGATTGTGAATCTTTCCTGATCCATGCTGTACATGTGTTGCAGGGATTCTATGACCACATCAATTGGTTTTCTGAAGAACTCCACAGGTTTCATGTGCCATCTTTTCATTGTTGAAAACAAGGAACAGGCGTGAGGAAATCCGTAGGAAGACTTCATCGTCACTATGGTTTGTATGTCTTCTTTTGAAAGTCGGATCTTTTCCTTCTTGAGATAGGATTCTAAGATGTTCTGCTTGTCAGATTCAATCAAACAGTCGTCGCCTGAGAGATCAACAATTGAGTTCTCGTTGAAGAGAGTGTCCTGATAGAGTGGCAGGTCCTCTTTGGCAGCGGAGAAGATGTAGTTCCTTGACGTGAAAATGACACGAAATCTCTTCTTATTCAGAGTCTTTGTCAACTGTTCTAAAAGGGACAGAAAAGTGTCAATCTTTTTGGAATAGGATGCTTTTCCAAATATGTCGTTGAAAAGGACTAATGTTGATTCCTTGGGATCTCGTAACCTTAGCTCAGATGACTCTTCTATAATGAAAGGCATAAAGGTGTCCATATTTGATTTCAACAACTGGTGTGCTATTGTTGTTTTCCCTGACCCTGGTTCTCCTATTAGAGTCACGTGACCATAACTATCAAGGATGCGCTTGGCTTGGTCATAACCGGTTGTGACAACAAAATTTGGGCACCATTTTCTCAGAAGTTCCTTTGTTTGACCTGGAAGAAAATTTAAATATATCAAAATAAAAATATCTAATATTAATAAAACAAAACAATTACTTATTAGAAACCATTTATAGTTTACAATGTCATAAGTTATCAATCAAACCTATATGTACTAGGAATTGTATTCATCTTAAAATAAATTCCTGTTCAATATTAAACACTTGTAAAGATTATAAAATTACAGAATCAAACATGTTTAAAAATTGTTTTGATAGTTTTAATGAACTGGAAAAAAAATAGAGCCATGGGCTCTGTAGCTCATCAGGATTTGATTTATTATCTAAGGTTGAATATCTAAGTTATCTCAAGTAATACATTGTTAACAAGCAAAAAATAGGTTTTTAGATCATGACCCCTGTGACCTGTATTTGGAGTCACAGGGTCACCAATCCTACAATTAAGAATCACCTTTGACCAAAGAGTCTCTACACAACTTTTCAGCTCTCTAGACCTTTTGGAACTGGAGAAGAAGATGAAAATAGGTTTTTGGGGTTGTGACCTCTGTGACCCCATTTGGGGTCACGGGGTCACGAAATCTACAATTTAGAATCCCCATTGGCAAAGGAGTCTGCACACAACTTTTCAGCTCTCTAGACCTTTTGGAACTTAAAAAGAAGATGATAATAGGTTTTTAAAGATGTGACCCCTGTAACCCCATTTGGGGTCATGGGGTCACGAAATCTACAATTAAGAATCCCCATTACCCAAGGAGTCTGCACACAACTTTTCAGCTCTCTAGACCTTTTGGAACTGGAGAAGAAGATGAAAATAGGTTTTTAAGGATATGACCCCTGTGACCCCATTTGAGGTCACGGGGTCACGAAATCTACAATTTAGAATCCCTATTACCCAAGGAGTCTGCACACAACTTTTCAGCTCTCTAGAACTTTTGGAACTGGAGAAGAAGATGAAAATAGGTTTTTATGGATGTGACCCCTGTGACCCCATTTGGGGTCATGGGGTCACGAAATCTACAATTTAGAATCCCCATTGGCCAAGGAGTCTGCACATAAAATTTCAGCTCTGTGGAGTCATTGGTTCTGGAGAAGAAGTCGAAAAAGCGAAAAGTTTACGGATGGACGGACGGACGGACGGACGGACGCCGGACACCATGCCATGCCATAAGCCCATCGGGCCTTTCAGGCCTGATGAGCTAAAAAGTAGGCACTTTCTTAGCAGTTTTCAAATATATAAAGAACTTGTTTAATTTTCACAATAAAATCGAGTGTCAATACACCAGCGAGATTTCCATTTACTTATAATTACTTTATATGATGAATTGAGTACAATTTACTTAGAATAGTTGATCTAAATTTATACTTTGCCTGACGTCTATTACGCCTCTTTAAAGCAATACATTGAGGCAATCAATACAAAATTTCGTTAAAGCCTAAAGCCTCCCAAACAGCGCCGGGTCTAGGCGTCTGATGAAAAAATAAACTTAACGGAGGAACTAGGATGACAAATAAAAACGACAGTAAAGCATCGTTAAAAGTATTCTGATATTTCACACAACTTACTCTTCATAATACTTAATTCTGGATGTTCCATGGTGACGTTTCCTGACAGTGAAACCGTTTCTGAACTGACATTGTAGTTTGTAATGGTAGAACATGGCTTGGGTGTCTGGCCTGAAGAAGCAATTTATATACATGTATTTTGTTTTCATTACAATTTGCAAAAGCAATATCAAAACGAACACATGAATTGTAGATTGAAGAAAAAACACACTCAACAATACAACAGACAATGAATACCATGTATTTTATATGTAATAGATATTCTCTGTGTAACTAATATGTCATGTCTATCAAACAACAGTATAACGTCAAGTTGACACAAGAGCGAAAATGCAACACATATGATGTGGATATATTCCCTTTAAAATCTGTATACTCTTCATAACATAATTTCGGTAATGTGACAACTGTCATAATTCATCTTATTATTCAATTGAATCATGGGATATATGGCGGCCTACGATAGAGGATTGAACATGACTGACTTTTATTTTACATCATCCCTCAATTTAAGCCAATTCTATCTTTTCCATTTTCAAAAGTAAATTATCATTACTACCATTAAGCTAGGTAACAAGGCATCCAAATTGTTTACGACTAGTTTCCGATGCTTTGTTCAATAAAAAATATCTGAGAAAATTGTATTGAAAAGTTAAAATTATTAGATAATTTAAGCAAGAAGCAAGTATCACATAGGAAGGGAACTTCTGTCGCACCATGAGCACGTTGTTTTTTTAATGATGAGTTGACTAGTGCTTCCAATCAGTAAAGTTTTCAGATTCTTTTTACTTTGGACTTTGAACAATGGACCAATAATTTAGCGTTTTGAAGGTGGATACAATTTATACAAGGTATATCAATTTTATACAAAAATAGTATCGTGTCAACAAATGTAGTTTTACTTATTTTATTACAAGATTCAATCCATTTTATCCTATGGACTAGAAATATTGCTTTTTGATAGATCGAACAGGGAGAGGTCGAAGCCTGTGAAAATATCCCAAATTAATAACAAAGACACACATAATGGCATATGATGAATGTGGAGGATTTTCTTTACATACACAATCTCAATAAAAAATTTACAAATATTAGATTCTAAAAGTGAAGGCAGTAACGAAATGTTTGGCAGAGAAAACTATTAGTGCAACAAATAATTTCAAGCAAAGCAAACTCTGGGATCAACAATGTCCAAACCAGTTCATGTCTACCTGACCTAAATTAAGGTCGCAAAGAATGTATGTAACATTGCAAAATATGTTTGAGTATGCACATCTTTCGGCATTTCTCTCTGTTGATATTGCAACAACACCTCAAGTTCTTTGAAAATACACAATAATAAAATCCACACTTACTACTTATTCTTTTAAAGAAATGTTTTGAGTGGCTTACTTACCGGTTGCTGGTAGTCCATACTGGAGAACCTCAGACCCACCACCTTCTGGACTGACCATTTGGGAACCAGGATGATGAACAGGTGCCAAAGCTGAACTTTGTGTGTGGACATTGGGATGTGTTGGTTTTGGCACAAGAGCTCCGTCGTGTTGACCAGGAGACGGGCTCTGGTGTGTCATCGTTTCAGTCGCTCCTTGCACACTGGAGTACGGAGGGGGAGGTGGGATTTGAGGATACGGACGACTGGGTGGAGGCTGACCTCGATGCAACAGAGACTCGTTGTGTCTTGGGACAGTGGACTCTTCAGATGGTTCATGAGAAGGAACTCCAAATCGAGGTTGAGCTTCGTGGTAAAACTGTCCTGCATAACCATAATGAGCTTGTGAGTTTGTTTCATTATTACCATATTGCGATATAGGTCTGGCGGAAACACGTTCACTCCCGAGTTGGTGTGTCACTTCGGAGTGAATTTGTGAATATCCTTGATGTTCATTGAATGTACTGTGATAAGGTTTCTGTAGTGGGAATTGGTTTTGTTCTGTTCCTTGTGCATTGAATACATTAGAATACAAGCGTTGAGGAGGTATTCCGTGTCCAGGCTGAGATGTTCGACCAGTATCTAGAGGTTGGGGGGGAATTCCGTGTCCAGACTGAGATGTTCGACCAGTATCTAGAGGTTGGGGAGGAATTCCGTGTCCAGACTGAGATGTTTGACCAGTATCTAGAGGTTGGGGAGGAATTCCGTGTCCAGACTGAGATGTTCGACCAGTATCTAGAGTTTGGAGAGGAAGTCCGTGTCCAGACTGAGATGTTCGACCAGTATCTAGAGGTTGGGGAGGAATTCCGTGTCCAGACTGAGATGGTCGACCAGTATCTAGAGGTTGGTGAGGAATTCCGTGTCCAGAATGAGATGTTCGACCAGTATCTGGGATATGGGGAGGAATTCCGTGTCCAGGCTGAGATGTTCGACCAGTATCTGGGATATGGGGAGGAATTCCGTGTCCAGGCTGAGATGTTCGACCAGTATCTGGGATATGGGGAGGAATTCCGTGTCCAGGCTGAGATGTTCGACCAGTATCTGAGATATGGGGAGCTTGTACTGGAACACGATAGTCATAATTTTCACCAAATTCGTATGGTGAACCTCGAATTTCATGAGAATGAGATGTGGATTGTGCTTCAATATAGCCATGAATTGGGTGGAAAGAATCACTGGATACATTTGTTTCAGCCATTTTGTATGGAGGACAATATCCAGAGGAGAGATGATAATTCGGACCTGATACTTGGACACCATCAGTAGGTTCTTGGGGCGAAACTCTCATACGCCGTTGTGTTGGAACATGGGAATCATTCGAGCCAAATGCACTGACATCGACTCGTGCTTCTTGAGGTGAAGTTTCAGTTCGATATTGTCTAAGACTGGCATCACTTGAAATTTGCCCTTGTACACAGGGAGATCTTTCTTGGGGTGAAACAGTTCTTTGTTGTATGAGGTGTTGATCACTTGGAGTCCATGCATGAGCTGTGGGAGAATGTGTACTGACCCGAGCTCTTTTAGGTCGCACTTGTTGATCATAAGGTCTTGGTACACTGCTGTAAGGAGGGGGTCTTATTCCAGTTTGTAAACGAGAAAGGTTTGGATCGTAGTAATGGTAAGGTTCTTGTGGTCTTGGCACCTTATTGTAAGGTGTAGGACATTGATAACAGTTATGGGTATAGTGATGATAAGGAACCTGCGATGATCCTGTTTGAACCTCACTGTATCTCAAATCCTGAGCATTAGTTTGAGCAGAGAACTGAGGTCCAAACTGTGACATTGAATAATAAGATTCTCCAGTGTGAATGTCAGAATACATAGATGTATTTGGTGGACGAGGTGGGTGTAACTGTTCTGAAGAAGCCTCAATTTCCTCTGATAAAGTAGAGCGTCTAGCGTCGTCAAAACGGGGTTGGTCCTGAAAAGCTGGATGATCTAAGGTCTGACTCCCATGGCAACCCTGGTGAAATTGTTTAGATTTTAAGGACGCTTCTTCAGGATCGAGTTTTGGATTTGTATTTTTGACTTGTTCAGTATGCGGAGATGTTTCTTGCGTCAACATGGGGCTCGAGTCAATTGATAAATCTTCAGGTTTATCCATATTTCAAAACACGTTTTGTGGACAATATCCTTTCATAAATCGAATATGTATCCATTAATATACACAGTGGTGAACAAAACTCAGTTTACAGGAATTCAAATAGTGATGATTTCTCACATTTCTGGATTTCGCTTTCTAATTTACAGTCGGTGACCGCGGTGTAACGTTTTATCATTGAAAGGCGGAGAGCCGGTGACCGAGTGCACTTGCCACATGTTACGCGATGACAGACATTGATCTGATAACAATACACAGAGCGATAGCATGTCCTAGTAGTGCATGATCTCCACGTAACAATGACATAACACTCACTTACTACATGTGGTGCTGTGTAGTCAGCATATTCCACACTTCTCTCGAGAAATTACTGTGGTGCTGTGTTGTCAGCATATTCCACACTTCTCTCGAGAAATTACTGTGGTGCTTTGTTGTCAGCATATTCAACACTTCTCTCGAGAAATTACTGTGGTGCTGTGTTGTCAGCATATTCAACACTTCTCTCGAGAAATTACTGTGGTGCTGTGTTGTCAGCATATTCCACACTTTTCTCGAGAAATTATCCGTTCACCAGGTGTCAACATATTTGAATGGTCAAATAAAACACACAACAGTTGCAGATACGTTCCATGAACTGAAAGGGGAGTTAACTCTAAATAGTGACACGATTGTGAATGGATATTGTACTTAAGTATTTGAAGTATTGGTTACGCCTACTGTAGACATATATCGTAGTGCAATTGTAGCCTGTTGCCTATAGATATTATATTTAAGCATAATTATATATAAACTGACTGACATGTTTTGTAGATATTGTTAATTATTTTATCGTTACTAAATATTATATATAACTGTAAAAAACGCACATAAACGGTCTTAATCAGTTTTACCAGACACCTATAACGTCAGCAAACAGCTTCTCTATAATACTGAGTGTAGATATGAAACATTCATATCCTTCTTCACATAAGCTCTTTATTCTAGTTTTTGCCCCAAGTGACTGTGTCTTCTCATATCATATATATTAACCCGAGTTGATAAAATATGTTTACTTTTATCAACGAGTGTTGATATATTTTATATCAGAAGATACGAGAATGAAATTCTATTTATCATTCAAAATCATTCGTATTAGGCCTACGTTTCAATGAAAATAGTGAACATGCCAATGTGGTGATGTCATAGCATTGTGGCATCATCATATTAATGACATCATGGCATTTTGATGTCATTTCTCAATGATGTAAAAGCATTGTGACAAGACTCCTGGGAGATATCTCTTGTTATTACTCTCCCGTGGAAGTTATCTGTGACGTCATAATGTCAGCGCCTCGGTCGCAACGAGCGTGTCCATTTTATCGGTAAGTAAGTGCAACTACATCAACGAGTAATAAATAGAATACTGAACTCGGTCTCTTTTAATGGTATATTTATGAAACTCGTGAATAGTATCGGTATCTATAGCTCGCTTTCGCTCGTCAAATACTCACTCATTTCATAAATATGGGGACGTCGTTTAGTATTCTCTATATATCATTTATCGTTGTATATAGCACAGATATGAAATTTATTAAATAGCAAAGTTTTGTTATAAATTGAATATAATTTACATCAATCAAGGATTTTTTATGATCACATATAATTATGTGATGTTAGTCCTTGTATCGATGTTCTTATGAACACAACACATATGAAGAAAAATGGAAGTGAAAACGAAAAAGCACGCAAAAAGCTCGGATATATTCAACATATTGCCACTTTGGTCAAATAGTTTTACCATAATAAATGCTACCACTAGTTAGCTCCCTTGGAATGATTGTAGCTCTCTAACGTGTGAGATTGTTCAAGCTTGTCAGTGAAAATAAAATGGCGGATGGGGCATAACCGAGTTGAGTTGAAACAAACATATCTATTACTTTATTGAAATCCATTTACCAGGTAACATACAAACACTTATTTTGATACAATAGCATTACATGTAACTCTTTTATTGTGATTTTTTTCCGAGTATTACCGTAAAACTGTACTTTGAGCATTTTGAAATCGCTACGAATTCCAGCCTGACCTATTCAGGTTGAAGAATTTTGATGAATCTAAAAATAGATTTTGTTTGGTGAAATGTCAAAGGTTGTTTTTGATACTTATATAATGACCTATTGGTGTCATTTTTAAGTAATTATTTTCCTTTTAAAAGCTGTTTTAACTTATGAATTCATATTTAATTAATAAAACATTTTTAAAAAATTAAAGTTTCATGAATGAAGTTATGAATGTAGGCCTAAACTTAAAACTGGCTGTAATTTTCTGTCTATAAACTCAATCTTAAAAATAAACTAGAAAATAGATATAGATAAACAAGTATTATTTTATATTATTATTTTATTATAATTGAAAAGTATAGTACAAACTCTCGTTAGTTGGTTAATAATGATCAATTTGAGAGGATATAAAAGTCTTTTTAATATTTGCTTATGAAAAGATTTTCGGAAAAATTAGATTTTAGTTGTCTCTCTTGTCTAATCTCATAAATTCATAAACTTTTCATTGTTTTTCAGATTCTGGTTTCTGTATCGGTAATATAATCATCACAATGGACCCAAATATCCCCACGATATCCATACCACAGACAGTAACAATCCCTGTCTCTGTCGAACAAGGTGATCCAAAACAACAGTTAGAATGCACTTATTGCGGAAAGGGATTTGAGAAACGATTTCAACTTAATCGGCATGTCAAGATCCATACGGATGACAAACCTCATAGATGCGACATTTGCAACAAAACCTTTTTTTATGCCAGCAACTTGAATCAGCATCGCAGATCCCATACGGGAGAAAAGCCATATAACTGTGGTGAGTGCGGCAAGCGTTTTGCAAAACTTTGTGGGCTCAAGAATCACATTTTTACGCACACTGGACAAGTTGCCGGCGGAGGGGATCAAGCCACAGGCCAGAAGAAACAATTCACATGTACGGTGTGTGGACGATCTTTTCCACAAAAATATCAGATGAAACGACACTTGGATATGCATTTGGCCGGGAGGTCAGAAAGGTCGTATAAATGTCGCGTGTGCGGGGATGTTGCGGTCAACTACCACGCTTTCATCGCGCACACAAATGTTCATCTAGTCCCCCCTTCGAGTAACCCTGCAAAACAGGAGGGAAAGTGGTGTTCGGTTTGCGAGAAGAATGTTACGGACTCTGAAGTTGTTGACAACAAATGTGAATCATGTGGAAGGAAAAAGATCACGAGCCTTACATGGAAGACTGTGTGAGACTCATTATTGCTAGGTTCATTGTGGGTGTTGACTGCATATCCTAATATATACCTGTTATATTAGAACTTTTTTCATATTTATCTGTAATCAAATTCTGATTGACAATAAAAAATGTGATTTGGAGATAATTTTGCCTTTTTTTTTAACCTGGAGCGCCATTCTGAGGCGTGTTCAGGATCGCGAGTACGGAACGGAAACTGGGGTCGTGAGTACTTCCCAAGATAATTTCAGGATATCATAACCATTTTGGAAAAACATAGGTACCTTGTACATAGCAATAAAAGAAATAAAAATAGCCCTGTAGCTCATCAGGGTTTATATTGTTTAATGATGACGACTGAAATAGATTTTGACCTATGAGCCCTTATTTGGGGCTACAGGTCATCAAATCTACAATTTAAAATCTCCATTGGCTGAAGATTCTGCACACAATATTACAGCTGTCTAGGTATTTTTATCCCCCGCCAACATAGTTGGGGGGGATATTGAAATCGGCTCCGTCCGTTCGTCCGTCCGTCCGTCCCGATTTTGTTTCCGGAGCAGAACTCGAAAACTATAAGACTATCTCAACAAAACTTGGTGTGTGGAACAATCATCATGTCTAGATGTGCCTTTTTGGGATTTTCAACTTCTTCGAGTTATTTTTTTTGACCGTTTCCATGGAAATCTAACTTAGGATTTCGTTTCCGGAGCAGAACTCGAAAACCATAAGACATATCTCAACGAAACTTGGTGTGTGGAACAATCATCATGTCTAGATGTGCCTTCTGGGGTTTTCAACTTCTTCGAGTTATTTTTTTTGACCGTGCAATGCCATAAGCCCATCGGGGCTTTCAGGCACATCTACACATGATGATTGTTCCACACGCCAAGTATCGTTGAGATATGTCTTATGGTTTTCGAGTTCTGCTCCGGAAACGAAATTCTAAGTTACATTTCCATGGAAACGGTAAAAAAAAATTAACTTGTTCTGGAGAAGAAGATGAAAATAGGTTTTTTGATTATGGCCTGTGAGGCATTTATTTGGGGACACTGAATCCCCATTGGCCAAGGAGTCTGTACACAAAATTTCAGCTCCCTAGACCTAGTGGTTCTGGAGAAGAAGACCAAAAAGCGAAAAGTTAACAGACAGACGGACGCCAGACACCATGCCAAGCCATAAGGCCATCAGGCTAAAATTGAGGTACAGTAGAACACGGATATAGCGAACACGGATATAACGTACACACGGATTAAGCGAACCCATTTATAAGTCCCTTCAAAAGCCCTATGATTAAAACAGTATGTGTATAGCGAACAACGGATATAGCGAACTAAATTCTTTGGTCCCTTGGAGTTCGTTATATCCGTGTTCTACTGTAATCAAACTTTGTGACAGGCAACTCCATCTTGGATCGTAAACACTCGCTTGGTGAGACTGTTCCAAAGTGTTCACTCGTTCACTCTGGATCGTTCAAAAGCGGGTACTCGCAAAAACTCGCGGTCCTGAACACGCCTGAGATAAGCTATTAAAGCTTGTTTGCCAATCCAGTTCTTTATGAAAAATATGTTTAAACCATTTCGCTTTTTAATGTATGTCTTTCCCACACAAAGTTCAATGCAACCTGTTACCAACAGCAAGGCTATACAGGCCCATAGTTCACACTTTTGATGACTCTCACCAGATTTCCTTACTGCAAATACAGCACCAACAGTCCGTTATTAAGGGTTATCTCCCATCCATTTTACACGCAAGTACTCCGGGGAAATAAAACGGTTTTCGGTGTTTATATTTATATTACTTAAGATACTAATTCCATCAAATGTTGTAATAACTATGTTTTTCTCCAACAAATCATCGGTATCATCATCAACTGTTTATAGGTAAAAATTTTGACAACATGCCAACAGTGACCCATGAATGAATTCTGAAAAATAGTACCTATAGGATACTGAAAACATAATCATAATAGAACCATTGGCTCTGTAGCTCATACGGTTTTGCATGATTTATTATCTACGGTTGGAGATGTAAAAGAAACTGAACTCAAGTAATATGTTAAAAATATGTCGAAATGATTTATATGCCATATAACAAAAACCATTTGCTGTCCTACCTCCACAAGCAATTATTCCCCTCTCTACTGTACCAAACTTCCCAATGCAAGGCATAATTCTTGCCAGTCTCCATTACAAGCTGATTTAGGCCTTGCAGTATTTCGGCCTGCTATGCATTTCATGTGCAGGGATCGACTATCTTGGCACAGCAAACCAAGGTAAATACTGCAAGGCTTAAATCAGCCAGTAATAGAGACTGGCAAGAGTTATGCCTTGCATTGGAAAGTTGTACTGTACCAGGTCCACCCCTCCCAATGCATTACATATCAGTCTCCCCTGCCTTTCCCATATTTGAAGGGGGTCATAACCAATGGTACAAACTTTGATCCCCCATATTCAAGGTACCTTCCAACAATTTATCTTACATGAGGGGGGTAACCATCCAACGGAGAACAAACTCAGGGGAGACAAGCCACCAATATCTCTGTGGAAAACCGTATAAATTATTTTAAATTTACTCTCATGTAAACTCTTCTTTTTCAGTTGGTATTACTAAAATGGTTTGAAAGAGAAGTATGGAAAAGTAAGAAAACATAGATTGATTTTGAATTCACGAAAATACACATCAAACTAAAGTATGGAAAAGTAAGAAAACATAGATTGATTTTGAATTCACGAAAATACACATCAAAATAAATTTGTTTTCTATTTCTATGATTAGCATAAAGGAGGAATGTGTCAAAGATTACACACAGTGGTGTAGGGGTTCGCATGCTGGCCTCTCACTGCATCGGCCCGGGTTCGAATCCCTGTCGAGAGTTTAATAATAATAATAATAATACTTAAAAATTACATTGTAAATTTGGAGAAAAAAATTATGCCTTGGCACCCGGCAGTCACAGTGCAGCGCCAGTTTTAGCAGTGTTCTATCCTTAAATGCTGAGTGCCAAGTAAGGAAGCAACAACTCCCATCTTTTAACGTCTTTTGGTATGACACGGCCGGGAATCAAACCCCGACCTGATGAGCGGACACTCTACCAACTGAGCTACATCCGCGGTAGTTTGTGACATGGATCTCACACTCACAACAAGTGTGGGCCATATATTGTGGTGAAATCTGCTAGCAACGGTTGAAATAACGAACCATGGGTAACACTTCATTGAAATTCATTATAGAATTGCACCCAAACCTTACTGCATGTAGAACAGTTCTCTACAGCAGACCAGGTTGCCGTGCCCCTGGCGGGATTCGAACCATGGACCTCTTGATCCAAAGCCGAACACGCTAACCACTGCGCTATCCCGCCCCAATAGCAATTCATAACCAGCTGGTAAACATATAACAAGGCTTTCCTTCCTTACAGAATCAGCACATTAAGTCTAACGGATTAAAAAACACAATGGAGCACAATGACCTTTATAAATTCAAAATATTTTGATAGCATTCTGAAAATTCCATCATTGTTTCACTCAGGGATGCAGATTCAAATTTTTGCCAGTCGGACATTTCATCTTTGACCCAAAAAGACGAACACGGAAGTAAAAAAAAAATTTATGAATAAAGTATGAGAAAGTATTACTATTTGTTGGTTCTTCATTTATTGCATACTATTAAACATAACACGAAAGCAATTAACGATAACTATTAATTTATCATTAACATGCATAAAATGGTTCATAATTTAAAATCAATGTTTACCAACTACGATTTACCGACAGTGCTAGTTTGAGCGAGTTTACACAAGCGAGTTTACAAGCAAATTTGCGTCAAGAAAGACGAGCAAATTCAAATAATTTAATTGCACATAGTTCATCAAAAGTTCAAATCATGGACCAAATGATATGTACCCTCTGAATAATCATTTTAAATTCAAAGGAACTCGTTTTCAATAGCGATATAATTTACTTTCACTCCTTTAAATTGCATTTAAACTCAATTACACCTTGGATGATCGATCCTTTGAATTGAACTTCATGCCCCTAATCTTTTGTCTATGGAATTTTTATAATTACTGTACCTTCATCCTTATGATTATATATTCTAATTCTTTCAGTTCCATATTATGTGTATTCATTTATCTAGACTTGCTAAATAAAGAGACTGTAGACTGTAATAAAGGCTCTTAATTTTACTCAGTCATGGAGCAGGACTTGATTCCTGTCAATTCTGAATGTGTTGAGATCTCACCTTAATTGCCACGTAGTATTGATACACATAACAGAAACAGAAACATTCCACCTGATGACTAAGTGAGTATATACACATTAAAGAAGTTGTTATCCAGAAAATCTTCCTGATCTAAGAAACAGAAACATTATTCAATTATTTTAACAAATCACAACAAACAACATAAAAATATTTTGTCACTTTATTCTTTTGTATTGGGTCATCCAGCCCATCAACATTTCAACTTTGATATAAACAAAATACATAAATATCTGGTAAATATATAAGTCATATTGCATAAGTGTTTGATAATTTTTCATTGGAATAATTTGTTGGCTAGACAGTATTTTTCCTCAAATTTCTCTTTAGCCCTTGGATACCTAGATCATGTCTGTCTTCTTTTTCCCTGGGATAATTGTCAACTATCTCTAATCCTACAATCCTTATCATCTATCTATGTAGGAAAATGTAGATTTGAGATTGAGTACAGTTGAGTGAGTGAGTTGGGGTTTAACGCCGCTTTCATGAGTATTTCACTTATATCGCGGCTGCTAGTATTATGGCAGGGGGAAAGCTCGCAACGCCATGTGGCTATGCAATGCGGTGAAACCTGCGAGCAGCGGCTGGAACTAGCGAACCATGGGTGGTACTACGCTGAAATTCAGTGTAGCATTGCACCCAAACCTTACTGCGTGTAGAACAGTTCTCTATTGCAGACAAAGTTGCCGTGCCCCTGGCGGGATTCGAACCCCGGACCTCTTGATCCAAAGCCGAACTGCGCTATCCCGCTCCGAGTACAGTTGATATACCAACAATATAAAGGTAAAAGTAGTGATTTCATGTATCGTGTATTACTGTGTATAAGACAACTTTTTTTATACCAAAACATAGGGGGTCAAAGAAGGGGACGTCTTATACACAAGGGCTATGTTTCAGAAGAAGAAATTTGGGATGTGCACTTTCGTTTAATGCACTTTTATTACGATGTGCCTCAATTTCATTTGAAACTAGTAATAATGATATCTTTGGCGATTTTGGATGAATATGCAATTTTGGTGAAATTATTTGAACTGAAATATGGTATTTTGGCATGTATTGAAACCAAATATGTATTATGGAACACACTGGATGTCACTTTAACCCATGGATACATGTGGATATTTTGGAAAAGATCTGGGGTTAGGGTTAGGTACAGTTGACAATTATCAACTCTCGGTAATGTGAAGACCATCCCTTACTTGCAGGCCTGGGGGCCGTTACATTAACCAATCGTAGCCCTAAGATCAACCAATCTAAGTCCATCTTTAAGCATTGGCTAAGATTGATCTTAGGGCTAAGATTGTTAGTGGAACATTACCCTTGGATTGCTTGCACAAAACGTAACCAAGTAACTGCTATGGGTTCTTTGCCCTTAGCATAAAGGAATGAGTGAGTGAATTATTGTTTAACACTGCTTCGGCAGTATCGCAGCCATTAGCGACCAACTCAGCACAAGAAGGTCATACTGATACTTAACCTTTTCATTACAGGGGCAGTAGCACGTTTTTTCGGTGAAATAAGTCCAGGAAATATTTGAAAAATAAGGTCACCAATAGTAAAACACCATTCTCTCTTCGAAATATCAAGTTAAAAAATTAGTGTACATGGTTCTGTACCGCCATGGGAATCGTTTTTGTCATTCAAAATAATAAAATGTGTTCACAATAAAATGGCCGCCATGCAATTTATGCTTTATACGCAACCCCGTTGTCACCACTACGGATAATAGGTTTGTGTAATAAGATTTTTTACCCTCTAAAGTTAATATAAATGACATAAACTATCATTATAAATGGGAAATTTGAAAAACTAAAATTTGAAAAAAAAACGTACTACTGTCCCTTTAACTCTCTGTTCAGTCAGACAATGGTTAGAAGGGGTTACCAGCATAAGCATACTGCTGCATCTAAACAAGTAGTTCTCAAGTTCTGTCACTCTTGTAACTTATATCTTCAGATACATTGTACAGATGGGGTTTCATATAAGATCAGGCAATACGTGTTTACAAAAGCAGCTTATTGATAGTTGTAATAGATTATTATTACTAAATAAGGCCAGACAAAAATTATTACGGTACTTGTTTTATGGACACATTTTTGGCAAAATCTCTAAAGCCAGAATTTAAGAAAAATATGATTTTTTCGGGTTTTTTTGCTAGTCGATCAATTTTGCAGCATTTTTAATGTAAGGGATTCTGAAAAGCATTGTTTTGTGTGTCAAATTCAACATTATTGTGGTAGAGATGTTGTAAAACAAGTAGACAATTTGTTTTCTCCTTAAATATACATATTCGATGATGGCGTCATGGGAATAATAGTTGATGATTCGAGATTAGTTCTTGAAACAAAACAGCTATTCTATAAGCATCTGGTATGTTCTAAAAATGATAAATAATCAGAATTAATTAACTTCATACAGGATTAGTTCCTGTTAGGTAAACGCTGTATGTCTTTGAATAGTTGGCTTAGCTTCTCCAGGGTGAATCCTTAAAGGGGCAGTAGCACGTTTTTTTTCGCTCAAATAAGTTGATGAAATGTATTTGAAAAATAATGTCACTAAAAGTAAAACACCCTGTTCTCTTCGGAAAATCAAGTTAAAAAATTAGTGTATATGGTTCCGTAAAGCCATGGGAATAGTTTTTGTCATTCGAAATAATAAAACGTGTTCACAATAAAATGGCCGCCATATATTTTTTGCATTATTCGCAACACCGTTATCACCACTACGGATAATGGGTTTGTGTAATAAGATATTTTACCCTCTAAAGTAAATATCAATGACATAAACCATCATTATAAATGGGAAATATGAAAAAATAAAATTTTGTAAAAAACGTGCTACTGCCCCTTTAACAACCCAAGACATACAGAGATCACCACCATGGTGGGGGAAAGAGATGCAATGAATTTTACAAGAAAATTGCAAAGGTTTACAATAATAGATGGTGTTTCACTTGAGTATATGTGCTCCTTAAAGACATAAGTGCACACTTTTCGCATTCAAATAAGCTATTTTAGGACACACAAGGACATATAAACTCACTTTAGCTTCCTTTCGGTGCAATAAAATACTTCTTTACAATTGACCTGCAGTCAATAATCAAATAGTTGAGACGGGCACTTTTTTGGAACAATGTAATTTTGGCATGTCATTCATATATTTAAAGCAGTGCTTTATGAGGAGCCGATCTTCTTAATGTACAGCGTTTCATCGATAAATATCTGGTTTATAGGTCAAGACACAACTCAGCAAAAGTGTCAAGTAATATGCAGTTAAGTTTGTTGCTAGAATTTGCAGCTTATAAGGGAGAGGCCGTTACTTGCGTTGATTTTAGTGGTACATCTTTTGCTCACTGGAAACATTTTGCAACAATCTGTTGTCAGATTTGGATGAAAGTTAACCCTAGAAATAGTACATTAATATATCCCTACAGATGAACCCTAGAAAGGGACTTAATTTTTCTCACAGCCGATCATCACTGATTAGATACTGGCCTTTGACTCCCGGGCAGTTAGGCACTACCAGATTCATTGTCTGGGAAATTCAGTGGTGGTGCCAATTAGTGTCTGAGGCAAAACTTGGTGGCTAGCTAGGGGGGGGGGGGGGGCAAATATTTTGCCACAGGGATAATATATAATAACAGACTTGAGGGTTAATTTCTAAACATGTGCAAAACAGAAAATTGTGAGTGCCAGAAATATTGATATCTAACATACCATATATGGCATTGTAATAATAGATTTGTTCTCAGCATAGTGATAATTTTGATCTATCGACTTCAATGTAATATATTCCTGATATCTATAATGTCTTGCATCTATACCCTTTCCCCATTCAGTGTTAGAAATAGAAGCGTGTCTGCTAGCCGATTGCAGGATAGTGCCACATGAGGTCAGAGGCAAAAGTGTCCAGCAAGCCATTTCTCAAGTTAGCTCCGACCCCTCAAGTGGTCAATGGATTCGTTGAAGCCCGTTGACAATACATAAATATATCACAGATATGTGTGAAAACACGGAAAGAGCTGAAACAGGTTCCCAGTCACGTACTTAGTAGGGTTCAGATAATTATGTGAGACTACAGGCAGGATGGTTGGTAATTTTAAAGGATAGATGAAATGCATTTTTCTCAAGAATGACAGATGATTACCTCTACGTATATTGTATATCGGAATCAATTGAGCATAAAATCGAGACAATATACACTTGCAATTGATAATTAAGACGATTTTAATTCACCCATTTTAACACTATCGCAATTTGTTCGGCGAATCCTTTTGAAAATGCTCACTGAGGCGTGACTGTGATAAGCGATAGGCGGGGCGGCTAGATAGCTTCTCCGCCGGTGTCTCGTTAATTAATTAATGATAATTATCACTGCCGCTAAATGAATTTATGAGGTGTATTACATCGCCAAAAAGACATGTTTATGTAATAATTGTGTAATTGTCATCTGCGGAATTACCTACCCTGAGAGTATATAAGGAGGGTTGAAACCATTGCTTCTTCAGTCTGATGAGTTCAAATTCTCTGAACGAAACTAGTCACTCCAAAGCAATAACTATCATTGCCCCTTCATTGCTGCTAGGTCACACTCGTCCTAACTATCTGCGGAATTACCTAGTTGGATATCTAAACATTCGATATATGGGAAATTTAAGTTGGTTTATTGAAGGTATCTTTGTGAAATTAACAATCAAAATGTTGCGAAATTACGTTGAATTGTGACTATCGCTGAAAATCAAATTCCTCCACATACGTCACAGAAGTCATCCCTTCACGGGTCACACCCCCGCAGACTTTCATTCTGGTCGCCGGGGCTAAATCAGGCGGTTTTTTAAAAAGCCGTATATAAGTAATTTATGGACCGATTTCAGAAATTTAAAATCGAGCAATTGTCAAATTGACATCCCATTTTAATGAATCCGATTTGGACCATATGTCATTTCATCCATCCTTTAAGAATTATCAATCAAAGAGAGAATCTTTTGATCTAGGTTTCATTTATTCAACAAATTCAACCCAAGTTTTCATGAATTTAATGAATTCTGGATCTCAGCCCGTCAACATTGTTTGGAACTACCATGACAGGAGTTGTTACAGGGGAATTAGCATCAACAGGCAATGTAACAATGTAACGTAACAACCAGATAAAAACCACAATCCATTTCTTCCCTCGGTTATCACTTTCAACTCGTTTCTTTACTTATATTTATCAAGCAAGGAATAACAGCCATTTCACAAACCTTTGCTTTTTGGCATTTTTGATTTGTCATCATTTGATCATCCCAAGAAAACGTACATGGTTACATAAAATGACAGTTACAAGTTGCATTAGAATGATCTTAGCCCTATTAAGCAGTGTATCTGGAACCAGTTTCAGCTCTGAACAAGGTTTTGTATCAAGATTTGCCAACACCAGGCTCTGCACTATCGTTCCCACTGTCTGTGTCCGACATGTAGTCGTCTTGGGCAACGGACTGCTGGGCTAACCGCTGTCGCCTGTCACAGAGAAACGATGTGATAAAGATTATCATTTGTGAGGAAACTTTGATATTGAAAATTAACTTTTCGATTTATGGGAGACTTAAAAAGATTTTAGGGAGTTAAGTGAGTGACTTTCTATGCAAGCTATTACTAAAATGGGGCAAGTTAAAAAATATAGGTATTTTGATGATTGTGATTTATAACAGTGAGTGAGTGAGTGAGTTATTGTTTAACGTCGCTTCGACAGTATCGCAGCAATGAGTTATAACAGATAAATCATGTTGTCAAAAGAGATAAATATCATGCGGTTATTAACCTTAAAACCGGCTGGATTGTTTTCAGTTTTTCAGGCCAAAAATTTTTCTTTTCAAGATTTATACGTTCTATAAACGGAAGTTCCTCACCTGAGTTCAATACGGGAACACTTGGGACATTTCCCCGGGGAATAGCAGCTCTTGTGGTAGCAGGCATGACAATCTGTGAAGATTAAAAGTTCATCTAACTAAGGAAAATTTATTACAACTTATTTCAAATGGATTTTCTACATGCTTTTCAAAATGCAGTTGACTTTCGCACTTCCGCAAAATGGAGACTTCCTTAGATAAGCGAGGTGAAATCAAAGAGTTTTTTCCTGTCGAATTGTCTCAGACGCAGACCATGGAATAGGACATGCAGTTCATCGAGGAAGGTGGGGTTGAAGTTTGATAACTCGGTTTTGAGAGATCGTTATGATTTCCGCAGTGATAAACCACAAAGAACGAGGCGGAAGCCGACTCGCCTTTCAAGTGATGTCATTGGTTGTCTATATTTAGATTGTTCCTCGACCATACGTCACCCCGCGGAGGTATATGCTCCCTCTGCACCTAGGGTATGATAGTTGCATTAGCGTACGTAAAATACCCTGAGACAGGATGACCCGTTCCAGTCCCAACATGGTGACTCACCTGGACATGGTTGAACCTTGTCCAACTGGAAGGGGAAGATGATGTCTCGGTCGTTGCACAACTCACAGATGAAACCCAAACCCTGACACAGCTGCAATAAATATAAGGATAAATAAGGAGAGAATTATTGGAATATTGGAGTTTGATCTTACAGTGAAACTTAGTTAGAATTTAACAGTAATTTCCTAAGGTCATACATAGAATATTTTCAAAATTTAGATATATCATACTTGTAAGGGCATATAAAATAAAAGTTAGACATCACAATACCATATTACAAGTTGGCATGCAAACTTAAAGAATTGCCTAGTGGTATGACCATTAGTTCTCTTTCAGAGTTATCTCCCATTTCACAGGAAGTTGTTGCCAAGCAACTATTTTCTCCTACATAATTGAATGTTGTGTTTGTTGATGAATGAACTTTGAGTAAGGCATAGTATATATACTGTAGCATCACAGGACAACAGTAGGATAGCATTTGGACCAGTCGGTTGTTAACAATGAAATTTGTAATTCTTAAATCTTAAAAAGAGACTTACTGGACAATCCTGGATGTGTGTAAGACAGTTGTGGACAATGTTCTTCAGTTGGTGTAGCATCTCTCCACTTTTAACCTGTTCACCACATAACAGAATATCAGGCTAGTTGAAACATATCTATTTATCATCCAAAAATGGGTTCCACAGGAGATATCGCTTGTATGAGATCAAGTGATATCTCCTAGGAGATATCGTTTGGACAGTAGATTTTGAACAATGCCCTGTTGCCGTCAGCTACATGACATCACAATGATTTTGCATCATAAAGTAATGACATCACAATACCATGACGTCATAATCATGATGACGTCACAATGCTCTGACATCACAGCATTGGAAACCAAATGGCTTCTTTGTGTCCAGATATGTTCATTTTTCATTAAAAACTACCGGTAATGAAGAATGATTTTGGATGATAAATAGAATCTCACCCTCGTGTCTTCTGATATCAAATATATCAACACTCGTTGATAAAAGTAAAAATATCCTCGGCAAGCCTCGGATATCGGAACTCGTGTTGATATATTTGATATCAGAAGACACTTGGGTGAGATTCTCTATTTATCTACAGTGAGACCCCATTTATCCGCACGATTTGGTTACAGTTGAATGTTGTCCAGATAGCAATTCGTGCAGTTAAGTGAATCATTTGCATAGAAATACGGAGAAGATGTTAAATACTACCGAGCAGATGGTCGGATTTCCGCATATACAGGGTCCGGATTAACAAGGTCTGACTGTATATATGAATTAACCACAGGCGCCAGACCCTAAATATACACCTACGTATATACATATATATATCTACCTGCCTATGTAACATATAAAGGAGGTATGACAATGTCCGCCATCTTGAATCCTGGTATAAGACCGGAAATGTAAACTTGGATCAGTCTACGAATGTTACAAAGCGTATTTGAGCCAGCAATCCTATGCCAGGATTCAAGATGGCGGACAGTGTCATACCTTCTTTATCTGGCGCCTAATATTAACTAATAAAACAGTCGGATTAACATTGTGGAGCACTTATTTTACATTTTTCGGCCATTTATAATCAATCTATTAAAGAATATTGAACTGGCCGTTTCGAGTTAGAAATACTTAAACTCACATGCACAAGATCTTCCATTGAAAAGACTGTAGTTTCTTCTACCCAATGCCGAGGTAATTTCATTATGTCATCTTGTAAACTGAAACAAATGAATTACACTGATCATGCAAGTCATCCATACCACAGAGCTTACTCAAATCATTTATTCCAATATAAATAAATAGCAATTGCTTTGTGTGAATCTGATTCGCTGAACACTCCCACTGAGATTCAGTTCATTCCTGCATGAACTTAAAGAGCCATCACGGATGTTGATGAAAATATCAAAATGTTTCCAAAAATCTATCTCCGTGAAATAAATACACTTAATTTTTCCCTAATTTTTCCAACTTAAAATAAGCCGAGAAATTGCATTAATTAGTAAAGGTGTTTTCCAGTCTAAATATAGATCCAGTCTATTATTTTCAAGCGCAAAGCATTATGGTCTAGCTCACACACAGTAAACAAAGACACGAAAGAATAAAAAAAAATATGAGCAATGAAAGAAATCGAATATATATTTTTTTGATGGTTATTTATTTACCATTTCATTTAATTATGTATTTGCTACAGATATTGGAATAATTGTTTTACCCAACTAGGTATTTTGCTTGAATTTTATAATTAATGAGAGTAAAAATTTGTCATAATTTACTGGTCTTATCTCAATAAAAAGAACATTAAACAGGAAATAATTTGTATATTCTCAGGACATTTAGAAACATAGTTTGTAAAGCAATCGTCACATTCAGTAATGTGTGACAAGGGTACTTTGCAAATGCGACGCGTGAAGCACGTGCAGCACATGGGTTGTTATGGCGACTTGCGCTAGAGACGAGCCTTCACGCTTCGGAAGCGCTTGCTGTTTGTGTAGTACGTATAACGCAAAAAAGGGGACTCTGTTTATATACGTCAGATACCCGTAGCGCGCGCTAGTCGAAGTGATACTTCTCTTTGAAACCAAATTGCAATACATTGTCGTGATATGAAAATTATTTAACATAGGCCATGTTGTAGATAAAAAAATTCTCTGGCGAATGACGTTATAAGTATATTTTCCAAAAATTTGAAACACTAACATCCGTGATGGCTCTTTAATTTCGTGACGTCACATCACATTTAGCCATGCCCCATGACGTCAGGTTCATGGCTAGTTGCGTTGTGCATTTTCACTGGCTGATGAACACGTTGTAGGCGGGGCTAATATTTGATGTCTTCATAATTGTTACAAATTTGTATATTTGTAGCAATGAAACCTTTTCAAAACATCAGGTACGAATATATTTATTTATAAGTATTGACTTCAAAATTTATTAAGTTCATGGAGGTATAAACTTAAAAAATGCTGTGCAAACTTGGCGTAAATCTGCTATGCGGATTTACACAGTTTGCACAGGGTTTTTTAAGTTTATACCTCCATGAACTTAATAAATTTTGAAGTCAATTCTTAAGTAACCAATGTTACAATTGAAGCAATTTCTTGGCTAGCAACAAAGAATCGTGATCTGCAATCAGCAACGATGTTTCTAACTGTGCATTCAGTCTGTTCTTGTAACCATTGAGAAGAATAGAGTTCTTTCACCTGTGCGATGCACACATATTTATTACAAGACAGAAGATGCAAGACAGATTTTATTTGATAGCAGTTAGGATGCTTTCTGTGTAGAAAACTTTCACAGCTAGGGTATTTTGTGAAAATTGATACATATGAAGGATATATTCATTAAAGTTTTTTACAAAGACCTTAACCCTTACGTTGCGTATATATATTTTACCATTTTTAGCCCCTGTGGCGGAATTTACAGGCTCGCAGCTCGCAGCAGTAGTTTGGGCTTTGGCACTAACTAGCTCTGCTGGCGGAATTTCCAGGCGGCGATTCCGGTATCGTTTTTACAAAATATACCGCATCTACATGGCGAATAAGGACTATATACGGGCGTTCAATACAAATTCAAGTAGCGAAACCCGTACACAAATGGCTAATTCACACTCGAAACTTTGAATGAATTTTCTATGTTTTTTCGTTTTTATTCTATTACTTTCGAAAGATTGTCTTTTATTCAGGCCTCGTAACATCATAAATACGAAACGAAAAAAATTCCACTTATATACGGAATTGAAGACAAGATGTCTAGCTTCACAATGATATAAAAATTATTAGAATGCGACCTTTGGTTATAATTCTATAGCTATGTAAAGTTTGTCTTTATTCCCACCTATAAAATCGTCAATACTTACAACATGTATGCGGCATTGCAAACGGTCGTTCATCGCACTTTTCCAAGAAATCATAATCTCGAACCAGTTGACAAATAAGCACATGTCAACCCAAATATGGTTATGTTGTTTGACTTTTCAAATAAACGCTAACCTCGAACCATAACTGATGAAAATATGTTGATTAATTTGTGTGCCGTTTGGTTTCACATGCCTCTCAGAAAGGTAAAATTGTATCTTTATTTCTGTGAATTAATCTGCGCATTTTATATAGAATAAAAGATTATTCTTTTCGGTTTGTGATATAAAAATTATGAAAATGCATTCAGTATTTTAGCCTTGATAAATGTTTTAGAAGTTGTGAAAATCGCCGATTGTTTCAAAATTTATGAAGTGTAAACATGACCTTTTTCACGGCGCTTGCTGTGTCTTTATTATTTTTTTGAGATTTTCTAATTTTATATGGGAATGTAGTCCATTGTTTCCCCTTTATTTTGCCGTATTTTTTTTTGAAAACAAACAATTCGCTCACATGATATGAAGTGCGGGAGTAAGGCGAGTTAGCGATTTTTTTCCCCGTCTCGCGAGATGCGAGGCAGATAGCAGTCTCGGGCGAGGCAAACCCGAGGCAATACAAACACGTGGGTGAAAATAGCCTCAAGCGAATTAATGCTTCGGGGGCTAAGCCCGACATAATTGGCCTTTTGTAAAGCTAATTATCGATGCGTTACGGGTCAACAATGCACACGCAAATTGGTGTGAATTTTGCTTGATATTCCGACCACACACTGAACAAAGCTTTATTCTCATGTCGGGTCGCGATGCGTAAATACAGCCATTCTCATGGGTCGGGTCGCGGACACAATCGACTCGTGACCCGGTATGGGTGATAGAGTATACTTAGACAGCCGTGAATTATTCTAAGTCTTGTATCCGGGATCCGTATACAGACACCTAGGAATCGCTTATAGCCCGCCCGGATAATTCCGTCGCCCGCATCTTAAGGGTTAACTGCATTGTGACAGTTTGTAAATCAAGGCAGAGCAGTATGTTACATAAGATCCACATTTCCTAAACTGATTATACCAATTCTCTTGCCTCCTTAAAGGGGCAGTAGCACGTTTTTTCGCTCAAATAAGTTGATGACGTGTATTTTAAAAATAATTTCACCAATAGTAAAACATCCTCTTTTTCATAAATCAGTTTTCTGAACTGTCTACGCCTATATCATAAATCAGGACTCAAAATTATCAGTAGAATCATTTCAAGATTTGAACCCAAAACCTCTTGATCTGAAGCCTAACACGCTAACCACTGCGCTATCCCGCCCCAAGAACAGCATTGAAAATACAGTAATGAGGTGTCTGACTATAGCTTGCTGTTGCAAGGGAAGTGGGCCGTTTTCTGACTATTTTAAAGCGAATCAAATGGAATAATTGGGTAATAAAGAAATTATTACACTGGAAAGTGTGCCATATGCCTTTTACGAAACTCGTGCGAATTTGTGTATAACCCTCGCTCTCGCTCAGGCAATACAAAAATTCACACTCGCATCACATAGGTTACTCCCATACCAAATATGGATTTTCGAAGTCATATAGTTTTTTAAATATGCTCCGGAAAGGATTTTGGACGCACGGACGGACATGCAGAGTGCTATATACCCCCGACTTCGTCGTAGCGGGGGTATAGAAAAACCCTTTGAACTACTTGTGATAACAACTTCAGCAAGCTCTTACCTGCTGCCCTGTCTGCAGACTCGGAGGAAAGACTTGAGGTGGAAGAGTTGTTTTCTACAATCACATATTACATCCAGATTCTTCACTCGACGGAACAGCGTCTGGTTAATGTCCACAATATCAAACAGTGGGTCTCTGTGGATTTTGGCGAGCAGGTCGTGTGCAAAGTTCGACACTCCATATTTTGTGAAGTCCCACTTTCTGAGGATTCTACCCGGCACGTAATCCAGAGAGTTGGAATGGCAGCACTGGCAAAAGAACTTGCCCAAGTATTCACAGTAGCGGAACCTCTTCACATAGGCTGAAACATTCAGAAGAAATATCCAATTGTTGAGAGATTCAAAACATTTTTGGCTCCTTGAAGTTTTAAGTGTTATTTTATATGTAAAATAGGTTTTGATCGAAGGTAATTGATGTACCCTTCTTTTAGTCCTGAGGCTGTCCATTGAGTTACCTCCCTTAGTTCATGCATGCTCGCTAGCATGGAGCAGACGGTATTATGAAAAATCCCTCTCATCCCACCCAGTTATTATTTGTTTGAGTACACCCCATTGTATAACGGGGAGTTATAATATGTGTCTTATTTTATGCGGTCCTGCATGTTCACCTTTGACACATATATAATAATAATCAACACGGTATAATAAAGTTTACCAAGTTTATATAGATGTTTTTGTATTCCTTGTTTGTTAGTTATTGAAATGTTTCCAGCATTATGAACTGAGGTAAAAATGCTAAAACCCACAAAATCATCACATAAGTAACCTCCATACCAAATTTGCATTTCCATGTCAGTATACCCTCAACTATGTCGTAGCAGGGGTATAATTACCATGCCAAATTACTTAACTCTTATTTTCACAATTATCTATTCGTACCTGGTTCTACCTTCATCCCGCAGCCAGCACACCTGTAGTTCTGACGAGCCAGCACCACACTCCTCCTGCAAATATAAAACATTCTTACTCTACCTTCTACAGTCTTGGGTCAAAAGTTTTTCCCCACCCTGGGATTTCCCATAGACCATGTTAATTAACCTTTGCAAGAATATTGTTCATGATTTAAGTTTAAGTCAACTTTTTAAAAATTAAAAATAAAAAAATAAAATAATAAATAAAATTTAAAACATTATTTTTGAAATTATGTTAGCTGTGCATCTGTAATTTCGTTTATCTTTCTGTTGATCACTCATCAAATGACATCCGACTGAAGAACGTATATACACGTTCATATACCAATGTCTCATTGGCCACCATGTTATATTATTGACATACGATGTATATGCTTTGCTTATACAATACAACTTTCTTGACACCTTAGTAAACAAACATGGAAATTATGTGTACACAGCTGAAGTGATTTCCAATATTTTGGTATATATTTGATAACCATTTCATACATTCAGTTTAATTATGAAAATTATTCTTGTAACAGTAAATTTACATGTAAGTCTATGGAAAATGCAATGGGTGGGAAAACATTTTTGCTCCCTGGGTGTACATAGATAGTCACAAGACTATCTTAATGAACGGTACTCTATCAGTCTATGACTATGTTAGTGCTAAAAGAGCTTTGAAAAGTTCAAACTGTTCTCTTTGACTCCCCTAAAACCAAACATCCTATTGAGTCGAGGTGAGGTGAGGTGAGGTGAGGTGAGGTGAGGTGGGGTTTAATGCCGCTTTCAAGAGTATTTTTCTTATATCGCGGCTGCTAGTACTATGGCAGGGAGAAAGCACGCAACGCCATGTGGCTATGCATTGCGGTGAAACCTGCGAGCATCGGCTGGAACTAGCGAACCATGGGTGATACTACGCTGAAATTCAGTGTAGCATTGCATCCAAACCCTACTGCGCGTAGAACAGTTCTCTACTGCAGACACATCCTATTGATGTACTTTACTCTTCTCTTTTGGAAATCTTCCCACAAAAAGCACGACTTTCAGCAAGGCTAGGTAGATAGATGCTTGGTACCTGCCTTGCTGAATACACTTGCTTTTTCGACAACTTGGGACGATTGGATAATCACAAACTCATTTAGCCCCATCAGAATTTATATAAAATAAGCTTTAGGTTTCAAACAAACATCATGTCCTCTGTTATTTAATGGTATGCTATCAGATGGCATAAAAAAATCATTGAGTGATAAACTATCAGAGGACACAATGTTGATGATGCTAAAAAGGGAATGGGCAAACAGGTAAACAAATTTTTGGTATTCAATTTTGAATTATTCGTCAGTACTCACTTTGGTGCAGGATGAATATTGAAAATAATCTGAGGTCTTGGGGGAGCCCATTCCAGGTTGCCACGGAGACGAGTCTGAAAAGTTTCAAAGAAAGTCTATATAACTGAAAATATTTGGACTTTGGGAATATCAGAATTTATGTTTTGTAATGGATATTGGATTAAAGGTATCTCTAAGAGGTTAAAAATCAAAGCTGTTACAACTCATAGAAATAAAGTTTGGAAAGTGAAATCTTCTAAAAAAAATTGTTTAAATGTATCCAACTACCCATGTGTGTAATAAATTTCGTAAAATAAAGTGACTTACATTTGTTGACCTGAGCAGGTCTGCATTTTCACCATCGTCTGGCGACACCGGGTAAGAATTTGGAAGAGGAAGTAACTGAAATTAAATACAATTTAGAAAACTGAACTTCTCCTACTGAAGATATATAACATGAATAATTAATGTCCGTGAAATCATTGTTGATATAACAAAGCGTAACTGTCAGAACTGCATTCAGCTTCATCAGAAGTTTCTTTCAATTACTGACATTCAAAATGGTTATTTGACTCAAAGCACCAATCTTCCACACGCATCGGGCCATATATGCACTTTTAGAAAATGCATACTGACCCTTGCGACAACTCGAAGGAATTCCTGAGACAGGAAGTAACATGACTACTGAGCTATGGTGTAGACCAATCAAATGCGCATTTACAAATCACGCACAGGACACGTTGGATGAACGTTTCTTCTTTTAATTTGAAATACCCGTACTACGCTGATAACGTTTGATTAATTAGTGATAAAACTAAATCACAACGTGCGAGTATATGAAACAACCCACAATTTAATCAAGAGCTGATAATAGCTCTCTTGTTTAACTTTCCCATTGAAGTTAAAGTCCGTTTTGAAACTTGTATGATGCAAATGAGCGTAACATGCGAGATGAAAAATCCCAAAGTTTTATAAGCAATTTGTAAAGCTGTCGGTCCATAACCAACTTTTGGATCGATTAAGTTGGTAATGACCGATTTGATTAGTCAATAGAGGGGATGTAACTCTCTTTAGGTGGCGCTGACCCTGTCTCAGAAATCCCTGCGAGATGTCACAAGGGCAGTATGCATTTTCTAAAAGTGCATATATGGCCCGATGCATGCGGAAGATGACACGCACCAAGTCGTAAGCTTTGGGCAGCTCTAGAGATACGTATTTAGTCAACTAGTAACTCTCTGACAAAGACTTCTCAAGACGTTTCGTTCCATTACTGACATTCGAAAGTTAATTGACTCACAGCTTGGGGAGCATCTTGTTCAGACACGAGCCACACCAAGTCGGAAGCTTTGGGCAACTGTTTCTCAGAAAACTTCTTCAGCAGGGAGATGGCGACTGATTCGGCAGACATGGTGGACTGCCCACTGAGAACACTCTCCTGCACCGAACTACATGAAATTGTTTACATTATTAGAAACACACGTCAAATTTCTGAGGAAAACAAACTTAGGCCTAAAAAAAAAGAGAATTAGTTTCTGGTTTCTGTCCGCGTCAGTTTCAAACCCACGCATCAGGGTTTTCTTTTCTAGGTTTTAACAAAAGTAAGGGACAGATTCTCTAATTCTTTAGCCTCAGAAAATATTGGACATAGAAAATGTCACTCGTTTCTGTTGAGATGAAGTGTAGGGGTGAAATTATTGACTTTTTGGAGTAGTAACACATATTGAAGAGGGTTTGTGCTTTATTTATATAAGTAATTGTGTAAATTTAGTTTATCTCTTCATTCTAAAAAAAAAAAGGTCGTAAAT
The DNA here is from genome assembly GCA_936450465.1 of Gibbula magus. Lineage (NCBI taxonomy): Eukaryota > Metazoa > Mollusca > Gastropoda > Trochida > Trochidae > Gibbula > Gibbula magus. The sequence continues at coordinate 39,759,764 of OW388306.1, read as the reverse complement.
TAAAAAATAAATCGCGTCATCACATCATATTTGTCAGCCTATAAAGACCAGAAACAGTATTTATTTTTTAGACCTCACTGTTTAAAAAAAAAGTTTTGAAAATGTACTGAATTTTTTTTTATGTATGGAAGTGAACTGCGATCATAACAACCCCAGTGAAAAAGAAACCGGGATTCCAGCGGGATCCCAGTGTATCCCGGTGGAATCCCGGTTTTCAGACCGGGATATACTGGGAATAGGTGGGATGACCGGGATTAGTTTTCAACAACCGGGATCCCGGTTCAATCGGGAAAATATGACATTGAAATCCCGGATCAGACTGGAATTTATACTGAAATCCCGGATCAAACCGGGAATTTCATTTTTCAAACCCCTTAACAAACCGAGATTTCACTTAGAAAATTCATATTTTAAAAAGTACCTAAATTAGGATTACTATGTTATGCACAAATTGAAATCATAAACAATCTCCGGATTCTAATAAATCCCCATTCCAACAAAGTAAAACAACCATAAATTAAAAATTTACCATAAATATTGGTTCTTAACTTTTCATCTCCCAAAACTTATGTTTACATAGAGATAAATGAATATGGGTATGTGTACTCAATGTCTCTAGTTGGCACAGACTCATCCTACTATATCCTTTTTTCTTCAAAGATCTAAAAAAAAAGTGTGGAAAGCTGAAAAAAAAAGCAAAGAATTTGTGCCTATTAGTGCAAAGGCAATATATATGTATGCCTTATGATATTGAAATATAATTCTTTTATATATATTTAAAATAAAATTGTTTCCTTTTCTACAGGCAATGTGGATTTTTTGTTTTACTATACCACTTAAACAAATATCGTTTAATGGATTATTATTTAGCACTACCATCAAAACTTGCTAAAAATACTTTCCTTTAAATGTGCATTTTATGTAAATATTTCAATTTAATTATATAGTTTCATTTGACAAGGCAATTTAAATTTGTTCTATTTCCTAATGATATTTTTAAGTTTTAAGGGATTTTATGGGTGCTTCTTCCACTCTTAAACTCAAAGCATTGCATGCAACATTTTATCAGCTAATATGATGCTCAGTCTTCAGTGCAAGGAGCTCTAGCTCCAAGCTCTTTGCAGCGTTCATTGCACCCTTTTGGGTTTACTTAAGCTACAGTGATGTTGGGAGTTTTGTAGAATAGCAGACGCCAAACGGTGGGAACCAAAACAATAATGAAGTAGATCTTAGCAATGTAATTTCTTGTCAAAAACATCATGTCTAGAGCCAGAGAGGCTCCACCCTCAGGTATAGTAATGCTTAAACTCTTATTTGATCTTCTTATCAGCCCATGTTGTCTGTTTTAATGTGTAAAGTACTGGACAAGTGTTAGTTCATGCATAAAATAATGTAAACTCTACTATCATGTTGAGTAAGTTTCCCTGACATTGTGTCACTTAGTAAGAGTTTATTTGAGTTATATTTCAGTATTTTCCAGTTGCAAGTAGCATATATTCAAGTAAAATTCATGTCTGCTACTCATATTTTCCCGTTTGAATCAAATTACTTGTGTCATGATCACTGGTCAAACAATCTCAGAGTAAGTAATTCTTAGCAGAGTAACCAAGTGTAAAATAATTAATTAGTTTGCTGATAGTGTTTACTCTGTATAATGATTTGTAACTACATACTATTGAATTAATAACAGAACAGTAACTGTTAACAAAGTGTGTTTTCTGTTTGTTGCAGAACATGACTGTTTCCCGCCTTTTCCTCCCGGCGGGATCCCGACAAATCCCGCTTTTTTATCCCGGCGGGATCCCGCTGGGATCCTGACAAATCCCGCTTTTTTATCCCGGCGGGATCCCACCGGAATCCTGCTGGGATCCCGACAAATCCCGCTTTTTTATCCCGGCGGGATCCCACCGGAATCCCACCGGGATCCCACTGGGATCCCACCGGGATCCCGATAAATCCCGCTTTTTTCTCCCGGCGGGATCCCACTGGAATCCCACCGGGATCCCACCGGAATCCCACTGGGATCCCACCGGGATCCCGATAAATCCCGCTTTTTTCTCCCGGCGGGATCCCACCGGAATCCCACTGGGATTCCCAGTAACTTTTTCATTGGGGAAGGACAGTGAAACAGATCAAAGGATCAACAAGGACAGATCAAATTTTGATAAATCCAAAAATGATAGTATTTGTTTGCAGTATATTACACGACTACTTATTTCAAGTTATTATTTAAAAGAAACATCAATCATCACATGTACATTGAACAAAATCTCACTTTGATTTTTCTAATGGATGGGTACTTCTATGCAAGTCCGCATCTGAAGAAGAAAGAAAATCAAAACTATAGACATGTATTTTGGAAAATATCTAATTTTCTTCAATATTAAAATCTGATAGTTTTTTACAAATAGTGCTGGGATGGAGTTAAAAGGGAAAACTGGGTGTTAGGGAGGAATAACAGGGATAGCTTACATATTGAGAACATTTTATCTTAATATTTTAATCATGAGTTTAATTAAGAGCATTTTATCATAATATTTTAATGAGTATAATTGAAGAGCATTTTATCATAATATTCTAATCAACAGTATAAAGTAAACAGTTCAAAAACTAAATTTTATTCTACTCTTCTCTAACATACTGCTTATTGCAAAAATAACACATGATCAATATATTGTTCAAATCTTATTTACAATTAAATTACAAAAGAATCAGAATTTTGCTGTTCTGAAAAACATATTTAGCCCAGTCATTATCAAAAAGGATAAGTTGTGTGGAGATGATAACAAAATGTCATTAGTTTGAAAGGTTCATTCTTCTAGGCAAGGTGTAACATGCAGCTAGATAGGCCAATGATCAGTTTTACCACAATCCTTCTACTTTGTGAAAAGTTGGCTATTGCAAAATCATATAGTCCAAAAAGAATTTAGTGGACAAATCAAATATTAATATGAGACAATCATCAATTGAAGGGTTTGCAAAATATATATAAATTTTTTTTTTTTTCACAATAAAATTTATTTCAAAATTGAAGAGTTAGTGCAAGTTAAATACACTAATAGAGAAACATCATTTGACTAAGAATATTATTCACAAAACTTTTTGTTTTCTATTGTGTAAAGTGAATGTAATGGTGAAGGGGTAAGAGACGTGGCTCAAAATCACTGGGAATTGTGTTCAAGCCAAAATAAACTGGGTTGTGATAGCAAGGCCTTAAACAGCATAGAACAATCTAGCCTTGCTGAGGTTCCACCTTGCCTAGGAAGATGGACATTCTAATGCTACACCATGTATATAAACTACAAGAAGATTACCAGAATACAGGGAAGCCATGGAGAGAGACAGCCCGCTGCTCTTCAGCATAGACAAGTTACTCTGATGCTCCTCCGCGGTACCTGACACTATAAAACAAGTGCCCCCTCGTTATAACAGACATTTCTCCCTCATTATAACACAGACAGTTCTCCCTCACTATTTAACACAGACAGACCTCCCTCACTATAACACAGACAGTTCTCCCTCGTTATAACATAGACAGTTCTCCCTCATTATAACACAGACAGTTCTCCCTCACTATAACACAGACAGTTCTCCCTCACTATTTAACACAGACAGACCTCCCTCACTATAACACAGACAGTTCTCCCTCACTATAACACAGACAGTTCTCCCTCGTAATAAACACAAACAGTTCTTCCTCATTATAACACAGACATTCTCCCTCATTATAACAGACAGTTCTCCTTCGTTATAACACACAGTTCTCCCTGGTTATAACAGACAGTTCTCCCTCGTTATAACAGACAGTTCTCCCTCGTTATAACACAGACAGCTCTCCTTCGTTATAACTCAGACAGTTCTCCCTCGTTATAACACAGACAGTTCTCCCTCGTTATAACACAGACAGCTCTCCCTCGCTATAACACAGACAGATCTCCCTTATTATAACACAGACAGTTCTCCCTCGTTATAACATTCCCTCGCTATAACACAGACAGATCTCCCTCGTTATAACATTCCCTCGCTATAACACAGACAGTTCTCCCTCGTTATAACATTCCCTCGCTATAACACAGACAGATCTCCCTCGTTATAACATTCCCTCGCTATAACACAGACAGTTCTCCCTCGTTATAACATTCCCTCGCTATAACACAGACAGATCTCCCTCGTTATAACATTCCCTCGCTATAACACAGACAGTTCTCCCTCGTTATAACATTCCCTCGCTATAACACAGACAGATCTCCCTCGTTATAACATTCCCTCGCTATAACACAGACAGTTCTCCCTCGTTATAACATTCCCTCGCTATAACACAGACAGATCTCCCTCGTTATAACATTCCCTCGCTATAACACAGACAGTTCTCCCTCGTTATAACATTCCCTCGCTATAACACAGACAGTTCTCCCTCGTTATAACATTCCCTCGCTATAACACAGACAGTTCTCCCTCATTATAACACAGACAGTTTTCCCACATTATAACACAGACAGTTCTCCCTCGTTATAACACAGACAGCTCTCCCTCGCTATAACACAGACAGATCTCCCTTATTATAACACAGACAGTTCTCCCTCGCTATAACACAGACAGATCTCCCTCGTTATACCGGGGATGTAGCTCAGTTGGTAGAGTGTCCGCTCATCACCCGGAAGACCGGGGTTCGATTCCCGGTCGCGTCATACCAAAAGACGTTAAAAGATGGGAGTTGTTGCTGCCCTGCTTGACACTCAGCATTATAAGGACAGAACAACGCTTGAACTGGCGCTGCACAGTGGCTGCCGGGTGCGAAAAGCACAAAATGAATTTCTGATGTACTTTGTATTGAGGACAATAAAGTGTTATTATATTATTATTATTATTATAACATTCCCCCGCTATAACACAGACAGTTCTCCCTCGTTATAACATTCCCTTATTATAACACAGACAGATCTCCCTTATTAGAACACAGACAGTTCTCCCTCATTATAACACACAGTTCTCCCTCATTATAACACATATTTAACACCATCTTCCTACATCATACCTTCGAGTCCCTCAGGAGTGACAGATCATATACAATATAGGTACAAATTTTATGAAAAATATATATTTCCATGCTATATTGAAATAAATAAATTTCTAAAATCATATTAAATGCATTTTTACTTAATATAATCTTCTTCTTATCGTTATATGTTCTAAATCATTTTTATTGAAAAAAAGTTTCACAAAGTAATCATTGCATGTCAATATCTTCTTAATTTTACAGATAAGCAATATGTAAACAAAAGAGTCATAATCAGTCTAGGATCGACTAAATGTAATCACGACTTCAATCTTACACTGGCTGGTTAGATGTGAAGAGAGGGGAGAGATAGTGAATTGGTGCAATAGGGAAGATTATTCTTAAATTGTTCTTAAATTGTATTCTTGGTTTCTAGCCCATAAACTTTAAGTTTTAAAAATGTCAATACATCCAAGAACATTAAGCAATGGTATTGGAATATATTTTTAAAAATGTGCAAAATACCATTCAATTACTATTTATTAAATCAAATGTAATAGAATATTGAAAAGTGTACGTATTTTATAGATTGAAAAAGAGCTTCCATTTATCATTCTTCTAAAGGAAAGACACAGAGTTAACTCAAATTATTTTTTAAAGTCTCACAAAAATTATCTCTTTTCACTGTTTCATATTCAAGAAACAGCTGAATAGACAAGTTATCATTATTTACATTAGTCCACAAAGAAATTGAAATCTTAAAGTGTACCAAAAAAAATGTAAACTTACAGGTGAGCTCTATTTCTTCATCATCCACTTCATCGCTTGAATCATAACTGTCTGTAATTGAGGACATTTAAAATAGATATCATTCTTACAAAATAATGAAACGAGTCAAGGAAACAAAAATCATGAATATCATATCTCTGAACATTCGGTAAAAGAATACCACTTAGATATAACTTCATTTGATTTGTGTGTTATATTATTAATTATTTTCCAACGTACTGCTTAAATAAAATGACATACACATAACATGAAAATCAAACTTTTGAAAAACACTAATTTTACATCATAGAAATCAAGCTGTTTTTATTTGTTGTATACAAACATGATCTGGAAATATGATATAATATTCACATGATTTGCTGAATATAGATACCCCAAGAATAAAATAACTATGATTTGTTCATAGCGCCAACAGAATTCTTGCATCAGCCTTTCTAGCTGAGTTGCTCTGTCAGTTATATTTAGCATCGGGATAAACCTACATTCATGTATTGTAGCTTGTTTGTAATAAGACTCCAGCAAATTGAAACTTTCTAGTATTGTGGATGTCCTTGTGAATACATACTATTTCAGCATCGAACATGATTTTTTAACTTAGAAAACAAAACAAAAAATAAAATTCTGAATTTTATTATATGACGAGCAATGAAATACTGGGACTTATCAGTGAAAAAAACTGTCTATCAAGCTACATTGAAAATAACTTATATTTTCACTGTGACCAGTGACTGATATAATTTGACGTCATAAAACAATGGTTTGACGCAGCGAATTGGCTTATGACGTCACAGTGAAGGACTATTGAATTCCTAACGACCGCTCTGCGACAAAACTACCCTTTATGGACGTAATTACAAAGATAACATCTTATAATATATAGAATATCTGTCAATTCTTGACAAATACCATGTTTGTCTTTTCTCGTGAGGTAGAAAAGTTACATATTTTCTACCTCACTCGATGAGATAAACATGGTATTAGTCAAGAATTTACGGATATTTTATTAATTGTAAGATGTTATCCTCTTTATATATTATATAATTTTAAATATATTTGTGATACAAACCAGAGTACGAGGACAGGTCATGTGACGAGCTGAGAGGAGAGGAAGTGCTGGTTGCCGTGGCTACAAGATACACAAAACTGCATGCTACACAACATTCAATACTTCACATTACAGAACAAAAATATTATTCAAAACATAAATATTCTTGATATTCAAGGTGGTGATTGTAAACCTCATTTAAACAAATATTATCCAAATCAAAATATATTTTGGAAAATTCTGAGTGAATATGACCCAATTACTGCATGTTATGCCACCAAGATACACAAGATAATCATCAATTTCAAGGTTTGTCTCATCCTGTATCAAGGAATAACATATAAGCTCCGCTACACTTGGGTTAAAACCCCACTAAAACCTTCACGATTTGACGTATGACTAAAGAATTATTTAAAAGTAGGCAACCAATGAAAGCACTTGAAAAAATATTGAAACGGCGGTGCTCGGTTTTCATGCATAGAGGGCCTACAAACAAAAACATCTTAGCCAGCATGCAGGTGGTCAAGTATATCGATCTACGTCTGAGACAAATTGATGAGAAAAAACCTTCAATTTCAGCTCTCTCATTTAAGAAGGTTGCCATTTCAAGGAGAAAAGCGGAAGAGCGAAAGCCAACTGCAGTTTGAAAGTTTGAAATTTTATCTGGACCCATTGTGATAAAAGGATATCATTGGCTGGATCATACGTCACATTGCGAAGGTTTGAGTGGGGTTTTAATCCAGGGTATGAAAGTGTAGCGTAGCGTATACGTTATACCCTGGGACAGGATGGGTTTGTCTATAAATAAAAGATTCAGCACTTGAGGCATAACAATAGATATTAACCCATTTTCATACCACAAAAAAAGCTAAGATTGTTTTTTAAAACAAAAGTTGTCAACTTATTATCAATCAAAGAGTCCTCATTTAAGTGAGAGAGTAAATATGTTTGGATAACACTGTGACAGAAATACAGTAACGAAAGCAGCTTTACACAAACTACACTTTACACAATAACTTAATTCAGTTCACACTGTAATAAATAGTTATGTCGGAAGAATATAAGGTGAAACTTAAGATGACCATGGCAATAATAAACATTTATATCTAATAAACGCGAAGAATGACAATGAAATGCAAATAAAACTGGACAAAGAGCTGAAAAAGCACATAAAGTATAGGTGCTCCCGAGAAATAAAACTAGATGCCACTCACTGTCCGTTCGACCATCACTGAATGCAGGGAACCCTCTTGCTTTCTGTAATCGCAAAAATACAAGATACAAAATACCAATCAAAGTTAGAAATAGCAGTTAAAGGGAAAGTTCTATCAGTGATTTATCGGCAGCATCCGCCATCTTGGGTTCTTGACATTTCGTGAAATGAAAACACCCTATATTTAACCCAATTTAAAATTTGTGTAATAATAAAATATTAATATAATATTCACATAGTAACACATAACGTATCATAAAACTAATAAACAATATTCTGTTAGGCCGCAGCGAAGTTTTCCCCCACTCGCAGCGCAGATGATTGGCTTCAGTTCTCATTGTTTTTTTATTTTTCAACAAATGTGCGCTTGTCTTTATGAAGCTGTGAAATATAAAGTCATCAAAATATTAACTTCATTAATATCTTTCAATTTGACAGTGTTTTAATCACATTTAATAGCATACATGTGTAAACAAGAATATCTCCTGGAATTTCGTTTCCACAAAAAATACCCGATAGAACCCTCCTTTTAATAGTTAACCATGTATATCTCCTTATACAGAAAATTCATGCCGTTTATATTCCCCTTTGTAATTTGAGTTATAATTCTGGGGAGAAAATGACTGGCACTAACTCATTAGGCAGATAGAGTGTGTCATCGTAGAGTTATCAAGACATAGTTGTAAAGTTCGTAGTTAACTCAATACTTGCTAATTCACCTAACATTAGCTCAGTTTCCTAATCATGATAACACATAGACTTTATTCATCTGAGGCCCCTCCCTTAAGTGTAAAATGTTTTCATGAGTAAATACAGGAAGTCATCTTTTGATGTCTTCATACCCGATGTAGTATTCTGGGAATAAAACTCATTCACAATTTAAAGGGTTAATTTAAATCATTAAATCATAAAGTGGATAATAAAACGTTTCAACCAACGCTTATGGGTCTATGTGTGAAAATCCCCAACTGACCTTAGCATCTAAAGAATGCTATACCCTCTGTTGGATGAATGAGGTGAGGTGAGATGAGTTGGGGTTTAACGCAGCTTTCAAGAGTATTTCACATATAGCGCAGCTGCTAGTATTACGGCAGGGAGAAAGCCTGTAACGCCTTGTGGCTATGCATTGCAGTGAAACCTGCGAGCAACGACTGGAACTAGCGAACCATGGGTGGTAGTACTCTGAAATTCAGTGTAGCACTGCACCCAAACCTTACTGCGTGTAGAACAGTTATAGATCTACAAAGTTACTGTGCCCCGGGCGGGATTTGAACCCTGGACCTCTTGATCCAAAGCCAACCGCGCTAACCACTGCCCTATCCCGCCCCCTGGATGAATGACACTCCAATCCTTCATGATAGAAGTTATGTCTAAACCCTCCATAGTTCTTTGTGTGGTCTTATATCAATCTCTACTGACCTCTTTCTGGCGTTCTCGTCTCCGGATACGTATCCTCTGCTTCAGCTGCTGTATCTCTTCATCCGAGTCCCCCTCCTCTTCTATGTCCGACCCCGTCCGCGCCGGCGAGATCACGTGGTTCCATTTCATTTGCTCGATAGCTGCGATCAGGGCTTCAGAGATACTAAAGTGTGCATTTTCCTGAAATAAGAAGATTCTATGCTTAAAGGGAAAGTTCTATCACCGATTTATTGGCAGCATCCGCCATCTTGGTTTCTTGACATTACTTTGAATGAAAACACGCTATATTTGACCCAATTTACACTTTTTAAATAATACAACATATACAATGAATATTCACATAGTAACACATAACACATAATAAATCTAATAAACAATATGTTATTGTTTCCCCACTCGCAGCGCCGATGAATGGCTTCAGTTCTCATTGTTTTTATTTTTCAACAAATATGCGCTTGTCTTCATCAAGTTGTGAAATAAAAAGTCCTCAAACTATTAACTTCATAAATATACTTCAATTTGACTGTTTTTTTACTTATATTAATATTGTATTAATAGCATATGTGTAAAAGGGAATATCCTTTTGAATTCGGTTTCCACACACCAATAGAACCCTCTTTTTAAATATTAATCACCTGTGTTAACGGATCAAAATGTTTTCCCATTCGGTGATGTCATAGCATTGTGATGTCATCATGTTTATGACATCATAAATATTGTGATGTCATTATTGTATGACACAGAAACACTGTGATGTCATGTAGTTAATAGTGGCAGGGCATTGTGCAAAATTTACTGCAAAAACAATATCTCCTAGAGATACACTTGATCTCACACAATCTCGCGAAGGTATAAGCTGCCTTTGCACCCATAGTATGAAAGTTGCATTAGCGTACGTTATACCCTAAGACAGGATGGCAATATCCCCTGCGGAACACAGTACTAAACGAGGTCCCGTTTAATAACATATTTATGAAACGAGTCAGTGGTTTGGTATTTAGCGAGCAAAAGCGAGTTAGATACCGATACCATTCATGAGTTTCATAAATATGTTATTAAATGGGACCAAGTTTAGTATTTTATTTCTTATGCGCCAATGAATCATCAATAAATGGGACAAACTTCATTGCGATCGCGGCGCTGATATTGTGACGACATGTTTTAACCATTTTGACCATTAATCAAAAGCACGCAATGTTATTACACTAAGTGTAATAACACGTTAGATTTATTAAACTGTGATATTTTCAACGGGTGAGAAATAAATGTATATATTATATGTGGAGATTCTGCCTGTATGAGGAAGCTTGGGTCAATCATTTTGTACTCACCTTGTCAAGGTTTGCACAGGTGTGGAAGTCCTGAGATGAAAGGTAGCTCATCAGTGACTGACCTTGGGCCGGGGGTTGCAGTCGACCATCCATACGTCCACCCGTCGGCGCTGAAACATATGCACGGTTCTTCTTAGTTTATAATAAATTTAGAAAAACTTATGTTGTTATGTTTGCCTGTTCACAAAGAATTTGTGTTTTATCATAAATGTATGACTATCATGTCTATTAGAAATATATCAGTGGTTACTATAGCACAGATACGAAACTAAATCTCGTGTTTCGTATCTTGATTGATACGAAACTATAATATCACTTTAGCTTTCCCTTAGTATGCTTAGTAAGGAAAATACTCTAATGGGAATTAGTCACCTCTTTTGTGAACCTAAAAGAAAAATTAATTCTCTTTAACCCAATTTAACATTTTTTCCATGTCATGTTCATATTCAGCAGAAAATATTTTTGTTTACAAAATCATGTTCCTCTAAACATGATGTAAGAAAGTGCTGTTTCCAGTCTGGAAATAAAAGCATATTCAATTTGAAGATAAACAAACAGTATTGAAAAATGAACACAATAACTTGAAGGTCTACATCTAAACCTAATATGCAGCTACTGATTAAGTAATGGTATTTATAAGAAAAATTAAATAAAATAATAAGTTCAAAGAAAGTACACAGCAAGCATATAAGTAGCTAAAGCTCAAAAACATTCCAACCAAGCTTCTAATTCTTCACAATCAAATAAGATTTCTTCCGAGTAAAAAATAGCTAGAGATCTATCCATTCAAAAGTCAATTGAAAAGAAACCAAATTAATACACAGTATGTGAAATAAAATAGTGAAAGAAAATGGGCTCTGTAGCTCATCAGGGTTTATATTGTTTCATGTTGAAGACTGAAACAGTTTGTTCTCTAGAAAAAGTACAATCCCTTCATAATATGTCCTTGAAAAAATTCATGATCAACAAAATTGTTTAGTGTATAAAGAAAACATGACTTGAAACTATATTTTGAGAAAATTGGCTGTCCAAGTATAAAGATTCATGAAAATCTTCTAGGTCTTTTTGTTCCGGAGAAGAAGATGAACCCTTATTTTGTGCCAAAGCGTCACCAAATCTACAATTTAAAATCTCCATTGGCTAAAGAGTCTGCACACAACATATCAGCCTTCTAGGTCTTTTTGTTCCAATGAAGAAGATGAAAATAGGTTTTTTAGGTCATGGCCTTAATGGCCCTTATCTTGTGCCAAAGGGTCACCAAATATACAATTTAGAATCCCATTGACTAAAGAGTCTGCACACCATTTTTAAATGTTCTAAGCCATTTCATCTTGGAGAAAAAGATGAAAATAGGTTTTAAGGTCTTTAAGGTTTTTTAGAATCCCCATTGATTGGCTAAAGAGTCTGTACACATTATTTCAACCTTCTTGGTATTTTTGTTCTGGAGAAGAAGATGAAAATAGGTGTTTTAGGTTATGGCCTGTGAGGCCTCTATTTGGGGCCCAAGGGTCACCAAATCTACAATTGAGAATCCCCCTTGGCCAAGAAGTCTGTACATAAAATTTCAGCTCTCTAGAGACTGGTTCTTGAGAAGAAGTTGAAAAAGCGAAAAAGTTTACAAACGGATCGATGGACGGACGCCGGACACCATGCCATGCCCATGCCATAAGCCCATAGGGCTTTCAGGCCAGATGAGCTAAAAATGTTTTAAGATTTAAAACTTGTTAGAAATATAAGCATCAGTAGGTAATATATATAGATATCAAACAGTTAGTTGGGTCTGAAGAGAAATGTAAGTTGGGATCCAAGACAAAAACGGGACAACATTTAGGGCCATAGCTAAGATGAAATTCTATGTGTGAGACGACCAAAATTTCCCAGGTACTATTAACCTTTAGCCTGCTGGATCGTTTCAGGTTTTTGCAGAGATCGTCAGATTGGTAAAATTGTAACCATTAGGTCACATGGGTACCCATCATTTAAAGATTCAATATATGAAAATCACTAGGGCCAAAGTTGTGGCCAACAGCAGGCAGGATCTTAAAACAGCGCTTCAACCAAAGCTTCTATACACACAAAATTAAGCGATTATGGAGTAATACAGTGTGTAAATTGGTAGATTAATGTTAATCATTCTATGTTAATAGGAATATCAGTTCCATTGGGATAAGTTAGGTGATTTACAGTTTAACACTACTTATAATAATAATTCATTTCTATAGCTACAAGGACGCCTGTTATCATGCCAGGGAGAAAGCCTGCAATACCAATGTGGTTTCCCACTGAAGTGAAACCTGCGAGCATTGTTGACAAGTATGAAAATCATTTCAACTACCGGTATCAATTATACACCACACAATGTGTGGGGATTTTCATTTATCTGCACAAGATAAATTTTATTCATCATAGCACACAAACCACTGCACCACTACACTCTTTCCCTTGATCAAAAAATCTTACAAGAAAAAATTATGTAAATACTGGCTATAGTGGCTAACAGGTGCTCTAATAGGCACATGATTTACCAACATGGATGACAAAATAACTGCATCATTCTTGTTAACCTCCTCATGTTAAACTAAGCACCTAGGGGACTGGTTAGATCAATTATTGTCATAACATCCACCATATGTACAATCTAGTTGTCTACTATATGCATCCTGGGTATTTTATGTACGCTAATGTAACTATCATACCCTGGGTGCAGAGGGAGCATATACCTTCGCGAGGTGACGTATGTTCCAGCGAATCAAATAGTTATCTCGCCCTGCTGGCGTTTGATTTTAGCTAATCACAGAGGGCTTTTCAAAATGCAGTTGGCTTTCCCACTTCCGCAAAATGGCGACTTCCTTAGATAAGCGAGAGGAAATCGACGAGTTTTTTCCCCGTCAAATTGTCTTAGACGCAGACCATGGAATGGGACATGCAGTTCATCGAAGAAGGTGGGGTTAAAGTTTGATGACTCAGTTTTGAGAGATCATTATGCTTTCCGCAGTGATAAACCACAAAGAACGCAGGCGGAAGCCGACTGGCCTTGTAAGTGATGTCATTTGGTTGTCTATATTTAGATTGTTCCTCGACCATACGTCAGCTCGCGAAGGTATATGCTCCCTCTGCACCCAGGGTATGATAGTTGCATTAGTGTACGTAAAATACCCCGAGACAGGATGTACTATATGATGAGTAAGTGTTAGTATCTCTGTAAGCAGCTACACTTACTCTTCAACCGCCTCAAAACATAAGGGAAAAGGTCTGAAAACATAGTAAGCCCAGTTAGCAAGGGAAACTGAAACTACTGGATATCACTTAATAAAGACATTAAATTATGCTCATACGCCACAATTTTCAATTTGCTAGCAAGGAGGTTTTTTTAGGGACATGATCATTTCAATTTTTTGTTCCCGAATTCTGTGATAATTGTCTGGTCTTTCAGAACAACGTGAGGATGAATATAATATTCATTATCCTAGTATTTGAATATCAAAGAAACAATCTCCTTCTCTTTATCTTGAATATATGCCAATAAAAACACTTTATAAGATGAGACAAGTTCTTGGACGTATGAAGGATTAGCAAATTCTTGGTGTCCCAAGTAAATATTATGACTTGCACTGTAAAAAATTGATAATCAAGTTTTGTCATCAACCTCATAATTCATCAAATATTACAGCGTTGTACAAGTTTTTACCCACCATATCCCGTTTGCTTTACTGGTTCCTTGATCACAGGAGCAGACGCCAACATCGATGGTTCAACTATCGTGGAATCTGATTGGCTGCTACTATTGTCGTTAGCAACAGCATTTGTGAACACCATTTGACTACTGCTTCCCGGTTTGACACCACTCATGTCTGACCTTGACCTTTTATGACCTAGATTCGATGACTCTTTCTTAGTCCTTTTACCGGTACTTTCATCAGCATCACAGTTATTTGAAACATTTTTGGAAGAAGATTTGTTTGGTGTCTTTTTCTTATTCGGAATGAAAATATCACTTTTTCCGTTAAGAACTGGAATGATGTTGTCGCCGTGGGATTTGCATCTCCGGGCAAGAGGTTTCCCGACCCCATCGGTTGTTTCTAATCCTTGGTAGGATGAAGTGTCAAAGAACACGGGCGACACCAAGTTATCATGGTTTAAGGAAAAATCCACGTTGAGGAGGGGGTCACTATGGATACGCTCGTAGAAGCTGAAGCCATGAGTTGGAGGTGACGATGGCAAGGGAAGCGACTCTGCACCTGACTTCTTCAACACCGAACGTAGTGCTTCCTTTGCAGATATTCTTTGGTCATCTGGGCTTGAAGCTGAAACAAATGAATTGTTGATTATGCTATTAATACATGAAATATAATACAGTCCATTGTCACATTTGGATTTTGATGGTGTATCTGTACGACATATGTAAGACCTGTGGTAACTACGTTTCCATGCTGCAACTAGGAAGGTTTTCCTATAAATTGCCTTTTTACATTGACAAATTTTCTCCTTTTGAAAGGTTAATACTGATTCAATATTTTGATGAGCAATAACAGCTTAATTTGTAAACTGTAATATCCCAAATATTTCCACAAATTAATTCCACAACTTTCAAATGGTCTTTTGATCAAGTAGGTTTTTCTGAAGAGCGCAAATTCCACAAAATGTCGTATCGCCAACTTCAAGTTCAAAACAAAGCCAACCACTTTCAACATTTTCACAAATACTGACACTGTGTTCATTTGTAGAAGAGCATTCACGCATGAGTATCAAATGTTTCACTAGTTTATGAAGCAATATACACACGCTAAACATCTCCCTCTCACATCTGTTTCACTATCTACATAACTAATGCTGTTTCTCAACCATTATACTCTACAATTGTGAGAGCCTATAAAATAATGTCTTCATGTTTCCAAAAAATCTCATTGCAACATTACATAAAGCCTAAATACATGGTTATTACTATTATGTAACATCATATTAAATCATGGATGCATATATAAGCATAAGAGTGTTATGAAATCCATTAAAGGATAATAGCTCTGGTATCACATCTGTAAAACAAACCACAACCGGGTCAAAGATAAGTTCACTGCATAATCATGATATGCACAGCTCATTAAATTAATTGACCACTGTCCACCTCAAGGCTAGAAAGCCCCAAGGCAAATAACTAATAAAAACTACTATTGCATAAATTTTTGCTATCTCTCACCTGATCAGGTGTCCCAATATATGCCTGAGTGACTTCTACCTTACAAATATTACCTGTGAACATTTTACCTACCTGTTACATATGAACTTGAAGAAAGAAATGCGTGACGGATACCTACCCCAGTGAATGTAACAGTAACAAAGCTGTACATTGAACTGTCAATTTCCACACACAAAAAAAACAAAAAGTCCCTAATTAGGATTCTCTGTCAAGCTGAATAATTTTCACCTGTGAATTAACTACCTCATTATAACGCTAATGAGTTATTTTCAGGATCATGAAATTGAAACTATTATTTCAAAGCTTTCATAATTCTTACCTTATATATCCTTAGTGGCAATTACAATTTTGAATGAATTTGTAACATTTATCAAAGGTTAAAATTTGGATACAGTGTTTGCTGTATAGTGAGGGAACAAAAACGTTATATCCCATCTGGTACGGCTAGTTATACACTGTAAAACACCGTAATTGTTGTATATAGGATGTACTCAACACACAGGATATGACTGGATGCATGTCACAAGTGTGGTCCTGCCATGTGACTGAAACAGTCATGAGCCTTTAAACTTAGAAAGCACAATTAGACCGTTATTTTTGTGACTCAAGTTCCTTGGAGTGTTGTTCATTTCCTTAGCAAGCATATTGCCAATAATTGATATTTTCTTACTTCCTTGAACAGGGTAAAAATAGAGCCATGGGCTCTGTAGCTCATCAGGATTTGTATTTTTATAATAAATTTTCTCAACTTGTTCTAGAGCTTACTAGAGAAGAAGCTGAAAATAGGTTTTTAGGGGGTGTCCACTGAGACCTCATTTGGGGACACTGGGTCATGAAATCTACAGTTTAGAGTCTCCATTGGCCAAGGAGTCTACAGACAGCTTTTCAGCTCTCTAGACCTTTTGGAACTGGAAAAAATGACAATAGGTTTTTAAGGTTGTGACCCCTGTGACCCCATTTGAGGTCACAGGGTCACGAAATCTACATTTTAGAGTCTCCATTGGCCAAGGAGTCTGCACACAACTTTTCAGCTCTCTAGAACTTTTGGAACTGGAGAAGAAGATGACAATAGGTTTTTAAGGTTGTGACCCCTGTGACCCAATTTGAAGTCACAGGGTCACGAAATCTACAATTTAGAATCCCCATTGGCCAAGGAGTCTGCACACAACTTTTCAGCTCTAGACCTTTTGGAACAGGAGATGAAGATGAAAATAGGTTTTTAAGGTTGTGACCCCTGTGACACCAATTGAGGTCACGGGGTCATGAAATATACAATTTAGAATCCTCATTGGCCAAGTGGTCTGCACACAAAATTTCAGTTCTTAGACCAAGTGGTTCTTCAGAAGAAGACGAAAATGCGAAAAGTTTACAGGCGGACGAACGGACCTTGAGAGAGACCTTGAAAATTAGGTCAAGGTCACCCAAATCGACTGGTGTCTGATGACTGGTACAAAATTTGAAAACTCTAGGTGCAGCAGCTTCGCGGTTTGTAGCAGGGTTGGGGGTGCATACCAAAACTAACACTGATATAATATATATAAGAGATCCCCTTGGGAGGGACAGCAAAAAAACATATCTATATGTTTGCCGACAGAGGTCATAGAGGTTTCTGAATTTTATGCCAATTTTTTACAGTGTTCATCCTAGGTGCAGAGAATATAATCCTTGTTGAAGGAAGAAAAGGGGAGGAGCAAAGACTCTGTCGAAGTCTTTCTTTCATTTCCGGGATCACTTAGCTGATGAGTAGAGAGAAAAATCTATACATACCTATCTGTATAGTGACAGTGTGCTCGTCTGAGGTGGAAAGAATGCACTCCTTGCCGGGGGAGGAGAAGGGGGGAGGGGCGGGAATGCCGTCTTTGTTCTTCATGTCCGGGGTCACTTGGTTGATCGGGAGTGAAGCGCTCCGGGTGTGGGTGCGCTGGTGAGAGTTGGTTCGATGTCGTCCACTCAGCTAGAGGAGAAAAAACAACTTTATTAGATATTAATAATACACTTGTCATTTAAGAAATAGAAAACGAGTTGGCATGCTTTATCGTTGAATAAAACATAGCAGGGAGCATAAAACACCCTGCCCTGAGTGTTTTATGCTCTCTGCAATGTTTTATTCTACTATAAAGCACAACAACGAGTCTTCTATTTCTGATATGAGATGCCCTTAAACAATAACTCGCTTTTATATAAAAAACGTGGAGATATTATAATAATAATTCATTTATAGAGCGCCTAATATCCACCATCAAGATGCTCAGTGGCGCTTTAAATTCACATTATTACCCTGGTATATGGACCAACATCGTTCCTTTTTCATTCTCAACTCCCCTTTGGAGTACGCAACCTTGGCTACCAATTAAGGCGCTCGAAGGTTATCAGTCACATTGCTATCAAAATCAGGTACTCAATTGTCCTACTGAGTGAACAGAGGCACATTTCGAATAAAGTCCCTTGCCCAAGGTGACACCACGAGCCTCTCAACTCATGTCTCAGTGTGGGGCGGGTAACCCAACCATCCAGCGACCAAAGCTAAACTTCACTGATAGCGGTCGACTGAGCTATGCACAGGAACTCGTGCCACCACATTGTTGTTGTTGTTTGTATAAAATGTTTTTTGTCGTAGAACACTTTCACTAGCATTGAACAATCAAAGTGCTGTAAACTATGACGTCATTTGCTAAGTGACATTCTAACTGACGTCTAAAATCACGAGCATGTTTTATTGTCCCAAAAGCATGCTGTCGGTCCCATCGACCGTCTGTGTTTTACTGCCGTGGGTATCTTATATAATATTTTGAAAATGTCAGGATAGAGGTCTGGCAGCTAATTTGTGAAAATATTGAGGGGAAATTTAAAAGAGACAAGAAGCTCATCATGTACAGCTCCATTTTTGATTTAATGACTAATTAATTTCATCCATTTCAGTCTGAGGTTAGGTGAGGTGAGTTGGGGTTTAACGCCACTTTCAAGAGTATTTCACTTATATCGCAGCTGCTAGTATTATGGCAGGGAGAATGCTCGCAACGCCATGTGGCTATGCATTGCGGTGAAACCTGCGAGCATCGGCTGGAACTAGCTAACCATGGGTGGTACTACGCTGAAATTCAGTGTAGCATTGCACCCAAACCTTACTGCTTGTAGAGCAGTTCTCTACTGCAGACAAAGTTGCCAACTTGCTATGCCCCTGGCGGGATTCGAACCCCGGACCTCTTGATCCGAAGCGGAATGTGCTAACCACTGCGCTATCCCGCCCCAATTGATTGTCTGATAATATAATTATAATAATATTAAGTGTTCTTATATTGCGCCAACAAATCAATCAACGTGTGATTGCTCTGGGCGCTACACATTATTACCCTGACGGTATTGTACTTTCGGAGCTGCCAAAGTGCTACACAAAGCCATGTACACCCGTTATTCAGGTACCCATTTATACAGCTGGGACACAACACAGTATGAGACCCAGGCCAGAATTGTTGGTGTCTTCACCGTGATTCGAACCCGGGCCTTTGGCGTGAGAGGCCAGCGCATTAACCACTACACCGCTACACCGCTACATCGCTACACCACTACACCGCTACACCACTACACCACATATAAATATAGAATACTAAACGATGTCCCGTTTGATAACATGTTTATGAAATGAGTGAATGGTTTGGTATTTTAACGAGCGAAAGCGAGTTAAATACCGATGCCATTCACGAGTTTCATAAACATGTTATCAAACGGGACAGAGTTTAGTATTTTATTTATTACTCAATGATGTAAATAGCGCTGAATCGCAAGAAAATTGTTGTTAGTGACGCTCACTTGTAAATAGGTCATCCGCTACTGCAGTCGTGCGGCTAACATTGTGACGTCAACCAAAAAGGACTGTGACGTCACATGCCGATTATGACGTTACAGAAGCACGCAGTGGTTTCACACATGTGTGTGTATCCAACTCATTGTTATCTAATGAGTGATCTCACCACGGTTGACAAATAAATATATTTACTAACTTGCATTGTGGATTTGCACCTTGGATAGGTTTTTTTAAATTCTATTTCCAGAATCCCTAAATTACAAAGAAGACATGTTTTCGTGGTTATGGAAGCCTCGTAGAAGTGCAGATAACTGTTGAACATATGACAGAGATTCTATAATTTTTACTACTCACACATTCATACATACATTCATACATTCACACATTTTCGAAGTAATATGGGAAACTAAAACACCCATTGACTCAGAGAGAGTGTAAGATATGGTGAGACTTGTGAAGTAAAACAATGAAAATACTTACAACTGTCGGGTTGATCTCTGCGAGGAGTGCAACCTTGTTGAGTTCGACAGCCTTGAGGCAGATGACCATAGCCTGGAAGTGGGCTGGAGAACACAGGAACGCATCACCTGCAATACAAACAAGGGACATCAGAGAATAGTACATCTTCCATCTCCCTACTCAAGGTGTGAGAATCTTGACCACAGGCAGTGCAATATCAATGAACACTGCATCTTCAAAGGACTAAATCACATTCTTATTACCACCAAACACTGTCTTTTTACATTGAACCCTCAACATCAAAATAATTCTAGTAAAAATATTTATGTATCAATGAACACTGCACGTAGCTCAGTTGGTAGAGTGTCCGCTCATCACCTGGAAGACCGGGGTTCGATTCCCGGTCGCGTCATACCAAAAGACATTAAAAGATGGGAGTTGTTGCTGCCTTGCTTGACACTCAGCATTATAAGGACAGAACAACGCTTGAACTGGTGCTGCACAGTGGCTGTCGGGTGCGGAAAGCACAAAATGAATTTCCGATGTAGTTTGAGGACCATAAAGAGTTATTATTATATTATTATCTTCAAAGGACTAAATCACATTCTTATTTCCACCAAACACTGTCCAGTGTCTTTTTACATTGAACCCTCAACATCAAAATAATTCTAGTAAAAAGATGTATTGGCAAGACTATAGATTTGTTCTCAATATCAAACAATCAAATAATCCAGCATTTTCAAATTTCA
Source organism: Gibbula magus (assembly GCA_936450465.1). NCBI lineage: Eukaryota > Metazoa > Mollusca > Gastropoda > Trochida > Trochidae > Gibbula > Gibbula magus. The sequence continues at coordinate 39,738,767 of OW388306.1, read as the reverse complement.
AAATTACAATCAACAGTAAATTAGAAAAACATTTAATTTGCAGAATACAGAAGCCAAAAACTTGATCATCAGTAGTCAGCTTAGAAAAATCAAGAATCAAAAAAGATCAAAAGGAAAAGTAGCTCCAAATCATTCCTTGTTCTGTTTTGCAACAACATGTAAAGATTAACCATAAACTGCTGCTACATAAGCAATCAGGAATTCAGACGTCAAGGTATTAAGACATCGTTCCCTTACAGTCCCAAATAGTCACTTTCAACCTAAGTCAAGATCAATTCACAAACTTGCATGAACAAAGATTTCCATCAAGCATTAACACCCAGGATCCCGATTTCGTTGAACATGTGCAAATTTTTGCAGCTTTTGCACGAGGTCCAATTATTTTAGAATAAAAGCATGCTTTCGAAACATGTGTCTTTCGGCTGACAAACTCTTGTTTACAATCCTAGCTCGCAACATTGTCATACACCTGGCCACATTAAGTTGGATCAATACAACAGTACAACGTGACTGTACACATGTTGCTCGCTGACCACTACAATCTCTAGATGGAGGAAACAATGTAAGGTCCAATAATAGTGCATTATGATAATATTTGCAGATTTGAAAATACACAGGACAAAATAAGTTAGAGATATTGAAATTTGCATTATGAAGTTTCAATTTGATATTTTATCAGTGTGTCAATAAACAAATAGATAATTAGGCGGTAATAATAATTTAGTTGCATTAAAGATTTCTCAACCAAGAAACTGATAAATTTGGGAAAACAAAATGCTACCCAAAATCAAGGATCATAAAATTGCAATGAATATTCAATGGAGCTAGTCAACAGTGATTGTTTTATAACAAAATTACATAGAATATGAACATGAGACAAATTGATAAGTTTTAATGTCACTCTTAAGTATATTTCAGGATGAAATGTATTATCAGAGGGAGATAGCTGGAACAGCAAGGCTGTACAGTGGTGGATCCGGGGGTTGGGGGTGTCGCATGGGCGGGTATGGGGAACACAATTTTGGACCCCCCCTTCCCCCCCTGGATCCGCCACTGCTATATCTTGCCATGCCAAGGTCATGCACATCTGATGAAACCACGGGTGGTACTGCACCAACAAGCATCTGCTGGAACTATAGAGGCGAAATGACTTGACCTTTAACGTCTCTATCAGGAGATTACTTATATCTCGGCTGCTAGAATTATTGCAGGGGAAAAGCTCTAAACACACTGTGGCGATGTATTGCTGTCAAACCTGCAAGTAACAGCTAGAAAACTTAAGAACCAAGGAGCACAACCGTGAAACTCAGTGCAGCATTGCACCAAACCTTAGTGCATGTAGAACAGCTCTCCACTGCAGACACTGCCCGAAGAGTGGCAGGATTCGAACCCCAGACCTCATGATCCGGAGCCAAACACGCTAAGCACTGTACTATCCCACTCCCTGGATCTATCAAAACGAAGGTTGTCTTGCACTGAATTTCATTATTACACTGCGCCCTAACTTTATAGCTTGCAGAACATGGTCCCTCTGGGGTAGCTTAGTTCAGTGTTAGGTACTAAGGTTAGCGTTCAGGGACCTCAAGTTCTCTACAGTAGACAAGCTATCCATGCCTAGGTTGAGGTTTGACCCAAGACCTCTTCATCCAAAACTGAGGTGAGGTGAGTTGGGGTTTAACGCCGCTTTCAAGAGTATTTCACTTATATCGCGGCTGCTAGTATTATGGCAGGGAGAAAGCCCGCAACACCATGTGGCTATGCATTGCGTTGAAACATGCGAGCATCGGCTGGAACTAGCAAACCATGGGTGGTACTACGCTGAAATTCAGTGTAGCATTGCACCCAAACCTTACTGCGTGTAAAACAGTTCTCTACTGCAGACAAAGATGCGGTGCCCCTGGCAGGATTCGAACCCCGGACCTCTTGATCCGAAGCCGAACGCGCTAACCACTGCGCTATCCCGCCCCCCATCCAAAACCGAAGTCAAAATGAAAGTGGTAGGCAACAAAAGTCACTCACCCAAATGCATGAAAATTGTCCGCAAGGTTGATATGAGAATTTGCAAAATGGAAGACAAAAAGTTCAAAGCATTGATGAAAATGACATTCCAGCCAGCTTCTATGAAACACGTATTGAGGACACATCAATCAAGCTATAGCTTCATTACTTTATCCATGGAGACATCTGGGTGTAAATTACCGTCACGTTTCTAGATTAGATATACCTTGATCAATATCAATCGAGGTAGATATATAGGCATAGCATTGCATCCTTGACAAGTCAATATCACCGGGCCCCTTGCCACAAGTAAAATATAAATGTAAATAATGAATGACTAAACTATATAAATTGAAAATAATATAACAAGTAAATGACATACATTAAATGATTATGAATATTGGTAGTAATGAAATCAGCAATAGTGAAAGCAAATGTTACGTAATTAAACAAATGTTTAAATAGTGATTTACAAATTACAGGTTATGAAGAAATGCAATTAGGGTTGTAAAATATGGATATTAAAGAATTCAATGTAGAGGTTGTGTAGTATAAGTTAGATAAAAATTAGTGAGAAGTATTGTCTTTGGTTCTAAAAAAGCCTAAAATATTTAAGGCATCAATCTAAAAAGAAGACAGACCAATTTTATAACGACATAGTAGTTTTGTGTAGATACGTATTACCAATTTATTAATTTCATCAGTAATTCATTGATCTCAAGTACATATTGCAAATATTCACATCCCAGTCTGATTAAAATCAACGGTTTTCCGTGGAATAAAAATTGCCAAATAGTGCATCTACCGAGATACGAACTCATATCAGTCGTAAGTTCCACGCCAAACCGTCTGATTACAGCCTGTAGACTCGCGTGTTCGAGCGCAATTCAGGTAGCCAATCAAAAGATGCCCAACAAATGCTTTCGGTGCGAGAAGCTAGGGGCAGATAACTCCAAACAGCTATCCTTTTGTCTGTTCCGAATGCTTTCAAAACAGCGACCGTTTAAATACTATGATGTGATTGGTCAGCTATTTGACTGGGCTTTGGCTGCGCTTGACTGGGCTTTGGCTGCGCTAAACTGGTCCGGAACACACGCCTATACGGGATGTTCTCAGACCTTGTGGCGAGGAATCTACAGAACCTGTTCGTATCCCGGTAGATATATTATTTTGCAAATTTTATTCTTCGGAACAAGGTAGATTTTAATCAGACTGATTCACATCCTTAGTCAAAGTCAAAGTCAAAGTAGTTTATTTGTAATGAGGCCAAGGGCCCATATACAAGAAATACAATATACATATACAATAAATCAATAAGTGATATGTCAAAGGCACAAAAACTATAAATGTTGATGTAAGCTAGTTCATTCATTAATAGAAACATGTGTTGCTATTGATTTTTAAAAGTCATAAATGTTGCATCAAAATAAATTCTAATTTCAAATTCTAATTAAACACCAGCAAAATTGTACTTGAACGAGTTGGTTGGCAGTGATAAGCAATGATAAAGTATCATAGAACTAAGTAAATACTTCGAAAAAACTTCAATTTTGCTTCATTGACACAGGAATTGCCACATATTCTCTTAACAAATATCAAATGGGCAAAACTATTTTGAAAGAGACAAAACAGAACAAAAATTCATTTGTAAAAATGAAACATTATTTGAAAGTTATTTATTATAGTTGAAATAATTTATCATTATTTATTTAAATAATTAAACATTGATCATTATTGGAATTAATGAAATATAAGTAAAATTAGAAAATGCTTGAAAAACACAATAAAACAATAACATTAGTAAAATCTAAATAGTCTAGATATTACCCTACTTTTAGGATAAGTGTTAACAATTTTGCTAATTTTCAAGTAAATTAGAATTCTCTGCATGGGAAATGCACATTAAATATCATCTCACCTGAAAACAATGCAAAATATTCTGCACATTTAGAGAGTTAGTACACGACACTAATGTTATTGTTCCTATGAATAGGTATGAAACTAAACTATATTCACAGCAAGGGCTGCAACATGTGTAGTCCACCAGCCAGTGGCGTGTCTATTTATTTATACATATTACATAAGTATGAGTCTGACACACACAGACAATGAACATTTTTATTTAAAGGCACACTGACAGATTTGTATGACAATACAAAATTTATAAGCTTTTTGGGGATGTGACTTTTTATTTTAATATACTTAAACTTTAACATTACTGAAATGGTCCTTGAAAATTAGATGCACATGACTATCATAGTCTTTTTTTTGAATAACAAGATTTTAAGAAAAGCAAATTTTGAAGCAAATGTGAAGAAGTGTGAGTATACTAAGTGCTTTTCATCTTATATGATTATATACTTTCATCTCCTTTATTGTGATGTATGTTTAATATCATATCTCATAAAGAGTATACATCCCTTCATCATATTTTATATGTGATTCTATGTTTAACATAGTGTTTCAGAGTATGTGCTAATTTCCTATCATCGGACATCCTGTATAATTTTATGTTTAAAATTATGTTTGAAAAGGCTATAAATGCACTCTCGAAGCCACAAAGAAAATATCATGAAAACAAGTACCAAATATAACCTCAATCAATCTTTATTCAATACTTAGAGGCCACAGGCCTATAGTACATTTAGTGAGAACAATATTTACACATTTATACAATACATGTAACAGCATAGCACATCACTTCACATATTTCTGTTATTTGACACCTATTCATGCTACATATAAAATATATTATATCATTTCACATCTAATGACGTCATATATTATATTTTCATATCCATCACAACCCAACATATATAACATTATTTCATTAAATCATGTCTGTACAAGGAGGCATACTAAATGAACATAGAAAGGTTTTGTAAAAATTAATATTACTATTAGTATTTGTGTTTGATAGCAGGGAAGAAAATTTTATAATATTTGGGTATTTATGATAATATGCTTGTAGTCACTTTTCTCTAAGATGTGAGTACACAGGGCATATAAGTAAAAAGTAATATTCGTCTTCTATTAAATCTAACCTCAATCAAAAGATATCATATCTATAATTCATAGTAAGCATTCAACAAGAAGATAAACTGCGTAACTCTAAATTCATGCAGTACTGCAAGTAACAGACATCATCAATAACAAAATCTCTGACATTCAAAGCTGTCTCCCTTATTATCTAAATAAAATATGCTATCCAAAAGCAAAGGGATTGAATAATACTTACTTTAAGAAAACGAAGAACGAAGAGTGGAATTCAAAAGATACATTGTATAATCCTTTTAAGAGCAAGGACTTTTACTCATCTCTGAATATATTCATCTTCTGATCTCCTTACCATAGTTAACGTTGCTGCTGACAATAACAGGAAGAGATATAACCAAAACACGGAAACTAGGTCATACAAGATATCAACATTGTAACTGGCTTGTCTAGAAAAAATAGGTCAGGAATGTCGGTCACACAATTACGTCCATCACAGAATGTGTGTCAATTTGGCACATATTGTATTTAATAATCCATGACATTTGAAGTCTGATAAAAACAAACTACTTTGCTGACATAATCTGAGGCAAATGATGATATCCGTAAGTTATCGCTTCACTACATCCACAAAAAAAATTTTTTGTCACATGTACAGCAAGTTTTTTTTTATCAAGACTCTTCTGTAAAATCCTAATTTTCCTTTGCTTAATTTCTAATAAAAGGCTCTTAAGGGGCAGTAGCATGTTTTTTTGCTCAAATGAGTCAATGAAATATATTTGAAAAATAATTTCATCGATAGTAAAACACCCTTCTCTCTTTGGAAAATCAAGTTAAAAATGAGGGTACATGGTTCGGTAAAGCCATTGGAATCGTTTTTGTCATTCAAAATAATAAAATGTGTTCACAATAAAATGGCCGCCATACTATTTTTACTTTATACGCAGCATCGTTATGACTACTACGGATAATTAGTTTGTGTAATAAGATGTTTGACCCTCTAAAGTAAGTTTAAATGACTCAAAATATCATTATAAATAGCAAATTTTTAAAAATATATTTTGCAAAAAAAGTGCTACAGCCCCTTTAATTGCTTGTTCAGAGACATTTAGTAGGGAAAGACAGCAACACCATTAGGGTTCAGAATGGCAGTGAAACCCATAAGTATCAATTGGAACTCACAAACTGTGGCTGGTACTCAAGTGAATAAAAAATTCCAGTTTGTGATATAGAGGATATCTGTCTTTTCTTGACTAATACCATGTTTATCTCATCTTATCTTGAGTGAGGTAGAAAGTTTATAGCCATAGCATACCCAACAGGGGGGAGAAAGAGGGTGAAATGTGTGCAGGAGGCTGGGAACCTCTCAGTCTGATTTAAATCGACGGTTTTGCAAAAACTGCAAAATAGTGCATCTCTCGGGATACAAACTCATAACGTCTGATAACAGCCCGTAGACTCCCATTTTCTGACGCAATTCAGTTAACCAATCACAAGACGTCCTAACAAAAGCTTTCGGTGCGAGAAGTAAGGGGCAGATAACTCCAAAAAGTTATCCTTTCGTCTGTTCCGAATGCTTTCAAAACAGCGACCGTTTAAAAACTATGATGTGATTGGTCAACTATTTGACTGGGCTTTGGCTGCGCTAAACTGGTTCGGAACACACGCCTATACGGGATGTTCTCAGACCTTGTGGCGAGGAATCTACAGAACCTGTTCATATTCCGGAAGATGCATTATTTTGCAAATTTTATTACTCAGAACAAGGTCGATTTTAATCAGACTGGGGAACCTCTGTACCGGTAGTTACATGTTTCGGGGGTTAGACCCCCTTCATCAGTCTCCCTTCCTATGTTCATTAATTTTAGTTACGGTCAAATTCATAAGGTCTTTGAAAGTCTGAAACTCACATATCCCTGGTACTGGATTAGAATTTGGATATTTCATGTAGTACCTCAATTCCATTATCTCTTCCTAACAGAGCTGTAACTGAGACCAACTCTTGAGATAAAAGTGCAGTGACCTTGCAATCTTCAAACCTCAATAGCAAACCAGAAATGGTGACTAACCGTTCCATATTACTGGTATCATAAATAAATGGATACAGGCCAAAATGTCTGCTCAAGATGTTTCTTACATTATTATTCTATATAAGGGCATGTATTATACTTTTTCAACCTCACTTGTATGAAATGTATAGTTAGTATACACAATAATCCGCCATGTAGAGTGCTTGAGGAATAACTTTCATGTTGCCTTTGCTTCCACACCAGGCAGCAAATGGTACTGCTTGGTAAACATACACAGTTTGAATCAATGTGACAAAACAACCCCACAATTATTTTTTCAGTGTGGGGCTGGGAATCAAACTCTCAAAAGTCATGCCATGAAGCTTGTCACCAATTCATAGACAGTTTGAAAACAGACTCTTGACCAATGTGACAAAACAACAATTCTTTTTTCAGTGAGGGGCTGGGAATCAAACTCTCAAAAGTCATGGCGTGAAGCGGGTCACCAATCCATAGACAGTTTGAAAACAGACACAGTTTGAATCAATGTGACAAAACAACCCCACAACTCTTTTTTCAGTGTGGGGCTGGGAATAAACTCTCAAAAGTCATGGCGTGAAGCGGGTCACCAATCCATAGACCATTTGTCACAACCAGGACAACATCCCACTACAGGTTGATTCATCATAAATGAAAAACATCATTGTATGATATTCTTTTGCAACATACTGATACAACTCACAGCTCATACTGCTTCTCAGTCTGATTAAAACCGATGGTGTTCCACGGAAAAAATGTGCAAAATATCGGGATACAAACTCATATCGTTCGGAGGTTTCCATGCCAAACCGTCAGGAAAGAGCCGTAGACTCTCATGTTCTGACGCAATTCAGTAAACCAATCACAAGACGTTCAACAAAAGCTTAAGGTGCAAGAAGCTAGGGGCAGATAACTCCAAACAGCTATCCTTTCGTCTGTTCCGAATGCTTTCAAAACAGCGACCGTTTAAAAACTATGATGAGATTGGTCAGCTATTTGACTGGGCTTTGGCTGCCCTAAACTGGTTCGGAACACAGGCCTATACAGGATGTTCTCAGACCGTGTGGCGAGGAACCTACAGAACCTGTTCGTTGAGATATTATTTAGCAAATTTTATTTGTCAGAACAAGGTTGATTTTAATCAGACTGACTGCTTCTAGGTGAGGTGAGGTGAGTTGGGGTTTAACGCCACTTTCATGAGTATTTCACTTAAATCACGGCTGCTAGTATTATGGCAGGGAGAAAACCATTGCGGTGAAATTAAAAAAACAGCGACAGAAAGTAAATAATATGAAGTACTATGCAAAAGAAACTTTTTATGCAAATGTGGATAATGTGCTTCTTGACTCGTATGTTGAAAGTAAAAGTTCCTATTGGAAACTGTTACGCTACATAGTAAAGCAATCTGGATCGAATAACTGCATACCTCCTCTCAAAAGTAACAATGACCAGGAAAATCCAACTTGTTTTTCTGATTTTGAAAAAGCAGAAAGATTGAATGAGTATTTCCAATCAATTTCAACATTAGTTAATCACAATACACGTCTTCCAAGCTTCAGAAAAAGAACAAGTGCTGTATTTGACACCCTTACAGTAACTAAAGGGGAAATTGAAGATATTATAAAATGTTTACATGTGAAAAAGGCTTCTGGACCTGACAGAATAAGCCATCAGCTCTTGAAAAATGTTGTATCCTCAGTTAGTCATGTACTATGCTTATTATTCAATATGTCATTGCAATCGTGTGTGTATCCATCTGAGTGGAAAGTTGCAAATGTTATGCATCTATTCAAAAAAGGAGATCCAACCTTAGCATCGAATTATAGACCCATATCTCTTATCAGCTGTGTTGTTAAACTTTTTGAAAGAGTTGTTTTCAAACATTTATTTAATTATTTTCATTCAAATAACCTTATTTATAAATATCAGTCTGGGTTCCAACCTGGACATTCAACTGTACATCAATTAATTGAAATATATCATCAAATTTGTGAATCACTTGACAATGTGATGTATCTAAAGCATTTGATCGAGTTTGGCATAAAGGTTTATTGTTGAAACTTGAAAAATGTGGTGTAAAAGGTCAGTTATTGGGCTGGTTAGCTAGTTACATAAGTAATCGCAGTCAAAGCGTGTTTGTAAATGGAGCCATATCTAAATCGAAAGTACTCAACGCTGGTGTTCCCCAAGGTTCAGTGCTTGGCCCATTGTTATTCATTGTTTATATCAATGATATTGCTGATGAATTAGATTGTTTAACTCGACTTTTTGCTGATGACTCATCGTTAGGTTATTCTTCACTAGATTATAAACTCTTAGAAGGAAAACTAAACTCTAACTTATGTAAATTGAATATGTGGGGTAAAAAATGGCTTATTAAGTACAACCCAGACAAGACTGAAGCTATTGTGTTTTCTCTAAAAAACAATATTAACTAGATTAGCGTTTGCGGGACACCGCAAAAGCAGAGCAGCTCCGAAACTTAGGGTCTCGCCTTTTCCTGTTCCGCCTTCTTGTCAGCATCACTAAAATGGGAATTCTTTTTAACAAAAATTTGTTCATTATTCGAGTTATTACTAATCATCACTGGGGTCACTTTTCACAAGTTTGTTCTTAAAACCTATTTCTTCTTTCAAGGTTTGATCAAAGGATTAACGTGGCCTTAACCAATATCTCATGACCTTGACCTTTGACCTTGAAGGTCACACCATCAATGAACACTTTTCATATAACAAACATGCAATGACTCAAAGTGTTCATAGTTAAAATACGGCATATTCACAAAAGCATGCTTAAGTTTTGACCTCACTGTGACCTTGACCTTTGACAGGTTTTAGCGAAAACGTTTTCAAATCTTGGTCTTTCTCCCTAGTTCATATATACCAAATAAGAGCCTAATAGCACAAAAAAATGTTTGAAGTTATCATGTTTACAAGGATTGTTGTAGTGATTTCAGAACTCATGACCTTGACCTTTGACCTTGAATGTGAACATGTCAAAATCATTCACCTGGACCCCGTTTCACAAAAAATAGAGCCATGGCCTCTGTAGCTCATCAGGAGATAATAAGTGGGGTATGTTATGGAGTGGACTTTATAGCAATGGTCAGATAATGGAATGTAGTAATAAGAATCTAGGTAGTGAAACGATTAAAGCAGTTTAAAAATATTTTGTTACCATAACTTTGCCAATCTGCTATATATATGTGTTGAAAGAGCAACACAAAGCTTGGAAATAAATTGCTGGTATCAAACATATAATAATGTGGTGGAGAGATCATACTATTTTTTAAGATCGTACACACATTATATAATAATGAATATACCGGGTACAATTCTTTGCATACAATTCACCACTGTAAGCTATTGCAATAATGGCCTGGGGCTGTAGAAGAAAATGAAAAAAACCTTTTTAGGTCATGACCCCTGCTAATTATTATCAAAATTGGTTACACATAAATCAACATTCGTTATGAATATCATACACCTTTGTATTATATTGTTTTAATTCTTAATTGCATTATGGCAATACCAACATTTATTACATAATGAATAGGAGCCTCAGTTTTTGAAAATCCCATTTCTCATAGGCTCCATTTCAATACTTAATAAATTGGTGAATTTTTTTTAGTAAATTCTTTTTCACCATTTCTTATAGGCTCCTTTTCAATATTTGATAAAATGGTGATATTCTATGAATAAATTCTTTTTTAGAGTCAGTGGAAGACTAAAGCAGTCTCACGTACAGTCTATGATAACACAGTGCTGCACAGAAGTTTGAAGTAACCTGAAACCTCTGTGTAACTATCAGTTTTCATTCTTCTGCCAGGAAGAGGTCAACACAATGCAATTACATAACATGCAGACACTGGACTCACAGCCAGTAAAATTTATATGTTAGATGCAGTTTTTCCTACAATTAATTATTTTTCTGTACTGGAGAAGATGATGAAAATAGGTGTGATGTCACAATCTCATATAGCTACTTCTTTTATAGTCCTATGTTATCACCAGTCATCACTAGTCATATTCAGTTCACATATCTCATGTAAAATGAAAAAATAGAGCCATGGGCTCTGTAGCTCATCAAGATTTCATTGATTATTATCTAAGGTTGACTATCTAAGTTATATCAAGTAATACATTGTTATCAAGAAAAAAATAGGTTTTTTAGACCATGACTCCTGTGACCCAACTTTGGAGTCACAGGGTCACCAATCCTACAATTACAATTTCACCTTTCTACAGCTTTACGTACTTATGATAAAGATGAAAATATTTGGGTCATGACCAGTGACCTAGATTGGGGTCACAGGGTCACAAAATCTACAATTTTGAATCCCCATTGGACAAGGAGTCTGCACACAACTTTTCAGCTCTCTAGACTTTTTGGAACTGGAGAAGAAGATAAAAATAGGTTTTTAAGGATGTGACCCCTGTGACCCCATTTGGGGTCATGGGGTCACGAAATGTACAATTTAGTATCCCCATTGGCCAAGGAGTCTGCACACAACTTTTCAGCTCTCTTGACCTTTTGGAACCGGAGAAGAAGATGAAAATAGGTTTTTAAGGATGTGACCCCTGTGACCCTATTTGGGGTCATGGGGTCACAGAATGTACAATTTAGTATCCCCATTGGCCAAGGAGTCTGTACACAACTTTTCAGCTCTCTAGACCTTTTGGAACTGGAGAAGAAGATGTAAATAGGTTTTTAAGGCTGTGACCCCGGTAACCCCATTTGGGGTCATGGGGTCACGAAATCTACAATTTAGAATCCCCATTGGCCAAGGAGTCTGTACACAACTTTTCAGCTCTCTTGACCTTTTGGAACTGGAGAAGAAGATGAAAATAGGTTTTTAAGGATGTGACCCCTGTGACCCCATTTGGGGTCATGGGGTCACGAAATCTACAATTTAGTATCCCCATTGGCCAAGGAGTCTGTACACAACTTTTCAGCTCTCTAGACCTTTTGGAACTGCAGAAGAAGATGAAAATAGGTTTTTAAGGATGTGACCCCTGTGACACCATTTGGGGTCATGGGGTCACGAAATGTACAATTTAGAATCCCCATTGGCCAAGGAGTCTGTACACAACTTTTCAGCTCTCTAGACCTTTTTGAACTGGAGAAGAAGATGAAAATAGGTTTTTAAGGATGTGACCCCGGTGACCCCATTTGGGGTCATGGGGTCACAAAATCTACAATTTAGAATCCCCATTGGCCAAGGAGTCTGTACACAACTTTTCAGCTCTCTTGACCTTTTGGAACTGGAGAAGAAGATGAAATTAGGTTTTTAAGGATGTGACCCCTGTGACCCCATTTGGGGTCACGGGGTCACGAAATCTACAATTTAGAATCACCATTGGCCAAGGAGTCTGCACATAAAATTTTAGCTCTGTGGAGTCATTGGTTCTGGAGAAGAAGTCGAAAATGTGCAAAGTTTACGGACGGATGGACGGACGGACGGACGGACGGACGGACGGACGGTACGACGGACGCCGGACGCCATGCCATGCCATAAGCCCATCGGGCCTTTCAGGCCTGATGAGCTAAAGATTTAATTCCTCTTCAAGTTATTCCTTCAAAGGGTATTCAATAGTTCTCATTTCAAATAGATTCACATTAAACATGTCCATGATGTAGACATCTATCTCATTTCTTGTTCCTATTGAATAAAATTAACTGCAAAGTTAATAGAAAACTAAATCAGTTATATAGTATAAAATATGATATAAATAAGGTATACCAAATTGACTCATACTGGAAATTCTCATTAATTAATTAATTAATTCTCCAAATAATTACACAATATCATGAGATATTAAAAAACTCCATTATTTACTCTTAAATTACAAAGAACATAATATTAGATTTAATAAAAGATTCTGTATTAAGTCTTTAGAATACTTTTAGACTTGTGTACCTTTATCAGCAAATTCACTTGCAAAATACAAATAATTACTCATATGTGAAATGTGAGACAAAGATAAAATATGACTTATAATTTTTGTTAGACCTCCAATTCTAAGTTTTTAATTCTAAATATCTCTTTTTCATCAGACATATTATATTCTCAAAGCACATGTTAGAACTCTCACATCAGAAAGATGAAATGCCTTTAACTCAGCTGTTTTCTTTAAAATTACCTCCCTTACCTACTTACTGATTGAAGTGCACATATAATCTCAGAAAGATGCTGTAAACTGAAATAGGCTTTTATTTTATGATCCCTGTGACCCATATTTGGGGTCACAGACTCACCAAATTTACAATTTAGAATCCCTTACAGCCAAGGAGTCTGTACATAAAATTCCAGCTCGCTAGAGCCATTGGGACTGGAGATGAAGATGAAAATAGCATTTTAGGTCATTGCCTCTGTGACCCAATATTTGGGGTCTCACTGTCACCAAATTTACAATTTAGAATCCCCTTAAGTCAAGGAGTATGTACATAAAATTTCAGCTCTCTACGTTCATTGGGACTGGAGAAGAAGATGAAAATAGTTTTTTTTAGGTAATGACCCCTGTGAGCCACACTTGGGGTCACAGGGTCACCAAATCTACAATTTAGAATCCCTTTCAGCCAAGGAGTCTGTACATAAAATTTCGGCTCTCTGGAGTCATTGGTTCTGGAGAAGAAGATGAAAATAGCTTTTAAGGTTATGACCCCTGTGACCCACATTTGGGGTCACAGGGTCACCAAATTTACAATTTAGTATCCCCTTCAGCCAAGGAGTCTGTACATTAAATTTCAGCTCTCTGGAGTCATTGGTTCTGGAGAAGAAGTCGAAAAAGCGAAAAGTTTACGGACGGACGGACGGACGGATGGACGGACGCCATCCCATGCCATAAGCCCATCGGGCCTTTCAGGCCAGATGAGCAAAAAATCGTAAATCTACGTCTAAGTGTAATATTTACGTGCAACTAAAATTACGTTTACGAGTAGCGAACGTCCGTTTCACAAAACCACACGTAGTTTCAATACTAAACTACGTTTTTCGTAATTTACGTGTGGAACTCTCCTGTTCGAAAAGACGAAAAAGTCCTTGCAACGTTTATTTCCGCTTCACCCGATAGAGATGACAAACCCGTCAAAGATGCCCAACGCTTCAGTCGGATCAGCGAGAGTTTTGGTCAAAATGACGAGGAAAGTTGTGCAACTTCATCAAATTCACCAACAGGCACAAACTTGGCTCCAGCTAACCCGATAACAGCGGGGAACCGGTTGCAACTCGGCTGTGCAGTCTAAAACTATTACAGGTGCGTGTTCATTCAATGTTGGTTCACGATTTAGAATACCGTATTCTACATAATTTCCATAGATATGAGGAATCATCTTGGCTACATTCTCATAATTTATGTCTAATTTTCCCTTTTTTATCTATCGAATGACTACAATTTGATCTGTTTTATTATCATGTCTAATGTAGCCTACACATACTGGAAATCTGATGCCATGGTCTTCCGAAAATTTAATTTAAATTATGTACTTCAAGCTGAAATTATTTCAAATCAACATGCTAGGTTTTCCATGGATCCAACCAGAACTGATGTCATGAACATTATTTTTGCTGCCGATACATTAATTAACATGTCTGTAACTTGTAAGTATATGTTAATAATTATTATAATGTCAGTCAAGGTAATACTGTACATAGCACATATATTCTCAAAACACTCATGGTGTATATGTTTCTTTAGATATATAACCTATTTTCAACAGCTGCTTGGCATAGATTCATGAATGACCAGCAATAACAATTGTTGATATTACAACACTTCAATGAAATATAATTTTCATGGCTAGAAATTAACACTAGTTACTTGGAATATCTAGCATATGTCAATTATAGGCCCTGCAGCCTACCAACTTAATTAATTCATACCGTTTATAAATCTATATTCCTCATGTATATCCCCCTTGTTTTTTAATCAATAGATTCATGAAATTCCAATTCTACTACTTAGATTATAAATGAAAACCTATAAAGATGATGACATGGAGGAAAATTGCAAAGATAATTTGTGCTTACAATTAATATGGAAGATGAACTAATTGTTTCTGTTGGACACTGGTGTATTTCAGTGTGTATACAATATGGCTGGATTTAGTGCTTTGTTACTTGTACTGGTGCAACTTAAATATTCAATGTTCAACCTCATTATCAGTATAACTTTAATACACCCAATTTAAATTTAAAAAACCTATGCTAAAAAAATAAAATCATGAAATTATCCAAGGTGTCAATACAATGCCTTGATTTTATTTTTGAAATGATGAATTCATGATAAAAATGTATAGTTATGTAATAAAGCAGTGAGTACAGTGATTATACACATCAAATGCATCATATTTCTTTCAATTAAAAAAGAACTCAAGCAGTGCGACTTGACTTTGGTTGGTGTAACTAGGTCTAATGCGCAAGATGTGCCTGGTGCAATTTGGTTAATATTTCTTAAATTGATCCATGATATTACACTTACAGTGAATAGTGAGAATTTAAGTCCCATCTCTAATGTATAATTATAGCATACAGTGTTGTTCCTTGAGGGGGTCCTGGGGACAATTGCCTACTTTTTTGGCTAGGTGTCCCTTAAGATTTGGAGAAGTAGGATACTTTTATCATTGCAAAGGGTCCCACTTATTCAGAAATGGCCTAAATGACCCCTTCAGAAGATCACCTAGGAACAACACTGGCATACAATACATCAATTGTTAATTGTGATATATTTGAAGGATGTTAAACATAATAATTATCTTGGACCATATGAACAGTTGAAATTTTCATCCATGCCCCTTTGCCCTCATTGTTTCAATAAGGTAAATAATCAATATATATTTAATGAATAAATAAATTAAATGCAATTTCTAATTTCCAATTCTATACAGTTTTATTATATAATCTGAAATGAAATACTCAGTTCTATCAATGAAATAAACCCTCTATCAGGCTACAGTGATGACATTCAATTCAAGGTAAAGTCTACTTTCTATTTACATTTAAATGGGTGTATGATCAAGACGAAATGTTCTTGCAAAAATTTTCAGCGCAGTGCATAGCCACATGGCGTTGCGGGCTTTCTCCCTGCCTTAATACTAGCAGCCGCAATATAAGTGAAATACTCTTGAAAGCGGCGTTAAACCCTAACTCACCTCACCTCACCTCAAGCAAACATTCATAACTTCTGACTGTAATCTGTGCATTATTTACGTAGATATGACAAAATATATCACATATTCCTCGAAAACATTAACTATTTAGCTATTATTCTTTGAAATGAATGATTTAAACTTTGAGAATTAGATATATAGGAAAATACACTGTATTGAAAGTGCATCACTGTTTGAAGTGATATTTTGCATTATCATAGTCACTAGAAGATAAGAGGTTTTGAACACCATCTCCATAATAATTATTAAACAATAGTACTTAATTAGTGAATATTATGTCTCGAAAGTCAGAAAATATAAATTTTACAAAAAACTGACTTCTTTGTTAATAAAAGATGACCAATGTTCATGAAATCCTACCAACTTCTTAACAAATGTATAAGTGATCAGCGAACAGTAACAAATATTACCATAGAAGATCCGTCTCTTTCACTCACATGTTTTTCTAGTGTAGGGGTACCTCCCCGTTGCAAAATCGAACCACCCGGGTGAAGCAGTGTAACAAATACCCGTTAAAAAATTAATTCTGCTGACGCAGGTCCAATACAGTGGTATATTTGCTATTGAAATCTCTCACCTTCAAAATACAACACAGAAATAATGATATAATAAAAAGAATATCTTTTTCCTTAACAAATACCATGTTTATCTCATCTCGTGAGGTAGAAAAGTCAATATCTACTTTTTAACCTCCCTCAATGAGAAATAAACATGGTAAGTGTCAAGAAAAGACAGATGTTCTCTAAATCAGTTATGAAGATGTGATAAAATCAATACTGTGATATTCATAACACCTTCTATGATGAATATTATTTGATAATCTATTATCTTCTGTGTAGCTCAGTGATTTATTTACATAGATTATTGGTGTCTGCAGAACCAGTGACTAGCGAGCTGAAATTTCATGTGTGCGGATTCTAAATTCTAAAAATCATGGGTCACAGGGGTCATGGCCTAAACAAAAACTATTTTCATCTCCTTCTGTAGACTAATGAGCAAGTAATTAATGAACAGAACCAGAATGCCAGGTTCCTTATCAGAGTTTGAACTTCAATTTATTGTGATATGTGTTTATATGCTTCTGTCATCAAATTGATGCCCAGTTGATTCTGAAACTATTCAGCCTGACATTGTTGATGTCAAACTATTCTTGTTTTGTTTCAGATTTTCTATGAGAAGTATGTATAGGAGATCAAGTACTCTTGAGTGAACAGTTTTCAATGAGACAACTGGAGAAGGAAGGAGATTGTGGTTTTAATCCATCCTACATCAGAGACCCATGTGCCTTAGAGACTTTCATGGAGAAAAACAAATAGACTTTAGTATGGCCTTTAGTCATGTCAGTCCCTAAACATGCTCAGTTCCCCAGATATATTTTTAATCAGTGAGACATTATCAATATGTTTTGAACTCATTGAGCTAATATGATCTATGTAATCTTATTACAAACAGTATAATAATACAATTAAAAACACAAGTCCAGCTAAAAATAAACAGTATACACTGTATCATTATTATCATAATATTACATTTTAGCTCATCATATGGTTCTTTGTTGAGAATGTGATATTAGGCTCAATTCTGGCCCACTCAATCTAGTCAAATTTCCAATTCATAGAAATATCAGATGAATAAGATGATTTATGTAGGTAATGGGTGATTGTCTTTATCCTGTTGACTCAATTTTGGAAAAATAAAACAAAAGCTGACTTCTCTCTGATTGTTGTTTTTGATATGATGTAGTTTCTCAAACCCCCACCTACAAAGTAGTGTAGGGTATATAGCACTCAGCCTGACAATTTGTCTGTCCGTCCAAGAATGTTGGAGACTTTCCAACAGTATGTGTAAGACACTTTTGATATTTTACAGGTTATGTTTTAATAATTTAAAGTATTGAGTTGTACCTTTTGAAAAAATTTATTAGGTTTGACTAAATTTGCATGTTAATTTTTTTAATATTCATAAATTTTGAGTTTGCATTGGAGTGCTCCTTTTTTGTTAGTAGACTCATGGCATAGGTTTCTTTTTTTCAAACAATTTATCAACTGACCATACTTTATTCTAAATTATTTTAAATATTTTCAACATATTTATTTCATCAATACTTACAAGACACCTTCGAAATCCATATAGTGAAGACATTCTATGAATAAGTTGTGCCGTTTGAAGAAATTTATCAGTTATTACCTAATTTGCATACTTAATGTAACTTTTTCATATTGTCTGCATTGGATATCTTGAATACTTTTTTTAGTTCATCAGGCCTGAAAGACTCAATGGGCTTATGGCATGGTATTGCGTCCGGCGTCCGGCCGTCCGTTAACTTTACGCTTTTTCGACTTCTTCTCCAGAAGCAATAACTCTAGAAAGCTGAAATTATATGTGCAGACTACTTGGCCAATGGGGATTCTAAATTGTAGATTTGGTGACCTTGGGGCCTCAAATAAAGGCCTCACAGGCCATGACCTAAAAGCCTATTTTCATCTTCATCTCCAGAACAAAAGGACCTAGAAGGCTGTTTGTGTGCAGACTCTTAGCCAATGAAAACTTTAAATTGTAGATTTGGTGACCTGTGGTGCCCCAAATAGAGGCCTCAAGGGCCATTAACTAAAAATCTATTTCAGTCTTCATCATTAAACAATAAAGACCCTGATGAGCTACAGAGCCCATGACTCTTTTTTATTAGACCTTTGATATTCATAAACTGTATCCATATGATGACCTAGTAAAACTTATGCAGGTATATTTGAAATCAACTTAGCTCAAATATCGAAGTTGCATTTAGCTCATTACTTGTAAACAAAAAAACTTGAGTGGTATCCCACAGACCTCAATGCTAATTATTCATACAATAATATATATGTGTTGAATACATTAATTGCATTCAATAGATACACACTGGATAAACAATTAAATGTAGCTGTTCACTACCTAAGATGAGACCTCACAAATGTGCAAATTTTACTGCTTTCGGGGGTTAAACTAATAAAATAAGAATATAGTTATGGACATTATAAAGCAGCAAGCTGGTAATTCTTTGCAAATACAATAACGAATACTTTTGGCAAAAGTCATTAAAATATAGGCCACACGGCGCTTTGTGTCGGCATGATTTTGCACAGGGCTCAAATTCGCGTGACACTTGAATTAAAGGGACGTAACTCTATAATTTCATCATAATCAACGAGTCGAAAGCTAAATACAATAGTTATAACGATTTGTGTATCAAATTTGTTAAGAGTGACTTTCATGCAACTTAGATATATGACGTAGCCAATTTTCTAACTTGAAAATGTTTATTAAATCCTCAAACAGTCACAGGAAGCAAACTGAGATGACACCGGTCGCTCGGATAAAGTTTTGCTCCCAAACAAAACAAAATCTTTTGTTTTACAGGTGCGTTGGGATATACATTAAAGCAATAAATATTGCACGTAAGTACTTACGAGTGGAAAAGGGCACTCTTAGATTTACGTGTGATATTGCTACTAGTTTACACCTGCACTTCTTTGTGAAACGCAGCCAAAACGTAGATTTACGTTTACGTGTAAAAATCACACGTAAACTAAGTTACGATTTTTTGTGAAACTGGATCCAGGTGTATAAGAAAGAAATTAAGCTATCTATATGAGGTGTTAATATCTTCATGGAAAAAAGTTACTTAGTGATTTCAGAACTGGTCAGCATGACCATATCTCGTGACCTTGACCTTTAAAATTCAAGGTCACACAATCAGTGATCACTTTTCATTGTGTATCACAATCACGTAATGATTCAAAGTGTTAATAGTTGAAATAAGACATTTTCACAAAAGCATGCTTAAGTTGTGACCTCGCTATGACCTTGACCTTTGACGGATATTAGCGAAAACCTTTTCAAATCTTGGTCTTTCTCCATAGTTGATATACACCAAATAAGAGCCTGATAGCACAAATATTTTTCAAGTTATCGTGTTTACAAGGATTTTTTTAGCGATTTCAGAACTCGTGACCTTGACCTTTGACCTTGAATATGAACATGTCAAAATTATTCCTCATGGACATAGGTAAGAAGTTATGTAGGTATATGACGTGTTGATACCTCCTTGGAAAGAAGTTATTTAGTGATTTCAGAACTGGTGACCATGACCCTATATCGTGACCTTGACCTTTAAAATTCAAGGTCACACAATCAGTGATCACTTTTCTTTGTGTATCACAATCATATAATGATTCAAAGTGTTAATAGTTGAAATAAGACATTTTCGCAAAAGCATGCTTAAGTTGTGACCTCGCTATGACCTTGACCTTTGACGGATGTTAGGGAAAACCTTTTCAAATCTTGGCCTTCCTCCATAGTTGATATACACCAAAGAAGAGCCTGATAGCACACATATTTTTCAAGTTATCGTGTTTACAAGGATTTTTTTAGAGATTTCAGAACTCGTGACCTTGACCTTTGACCTTGAATGTGAACATGTCAAAAAAATTCCCCAGGGGTATAAGTAAGAAGTTATGTATATGAGTTCTTAAAACGTTCTAGGAAAAAAGGTATAGCCAATACAAAACGCGCGGGCGCGGGCGGCGGCGGCGGCGATGGAAACTGCGCAAAAACTGATAGCAGCTCCGACTTAGTCGGAGCTGCTAATAAGCCACAGCTATCTTTTGATGGTGTTGAAATAAACATGGTTGAGACACATAAACATTTAGGAGTAAAGTTAGCGAGTAATGGGAAATGGGCAGACCATATTGATGTTATTATAAAACGTGTATCAAAAATGGAATGCTCCTTGAGACTGTTAAAATATTTACTATGTAAAGAAACCCTAAATAAAATATATGTAATGTTTATTAGACCACATCTTGAATACGCATGCGAAGTCTGGGACGGGTGTACTCTTGAATTAACAAACAAGTTAGAACAAATTCAACTACAAGCAGCAAGAATAGTTACTGGATTACCAAAGTATACATCACATACATTTATGTATTTTGAAACTGGTTGGGAAACGTTACAAGAACGTCGGAGAAAAAGAAAGCTATAAAATTAATAATGGATTAGCTCCTCAATACCTTGCTGATTTCCTTCCTCAGAATGTAGGTTTTAAATCCAATTATAACTTACGTAACTCCCAAAATGTATCTACTCCTTATTCAAGACTGAAAATTCAAATAATTCCTTCTTCCCATCAACAATATGTTCTTGGAACGTTCTACCAACCACCCATCGTCAGTCTAGAACAGTTTCAAGATTTAAATCAAGTATAACTCATCAGCATGCGTCTGCACCACAGTACTATTCATGTGGAAAAAGAAAATTGAATATAATTCATACTAAGTTGCGATATACTCTAAGCTCGTTGAATTATGATTTATACAAGGTTGGAATTAGACTAAATGCAAACTGTACATGCGGTTACCACGTTGAGAATGCTTACCATTTTATGTTTCAATGTACATTATATAACAAACAGAGAGAAGTGCTTGTATCCGCACTAAAGCGTATTACTGTACCAGCATGTGTTTCAATTGACCTTAAACTTTTGCTCAAGGGAAGTGCAGACCTATCATTAAATCAAAATACACGTTTATTTAATTTAGTCCAAAATTATATCTGTGACACAAAACGATTTGTTTAGATTTATAATGTTATCCTATTTCTCTTCATCTATTTTACTCTTCTCTTGTTCACTATCTGTCATTTTGCTTGTATATATGTAAATCAATTTTGTACATGCTAAGGAGAGGGTATTTTAAGTTGGATAACTTGTTCCCAATCCTTTTCTTAATGAATAAAATATGTTTAAACCAAACCTGCGAGCAACAGCTGGAACTAGCGAACCATGGGTGGTACTGCACTGAAATTCAGTGTAGCTTTGCACCCAAACCTTACTGCGTGTAGAACAGGTCTATACTGCAGACAAAGTTGCCGTGCCCCTGGCGGGATTGGAACCATGGACCTCTTGATCCGACACCGAACACGCTAACCATTGCGCTATCCCGCCCCTGCTACTGCTTCTAGGTGAATCCACTCAATACATACATCTGCTTCTAGGTGAATCCACTCAATGAAGCATGCTTCTACATACAAGGTGTCCATCCACAGCTTGGTGGCTAGTCCATGCAGGGATTGGGAAAGGAAGGGGCCATGGGCCATTTTGCACATTGATGAAAAAATGGCCCATTAAAATTTTAAATTTTACTATTGCTACAAAGGGACTAACAGCCCTAAAAATGGCGCATTGTCAAAGGTGTCTTTCCCAATCCCTGCATACTGCCAAATGCGCATTGAACCCTGACCTGGAAGTCGGCTTGTCCAATGGTCATTGATAAAGGGTATCCAGTATAGGGCTGGGACAATACACCTATCTCGCGATCCGATACGTATCACTATACTGAGGTCACGATCCGATATGTATCACGATACTTTTCATAAAAGAAAACCCCATAGAGTTGGTCATAATTTATTTATTTTGGCACAACAGAAATAAATAACATATAACATAAATAGAGTTAGAGTTGGCAGGGGTTTGAGAACCTAGAATGTTCCCGCCTCCCCCACTCCACCTGCCTCATTTCCTGCCTCCATTTTGTTCCAACGGTAGAACAGACTAGCATTCGAGCAAACAGTAATTTCATTGTCTAGTTTAAGTAGGACGAACCAATCAGATTAGCCGGATTAAAACAATGTACATCGCTGTTAACTTCGATGCGATTGCATTTTACTTTACAGTTTGTCCAATGATTTGTATGATTTGTTCTAAATCTGGATTGTTAAAGGGAGGTCACTCTGTGCTGGTGACTTATGTTTATGTAAACTAAGCTTCTCGCCGCAGTTCTCGGTGGAACTAGTTTGTTCTATTTCGAGAAATCTTTTAAAGTATATTATGAGGTAATCTTGATTACATAGGTGACAATTCACTATAAGCTTTTCAGAAATATGGATCGATACTTTTTCACTTTTTTCATGTCTGGATCGATACTCGTATCGTGCTGTTAAGATCGTGATCCACCGATGCATCGTCCTGCCCTAGTATCAACCATTTTGTGCATTACATTAACTGAGAAAATACTCGGCACAATTTTGCAAAGATAAAGCAAATATTAAATAGAATATCTATAATAATATATTCAATAATTCTTCATAAGAGAGAAAACAATGTCTGGTTATGCTGTAGCAAAGCTTTTGTTTCCACAAAAATAGCATGACAGAATCGTCAATTGTCCCATTAATGGATGTGTTGATCATCACTGTCATTAACATGTAACCTTCTGCAATAAATAGTGAACATTTAAATGCCCAGAAGGTTAAAAACAACTTTTATTGTGTTCGGTCGAACTCGTACATCAACTTATCAATCTAAAATATGAAAATAAAAAAAGATTTGCAGGAATGACTTTTTGGTTATTAAAATGTGAAAACTTATTAAATATCATGCTTATTGATTGTCACTGTCAGGTATATAGAACATTTTCTATGAGTTTGAATCATCAGTAACTATGAGTCATGAAGACACTAAAGCTCTCTCGTATTGATCCAAACAGCTGATGTAGCCTCCATGTAAGTCCGTCATTACTTATATCTATAACTAGAAATATGTGCATGTGATGCACTGTGATGTCTCCCGCTCCAACTTTCAATCCAACCTTGTCCTCATTATTTTTCACTTATGATTTTGAGATAGAGGTCCGAAAAGGTTCCTTATCCCTATAAGTTCAAACCGTTTCCATGGAAACCAGAAAGAATAAAATAGAGCCATGGGCTCTGTAGCTCATCAGGATTTCATTGATTTACTATCTAAAGTTGAATATTTAAGTTATTTAAGTTATTGTTTACAAGCAAAAGATAGGTTCTTAGATCATGACCACTGTGACCCCATTTGGGGTCACGGGGTCACATAATCTACAATTTAGAATCCCCATTGGCCAAGGAGTCTGCACACAATTTTTCAGCTCTCTAGACCTTTTGAAACTGGAGAAGAAGATGAAAATAGGTTTTTAAGGATGTGACCCCTGTGACCCCATTTGGGGTCACAGGGTCACATAATCTACAATTTAGAATCCCCATTGGCCAAGGAGTCTGCACGCAACATTTCAGCTCTCTAGACCTTTTGAAACTGGAGAAGAAGATGAAAATAGGTTTTTAAGGATGTGACCCCTGTGACCCCATTTGGGGTCACGGGGTCACATAATCTACAATTTAGAATCCCCATTGGCCAAGGAGTCTGCACACAACATTTCAGCTCTCTAGACCTTTTGGAACTGGAGAAGTAGATGAAAATAGGTTTTTAAGGATGTGACCCCTGTGACCCCATTTGGAGTCACGGGGTCACATAATCTACAATTTAGAATCCCCATTGGCCAATGAGTCTGCAAACAACTTTTCAGCTCTCTAGACCTTTTGGAACTGGAGAAGTAGATGAAAATAGGTTTTTAAGGATGTGACCCCTGTGACCCCATTTGGAGTCACGGGGTCACATAATCTACAATTTAGAATCCCCATTGGCCAATGAGTCTGCAAACAACTTTTCAGCTCTCTAGACCTTTTGGAACTGGAAAATGAAGATGAAAATAGTTTTTTTTAGGATGTGACCCCTGTGACCCCATTTGGGGTCACGGGGTCACATAATCTACAATTTAGAATCCCCATTGGCCAAGGAGTCTGCACACAACTTTTCAGCTCTCTAGACCTTTCGGAACTGGAGAAGTAGATGAAAATAGGTTTTTAAGGATGTGACCCCTGTGACCCCATTTGGAGTCACGGGGTCACATAATCTACAATTTAGAATCCCCATTGGCCAATGAGTCTGCAAACAACTTTTCAGCTCTCTAGACCTTTTGGAACTGGAAAATGAAGATGAAAATAGGTTTTTAAGGATGTGACCCCGGTGACCCCATTTGGGGTCACAGGGTCACGAAATCTACAATTTAGAATCCCCAATGGCCAAGGAGTCTGCACATAATTTTTCAGCTCTCTAGACCTTTTGGAACTGGAGAAGAAGATGAAAATAAGTTTTTAAGGATGTGACCCCGGTGACCCCATTTGGGGTCACGGGGTCACTTAATCTACAATTTAGAATCCCCATTGGCCAATGAGTATGCACACAACTGTTCAGCTCTCTAGACCTTTTGGAACTGGAGAAGAAGATAAAAATAGGTTTTTAAGGATGTGACCCCTGTGACCCCATTTCGGGTCATGGGGTCACGAAATCTACAATTTAGAATCACCATTGGCCAAGGAGTCTGCACACAACTTTTCAGCTCTCTAGACCTTTTGGAACTGAAGAAGAAGATGAAAATAGGTTTTTAAGGAAGTGACCCCTGTGACCCCATTTGGGGTCATGGGGTCATGAAATTTACAATTTAGAATCCCCAATGGCCAAGGAGTCTGCACATAAAATTTCAGCTCTGTGGAGTCATTGGTTCTGGAGAAGAAGTCGAAAAAGCGAAAAGTTTACGGATGGACGGATGGACGGATGGACGGATGGACGGATGGACGGATTGACGGATGGACGGATGGACGGACGCCGGACACCATGCCATGCCATAAGCCCATCGGGCCTTTCAGGCCTGATGAGCTAATAAAAATCAGAAGAACCTAAGTAGCAAAAGGCCCCACTCCAACACTAGGTCTAACCACACACCAAGTTTCATGAATAAATACTATGTGTGTTCATTTGTGAATGTCACAAACTCCTAGCGCAAATTTTGACCTAATGTTGAATGGACCCTTAGATCGGCAATATGGCTGCCCTTGATCCTTTACACTATTTAATATAGGGTGTAGTGTGTTATTTTACATACGCTTTACATACATTTTAATTACGAAATGAAGTTCCTGTGGAGTCAATATATCTGACGGCAGAATTCAAGAAGTTGTTTTGAACTAAAAGCAAGATTTTATTGTCAAACATTAATAGACCTGGTGAGCTAAAATGTCAAAAGTTTACAGACAAATGAAGATGGACGACATCTGAGGAGAGGTACTGATGATCTAAATACTCATATTTCTCATGTGCTCTTTGTACTCAGAGCCAGTGTATGCGTTGTTCTGTCCTTCGAAGCAACAAATTGAATCTTTTAACATACTTTGATATGAAGTGTGGGATTCAAACCATGACCCTACAGGTCCTGAGTGAACGCTTCACTGCTGTGCTACAGAACTGGTTTAGCACACCAAGATGTTTTTCTAAAAACATTTTAAGAAATTTTATGAATATGTTGACTGCCCTTTCCCAAACCATCCTTTTCTGAAACAAATTCTAGTAATGGTGCTTCGCAAAAATTTAATCTGCTGTAGGTATTGGTGAATTGTTGCATCATATTTGCAGTCTCAGCCATACCATTGCATGCCTTGTACCTGGAGTAATACTTGTAACCATCATAAAACAATAATTCATGAAGGAACTGTTAAATCCTATAACCACTTCACCTCAGTAATCCAAAGGTTCAATGATAAGGTTTACCAGGGTGACCGGGTGACAGTTTTGTTTTCAGTCAGATATACATTAGGGCTGCAACGATTCACTACGATGTATCGAAAATCGAATCAAACTAAAGACATCGAAAATTGATTCATGATTCAAAATTTCGATTCGATTCACATTAATTTTTTTCATGCTAAAATAATAAAATGTCACCTGATTTTATTACAATTAGATCGTGAAATTGCATTCGCGAGCGATGACAAGTCACATGTGAATGGGAGACCAATAGGGGTGTAACAATACATCGAACTATCGATGCATCGCAATAGTTGGCTTGGCAATAGTACTATATCGATAGTATATACAAAAACACTATTGCTATCGCAATAGTAAGGTTAACTATCGATACTATCGAAACTATTAAATTTCCCTTAATTATGAATGATTCACACAAGCCTCACTACATTTAATTCAATATTTTCCATTTTAGAAGGTCAAAAGGGAAGAACTAGAGTAGGAAATAGCAAAATGACAAAAAGTATTTTCATTTATGATTTCTTTACTGATTTTGGTTCCATTGTGCTTACATCAATTAAACATTTCTACTAAAACCTATAAAAAATCTAGCTGATTATTGCGTATTTGTAGCAAAAAAACTATCGCAATAGTTATTGCAATAGTGAGTTACAATAGTCTATCGCTATCGCAATAGTAAGTGGCAATAGACTATCGCTATCGCAATAGTCTCTTTGGGTCAATAGTCACCCCTAGAGACCAAGTTCAGTGTCAACAATATGTAACATAGTCAATGATTTTTATATCCTCACCTTTCGAGATTCTCGGCCAATCAGTGTGGCTTATACATTTCTCTTAGCAACGCCGCATAGCAACGATCAAAATGGCGGATTTTTTTTTCTGTAGTGTTAAAAAAGCAAATCGAAATAAATCAAATCGAACTGTTAAAATATATAAATCGAATTGAACTTGTCTAGGTGAATCGTTGCAGCCTTAATATACATTTATATAGATTTGTACAGACAAGTCTACTCACTATGGTAGAAATTGTGCAGATGCTGTGGGTTCCTCACGAGGACTTCCAGTTGCCGTGACAACATGTGGTCATGGAGACTCTCGCGTAGCCAAGTGACCCCCTTCCCATCATCCTCGCAGGTCTGTGAGAGTTTGTTGAGTCGCTCGATGCTCGGCGCCAGAACAGGACTGAGCCATTTTAAACCCTGGACAAACGGCCAGTAGTCGGAGTCACTCCGGAAATGGTGCTGGAACAGTAGGAATAAAAACATTTTTTATAATTTACCATCGATATTTCTTATTTACATTATCATAAAACAATGTAATATGCAAGTGTGCACAGTGTGTGAAATAAGCTGGAAAGGTAGCTGGCCAAAAAAGTGTTGACCAGATATCTGACTGATATTTGAGAAAATATCAATAATTAGTTAATTACACCATTGAAACTCCACAAACTAGGAGTATGAATATTTGAAGTATCTGAGAGTGTACTGAAAGAGCAAAATGATCGATCTAGACGCCTACCGAGCAAGGATCGGGTGAGTCACTCACCGACCCGGGATAAGTCTGCCATGTATCCAAGAACACGTCGGACAGTGAGTACACCCCCACGATTAATGAATGATTTGCTTTTTTGCTAATTCAGAAAACTCCTTTAATTTCAAATTATTAACTCATTTCACTTTCAACATTATTATATTCCCATTTACTAGTATTGACTAGAATTTTCAAAGAGGGACCGACAGGGGTCAAAATTAACCTTTTCAATGCAGTAGCATTTCTAAAAGTCCAGACTTATTCCAGCTAGCCAAATACATCTCCATGATCATTCACCTCAAATTTTAACTAGTCTTTCGGACTACCAGTTTTTACACTCTACTAGCCCAGCTTCTTTTTCACTAGCCATGGGCTAGCAGGCTAGTGCTAATTTCTATCCCTGCTATCTTGTACCTAATTTTAATTGTTTAATAATACAAAAGATACACTGATAGAGTATTCACATAGTAACACATTACATGTCAAAAAACTAATAAACAATTTGCTGTTATGCTGTAGCGAAGTTTTCCCCACTCGCATCGCTGATGAATGGCTTCAGTTCTCATTGTTTTATTTTTCAACAAATGTGCGCTTGGGTTTTATCAAGTTGTGAAATGTAAAGTCATCAAAATATTATCTTTATTAGCATATTTCAATATTACTGTCTTTTAATCATGTAAATGTAATGTACGTGTAAACAGAAATATCCTCTCGAATTTCGTTGCCACAAAAAATACCCCGATAGAACCCACCTTTTAATTAGGGATCCATTTAACATAATTTTACCACACAAATACTATCAGCCTTCTCAGTAATCCTGGCTGAATAACTTCTCAGCCCAACAATAGTTTAGAGAGTGAAGCGGACTAAGCTAGCAGGAGTGATCTCCCTTCACCTGACTGATCAACTAACAATGGGGAATGAACACGCTAGTGGGTTGGGTAGTATTTCTGGTGGTATGTTTTAAATTAAATATTATGTGGAATATTTGTTATCATTTGTATCCAACTACTACTATCCAACGGAAGTGTTTTCTAATAAAAGTCCATTTGAATATTGCTTAGCTCAGCTAGTTATTTTCATAAATGTAAATTAAACAGCCAAAAATTACCAGATTCCGGCTGGCAGATGGGCCTTATTCCATAAATAAATCATAACCGGAGGAAGTGTGTAATATGACTTTTTTAAAACGAGTGTGAATTTGTTTATTTCCTGAGCGATAACGAGAGTTATACTTAAAGTTGCACAAGTTTCGTAAAAGTCATATGGCACACTTTCTTTATTACTCATTCTAGCTTATTGAATAAAATTTTGATTCGCATAAAATAAGTCAGGAAATCACTTCTCTTGCAACGGCAAGCTACAGTGATGTCACAAACAATCATTTTATCACATTAAAAAAAAAAGAAATTTGGGAAGGCGCGGTAAAACAATGGTTGCTAGGCAAACATGATGTGTGCTAATATCAATAATATTAACTCGATTATTTTTAACCACATGGTTAATAAACTGCGATAACATTCTGTGCTTAACACTTTAGTAGCTGAATATTCAGGTACTCGCAGGTAAAGGGTAAATTTTTATCTGACTCACCTGTGATTCGCGAATACGGTGCCTAAGAATTAGGTCCACATGGTTGCACACTCTGTTCAATCCTCCGTAAGTGTTCCACACGTTGATACTGTGAGTAGACAGTAATCCCTCTATAGTCGACTTTAAACCTATTAGCAGTTCATGGTGCGTTGTTCTGAGGAAAAAAGATAATAGTTTACTAACAATGCCTCTTAATTAAACAATGTATACTTGAAAAGCCAAGCGATATGATAATTATGATAAAAGGTATGACGAAGAATTTATTTCAAGTTTCAGGCCACAGGCCCATAGAACATACACTTGATACAAAATTCATACAATTATTTAAAACAATAAATATTACATCATTTATTGTTGAATGATAAAAAGTATAACACCATTAGATATTAGATTAGATTAAATATAAGTTTCTAAGATAGTTTTCTATTTAGGCTCTGAAAACTAATTCATCCGACAAGCTAATCACTAGATACTCAGTACCTTTAAAAAATTTAAATGAATGTTTACTTGTCAAATCAAAGTTTTAATATCCGTAACAATGTGACAATTGGATGTTAATCATATTAAAGTTTTGTTTAAATGTAAATCTACAATGCTATGTTATTAAGATGTGTTTGAAAATAAGCAAAATTTTAGATTGTGGTAAGAGTTACTTATATATTCATTTGACTTTTGACTTTAAGTTGCTTATAATGTATTTTTGAAATAATTTATTCCCAGGTAAGTTAATACATTGATTGACTGACAAAATCATGTGAAGAAATAGCCAATAGCTATATAAAAAGGACATGAAATTAAATATTCATAAATCTGTCTTTCAAACAACCTATTTCAAAATTATTATTTTTTAAATTTCTATGAACATTGTGACAAAAGAACAGATGACATTTTAGGCTTAATAAGATAAGTTTATGATTTATGACAACTAGTTTATGATTTTTGGCACACTGCCAACTGACCTAATAAGCAAAGCAGACGACAAGAATTGATCCCCGAAAAGTGGTCGGAGAATTTTTGGGGCCATTAAAAAATAAAGATATTTTGAAGGTAGCGTAAACAGTGATTTTAAGCACATGTGTTTTGAGAACTGACATGGTTAATTGGAAATTGGGTTAATGCTACTGAAAGTTGTATAAATAGATTATGTTTGATTTTTTAAACGATAGTCCTGACATTTCAAGTTTTGTGCGCAAGTCATACGAGCACGCACATGTGTAAATGACGTCACCAACTTGGGCTACTAACGAACTTTGGCTGCTCTACCATACTGTTTAAATCATGCCATTCTTAATAAACAACAAATATGATGTTTTAGGATTATATGTTTCTGGCTTGACAATTGATATTATATAATTAGTTAATATTATCTTTATATGGATGTATTTTATATATTTTTTATATATTCTTATTTTCTTGTTCCTTTCACAAACATGAACATCTCATTTTTATCACTGGGAGATTGTTAGTTTGATAAGGTCATATGATAATGATAATAAACTGTAACATTAGTCATCTGTGTAACAAGTGGATGTTTACGTTCAGTAAAATCAGTTTAGCGGTCAATCAAAAATTAATGAGATCGATCTTGAAAAGTCACATCGCCTAAACATCAAATAACTCAGGTAAAAAGATAATAGGCGTGTCCAAATTTAACTTAGAGAACATGTGACATAATTTTAGGAAGTTGATCTGTGACACTGAATTTGTTTACGGATTGTTTGTTTGTCAAACAGAATGCGATTCACCTGAGCAAATTAATAGACACATACATCATTTAGGCATCTGTGTTATATGTCAAATTTGCAAAATAAATAAATAACATCTACATACCCTATATTTTCTGTTTCTAAATCGCAACTGTCCGCCATTGTTTACATGGCTGTCGGTGCAACTTTTCGTCAAGGGAGATAATTCTTGTTGGCTTACAATGCTGTTGACAAAACCGCAGATATTTGGGATTGATAAACATGGGATCGAAACCAACTTTATCGTAGATTTAACAACAAATGTTTTATTTTAGTTATAATATTGAAATGGTTATTTTTTCCAATTTATTATGTAAATTTATTTTCATGAGTATATTACCGTAAGAATACTTTTGGTATTATTAATAATTTTTCGTGAAAATATATTTTGGCAACATTATATTCTCCTTATATAATGATGTAGACGATGTAATGCTCTGGTAAACCTCCGTAGCCCAGCGTAGGGGAGCTTGACTGAGGCGAGCACGATTGTCTAATATTGATGAAACTCATATTTCATAATAGGAAACTTGTCATTGTGTAGTAGCACTTGAAAGTGGCCCAGAACCTTATTCATCCTTGACAGACCAATGTATACTCCATAGTTGTAATCATTTTGTGGAAAGTAGACTTGAGGGGATATTCAAGCAAGTCATAACCAATCTGCATTACTGGCTTAATTAATAAAACCTTGCTGCATTCCATTAACTTTCTGACCTGACCTTCATAGTGCGCTCAGACAAGCTAGCACGGATGATTAACTAGTAACAACTGCAGCAAGACCTTCAATAAATATTACACTTGAATCAGTTCTGTCATCATTATTGAATTCTTATTGTATGTTACCTCTTGAATATTCTTCATTGTTTTGGTAATTCTGCCATTTCAACATTGAATTCTTATTTGTATGTTACCTCTTGCATGTTCTTCATGATTTTGGTGATTTAGTAAACATTGAATTCTTTTTTTTTTTTTACTTCTTGGATATTCTTCATGGTTTTGGTGATTCGGTCAACATTGAATTCTTATTGTTTGTTACCTCTTGGATATTCTTCATGGTTTTGGTAATTGTGTCAACATTGAATTCTTATTGTTTGTTACCTCTTGAATGTTCTTCATGGTTTTGGTAATTGTGTCAACATTGAATTCTTATTGTTTATTACCTCTTGAATGTTCTTCATGGTTTTGGTAATTGTGTCAACATTGAATTCTTATTGTTTGTTACCTCTTGAATATTCTTCATGGTTTTGGTAATTGTGTCAACATTGAATTCTTATTGTTTGTTACCTCTTGAATATTCTTCATGGTTTTGGTGATTCTGTCAACATTGAATTCTTGTTGTTTGTTACCTCTTGAATTTTCTTCATGGTTTTGGTAATTGTGTCAACACTGAATTCTTATTGTTTGTTACCTCTTGAATATTCTTCATGGTTTTGGTAATTGTGTCAACATTGAATTCTTATTGTTTGTTACCTCTTGAATATTCTTCATGGTTTTGGTGATTCTGTCAACATTGAATTCTTGTTGTTTGTTACCTCTTGAATATTCTTCATGGTTTTGGTGATTCTGTCAACATTGAATTCTTGTTGTTTGTTACCTCTTGAATATTCTTCATGGTTTTGGTGATTCTGTCAACATTGAATTCTTGTTGTTTGTTACCTCTTGAATATTCTTCATGGTTTTGGTGATTCTGTCAACATTGAATTCTTGTTGTTTGTTACCTCTTGAATATTCTTCATGGTTTTGGTGATTCTGTCAACATTGAATTCTTATTGTTTGTTACCTCTTGAATATTCTTCATGGTTTTGGTGATTCTGTCAACATTGAATTCTTGTTGTTTGTTACCTCTTGAATATTCTTCATGGTTTTGGTGATTCTGTCAACATTGAATTCTTGTTGTTTGTTACCTCTTGAATATTCTTCATGGTTTTGGTGATTCTGTCAACATTGAATTCTTGTTGTTTGTTACCTCTTGAATATTCTTCATGGTTTTGGTGATTCTGTCAACATTGAATTCTTGTTGTTTGTTACCTCTTGAATATTCTTCATGGTTTTGGTGATTCTGTCAACATTGAATTCTTGTTGTTTGTTACCTCTTGAATATTCTTCATGGTTTTGGTAATTGTGTCAACATTGAATTCTTGTTGTTTGTTACCTCTTGAATATTCTTCATGGTTTTGGTGATTCTGTCAACATTGAATTCTTATTGTTTGTTACCTCTTGAATATTCTTCATGGTTTTGGTGATTCTGTCAACATTGAATTCTTGTTGTTTGTTACCTCTTGAATATTCTTCATGGTTTTGGTGATTCTGTCAACATTGAATTCTTGTTGTTTGTTACCTCTTGAATATTCTTCATGGTTTTGGTGATTCTGTCAACATTGAATTATTATTGTATATTACCTCTTGAATGTTCTTCATGGTTTTGGTGATTCTGTCAACATTGAATTCTTATTGTTTGTTACCTCTTGAATATTCTTCATGGTTTTGGTAATTCTGTCAACATTGAATTCTTATTGTATATTACCTCTTGAATATTCTTCATGGTTTTGGTAATTCTGTCAACATTGAATTCTTATTGTATATTACCTCTTGAATATTCTTTGTGGCTTTTGCAATTCTCTCATTTCTTTTCTTTTTTTCCATGTCTTTTTACCAAAAAATAGAACATACAACATTTTTGTTCATTGTTATTTAATGAGGAATGACATCTACAACACATTCATACTATAGGAATGACCATGTACAATGTTTCAATGAAGAAATACCCAAAACATTGACCTTATGATTGTGATGAAACATACATGTATATCAAAGAACTTAAACAATAGAATGCTTATGTGTGATACTTCTTGCTTTTCTCTTCTACAGATTTAGATAAATTGAGATTTCAGTCTTAATCATTTAACAGAAGTTGATTTTTGATTGATAAAATTCAAATTGACAATCGACAATATGTGTTCAGGGAATATTGTTTAACTTGTTGCATTCTGTATGGTCTTCTCATTGTGTATAAACTTTAAGTTTTCATCCTGTCATTGTTTTATGAAAATAAAATAGAAAACTTATTTCTTGTTTATGATTGACATCTAAAACAAATGTTTATCAAGAGTGATGCAATGTATAATATTTCAATGAAGAAATGTGATAAACAATATTCAAGTGATTCTGACCCAATATAAAACAAAGAATTTAAATTCAAAAGGCTGATTGTTGCCAATTATGCACACTATTATCTTTACTCTTCTACAGGATAAAACAACATTTTCTGTCTCAGTCATAGGTGTAGGAACGGTTCAAAAGTAGGGGGGGGGCGGGGGGGGGGGGAGGGGGGGTAAGATTTACAAGGTGTAATATATAAGAGACAGATGTAACCTTTCAGCATTGAATATTACTAAGTATATTTCTCTGTATATTTGGTCTTTAATATCTGGATTTGCGATTAAATCTCGATTTTGGTCCCCCCAAAAAATTTCAGGCGGTGAAAAGTGGGGGGTCAGATTTGCCACCCCTGCCCCCCCAGTTCCTACGCCTATGTCAATCTTTTGACAGAAAAAGTTGAATTTTGATTGATAAAACAAATCAAACAGGTAGCAAAATATTAAAACCCAACTTCAGCACACTGGTGGCCGTAGATTATCAAAGCTTTACTAGTACTTTTATGACCATTATTAACTATAGACCAAAACTTCTCTCGTCTGAATACTCTATCTCACACAGCGAGCCGCATACTATCTTGTTATTATCTCCAAATTGCCTTCAATCAACCAAAGATCTTTGAAATGACTACAACATGATTGCTCAATTAGACATCAAAGTTTATAGTTTTATTCAGTCACTTCTTTGGCTAGATTCATGATAGTCGTGAATATAGTTACAGTTAATAGATAAATTAAGGACTTTCAATAAGCTAAGTATTTTATATGCATTACCAATTCTTTACATACGAAGAGATATCTATTGATTTATAAGGATCGTACTGACATGACAATGGCTATGCTTGATTCGGGACCCGGTGCACTACCTGGCGTACGCAACCGGTGAATCACTTGATTGGAACCCGGCGTATGCCTTAGGCGTACTCCGAATGCGATGGTTTGAAATGACCGGCGAAGGCGGCGTATAATGGCTGAGAAATGTTATCCTTGCGACATTCAATAATTATTTTTTAATGAATTTCCTTTTGACAATTGGATAGTTGACTGATTTATTTTTAAATATTT
Organism: Gibbula magus; assembly: GCA_936450465.1. Classification (NCBI taxonomy): domain Eukaryota; kingdom Metazoa; phylum Mollusca; class Gastropoda; order Trochida; family Trochidae; genus Gibbula; species Gibbula magus. The sequence goes on along the minus strand of OW388306.1, from coordinate 39,703,027 downwards.
ATGGTTCTTAAAACAATGCATTACACGCTAATATAATATTAATCCAAGTTTTGAAATAATTTTTTAAAAAATATTTGTTTGATACAAACGACATGTTTATTGAAGCTAGTTCGAGGGATGATGACGTCTTCCTGTCTGTGCGCCGATACACTTGTTTCAACTAAGCCTGGTCCAGGAACGGCGTACGCCAGACACGTGACCAGTGTATACGCCGCCAAAACGAATCAAGCATAGCCATACATATATACCTAACACTTATCTCCCTTTTACATTTTCTAAGTTATCTCCCTTGCTGCAAAAGACAAATTTATCAACACAGCTTCATGGGTCTCGAAAACACAACATGACTAAATGTAGAATGAAATAAACTCATCAACTTAAAAGCACATATTTCAAAGAATGTATATCAACTTGTGTTGAAGATTCTCACAAAATAATGCTGGCATAAAAGTGAAAACTTCAGAAACAGGATGCATAAAACAACCTTAAGTTATCTAACAATCAGCCTCTGTTGGGTCCATTTCACCATACAATTTTGCAATAAAATCAACATAGCTATGACTGACAGTAGATCAACCAATGCTTTGTGAAATGGCATCAAGATCATAATATACAAAATTAAGATTGCTTTTCCCGACTTAACATCTGTCACAATTGGTACTAACAAATTCAATTTTCATGAACATGCTAATTGAGAAGATTTCTTTAAAGGACCAATTATGACATTGCGTAGAATATACTCTAGGGTCGTTCAGGCAGGTTAAGTATCAGAGGATCCAAAGATACTCTTGGGATGATCCACTTTTTCAGCTTTCTGCAGATAGCGATGAGAGTCACATAATGTCTGTAGATTCCAACTGATTTCACCCATTACTCCTCTTCCGGATAAAGATATCTTCGATAATGTCATTTACAGAGCAACTATGACATTCTGTAGAATCTAGTATGGGGTCTTTAGACAGTTAAATCATTGGCTAAGATTCATAAGTTCCGATGACACTTTGGATGATGAGCATATAAGAGTCACATAATGTCTGTAGATTCCAACACATTTCACCCATTACTCATCTTCAGGGTGCTGTCAAATGTACATTGTCACAGAAGTGTCCATCAATGTGAATTGAACTCATTTCACATATTTCTCCATGAATTTCTTGTGAAACTCTGATCGCAGCGTGTCGTTGATGAAACCTTTCGCTCTCCTCTCCTCTTCTCCCTTTGCGCAGTTTTTGAATACAACGTCATCGTCCCATCTGAAAGATAAATTAGATCAATTAATTGTCTATTAGCTAAGGGAGGGCTTTCCCCGTATATTTAAAGGGACACTGCGTAGGGGATAAAAATTAGATTTATCTACCTTTGCTGATAGCCTGTCTGCTACAAGTCACGCTTCACTTCACTGTTTATATCGAGTTGTTTTTAATACCAATTACTTCAATTGTCTGAAATTGGGGTTTTATGACTCGTTAGCAGACACATTAATCAGTTAATCATTAATCTCATATTTATCCTCGACGCTGTGCTCCTTTAAGGGACTTTCTTGTAAAGTTTTAAAGGATAGATGAAATGACATATGGTCAAAATCGGATTCATTAAAATGGGATGTCAATTTGACAATTGCTCGATTTTAAATTTCTGAAATCGGTCCATAAATTACTTAAATATGGCTTTTTAAAAAAACGCCTTATTTAGCCCAAGCGACCAGAATGAAAGTCTGCGGGGGTGTGGCCCCTGAAGGGATGACTTCTGTGACGTATCAGGAGGAATCTGATTTTCGGCGATAGACACATAATTCAACGTAATTTCGCAACATTTTGGTCGTTAATTTCACAAAGAAATCTTCAATAAACCAACTTAAAGTTCTCATATATCCAATGTTTAGATATCCAACTAGGTAATTCCGCAGATGACAATTACACAATTATGACATAAACATGTCTTTTTGGCGATGTAATACACCTCATAAATTCATTTAGCGGCAGTGATAATCATCATTAATTAATTAACGAGAGTCGGCGGAGTACCTGTCTAGCAGGCCTTGTCTGTCGCTTATCACAGTCACGCCTCAGTGAGCATTTACAAAATGAATCGTCCAACTGATTGCGCTCGTGTTAAAATGGGTGAATTAAGATCGTTTTAATTATCAATTGCAAGTGTATATTGTCTCGATTTTATGCTCAATTGATTCCGATGTACAATATACGTAGAGGTAATCATCTGTCATTATTGAGAAAAATGCATTTCATCAGATCTTTAAACAAATTTCGATTTTAGACACAAACAAACATTTCACGTCAAACGAGAAGTTTGATAAACTCATAAAAGAAGCATTTAAAGGTCTTCATAGAAGATTCTTGACTGTAGAGCAGCATCTTTCGCTTAACCTGCTGACTAAAATAGTGCTGAACATCAATGAGTGAAAGTTAGCGGATTAACAGCTGGCTAACAAAGGGAACACTCCGTGATTGGTAACCAAAATTGTAACATCAATGGCAGATAAAGGTTGTCTACAGAAAGTTGTTTTTGTATGTGGGGCCTAATTTACATAATTCACTTCTTTTGGCATTTAGCTTAGTATCCAATCTAGAAACAAAATTAGAGGGGGGATTTATCACCCGCTATGCATAAAAGAGCAGGGATTTTAACATTTTCAGTGGGAATAGCAAATTGTGATTTGGACACTGGAAGCTGCTGGGACTTGCACTCAGACTGTCAGGAAAGTAAGTATAATCCATATATGTGAAGAAAAGTAAATTTAACATGGCCCAATGAACTTATTCATGACTTTCTTTCAACCAGATTATTGCAAAGTATTTGGAACTCAAAACATAAAAACAGTATCAATACCTTCTTTTCACTTTAAAATCGTTTGCATTTTTGTTGTTGTCTCCTACAATGAGAGGGTTTCCTCTCAGAATGTTCTCAGTACGAATTCTCTCATCTTCCTGTTTCTTTTCCGAGTCCTGAAAAGAGAAAAGATTTTGTCACAATCTAAACCAGAGAACATGGTTATATTTGGGAAAACACTACCTTCAATAGTACAAATTCTTGAACGTTTTTGGTCCAAAGTCCCAAGCGGGATTCAAAACCCACACCCTAATTTTGCAGTTTAGAAAACAAATTAAATCTCAGAGCCTACCATCTTGGCTTTCTCCGACGCTCTCTCCTTCTTGATCTTATTGAGTTCGGCCAGGAGTTCTGCTGTGTCGTCTTCATCATCTGATGAATCATCGTCATCCTGTCACAAAAAATAATCAAATATACAAATGATTTATTCACATTAATCTGTCAAAACAAAAACAAAACAAAACCATAGTGAGGCATTTGCACTGGTAACATCCTCCTTTTTGAAAATAGAGCAAGTCCTATTCCTTGCAACTCATGTCCAACGTGTTGTATGTAACAAAAGTTGGACAGACTCAGGGGTTCACACGTTCGAATTTGTTGCATGCCATAAGTTTTATGCAACAAATTGCACCGTGTGACACACCTTACTCTACTGGCGGTGAACATTTGCAACACTGGTAACACCCTCCTTTTTGTCCAATCAAACATTGTTTTACATCTGCAACCAAAAACAATATGTGTGCATCACACAGATGAAGCCATTCTCGTCATTTTGACAGTTACGGAATGCTCAGTTTGAAACGTTGCCGATAACACATATATAATATATCAAGATTCTAAAGTTCTAGCTGAGAGTGAGTGAGCGAGTTAGGGTTTAACGCCGCTTTCAAGAGTATTTCACTTATATCACAGCTGCTAGTATTATGGCAGGGAGAAAGCCCGCAACGCCATGTGCTTATGCATTGCGGTGAAACCTGCGAGCAACACTGGAACTAGGGTGGTACTGCACTGAAATTCAGTGTAGCATTGCGCCCAAACCTTACTGTGTGTAGAACAGTTCTCTACTGCAGACAAAGTTGCTGTGACCCTGGCAGGATTTGAACCCCAGACCTCTTGATCTGAAGCCGAACGCGCTAACCACTGCGCTATCCCGCCCCTCTAGCTGAGAAATTACTCAATATGCAACAAAGGTTACAATAGAAAATCTCTGTGGGGAGAAACTGACTTCCATGATGCAGCCTGTGACAAGAACCTGTCAGGCAATGAAAGACAAGGGAGACAACTTGTCAAATCCTTAGTTTCGGTAGGTGTAAATACTAGATCCTGAGAAACGACATGCTATAAGTAATATAAATCTCTACTGCATAATTTGAGGTGAGGTGAGTTGGGGTTTAAAGCCGCTCTCAAGAATATTTCACTGATATATAATATCACGGCTGCTAGTTTTATGGCAGGGAGAAAGCCCGCAACGCCATGTGGCTATGCATTGCGGTGAAACCTGCGAGCAACGGCTGGAACTAGCGAACCATGGGTGGTACTACGCTAAAATTCAGTGTAGCATTGCGCCCAAACCTTACTGCGTGTAGAACAGTTCTCTACTGCAGACAAAGTTGACGTACCCCTGGCAGGATTCGAACCCTGGACCTCTTGATCTGAAGTCGAACGCGCCAACCACTGCGCTATCCCTACCCTCTAGCTGAGAAATTACTCAATATGCAACAAAGGTTACAATAGAAAATCTCTGTGGGAAGAAACTGACTTCCATGATGCAGCCTGTGATAAGAACCAGTCAGGCAATGAGATACAAGGGAGACAACTTGTCACATCCTCAGTTTCAGTAGGTGTAAATACTAGATCCTAAGACATGCTATTAGTATTATTAATCTCTACTGCATAATTTGAAGCAAAAAAGGTTCTTGAATATAGAGGAAGCATGTTTCATCAATAATCATAACTGAATGAGATCTATATTGTTCAACTCTGATTGGAAAATGTATAGGTTATTAGCAGCTACCATTGGTTCAAATCATAAATTTGTTCGAAAAGCAGCCTTAGTGCAAAATCAGCCGTAAGCCAAAACTTCTTCACTGGCTAATTTAAGCCTTGCTGCATTTCATCACATTTTCTCTTCTGAGTAACAGCATGATTTGCTCAGTCCAATATCAAATCTATGTCACAAAAAAATAGAGCCATGGGCTCTGTAGCTCATCAGGGTTTATATTGTTTGATGATGAAGATGATAAATATATTGTCTCAATATAATGCACAATCCCTAGCCCTGACAAATCTTAGTCTTGAAATTGAGAGAGAGCACTCAGCAAGGTCAACACACAGGAGATTATGCAATATGCTGACCCCTTGGCTCTGGTTACAAGCAAGCTGTGCTTTTACAGCCAAATTATGTAATAGCCTCTGCCTTGCACTTAACACTGGCAGCACTGATCTACCTGTATAAGGCTTAGAGAGAACAGGCAATGTGATGAATCTCATGGTACATAGTACAATTTAGAATCACCTTGGCTAAATAATCTCTGCACAATTTTAACGGTTCTAAGCCTTTTCATCCAAACATCTAACATTCTGAACGCAATATTCCTTCTAGTTTGTTCTGGAGAAGAAGATGAAAATAGATTTTTATTTCATGACCTGTGAGGGCCTTTTTTATAATATCCACAATATTCAGTTCAAAAGCTATTCAATAGTTCTCATTTCACATTGATTACATCAATTTGACAAACATGTCCATAATGGAGAATTGATCTTTGACATATATTTCACATTCCTACTGGCAGAATAAGATTAACTGTAAAGTTACTTTTTTTCTCAATTCTGCATTTCTCAAACCCAAGTTAGGACTCACATATCTAAAAGATGAGATGACTCTCCCTCAGGTATTTTATTAGGGATAAACTAAATAGTGATTGAAGTGCCATAACATATCAGTTCAAAATTCAATTTCAAAGGTTTTTTAGGCTGTGGGCCATATTTGGGGTCACAGGGTCACCAAATTTACAAGTTAGAATCCCCATTGGCTAAAGAGTTTGCACACAATATTACAGCCTTCAAGGTCTTCTTGTTTTGGAGAAAAAGATGAAAACAAAATTTTAGGTAATGGCCTGTGAGGCCCTTATTTGGGGGCAAAGGATCACCAAATCTACAATTTAGAATCTCCATTGGCTAAAGACTCTTTACACAACATGACAGCCTTCTAGGTCTTTTTGTTCTGGAGAAGAAGATGAAAATAGGTTTTTAGGTCATGGCCTGTGAGACCCTTATTTGGGGTCACTGGATCACCAAATCTACAATTTAGAATCCCCATTGCCCAAGGAGTCTGTATACAAAATTTCAGCTCCTTAGACCCAGTAGTTCTGGAGGAGAAGTCGAAAGGTGCATCCATTGGGTTTCATAAAATTTTAATACGTTCCAACTCAGCTTGCATATTTATCCAAAATCGCCAAATAAATCATAATTACTAGTTTCCAATTAAAATTGAGAGAGGAAGGGAGGAAGAACCACCAGGAACCAGAGTTGTCTAGGCCGCAAACATTTATTCATGTGCTTACATGTTTCGACCACTAGGCTTCAAACGTTCTACGTTCAACATATACATTAAGAAACCAGAGAAAGGATTGTGATTTCAGGGGTCGACACTCGCACTAGTCCGCTCGCCCGAGGCCAGTGAAAATTTAGAAGGGCTAGTGAAATTTGTTTGCAGCAATACAGATTAAGATATATCACTAGCCCAAAGAGCACTTCGGGCTAGTAAAGATTTCTAGCAAACGTCTACCCCTGGACTTCCCAATTTAACACACAGAAATAATGGTTCATAGTATTTCAGTCAACAGCAGCTGTCAAACTCACGTCATCGTCGTCCACTGGATCATCTGCGTCCAGGTTAGCAGCAGGAATGGCATCTAGGCGTGGACGCTTACCTCCACTTGAACTTTCTGTTAATGAAGTTGTATTGTAATCTTTTATTGTTTGCTCTTACTTTGAATTCAGTTACTAATCACCCAATGAAAATAATTACAATAGAAAATATGTAATAAGCCTGAAGCTTTTGAGATGAAGCAAAAAAAGATGGAATATGTCAACAAGAGTTTGAAAAATCAGTCATGGTGACCTTAAAAATTAGGTCAAGATCACCAAAGTCAACTGGTGTCTGTGTATTCTGCCAATATACCATGTCAGACAGACATTGTTGAATATACAGTCCCCAAAATAGGTGTGCCTGGGAACAACACCTATTTCAGATGTTCCTTGCCCAAACTCAAATACCGGTACCCAAGGATCATCTATGGTAAAAAGTTAGCAAAGCATTTCACATCACCTCTGTTTCTATCTCTCTTCTCGCGACTGGACCTCTCTCTATCCTCGAGTTCGCGACGGAAGTCACGGCTCCTGACCTCATCAGAGGTTCCCTGACCCTCCTGTCTGTTAACAGAAAACAATGTCATTTATTTCATTTACTAGATCAGAACTAATTATGTATCTTGATACAACACACAGTCACGAGACAATAATTAACGTGGAAATCGTAAACACAGAGCCAAACTTCTCATTTTCTGGTAGTTACATGTAAGTTACATAGTTACATGTAAGTAATAGTATAGGCAGTTACTCATATGTACAGGCTTTCTCCTGCATCAGGTATAAAATCTGAAACATGTTCGTCATAGTCAACTGATGAAGGAATATCTCAATGACAATAAGTAAGTCCTCTGGAATTTGTTTTTGATTAAAGAAATTTATATTCGGAAACTTGCTTGTTTTAAAGGATTTTAATGAATTTTTTCGGTTATAAAAAAATCCAAATAGTTACAAGGATAGCATCATACAGTACATCGGGGTATTCCGGATCACTAAGGAAAGAGCGACTGCATGCCATACGCAAAGACACTTTAAGAAAATCAAAAGACAATTTTGGTATAAGCTATCTTTCATCTAACTCATATCAAAATTAGAGACCCAGGCGATCAGGATTTAATAGTGAAAACTGACAAATAAAACCCTCCACCGTTACGGCAGTTAGGGATCATTTCAGGGTATTCCGGATCATGTGACAACATGAGGTCACACCCTGCTATTATGCCGGTTAGGACAAAAAGGGGGAATTGTCAAATAAAAACACTAGTTTAATTACACACATGCGTGAGAAATATTAATTATGATGAATATATTGCGAATAACAAGCAATTCAAAACAGTATTTTTCTTGTAAACAAATTTAACATTTACTGCCGTGTAGACCTAAATGGCTTTCTCGGACCAGAAAGACATTATAATTTGTAGATATTTAAAAATTATACAACATTGTTAATATATTTCGTCAATTCAAAAGTTGCTGGGTTTTTTCGGCCGTTCGAAGTTATAATAACAGTCCCTAAATTATGGTGATCCGGAACTACCCAAATTATGTTGTCCGATCAATTGTTTATTTCTTAAAATATATGGCAGATATAAAAATCATTTGAATTGTAATTTACAGGTGAAGTGTTGAGGTAAGCAACGAAATATTAAAATTTAGCAAGTTGATTTCATGTTTCCTCAAATAGATGTCCTCAATGAGTGACCTATTTCTGACGCTCAAGCGACAGCTGACAGCAATGATAGGTATGCTCGTTACAGGGCGCGCAAGTTAACTCCCAGCTACCAAGATATAAAACAAATTATGTCACCTTGAAGAACATTGACACAGCTTTAAGACATTGAGTGAAGAAATCCATCCAGATTTCCACTCCCTAGATTTAAATAGACGTCCAAGTGATCCGGAATACCCGTGATCCGGAATACCCTTACGCACTGTACCTGTATTTGAGTTTGGTGTGAGAAGGGAGATCTCTGCTGGAGTATTGTTTTGACAGTGCGCTCAGATCTCCTTCTCCCTTGCCACGCCCTCCCTTCGCCGTGTCCCATGTTGGTCGCGCAGCGGTTGTCATGGTGGCCTTGTTTTATCTGGAACAGTAAAATATAAATCACGTTATAGTGGCTGTTATTAGCTACAGCGTAGGCTACACATCATACAGTCCAGGATTTCAAAACAGGATTGTTTGATGACCAGCTATTGTCAACTTTCTATGTTGAAAATTGGTTTGCTTTGTAGAACACCAAGGTAATCATAGATAAATGTACGCAAAACTAGGCTATAGGATGCCGAATTTTTTAACTGTGGCAATAAACATTCTGAGCCTTGGGTTTTAAATAAAATAATGATAAACATTAATCAATCATAGAGAAATGGGATGAAAAAAGGAAAATGTTTTGTTAAGCTAAGATTGTATATCGCGAATAAGAATATTATCCTTGAATGATATCATGTGTACTGTAACTAATGTTTGTATTTTATTTTGCACGAAAACTGAGGGACTGAAACACACACGACAATAACCCCATACACTTTACGAATAGGATTATTAAAACGCCGCTTCATACACCAATGACATAGATTACACTTATCTACCTTTTCCACGTAATAAATATGTAGTGTATCCGAAATAAAGTCCTCTAATTCAATGAAATGTTGTTGTTGACGATTTCACATGCGGCCATTTTTTGCCTTCGTCTCTGAAATAATGTTACCCTCACAACATATATAGATAGTTTTGTTTAGAAGATGGTGCTCTGTCGTAGTTTCAGTTTATTATCACATTTCGAATTGATTTTACAGAATACAATATGATCCTTGTAAACAACATCGAATCAATAATTCGCACTTGTGGTCAAATATTAAGATATAGTCAAGGTGCCACTGAGTGTAGTGTAGAAATGGCATCATTTGAATGAGCTTTGCTAGTAATAGCAGTCTTGAACATGTGCAGAGAATGATAAACTTAATGATATTTTATATTCATGAATATATATTTAATATCGTATTTAGTTATCCTTCTCAATGAACACTCAATCATTAAACTACATAATTGTAAACATTCAAATATATAAAGCTGGTTATATTTTTCAATGTAATATTTTCGTAGAAACTAAATGTGTGAAAATGTGAGAGATCGGTGATTTAATGTGTTGCAGTATAATGTTCTCTCCCCCCCCCCCCCCCCCCCCCCCCCCCCCCCCCCCCAAAAAAAAAAACCACCCCAACACAAACCCTAATAACAACAACAACATAAACCCGTATTTTATTATACCAACGTGTTATATTGGTATATTATAAATGTCATAATATCTGGTGAGGTTTTGTTCAAACTATTTCATAGAATCTATTTCATTGTTTTTGCCGAATATCATTTCTATCACATCGAGTGGAGTGAGAAAGTGATATTTTCACGAGTGGCGCACATAATTCTTCACATAATTCATAATAACCATTTCCATTTTTTTCGTAAGTAAATTATTATTCTCTCTGTAAGGTATATGTTGTAGAAAATTCCTTTCATTTAAATACCACTGTGAGGCCATTCTGTAAATACATTTGCAAACTTTATCAAACATCTATAAAGACATGCACGACTTGCGAAAAAAACGCGATAATTAATCATTATGTATCATATTACAGTGAATACGGATGTTGGATATTTCCTACAGATGTGATCCTAATTACAGTCATTGGTTAGATTATTATTGACGTAAATTGCGAGTCTTCATTTGAAATGAACAGCAATTCACATGTGCCATATTGCGAAGAAGAATATTTTATTTGCGTGTCACATGCCGTACATACATGATAGAATTGACATATAAAACATGATTATAAAAAAAACAGCACTGAGCCCTAATGCTTACGAAACACGATTTTCATTAAAATATATCAAATTCATACGAGAATACATGTAATTCATACACACACACACAAAATTATCCCAACACACGTTCACATTCAAACACCAAATAATCACACACCCCACATCCTCGCCCTCGGTTTCATTCCCATACTCACACATTTATACTCACATTCTCTCGTACAACCATACAAAAAAAAACACACTCTAAAAACGATGTTGATAAAATACATTAACATGACGTTATTACGTTAGTTATTTAGTTAGTGAGAATTTTGTTACCTCACGGTCATTTCCCATCTTCCATAGATGCACGCGCCAAGTTTGAACTAAGTTGCGTTGAAATTGTTGGATATCTATAATTGATTTATCCTGATGTAAATATTGTCTTATTTGAGGTCAACTTAACCCCGATGGAAGTTTATTTGAGGTAGGAAAATATTTTTTGGCATTTCCGAAGTACATTTCGTCGCTTTCAAATTAAATGTGATTCGAACCTAGGCTGATCTGAAACCAGAGGAGCACCACTTCAGGGGTGGGGGCGTGGCACCATAGGCACAGCGATATCACCCGTATAAGCCCCTTTCAACATAGTAGGGAGCTTTTAACGCCTTCCCCATTGCCTCCTAATTATGAATATCATCCCATATATTTGTAACAGGGTTCACAGAATGGGTTATTTATTAATTTTACGCATATTCATTTTGTACCTAGTGCCCCAGTTCGCTTATGACCAAAACTAACACCATATGTTTAACAAACCTGGCTTGTCTATTAAGTCCTGTTTACATATGGGTTATCAGGCGAAAAGACTGGATTCAACCCTAAATCACAAAATCATGTGCCGAACAACAATTCGCAAGTCTTAGTACATGAGTTGTAGCAGAAAATTACGCCAACATATGTACAGAGAGTGCATGCCACGACGGGTATACTCAACAAAATGACATGTGAAAGAAAATCCTTTTCAATTATGTTTTGAAAATATTTGAACTATGACGTACGAACGAAAGTAATGGAATATAATGAATTTGATAACGTAAATATGATTTTTTTTAACGCAAAGGGAAATTTCACGTCGAATGTCATATCCATAGCTAACAGATGTTTTTGCTTTAAGGAGACCAACTAATCTTCTTACATATCTAATTTAAAAAAACAACATTCATATTGAAAACAAAGCAGTACACATTAAGCGGAATCAGATGATTACTTTGTTTTAACAAACTCTGTAAAATATGTAGATAATAGGCCTATGTGTTAAATAAACAAGATAAGTTAAGTAAATAACTTTGTTTTGAAACAGTACAGATCTTTTATAGTTCTGATGAGCACCTTATTTGTGTCTGTTTGGTGATTTAGATACCCTCTCTTCCTGAATCAGAACATGACGACATATGAAATCATCAATTACGCTACACCAAGAGAAGTTCAATCCAAACCGGCCGAAACATAACGGTATCAGCGTCGCCTAACCCATGTCAGTTAGTCATATGGGAAATAGTATCAAGCCAAAAAATCGCACTATTTTGAAAGTTATTATTTCGAACCGTTGCTTATTTATCTATTCTAGGATGCCTATCATTATTAGACGAGAATGTTATATCTCTTACCAGCACACCGCCAACATACATGTGTTTTTAGTAGAAAAATGTCAGATCTCGGTTATTTCCGGGTCGGTGCGCGACCTTACGGAAACAACCGGAATTTCCCGAGGATAGCAAAAACAGTTCGGGGGTGCAATATGTCAATAGTGCCAGAATCGATGTGAGTGAGGGAGGTTGCATTAGCGAATATTCATGGAAAATGCCGTCCTCTTTGGTTTTCCTTGGGGGTCTGGTGTTCCTTGGATGTTTCAGTGTTTCAATGGGCTACCTTAATCTTTACATGAACGCAGCCGAGACGTTACGACTGTTGGGTAAGTGCACGCAAGATTTCGTGTTTTAGACTCCAGCATGTTTTTCCACAGAAGCATTCTCCAAGAGAATCGAGCCCCCGCTACGGATGTGCTATGTTTGCATTTGTCAAGTTTGTGATTATTTACATTGTTTCTGTCCGTATCCTCGGGCCCACAACTCGTGATCAAGCGTTGAGTATTTCGTTAGATATTGGGGAAGAACAGTGCAAAGGACCCGAGTTTAGATTATGAGGTTGCCCCCTTCTTCCGAAATCGCCTTACCCATCGGAACTCCCTTTCCCCTCAGTCGCGTTACCAACCGGCTCACAATGTTCACCGATTTTTGTTTTAACTCAAATCACGTCACAGGCAGAATCATTTGAGCGTTATTTACTCCAGCCTCTGTATAAAGTGCGTACACGTGAGTCTCGATGCCAAGGAACCCCAGATAATTTCAGAGCCTTTAAAATCGATCGGGATGTTTCTCAAAATTAAATTGACGTTTAATTTTATTGCATATGTGAGTCATCTTCAAATTGACAGGGGTGCCCGATAAGAAAAAAACTGAGACAATGTGTGCATGCTAATCACTTCATTCCAGCATCCTAATTTTGAGTCAGGGATTGCAGAGAGGACAATGATAATATTTGTTAAAATTAAGCATCATCAAATGTCTATTGCTCATTATTAAAATGATTAAGTTCTATACTAACTTTAAGTGTTATTGAAAGTGTCATTCGCAGTGTAATTAATTGCATTTTGATTAAATTCAATTAGATAACTTTTAAAATGTCTTTTTGTGTTCTGAACAAAAGGATCAGTTGAAAGTGTTTTGGTATTTCAAGAAAATGAGATATTGATAAATGTGGTAGTACAAAATCTGTATTTTATTTGATAAAATTTGAATTCAGTGACAAATAAAAGTTTCAACTAATGTTATATTCATCTTTATTGATTTTAATTTTTGTAATGAAAAAGATGTTGAAATTTGATATTTTTATGACACTTCTTTGACAAATTGGACATCAAAGGAAGATATTGTTGCCCAAAAGTAAAATAAATGGACAATTATAAGATTATATTGAAAATGGTTATAAAAATTTAAGATTACTTTTAATTATTACCAGACATAGCCTTTATTCACAATTTTGTGTTAATAAAACTGTAAAAAGATAAACATGCATATTTTTAAGTGACATACCGGTAAGAATATAACACCCACTTTTTGATAAGAAATTAATCATATATGCTTTGCATAGCCGCCCATCATTGACATTTTGGTGACAAGTGTAAAATGAAATTAGCTGATAAAGATATAAATTTAGAGTAAAGTTAAAGGTTAATAGTTATGCTTGAACTTTTGATAAAATATTATGTAAAATGTCATTATGACTCAACTGTTCCAAAGCATGTGGAGGTGAATGTTGTAAAAGCTACACTTTAAATACATACTGATAAATAAACTCTGACCTTAAGAGAGAAATTATAAGATGATAAGATAAAGGAATAAGATTTAATTTGTCACATGAAAATTTAGATTTTAATCGCTATCTATTTGACCTAGCCAGATCAGTAATGAAATTAATTGATGATGAAATTTCATATATGAGACCCTCTGTTTCCCAACAACGTTGAAAAAGGCAAACTGTATATTCCTATTTCATTCAAACAGAAGCTACGAAGAAGTGATGGAGTGTTACTTTCTGTCACACAAAACGGGGAAGATGAAATGAAGAAATATGCGTATCACATACTTTGAGAAATGCTTATATTTTCTCCATTTTCAAAACAGTACCCTTGACAGCAAATCAGAGAAGAAACCGACTTTGTTTATACCTTTCCATAAAGAAGTGGTACATGTCATTTAATTGTGCATCGGAAAATATGTTCAGTGATAGAAGCTACCATTGAGCTCTGGTTTCTTTGAAATTATCGCTGTAAGTTAAAAAGGTAGAAAAAGTTTTTTTCCCAGTATACATGTATAGCTAGCTGTAAATGACAAGAAAGAGATGGAAAATATCACAATGTGTGACTAAAGTTGTGAGATTTGACAGACTAACACCTATTTATTGTTAGGTTGATAACAAGTTGTTTCCCCTCCTCCCAATTTACCTCCGAGTAACATTTGCACTAAATGTATAACTGTTTAAAACTATGTTGTTAATAGTTGCTAATATCATGGAATAATTCAACTTTTGTGAGATAGTATATATTCATATAGCATATCAAGCAATTGTATGTTGATACGCTGTTGTTAAAATGTTGCACATGTTGTATTTTGTATTACATGTTTTAAACAATAGTTTTCCATGCCATTCATGTATTTGTTGCATATTTATATAAATATGTTGTTAATGATAATTAAATCATTTAAATACTAAAATACCATATATCCATGCAACAGCACTATGTATTTAATAAATATTGACAGACAGAAGTTTATTTCGTAACTATTGTCAAGTAATTTTTTTAAATGTTTAAATTGATAAAAACGGACTCTCTTGTTCTCAAGCTTATTTTGTATATTTAGTTCCTTGAAATAGTATTTATCAAAGTGGAATATTTAATGACCGTATGAATGCTGAAATTATTGGAATGTTGAAATATCAAAGGTACAAGGTTGTTAAAAACATTAAGCACACAGGTATTATTTCAACCATCGCTACCTGTGACTCCCGAGTTGCAACCTATTTGTTATCCGTGGAGCGTATCTGTATATTTACAAATTTATTACTCTAAAACAAAGTTGGGATATGTTGATTATGTATTGGTGAGTTGAGAATGAAAATGGAACGATGTTGGTCCTTATACCAGGGTTATATTGTGTGTGAGCGCTTTGAACACGGCCTTTGTGTTTAGCGTGATGAATGTATCCACATTATTATTATTTGAAAGTATTACACAAGTTTGGGAGTTGCCATCCAAGTAGTATTTCCACTTGCTACCTTTGCTACTGGAGTTGACTAACCATCAGTTATCCTTGCTATAAACCTGTACATATAGCTGTTAAATAGTTTGATTCTAAACTGGAATTTGCATAGTTTTGTATAGATAAATACTTGACATATATATGCTGTTATGCCGTACCGAAGTGTTCCCCACTCGCAGCGCAGTTGAATGGCTTCAGTTCTCATTGTTTTATTTTTCAACAAATGTGCGCTTGTCTTTATTAAGTTGTGAAATATAAAGTCATCAAAATATTACCTTCATTGATATCTTTCAATTTGATTATGTTATAATCATGTATTTAATATGTGTAAACAGAAATATCCTTTCGATTTTCGTTTCCACAAAAATACCCCGATAGAACCCTCCTTTTAAGTTCGGGAGTCGTCATGCAGGTAGTATTTCAACTTGCTACCTGTTCTGGAGTTGACAGACTCCTATACTAGTTCTCCCTGCTACATGCTCAGTACTTTGATTTGAAAACTTGAATTTGCTATACCGTAGTTTATTTTGTATATGAAGTTAAACTGTTTGAGAGGCATTCTAGAAGTTGGTGTGATGAAGAAGACAAATATTTATGGATGATCAACTTCTTTATTAACAATAGCGACGTTTCGGTATAGATCCTTATACCGTTATCAAGCATATGGATGATCAACTTCTTTATAACAATAGCGACATTTCGGTATAGATCCTTATACCATTATCAAGCATGTATATGAAGTTGTTTGAAACAGTCGACCTGCAAGTAGCACTTTGACTGGCTGCCTGAGTTGACAGACCAGTATAGTATACCTGTCAACTCAATCAGACTTAACGAGGTGTTAATTGCAAGGTAAATAAAGCTGCCTCAACCCTTTTGATTACCCTGCAGCCTTTTATTGTTCTTTTATCAGACAGCTTATAATTGCCTCATTTACTTAAGGAGGGTATAAATGTGTGCCATGATTGGTTATCTATACATAGTGGTAAATGCATGCCATACCTGTAGGACGATATACATATTGAGTTGTCAATAGACATATATCTCTCCATCATAGTTGCAGGTATCACTGACATTGGCATACTGTCTTATGAATTAGTTTTGAGTTTGTTATTTAAAAGCATTGACTTGCATTAAAGATATTTTTAAAAATAATTTTTAAAATATCTTTAAAAATATGTATATGTATGTATTTCTTTTATGTAGTTCTTTTTATTACAAAATGATAAGTTTGGGAATAAATTGTTTTGAACTATTCATGCACTCTTCCAATATATGAGTTATATTTTACTTAAGTGTTTAATTTGTTTGCTATTTTGATGATTGAATTATTGAAAGATAAATGACATAACATACTGATTATATTATGAAATGGAATTTGAAATTCTTAAATTCTTGTTTAAATAGCGATCAAGTTAAAAATATTTCAATCTTCAAATTTTTAAAGAGTGTATATAAATGTATATTTAATGTTCTAAGAATGTGGGAAAATGTGAGAATGTATATTCAACTGTTAAATATTTTAGGTACAGCATAACAGTTTATTTTGAAAGGTCAGAGATATCAGTGAATTATTATATATGTTTCAGTGTTCTTTATCTTGCCACACGGAAACGGACAAAAAATCTTTACCAAATTATGTGTCCAAATTTCTTTAAAAGAATGTAAAAATATTTGAATATTCAAGCGAGAATAAAGCGGAGCCTAAAATATATCAAATTAAATTAGTGTTGTGAGAAATACCTTGGATTTATTTGATCAAACCTGAAAGTTCATTTTAAATGAAATTACCTTAAAATATTTAGTGAATCAAGAATATTGATGAAATATATTGAAAACCGTGAACTTAATTATTTGAGAATATTTGAGAATTGATCAAAACAGAAAGTTGATCTTCAGTGAACTTTGAAAATATTAAATGAATCAATGTGTTAATTCATGAAATAAATTGAAAATGTTAACTGAGATTTGAGAATACACCTCAAACTATATATCTAAACAAACCTGAAAGTTGATTTCGAAAGAAATTTGAAAATTTTCATATCATGAAAGATTATTTAGGAAATATATGGAAACGATAACAGAATTATTTGAGAATGTACCTTTAAGCGTTGTATATCTTAACTAGCCTGGAAGTTTCCCTTGAATGGACTGTAACACACTGAAAATGCTCACTGAGTTATGACGGGAACCTGTTCTGTCTCACAACCAAGACCACTCTATGAATGCACGCTAAAATCTTGTGATTCAACTTCAGAAATATAATCATGCATCTTTCAATGTACAATTTTGCCTTTCTAAGCAGATTAATGTCAGACCGTAATAAAAGAAATGCGTAATGTATATATAAAAAAGTGACTGACTCCAAGTTTCAATAGGGTATTGGGCATAAAGCAGATCAAAATTGAAAAGCCTTTTTACTTCTTTATGATTGACTTCCTTTGTAAGGGGGGCTTGTCCGAATATGAATTTGATAACCGAAATGATAAAGAATTGATACAGGCCGCGCGAGAGTCAATGACGGAATTGTGATGTTTATGAATGTAAACACAATGGAATTTCATGAAGCTCTTTTATTCACGTGGAAGATATGTTATGATATTTTGTGAGGTAACTGAAGTTTAAGTTGTTGTCCTTGAATAGAAGTGGGTGTAAGCCTTTAGGGCTTTTCGAGCGGTTTAATGTAAAGGATTTATATTAAACCATTATAAACACATTAAATCATTTAAAAGATATCAAATCGGACAGACTGACATGAACTTATATTAAAGATATTGAATGATGTTGAATAATGTTATGTGATAAATTCTGTAGCTTCAGGAGTGTGCTTCTTTTATGCAATATGTAATAAACCTTTATGAAGATATTGAATGCCTGGATCTATACCGTTGAACAAATTTGGTAAATTGGATTTGAAATTGAAAGATTTGGCAAAATGTAAAACCTGCGCTGACACATACAAGCGAAACTTTCTCCCGAAAAAAAATCAAATTGTTTGCATGGAAAGTTATTGCCCATTTCTTGACATTTCACGTTTAAGCATGTAAATTTATGATTAACCTGGTCCTTGGGTTTATGTTGCCTATTCTGTGTATGAAATAAAGAATAGGCCTGTCCGACCGCACAAGACCTGATCACAGATGGAGCACAGATGGAGCACAGTGGTGTAGTGGTTAGTGTGTTGGCCTTTCATGCCAAAGGCCCGGGTTCGAATCCCGCTGGAGACACCAAAAATTTGTGGCCTGGGTCTCATACTGTGTTGTGTCCCTGGGCAAGGCATTTCATCCACATTGCACTCAGTCCACCCAGCTGTATAAATGGGTACCTGAAATAACGGGTGTACATGGCTTCGTGTAGCACTTCGGCATCTCCGAAAGTACAATACCGTCAGGGTAATAATGTGTAGGGCCCAGAGCAACCACCCGTTGATTGGATTGTTGGCGCAGTATAAGAACACTTATTATTATTATTACATTTTATCTGGGCTGGTATCTTTTTTATTTTATTAACATTTTTTAACATTAATATGGATAAACACTGTTGTGTTATTTTGTAAGCTTTAGTTCATACACTGTGTATGCTATTAATGATTCAGATGATTTTAACAGATAACATCAGTTTAGATTCTGTTCAATTTTCTTATCAGATTATCTTTATTTGTTCCATATTATAATCCAAACCTAACTCATTATCGAAGCTTATCACAATGGTATCAATACATGTTTTATTAAATTCCTCTGTTCTGTTGTCTAAAGGACATATTAATCAGTCCCCTAATATTTCAGGATAGCCTAGCTGGGGACATACAGTCTTGGATTATTTCAGGATAGCCTAGCTGGGGACATACAGTCTTGGATTATTTCAGGATAGCCTAGCTGGGGACATACAGTCTTGGATTATTTCAGGATAGCCTAGCTGGGGACATACAGTCTTGGATTATTTCAGGATAGCCTAGCTGGGGACATACAGTCTTGGATTATTTCAGGATAGCCTAGCTGGGGACATACAGTCTTGGATTATTACCTTTAATTCCTGTAAATTGACCACGCAAATTGACATAAAATAATTTCATTTAAGTGGAAATTATAATTTAAAAATTAGGAACTATCTTGTTGACTGTGAAAAATCGCAATAAATTCATGTCATACTATGTTTATGTATCTAATTATCAAAAACATTTTATTGAAACTTAAAACTTACGTGTTAGTGTCCAATCTAGGTTGTGCGTTTGAGCAATTCTCGCTAAAAATTATCAAATAGTTATTAAACAAACAGTAAATGGGGACTGTCGTGCATTGTTATTAATTTTAATCCATCCCTGCCTTTGAAAGCAACACTATTCCTCTCTTATTTGTTCAATAATGCCCTCCCCCCCCCCCCCCCCTCAAATTCTGGTTCTTGACTGGACACTGTGTTAGAGATTTTTACTTTTCATTTATGTACAAATCTATTGACTTGATCATGATACATAGCCCTATAGTATATCATCACATGAAATACTGCCAGTCCGCCAGCCCATAGCAAGGCAACTTTAGGTCCGACTGGTAATATTCTTTTTGTTGTTAAATTTTGTCTTAGTAATTCAATAACCCCAGCTGCTTTTCGAGGTTGTCATACATCGTTGATATTTATTGATAAGAAAAACAAATAAACGGGTAATGAACAAATTATCAAACGAAAGAAATAGAAATTGTGTTCATTCACTTCCATTCACAAAGTCCATGAAGCTCGTAGCGAATCGGAATACCTCTCTGCACACATGTGACGTTTTCTAAACCCCTAATTTCACCACCAACTTCTCTCGTAATTTATATCCTTTCTGTCATTTTGTTTACAAAAAGAATTAACAAAATTCATGGTGACATTTTCGTTAAGATTTCAACCCAAATTTCACCGTCCCAACCCCATTTATCCCGGCTCCATTTTTGTTTGCAAAAGAAATTAGTGAAATTCAAGTTGAACCAAGGGGTGAGCCAGTGGACAGGGTAAACTTTACTTAGTTTTGATTTCAACCTCCACAAACAAGTAGGGTGTCAGCGCTTTATAGCGCTGGTCGGATTAGTTAGTAGCGAGAGAGTCCGGACTTTCTCTTAGTTGCTCACTGCCACTGAACAAACATCTCCGACTTATTGGGGAAATTTGAGAAAATTATTATGATGATGAGGCTACCAAGCTAGTGTTGATTTGTTGGGAATTGGCAGGTCGGGAAGATTGAAATTTTTGTTGAGAATTTGAAACTAAACACATTTGACCTCTTAGCATTTTGTTACACCAAAGGTCAGGGCTGTAATTGGAAAATAAAAACAGAAGTTACTGGCAGGAAAATTGGTTACAGACTGCATGATGCCTGGAAATAAGATACAGTTTGAAATTTAAAACAGGAAATATTGGTAATTATGGACCCAAAAAATGAGAAAATATTGAATATGTTGGTGCATTAGTATTCCAGTATATAGTTATGGCTGTTGATATATTGTGTTCTTTAAGTTTGGGTATGATAGTTATATTATTAATAATAGGTAAATGGTAACAATTCAATTTCAGAAAATATATATATTTTGTAACAGTAAATAAGCATGATATTATGTTGTTCACGATTTTTAGTAAAGTTTTCATTATTTCAAATCATGAAAAAGTTGTAAATGTATAACAAAGTATATTTATGCAAATTCAGTTGACATTTGAGAAGATTTTGCAAAGTGAGATAAGGATGGCGTGCAGCGATTTATGAAAGATACATTTTCAAGAAAGTTGGTAACTTGGATTTTCAAACATGGAATTTTCAATGTGATTATGAATTTTCAGGGATGTATTTTGAATAATTTAAATTCGGTAACTAAATCTCTTGTATTATGGGGCCCAACATACTTGATAGCATGGGTTTTAACATGATGGAATTTTCAATATAATTTTGCATTTTCTTAGATGTATTTTTGAATAATTTCCATTCAGTAACTAAATCTCTTGTATTGTGAGGTGCAGAGTGGAAAGTGTTCCCCACTGGTATTACACAGAGTCCCCGGGGTCCGAGTTCAAAGGGAACGGATAATAGACGAGTGTCTCTGGTGCAGATTTTCCCTCTCAGAGTCGAGAGTTTTCAATAGAAAATCTCAAAACGTAATACATATTCCATGAAGCTTGACTCAGGGACTCCTGATCTTTTCATTACTTGCCTAGCAATAGTCGACTGTTTGCTTTTGAAAAGATTTGTCCAGCTTTTGAAAAGGCCTCTGCGAGCTCTCTGTACATTTGCTGTGGAAAGGGTCCTGTTAATCTTGGCATGATACATTTGTAGTAAAGTGGGCTTGCAATTACTTCGATGCTGTTGGGTTATGCGATGGGCTTAGACTTCCCTCAATGGACGATTCGCTGCAGAGCTGAAATGTCAGACTTTCAGCGCCGTGCAGGGTTTTGTCCGTTTGGTAGAAGATGTAGTAGTTTATAATGATTATAAAAGTTTTGATTAATTTGATAGAATGTCAAGTTGTTTCATAATTGATGAATATTTTATTCAATTCTTTATTACTGTAGTGTAGGCCATCGACCCATAACTACATATGTTATACAGTGAAGCCGTGATAATCCGGCCACCGATGATCCGAATCTCGCAGTTTCCGAACGGTGGGAAGATGTAACCAAACTAATCTCTTTAGTAGTACTCAGTACTCAGTAGTCCGAACATTTCACTATCCGAACGTTTTTGATGAAAAACGGAAGCATTCGGATTATCGAGGCCTGACTGTATATGACAAGACATGATGTGTACAGCAACAGTCATTCAATTAACATTTTTGGTACATGGCATGAAAAATAAAGCTTGCTAAATTATTGAGGAGTTTACAATTCGATGTTGACATGAGTATTTTAAATTTAATTTTATTTGGATTTGTACAAAATGATTGAGGTGGAGTTCTTTAAATTTGGAACACACAAGAAGGAAATGGTATTCATCCATTGTAAACATCATTTCTATCTATATTATAAAACCGACCCGTTTCAATTCTTAAATGATGCAAAAAACACCTAAATTGGGATAATGCTACTCTAAACTTTTTAACAACAACAGCATTCAAATATTATTCCTTAGACAGTGAAGCTTTTAAATATTATAAAGTAAGATATGGATTTGGTGCCATTTTGAAGTGAACTATACCAATTGATGAATATTGAAAGGAAATAAATGTAGAACATTTTAATGTATATATATATGTACCCGATTTGGTATTTCCTCATACTCCTAAGTTCCATATGGTCATATGATATCCAAAAATCTTTCTTTCTTTTAATGCTGAAAATTCGTCTTTCAAGTAGAACAAACACTATCATACTCTTCTTTTTTTGCCGTGCCCGTGCCGGTATATTGTTTTCACAAGTCCGTCTGTCTGTCCGTCTGTCCGTGCATGTGTTTGTCCACAAAAACTTTAACCTTGGCCCTAACTTTTGATTGCTCAGAGCTAGGGCTTTCATACTTGCATCCACGGGCATCCGTGTTTAACAAACACATCTTTCTTGTTTTATCTTTCATTTAGAATGTTTAGAGTAAAATTTATTTAATGATAATTATATTAGCATATATAATATACACTACTTTTGGTGTAAAAGTAGCAACAATGTGATACACATTACTGGTATGTTTTCCCTTGTATGTTGATAATTATATTAAATATTGGATATGAATTGATACCAGTTCACCAATAAAATCACAAACACACACATTTGTTACAATGTTATACATTTAATGTGTAAATGGTTATAATGGGATAGGATTAGTATCCCTTGACTGGGAAGAGTTGAAAAAAATATTGATTTTGATTATTATTGTCGTCCTCACCAATGAATAAGTGAATAAATAATTGTTATGGCATTTAAATATATTGGATATGAAAGAAGATATGTTAAGAAATTTGTCTATGGTGTTTACAGTGTTAAACTGTTTGAGAGGCATTCTAGAAGTTGGTGTGATGAAGAAGACAAATATTTTATGGATGATCAACTTCTTTATTAACAATAGCGACATTTCGGTATAGATCCTTATACTGTTATCAAGTGTTTACAGTGTGATAGCGAACTTTACCAATAAAAATGACAAATTTCGAAGTTTGAAAATAGAAGAGGCTTCTTGGTTAGGAGAATAATTTTTACGTCAACTATGAAATAACAAAATACTGTTGAAGAGTTCTACATTTGAATGAATTGGATGGAAAATATAAAATTAAATGCCTATAAAATTCAACATTGTTTCAAGTCATGATAAATTACTGTCGTTTAAAAATAATTACTCTGATAACTCATTTCTCCTGAGTTTTAAAGTGATGGGCATGCTTTTACTGAAACCAGATATTTCCCCAATATATTTTATGACCAAGCTTCAATAATATTATCGTTCGTACATAAGGGGAAGATGAAAACTATTCTTCGACAGGAAAAATGGAGTGATTTATACGCTATCGCAAATCTTCAAGCACTGGTGTCATATCACTTAGTATTAATGTGCCTTCAATTCCCCATTATGAAATTCACACTAACCACAGACTATTTTTTCGAGAACTTAATAGTGTTAGTATTGATCGATCCACGGTCGTACTATTCGGCTTGATGGACTGTGTCAGCCTGCCATTTCCGTTGGCAGATTTTGCCAAGTCTGGCAAAATTGCAAGATTGATGAATGTTGTATCGGTATATCTGAGAATGGAAGTCGTTTATTTATCTTTGGTTCTGCGTCGGTCCATAGAGAATTCATTTCGAGTGTTACGCTGTTTGCGTTATTGATACCAAAATATCTCGAGATATTTTCTGTATTCATAGAAAATGAAGGTGCTGTTCCAGTCATGGAGTATACAAGTTTTGTTCAGTTGACATTATTGATGCAAAAGTATCTTTATAATTTATCTTTTCTGTCTCCAAGGATGACGACACATGTATCTGTAGTCCTGCATCAACGCATACAGTATTCTGAGGAAAAGTGTAATGATGTTTGCATTATTGATTCTAAAATATTGTTTCTCTCTTGAATTTGTTTTGTCAATTGAAACTGTTTCTTATATCTATATCCATTTAAAATGGATAACTTCTTTAGTCCCACGTCAGTCGGTAGCCTATTCGGGTGAAAAGTTTTATGTCTTTTGCGATATTGATACCATGCAATATATATATGATTTCTCTTTTGGATTTGTATTCTCAATCGGAATCAGATTTCTCCTGATTGAAGAGAATTTAAATCAATTTCTTTGCATTGCTGCTTCCTTTTCAGATATATATTGGAAATCTTATATCATCGGGACTTATCTGGAAAAAATGCTGACGAATGGTTTAGTCATCAATCAATCTATGTGTTTGCGACTTGAAAAAAGAAAGTTCTTAAAGTTTTCTACCTGCAGTTTTTGCATAGATTTATAACTTTCATGAATATTGAAGAAATTGATTTTCAAGATGTTGGGGAAATTAGAAAATTACAAAATATTGATTAAAGTTTCATGATTTTAAGCTGAGGTAAGCATAATAATTTTCTTAGACTTAAAAATTTGGAAGATCTTTTATGTTTATTTTTGCTTTCTATTATACAGCCACTTCAATTCAGAGATGTAATACCACGACAAATGTCAACATAAATTGAATCTTTAAATAGGCTCTAAAAATCGTCTCTACTAGAATAGAAGAAATCCCCCTTTTACATGTATCGATTGACATTTCGCATTAAAGCTATTTCCATGCTTTTAATATGTTTTAAAATCGAAACGATTTTTAAACTTTAAGACTCCCTAGATTAGTTTCCATGGTATTCAAGTTACATAGTAATGCTCATCATAGATTTTCGTTCATCCCATCTTCTTCTGTATGCTCATTAGAAGGAATGGAATGGAAATTGAATCATATTAATATGGTATTGCGAAGTAATTTCTCGCTTCCCTTGATGAGCAATTTAGGTTGTGTTCACACGAGAAAGGATCTGATCCATCTCACGTCAATTCAGCGAGATTCGTTACAAATCCATATAGCTCTCGTTGATTACAATAGCCTTAGCTCTGATACAAGGCAATCAAAAATTTGGGCAAACATTCCAAATTGTTTGATTTCAGTGTATTAAATATTCTTTTTGCAGAATAAGTTCAAGATTGTTTTATTCCCAGTATATCAAATAATGACAAATATGTTTTTGGCAGTCAGAACTTTTGTTCTTGAATGTTTTTGACCTTGTCACTTAACACTTTAGCTGTTGTATTAATTAATTCTTAACTAATTGGCCAATTTACAGGAATTACTACTTGTTAACTAAAGAAATAATATGTAATTGGCAACTGTTGACAGGTAAGGGTAATTATATGTGCATATAAACAAATCAGTGGAAATTGTTTTATTTATTTTCCTAAGTTCAAGGATGTTTCTGGCTCTTCATTCTCACAAATTTCTCAAACTTCCTGACCACAGCATGGTTAAAACCTGGGGATTTTGTCTTAAATTTTAGCCATGGTTCCAAAGATGATCTTACAATTTCTTGCTTTTCGCTCATATCCAGATTGTATTTGATTGTGTTAAATAAAGTGTTTCATAACTAATTTTTTTTCTGCAATAGGCTACTGTAATTGGCAAATTCTTGCTTTGAATGAATTATATATATATATATATATATTATAAACAACACATTACACATATTTCAATCATGTCACAAATTGTTGGTTACAAATAAGAAGTACATTCCAGTTTCATTTATGAAATTTACATCTTTGGAACAAGTTCAAGTTATATTAGCGTGAAATCAATTGAATGTTTATTTCCTTTTCATACAATAACCTTTTGGTCAATCAGGTCAAAATATTAATCCGAAAAAGCCAAAATATTTTGATTTTGATTTGAAATCAGCACAATTATTGCTTTCCAACTTAATTTTATTCAATTTTAGAGAAGTCAATGGAACATTTCTTCATAAACCAAACTTCAGTTCAATATTTGTTCACCAACAGCAAGGGCACTTTACTACATCTAAGAAATCAACAAATTTTCATCTCATTGTTGCTTTGGATCAAATCTTTTTCAGCGAAATCAATTCAACAATTTTTGCCCTGTTCACAAATCAACCCTGTATTCGATCACGCCGTTTTTTTCAAGGGACGGGTCTCAACGGCGAATCTCGTCCGACACTAAGTGACAGATATTTCTGATGGTACGATAGTATCGGTAGTCCTGGGTCACTCAATTTTTCCAGTAAATTTAATCTCCGGGATTGTGCTGCAACTTGGACAATCAGATGATTACATCTAACCAGTAGTTGTACAGTTTTCTTGTAATCCATTCCCAGTTTGTCATTTTTCGCTGACGGAACGTCGGGACCTGACAGTTGAATTTCACATCCATTTCTCACCCAAGTCATGTAAGGGCTTGATTTTATAGACCCTCCGGGGATCGAGCACTTGTGATTGATTAAAGAAATTACAAAGAAACTGAATGTAAATATTCTGATTTGATAAAGAAATATTGGCTTGTTGCCTCTGACTGATTTCTAAGTTGTTGAATGTGAAGAGTGTCGATGTACTTGTTTCCAACTAATTCATCAGTTTGGCTCGACTAACTTAAAAGTAAGTCCTCAATGCTCATTTATAATGTGTTAATTTGATAGAAGGGAGTGCACTTTGAAAGTGTGAATCAGTAGTATTTATATTTTGTTCAGTTAAATGCATTGATTTTGTTACTTGTCAAATTGAATAATGTATTGTTGATGAAAACTGATTTATTTTGAAATTTGTTAATGAATTTTGTTTTGTTTTTGCTCTGGTAATGTTCTAATATGGTGACATGTGGTCCTGTGTATAGTAGGCTATCAGTGTGGTTCAGCAGCAATAACTGCAGCTTGCCATATGGATGGGTGACCCGCTTCACGGCTGGATAATCTGAGACTTTGAATCTTTAGTGACTTTATTCAAAGTGTGCCTCAGTTCACCCAGCTGTATAATTGGGTACCTGGTATGGAAGTGAAGACAGCGTCTTTATAGGCAGCTAAGTTACATACTCCCAGTGAGTTAATGAAACAGGAACAATGTTTTCCCTTACACCAATAGGTGCACGCTTGAGCATGCCCTTGTGGTGTGGTGTTCAACATGGTACAAGTATCCTCATGATCATTAATATTATTAAGATTTAACCGTTCCTCTGCTTTACACCTTTTCTTACCACATGCAGTAATCTTACAATCTAAATGCACATGTAATCACAAATGTTTATTCACACATACCAGAGTACCACATACCAAACATATATACACCTTCAGTTCTCCTCACTTCACTTCACATACATGAACACCTAAACACATAAACACATAAACACATAAACTCATACATGCATGCAGTACATGCAGAGATTCGTACGTACGTACATACATACATACATACATACATACATACATACATACATACATACATACATACATACATACATAAACACATAAACTCATACATGCATGCAGTACATGCAGAGATTCGTACGTACGTACATACATACATACATACATACATACATACATACATACATACATACATACATACATACATACATACATACATACATACATACATACATACATACATACATACATACATACATACAAGTAGATACGCACACACACGTACATACATTACATAGATACATTACATACATTACATACATGCATACATGCATACAAATAATGACCATTTTATAAAATATTAGAAATGAGCCTCAGGGGAGTGAGTATTTCAGCGCCAAATCTAGACTTGCTTTTCTGGAGGTATTATGTTTCTAGCTTGTTAGTTAAGATGAAAACAAAGGAATAATCTACAATTTGCCAGGATCGTGATTTCTGCAAGAGCAGGGGATGGGTTAAGGTTTAGGTACTGGCATTGTCTATTCAATGGATAATATTATTATGTTTGTGTAGTCGAACAACCAAGCACTGTAATTTTTATATTGAAAGGTTTTGCCGAAAATTGGATTTTATAAACATGTATTCATGATCAGGGCTTTCAAATTTCAAACATTTTCAACTTGAATGCATAGAAATAGACGCTTTACACTTTTTTACCCTTTTGAAAATGAGTTAATTTGTTGCATTTTGCCCGCACGAAGTTTGTCTCGTGTTTGCCGCTTGGATAATGTTTTGACGTCGCTCAAGGCACTTTTCATAACAGCTGGAACCATCATTACGTTTAATTTTCCTAATGTAAACCTGAACTTTGAAATTCATTTCACATGACAAGTCATTTTCATATCCGCCGCCTGATTATGAGCAATTTCTCAAATTCATATAAAAAAGGAGTTTCTTGTGTGGGATTATACCAGAGTTGGAATGATTAGATTGCCTTAGAAACAGAAGAATGTTTTTTTGATTATTTAAATCTTTTGTGAGAATTCAGAACGGTTTTTGGTTTTAATGAAAATTGAATTGTGTATTTCTGACAGCAGTTGATAAAGCTTGTCAAATATTTTCCGTTTTGGATAAGAGTAATTGATTACATGTAGCCAGTGAGAATTTTCAAACAAAAACACGATGTTGGTGTGCGGTACGAATGCGATTCTCTCTCTGACAACTGCATTGTATCGGGCTATTTGATTGGGTGAATGGATCTACAGTACAATAAACATACCTTTGTGCATGGAGAACGCAACTTGTATGATTAAGCTATCCGACAAATAAATTGCTTGCAGGGCTTACTTAATGAACTTTCTGGAAATTTGCTCTTTCAAACAAGAAAATGAATCGTGATCAGTTACTTTCAATCAAAATTCCAAAAGGTGGCAAACGTGCAGCTTGAGATATTTTCCATCTATTGAAATTGTTTAATTTGGTCTCGTTTATTTTCCACATTGAATAGAACTGTGTTCTCCCTTGACAACTGAAATCAATCCCGCTTCATTCTCGACCCGCTCGACGGAGAAATTTCCGTCCGTTAGACAGTAATGATAAGGCAAATTAAATTTTATAGATGATATATTTCCTGAAAATCTCTTGACTAAATTTGATGATGAAAAAAAGATTTTATAACATGTTATCAAAAAGTTTGGGAAAAATCAAATATGCAGAAGAGCGTAGAATGAAGTACAAACTTTTTTATCAATATTTGATCGAAATTTAAACATTGATATTCAATTTCGTATATAAATATTTTTTGGGTTTTAGTTGTGAAAAGTAACTTTTAAAAGTCAATTTTTTCTAGAAAATATTTATGCCAAACAACGCAGAAGATATTTTCATAATAAGATTATAATTATGTATGTACCATGGACTTATTCCAAATTCCAAGTCTTTATGCCTTTGAGAATAAGCATATCTTAAAAAAACACCTCTTAGATATATTCTGACTGTCAATCACTAATGAATAATAAAACTGTTCTGTTGTGCAATACTGCAACACAGGAGGGATTCATCTGAATTAGATTATAACTACAGTGACCTTATCACAAATGTCACATCCTTAATCAGTACTTTGAAAAGAAACCCATTTTTGTTAAAGTATACAAGAGTTATTTTGTACGAGGCTGACTTTTTGCTGGGAATGTTGAGTGGCTAACACAACACCTCTATTAGTTTCCAGTTTAAATCTAATCTTTCCTTTATCTCACTGTTTGAGGGGTTCCACTTCACTGAATACAGGAGTTGTTGAGTTGGTGAGTGTCCCCGCTCATGTCAACTCGGGGTGTTCTCTAACCCTTCATCCAACTCTGTAACTGTTGATGCTATCAAATAAATCCAAAATCTTCATGACAAGTTAGGAAACCTTTCTCTATCCCCTTCATTCAACTACACAAAAGTCAGTACCCACTGATGCTATAAAATACATCCAAAATCTTAGGGACAACTTTGGGACCCTTTTCTCTGTCCCCTTCACCCAACTACAGCTTCTGTCCATCAGTATATTATTTGCCCTATGAAATTCAGACATCTTCATTTTGTAGCTTTTCTGTCTCATTCTGTCGACAACACTAACCACCTCCCTGTCCCCATTACCAAAGAAAGAACAAAATTTAGAGACAAAGTGTCAATGTTGAGCTTCACATGTTTTATTTCATGTTGTCCTGTGTTTAAAGTTGCTGATCGTCGCATTTGTAAGCAGATTCGCTTCATTTAATTCCGAATCGATAAATTGTATGCGAATTCGCCTCTAAGTGTGCTTTTTGATCAATTAGATTTTGTTTTCCTTGGGTAAATTGGTAGGTCAGCTGATGCTAACAATTGTTTCTGTACCCCTTCCCCAACCCTCCTTCCATCTCCCTCATGACATCCGAACCCTCTTCATGTTGTATCTACCTTCTTGCCTTCTTACCTCCCCGGCTTCGGATCAAGAGGTTTGGGGTTCGAATCCCGCCAGGGGAACGGCAACTTTGTCTGCCTTAGAGAACTGTTCTACACGCAGTAGGGTTTGGGTGCAATGCTACACTGAATTTCAGAGCAGTACCACCCATGGTTTGCTAGTTCCAGCCGAAGCTCGCAGGTTTCACCGCAAAGCATAGCCACATGGCGTTGCTGGCTTTCTCCCTGCCATAATACTAGCAGTCGCGATATAAGTGAAATACTCTTGAAAGTGGCGTTAAACCCCAACTCACCTCACCTCTTCCCTCCCCCTACCTGGCCCATCTTGCACTGCCTTGTTTTTACCATAACCCTTTTCTAATGTCTACTCATCACGTCCTCACCAACACAGAAAACATCATTGCTAACAAGTTAACAATTCCTCTTACTCAATCACTCTAATAGTTTGGAAACGCATAAATCCAGCAGGTAAAGATTTAATAAATTAGATAATTTTACAAATTCTAGACGGACTGTAAATTCTTGACAAGATCTAAATATTCTAAAAAAAATATCAGCTTGTTAGCACTATCGTTTGCTAAACTCTGATGTTCATAACCCAAGGTGCGGTATTGAGTTTGTGTGTTGCATTGTTCAAAACACCCCACTGATCCGTAAGGTAGTTTCACGTAATACTATCCTCCACAAAGGGGGTGATTTTCAAGTTGACGCAGTTTATGTGGGGTACCATTACTCTGTTATTATGAGCATTGAAAACTGTTTATGTCTTCGTCTGAGATGATTGAAGATGGTAACATAGCCTTGTTTAGTTTGCGACTATGTATTTTATACGTTCTTTGATCCGTTGGGTGTATTAGCTTCATGAGATTCTGGGTTTGAATCCTGACATTTTCATCTACAGTAGAGAGGGGGGATTGCTCAGTGCTTGGCTTTCGGCCTTGGATCAAGAGGTTGAATCCAGGGGCTCGACAACTTTGTCTACAGTAGAAAACTGTTCTACACACAGTAAGATTTTGGTGCAGTGCTACACTGAACATCAGCGTAGTACCACCGATGGTTCACTAGTTCCAGACAATGCTCGCAGGTATTGCCTTAATGGTGTAACAGGCTTTCTCCCTGTAATAACACTAGCAGCCATGTAAATGAAATGCTTTTTGAAAGTGGCGTTAAACTTCAAACCCCTCTTTTACCGTTCTTAACGAATTGTCATTCCTCGACATTGATGCCACATAATGGTTTGGTACCAAGTGATACATTCAGCAGCATAAGAGTTAATGTTCCTGGCAGTCAGCAACTTTTCGGCACCTATTTGTGCAGTAGGTGAAAGGTTAGTATCATGAGTTTGGGGATCCTTGCATCTTGTATCATAATTGATCATCTCAGTGAAGTGCAATACCTTGCCAAGATGAAGCCATACGTAATTAAAACTCTTTTGCAGTTAATAAATCACTCCACAATTATACAACTGCCTAACAGAGCCGAACCTTGAAATACCAGATTGTCATTAACGTCCAATAAACATGCCTCCAAGTTACAATACTCTCCGCTTTACAAAGACCCGGACCTAATACCCTGAAAAAACGTCTCATAGACTGAACCAAATACTATCTCAGTGTTTGTGTTTCCACAAGCGGTAGCTGAAGTTTCCGAACTGGTTTTCTACCACAATATGTTTCTGCATTGGCTCAGAGGTCCCTAATCATTAACCCTGTTCCGGGATAGCCTCTACCAGTGACCAATCTAGAATCATTATCTTAGTAAATGTGATTATCTTAGTAGATGTGATTGCTGTAAGTTGGTTATCCAGAATTGTTAAGCACTCATCTATAGGCCTGTTCACACTGTGTGATTTGTAGTTTTGACTTGTAGTGACCAACTTCAGTTGCACCATGGGAACATCCAAGTCGATTCAACGTGCCAACTAATGTATATACAATTTGTGTCGTACTACAGGTTGATATTACAAGTTGTTATTAAAAGTCATTCAGTGTGAACGGCCTTATTCAGCAGTTATAGTGTTAAGAAATATGAAAGCTTACTTTCCAAGTTTTAAAAGAGCTTTCCACATCTGGACCCTCATCCTGATACTTGGCCAGTGTTTTCACTTCAGCAAAAATATTGTTCCAAATAAGATAATAGGTTTTAAAACTTATTATTACTCAACCGTGGTGAGATCACTCATATTAGATAACATTGAGTTGGTTACACACATGTGTGATACCACCGCATGCTGCCGTAACGTCATAATCGACCCGTGACGTCATAGTCGTTTTGGGTTGACGTCACAATGTTAGCTGCGCGACTGTAATAGCGGGTGACCTTTTTGCAAGTGAGCGTTACTAAAAACGATTTTCTTGCAATTCACATCATTGAGTAATAAATAAAATACTAAACTCGGTCCCGTTTGATAATATGTTTATGAAACACGCTTTCGCTTTCGCTCGTTAAAATACCAAACCATCCCCTCGTTTCATAAACATGTTATCAAACGGGACGTCGTTTAGTATTCTATATTTAAAATCTCAGTATGATTATAGTCATAAGCCAAAGTAAATTTAAGCCACTTATTTTAGTGCAATGTGAAAACAAATGGCACCTGCACCTTATTCCTTCTCTTTCTTTGAATTTCAATCGGCAGTAGTTTTCATTTATTGAATTTACAATGTTAGTTTTTAGAGAGATAACTAAAAAGACTAAACCAATATGTTCCCTTTGTTTGCCTTGCCTTTGTGAAGAGTTACAAGTGTCTAATTCTTGTTTTCCTCCCACAAGACTACATAGCACCTTGTTACAGCCAAATCTTCTCCCACTGTATTTAGTTCCATGGGCAATGGTTACAGTTTTGACGCATGTTTTCAGCATGAATACAGTAGCAAGTCTGTTGAATATATTTCTGCTCACCAGAGGGCTCTGTCTGCTGTCATGTGATCAGCCAGTGGATGTAAATCTGTCAACGTGGTGCGATGTTCACACATGATTTTCTATCTTGTCAGACAGCACTGTTGAATCGCTTCCCCTGGTCTCCTACTCTGCGTGGTTGATGAGTCTTCAAGCTTTGTCCTAACTCATGGTATAAGCAGGGCCTGTCTAGTTCAGGAGTGTCTTAGTCTGGCCCTGTCTAGTTCACGAGTGTCTTAGTCAGGCCCTGTCTAGTTCATGAGTGTCTTAGTCAGGGCCTGTCTAGTTCACGAGTGTCTTAGTCAGGCCCTGTCTAGTTCATGAGTGTCTTAGTCAGGGCAGGTCTAGTTCACGAGTGTCTTAGTCCGGCCCTGTCTAGTTCACGAGTGTCTTAGTCAGGCCCTGTCTAGTTCACGAGTGTCTTAGTCAGGCCCTGTCTAGTTCACGAGTGTCTTAGTCAGGGCAGGTCTAGTTCACGAGTGTCTTAGTCAGGGCAGGTCTAGTTCACGAGTGTCTTAGTCCGGCCCTGTCTAGTTCACGAGTGTCTTAGTCAGGCCCTGTCTAGTTCATGAGTGTCTTAGTCAGGGCAGGTCTAGTTCACGAGTGTCTTAGTCAGGCCCTGTCTAGTTCACGAGTGTCTTAGTCAGGCCCTGTCTAGTTCATGAGTGTCTTAGTCAGGGCAGGTCTATTTCACGAGTGTCTTAGTCCGGCCCTGTCTAGTTCACGAGTGTCTTAGTCAGGGCAGGTCTAGTTCACTAGTGTCTTAGTCAGGCTCTGTCTAGTTCACGAGTGTCTTAGTCAAGCATTTAGCAGGGCCTGTCTAGTTCACGAGTGTCTTAGTCAAACATTTAGCTGGGCCTGTCTAGTTTACGATTGTCTAAGTCAAGCATTTAGCTGGGCCTGTCTCGTTCACGTGTGTCTTAGTCAGGCCCTGTCTAGTTCACGAGTGTCTTAGTCAAGCATTAAACAGGGCCTGTCTAGATCATGCGCGTCTTAGTCTAGCATTTAGCAGGGCCTGTCTAGATCACAAGTGTCTTAGTCAAACATTTAGCAGAATTTGAATTCTAAATCTAAATTGAATTATGTCTCCCCCGAAAGGGGGTTGAGTTGGTGTTGTCGTCGGTGTTCCCATTGTTTGCGTAGCATACCTCTCAAACTGACCAGTCTTCACCAAATTTGGTATACAGCCTCCCCATATAATGTAGATGTGCCTTTTTGGGGGTTTCAACTAAAAGTTTAGTTTCTTCTGTTTCCATGGTAACAGTTTGGACTTTGTCTATTTGAAAGGAAGGGTTTGTTTCCAGAACTGATCTAAAAAACTACATGACCAATCCTCACCAAATTTAGTATAACTGTCAAGAAGTTAAAATTTTAATGAATGAAAATAGATCTTGAAAGGATCGAACCTTTTAGATTTCAAGTAATTGAAACTGAGTTGTTATGGATTTATATTTTGAAAAAGTAATTCTGTTTGAAGATCTGGATGATAGATGTTTGTGTCCAGATCTCAACATAAACATAACCTGTATTCAACTGATTATAATATTCAAACTGAGGAGCAATATTTAGACCATTTTGGGGGCGGGATAGCGCAGTGGTTAGCGCGTTCGTCTTCGGATCAAGAGGTTTGGGGTTCGAATCCCGCCAGGGGCACGGCAACTTTGTCTGCAGTAGAGAACTGTTCTACACGCAGTAAGGTTTGGGTGCAATGCTACACTAAATTTCAGCGCAGTACCACCCATGGTTCGCTTGTTCCAGCCGCTGCTCGCAGGTTTCACCGCAATGCATAGCCACATGGCGTTGTGGGCTTTCTCCCTGCCAAAATACTAGCAGCCGCGATATAAGTGAAATACTCTTGAAAGCGGCGTTAAACCACAACTCACCTCACCTCACCTTTAGACCATTTCAAGAGATGTCAGTAATGGCGTGCATGCTTTTTTCCAAACCTCACATGCAGCTTTTCCTTCAAATGGTCATAATGCATTGCTAACTAGAATTGTGTTGTTTGGAAAAACTATTTACTTCTGTCTGATTTTTTACCCATCTTGACAATTGTGTCGGACATGTTGTATCTCTGTACCTCATGACTGGCAAAGAATGGCATATTTATGGCTTCGCACTTTTGCCAATACATCATCTGTGAATGTAGAAGCTGTTTTTGCATCTCCTGTCTAAAAGTCTAAAAGAATAGCCTGCCCCCATGTACTGTGAACCATTTGAAATTGTAACATGATTTCGGTGTATCCTTGATTCTGATTGGTTGATTTGCTTATGTTGAATGACAATGAATACCCACAAATTACTAGGGGCGAATCACCGCGAACATATACATCATGTTCACAAGATCCGGCCCTACTCAAAATTTTATTTTTCTATTTCTCTTAATATGTGCCCAGTACTCAAATTTGAAAGGTGGCATTGTCATTTTCTAACTTGTGTATAGCAGTATAGGTAACAAATAACTTAGGGTTGGTTTTAAACTAAATTTGCGGGTGTTAAATAGCAATGAATCCCGGAAATTTTACAAACGCAACTATTTATCTTATAATTGTTTGATATTCATCTCCAATCGCCAAAACATCACAATTACTAGTTTCCAATTAAAATCTTGCAACACAGTTATATATGGGCAGAAACCGAAAATACAAGTCCCATTTAAATGCACATTAGTTATAAGACCTATTAAACATTATCAGCCTAAAGTTATCTTGTCTGTTGTTAATAAGTTTCCAAAATTACATTTGACTAATTGACGTGCGCCACACGCTAACTATTGTCCGTTTTTTTTTTAAAAAATCTATACTTTTATGTTTATTTCGTCAAAATATATCAACAAAATGGTAATTTTCGGTAACAGTAAATACTTCTCGATAGAATAGCACCATTCATGACGGTTGGTACATGTGACCCCAACAACACAGTGGATATACCTTTAAGTGATTCCATGTCCTCTGTTGCTCATCCCAAATGAAGAAATACATTAAACTGAAATCTCTGACAAAGCTACAAAGTCTGTTTTTGAAATCCTACTGTAATAAAATCTCATAAGATTATGAAGATGTGAAAAAGCATTTCTGATGATTTATAATGATTTGATTTGCTTTCAGTTGTTTAGAAAAACGAGTCAAGAGTGGCTAAGATTTGATTCAATTCTAGATATTGTCAATGAAATTTATTTAAAGCTGTTTATAGCTATATGTTTGTTGGTTCACAGCTTTAAATTCAATGCTAATTGAGATCTTGAAAAATGTTATTTTGATGAATATTTCATGGGTTTAGTTAAATGTTTCCCTGCCAATGTCAACAAATATTTTGTGAGTTTCAACCCCATTAAAAGTCTTGATTCAAAAGCTTTATATAACCTCACACGTCATAAAGAGTTAAAGAAATCCTTAACACTTGTGTTTTGCCATGGTTTGATGTCTGCTAAATGTTTCATAGCTTTTGATATGTTTCTTTCCCACAATGTCAACAAATATTATGCAATGAGGTTGGATCTAGGTTAGATATGGCCATAGAGAAGTTATTAGAAAACTGTCTGTGAAAGTTTATGATCCATCTCCCTCTTAAACAGTCTTAAATACATTGCTTTCATTCACAGATTTACAGCAAAGAGCGTGCAGGAGAAACTTTTATGGGTTTCAGTTCAAACGGGAAGATAAAGTCTACCATTGGAGAAAAACACTGGCTGTGAAAGCTGGTAAAATAGACTCCAGCAACTTTTATTTGTCAATAAGTGGTTTATGAGTGATAAAGTATCGCTTAGGATTCTTAACTGTTCCTGCTGTTATCAGTAGAGGAAAAAGGTTGATTTTTCTTAAAGGGATAATCTGACAACCGAGAATTTTAGTTCGGATGAATCAATTTGATGGAAAACTTTGAAAACAATTTGTAATCTTGTTTATTACCCATATGGTAGAAAATAACCGAGTTAATATTATTGATATGAGCACATGTGCAGATATCACGTTCGCCTAGCAACCATTGTTTCATCGCGACTTTCTGTATTTTATCGTCTGTGACGTCATAAAACGATTGTTCGTGACGTCACTGTAGCTTGCAATCGCAAGAGAAGTGGGCCGTTTCTTGGCTATTTTTACGCGCATCAGACGGAATAAAATGGGTAATAAAGAAATTATTACACACGAAAGTGTGTCATATGACTTTTACGAAAATCGTGCAAATTTGTGTATAAAAGTATTTGTGAAAAAGTCATATGACACACTTCCTCGGGTAATTATCTCTAATTATGCTATTGTTCATACTTATGTAATAATACTGAGGGAATGAACTACAAAACATGAATATTCGTTTGATATGAAATATTCTAGTTCACAACTTGAAGAAAGTGTTCCCATGTTGGTAAAGAGCCCTGTGGTACAGTGGGTAAGAAGATCCACCATATACACAAGCGATTTCCTGTTTTCTCTACTGATGAGAATTCTTTATGGAAAAGTAGGGTTCATGTTTGCGGATTTAAGGAAAATTGAGCCAAATTGTGTTTGAGTTTTGAATGTGCGCTGCGTTTGTTGAGAGATAGACTGCCGGCAATGTGCCCTGGTGTATAACTGGTACTCTCCTTTATCATGTGCTAATCACATTTAATTATATGCATCGCCAATGCACACCATAGGTCTTATTTGGGGACCAATAGTGTGAATCACATAATTTGAACGGCTTTCTGCATGGTAGACTGTGGCAGTTCCAGTGCAGTTTTCAGTGTCTCGGTGCATCTCAAATACAGATCATATACTTTATTTGGGGACCAAAAATAAACACAACGTTTATGTTTGAACTTCAGTTTTTATTTTAAAGTTCATACCCATCCCTAATTACATAATTTAAGCATTTTTCGGCATGGTTGGTTGTTCCGTTCTTGTGCATTTTCGGGGACTTGGTGCAACCTTCCTTTACTAGATAATTGGTTTATTTTGCTTCAAATAACGCTTGTATAGACATATTTGTGATTATGTTTTGATTTACATTGTTTCAAATAATACTTGGATCGACATATTTGTGCTTATAACTAGTAATACTCCTTGTGTTGGCATGAATTGATATTTTTTTAATGAAAAATTATGTCCATGTTTGGTTTCAATTAAACACAGGCTTGTTGGTACCTCATTAGTCCAGCTTCAGGACTGTAAATAAAAAGGAGCCTTTAATACAGTCTGGGTACTCCTTCAGCAAGTCTAGGCTACAGCAATTTACGCCAAGAAATAAAAATGTTGAAAAGCATGTAATTATTTATTTCAAAAATAATATATTTCATAGACTAAATTTTAGTCTAGTATCTCATGTTCATCTACTGGTGCTATTTCAGGGCATGGTGTGCCATTGGTTTTGAAATTGATAATGAAAATTATTTATGAAAATACTATCATGCTACTTGACCTGGGAAAAACAAACCTATACGGTCATGCTGGGTGGTTAATATCTGCACCAACGTACAATTCGTTCAGGGTAATAATCACATTATCTTGAGCATGTCTGTCGACCTTGATGACATTATTTCATATACTTTGTACTAATATGTACTTTTTGCATGAACCATTTTGCGTTATTGACTATTTAGAAAATTTAATTATATCAAAATATAACCTTGTTTTCAGATATTCAAAGGGAAATTTTTCATCAATTTGAAAATATATTGAATACTTCCATGTGAAAATAGATAATTTAAGCAACATTATGTGATATGTAAATGTATGTATACCTTCTTTAAAGGGGCAGTAACACGTTTTTTCGCTCAAATAAGTTGATGAAATGTATTTGAAAAATAATGTCACCAATAGTAAAACACCCTTCTGTCTTCGGAAAATCAAGTTAAAAATGAGTTTACATTGTTCAGTAAAGCCGTGGGAATCGTTTTTGTAATTCGAAATAATAAATTGTGTTCACAATAAAATAGCCGCCATGCAATTTTTGCTCTATACGCAACATCGTTATTACCACT
Source organism: Gibbula magus (assembly GCA_936450465.1). NCBI lineage: Eukaryota > Metazoa > Mollusca > Gastropoda > Trochida > Trochidae > Gibbula > Gibbula magus. The sequence goes on along the minus strand of OW388306.1, from coordinate 39,663,497 downwards.
ACGGATAATTGGTTTGTGTAATAAGATGTTTTACCCTCTGAGGTTAATTCAAATGACAATCATTATAAATGGGAAATTTGAAAAAATAAATCCTGCAAAAAACGTGCTACTGCCCCTTTAAAATGAAGATGAAGTATGCCAAAATAGATGGGTATGAACATCTTGTTTTCCGATAATCAGAGAGACAGGTTTCATCAAGTTGAACTTGTTCTATCAAAGATGAACCACAAACCAATCTCATTTAGATATAAAAACTCTCGATATGATACTCTCCCATCTTGAAACATGATAAGGGGTAATCGGGAAAAGATAAAATATTTATTCAAGAAGATAATTTTTAGTACACAGACACCCTTAGAGTACGTAGAACAAAGCACGCTTACAAGGCAGACGCCATTTTATGATTAAGCCCTTTGATATGCTGATAAAAGGGCCCTATGTTCTGTTTCTATTTTGGAAGTGAAGTTTTATTGACTTTTATTTATTTTGGGAATATGTTTTACAAAAATTGCTTGACAAATGAATGATTATAGCTTAAAGGGGTAGTAGTAAATTTTTTGCAAATTTTATTCTACTGCCCCTTAAAAGTTAATTGAAATTAATTTGATTATAATGTGCCGATTTAAAAGATGAGCATATACATTATAAAAGTAATCCTCATCACGTACCTATATGTCTTACATTGATTCAGCAGCCAATGTAGGTTGATAAAACAAATACATTTGATAAATTCTGTAATTTTTCTGTTTTTGTCTGACATTAACAAAAGGTAAAATAAAAATGAATTTATTTTTTTTAAAATTCTGGATAGAAATAAATAAAGGTATTGAGATTTAGGGAAAAGTTATTTTTCATTCATCATCATAAGTTAAAATTAAAGTAAACACAAGGCATGATACTTTTTCTCCAAGATATTGGTGGTATTCCATGGGGAAACAAACAGGGTTTAGACACTAGCCTCTATCTGAACCACTAGGTGTTTGGGAAGGGTATTGTTCGCAGGAAAAATATTTTCACAAATTTGTTGTATAGCAACCAAATTAGATTTGGCAGAAATAGAGAGCCCTTGAAATCTGTGCAAGACCAAATTACAAACTTTTTATGTTTTTCGTGTATATTGTATCTTATTTTCTTTTAGTTCAAGAAATTTAAGTTGTTTTCAAAAGGAGGAAGCATTTTGCAGTGCGTTTGTAAGATAAGGTTTTGAGGCTCCGTTGACAAAACAAAATTCTTGAAAAAGGTATAGATGCGAAGATAGACTGTGTGTGAACTTCTGAGGTTGGAAGGTATTTGTCTTGTATGTTGAATGTAATTAAGTGCAAACCTTTCAATATGGGTCAAAATTTTGTTGACCCTGAAATGTCAATTTCTATAGTTTCTATAGTTTCAGGATTCACTATCAATGATGATTAATGATTTTAGGTGAGGTGAGTTGGGGTTTAACGTCCCTTTCAAGAGTATTTCATTTATATTGCGGCTGCTAGTATTACGGCAGGGAGAAAGACCGCAACACCATGTGGCTATGCATTGCGATGAAACCTGCGAGCAGCGGCTGAAATTCAGTGCAGCATTGCACCCAAACTTTACTGCGTGTAGAACAGTTTTCTACTGCGGGATTCGAACCCCGGACCTGTTGAAATCTTGAAACCCCAAATCACCCAACTCCCAAGACCCACAGGAAAAGGTTTGAAGTCTGGATGTCCGATCCTTGAATCGGATCCATTCAGGATGTTCTAATTCCAATACAGGATAAGAGGCAGGCAATACAGGATAAGAGATAGGCAATACAGGATAAGAGGCATGCAATACAGGATAAGAGGCAGGCAATACAGGATAAGAGGCAGGCAATACAGGATAAGAGGCAGACAGTACAGGATAAGAGGCAGGCAATACAGGATAAGAGGCATGCAATACAGGATACCTGGCAGGAAGGTGCAGATGCAGGGCGGGAAGTTATATAAGTGCAGGAATATTGAAGGTTATGAACCAGTACAGGATGTGCAGCATGTGGTGCAGAGGTATAAATATTACAAGCTTAATACCAGGCTCAATCTAGGAACTCAATTTATTAATATCGAGATAGAATTGTATATCAGTGTTTTCATATCACATCCTCTATAAGCCTTAGACCCAATATCAGCCTGAGGACCTATATTGGTCGGGGTTGGTATTGGTGGAGGGTGATACAGGAAGTGTAATGAAAACACAAAGATCATTCCATGTTTTTCATACATCTCTACCTTTTGCTTCAAGTCAAAGCTTGATATAATTGTTTTCAAGGTTTTCTGCACTGCTGGGTGCAAGTATATTGGTTATGCTTATGTAAACTTTTCATAACTCGTGCCAGTTTTCCATCATTGGCGTATTATAATCCTTGCTGCATTTCTTTACCTTTTCTGTGCCAATGTAGCTGCACCTGAACTTCATTGTGCACTCTTCTATGCTAGCACAGAAAATTTACGAAAATGCAGCAAGGCTTACATAAGCAAGTGATAGAAACTTGGGCTGATCATGACTTGTTGGAGAAGCTGTGCTTAAATATATGTAAGAGAACTTCATCGTAACCTTTGTTGCTTTGTAATGTTGTTTCCCTTGAATATAGAATTGGATATTCACAAATCTCCACACTTGGATAGATGACTTGAATTTGGTGTTTGAATCTCGTCAGGGGCCTGAAAACTTTATCCAAAGTAGAGAACTGTTTTACATGCAGTTTGGTATAAATGTACACTACAGTTATTCAGTGCATCACAAACCATGATACTATAATGTTATTAATTAAGTATTTCCGTATTGGCCCAGTTACAGGCCGAGGTCCGTTGTATTGGCCCGAGATGAAGTTTATTAATTAACTTATTTCATTCTATTTGCATAACACTAGACATCACATTTATATTGAAATAATAATTATAAACAAGATCGGTGAACAAATAGCACGGGTCAAAATTGTGAATCGACAGCTTTGGGCTTCTACCAAATGTGCAAGTACGCATGCTCAGACTCATATTGGCCCAGTTTGTCTGGTATCGGCCCAGTTTTTCCCGTATTGGCCCAGTTTCCCCGTATTGGCCTAGTTTCATAGAATCATATGGTCGAGGCCATAAATGCTGTATACGTGCCACAACATTGATGGTTAATTAATAAAAACCCATAACAGGTTTTATTGCAATGCAAAGTCCCACTGGTATTGCAGGCTTTCCTCCTGCAATAATGCTAGCCATTGCAGTGAAAGGGAACCTGCAAACCATCTGTTACCAGTTGTGAGTCGACACGTGTCGTGACCTCAGTCAGGTTCAGGTGACTCTCGGGTCATATCTGCTGTAGATTTATTGTACATAGACTCCCCTTGTAGTGAGTCGGTTGTAAAACTTGACATGCTGCAAAGTCAATCTCCTTAACGCGGTTATTATCAGAGCCATTCATAGAATAAATACCTGTGTTGCTACCAAATCACATCCTGTCTCTTGCTGCTGTAGACTTTGACCTAAACCAATATGTATACATCTATCCACACAATGGTCTTTGTTATTGTCCTGTCTTTCCTGCCAGAAGTGATGGACACAGCAGGGCAAATACGCATCTGAACGATTTCATAGTTCAATACCCTTTATCAGAAATTGAAAGAATTTCTATATCTCTTCATCTGTCGGACGGGGGCCGGGATAGTGCAGTTGTTAGCGCGTTCGGCTTCGGATCAAGAGGTCCGGGGTTCGAATCTCGCCAGGGGCACGGCAACTTTGTCTGCAGTAGAGAACTGTTCTACACACAGTAAGGTTTTGGTGCAATGCTACACTGAATTTCAGCGTAGTACCACCGTTGGTTTGCTAGTTCCAGCCGATATTCGCAGGTTTCACCGCAATGCATAGCCACATGGCGTTGCGGGCTTTCTCCCTGCCATAATACTAGCAGCCGCGAGATAAGTGAAATACTCTTGAAAGGGATATACAACTTCGATTTTTCAACATTGGATGTAATGTTGTTGTCAAGGAATGATACATAAAAGGAAATAATTATTCTGCAAAGACCCATTTCGTTATGGGGTCTAACCGATAGGCTCCTCTTAAATATTGTCTCCATTCTTTTCACATACAGTGAAAAAGTTACATACATAAAGATGGATCGTTTTGGGTTTAGGCAGCAATCATATCATTTTGAATTCTCAGTGTTTGTGCTTCTATTCCGGAGTATTTCAGGATAGCCATTCTAATCTTGGATGATGGCCTTTGTTTAAAAGTTGTGACTCTGTCAATCATGCACTTACCAGTTGAAGAGTTCAGATTTTTACAGACCAATTTTCAAAGCATTGGGAACTTAACATTATCTACATTGATCCTATGTTAATATGTAATTTGTTTTTGAATATATTTAAATTGCTTCTGTAAAAAGTATCCTATATTAATATGTAATTTGTTTTTGAATATATTTAAATTGCTTCTGTAAAAAGTCTATGCGCAAATGCATTTTCATTTCTCAATTTTTCAGAAGATTGTTCAAGATGAATTTGCTGTGTAAAAAGAAATTTAGAACGGGTCCAAGTTGTTATGGCTAAGGTATTTAGACCAATAATTGTCATTTAGCACTATCAATTTTATTAGATATGACACTGGGTCTCATTTATTGAAGGGACCTGTCCGTTAATTTTGTGTAAAATATTTTTACATATATTTAAAGTTTTAACACAGTTTGGTAAAGAATTACCACTGTAAACATTTTTATTTCTCCACTGTGAGACCATCCCCGAGGTAGAGCCAGCCCTTGTTGTTGTGAGCCAGTGAATATGGGTCTTTGTTATATAATGAGGGGCATTCACTCTGAGGTTAAAGAAACACTGTTAGCTGATATTACAGCAGAAAATATGGCTTTAAGTTTGTTTTCGTTTAAGGGGTAAATTGATCACATTTGATATTTTAGAATTTCTCTTCCATGACGTCTAAGTCTATAATTACTGTCAACAAGGCTGAAAAAGCAGGGGTAGAATTTATGCCCCTTTCAGTTGGATCGCACCCATAGGATAAATACAAGCTTTCAAAGTGGCCATTTATGTGTGACAAACTTTCAGTTGGAGTTTTTAAAAAATGTAGGTTAGATTGTGGCGCTTTTTTGTGATGTTCTTTTTATGAAATTTTGAATTTTATACTCATAGCTTATATAGTTATTATAAAAGTTGACATATTCTTAAGAAAATTGGTGAAATGGAAAAATTATGTGAAAAATAAATCTCATTTCAATAAAAGTGTTTTAAAACTTAAGTTCATTCAAAAGTGAAATTTTTAATAAAGAATTAGTTAAAAAGTTAAATATTCAATAAATATGTCAAATATTCCAGTTAAATTATTGAAATACTTTGACGCTCTAACTATATAGTAACTATGCAGTCTTCTAGTACAGAGACTACATAATATTCACATTTGTCGGTCCTCTTTGTGCTGGAGGTCTTTAAACCCTTCCATTCTCAGTGATTTATGTGGTGTTGAGCTACATGCATGCCTTTACCTGTGATTTCTGCCTCAAGTGGACCAACAATCTACTACAGGCACAGGGGGGTATTGAGGGACATAGAGAAGTCTGCAATGCTCTACTGATTTGAGAAAGGTTGGGGGAAGAAACACAGGGGATTCTGAAAACAGTAAATCGGGGAGGGGAGGGAGGGGGGGGGGGGGGGAGAGATGTCTACTATGCATTACAGATTTGAGGAAGAAGGGATAGGGAGTACCATTGCTGTCAGTGGCGGATCCAGGGATTTTGAAAGGGGGTGGTCCACCAATGGAAAAGGGGGGGGGGTTCCAAACATTTCTCCACCATACCTGCCCATGCAAAAATTTCTGAAAGGGGGTGTCCTGACCGCCTCGTCCCTGTCCCCCGCCTTCTCTCTCTTCGCCCTCAAAACCCCCCACCCAACCCCACTTCGGATCCGCCATTGGCTGTTGTTTTGGGGACAGTTATAGGGGTAGAGGAACATATCTCATACTATACAGGTTTGAGGAGGGAGGGCGGAGAATAGTCCTACTCCATGACTGTGTAAAATTAAGAGCCTTTAATACAGTCTAGATCTTTATTCAGCAAGTCTAGATAAACTGAATACACTGGAAGTATGTGATTCACACTGTACACATATATGGAACTGGTATTATTGAAAAATATATAAACATAAGGATGAAGATAGAGTAATTTTAAAAATTCCATAGAATAAATTTGAGTCTAGACGAAGAAGAAAAGAGTAGAATGTGTTAAAACTTCACTATTTCTACTTTTGTTGGGGGAGTCAGGGAGGGGTAGAAAGACATTGAGAGGGTTATACACTGCTGATTCCGGGAGGGTGCAATTGGGGTTATATAGCAGGGCATAGAGAAGCATGCCATGCAGTGGAGCGATTCTGAGCTAGGGGGTAGGGGAGGGGTGATTGAGGCAAAGTCATGAGTACTTTTATCAGGCACTTGACACAGTGAATAGGTGTGCTCCATTGTCCAGCAATGAAGTTGTGTGTAAGGAGAATTCAGGGTTTTAACAGCATTGGAGTGGCGGCTATCAAGGGTTACGACCGATTTATTGTACCCATGTTGTAAATCAGGAGATATTTCTGACACTTCATTGGAAGAATACTGATGAGGTGGTTAACTCAATTTTATGCTGTGTTTTTATGATGTTTGTATATTGTTGAGGGAAGTAATGGCTTTGCTTACTTTTGAAACTTTCACAAATCCTGGCTTCAGGTGAGATAAAGCGTTAACTTCCTTTTTCTTTTGAAAATGATGCAAGAAATTAACACACGGAATTACCCTTTACCTTTCAGTTCTGGAATAATCGGGATAGCTTATCTGAAGCCAGTAACCAATCTTGGATATCTTTCTCATTTAATGAAAAGTGATTTCTGTATATCATCCACACAGAATGGTTTAACACTAAATAGTTCAGTAACTCAAATGTTAAGACATGTATATATACTGTACTTATTGAAATTAAAGAAGAAAACCATGAAATTTTTACATAATGTTGAAGAGTTTAAATTGGGCTCCCCCCTCTCCCCCCCCCCCCCCCCCCCTAAAACTTTTTGCATGTAAATTTAATGGACCCCAAAGGTGAACCCCGACCCCCGACCCCAAAATATATACAAATATTTATGAATTTATTAATATTCACCAAAGCTGTAAAATATATAAAAAATACAGGAAACTTTATGGTGTGTTATGACACAGACAGCAGGGGTTTACAGTCCTATATATCCCTTTCGCGCTTCATGCATTTTTGCAGGTCTTGAGAAATTCTAACTGACCTTGCATTGTCTCATCTTTGTCGAAGCCAGTTTTACGAGGGTTGACACAGGCCGTAAAATTCCCGATGGATATTAATCTGTTGACTACCAGAGGGCGCTGATTGCCAGCAGACTAATGACAGAGCAGGGAGACTTTCCTGTATAAAACTGATAATAAAATCGGCAGCACTGCATTAGTTTTAACAGTTTGAATAATTTGCTTTATTCTCCTGAGCATTTTAAAATTTTAGTAGAAAGAATTATCTGGGTTTGATTTTGAATTATAGTCTGGGTATCTAGTTAGTTCGCTTGAATAGAACTGAAGTTGATTTGAAATTTTAAAACCTGAAATGAAAGGGTGTTAATTCTCAAAAGAAAATTCAGAAAAAAAATCTTCAGTTAAAAAAGGAAATGTTGTAAGAAGTCATAAGATATCATAAGATATGCTGATTTGACAAAAATGATAGCTTGGAAAAATAACATAACAAGAATATCAGTCTTGTATGCTAATACATTTTGATGTAGAAAATATTTCTAAAACTTTTAGCATTAATGTCTAACTGATACCAAAAAGCTATCATGATATTGCATACTATCTTCATATAATACTTTATGAAATAAACATCTTATATTAAATTCATCTAATTTTAAATGATTAAAACAATTTTTGCTAAAAATTTGTAAATTGTAGCACATTGATATTATTTTGTGGCTTAACTCTATAAAAGTACTGTATGGCCATATGTTGTGATAATGAGTAGAGACATCCACAGTAGATGATATGAAATAATTTCTCAAGATATGATCTAATGATCCGGGATGGTATGACATTAATATCTGCACTGCGAAATAATGAGCGCCACATAGCGTTGCTGAGATTTACTGAAGCTCTGAAACTGGAAAAATTGCACGGTGATGGGAATAGGAAATGTTGTGTAAATGATTTATTGGAAGTTCTAATCAAGAGTTACCTGCTCATTATAATTGTATTCCTTCATTAGCAGTCGACGGACGGTCGGAATCAGTCGCCGCACTTCTCATTTTCATTTTGCGTCTCGAAAGCATGGGCAATTTCCACAACTTTTTTTGATTGGACATAAAATTGCTTTTTACGAATATTTACAAATTTGTTTTAGAAGTATTGAAGTGGAAGAAATATTTTGATTGACATGAATTTTAATAATTGTTCAATTTAAGTTTTTAAAGAACATTCATTAAAACTTTTAAAAAAATAAATTTTAATACATTTTTAGAAAAATTAATTTTGCATGTTAAAATCACAAAAAATTAACGCAAAAAAAAGTAACATACATATAAAGTGTAATAATAAAATTGAACATTGATTTGAGTAATTGCATCAATTCTCACATGTTAACAACCTGGTTTCAATTAAATTCTCTTAAATTTATCATAATTAAATTACAAAAATCTGTTTTGAATATGTCCGTCATTTCTCCCTGAATGAATATTTTATTAATAACATTACAAGGAAACACAATTTTGTACACTTTCCAGACATATTTTGGAGGCATTGATGGTTGAGAGATGGTTGAGAGATAGGCTGAGCGCAAACTGCATGGATGCTGGGTGTATAAAACTGTCATTCCTTGACTGGGATGGTTTACATAGAAAACATCGTAAATCTACCTCCATATTCCTTTATATGTTTTCCTCCAGCTCTGTGTTGTTGGTTCCTGCTAACGTGAGACCAGGTCGCTTGTTAGAGATAATCTTTGGAGGCTTGTTAACAGTCAACTACGGTATTCAACATATTAGGTGCCCTGGGGCCTTAAAGGTACATCCATTGTGTTGTTGTGGGTCACATATGCTAAATGTTATAAATGGTGTTAATCTTTCGAGAAATGACGTTTACTGAAAATTGCCATTTTGATGATAGTCAATTTAGTATATTGACAATATAAAGGTAAAAGTGTCGATTTTTTTTATCTAAAACAGGACAATGCACCGCATGTGGTGCGCGTCAATTGGTCAAACGTTATTTTGGAAACTTATTTTCATCATGCAAACAGATAACTTTGAGTTGATAGTGGGACGTGTAGTTTCGGTTTTTCTACATGTATAATGATGTCGCTCAATTTTAATCAAAAACTAGTAATTATGATATATTTGGCTATTGGGGATGAATATGCAAGTTGAGTGAAATTATTTGAATTGAAATCAGCACATATCGTATGTTGGCATGTATTTCAGCCAAATAAAATTTTATGAAACAAAATGGATGTATGTTTAAAAACTTGCATTGTCTATTACAGTGTATGTATTAGTTCAGTTCAATATTGTTGGTTCCAAGACCAGGTGAAGTCAATATCTAGAAAATTTTTCAGGAGTTTTTGCAGCACCGTATTTCTAGCCTCTCTGTGTCATTCTAGCTAGGGGCCCTCACACAGTTCTGTATTAGAAAGACATTTTAATGTTTCTGGAAATGGCCACTTGAATGTGAGGTGACTGAAAGTTAGACATTCGAGAGTAGAAGAGCGGTTTGTATATTTTGTATGTTTCACTGCATAGGAATAAGAGGTTTAAAGCTGACCGAAAACTCTTCGTCAGTGAAACTTTGATTATGTAAGCATATTTATATAGGAGGGGGGGATGTTGCTAATTTTGATACTTAATTTTGAGTTGTCAATGTGCAGGACAGTTTCCCAGGCCAGGATAATTGACTTTAGAATGTTTTTCAGACTTTAGAATGTTTTTCAGACTTTGGAGTCCACATTTTTATCCCTAGCCTCCCTGTGTACAGACCATCATACTAGCCAGGAACCATAAGACAGACTTGATATTTTTGGAAAAATCTTAATTACATCTGTTAGTTGTGCGAGAACTTCAATACCCCCTATACCACACGTCTCCAACCGAACACTGTTTTCTTACAGTTCTCTGATCAAAAGGCATCACTTTGACATTTGCCGCAGGGGAAGTTGAATCAGAATGCAGCTTTTTCCTGTCTTGGGTAAATTCTTTGCCACAATTTTCTGCTTGAGTGACAGGAGTGGAGTCCTGTTAATGATGATAGAGGGCTATCAGCTGCGAGGTCACTCAACCGTGACCCGACCGACCGGCACTGATATGAGGCATTGTCATATTCATCTGGGTTGTCATATTCATCTGGGTCATCAATAGACTCCTCATATCCATTTGCAGGTGCAACTGCTTCCTTTAATGCTGGATAGGGGATTTAAACAAGTTTCTCAATCAAAAGACTATAAAATTCAAAAGGTGGAAAAGTTATTTTGCAAGCCTAGATCGCATAAAATGATTTATTTCTGGTGCCTTACATTTGATTGGAAAATTGGAAAAATAATTTTTATTCTTTATCAGCACGATGACATTCACTCACATTCATGTGTACATTTATTACTAATTGTACTTATTAGTATATGAATTGAAAAACTCTTAAATAATTTTTAAATTTTTAAAAATGATAATGAAATAAGAAAGGATTGCTCCATTTTATATTGAGCTGTTTGTTGACTACTTTGACTTATTTCATAAAAGAGTATTGGCAACAGACTAACTATAATGGAAACTAATCTCTTGCTACACGTAGCAGGATTGGTTGTAACTCTTGAATATTCTATTATGCTATGATTGTTGACACAATAAATAATATGCATCAGCCACTGTAAACTAGTCAATCATAATCATAACCCCATATTTACACAACATTTTGGGGTCGGGAGGGAAATTGTGAATTTTAAACAAAATAAATTAAGGAGCTTCTGAGACCTGTATATATTCCTCATCTTGAACTTTGTAGATTTGTGAAAGACTGGTCTTTGAAGGGCATTTAGAAGTGGTATACATAAGAACAGGAAGATTTTCTGGATAACAACATCTTTATTGTGAAAATACACGACATTTCGGAGTACGTACTCACTGGCCTTGACTTTTATTAAATATAAAGGCTTAGACGAAAGACTAAACAGTGTCTGTGAGGACACGTACCAGTCCACTGCTTGGGATAGCCTAACACTTAGACTCTGAAAAAAAAAAAAAAAATTTTTTTAATTTTATTTAAAAGGTGCTTTTTTTCTGAAAATTCCAGTTCTTACAGTCTCCTTTTCAATATTTAATAAAATGGTGATATTTTCAGAATAATTTGTTTCCCCAGAGTCTGAGTGTAAGACTAGGGAGTACACGCACACATCTCCCCCCCTGAACCCACCCACACTCCAGTCTACTGCAGACAGACAGTCTATAGGTTCAATATGCCGTTGGTTAGCTGCAATAGATAAGTCATGATCTTCCCAGGAACAAGACTCTACATCTCTCTGCTGGCTGTTGTCTATCTAAACACTCACTTAGTTGCTGGCCCCAGGCTGCTGCAGTCTTCCAACAGCTTTCTTCAACATTCTGTAGAAACTTTCTGCCTAGCTCTATTGGATTGCTAGTCTTATCGAAGTACTAGTCGAGTACTAGTGCATTTCTGAAATTTCTTGTCCAACCACAGCTAGCCAATACACCTGAATAACCTTATTTACCTAGTCCTTTAGTAGATTTTGATCTCAATATTCAAAATTTTATTTTATCAAGAAGTTCCTTGGAGTATTTTGGCAGGATAGTGTAGTTGTTAGTGTGTTTGACTGGGGTATGAAACCTGCCAGAGGTTTAGCAACTTAGCTTTATAGAAATGTTCTATGTGAAAGTTTTGAGTACAATGAATTTCCGTTAAACAAACCAAGTGTAGGTTAAAAGTCAATTGTAGCCCATTCTTTCAATGTTGCTTATGGGCGGGATAGAGCAGTGGTTAGCGCGTTAGGCTTCGGATGGTTCGAATCCCGCCAGGGGCACGGCAACTTTGTCTGCAGTAGAGAACTGTTCTACACGCAGTAACGTTTGGATGCAGTGCTGCACTGAATTTCAGCGGAGTACCACCCATGGTTCGCTAGTTCCAGCCGCTGCTCGCAGGTTTCAACGCAATGCATAGCCACATGGCATTGCGGGCTTTCTCCCTGCCATAATACTAGCAGCTGTGATATAAGTGAAATACTCTTGAAAGTGGCATTAAACTAACTCACCTCACCTCACCTCACCTCACCTCACCTCACCTCACCTCAACATTGCTTACAATCTTAACAAGCTATACTATCATTTGCATGTGTTTTATCGAATGGCATATGCAACAGTGCAGTACCACTAATGGTTTACCAGTTGCAGTCTATACTTGCAAATTTCACTGCAATAAATAGCCACAGTGGCAAATCAGGCTTTTTCCCTGCAATGATGCTAGTCCAATGATACAAGCAAAACTGACTTTAATTACTAAATCACCTCAACTCACTCAACTCAACTCGACTCAACTCCAGCTGATGTTGCATTCAAGTTTGCTGAAGAAAAGTTCTATATGCGTTTCAGAATTAACTGACATTTGTAATGAATTATTTTTTTTCAAAGGAATGTTTTTCTCAAATAGAGTGGGGGAAAAAACCTGATGGCTAAAATAATTACAAACACCATTCAATCTTGACATAGTTGATTACCGTTACATTTTCTAGAAAAAAAACTTGATCGCTTTGATAAGAAACATTTTCCAAAAAGTTAATTGTGAACTTTTAAACAATTATGTAGAATTTGATTTGTAGTATTTAACTTTATTTTAAGAACTTCAGTTATTTTTTTGTGTGTGCAATTTTACCGTATTCTGTAATGTTTGAAAATAGCACAAAGTTTAATCAAAAGAGACACTTATCCAATCCTTGCTTAAAACTAGTCTAAAGTTTAAATTAATACACTTTGGAAAAACATGTTGGGAGAAGGATAAATTATTCTCCAAATTTTTAATATGAAGATTTTACGATCTCATTATCAGGACATGAAACTGCCTCTTAAGAAGCAAATTTATCTGTGTTCTGTTTAGGCAATATTTATTTAATATGTCAAATTTCATCTTGGCTGGAGATTAAGAAGCAAGTACTCTGTATCCTGGATTTATGATGTTTGATAAGTAATGTGTTTACGATTCTTCAGCTGTAACGCTGTGTGTTGATTTTATCAAAAAATAACTCTGCTATCAGAACAGGACACTGCTTTGGTGTAGATTGCGACGTTTTGAGTTTACTGAAGTGGGGAAAGATCTCAAATGCCAACATAATTCTGTTCTTAATGTGACAAATTGTGCCACTAAAATAAAAATTCCATACCATCCGTTGACTCCTGTGGTCACCTTATCAAGTGTTGCAATAATTTTTGGAGATATTGAAGATTAATTTTCATAAAAACAGTTTTTGTATGCATTTTGGACGATACATTTCCTTCAGTGAAAAAAGTGTATATAAATCTATTTAAATTTTAGACTTGCATGAATGAAAACAAATTTCTTTTTGATATAGATTATTATGATGTGATGAACAAGTTTATAATTCTTCATTTTGCTTGAACTATTTTAGTTGAAAATAATTATCTTTAAAATTTGTTCCAACAAAATAAAACTAGTAAACACATCTTTGAAATAAACCTCATAAGGATAGATATTAGTTAGCACTGACAATAAGGGGAAAATAACGTTAATGAGCTGCCACTGTACAGCATACCATATATCAGTAATGATCATTCCATTTATAGCGATGATGTCATTACGAGACACGCAAGTCATACCACCTCCGTTAATCAATCCCAGATTCATCAGTGAAATACTAATGCATGCATACAAGATGAAAGTGTCAATTTCTGTAAGATCCTTTCCAGATATTAAACTGATTCTGTCTCAATATACTACTTTCCAGATAACTGATTCTGTCTCAATATACTACTTTCCAGATGACTGATTCTGTCTCAAAATACTACTTTCCAGATAACTGATTCTTTCTCAAAATACTACTTCCAGATAACTGATTCTTTCTCAAAATACTACTTTCCAGATAACTGATTCTGTCTCAAAATACTACTTTCCAGATAACTGATTCTTTCTCAAAATACTACTTTCCAGATAACTGATTCTGTCTCAAAATACTACTTTCCAGATAACTACGTCTTTCCTCAAATACTTTTTTTTTGCGGAATAGTGACTTAAGCAATTAACCTGCACACGGACGGTTCATGATTGCTAATTGGACTGCTTCGTTAATTTCAGATAGATATAGATCAGTACAGTTGCATCAAACGCTTCTCAGATCTTCGACTTCATATTGAGTTCATCAGGAAAAGTTAAATTGGAAATGTGTATGTGAGTGTGGGAGGGCTTGATGAAAGTGTTCTTACAAGCTAGTGGGAAACCCTCATCTCATGCAGAGATCCCAAGTTCAAATCCTTATCCTGTTAGTCCAGTAGAAGAGTTTTTTCCCTCAAAGAAGTCGATGAAATGTATTTGAAAAATATTGTCACCAATTGTAAAACAACCTTCTCTCCTCAGAAAATCAAGTGAAAGATAAGTGTACATGGTTCCGTAAAGCCATGGGAATCGTTTATGTCCTTTGAAATAATAAAATGTGTTCACAATAAAATGGCCGCCATGCAATTTTGGCATTATACACAACACCGTTATTACCGATACGGATAATTGGTTTGTGTAATAAGATGTTTTACCCTCTAAAATAAATACAAATGACATAAACTATCATTACAAATGGGAAATTTTAAAAAATAAAATTTGCAAAAAACGTGCTACTGCCCCTTTAACCCCTTCTCTGTTGTGTTGATTAGAGGAACCTATTGAACCCCCTTACATCTTTTTGAAAAATATTGCATTAAAATTTGATTGACCCGAGTGAACACACACCCACCCAATGCTTTCAATATTTTTGGGATCGGTCTATGGGATCCCGATCTTAGACTTGGCCAGTGACTTGATACTATTTAAGAGGTAAAGGGTTAATTTATTGCCAATTTAACCCTCTACCTTTTGAACAGAACTAATGCTTAACCATTCAACTTTCTCAAGAGTAACTTGTTACCAAAGGGAATTATCTAGAATTTACCAGTGTCTAGATTTCCGAAGCTCACTTACTGGTAAGATAGTCGTAAGTACCATTCATTAACATTGGCTTACGACTATCTTATTGCTAAGAGAACTTCGAAATCTAGGCCCATGTTCCTATGATACCAAGTACATTTAATACTGTGGCAGGCATATGGTTAAAGTTGACAGATGTTAACAAAAAAGATTTGTGAATGCTGTCTCAGAGAAACCTAGCACATGAAGTGTTAAAAGACCATCACGGCCAATAAAAATTTAAAGAATGAAAGTAATTGATAAGCCAGTTGATTATCCAACATGCTGGAAACACCTACATCTCTGGTGCAGCCAGTGATCGTTCTCTCATTAATCAAAGCAGATGAAAATCCATGCGCTTTATGTTTTGACAGGTTCTACATGAATGGGGGCTATTTTCCTTCCAACTGATCAGACTTGATGAATGCATGACGTGATATTGTAGTTGAGGCTGGAGGCTGATATTGTGCGCCGGGTCAGCCGGTGCTTATACAAGCGCATTTTCTCGCCAGATCTACAAACCGCCTCTTTGATAGGACATAGAGAAATAAACTGCCCCACAGACTCCCAACTTTCTCCATGGGTCCATCTGGCTTTTGAAGCAGGTCCTACACAAAACAGTGTTGGCGTATTAGCTTTAAATCACATTTAAGTATAATGGGAATTGCAGAAAATGTTTTTGCATAATTTGGTTTATCTCCCAGCTGTATAAATGTTAAGGGGTTGATATTGGTTTGCTATCTGCTGCAGATGCATGCTGGTCTAGACGTGTTGTTAGTTTTTGGTGCAAATAATGCGCTGTAACAATGTACTGGGATGTGATTAGTCTAAGGAAGACATGATTTATTATCCAGCTCTTGTTTGCTTTGAAATTCCTGAATGGTATTCGCAATTTTCTGTGTGGTAGTTTTAGAATTAAGATGAGGACAGATCCGTCATCAACACTTGGAGTCATCAGCAGGAAAAATTTTGTCGTTACAAGTTTCGGGGGTGAGACCCTTATTCAGAGTTAGAATTGTTTTAGAAGAATTCCTTACCATAAAGCTTCTTATTCATGGTTTAATTGAAATTTTATTGAATATTTTAGATCCTGGAAGAAATCCTTATTATAATTAAAGGGATTTAAAGTGGGACTTGATTTATGTTTAGAATTGATGAATCAGTGTTGAAAGTCATCACCAGTTTGTTTAGATTACATGGTACTTGATTCTGAGTTGTCAATTTGCAGGAATCGCTACTCATAGACAGGATTGGTCATTAACTAAAGTTTATCATGGTATATGCAGGGTGTGTGTGTGGGAGGGGGGGGGGGATAGCTTTGAATCCACAACTGCAAGCTACAGGCAGGTAGAAGCGATCTATGGGTGGTACTGCACTGAATTATGAAATACACTAAAACCTACATATAGTACTTACTGGCTTTTCATATTTCCCTCGTGCATTCATGCAGATTTATTTTGCTTTTCCAAATTTAAAATTTTATATATATTTCCATATCAGCAATTTATTTTTCCATTTAAAAATGAGTTTGAATTTTCACTTCATTTTATGAATTTCCCAATAGAATGCTATCCATTGAATACTTATTTCTCCTGGTGGATATTTTTTGAAAGTACTGATTTCCTTCGATAAAATCAGTCAATTTTAATTTCCCAAGTGAATAAAACTCACTTAAGTGTATTTTCATATCCATTTTTTACAAAGATGAATAAATTTAAGTGTGTTGGTATGTTTGAAATGTTTTCTTCTAGATGATTAAATACTTTATAAAGCTATATGCTTAAAACCAGACTGAAATTGTTTGTGATGAGTAACAAATCTCAACCCCATATCTATCATTGGTAAAGACTAACGACATCAAAATCCGAATAAATCTTTTTAGCAGGCAAAGGGTTAATACGGATATATCAAAATATTTTCATTGCCTGATGTGGTTGACTAGCACGTTTGAGAATTACATTTCAGCGGTTCAGTTATCATGCTGAGAAAAGGATAAAAGTTGACCCTCTTGAGTGAAAGTATCGTGAAAAATCAATAAATTTTTTTAATTAAGTCTGATTGCAAACAAGCTTTAAGCATTGAATTAATTTATTGAATTACGATATTTGGAAGAATTTTCAACAAAACGTTTGGCATGAAAACGCTGCGTCTTTGTCACGTTTCACAGATTTGAATGACATTATTTGAGAATTAAATTTAGGATTTGTTGATAAAAGACAACTTGAATATGGAATTTGGTTTTGGGTTTGTTATGTTTAGTGATTTCCAAGCAAGGCTCTGCACACACAGCTCTTAGTCGTTAGAGAGGACATTGTCGATTATTCGAAAAGCTACATTTAGAATGCAATTTTATTTAAGCATTGAAAAGTTGTCATTGATTTTTTTTTGCATTTTATAAGAGTATCACTTGAATGTTAGTCAAATGTTATCAAAACTAAATACAATTCAATTATATAGATAGTTCTACTGATTTCAAACACAAGTCGATTGAATGGCTGCAGTACATTTATTGTTAGAACTTTGCCACATGCAACTTTATGAAGGTCATGCAAAGTTTATACTTGAAGCCTAACAGTAAATTGTCATGTTAGTGTCAAAAGGAAAATAAATCTTGTGAAAAACAACCTATGATTTTTAACAAAATGTTGAGAG
The DNA here is from genome assembly GCA_936450465.1 of Gibbula magus. Taxonomy (NCBI): domain Eukaryota; kingdom Metazoa; phylum Mollusca; class Gastropoda; order Trochida; family Trochidae; genus Gibbula; species Gibbula magus. Next base: position 39,645,648 of record OW388306.1, on the reverse strand, counting down.
TGTTTTTCTCAAATATACATTTACCCAAAAAATTTCAGTTTTGATAAATGATCATGTGCCATAATATTTTAACAAAGAGTTTTGTTGATTAACAAACTGCCTGTACCACTTTATAACAGCTTCTAACAAGTTTCTATAGAACTTTCTCTTTTTCGGCCCTGCCCATGGCTCCAGTTGTGTGTGGAGTTGACAAATCTGCAGCCTCTGCCACAGTGTCATTTCCTCTCGCACCTGTATGGAGCTCACCAATTGGTCAATATTGAGTTTTTGTGTGTGATTCTTGAAATTCCAGACTTGTTTGATCTGGACTTAAATCTTCATTGTATTTTCACTGAATAAATTGACAATTGCCTTAAAATATAAATATGCCAAAGTTCTTTAAATTCTTTTAAGATTTGTCATAGGTTTTATTAATAATTATTTCTCTCTGTTGTATATTTTCATTTCAGTTTAAATTTGACGTTCTTTAAATTTAAGAATTTGAATATTTAATTTTGAAAAAAGTGTTGTTCATTGACCCGTATGAGGAGGAAATTAACAAATCACGTTTAGTTTAAATTTTAATAAAATTTTAAATACACGAAGCCAAAATTCTTGAACCTTAAAGAGAACCAATACACCAGACTGCTACACTTGTTATAGGCTGCACGTTTTTTGCAAAAATTATTTTTTTAAATTTCCTATTTATAATGATAGTTTTTGTCATTTAAATTTACTTTAGAGTGTAAAACATCTTATTTCACAAACCAATTATCCGTAGTAGTAGTAGTAGTAATAACGGTGTTGCGTATAAAGACAAAATTGCATGGCAGCCATTTTAACGGAACACATTTTATTATTTTGAATGACAAAAATGATTCCCATGGTTTTACTGAACCACGTACACTCATTTTTAACTTGATTTTTCTAAGAGAGAACAGTGTTTTACTATTGGTGAAAATATTTTTCAAATACATTTCATTGACTTATTTGAGCCAAAAAACGTGCTACTGGCCCTTTAATCACTTCTACAATTGCCAGCTCAAATGACATTAAATATTTTAAGTTCATAAGAGTGATTAATTTGCATATCAAATAGGATGCTATATAAATACTGTATATATTATATTAATATGTATATATTTTTTACCAGTGTATAATATACGCTCGAAATGTAATTAGCCCAAAACACTTATTTTGTCAATATAGATAGCAAAATTAAATTCAAACCTCAAAAGGTTACAAGCCCGGAACAAAAGTTCCCTGGTTCCTGACCGTCGATATCATGCACTGTTGCTATTCATCCTCTAAATGTAGATTTTAGTAGAAGTTCCCCCCTCAGGGGTTTTATTGTTAACCACAAGAAACGGAACACGTGCTGTATGAAAATTTGAGTAATAATACAATAACCATCTAATTATGTTCTGGAGGCGGGATAGCGCAGTGGTTAGCACGTTCGGCTTCAGATCAGGAGGTCCGGGGTTCGAATCCCGCCAGGGGCACAGCAACTTTGTCTGCAGTAGAGAACTGTTCTACACGCAGTAAGGTTTGGGTGTAATGCTGAATTTTAGCGTAGTACCACCCATGGTTCGCTAATTCCAGCCGATGCTCGCAGGTTTCACCTCAATGCATAGCCACATGACGTTGCAGGCTTTCTCCCTGCCATAATACTAGCAGCCGCGATATAAGTGAAATACTCTTAAAAGCGGCGTTAGACCCTAACTCACCTCGTCTCATCTAATTATGTTCACACACATGACTGTTAGCTTCAGCCACGAATCCCACTACTGGTCACAGACTATAATATAGATATATGCTGTCCTTCACTTGCTATTCGTCCTCTAAGTATAGATTTTAGTAGAATTTCTCACCTCAGGGATTATTTTGTTAACCACAAGAAAATAAGCACATGCTGAATCAAAACTTGAGTAATAATGTGATAACCTTCTAATAATGTTGAATTGTTCACACACATGACTGTAAGCTTCAGCATGAGTCTGACTATCTGACTATCCGACTAGTCATAAGTTGTCCTTTAGCAAATGCCACCAAATTGCACTATTGGTCGGTAATAATAAAATAAGTGGCACATTACCGCAATCAATGGATTATGTTTTGACAGGTCTGTGGGACATTAATTTCCGAAGGTTTGCATTTGCATGTGGTAATAGTGACTTAGTTTTTATTTTGGAGGATGTGTGAACATACTGTTATGTCATTGACAAACTGAATTGCGTAATAGCCGTTTAATTTTCTTGATCATTTGACATTTACTTATTTCCCTTCTGACTTGTCAATCATTGTACGTTAGTTACCTGTTTATACTCCCCAAGGACATAAGTGCAGAAGAATTACATTAACCCATAACTTGGTGAATTTGGGTTAGTGCAAGACCATTCTTGGTTGTGGGAGTTACAGGAGTGACAACTCATAAACTTATGGAATATTTTTGTTTTGGCCCTTAGCAAAAGTCAAACATATCCTAATAGAAGGTTATGGGTTAATAACACTGGTTTTAAGATTCTCCCCGCCACTGGAAACGACACAAACTGCATATTTCAATTAATCGAACCTGCAAAGGTCTATACTTCGACAATCCGACCTCGTTTACCCAGACCAGGTTTTTCCGGAACCCCGGCCATCCGCATGGTAGTATTTCTAATCTTCTCTATGCATATTACAAATGATGATCGTTTAACCTCAGGATTTGCTTTCCGGATATTTGACTGTAACCAAACGTCTGGATAAACAGGATGTGGCCGTATATTATGTATACATAATCATAACACAATCCAGTTGAAATGTATTACCGAGGGTAACATTTTGATGACTTAGGATTTGACAGTTGGATATAGACTAGCACACGTTCATTGAATAATAAAAACTTTGTAGATCAGTCTTTAAGTGAAAGCCAAATGTTGGGAATAAACCAAGTAAGGATTTTATACACAAACCTAAAAATATACATGGACGTAAGGGAATTTGAATTTGGTATCAAATTAATGTCAAAGTACTTGAAATTACCAAACCACGTCATCATACTTTTTGGTCCATTAATTCCTAAGAGAATGAAGGCAGGCTTGAGGAAATCAATCTAGTTTGATGTTACGGAAGGAAGCGGACATTACCGTGGACCGAAGCTCGAGTTACTAATGCCACGACATCAGCGCCAAGGACTGGTTTAGTATGCTCCACAACTGTTTGATCTCCTTGGCCTTACACTAACAAGATGATTAGTGAGGCTGTTTAACAGTCTAATCCCAATCAGGCTAATAGTCACATTTTAGTAACTTCCTCAACATGATCAGTATTTGATGCAGACCAGCGGAGATGACTTCCCTCCCAGTGGGAGAATGAAGTCTTCATACTGTGGGCTTGGCTTGACGTAATTGTTGATTTATACTAATTGAATTAAGATAATGTAAAACTAATGGATTTCTTTTTCTGAAATTGTTAGTCTTTTTGAAAAGAGGTTATGATTGATATGTGATTGGTTTGTGTTGTGGATTGTTGATATGAAATCATTTAGTGGAAGTTGACATTTTTATACCCCCGACCAACGGTTGGGGGTATATAGTTATACCAACGATTCCGTCCGTCCGTCCGTCTGTCCTTCCGTCCGAAGACAATTTTTGTCCGATCGATTACAGAAAAACTATTCGTCTCATCCTTTTTAAATTTGTTACATGTCTTCTTCACCACTAGGAGAGGTGCAGTGCGAAGTTTAAACCGAATTTTTGAATTTTTGAATTTTTGGCGAATTTTTTTATTTTTTAACTTAGTCAAATTCTGAGCATTTTTTGTCCGATCAATTACAGAAAAACTATTCATCTCATCCATTTCAAATTTGGCAGATGTCTCCTTCACCACTAGGAGAGGTGCAGTGCGAAGTTTAAACCGAATTGGTGAATTTTTGAATTTTTGGCGATTTTTTTTATTTTTTAACTTAGTCAAATTCTGAGCATTTTTTGTCCGATCGATTACAGAAAAACTATTTATCTCATCCTTTTCAAATTTGGCACATGTCTCCTTCACCACTAGGAGAGGTGCATTGCAAAATGTAACACGATTTGGTGAATTTTTTAATTTTTGGCGATTTTTTATATTCTTTTACTTTATCATAGCTAGAATGAATGAAGCTACTTCTGTATTGTGATTTGTTGACTTCATCATTTTCTTTTTCATGTAACTTTCATCAAAAGCTACTTCTGTGTTCTCGTTAATTTTACTATTTTATATTTCCACTGGTTATATTTTGGGAAAAGTTAAATTTTCTTGCCTTTCAGCCATAAACTGCTGTATATCTCTCACTGTGCCTTCAGGGGTGTGCTTCCATGTACCTGTTGTTTAAAGTCACTCGAATGAATCATTATGATGGACTAATTTCCAAAATAAAGTTGAAATCAGTGGTAATAGCAGTAGTGTATTATATTACCAATACCATTTCAAGTTACTTTTATTCCTATTTTGACTTAAACCACCTTTTTCACATGAAGATCGAGACTTGTACTACCATTTTCACAAACAGTTTAATCTTAGCAATTACATTTCAAAGCTTATCAATCCTTAGGTGTGCAGACACCTCTCTCTTTAAGTAAAATGAAAATGTCAAACTTTAACAGTCGGGGGTATTAGTGAGCCACCCTCACTTTTTTGCTTGTTCATGTAGGTTTTATAAGGTTTATTTTGTAGAAATGTAAATATGAGTTGTAAGTATTTACCGGTACCTTGAAATGTTTATCCTAGAATTTAGGTAATGTCGTTTTATAAGTATTCCAAACTTGAATTATTTTGCAAAAATAAATGGTCTTTTAAGTTCTATGACGTTTATTTTCGATTTGTTTCTCAAAAGAAAGTGTCCTGGATAACAAATTCTTTATTGTGAACATACACATCTCACATTATATGCTGACTTCTTAATTCCCTATAATCCATTCCAGCCGATGCTCGCAGGTTTCACCGCAATACATAGCCACATGGCCTTGAAGGCTTTCTCCCTGCCATAATACTAGCCGTAGTGATATTAGAGAAATACCTAAAGCGGCATTAAACCCCAACTCACTTCACTCCTATGAACCACCTAATGAAGGAGTAAGCATTTACTCCGAAAAATAATGTTTGTTCACAATAAGGAAAATCAGAAAACCTTGCTTCTCTTTATTACTCCTTTTCTAAATGGCCTTGAAAGACTTGTTCCTCAAAGCTTAGAATAGTCAAGGAATTATCTGAATTGCCGAAAAGTTTTCTCAATTGCTTAAATCATTTCTTCCGTAGCTAATGGTAAACAAGTCATGTTTACTCGGGACAGGTTTCCATTGCTTCTGTCAATAAGAGAATGATGATAGGCGTCCAATTAATACAGCTAATAAGGGATGCTGCTAGTACAACAACTATTCTTGGTTGTTTCAAGTCATTATCCGCACTTGAGCCGATCAACCCAAGCTGTGAAGAGAAAAGCAAACTAATGTTATTGGAGTATGTCTCACAGGTGCCACCCTAAGTATTAGCAGCGGTGCTCCGGGATAGATTCCAGCAGAGGTCTTCATTGTGGCAGTAATTGTAATAAGTCATGTGGGAATCAGTAGCACTTATCATTTTCCTGAATTTAGGGGGGAGTCTTTAACCCTTTCAAGTGATACAGCAGTGTATAAATTCAGGACGGTTATTTTTGGTTCATGCGTATAACTGTTTTAGGTATTTGAGTAATTTTACCATAAAAACTGACAAAATCATACTTTTGGGCTGCCAATGTCTTCACATTTGTTGGTTTTTGACTGAATATGTTGATATGAAATTGTGGATGTAAATCCACCAAAATAATATTAAAAATTGTCAGAATGATTCTCACTTATATAATATAGCATACATGTACTAAAGGCATACTCTCTTATAATATTACTTACACCAAAAGATATCAACTTAAATTATTTCTTTCATTCCATTAACCCTTAAGATGCGGGCGACGGAATTATCCGGGCGGGCTATAAGCGATTCCTAGGTGTCTGTATACGGATCCCGGATACAAGACTTAGAATAATTCACGGCTGTCTAAGTATACTCTATCACCCATACCGGGTCACGAGTCGATTGTGTCCGCGACCCGACCCATGAGAATGGCTGTATTTACGCATCGCGACCCGACATGAGAATAAAGCTTTGTTCAGTGTGTGGTCGGAATATCAAGCAAAATTCACACCAATTTGCGTGTGCATTGTTGACCCGTAACGCATCGATAATTAGCTTTACAAAAGGCCAATTATGTCGGGCTTAGCCCCCGAAGCATTAATTCGCTTGAGGCTATTTTCACCCACGTGTTTGTATTGCCTCGGGTTTGCCTCGCCCGAGACTGCTATCTGCCTCGCATCTCGCGAGACGGGGAAAAAAATCGCTAACTCGCCTTACTCCCGCACTTCATATCATGTGAGCGAATTGTTTGTTTTCAAAAAAAAATACGGCAAAATAAAGGGGAAACAATGGACTACATTCCCATATAAAATTAGAAAATCTCAAAAAAATAATAAAGACACAGCAAGCACCGTTAAAAAGGTCATGTTTACACTTCATAAATTTTGAAACAATCGGCGATTTTCACAACTTCTAAAACATTTATCAAGGCTAAAATACTGAATGCATTTTCATAATTTTTATATCACAATAAACCGAAAAGAATAATCTTTTATTCTATATAAAATGCGCAGATTTATTCACAGAAATAAAGATACAATTTTACCTTTCTGAGAGGCATGTGAAACCAAACAGCACACAAACTAATCAACATATTTTCATCAGTTATGGTTCGAGGTTAGCGTTTATTTGAAAAGTCAAACAACATAACCATATTTGGGTTGACATGTGCTTATTTGTCAACTGGTTCGAGATTATGATTTCTTGGAAAAGTGCGATGAACGACCGTTTGCAATGCCGCATACATGTTGTAAGTATTGACGATTTTATAGGTGGGAATAAAGACAAACTTTACATAGCTATAGAATTATAACCAAAGGTCGCATTCTAATAATTTTTATATCATTGTGAAGCTAGACATCTTGTCTTCAATTCCGTATATAAATGGAATTTTTTTCGTTTCGTATTTATGATGTTACGAGGCCCGAATAAAAGACAATCTTTCGAAAGTAATAGAATAAAAACGAAAAAACATAGAAAATTCATTCAAAGTTTCGAGTGTGAATTAGCCATTTGTGTACGGGTTTCGCTACTTGAATTTGTATTGAACGCCCGTATATAGTCCTTATTCGCCATGTAGATGCGGTATATTTTGTAAAAACGATACCGGAATCGCCGCCTGGAAATTCCGCCAGCAGAGCTAGTTAGTGCCAAAGCCCAAACTACTGCTGCGAGCTGCGAGCCTGTAAATTCCGCCACAGGGGCTAAAAATGGTAAAATATATATACGCAACGTAAGGGTTAATTTCATAGGTTCAGTGATAGATAATGAACAATGTTCAGGTGACCTCCTCGCTTGTTAATTTACAGGAGTGAAAATTTAATTACATGTAGTAGAAAGTGGCCAATATGTTGACAAAATGGATCTATAGGTCGACCACCAAGAAAGTTCATGACTGCTGTCACCCTTTGATAACTTTAAATATATAATCATTTGGCATCTTAGTTTTCCTTCAGAGGACATGGGGTTAACTTTGTATTTTTTTTATTTTTGAGTCAATTATTCAAAGTGATGGTATTTTTTTATTTTATTGAAATCTGTTCCCTGGAGTGGCTGAGTAGATGAGGAGTGAGAAAAGTTACAATTTAATTGTGTAAACATGGGAATGGCGTAATTGAAAAGTTTACTTTTGGACATATAACGGATATTCATGTATTCTGATGATGAAATTAGCCGCAGAAATATTTTTACGACATATTAAAAGTGGGAAAGTGAGATGAACGTTAACTTTAGATATGACGTTTTCACCAACACCGCAAAGATGAAGTTCCGAAATTATGCAAATTGTTTCGCAGAGATGAAAATGTTTGATTTCATATAATCATATTGGAGCAAATAATGTCTGATGCTATCGCTCGAGTGCTTTGCAAGGAAATTGAATATTCTGTCCCGTTGGTTCGAAAGTCAGTAGGGGCATCATTATAATATCATATGCAGCCACTGTCGGACTTCCAAACAGCAATAAAACTGGTGTTAAAAAACAATATAAATGGAGAGCACTACTTGATTTATAAGTTGTCAATGTTTATTACTACGAGCATGTCCTGAAGTCGCACAAAATCTGCAACGAATTACAATTTTCCATGATTCTTTCCTCTTATCATGTGACACGCATAAAACTGTTAGTTTTATCGTCTCGTATTTGTACTTTGATGGCAAGGTCATATGGTTTTATACATTTGTTGGGATTAAGATAACATGAGCATGTTTTAATGCATTATCCATGTTGAACATGTCGTTAATTATTAGAAAAAGATATTTTTTTAATATGGAATGTTGGGATCATGAAAAAAAATATTTTGTTTTATTAATCAAAAGAGGTGCAAATATATATTTATGTATTTGTTGAAATTTAAATAGCATGTATTTTTATTGTCCCCCGCTTACACTTTTTGTCAGAAATATAACATTCACCGGTTTGTTTTGTTGACCCTTTTTAAGAAACATATCATCATTCTCTATTTTACATGATTTATTGAAAGAATTCAAATTTTGTGTGTGCATTTATTTTCTCCGAAAGTTTGTGTCAGAGATTCTTGAAGAAAACAAGGATTTTTAGGTACAACTTCTTTGTTATGAACATACACATTTCGTACTAATGATAAATTTCTAAAAATTAGACTAAAAATATCATACCATCTTTTGGAATTTGTTAAGAAAAGAAGTAACAAATAGTATAAGAGTAGTTAGAATATTATTTTTTCATTAATTATTTTCTTAAAGAACAATGTACTTTTTCATGAATTTGTCTTTAAAAAAAATTTGACATCAGTCAGGAAGTGCAGTCATGTTTAAATGGCATTATTTGGAGCTTGAATAAAAGCCACATGTTTAGATTTCAGTGTTTACAGATACTTCTTCCTGTCAGGTCTACAAGGTTTATCATGTACAGCGTGGTTCTCATTGGCCGGTTCACATTTGTAATTAATAACAATCTACAACTGCAGGTGTGAGAGTTAGCTGTGAGTGGACGTGGGCATGTCCTAATGACTTGCAGATCGCTCCATTGGGGAAAAAATGGTGGCAATTTTTTTTTAAATGTTGGTTTTAGACAGTGCAGGATAAGTCATGCCTGATAATATGTAACAAACTTTTGCTTGTATATTTTGTGAATTTGATTTAGTTTTGTCATTTTCATTGACAAAATTATACTTTCAGACTTGCTAGTTTTCAAGCCTTTTGGGGAAATTGTTTGAATAGTGTTTAGCTCATCAGGCCATTAGGGTCCTTTTTCGTCATAAACTTTTAAATTTTAACTTCTTCTACACCACTGGGAGCGGAAGTCTGTATTTTGTGGTAACTTTCACCTGTGGGATGCTGTGAGTTTGTATGTGAGTTACTCCTGGACAGCGCTGTAATTCTTCATTATACCAAGCGTTAATTTAATTAAAAAATGCATTATTTATTCTCTTCTAGATTCAATTCTAAGCCTAGTTTTTTCGTCACAAAGTCTTTGATATCTTCTGAAAATGTGAAGCCAAATATGTACAGATCATAAATCCAAAGTTCAGTTCTATTTCCGAAAAAGTTCTCAAGCTAGATTCAATTTTGAACCTGGAATATTTGGTGAGAGCCTTAATTTTGGTATCTCAATATCCACAAGAGTTCCAAAGATGTGAAGCAAAATGTGAATACATCATAACACCAAATTTCATTTCAGACTGCAGATAGTGTGTTCTCTTAGCTAGATTCAATTTTGAACCTGGAATATTTGGTCCCGTAGCCTTTGATGTCTCAATATCCAAAAATGTGAAGCGAAATGTGAAGCATTTGTTATTCCAGCCAATGAAAAGCTGCCAAATAATCCAATAGAGGCAGACTTTCTCTTCATTACAACTCTGCTGTGTATTTTCATAACCAGGGAGCTGCTAAATCATCACGGCTGGCTTATTGAACTTCTACCTCAAAGTTCTTTTGATCGGTCATGTCGTAGGGCTATCATTTTTTTCTAGGAAATCTGCCTGTACTCATTAACTATATGATTGAAAAACAGTTCTCCTCCTAATGACAAACTGAAAGGCAAGTGAGGTACCATGCTCTCGCAGACTTTGCTGTTCACTGGCAATATCATGCAATAAATTAATTCTATATAATAAAGAGGGGTTGATTTATAAGTATCTGATCATACATTCTCAGCAAATGCTGGTCTAACATTTAGCCTCTGAAATGATTTTTGGGTGAAATTTCAAAATTTGAATAAAATATTAAAAAATGAGCCTCTGAATGATTTACCTTGGCAGGCAGTTGTCATCCTCTACCGGAGATTGCTATTTATTAGGAATATTTTGTAATTAGGATGTTTACCAAGCTTATCTATAGTAATAAATTTAATTTTGATTGAAAAACAAATATTACTCTTCTTGTTGAACTGGACTGAAGCCAATAATGTTCGTTATTTGCCATTTATTACAAAAAATCCAATTGTCTACAATTTATTGCAATTCTTAACCAACTATCTTTACAGTAGCTTTTAGCTTCTATTCTTAACCAAACATACGTAAAAAAATATCCTTAACTCTGTATTTTATATACACTTTATTTTTGGATGCCTATACATTTAATTTATTTCTATATTCTCAATATTTGTTTTAATAATTATATTTATGATGTGTATACTTTTACCTTAGCTAACCATATTTTAATGGGAGATTGTTTTAAAATGTATTTAAGTGTCTCATAAGTTGTTTGTTTGGTGGGCTTAGACTCTTAAACATTTATTGCTATGATTATGGTATATATTTTAAAGTTGTATAGATACACAAAATAATAATTTTTTTTCTTCATATTGTAAATTATCAATACAATCCGTTGATACAGTATCCAATACTAATATGAAATTTGGTTTCCAATTACAACAATCTGCAACCTTTCTTGCTGAAGATATTTGCAAATGCTTTAAAGGGGCAGTAACACGTTTTTTCGCTGAAATAAGTTGATGAAATGTATTTGAAAATTAATGTCACCAATAGTAAAACACCCTTCTGTCTTCGTAAAATCAAGTTTAAAATGAATGTACATGGTTCCTTAAAGCCATGGGAATCATTTTTTGTCATTCGAAATAATAAAATGTGTTCAAAATAAAATGGCCGCCATGCAATTTTTGCTTTATACAAAACACTGTTATTGCCACAACGGATAATTGGTTTGTGTAATAAGATGTTCTACCCTCTAAAGTAAATATGAATGACATAAACTATCGTTATAAATGGGAAATTTGAAAAAATAAATTTTGCAAAAAACGTGCTACTACCCCTTTAAAGTAGAATAATTTAAGAGCACATTTATTACTCAAAAACCTTACCTCCTTTGTACATTTTGGTAATGAATTGTGTACATATCTTGTATTTCTTTACACTAATGTTGGCGTAAGTGTTGTAAATAAATTATGTTCTATATTATCTATGTAGCAAAAAGTAGATAATGATGACATTAGTCAAGCTAATAGAGTCGTAATGTCTTCATGTGTGGTAGGTATTGGTTTACAAATACTAACTCACAACATAGATATTGCCTCTTAAAGATAAGTAGGTTTACTAAGTACTAATGATACTTATAACTTAAAATATTAATAATTTCTCTGGCAGATAGTATATCAACATTATCTATTTGATAACTGGAATAATGTAAATTATCATTTTAGGTGTATGAATAAAATAATCTAATTGATAATATTATAGCAATTATCCTAAAAAGAGATAAGTATGTTAAATAAAGTGTCGTTAAATTTCTTTTTTTTGGATACTTTGAATTTTAAATGTTCTTTCGATATACTCGGTAGTTTTCGATATTTTATTTTAAAGGTAACTTTAACTTGTACTGCAATAAACCTGGTTTCTTTATATCATGAATTGTTAAAAATGTAACCTCATGTGAGAGTTTGTTCCTGTCGTGATAATACTATAACATTGTGATACTATTTTATTTTCATCAAAATTTTGAAGTAATACTATAACATCATAAGTGTCTTATCAAGTATCTTATCTCAAGTATGAAAATGTGGAAGTGATACAATAATGTTATAAGTATCTTATCTCAAGTATGAAAATGTGGAAGTAATACTGTAATGTTATAAGTATCTTATCTCAAGTATCAAGATGTGGAAGTAATGCTGTAATGTTATAAGTATCTTATCTCAAGTATTAAAATGTGGAAGTAATACTATAATGTTATAAGTATCTTATCTCAAGTATCAAAATTTGGAAATAAGTAGACAAACCACAGAATACGTTTCCATCTTCCAGGTTCTGAAATGCCTCTTAAAGAATTCCCCAGTATGTACACGCACATTAAGAGCATGCTGTCAGTGCCGGTGTAGACGTAAATGGAGATATATGAAACTAATTGAGTGTGAAAGCAATTTGGAACTGGTACAATATTAATGTTGAAGAGTGTTGGGAATATGCTGAGTTGTGGGGTATATTCCTCCTGAGAACTGTCTGTATAACATAAGTGTGTAACGAATAGAGGTATTATATTCATGTCCAGGTCCATGTCTTACTCTGTTAACAACACAAGTGCCTGAATATTGGTACTCTTGAGCAAGATGGGGGGGGGGATAGCATAGTGTTTGGCTTCGGATCTAGAGGTCAGGGGTTCGAATTCTGCCAGGGGCACAGCAACTTTGTCTGCAGTAGAGAACTGTTCTACACGCAGTACGGTTTGGGTGTATTGGGTGAATTTCAGCGTAGCACCACCCATGGTTCGCTAGTTCCAGCCGATGCTCGCAGGTTTCACCGCAATGCATAGTCACATTGAGTTGCGGGCTTTCTCCCTGCCATAATACTAGCAGCCACGATATAAGTGAAATACTCTTGAAAGCGGCGTTTAACCAACAACTCGCTCACTCACTAAGCAAGATGAGGGATATACAAATAATTAGACACCAATATAGGGTTCTTTTTCTTACCAAAACCATGAAAGATACTTTCAATCATTTTAAGCTGGCCACCCGTCATCACCACATTTAGTTTGCAAAGTGAATTGTGGAGACATAACATTGACTATGATAACACCTCACCATGTTAGACAAACTGCCAAAGTATATCTCTCGTGTTTCATTTGACACAATCAATTGTAACTTCAAGGTTTATCTGTATTGTATTGTATAACTATATATTTACAGTATTTAGAACCATAGACTTTGGCTGTCAACTCACGTAAGCGAGAGAATTATCAGAACGAGAGTTGTCATAGAATATATATCGAACCAGTCTTTAACTTTTTAGCTCATCTGGGCGCATGGCATGGTGTCCGGCGTCCAGCGTCCGGCCGTCTGTCTGTAAACTTTTCGCTTTTTGTCATCTTCTCCAGAACCACTTGATCTAGGACGCTGAAATTTTGTGTACAGACTCCTTGGCAAATGGGGTTTCTAAATTGTAAATTTGGTGACCTTGTGACCCCAAATATAGGTCACAGAGGTCATGACCTGAAAACCTGTTTTCATCTTCTTCTCAAGAACCACTGACCCTAGAGACTTGAAATTTCATGTACAGACTCTTTGGCCAATCGGTATATAAAGCCTGATGAGCAACAGAGTCAGTGGCTCTATTTTATTTCAATATCTTGCCGCTAATGGCTGCAATATTGACCAAGTGGCATTAAACAATACCTCACTCACTTATTTCTAAATCAGTACATAAGGTTGATGTATTTCGTTTATTTACAGAGTCAATAATCACATTCACGATACAGTCAAGTCTGTCAGCGAGAGTGTGAACACAGCACTTATCGAAATTGTTGAAGCTGTCACATTTGGTGTGATATTTCATGTACAAGTGAGACGGCCATGCATCATGTGCATATAGGTGTCCCCGCAGAGAGAGCAGGTCCCGTTATGGAGTCTGCACTCCCCTCGGTGATAATCAATAATACAGTGTGCTCGGCATTGAAAAGTGTCAGACAAATTTGATGTTGTTTAGTAAATTGATGAGGAAATGCATTGTTGACGGTAAGACCTAAATTGTATTTGGTTGCCGAGTTGAAGAGAAAGTGATTTGCCAGGACTGGAGTCTGGAGCTTCACAGACTCCTTGCAGGGAATTACTGCTGATTTATTGGCCGAGTTTATTGCAGCGCTATTATCTAACTCTTGTGCAAACCCATTTTCGGTACGGAGCCATCTGTATATACAGCAGTGTTTCTAGGGTCATCGGCAAATGTTGGTGTTGGTAGGCAGGCTGCTGGAAGGAAGTCGGGAGCTTATTCGTTTTATGACGGAAATTTCGAACGCCAGCCGTTCCTCATTCCCTGAGTAGAATGATAATGTCGCCCTTGGTCTGGCATTATAAAAACATATAAAGTTATATGGGCTTGTGGTTCTCCCCTCTCCGATAAATCCGAGCCTTTAAATGTATTTTGTTTAGAGAATTAATCATGTAGCTGTTGCATTTGCCTTCATTTGACACGTTTTACATTCTACATGCAGAGATGTAATTCCTTTATTATCGGAAATGCTGCCATTTTCTCTCGAGTTGATGCTCTTTGCTATTGGCCAGCGACTAATTTTTCATATCAATAAAATTTGATTGGTCGTGTTTGTTACAATGAAAACTCCATTTTGACAGTGATTCGGTCGATGTAAATCGCATGGTCTGCTTATGAATCTAAAATGCCACGGAAATGTAATAAAGCTTGTATACATAAGATTTTATTGAAGTAAAAGTGCCAACTCGGAGTGAAAAATTAAATGAATTTTCGAACGTGATTGATTCATTTGTGTTATATATTTATGACGGGTTTCAATATCCTGGCCATGAATTTTTCTCATAACATTAACCTTACTGAGAGGTAAAAGAATCTATGCCACCAGGTTTTGCTTCACCAGTTTATTTGCATATTTGAAGAGAATGTTTTCTTCCAATTATGATTTTGAGCAAAGAATTTATCTAGTCGGTAGATCAATATTTAACTCTTTACCTACGTACATTTTTCCGGCATGGTCTAGCTGTCTTAACTCTGGGACCATTCCTGGAATATTCCCTTTGTTGGAGTTGTGATTCCTTAAATTGAATACCAGAATAATTTCACAACAATAAATTCAGCAGCATAAGTGTTTACAATACAGTAACTACAAACCTACTAGAATTCTATGTCCATGATTTAGAATGAATAGCAGTATTTCATCCCAACCCATAATGTTTTAGTAATGTTTTCACTATGTAACAGGGGCGGGATAGTGCAGTGGTTAGCGCGTTCGGCTTCGGATCAAGAGGTCCGGGGTTCGAATCCCACCAGGGGCACGACAACTTTGTCTGCAGTAGAGAACTGTTCTACACGCAGTAAGGTTTGGGTGCAATGCTATGCTGAATTTCAGCATAGTAACACCCATAGTTCGTTAGTTCCAGCCGATGCTCGCATCGTTTCACCGCAATGCATAATCAAATGGCGTTGCGGGCTTTCTCCCTGCCGTAATACTAGCAGTCTCAATATAAGTGAAATACTCTTGAAAGCGGCGTTAAACCACAACTCACCTCGTTATGTAACATACATATCCATGTAACAAATAAGTTATGTATTTATCTGAATTGTGGAATCTTCCTCTGTGTTATCTTACAGATCTATGGACTTTCTCATAAATTACTTATTTTCAAGTATTGGGGTTTCATGAATTACTCATTTATCTTAATTGCATTTTTTTCATGAATTACTCATTTACTTGTATTTCAGTTTCATTAATTACTCATTTAAGTGTTTTTTCTAAGTTTTCACTATTTTACATGTTCTTTAATGAATGTTATTACAAACAAAACATTCCCCCCTTAACTCCGTTCCCTCAAAATACTTACCCGTGTTTTTTGTCTTACAGGGATTACTGCTGAATTGTACTACGTGAGAAATGGCATCATCAACAACTACGCATTGTCATTCAACCTCCCACTGCCGCCCAAGATTGACGACATCTATTTTACATGGCAGAGTTTGCGAGAACAGCCTTCCGTGAGTTACAGTTCTTTATCCCTTGCTGTCTCTCTAGTTACCATACTTGTCCAAATAAGCATTGATCTTAAAGGGGCAGTAGCACGTTATTTCGCTGAAATAAGTCAATGAAATATATTTGAAAAATTATAGTAAAACACGCTTCTCTCTTTGGAAAATCAAGTTAAAAATGAGTGTACATGGTTCCGTAAAGCCATGGGAATCGTTTTTGTCATTTGAAATAATAAAATGTGTTGACAATAAAATGGCCGCCGTGCATTTTTTTCTTTTTACACAACACCGTTATTACCACTATGGATAATTGGTTTATGTAATAAGATGTTTAACCCTCTAAAGTTAATATAAATGACATAAACTATCAGCATAAATGGGAAAAAAATTAAATTTGCAAAAACACGTGCTACTGCCTCTTCAACAAAATGAAGGACTGGATAGGGCAGTGGATAGCATGTTCAGCTTTGAATCAAGAGGTCCTGGGTTTGAATCCTGCCAGGGGCTTTGCATCTTTGCCTGTTGTAGAGAACTGTACTACATGCAGCAAGGTTTGGGTGCAATGCTATACTGATAGTTCCATGGTTTGCTAGTTCCCAATTTCACTTAAATCCATAGCCACAATGGTGTGGTGTTACAGGCTTTCTCCCTGAAACGTTTAAAGTGGCTTTAAACCCCAATTGTCCCTCATTGCCAATAGACAGCGGGGCATGGAGCAGCTGAACAAAATAATGTCTGAGTGTCTTTTAGAGAAAAACCCCAATCGTCCCCTCATCGCCAATAGACAGCGGGGCATGGAGCAGCTGAACAAAATAATGTCTGAGTGTCATTTAGAGAAAATACGGTTTAATTCTTTATCCCGCTACATCAGCGAGCTGTAGTTCTTTACCCCACTACAACAGTGAGTTATCCTTCTTTATCTCACATCAAAGCCAGTTGTCATTAGTTCCCAGCAAGTGGTAATTGTTTAAAGAAAATTTCGCTTTGTACGGCACTAAGTTAATGACCCTTTAAATTGCATTAGAGTCAAAAACAAGAGAGGAAATTTAATTTTTTTCAAAAACACATTGTATGAAGGTTCTTTTGGAAAAAAGGCATTGAAACGAGATGTGTTGTGAAACTTTTATATAAATGAATTTTTCAATCCTCTCTGACTTAAATTTTAAGACAAAATGAGGCTATCTGAGTTACAAAAGACTTTTCTCTTGAATAATTAATTAGTCGCTCAAAGGTGGGATAACTTACTGCCATGGTTCCACCTTTTGCGTCGTAATTCTGTCCAATTTCATGAAAAGGTGGTATTTTAACTTCGTTTTTTTTTACAATTTTAAAAGCACATTGTGTTAATTATCATGGCTTTTAGGCTTGTTGTTAAATTTTGTTCCGTTTCATGAAAAAAATGGAATTTTGATTTTGTTTTTCAAATGAAATCCACATTCTGTTAATTATCAAGGCTTCTAGTCTTGCAGAATTTTGTCCCGTTTCAAAAGTGGTATTTTTACCACCTATTTTTTTACTACCCTGCACAATGTGTCTTCTTAGCTCTAATCTTAATCTTTGGATCAAGAGGTCTAGGGTTCGAATCCCACCAGTGGCTTGGCAGCTTTGTCTGCTGGTGAGAACTGTTCTACAGTAATGCTTTGGTGCAATGCTACACTGAATGTTAGCGTAGTACCACCCATGGTTTGCTAGTTCAAGCCGATGCTCGCAGGTTTCACCACAATGCACAGCCATCATCTCATTGTGGAGAAAGTCATTGGGCTTTCTCCCTGCTATAATACTAGCAGCCTTGATGAAATACCCTTGAAAGCGGTGTTAAACACCAACTCACCTTACCTCACTTCACCTGATGCCTATAGAAAAGTCAAAGAAGAATTCAGTTTTCTGTTCTTGCTTGAAAAGTACAAGCTGTAGTTCTCTGTTCAGGTTCTATTCATATGACTTGTAATTGGAATTCACTGGCTTTCCTCCAAAGGTTTACCATATTGATGTGCTTATATATCTAACCGTTATAAATTGAGATTATGTCATAGGAAATTGAAAATTCATATCTTTCCTTGGAATTGGTTCTATTTCTCTCAGCCCTTGTGCAATTTTAAAAAATATTTTTTTGATGATTTGATGACTCATATCTGTTTTTCACTTGCATTGTTTGTTAATGGAATCGGCAGGATGAGGACGCATTGAACTCACTGGATGGAATATTTTTTTGCTTTTTAATGCATTCGACAAATCAGTGAGCATTTCCCCAGAAACTTGCCTGAAAAGCTTTACCATGAATGTTGCTGTGGTCAATAGTTATCAATTAATTGTGAAGAGGCTTTAATGAGAAATTTTGCATGCTTTCGGTGTTTGAATTGTGTTTGCACAATCAGTGAACACCCAAGAATTGAAAAGAAAGTCAATATTTCAGCACTGGCTTTGACACCAATGATTTTCCTGGTCTGGGTCTATCATGTCTCCATGTCTTGTGGGGTCTATACTGTACCAGGAGAGGTTTAGTTTGTCCGAAGATTGGTATTGAACTGAATGTCAGGTTTTGTTGAAACTTTGAAAATCAGAACTCTCCATCTTCATCTCTGCAAGAGTGTCTTGGTGTTATTGAAATTCTTGACTCTTCAGTCTGGTATGTAGTAGTAAGGGTAAGGTGTAACAATTTCTCCAGCACTTTGAGAGTTTAAATTGAAATTTCTTTAGTGGGCTTCCATGTGTTCAGCAGATGAGAGTTGTTGCCCTTACATTTCAATTTGAGAACAATGCTAAGGTCTGTCAAGTGTAAATTGAAATTTCTTTAGTGGGCTTCCGTGTGTTCAGCAGATGAGAGTTGATGCCCTTACATTTCAGTTTGAGGACAGTGCTATTGTCTGTCAATGCAACCAATGGTCTGCTGGTTTCACTTCACAGGTTTTACTGATATGGACACCATAAGGGTGTTACAGCTTTTCCTTCTGCAATGAATTCATCTGTGATAATGTTAGTGAATCGTTCTTGAAATCAGCATTAAGCCTAATCTTCTAGATGACTTACAAAGAAAAGAGCAAGAGCTTGGTTTCTCTGTATTTATTTCCATCATGGTTGTCTAATGTTAGTGACACCATCTCCCAGTAATGTCGGTTGACACTTGTGAAAGAATTTGAATTGTTTAAGAATTCTGTCTTTAAATTTCGATATGGCATTTGTAGTTCTTAAATTTGTTCACAGACTGAAGTTTTTGCCTCTGAAGGTTAGTTCATTCAGTGCAGTGGTTTTATTTAATTCATGTTTTCAAATATTTCTTCTTCCTATTAATTGTTCTTGGTCACAAATTCAGAGTAGTTAACATCAAGATAGTCTATCAAATAAATAAATGGATAACACCACAATATGATATGACCAGATGTCAAATTTCAGACAATTATATCTTTCATGACAATGGGAAATGTCTGCGGTGTCTTATTCTCAAAGGCCTAAAAACTGTTCACTCTGATTGTATGAAGAAGGCATGGGATTACGAATATTGTTGGAGTATAAATGTAGCCGGATCTTTACTCCAATTCAAGCAGGCTCAACAATTGAAAGATTTTGCCAAGTACATACCTCCATCATTAAAGTAACATTTTGTCTTAGAAATAAGGTTTTTTTCTTGTCAACAACACTATATTACAAACAATTCAAATAGTTATACAAAAATTGAGCCCAAAACATGCCTGGATTTCTGAGCTGAGTAATCTAGACTTGCTATAATGTTTTGAACCTGCCTGGTCATCAGTTGAATATTTTCCTCTAGCGTTTGGATGAGAGACATGAAAAACCTGAATAACATCCTCTTCACTAGTAACTAATTCACAAGCATATGCTAGAACCGTCATTTCCATGTCAACATAATTTCTTTAGATTACAACCAGACTTGGTGACAGTTGCTTCTTTTAGATATTGCGATCAACGTCGGACTTAGTTGTAGTCAGTGCAAAAATCAGCCACTGTGTAATTGACTAGCAAACTCAAGAAAAGCCAATATCATATCCTGTTTGTGTAGTTTTTCTGCTCGGATGATTTTCACGAGCTGTCAAGTCGATTTTATTGCCGATTCGATGATCATCTCCTCGTAAAATATTTTCAGGTCAAATGAGCAGGAGAATAGTATCTTCAAACAGTTTTTGATTGTCATCAACGGCGAATGGTTGCGGAGGCTGACGACTACATCGTCTTGGCAGCCAAATGAGCTTCAGCATCCGAATCAATACTGAATTCCATAGAGAGGCAGAGACGAAACACACGCCTTTTGAACTTTGTTGTTTGTCCGCTCAGACTGAAAGTTTTGTTTGTCAGAATACAATTTTCATCAATTATAAAAAAAAGTTTCAACTTATTGTGTCTATGAAGGAGAAAATGAGGTTGATTAGTTTTGGGAGATTTCTTTTTTTTTTTTTGGCGGCTAGGTCACGATGACATTGCTAAGACATTTATGAATATATTTTCTTATACTTAAAGTCTGTGATTTTAGCTTTTAATGTGAACTTTTGTTGTTTTTTTGTCGCTTGGTACAGCTTTGCATTTATTCATCAGATTAGTTTCTGAGTTTTGATGTCGGTGCCCTCAGAGGGGTCGCCTTGACCTAACCTTGTAAAAAAGAAAATCAATTTTAAAAATAAATTATAGATGTATTCTTATATATTATCACAGATGTAACTTGTCTTATTTTAACCAGAAAAATACAATTTTAGCAAATGAAGATGAAAAAAAAGTGTATTAAAATTTAGATGAATAGATGAACTTCATAAGAGCAAACTGTGTACTTCGGCCAACCGAAATAAGCCCTAAATACTATTTTATGGTGCCTTTAACAAAAGGGAAAATAAATTATTTAAAATCCTAAATGTTGTATTTCCACTATTTAGATTTGCTGATCTTGCTTCGAATAATGTATATTTATGTTTTGAGCAATACTGTTTTCATTAGACAGAATCAAATGAACTGTCAAAATAGAAAATTTCCCTTTTTCTTCTCACAAAGGTTGTGTTGTCCTGGTGAATTGTACAAAATTATTAAAGCTTAGAATTGTTTTTTCCTTTTTAAGAGTGTGTCTATATTTTTAGCAATGAATTTAAGATAAGAAATAATGATTTTGCTCCCAGCTTTGTTACATTAATGTATTTTATCAACAAATTATAAATATATTTTGGACTACAAAGGGAATGAGTTATTACACGGGTCACATTTTGAACAAAGAATTATATTCCTTGAACATAAAAATTATTTGATTGTATTAATTAAAATTTTAACATTAGTCAAATCGAGAATAAAGTTCTGAATATAATTTCTGAAATGAAGAATCGCTTTTTATCCAAGTGAAAAAATTCACTGCATGCAAACTTTAACAGTGACCTTTTTTAAAAATCAATTTAATTAATTCATAACTTAACGCATCCTCGTTTAAATATTCCTTGATAAAGGTTCTGCTTGGAAACAAATTGGAGTTTAACAAATTTCAAAATTTGGATCATTTTATGTAAATTCCTTTGCTTGGTCTCAGAGACTGGAAGTTTTAAAAGTTATTTTGATTAATTGAGAATTACTTTGCTAATGATGAAATATGCCCCATGCTCATTTTGATATCATAAATCTAGGACACTCATTTACATTTTAAATAAAAAGGATTTATTCCTTGGATATAGATTATCAACTTTCATGCTACTTAAGTTTTATTGGCCCTGAAGTCTGGGCAAAATATTGGAATAATTTATTTAGTTTTTTAAAGACTTTAAAATATGGTCTTCAGGGTTCAAACCTCAGATAAATTTGTGAATTAAACAAGGTAAATTTGTTTTGGCTTAATGAATCACTCTGCCCGGCCAGGTCATTGTGACCCTGGCTTGAAAAGATTTATGTGCCAAAAATTCATGCCTCCAAAAGCCAATTTCCTGGTATTTAGCATTGAAATAGTTGTGAGCACTCACACAGATTCCCAGCAATAAGAGAGCTTCCAAATTTGGTTCCTACAATTTTATCCTTGGTTAATATCAAATATACTTATAGACTATTTACTTTTCAAATCTTATGCCAATAATCTAAACAGTGGCGGATCCTTGAAGGGGGGTGGGGGGTAACCTTGAGGGGTCCATTAAATTTACACCCCCAGATTTTCAAGGGGGGTTCGACCCCCTGAACCACCCCTCTTGATCCGCAACTGGTCTTTATTCATATATAGATTAACTAGACAATATGACTGCCATTTTAATAATATTGGAGATTTATAATGCGCCAAAGTGCCACACACTAATGCCCCTATTTCAATAAGAGCCGAATTATCACGAATAGGTGATTGTATAAATTCGTAAACATTCGGCAAAATTCTTAAACAGCAATTTCACTTGTACCGAACATTTACAAAAGTTCGTCGATTATCATGCTGAAATGCCACTAATTGGAGGAATGTTGCCGAATCAACTACGAATCATTTTCGAATTCCAAGACATAATTATGAATTGTCTACAAATGTTCACGAATGTGAAAATTTTCTCTTTCGTGATGATTCTTGACAATTCGGCTCGAAGTGAAATAGAGGCATAATGCATACTCAGGCGTCAAAAGTTAATAAAATGTGCTAAAGTGGGGAATGTTCTACTTGTGTGGATTGTCTCTGAGACACTGTCATTCTGATATCCCTGTTTGATAACAAATCTCTATGGATCTGGAGTGTCAAGAGTACCAAGAAAGTTCATGAGATATCCACATACTTGAATTAATTAATTTAGTGCCAAACTATTTAGATTAAGAACTAGAACTTGATAATCCTGAGATCTGTCACTTGATAAAAAAAGGTTTCTTCCTGAATATGAACAAGTAAAATATTAAGGTAATACAAGTTTATGGAACCAAAAGAAGTTTATATAAGTATTCGGTTTGTCCTCATCCGCTGTTCTTCAATTTCAGATGTTCTACCGGATGAAGTTCACAGTCCACCATGACAGAGCCCTGAAGGAACCTGAAGCAAACATTTCATCAGAGGGTCAGGTTCCTAACTCACTCTCAGGTTGGTATTCTTGCAGTTAGAAGGTTTGGGAGTTTGTACAGTTGTTTGATGTCTAAATTGTGTGAATCGGATTAAGGATACACTTGAACTTTCAGTTTTCAGTGTCTGATTGAACTCTTGCTGAATTGATGAGACTCTTGCAAGATGAGACATGTCAGCTTCAGTTCTGATATCGTCATATAACCTCATGAAACTGGCGGATCCAGGGGGGTCCAGAGGGGTCCAGAGGGGTCCAGAGGGGTCTGGATCCTGGATCCGCCACTGTCGAGCACAAGCCATTCAGACTAGTATACTTCCTAATATAATGTTAATGTCTGAGTGTAGGCTATGTCCACTTTGGCTCTACCATGCACTGGAGAGGTGATCAAGAAACCCAGGCTGACTTGGCTCAGATGCCTGCTGTATGTACTCTAGGGATAGTGCAGTGGTTAGCGTGTTCAGCTTTGGATCAAGAGGTCCTGGGTTTGAATCCCACCAGGGGCTCAGCAAATTCGTCCACGTGGAGAACTTTCTACATGCAGTAAGGTTTGGGTGCAATGCTACATTGATTTTCAATGCAGTATCACCAATGGTGCGCTAGTTCCAGTCGATGCTCACATGTTTTACCTCAATGTATTGCCACCATGGCGTTGCAGGCTTGTCCCGACAATATCACTAGCAGTCATAATATAAGTGAAATGCACTTGATAGCGGCGTTAAAAACTCGCCACCTCACCACTTTACTCAATGTTCTAGCTTGTTGGCCAAG
Organism: Gibbula magus; assembly: GCA_936450465.1. Lineage (NCBI taxonomy): Eukaryota > Metazoa > Mollusca > Gastropoda > Trochida > Trochidae > Gibbula > Gibbula magus. The sequence continues at coordinate 39,621,800 of OW388306.1, read as the reverse complement.
ATCAAAGGCTCCGTAGTTTTTCATACTCTATTTGTCATACAAACATTATATAATGGTTAAAGTTACTCTGTTTCTAATAAAGGAATTTATTATTAAGCCACTGTATTTTCTGTACGTGCAGTGTTTCAAGTGCGTCTATCATGTACGGGAGAGATGAGTGCGCAGGTGGATGTCAACATCCAGATGAACATCAGCATCTTCTCCGCCTCCAACCTCACAGTGCTCAACTTCAAGAGGAGAAAAACATGCATTAAAGGTAGGTGTGCCCTTCATTGGAAACACCAACATAGCAACACAGACTTGCATTGCAACACACAAGTTCAATTTCAAACTGAGTCCCAAAAAAATCGCAACTTCAGGAGCAGAAAAACTGATTCATCTGATTGCACTGTTATTAGTTACATAACTTCACCACTTCCCTGCGCAAGGCATAACTTCCATCACTGGCTAATTTAAGCTTTGCTGCATTTAATTTACTTTCCTGTGCTAGAAAATCAAAGACCATCATGCAGTTCAGATGCAGCAGTGTTAGTACAAAAAAGTAAAGAGTTTGCAGAAAGGCTTAAATTAGCCAGTGATGGAGACTGGCACGACTTTTGCCTTGCTGAGGGAAGTTGTGAGAAAGCAGGCCCAGGGCCTATATTTTCTAAACTCTCTTACTGATAATACAGCTTTAAAGGGACACTTCGTCGATGATAAATATGAGATCAGATTTCTATACCTATGCTGATTAATATGTTTGGTGACGAGTCACAGACCCAAAATTTCAGACAATTGAAGTAATTAGTAATAAAAACTACTGCATGTAGACAGTGAAGCGGAGAACTAGTTAGCAGACACGTTAATCAGCATAAGTAGATCAAAATGATCTCATTTTTATCCATGACGCAGTGTCCCTTTAAGTACCATACTTTAACATTGGCTTACAGTCACCTAAGTATTTACTATATATGTGCATGTGATTTTATATACTATCATGTTGGAATAGTCATTGCCAGTTGAACTTGTTATTGCTGTCAATCCATAAACCTTTGTCACTTGTCAACAACTTCGAGAATGCCAAACAAGTCCTTGGGATTCTTATATTATAATCTTATTAATTAAGTATTTCTGTATTGGCCGAATGACAGGTCCGAGGTCCGTTGTATTGGCCCACAACGAGGACCTGTAACTCGGCCAATACGGAAATAGTTAATTAATGACAATTTTATTAATTAACCTTTTTCATTCTATTTGCACAACACAAAAGATCTCATTTATATTGAAATACTAATTATAAACATGATTTGTGAACAGAAATCATGAGTCAAAGTTGTGAAGCGAAAGCTTCGGGCTTTCACCAAATGTGCGACTGAGCATGCTCAGACTCGTATTGGCCCTGTTTTTCCTATATTGGCGCAGTTTGCCTGTATTGGCCCAGTTACCGAATCATACGGTTTAGGTTGTAAATACTGTATACGTGTCATAAGATTGATAGTTAATTAATAATGTGTGGTATCGATGTGGTTAACACATTTGCCTTTGGTCTGTGTTTGAGTGGGCTGTACGTAACTTGAAGAAACACTCAGATACTTTTTGGATACAGTATTACTTTCTTGATTCAGTACATTAACATTCAGTGTTTTCTTTCTCTATCCAATGCTTACAGGTTTCATTCCAAAACTTAACCATTGCAGGCTTTCTTCCAAATTCTACTCTTGTTACGAGTAAGTTTGATGTACATTTATACAGCTAAAATCCTTAAGAATTCAAGACGAATAATCCCATTAAAAACATTTTTGCATGTCATTTTGACAATGTCAAATTGATTTAATTAGAAAAATCAACCTTTAAATTCTCAATTTAAACCCCTGTCAGGGTTATATTCATGTATCTGTTTATTTATACAGAATAAATTCAAATCCATCAGATCTCACGAGGGATCTTGGCCACTATTTTCCTCAGATATTTCATGCCAATCTAACTTAAATTGTTCAAAATCTTGATTTCTTCCCAATGCATAATGCAATACAGATCCATTTTGACTTAATGATGGGTCCTGCAGATCTTCAAGGTAATCATTTGAAAAATGAGAAATAGATTTCCCGTTTTTGACATATTAAATGAAAATAAACCATCATTCCTTGTCACAATTGACATGCAAAATGCTGGAGAGAGGGATTCCACGTCAAAGAATAAGCGAAAGATGAACTCATGCTCACATAGACTGCATACAGCACAGACATTTTTTTCTACATCTTGCCCAGGGAGGAAGTCAGTCACATGCTTAGACAACATGGAATTCAGACATAGGGTTAAAAAATATGATAGAAGAAAATCTATTTGAGGTGAATGATTTTCTTACCAATGTTCTGGGTGATGTTGAAAGATAAGCTGCCAAGGTGATTGACAGTCCCATTCTATAACCAAACCAACGTCTTCAGCTGTCACTTCAACTCAGGTTCGCTGAGATCTTGTCTTATTTATACATAGTTGTATGGAAAGTATTATCAATGCAAAGAAAATTTGGCTTTTTCAGTGTTAATGTCTATTGCAGTCCAACTGAAGTTCGCATGTCTTAATTATGTAAGTTGTACAGAAAGTATTATCAATGCATAGAAATTGTACCTTTTTCACAGTGATAAGTTTGTCTCTGTATCATGAGGTTAACTAAATCCCATGTATTATGTATATAAGTTGTTAAAGGTATTATCAAATGCAAATAAAACTGATCTTTTTCCGCAGTGTTAAATCTTGCCGATTTTTCTTACAGAATCAATCATGTCATGATAAAATCTTCTCATTTTCTCTGACACCATAGTTATCCTTTCCAGATTTATGCCTGTCAAACATTTCCCAAGATTTATGGCTTATCATTAGCAGAAAAAAGATGGAAGGAAAATGCACATAGTGTTAGCTCTCCCGTTGCACCACTCAGCTTTTGGTGCTAGCATCTTGACGACTTACTCCAGTCAAACAGATATGCAAGGGTCGTTTCTCGCTAGTAAACATTGCCTAATGAACAGAAGCTAACCTGTTGTACTTATCTTGAATGGTAATTGCAATTTAAAGGGAAGCAGAAACTGAGCTTAAACCTAATTTTTTTTAATGGTAAAAATCGTAATTGTGAAAATGCAATTCAAATTTTCTTCTTACGAGGTTAAATGGTTTAATATATACATGATATCAGTGAAATTCTACTCAAAACATCATAATATTATCACTTCATCCTCTCTTATTAGAATTTTTTGATAAATAGATATGTATATAAAATAAAATATCTCTATTATGCAGTTAGTCTATGGATTGAAATGTATAGCGTCAGACAAACAAAATCAGAAATTCTTGTTATTCTAAGCCTGTGGTGTGAGCATGAACCAAAAAGCATTCATCGGAATTGATGACTGATATACAGACGATATGCTTGTTTTTCAGTAACTCTAGAGCTATGGTAATGTCTGTATCCTAATATATACATTGTTTGTGTATGCCGCAAAAATTACATTGTTACACAATAAAAAGACAGTCAAAAAACAACATTATTACTTATGTATACATAGGAATGTTGGATGCATGTCAAACAGGCCATGTGGAGCTGCATTCTTTGCAGTGGCGAGGTATTTACATCGTTTATCACAATATGACACGGGTTATCAGGCGACTGCAACCCAAACATTTACCTTTGTTAGAGAGAGTGAGCTCTGTTCTCTGCATTATCAGCCCGCAGCAGAACCTATACCCCAATACATGGCCAAGCTAGTGCTGGTGTTGGTTTGGTTTCAGAGTTGTGATATACCCCGATAATGGCCAAGCTGGTGCTGGGGTTGGTTTGGTTTCAGAGTTGTGATGTACCCCGATACATGGCCAAGCTGGTGCTGGGGTTGGTTGGCTTCAGAGTTGTGATGTACCCCGATACATGGCTAAGCTGGTGCTGGGGTTGGTTTGGTTTCAGAGTTGTGATGTACCCCGATAATGGCCAAGCTGGTGCTGGGGTTGGTTTGGTTTCAGAGTTGTGATGTACCCCGATACATGGCCAAGCTGGTGCTGGGGTTGGTTGGCTTCAGAGTTGTGATGTACCCCGATACATGGCTAAGCTAGTGCTGGGGTTGGTTTGGTTTCAGAGTTGTGATGTACCCCGATACATGGCCAAGCTGGTGCTGGGGTTGGTTGGCTTCAGAGTTGTGATGTACCCCGATACATGGCTAAGCTGGTGCTGGGGTTGGTTGGTTTCAGAGTTGTGATGTACCCCGATACATGGCTAAGCTGGTGCTGGGGTTGGTTTGGTTTCAGAGTTGTGATGTACCCCGATACATGGCCAAGCTGGTGCTGGGGTTGGTTGGCTTCAGAGTTGTGATGTACCCCGATACATGGCTAAGCTGGTGCTGGGGTTGGTTTGGTTTCAGAGTTGTGATGTACCCCGATACATGGCCAAGCTGGTGCTGGGGTTGGTTGGCTTCAGAGTTGTGATGTACCCCGATACATGGCTAAGCTGGTGCTGGGGTTGGTTTGGTTTCAGAGTTGTGATGTACCCCGATACATGGCCAAGCTGGTGCTGGGGTTGGTTGGCTTCAGAGTTGTGATATACCCCGATACATGGCTAAGCTGGTGCTGGGGTTGGTTTGGTTTCAGAGTTGTGATGTACCCCGATACATGGCTAAGCTAGTGCTGGGGTTGGTTTGGTTTCAGAGTTGTGATGTACCCCGATACATGGCTAAGCTGGTGCTGGGGTTGGTTTGGTTTCAGAGTTGTGATGTACCCCGATACATGGCTAAGCTGGTGCTGGGGTTGGTTTGGTTTCAGAGTTGTGATGTACCCCGATACATGGCTAAGCTGGTGCTGGGGTTGGTTGGCTTCAGAGTTGTGATGTACCCCGATACATGGCCAAGCTGGTGCTGGGGTTGGTTGGCTTCAGAGTTGTGATGTACCCCGATACATGGCTAAGCTGGTGCTGGGGTTGGTTTGGTTTCAGAGTTGTGATGTACCCCGATAATGGCTAAGCTGGTGCTGGGGTTGGTTTGGTTTCAGAGTTGTGATGTACCCCGATACATGGCTAAGCTGGTGCTGGGGTTGGTTTGGTTTCAGAGTTGTGATGTACCCCGATACATGGCTAAGCTGGTGCTGGGGTTGGTTGGTTTCAGAGTTGTGATGTACCCCGATACATGGCTAAGCTGGTGCTGGGGTTGGTTTGGTTTCAGAGTTGTGATGTACCCCGATACATGGCTAAGCTGGTGCTGGGGTTGGTTGGTTTCAGAGTTGTGATGTACCCCGATACATGGCTAAGCTGGTGCTGGGGTTGGTTGGTTTCAGAGTTTGGATGGAACACTCTCTCTCTTCCAGTCATACAACCATTCACACACGCTTTGTAAAATTAGTATGATACAACTTGCTCTGATAATAATCTCTAGTTATATTCTGTAGAATATGAGAGTGTCTATGATTCCAACAAATTCAAGTCCTTTGACGAACAATCTCACAGAGTTAGAGCCTGTGCTCTTAGTACATGTATTTTGGCCAGTTGGCTCAATCTCATATCAATAATTCATATTCCCAATCATCAAATGTGCATTTTGGAATACTGTGGATCCTTTACATTCACAGACACTGAGGAAGTGTTCGCCGTGCCGTCTAACCAAAATGTGTTTTCAAACACATGTCTTCCTCAATGATTTATCTGGCTGGGCGCCTATTAATAATTTACACGCATGTGCTTCAAATGTGCATTGTGGAACACAGACAGGTATTTGTTTTCATAACTTATTGCTATTTAGACATCCTCAGGAACAAAACAGAGAGGCTGGCAGTGAAATGCTGTGACGTAAACTTTAGATTGGCAGGTCAAAGGTTGTGTAAAATGACGTCCCAGAATTCATCACCCAGGATTCAATTTATTTGTACAAATTTAAAGAATGGCTGCAGGAGAGGATTGAGAGTATAGACATGTGGCATGTATTTACAGAGGAACAATTGTAGGAGTGCCATTGTTGTAGAGTAGGTGGACCCCTTCCATAGCAAACACATAAACACCCGTCAGCTTGCTGGCTAACACATGGGGGCAACCTGCTACTGCCTACATAAACCTTGTTCATTCACCAGGACACTTACATAGACCTTGTTCATTCACCAGGACACTTACAAAGATCTTGTTCATTCACCAGGACACTTACATACATAAACCTTGTTCATTCACCAGGACACTTACATACATAGAGCTTGTTCATTCATCAATACACTTACATACATAGACCTTGTTCATTCACCAGGACACTTACATACATAAACCTTGTTCATTCACCAGGACACTTACATAGACCTTGTTCATTCACCAGGACACTTACATACATAAACCTTGTTCATTCACCAGGACACTTACATACATAGAGCTTGTTCATTCATCAATACACTTACATAAATAGACCTTGTTCATTCACCAGGACACTTACATACATAGACCTTGTACATTCACCAAGACACTTACATACATAGACTTGTTCATTCATCAAGACACTTACATACATATACCTTGTTCATTCACCAGGACACTTACATACATAGACCTTGTTCATTCACCAGGACACTTACATGCATAGACCTTGTTCATTCACCAGGACACTTACATACTTAAACCTTGTTCATTCACCAGGACACTTACATACATAGACCTTGTTCATTCATCAAGACACTTACATACATAGACCTTGTTCATTCATTAAGACACTTACATACATAGACCTTGTACATTCATCAAGACACTTACATACATAGACCTTGTACATTCATCAAGACACTTACATACATAGACCTTGTTCATTCACCAGGACACTTACATACATAGACCTTGTTCATTCATTATGACACTTACATACATAGACCTTGTACATTCATCAAGACACTTACATACATAGACCTTGTTCATTCATTAAGACACTTACATACATAGACCTTGTACATTCATCAAGACACTTACATACATAGACCTTGTACATTCATCAAGACACTTACATACATAAACCTTGTTCATTCACCAGGACACTTACATACTTAGACCTTGTTCATTCACCAGGACACTTACATACGTAGACCTTGTTCATTCACCAGGACACTTACATACATAGACCTTGTTCATTCATCGGGACACTTACATACATAAACCTTGTTCATTCACCAGGACACTTACATACGTAGACCTTGTTCATTCACCAGGACACTTACATACGTAGACCTTGTTCATTCACCAGGACACTTACATACATAGACCTTGTTCATTCATCAGGACACTTACATACGTAGACCTTGTTCATTCATCATGACCTTTTGTATGTTTGTTACCCTTATTGCATAATTTATGCACATTTTCTTAATTTGAAGATTTCACTTGAGGTAGCTAATTAATTAACAGACTCTCAAAGAGAGCTGACTGTACCAACAGATTCTATTCTGCTACTGTGACCACATTTTCAATATTGTCCTAGAATCAATAAGAGGGTAACATTTAAAATCAAAATTCATGAGGACATGTTTTCAATATTCCCTGTGATTCCAGTGCTGGGTAACATGTTAATGTAAATTACAGGAATGCCACAGTAACAGTAGACAAGACAGTAGTCTGTATTTTAAGCTGAAATTAAAGTAAACCACTTTAAATCGAAATTAATGAGGACTTATTTTCACTATCCCCCTAGATTCAAGGTAACTACAAGTAATGACTAAGTATTAATGCAAGTGGGGAACCGATCACAGAAATGTCACATTAACAGTAGACAAGACAGTGGTCTGTTTTTTCCCCTCTTGGCCCCGACAGCCAGAAACACTGCTGTGTCCTACTAATGAAGATAGATGCTGCTTTAATTCAATTATTTTGTCAGCAGATAATGTTTGATATATGGCTGAATGTCTACTTAGCCTATGATTGGTTGTCTGTATATATGTGCTTTATTATCCCAGCGGGTGTTAGTTTTGCCTACAAACTTCCATTGAGCCCAATTAAATTACGATTTACTAAACTGTTGAACCCTGTGGGGGTATATGTAGATATCTTAACAATGTCTGTTGCTCTTAAAATGTCAATTAGATTGAATATCTTCATATTTGTTGTGTATAATACTTTAGTAGGCGAAATATGATAATGCCTGTAGCTGTTTAAAAATCTTGATGTGGCTTTGTTACTATATACTAGCCTGTAAATATCCTAGCTTTTCTAAAATGGCAGAGCAGTGTTAAAGGGACCGTTCTGTCGGCAAAATCTGCCATCTTGGATTTTGTGCATTACATGAAATGAAAATATGCTGTGTTGTACCGGCTTTCTCCCTGCCGTAATACTAGCAACCGCGATATAAGTGAAATACTCTTGAAAGCAGCGTTAAACCCCAACTCACCTCACCTCACCTCACCTGTGTTTTACCTAATTTTACAACTTTTTAATAATAAAAATATACACTGACAGAATGTTCACATAGTAACCCATAACATGTCATAAAACTAAAAGAAAATTTGCTGTTACGCTGTAGTAAACTTTTTCCCACTCGCAGCTCCGATGAATGGTTTAATTTTCTGTTCTCATTGTTTTTATATTTTTTTAAATTTGCACTTGTCTTTATCAAATTGTGAAATATAAATTCATCAAAATACGACCTTCCTTAATATATTTTAATTTGACTGTGTTTTAATTATGTATAAGTACCGTAGTTGTGTACACGGGGATATCCAGTCGATTTTTGTTTCCACAAAAAATACCCCGATAGAACCCTCCTTTTAAACCATTCTTAGTGATAATACAGGTATAACAAATTTTGTTCAAAGGGAACACTCGGGGTTTAGCCAATGATTTAAAATAGTATATCCTGTAATGTTCTTTGGACCTGCATGTTTATATAGGAGTCAGGTGGGGTCAAGTGTTAGACTGATACAAGTTATTAGTTGATACCTAACAAACACAAAGCAAAGACTCTGTGACTAATCTTTTGAAAAATTTGTAAGTGATTTTTTCAGAAAAATTATGGAAAATTAGCATCAGAACTAAGTGAAGTATGATAAAGTAATTTTGAATCAATTCGTATCTTCTTGATACATTTGCCGTTTGTCTGTAATTTGTAAACTCGAATATAACTTCTCAGACTGGTTTGTTGCAATATTGAGGATTTTGCTTGAACAAAAATCATGAAAAGGTTTCAGGAAAATTTTTCAATTATATAACATCAATGCTTTTAGAGCTTAAAATGTCATCAAGTAAGAAGCTTAACTGTTACTTACAGAATACTGCAAAAAGTTAAACACAATTTTCATATAAAAGCCCTGAGATTTTTTTCGGTGAGGATTTTGCTTGAGGAAAATAAGATTTGAGACCCTTACTGTTGTATTGTTGCTCAGGGAAGATTGGAAAGCTAGAATAAAAGGGCTTGTCAAGCCAAGGAATACAAACATGGTGTAATAAGATAAGCGGGTGTTTTTTCTCGGATGAGATGGGCTTCACTGCCTCAGGTATTCCACGGGAAGAGATGAGATAAAATCACGTATCGCCCACCCTACTTGTCAAGTCTGCCAAGGGCTAGCTGGGTTTGCGTAAACTTTGAAAGCAGGTACCTGAATCTTAGGTTGAATCAAAAAGAGAAGCGATGTTATCCTGCATAGCCCACCCGACTTGTCAGTTAAGTATATGGTAGGTTGGCAAGATGGAAGATGTTGATTTGTTTTCAGTGCAGTGATGTAGATACGTTGATTAATAGTTGTAGAAGTAAAAGGCACAGATGATGAAATAACATATCACCCAATGTTTATTTTTGCCAATCCTAGGCCTACCTGACCACCCTACTTGACAAGTTTGTCGAAAGCTAGCTTAATTTGCGAATGTTTGAATAAAGATATTCACGCCCTACCTAAATAAGGTTAGAAAAGATTAAATGATATTTTGGCTCACCCCAGTCTATCTCCAGGCAGCGGTGGTTGAACTGTATTCTTAATGAAAATTATACCTAATCAAACGCTGGAAAGAGATGCTGTCAGGTATATCGTATCCAACATGTCAACCAAGCATACTTACAGAAGAAGAATTCAAGACCACATGACTGAAACAGAGATAGATTGCATCTGTATCGAAGATTGAAGGTCTTACTATTGAGTAATGACCACCCTTTTTCTAAAACCTGTAAACAACAACAATGAGTTTGCCCAAGTTGTGAAGGCTGTTAACTGGAAATAAGTAAAATATCGGTACTCGACCCAAGTAAAAAAAAACATGTCAAGAAAAAATTATATCCGTCAACTTTCTTGTAACACCTACTAAGAGTAATAATGAGGTTACATAAGTTGTTAACTGCCATATCGATATCAACACATATCAGGAAAATATGAAACAATATCAGCTATCACCAACCCTTAATTAATATTCGATACCCAACTAAAGATGAAACATTATTAGGTAACGGCCAACTTGCTTGAAGGCTGTTTACTGCCAAGTAAGATATAGTCATTTTTGATATCCAACCCAAATGAGGAAAAAATTAAACAATATCAGCTATCACATTCAATTAATTCATCTTGAGCTTAACAACAGCAACTATTTGTTGCTTCAGTACCAAAGACTGTTAAATTGAGATAAGTGAGATATCCTCACCCAAATGAAGTCAGGAAAACACGAAACAATATCAGACTTCACTCTGTGTCCCACCTACCAATAGCTCGCTGTCGGGTTGCACTAGTTTTGAAGGAAGTTATCCATTTCTGAAGTCTCCAAGATCATAGGCAGACATGTGATAAATCACCCTAGTTGACCTCTGAGGTCACCCTCGTGGATATTCACAGTCGAGTAAATTTGAAAAAGTTTGAAAATTTTTCAGATAAAATGAGAATTTGCACTTGATATGTGCCCCTGAAAGAAAGAGCAATCCATTTGTTATCCTTTAGCATGTTTGCTCCACATTATGCATATAAATCACTTGCTAACAAATGTGGACATTATGAAAAAGTTGAAAAGGGATTTATCAAAGCTTACACCATGTCACAAAGTTGATTTTTTCGTTAAGTTTCAATTTTCAAAATGACTGAAAAATTAAAGGAAATAACAACCTTGCTTGGTTTAAGATGAATTTAAATACAATTGTTGATGTGTATGTGAATCTAAAATACAAATATTTAAAAATTTACATTTTGAAAAAAACTTTAAAATATGTAGCCATATAGACAAGGTTGCCTATTATAAACATAGGCTGGATATCGATACTGTGCTATTCTATAATATTCTTCAGAAATATGGAAAGATGTCAAATGAATCCAATTGAAAAGATTAACCTTATTGACAAAATGCTTGAAAATAAATTCCCTTCTCAGACACTTAGTCTTTTTAAAAAAAATAGATGTTCTTTAAAAAAAATGTCATATCTGAAAATTGTAATTTACCAAATTTACAACTTGTAATTTGATATGGCAAAAACAAAATTTATTTAGTAGAGTTCTACATTATGAAAAAAGTTATTGAAAAATCACAAATCTAATTTTGACTACGAAGGACAACACTTGTTAAAAGTCCTCTTTTTTGAAGGTGAACATGCCACATTAGGGAGACTAGCCAAATAAAAGGAGCAATTATTGAGGAAATAACTAAATCCTATTTTTAACTACAAAGTCTCTTTTTAAACTGATATGCTTTCGGAAGAGGGTAATCTCCAAATCTGAAGGTAATCCATACGAGAGAGATCCTCATGTGATGCTTCTCCGTGTTTGTATAGATATCTATCTCCGAACATCCAGGTCCAATCCCCCTATCTCAGATCTATTGTTACGACAATCGGGACTCATGGATTGAAGATTACTGTCACTGTTGCTACAGTATTACCCACATGGCTTCGGCTTGACACCGATTGGGCTGATTTACAACCACATTTCGTGGCCAATGAAATCGGATCTGTGGTGTCAGGATACCTATCGGTTTCCTGTGTTTGAATCCATGTAGCTAGGAGGACGGGCACTGTGCTTGCCCAACATCCTATTGGTTTGGGTTCACTGACCATAAAATCTACCATTGACCTACATATTAGTCTCCCATTGAAATGTTTAGATTATTCTTTATCTATAGTCTTCATTTCCTATTGAGTGAATATTTACATCTGAAATAGGTTGAATTGCAAACTAGAAACTATAATCAAAGAATGGTAAAATCTACGATGACCCCTTCGATGGATTGACACTTGTTTGTAAAAAATAAAACATTCGATTTCAAACAAGAAATTATAATGGAATCGTAAAATCTACCAAAATTTCTTCAATGAATTTACACTAGTTTATAAAAATAAAACCATGAAATTGCAAACAAAAAATTCTAATCCACCCATCACCTTCAATGAGTCTTTTAAAAAAACAAAACAAACACACACATACACACACAAAATATGAGAAAAAGATATTATACAATTATAGACTGGTGATGAGGTCAATACCTGTTTTTATGGACCCGAGAAAACAATATTGACCAAGGACGAAGTCCGCTGTCAATATTGTTTTCTCGGGTCCATAAAAACAGGTATTGACCGAATTCGTCAGTCCATAATTGTTTTATTATGTATTCATTAGAGAAACGAAAGAAAAAAACAATGAAATACAGTCAAAATGCAATTTGGTTTGTACAGCTTGGGCTACGGTCACATGACGTCATGATTACAATAGTATGACGTCATGCAACAATCGTTTGACGTCATGCAACAATCGTTTGACGTCACTCAAGTCAATACCGCTTTTGGTCGGACTCTGTTGACGGTCACGTGATCACCTTTCGACCAATCAGATCGCTCGAAAAACCAGCTCACATAATAACTCTTTTTATCTCTTTATCTCTTTAGTGTTGTAGTTTCAGTTTATCAAATATTAATCAAACCCTTTACTAGTATTCCAGAATAGCCTATCTTCCTTCAAACTCCTGTCATTCCTGTCAATTGGCCATTTGAATAATCGCTACTTATTTCAGCAGTGTTAAGTTTAAAACATTTAAGAACAGAATCAAGTCTAGAAAGATTTTTTCTGAAGCAGTTGTTCATTTTCATATTGTCAAATTTATCAATTAACTTATTTCTTAACATTTATGTTCTCATAAAAGAAATCTTGTTTCCACAAATACGCCCTGTGAATATTTTCAAGACATGCTAAATGTCAATTTGATGTATTAATTGTCCCAAATTGCAGATAAACATTCTTACGATGTTGTGACAGTCAATTTCAGTTTTAACAGTTGTTGAGTCAAGTTTATATATGAAGAGAAAACCTCTTAAAACAACATACAAAACATTTTAATTGCGGCTTTCAGAAGAGATGTTTTATGACCAATATTTCAGCAAATTCTGAACGGGGAGAGAAAAAGGTGGAAACATTTCAAGGCCTGCTAACAATGTGACTGGCGTTTACTTTCAACTTTCTTCTCTTTCTTGTAGGTTGGAAATAGATGCTCTTCAGCCATATTTCTCGAGTTTACAGCAGATTACTACTTTGTGTGTTCACACTGCCACTTTTTATCACGCAGACAGTTTTTCCGAGACCTATTTTACTTCACTCTCCCTCACAACTATTAGATCTTCTTTTCTAAAGAGCTCTTATTTCCGTCAACAGGAGCTTGTTAGTATAGTTGCACCGCTCCTCGTCTTTTCTGGTCTGTAGTAGATTGTTCTGACTTCATTGAACTTAGTTCATTGTTGAATTTGTATATCTGAAATAGCGGACAAAAGAGCTATCAAAGAAAATTAAAATTTGAAATATTAAATTTAATAAGTTCCTGTTTCTGTTGTAAAGTCACTTTGCACTTCTGCCCGTCTTTCCTTTTTTAAGTTAAACTACTGAGATCTCAAATAATGGGCAACACAGATGATCTATTTAGTCTTTGTTTACTCTAAAAACCCTCTTTTTTTACACTGGTTTTCAATGATAAATGCAGCCAAATTTTAACTCTTTTATTTTTCAAACTTGTTTGATATATTCTTAAATAATATTTTTAATTTAATCTAAATTAATTGAAAAAAAGCAATAACCAGGATATAACTTGTCACTTAGAATTGATTTCATTCTTGAATTATAAAAAATGCAGGTAACTTTTTGGATTATTTTTATGCCTAGAAAATTAGAGGGAAATTGATTATCTTTACTTTATACTAAATGCTGAATGCAAATACATTCTCTAATGTCTAGTGGTAAAAAGTTAATGTTTTAGTGATGTGCATATTTCTCAGGTAACAGTAGAATAATGAAAACATTTTGTTGACAAAAAGCATCCACTTTTTCACATGAACCTGCTCCGGGATATTATGTTACCTTCTGCTTCTTCTTACTGACCACCCAACCATTGCAGTAATTTGTTATTTCTTGATAACAATGTCAAAATTGTACCCAAAGAATCTGAAAATTTGCGTCTGTTCCAAGAAGATTATACCTTTTTCAAAGAACAAGCTCTTCCATCATCCATTTTGCACCTTTCTTGTCTGGCTGTGATGTGAAATGTTTTGACAGTAGCAATTGAGGCAGCAGCCATCTTTGAGGGAGTTTCTCATCCAAAACTGACACAGACTTGTTTATACTACATATTTCCACATCAGTGCATTCAATGGCCTTATCACCCCTCCCCCTCCCCCTTCCCCTCCCCCTCCCCCTCCCGCTTCCTCTATATCCTGAGGTCTGTCAGAAGGTTTATCTTAGACAAAAATGTTTTATATAAAATATTTAAAAAAAATAATACAAGCCTTTTCTTGGTCTTTTGTTTCTGTGTATACAGTTGAGTCTGTAGACCTAGACCATGTTAAAGGCTTTTTTTTATGTATAGCCTTAAAGCAAGTTCTCTAGGTTTTGTTTCAGGCTCTCCAGTTTGATATCCAAGAACCCATCTAAATATCTCAGTCTTTTACCCTCTCCCTTCTTTCAGCCTTCTGCTTAAAGAAGGAGTTCTAGGATTCCGTTTGTGAGGCTCTTTTCTGTCTCCAAAACTTTCAGGGAAACCAAAAGAAAAAGAGCATTTCAACATTTCAAAATTTGAGCAAATCTAATTTTCATAAACACAAATTTCAATGATTTTTCATCTCTCCTTCTCACCTGAGTTAACAAAATACCTGGGATCCTGGAATATTCCAGAGTAATCAGCCAAACCTGGATTATAACCTTCGTTAACGAGTTATAATTACTGTTAATTGGCCCTTCAGAATGGTTTGGCACTAATTATTTCAAAAACTAAATTATTTATATAAATAATAAATCATACTTTAGTAAAAAAAATAATTTTAAAAACCCTTTTCCTATTCTACTACTCTTTCCTTTCCTTTCTCCTCTCTTCTCTCCTGTCTTCTCTCCTGTCTTCTCTCTAGGTTTCAGTTTCTGTCTGTTTGCTGGTTGCCAAGAGCTGTATGTAGCGGACTGCATGTGAAGAAGTCAGTTGACTTGCTGCTGTTTGTTCTGCCTGTGTTCTGTTAGCACTGACTGATGTGGAGCTGATGGACTCTAGTGTACATACTGGGTCCCCTTCCATCTTGTTTTGGTCTGAATCGGGGGGGGGGGGGGGGGGGGGGGGGGTAGTCCAGTGGTTAGCGTGTTCAACTTTTGATCAAGAGGTCCGGGGTTTGAATCCTGCCAGGCTAAGCAACTTTGTCTGTTGTGGAGAACAGTTCAACATGTAGTAAGGTTTGGGTGCAATGCTACACTGAAATTCCGAGCAGTACCACCCATGGTTTTCTAGTTCCAGGTTTCACTGCAATGTATAGCCACCATGGAGTTGCAGGCGTTCTCCCTGCAATAATACTAGCAGTCGTGATATAAGTGAAATACTCTTAAAGGCAGCGTTAAACCTTAATTCACCTCACATCACCTGGACTGAATCTGGTTTTACCCATAACAGTTGTGAAGATTTACTTTATTCCACTTTTCTCTTTTGTTGTACAGACTACTTTGCCTTTCTTCTCTTTGGGCAAGATAGCAGTGGTTGGCATGTTCAACTTCAGATCGAGAGGTCCGATGTTAAATTCGCCTGAGAATCCTGCCAATGTTCTGCTGTAGAGAACAGTTTTAGAGTTAGGAAGGTATGGGTACAATGCTTCCTTTAGATTTAATGCAATACCAACAATGGTTAGCTATGATGTGATAAAAATGAATTAATCTTTCAAATTATGTCCAACCGTTATTCCGCTCCTCTCACCACGTTTAGACAACCATGTCCATGATCCAATATTTAATTATCATATGAACCTAAGGAAGAATACCCTGGAAGTGTATTTTCTCCATTTCAAACTGGATTTGATAATTTGAGCTCGTTTTTCTTGTCAACCACAAAACTCAAGGTTTATAAGTAACCCAACCACTAGAGAATGTTAGACACTAATTAATTCATCAGGGAGTAAGGCTATGTTTAACACTAGATCCTTAAGATTTAAGCACACTTCTAGAAATATGACCGTTCTTAGCTCCAAGGACCACTTTCGAAGGCTATAATCTGGTTCTGATTGGAAGCCTTGCATGTGGGAAGCTTGTATCAACAGTGGACAAAAAGCCTGTCTATTAGATTGGCAGCACTCGGCAAAGTCTACTTGTGTTTGAAAAAGGAAAGAAATCCTGCACCGGGCTTTCAAAGTAAAAAAGGCCTTAATTTTCAAGACATTGAATTCTCAGACTGTGTAATCAATCTTTCAAGCCCAAATTGGAAGTCCAACAATTTTAAAGGTATTGGCAAACTTACAGCAGTGTCAAACATGAAATTGCAGAGTGAAATTCAATTAAGCACACCCTTCAGTCCCAGTCTTTAACCCTTTGTCTTCAATTTACGTTAGAAACTGGGGAAAAAACTAACACTTAAACGATTTTGTGGCCATTTGACATTTAAGGGAAGTGTCGCGAGGAATTTCAATTTCGCATTTTTGTGTCATTGAGTTTGTGAAATGGTTTAAAGATTTAAATTTTTGGTTTTCGAATTAAATATCTAGGGAGGAAAAAGGGTTAAATTGGTGTCCGTTTCAGCCGAGAGTTAGCGGCTTTTAAGCTGGAGAGAAGATTGGTGATGAAAAATCTAACATATGTAGGGAGCATCTTATAAATGAAGTGCGGAAAGATGGGAGGTGGTGGAATTACCATTTGGGCCGACTTTTAGCCCGTTTGTACCTTCCTCTTGTATTTCCATTTGTGATTGCTGATTTTCTCTGTTTGGCAAATACTCCACACTCCTAGAATAGAAAATTACATTGTGTGTACGTTGTATGGAGTAATTGTCTATCTCGTGGTTGGCTCTGTCATGTCTTTGTTCTTATTAGAAGAAAATAGGACATATTTTTACAAAGATTTACTTATTTTATTAGCCAACTTTCTTGTTGGTTTCTTGGAATTGATTTTAGGGGCTATAACTGAACTGAACCTTGTCACCTAAATGAACATTTCAAAAGAAAGTTTATGAAAATTTATTTGATATAAGGATATGGGCTGTTTAATAAACATGCATGCAAGTGCCAAACCAATTGCTCCAATTTCTGAGATATAAACTTAAAAGTGGAAATAAGTATCTGGAATTGGTCACTGGTTAAAGATAGGCTAACAAGGATTAATTTCTGGAACCAAGGTAAATGGTTAATTTAATCACAACTATTGTTCAATATGGATAAATGTTTTGAAAAAGTTTGTATTCTATCTTCTCTGTGATTGAAGAAAGATTCAAAACAATCATTTTCTCCAAAATCAACTCAAAGAATAGCTAATAATTTCCTGAAACAAGAAAATTGCTTCAACAGGAACATTTTGGGGAAGATCAAAAGAAAATTATGCCTCCAGCCATGTTTTAAGTTACTTATTTCATATCATATTTTTATTAGAAAGATGAAATCAATTTCTGTTATGGAAAATAGTTCTTTAAAGTGACTGATCAAAGGAGTCTTGTCAATACTATTTGACAGGTGCTTTTATAGTTGACGTTTTCCTTGCATTATTTTCTAGGAAAACAAATTTGCAAATAATCACATTCCAGATGCTCTTAGATGTTGAAAATTGAGCATAATGCCGGGTGAAATAAGTTATAATTCTACAATATGTTTATTTAGACCTTTGATGTCATTTCATATTGAATTCAATGTGATTTGGAAGTGAATAAACTAAATGATGAAATTGTCAACATCAAAAGGCAGCAACAAATGTTTTGAGAAGATTATGGAATTTGGATTTGAAATTTGGATTTGGAATTTGGATTTTGTCAGATACCTTGTTAGAATTTAGTTTTCATATAGCTTGTTATCCTTGGAAGATGGAATAATTTAATGGGTACCGGTAATTAATAATGATTCTTTGATATCTTTCCAATCTCATAGTTAAATCATTATTAAGAACATTTAATTCTAATTAACTTAATTAAATTTCTTAATGAATGTCATAAAGAAAATTATTCAACATTGTCAAATTATTTAAACAAACAATCTGAAAGACTGCATTGTATTATTTAAAATTTCACTTACACACACCTCATTCTGTAACTTCATTCTATAATTTTCTATCGAAGTTGTATTCAATAATACCTTAAGTTCAGTATGGTAACCACCTAATAAATGAATAGAGAGCCATTGAAATCTGAAATCTTGGTACTTTATGAAATAATATTGTATTTTTCACAATTGATTTATTGAATCATATCACATCTCCCAATCTCTAAGTCCCATAGTTTCATTGTTACCGAGGCTATGTACTGGACATGAAGTAATGAACTGGCCCTAAGCCAGCAGGCCCTCTGTCTGAGATGTAATGGAACGACCCTATGATACAATCTCAGATATGCCAAAAGGGCATTCTAGGGTGATGTAAGGACCTCATTAGAGACCTCAGGGACATGGAAGAATCCTTTGGGCTTCCATTGCATCAACTTGGTTTGTCTTATCCCGGTGCCCATCATAACAGACCCTTTTCAAATGAATGGAGGAGAAGTCCATGTTAACTCACAGACCACTGGGACTCACCGATGTTCTAATGCACGTCAACTCACGCACCACTGGGACTCAAGGACGTTCTGATGCACCAAATGTACTCATATTATCCACATGGCCATCAAAACGTATTCTCTTCAACTCCAACCTGAAGGAGAGGTTCATGTCATATTTATACTATTGTTAGGGACATATCAAAGGTCAGCGGGACTCATCAGATTATGCTCAAATATGCTAAGGTATCTCGCAAAATCTTCTGGCGGTGGAAGTTTGCAAAACTGGTTACATGCTTATTCCTGTCAAGGCAAACACTGTTTTACATCTGTGACCAACTGCTGTTTAGTAAGCAATATGTGCGCAGCAAGAAAAAGTCTTTCCCCCAAATTTTTCATAAAGAAGACAAAGATATTTAAACGAATCTTAGGAAAATGGTACTGTTCACAGTACATACTCTTTCTCATTCAGTCTTTCCCTGTAGCTTCAAATAAGATTCTTATCGTTAGCATGGCATCAAGAAAGAGTATCTGAGAGGAAAATTGGACTGTATTGAATTAATAATAAATTGAATAAATTGAAATAAAGTGCTCTCACAAAAATATAAATAAGTGTTAACAATGGCTACATAGTTTTAAATGTAGTACAATGATGGAATGGTGAACCATCTTGCTGTTTGAATTTTCTTGAGACCTTCAAATCTTCCTCACACACTGAAGAGTTCCAAGCCACGTTTTCTATGGATTATCGTGTCGTGTTATGAGATGTTTTACCCATTAACATACCAATATATATTGTATAAACTTTACATATTTATTACTCGCCCGTGTAAGATACTGCAGTGTAATATTTATACGGCAATATTAAACTAGTGTAATACCGCCGGGTGTATGATGTCACAATAGTTTGTGGTTATGACGTCACAATTGGAGTAACGTCGTCACAATGGTATCGGACTTTCGGGAATCATAGTTTCAGAGCCATGTCGGCTATTTCGCTGGATTATATGTTGGCGAGTAATAAACAGAATACTAAACTCCCTTCTATTGAATACCATTTTATTAAACTCGTGAATGATTTGATATCAAACTCGCTTTCGTTCGTTTTATACAAAATCATTAACTCGTTTAATAAAAATGGTATTAAATAGAAGGTCGTTTAGTATCCTCTATATATGGCAAATTCGAGAAAACATAATATGCAAAAAAACGGTGACTTTAACATTCTCTTATCCTGGTGACTGTCCGATACAGCAAGTCTGATACACTCACTGGAGTTCGGCAATGCTTTCTCTTTTCCCATATTTTATCCTTTGAGTCATCAAAAAAGACTCAAATGAATTATTCTTCGAGGTTCTGATTGCATCGGGATGGTCAGCGGTGGTCTGTGAGGTCACCATTATCTTCCTCACTTACAGGAAGAAATTTTTCGCCTTGGGCTCAAATTCTTCCATTTCTTGATGTTATAGGTTTTCCCTAAGTTGATATATGAAATTATGAACATTAATAAGCCGTATTCCTAAAGTCTTAATTGCCAAGGTAACAGACTGACTTAAGTTTTGACTAATTTAATACCATGGGAAGATAACAAAATATTGAAAAATATATTTTTGGATAAAGTGAAAGGTTTAAAATTGTCAAAATGTTTCAAATTTATCTGTAGTTACAGGTTTGTCATAGATGGAATTAAGATTATTGATTGAATACTCAAGAAATGTTCCAAAATAATGAAATGTTGGACTGTAAATACAACTATATTAGGAAGTCTTATAGAGGTGTCAGAGATAGAATTAGACTTGTCAGTAGACAAAGATACGTCGATATACACTTATTCTCTGATGCAGCCAATACTGTTCATTAGAAGCAGTTAATCAGTCTACGCATCCTCCGATGTCTTTGATGAGTTAATTACTCGCTCTTGTGAAACACGTCTGTCCAGTAGAAGGCGTGACAGGTTCGGGTCAAAGGTTACCAGATCACTTACCTAATAACTCAAATCTTGCCTTACTTGTATGTCCTGAAGCAAGTTTCTTGCTGATGAAACATCTCCGTTAGTCTGTCATATCGACCAAGATGTGGAGTTATGTTGAGGTTTGGAAGAAGAAATATCAATGATTTAAGTCTACTACTAAGTAACTTCAAAAGTTCTGCTCCTCCTGGGGAGAACTTTGAGTGTTGTCCTTTAAATATCAGAGATTTTTCTTAAATTTCAATTAAATTCAGGGGCAGGATAGCGCGTTTGGCTTCGGATCAAGGGGTCCGGGGTTCGAATCCCGCCAGGGGCAGAGCAACTTCGTCTGCAGTAGAGAACTGTTCTACACGCAGTAAGGTTTGGGTGCAATGCTACACTGAATTTCAGCGTAGTACAACCCAGGTTTCACCGCAATGCATAGCCACATGGCGTTGTGGGCTTTCTCCCTGCAATAATACTAGCAGCCGCGATATTGAAATACTCTTGAAAGCGGCGTTAAACCCCAACTCACCTCACATCACCTCACCCTCATTTGAATTCTGAATGAAATGAGATAATCATGCAGTCACATATTTATCAGTGTTTCATGTAATAATGTTTCTATTGAAGTTCTATTACCACTTTCCTCTGTTTTGGTTCTATTCTGTAATAATAAAATTCCGACATAATTGTTATCAATGTTATTGTCCGTCATATATATGTTTTGGAAGAAACTTATAAGGTATCTTTTTGTGTTTGTTTCATTTCTGATTTCATACATAATCGATTTGATAGTCTGTTATGTTTACTTGAAGTAAGAATCGGAAAAAGACAAAATTACTGAGTTTCTTTTCCATGTTGGTCCTAATTGTGATTTGTGAAATAAAAATCTCAGATATTTATCTTGTCAGTATTTGACTGATGAAAATGTTTCTATTGATCATCTATAAAGACTTGGATTCAGTCATCTCACTTTTAAGAAATGTGATTTCTTCTTTCCTTATTGCCAGGGGCATGGCAACTTTGTCTGCAGTAGAGAACAGTTCTTCACAAAGTAAGGTTTGGGTGCAATACTACACTGAATTTCAGCATAGTACCACCCATGGTTCGCTAGTTCCAGCGGATGCTCGCAGGTTTCACCGCAATGCATAGCCACATGGTGTTGCAAGCTTTCTCCCTGCCATAATACTAGCAGCTGCAATATAAATGAATTACTCTTTAAAGCGGCGTTAAACCCTAATTCACCTCACCTCACCTCACCTCACCTCACCTAACCTCACCTCACCTCACCTCACCTCTTTCTTTATTGCTCACTTTCTTTCTTGTTGAAAACAATTAATTCAAGAAGTGTATACGCTTGCCACGTACAACCAGATATGTGTACAAATGCCAGTGTGTGATGAGTCCCTGGAGTGTGATCCTGGTGACAGTAGCAACTTGTCACATACATCATCATCATCCAACTTATAGATTTCTCCCGAGATGGTTGTCACTAGGACTACTCACTTGTTCATCTCCATCGGCTCTCACTATTTAGATGTCCCTATGGTTTCATCTGGTGACAGATCGCTCTCCATAGATGAAAGTTTATAGATCTGTCTCCACCAGGATGCTGATCAGATGACAATTTATGTGATAACCTTTAAATTATGAATTATCCTTATTTTATGTTTCACACATGTCCGATATGACCTTAAAACTTCATCCAAAATTATCTCCATGGCAACAAATACTTCTTTGTCAGTTTATATTACAAGTTTGTCATCCCTTCTTTCAATGGCATTTACAAGTTGGTTAGATGAAGGAGAACAAGATTGTCATCATGTTATTGTACCAGATGTCTGTCCACAGATATATAAGACTTGTGTTTATTTCCATCAGTTCAAACTAAGTCGCCAAGGAATGTCATACCCAAGTCATAATGACAGATGTCTCTCCAGGAGGAATT
The DNA here is from genome assembly GCA_936450465.1 of Gibbula magus. Lineage (NCBI taxonomy): Eukaryota > Metazoa > Mollusca > Gastropoda > Trochida > Trochidae > Gibbula > Gibbula magus. The sequence continues at coordinate 39,599,033 of OW388306.1, read as the reverse complement.
AATTGATTTAACCCCAAATATCACACACTGTAACAGAATTATGCCAATGTCACAGAGACAAATGTCTTGCTGTATGTTATAGATTAAATGAATATGATTTACTTTTAGTCTATATCCTATCAATTATACTAGGTACATTTTCAGGAAAATCACATGACCTTTGAATCGAAGCTTTGACCGTTTCATGTTTTCCCCATGGAATGTCATCATTTGACAATGCCTTTTTGGCAGATAGGTCTCCAAAGATAAGACTTTATAGATTTGTCCCCGAATGCCATCATCTGAAACAGATATGTCTTCATCAATGACATAGATCTGTCCCCAGGGAGTTCTATGGCAGAGGTCCTTGACATCATTCAGTGACAACTTTTGTTGTCTATTGGGACCCTTCTGTTGAGAGTATATGAACCAAAGGAGCTATCATTTTGTTTTTTAGCAACATCATTTTTACATCAACGTATTTAATAATTTTTTAAAATTTTATAGTTTTGCCTTCATTATATTATGATAATGTCCAGGAATGAAGACTATGTTACGGATATACCAATTATTTTTTTCCTGCTGAAATGTCAATGAGGAAGAATAGAATTAAGAAGGTTAACTGGCACTGAAGAGATCAGATTTTCCAATTGGGAGGATTGGAATGCAAGTGGTACCTTTCAACAGCATATAATTATCATGTCGTTCCATGTCCCTAGAGCTTATTGAAATGTCAGAGTATCTCCATCTTGTCAATCTTTGTTATCAACACCATGCAATTTTCGAATGTAAAATAGATGAAAAACTAAAATTTTCAGGAAACTTAATGGCCTTGAAGGACCCTGACTATCACCGGTATATTTTGTAGATCTTACTGCAGATTTGCATGTTCTTCTCTTCCTTCTGATATAATCTGTAGAGAATAGACTTGCTTGATATCAACCAGAGACCTATAAGATCTTGGTCTTGTTGAAGCAAAGAAGTGTTAGATCTGACCATTGATAGCAGTTTGGGACTCAATATATAGACTAACTGGACGCAAAATAGAGGCGTCAAGGTCTTGGTTCTGTTGAAGAAGCAGGGGTGGGATTTGTGCAGTGGTTAGTGCGTTCAGTTTCAAATCAAGAAGTCCTTGGTTTGAATCCTGCCAGGGGCTCAGCAACTTTGTCTTCTGTAGAGAACTGTTCTACATGCAGTAAGGTTTGGATACAATGCTACACTGAATTTCAGTGCAGTACCACTCTTGGTTCGCTAGTTCAAGCCAAAGCTCAAAGATTTCACCACAATGCATAGCCACATGGTGATGCTGGCTTTCACTCTGCAATAATACTTGCAGCCGAGATATAAGTGAATAATCTTGAAAGCGTCAAACCTCAAATCAACCCACCTCACCTCTGTTGAAGAAGCAAGAGGTTTGCAGATTATATTGTTCTTCTCTACCGTCTGAAATGATCTGTAGTGGATCTTGCTGGATGTCAACTAGAGACTAACAAGATCTGGGTCTTGTTGAAGAAAGCATGGGTTAAATCTGACCAATGACAACAAACTTGCTTGATAGTGATAACAGACTTGCTTGATACAAAATAGACAAACATGACCTGTGTTCTGTTGAAGAAGCAAGGGTTAGATCTGAACATTGATAACAGACTTGCTTGATACAGAATAGAGACAGACAGGACCTGGGTTCTGTTGAAGAAGCAAGGGTTAGATCTGACCACTGATAACAGACTTGCTTGATACAGAGTAGAGACAGACAGGACCTGGGTTCTGTTGAAGAAGCAAGGGTTAAATCTGACCAGTGATAACAGACTTGCTTGATACAAAATAGAGACAGACAGGACCTGGGTTCTGTTGAAGAAGCAAGGGTTAGATAGGACTGGAGATTGTCTGTTCTTCTCTGTAAGCCTGATGGTGTCATAGATAATGTGTCACCAACTGATAACCTCCAGCTCTTCTTCAGGTGCAAAACTTCTCTGTTTGATTACTCTCCTGTTAGTTGTGTGACTTAGGTGCAAACTCTCGCTTTTTCTTATCACATCGGTGCAACCTCTTCCTGTTGGTGATGCCATGGTGAAGTGTGTTTCTTTTTGTTATGACTTGAGTGAAAACAATCTAGCTTCAATGTATTGTGAATAGCATAGTTGTCTTTTAGCCCATGGCATCTTGATAAGGTATTGTGATGAGAATATGAAAAAGATTATTTTACAAGATTGTAATCCATCATTAATAGTGTGTTACCCTGACTAAAAAGATGACGTTCATTGACATGTGTTTTTCAGACATTGTTTCATTGGATGACTTTTCAATGAACTTTTTTTTTTCTCAATGAAAAATGGTTGGTTTTACAAAATTTAAGTTACTTTTAAACCATCATAAAGTAAAATTATGATTAAGTATTTCTTCATTCTCAGCTCATATTTGACGACAAACATGATATTAACTACCCACAATCCAATCACAGAATTAATTGAAATCAGCAATACAAATCACATCCTTCCCAATAAATTCCCATGATAGATGTACACGATTATTAGATAGCAAATTCCTCATCTAACAGTACCAGACTTGATCTGTACCCTGCGTTCTCCGGGCATTCTCATCCAAACATTTTGATGAAAAAACTTCAAAAGCTGGTATCCCTGGGCCTATCATTGATATCTCAGATGAAAACGCACCCCGAAGCCATACTTGGTCTGGGCCTATCCAAACAGATTGTGCTACCCTACCTGACCCCTGAATAACAACAGACAAGGTCTGGGGTCACCACTTGATAATTACGTGTCGCCCGAGGTTATTTGAGCCCATTCCACCTGATTTACACCATGAAATATCAATCGGATCGGATGATGCCTCTTTATTGGATAATATTGAACAATTACATCTTCATGATGGCCGGAGCACATTCAAGATGTCAGCCACTAGATCTTGTTAGCTTGTTATTGTCGAGGAGAGATTGTTAGTCTGACAGGTATCCTGCTTGATGTGATGAACAGATCCACTGGGATGTGGAGAAGTGGAACACCTCATTGCTTACAATATGGCCCTGTTTACTGTGTATAAATATAATAAAATGCTTTAAAACAAAGATCCAGTTCCAAAATAGGCATCTTGAAGTATGATTTTATCAATTTGAATGACAAACACAGAGAATAAGAATGATCAAGTTGTAAACTGAAGAAGGGGAATATTTCTTTGTATACTTTCTGTTCCTGTTTCTTGTGTAATAATCGTTAAATGCTCTAAAAGATCTTTGAAAAGAGTTACTGTTCAAATAGTCATCTTGAAGTATTATTTCAATTGGAATGACAAACACAGAGCATAAGGATAATGAAGTTGAGAACGAAGAAAAAGAATACTTCTTTGCATTCAGTCTGTTTATGTTTAATAAGTAATAATCTTTAAATGTTCGAAAAAAAATTTAAACAGTGTTCAAGTTAAAAATTAAATGGTCATCTTGAAGTGTGATTTTTTATTTTGAATGACTTGTTAAACACAGAAAATAAGTACGATCAAGTTATGAAGTTAAGAAAGAGAGTATCTCTTTTCATATATGTGTTCCTGTTTTCTGTGCTTTAAAAACATCTGTTAAAAGAATTTAAGTTTTCAAAAGTAATTCGAGAGTGTGATTTTGTCAGTTTGGGAGACAACATACATAAATGACAGATTTCATTTCGAAATTGTGCAAAGAAAATACTTCATAATAAACAATGGGTTTTTGTTCACTGTATATTCTGTATTAAAATGTCTATTCGAGATAGAATTGTTTGTGCTATAGAGCCTGATTAGCCATGTCAAAATCCCTCCTCAAAATATCTAGGGATTTGTAATAATGATATATGCAATGATAAAATGAGCAATGAATGAGTTAGAAATAGCACCTGCAGTGCCATATCCGACACCATCTGACACTTGTGTATCATTGGATTGTATCTATCATCTTTTCACTTATGTTTGTTATAATATACTTCATACTGATGGGGTTTTTGTCCTCCATTTTCAAAATGTCTTTAAAAAATTTAAAGGTTTTTTTAATGCGTCATCTGTGTGCATATTGTTATGTGACTCTTGTAATTTGTTTGTGTTAATCTATTACAAGAAAAGTTTGGATTTAAACAATATCTTTGAGTAATGAATGAAAATATTGTAAAAACAATGAATATGACTCAATATTTCAATAATACATAATTTTTTATTTCGACAATGACACTATTTTAAATATTTGAAAATGGTAATTTCAAATGTTGGGACACTTCAAAGGAATTTTTGTGTTCTGTTTCCTTTATTGTAATGTCAGTTATTTAAGGAGGACTTGAAACCATATAATGCTACCTGTTGTCTTGGTCTATAGTGAAGTAAGCTGTTAGTTAAGGCAAACACTGTCTCATAAAGCCCTTGTGTTCTCTCAAGTCTATCTCATCTATTGTCAATGGCTGGTAATTTTCAAGGAGGAAACCCTTGATTTCAATATGACATGCTTTAATAAAGGCTTGATGTCTTCAATGATGTATAAAAGCTACTCATATTCTGGGCGAGGCATAATATTGCTGCTTTGAATAGAGTGTTATTTCTGAAGTAGATAAGATACGGCTTTATGCATTGTTTTGTGGTCGTTCTGATCAAGGTATTTCATCTTTGCTTTGCTAAGAGCATTTGCTTGTTTACCTTAGGAATTTATGTAAATCAAAGCATTCTTATAGAAACATGTTTATTTCATTAAAATTGTTTTCAAATCTGTAACATTGATGTACATTTTTGAATTTGAAATTCTTTAGTCATACTCATTATCCGTAAAATTATTTAGGCTTTATGTAATGTGGGATATTGTTTACAAGGGTAGATATACGTTTCAGGTAAAACTGAATCATTTCAATTTGCAAAAGCAATGATTACAAAACCAAATTTGCAGGAAATACAACTTGTTCACAAAGGAAATAATCCAGAATTGGCCACCTGCCATCTTGGAATATTATTTTGTTAACAGGAAAGTGTTAAAGTCCTGACTGTTAATAGCTTGCTTGCACTGATGACTTTACACATGGTTCAGCAGATATTAACTTGTAGTAGGTATATTCCACAGATAAAATAACCCATTGCTAAATGGAAAAATCTGAAAAAATATCTTTCTTATTTGAAAAATATCCAATTTCTTTTCTCAAAGTCCCAATTGTGCAAGAAGTCAAAGAGGATATTTTGTCAGTCCCTCCAGTGGGAATTCTGAGCACTATATTGTATGGAAAATGTGATACATATTTGTGCACATGGTAGAATATGATCCACTGTGGCTCGCTGAGTGCTGTAAGTGTGCTGCACATTGTCACTGAACCAGCAGGGAGACATCTACACCAAGTCACATTAAAGGGGAAGTAGCACGTTTTTTCGCTCAAATAAGTTGATGAAATGTATTTGAAAAATAATTTAACCAATAGTACATCCTTCTCTCTTCGGAAAATAAAGTTTAAAATGAGTGTACATGTTTCGGTAAAGCCATGGGAATCGTTTTTGTAATACAAAATAATAAATTGTGTTCACAATAAAATGGCCGCCATGCAATTTTGGCTTTATACGCAACATAGTTTTTACCACTTCAGATAATTGGTTTGTGTAATAAGATGTTTTACCCTCTAAAGTTAATTTAAATGACATAAACTATCATTATAAATGGGAAATTTGAAAAAAAAATGTTGCAAAAAATGTGCTACTGCCCCTTTAACAACTGCCATTGCTTCCTCACCTCCTGAACACGTGTCATTTATCATGCTCAATACATCCCCGACATACCTCATACTTCAACTAGTACTGTCATCAAGACTAACATCTAGTCTGTGGAGGTTTTGATGATAACTGTACCTTCACCCCATGATTTTATTTCTTTAAAGGTTTTAGTTCCAAATTCTGTTCAGTTTGTCTAGACCTGCTGATTATGGAACTAGACTGTTTTAAAGGCTGTCACTGGGCAGGACTATCATCCGGACCCTTTAATTGATACAGAGCCTAGGCAAGTCTACAGCAAATCTACTGAGCGCAATTTAATTCTGAAAATGGTGAGATCCCTGAGGCTCCTTTATAGTATTTCAATTTCTCGAATTTAGAAATTTTAATCAAAAGCGCCGGGTCTAAACCATTAGATTAATGCTTCCTTAGTAAACTTCAATATTCTATAAAGAAATAAGCACCAGGCCTCTAATAACCACCGGGGGGGTCAAGGGGTGCTGAAAAAATAAGCACCCGGGCTCTTATTAGAGGAAATACAGTACTCCAAGCAGCTCCTGTCATGATTTAGTGGTGACGGGATAGTACAGTGGTTAGTGCATTCGGCTTTGGATCAAGAAGTCCGGGGTTCGAATCCTGTCACGGTCGTACCAAATTTGTCTGTTGTAGAGAACAGTCTACATACAGTTTTGGTACAATACTACTCTGAATTTCATCGCAGTACCACACATGGGACACTAGTTCCAGCCGATGCTTGCAGGTTTCACCACTGGTTTTCTCCCTGCAATAATACTAGCAGCCGTGATATAAGTGAAATACTGTTGAAAGCATTGTAAAACCCAAAATGAACTCACCTCATGATGTACTTCCTGAAGATTTAACAGACAAACACCTCGACTATGTTCTGTACATAGTAATTGTGAGACCCAGCTATAAATACAGGGATAATTAGGCACAGGACTGACCAGGAGAGAGTTAGTAGGCAAGTTATATCCCCGCTCCCTGGCAAGAATGTTTTCTCCACTGGATTCATACACCATGTTGCCATTTTTGACAGCAGTTTAGGAAGTATGGTACATCAATGGCAAATTGTATGTTTCACAGCTATGCAAGGAATGAAGATGCTCTTGGTTGAAACAGAATCCAGGTGATTGGTTCTGTAGGCTTCTCTTTGACCTCCTGCAGGCTAATACTTGAACAAAAGAAAAACATAGGGACAGGTGCTTGAAAAGCAATGAATCCTTGACAATTAAGCTGTTGTACTATAATAACTGCTAATCCATTCAAAGTGTCAAATTTACAGGACAACTCATTAAAAAAGAAAATGTGAGATCGGGGTCTAAAGATGGGGGGTCCAGGGGGGTCCCACCCTTTCAAAAATTTTGGGACCCCCCTTTCAAAATTCCTGGATCCTCCACTGTTTCCATGGACAGATAATAGCATTTGCCGTGGAACTTCATAATTGGTTATGCACATAATTGGTTAATATGGTTATGCACATTGTCTCTGTCTCTGAAATGAGTGAACAGGAATGCCTATATTGTCAAGCAGGAAGAAATACCAGAGAGCAGTGGTACAGCCACCAGACATACATCGTTCCCTTCAAACGGACCATTACTGTTGCTGCTGTTATCGACTCCTACAGGGAGTGGGCTACATACTGATGGCCATACCTACAATCCTGGTATCCCTCACACACACACTTGCACATCATCATTTGCTTGGACCTATCCCCTTCAAACCGACCATTACTGTTGCTGGTTTACTGATGCATTCATGTTCCATCTTATGAAGGAGAAAGTATATACTCCAAAACATAGTGTATTTTTGTATTATAGAAGTTGTTATCCAGAAAATCTTCCTGTTCTTATGTATGGCACTTCAAAATACCCGAAGACATGATTTAGTCCTCTTTTCACAAAGCTACCTTTAGTAAGGGTATAGTCTTAACTCCCATTCTTTAACATTACACTAAAGTTACCTTTGCGGCCAATGCTCACTTTAGTGCTTTGTTGGTTGGTGAAGGAGGCCAGACCTGGAACTCACACACATGCACGCTCATTGAGTCCAGACCAAGAACTCACACACATGCACGCTCATGGAGTCCAGACCAAGAACTCACACACATGCACGCTCATGGAGTCCAGACCTCCCCCATTAACCTGCCCCTTCACATGACTCCCTCTGAGGGAAATTGGAGGTGATAAAATGCTTGTATATTATGGCTGAGATCAGAGAGAGAGTGTCGGCCTGTTCCTCTGTGTTTCATCAAGGCTACAGCACAGGAAGCACTCTCTGTTTGCTTGGATAAAGACGGCCAGCGAACATTTAATAGCTGATCACCTTGAAGGCATTCTGTTTGTTTTTCTTTTCTAAAAGCCATTTTACAGTCCTGTGATGATGGAGTATGTGCGTTTAGTTAAGAATGTACTCATTTTGTTTAAGATGAAATTTTTAAAATTTTGCAAACATTTATAAGAGAACTTCATTTCGTGGATGATAATTTTGAAGTAAAAGATTTTTCTCTGAATTTGAAATTGATTGATAAAGTTCTACTGATCTTTGCAATTATTTGTGATGTGTATCTTTATTAGAATTTAGTTATCATTTTACGTCAACATCATGACATATGTTGATACATTGTTGATTTTTATGCAAGCTGACATTTTAAAAGTGATGTCCTCGTTAAATAAATATAATAAAAAGTACCATGATCTACTCTGAACAGCATCATTAGGCAAAAACTGTCTCATTATTACAAAGAACATTTGTATAATTGTCACTTTGAATTTGTCAAATGTCACCAAGGAAATATTTGAAAAGTTCACAGCATTCTTCGGTGACCGTTATAGGAATAATGAATGAGTGTTATTGATGAAGGGACTGGAGCTCGGTGCTCTGGGTATGTAACAGAGGCCAGATGTGCTGTGTAGAGGAGACTGTAGGGAACTGAAGTGACTGCTGTATGTGTGAACATGACGTAACAAACTGCCAGGGAAGATGTGCACAAATTCCAACACAGAAGTGATGTCAAGTCAAAAGTCAAAAGATGTTTATACATATACAGAAGAGTTACAGTGGTATATTAACATTGTTGTATATTTTCAGGGTATAATTTTATAATAATGACAATTGAACAATAACATTTTCATTTTTAGTTTGTAACATAGATACGTAAGCATCCCTTGGTTGTTTTTCAAGAAAATGGGGTGGTATATTTATACGTAATTCGACATAACAAGGACATAACAATGTAAAATGAATTTCATTCTCTATACCAAGGTTACATAAAGGACAAATTCTTCTTTCTTTCTCTATAGATGATTTTCTCCCCTCATTAATCATTAAAGTTGATAAGCCTAAACGAAATCTAACGAACATTGTTCCTAAACTGTATGTTGTAATGATTGATAAATATTTTTCTGGCTGAAGTAGTGTTTTAAAGGTCCTGTAATATTCATATCGAGAGCTTGAATCTAGTGTCCCTAGTCTGTCATCCAGACCCTAGAGCAAAATATTCTATTGACGACCAGCCCAGTCTATAAAATTACAGCAAGTCTAGATTACTCAGCTCTAGGAAATCAGAAATTAAGGCATCTTTAGGGCTCCATTTAGTATAACTATTTGAATTGTTTGTAAAATGTTGTTAGTAAGAAAAAAAATTTTCTGAGACTAAATGTTAGTCTATGATGTCCCTGACCGAGGAGAATAACTACAGATCAGTAGATTTAGCCAGGGTTTGAATTGATGAAGCTGGATCTAGAAATGTTCGAAGGTGGGGGGGAGGGGGGTTCACTCATTGAAAAAAATGGGTGGGTTGGATGGGTGTTCACCTGGTGGTCCAAGTTGACATTGAAAAATTTGCAGGGATTGGGTTTGATCCACCACTGAATGCATGAGCTGGGTTCTCAAAAATTTTGCCTTCACTAAGGTGATCATAATCCAGTGTTGTCACTGTGGGCTAAGAACACTCTCAACACTTAGTTTTATATGAAATACCACTTGGGAATTAATTGTGATTTACCAAATCCATGATTCACTACATTCTCGTAGGTTACTGAAATGGTATATTTCTATGTAGCCTCGTTAGTTAAAGTCAATGCTCACCGGTTTGCCGATGCTCGCAACGCATATCCACAATGGTATTGAAGTTTTTCGCCCTGCAATGTTATCTGTCTTATTACAAGTGAAATACTCAGCTCATCTCCAGGTAACCTCAACAGAAGTACTTGCTTGCTTGCTTACTTATTTACAACAAACAATTTCTATTATTTGCTGAATAACAGAAATATGAGGATACAAATCTTGTATATGTTGAAGCAAAAAAGGTAATAGAATCGTCCTATATAAACAAGATCATTAGAAGCTCCATGAGCCCACTTGAGGGAAATGATGTGACATGTATATGTGCTGAAACTGACACAAAGCAGCCCCATTAAGAAGTTACATAAGCTGGAACATACACTAGATGGCTGTGTTTACTCTCGGGAAGAAGGGGAGTTTGCTGATTGACAAGGAAGGATGTAGATACGGAGAAATATCACCAACAAAACCTCCACTCTGCACCCTGTTCCGCTGCCATGTGGCGGCCATCTTTCTTCTTCCTGTCCAACCTCCCATTAAAGTTTGATGGATGTGTTCAGATTAGAGCCACTGTGTCTTATCACCCAGTGTACATGGGGCTGCAATGTGGGAGAGGGGGGTGGTGAAGGGGGTGAGAGTTCTAGTAGAAGTAAATGGCGTAGGTGTGGGATTGTGGGTGGAAGAGGAAGAAGGACATGGAGGATGGTCGAGAAGGGTACATGAATGATGAAAGTCTGTGGGGTTAAATGAGGGGAGTGAGAATGAAAGAGTTTGATGGGAGACGGGTTGACAGTTTACATTTTGGATGGGTGAAACCCAAGGGTAAGGTTGATGGGAGACAAGCATACAGTGTAGATTTTGGATGAGTAAGACCCACGGGAAGGTTTGATCTGAAAGGTGTGGACATTCTAGATGGGATATACTCAAGCGTTGGGTATATGGATTGAAGAATAGTTTTAAATGATGGTCAGGTAGGATAAAGAGATGATGGAGTGAGAATTGGATGCATAAGAAAAAGCTTTGCACGATGGAATGGGATTGGGGGATGGATATGGGTGAGCTGGAGTAGTGGCCAGGATGAGTATGGTATGGGTGAGAGATACAATAAAGCTGGAGTAGTGGCCAGGACGGGGATGAGTGAGAGGGGAGAGAAGAATAGACAGTTGCAGGCTAAAGAAAGCAAATGTTTGTGAGGGAAAGGGCAAGAATAATGAGTGATAGACATGCAGTTGTATATCGGCTGCAGACAGACAGACTGAATGGACAATTAAGCATGGCTACCTGACAACATCATATGCTTTACATATCACCTCAGTTCTCTGTGTTCAGAGTCTCTAGGGGGCGGGATAGCGCAGTGGTTAGCGCGTTCGGCTTCGTATCAAGAGGTCTGGGGTTCGAATCCCGCCAGGGGCACGGCAACTTTGTCTGCAGTAGAGAACTGTTCTACACGTAGTAATGTTTGGGTGCAATGCTACACTGAATTTCAGATACGTACCACCCATGGTTCGCTAGTTCCAGCCGATGTTCGCAGGTTTCACCGCAATGCATAGTCACATGCCGTTGCGGGCTTTCTCCCTGCCATAATACTAGCAGCCGCGATATAAGTGAAATACTCTTGAAAGCGGCGTTAAACCCCAACTCACCTCACCTCACCTCAATTACAAGTTACAAATTTCAAGTTACTATTGTCTCACCTTCACCTTTTATCTACTCATGCAGTAATTGTCCAATCAGGAATGCACATCAGTATTGAAATTCAAGGCAGTTTCACCAGTTATTCATTATTTCCAAACTGATGATGGCAGGTTTCAATATAACCCCAAATCACAATAGTCTGCGGGCATTAACTAGCTGCAATTATAGCTTAAGTTAAACACTCTTTAAGAGGGGAGGTAAAAACGCAAATCACCTCGTCCCTTGTTGAACAGTGCAGTCTCATTACAGCCATGATATGTGAACTACAAAGCGTTTACCTGTTGTATTACTAAAGGTAATTGTAATCTACCTGGTTTCAAGGCAGTGGCCCCAGGGAGATATTCAACCCACCTTCAAACAACTCTAGTTGGTGGTCTTCAATTCAATTTTGTGTAAAAACAAGTTTTTAGACAAATTGCTTATCATTTCCCAAAGCTATTTAGTCTACAAGCTCTGTGCAGGATCTGTGGGAATTTGAATCCTCTGTTGGAGAAAGGAGTTTACATAAAAAGTTCAGTTCCATTGGTGCTTCATAAATTGTTATGGCTTGAACTTCTATGTCTGTGCATATTCTCAAAGCATAATTTGCGGTTAAAGGCAAATTGATATTTGAAGACCATAAAGGGTCTTTGTTTGCTGTGGAAATTAAACCATAAAAACTTTTGAATACCAAGACATTAAAGATAGCATGTTTTTGGGAGATGTCCACTCATCGCCCGCAAGATTTGTGTTCCAATTGATGTTAAAAGATGGGAGTTGTTACTTCCTTGCTTGGAACGGCAGGTGCACAAGACTTACCTACAGATGAACTTGTACCAAGGACAGTAAATTATCAAATCTGTAAAACATGTGTTTCGGGTTATAATTTGTGAAGCTCTCTTAGCACTAGATATTATATATATGACGAGCAGTGAAATACTGTGATTTATCAGTGAAATAAACCGTCTAGCAAGCTACATTAAAAATAACTTATATTTTCAATGCGAACGGTGACTGATATAATTTGACGTCATAAAACAATGGTCTCGCGCGGCGATTTGACTTATGACGTCACAGTGTTACTGTGGTGACGGGCTGTTCCTTGCGGCCGCTTGCCGTGAAAACGACCCATTTCGGACGTAATTACATTGATAATATCATATATAAATAGAATATCCGTCAATTCTTGACAAATACCATGTTTATCTCATTTCGTGAGGTAGAAAAGCCACTCGTGAAAATATAACCTTTCTACCTCACTCGATGAGATGAACATGGTATTAGTCAAGAAAAGACAGATATCCTCTATGTTTTGTTGTACATCAACATCGGTTAAAAATTATCTTAGTACTTTGAGAGCCTTGCAAATCTAGGTCTAGGCTGATAGAGTCAATGAAGAATATCACAAGGTTAAGCAATATATATATACCGGTATATATATAGAAATATAGAACAATGTGTTGCTCCTTTGCATATACCTCTAAATGTAATTTCGGTTCCTGTACATGTAACAAACTGTTGATAAATTTTCATTGGAAACAAGTAATAATCTTATACTTGTGATAGGGTATGGATATGCAAGTCAAGTGAAATATTTGACCTAAAATCAGCACGTTGTTATTCCGGCACGGATGAAAGACAAATAAAATATCATGAAAAATACTCAATTGCTTTTTAAGGTTCCAAAAAGGCTAACAATGTAAACCCATGGCTGTGATGTAGTAAGAAAGTTTCTGCAGCTTGTAAACATGAGGACAGGTTTCTTGCATGATGAATGAAGCGCAGGTTTAATTTTAAGGTACGCAGGGAGACTAATGCCCCATTAGCTGGCACTGTAACACTTTAACTCCGGCCTCTGTACATTCTAGCAAGGTCTACGCAAATGAAACATGACTTTCAACACTTAAAAGGTAGTGAAAATTCTCCATTGCTGTAATGTTAGATGATTTCCTTCATTAGTCAGGCCATCATGCTGTAAATTGTCTTGCAGAACACAGATCCCGATAAACTTCCTATCTTCTCCTGATAGCGGAGGTGATTCATGGCAAGTCTCATGTTCAATGCCCTGAAGAAACAAAATAATGGATAGGAGTCTTTTACAAGTCTTATTTGATAAGCTTTGTTTTCAGATGTTTATATCAGTTCTCATTTCATCTGATTTATCCTTTAAACTGCTTTATTTAGTATATTTCTGTTTCTAGGAAGTGCTCATAACGTTACATGTTGCTGAGATCTTAGAAAAGTATTCTGCTATACTTCAGTTGTGTTAGTGCCACTCTAGAGAAGTCTTTCGCCGCTAATGGCTGTGATACTGCCAAAGCGGCGTTAAACAATAACTCACTCACTCACTCACTCACTCACTCACTCACTCACTCACTCACTCACTCACTCAGAAGTCTCTTGATGATTCCTAATTCTATATGATTCTATAATGATTAATTGTTAACTATTTTGCAGAGTATGTCTTTCTTTGACTCCAAAAATGCTAAGTTTATATAAAATATAATAAAAGTATCTTCTCTCAACCGTTTGTATACCACAGCTATTGGTGCTCAATACTTTATCATTGTGTTGTTTGAATTGTAGTGTGGGCCAGTAGCCGTATTCACTTCTGAATAAACATTTTATCATATTTAAGTGCTTTTATTCCGTACCAAGCAATCAATCAACCAATCAATCTTTATTCACTCAAAAACCATTAACAGGGGTACAAGAGCTGAAAAACAAAAATAACATTTTTGCATGCACCTTAACTATTTCTTAACAAACTTTGTAAGATATTTATGAATTTTGACCCACTTTTCAGTTCTTTTGTACATTTAGGTGTGGGTTATATACATTAGATGAGCTTGGAATATATAAAATTCTGGCTGGGAGAAGAGATTCGCATCTAAAGATATAATGGAACTCATCTCCCATAAGTGTTCAACAAGGGGTTATATTTTAGTGATATGCATTCACAAGAATATTACTGCATCATCAGTTAAAATGCTGATGTTATAATACCAGTGACTAACCTTAGACCTACAACCGTTGATAGTCAAGCTTCACAGTAGATTAATTTCCCATCATTTTAAAGTGATTTGTCTCTAAATTTTTTCTCTAAAATTTTTCTCTAAATATTCCAGCAGGTACACTATTAATATCTAATCTTAGATACTATTTGTTCGTCTAACAGCCCCTGTTGATAGTCAAGTACTACGGTAGAGATTTCACAGAGCTCTTTCTATACCTAGATAACCCATGCTTCGCTTTTTGCAAAGGGGATTATCTTGATAAACTGTTCAGCAAATTTCAGACTGATGAGCGTGATCTCTGGTTTGGTCTGCTCTGTATCTCTGGAAATCAGGAAGCGAAAAGTTTCTTGTTGCCTTTTTCTTTCTCCCCTTTCCGAACATCTGCCGCCGGTTTCAAAGTCGAGAACACTAAGCAAATAAATTACTGGTTGTACATGTTTCTAATTGGGGAGTTATCTCCCCTGTTCAGACTCTCCTGTTGTTCTCACTGTCTAGTGTTTATTGTGCCCTGAAATGGGAACTAAAAGTAGTCCAATGCATTTACTCGCTATCTTTATGAAAATAAACATTTTTTTCACAATGTTTGATGCCCGATGTTGTTTTTAATTTTGCTGAAAAGGAATGAGTATTGAGTGTCGCTGGCTGGAAGCCTGTTAAAACAAATATTCAAACGTTGATAGTTAAGATTTAATTGAGAATTGTTTTTATTGAGTAAGGCATTATAGGTGTTCAAACACACAAACCTCTTTTGTTTTACCTTGTTTGTGGAACATTCTCACTGTTGGAAACATATGTTGTATTACCTCCAATAAGCGACCGCACACCCGCTTATTGGAAATGGTACTCCTTTCTTAACCAGTTACTTCACCCCTGGCACTTACTGAAAGTCAATGAATATTAGAGACCAGGGTCTTTTTTCACAAGGGGGCGGGATAGCGCAGTGGTTAGCGCGTTCGGCTTCGGATCAAGAGGTCCGGGGTTCGAATCCCGCCAGGGGCACGGCAACTTTGTCTGCAGTAGAGAACTGTTCTACACGTAGTCAGGTTTGGGTGCAATGCTATACTGAATTTCAGTGCAGTACCACCCATGGTTTGCTAGTGCCAGCCGTTGCTCGCAGGTTTCACCGCAATGCATAACCACATGGCGTTGCGGGCTTTCTCCCTGCCGTAATACTAGCAGCCGCGATATAAGTGAAATACTCTTGAAAGCGGCGTTAAACCCTAACTCACCTCACCTCACCTTTTTTCACAAAGCACTAAGGTGATCGTAAGCTACTAAGAGCAGCCTGGGGACCTTAGTGCAATGTTTAAGAATGAGAGTTAAGGTTAACCTTAGTTAAGGCTGCTTTGTGAGAGGAGCCGCTGAACCAAGATTTTCAAAGCCCTTTTTGCACTAAGATAGTGTCATAAAAAAATAATAACTCTTTATTGTTCTCAATACATTGTAAATCGGAAATTCGGTTTGTGCATTTTGCATTTGTAATGGTACCAACAACAATCTTGGCACAAAGAAATCTTTAAAATCTTGGTTTAGGCATTTGATAGAGGAAATGTAGTATTTTCAGTGATAACAAGTTCATCGCCTTTTTGGACTTTAATGATTGTGTATAAAATAAAATCCTTTAATACAGTCTTGGCCCTTATTCAACAAGTCTACGCAGCCTGAATAGACATGGAACTGAAAGTTTATAGAAATAGAATCCCATGGACGTAGATAGTTTAATTAATTGTCATTGACTAAATTTGAGTCTACCCTTTACTCTTACTTTATCGTGGTATGTTGGCATTTTTATCAAGGCCAGATCTCATGAGATTCCTGTAAATTGACTACTCAGCATATCTGCCACTGATTAATTCTTAATTATTGTTAAAGGGTGACCAAAATTTGGCATATTCAATATTTTCAAGAGATTTATTCACCAAACAAGAAGCAAAACCTACTTTTGACAATCAATTTTCCATGTCCATATATATACAGTCGATATGTGTGAATTTTTTAACCATTTTGAAAAGTCTTTGACACCCATAAACATGAACAGCGTAGACTCAAGCCCAATTTAGACTTACTATTCAAGTGGTGATACATGTAGAAGGTGAGTTTGACTTATAACCAGTGGGCAATTTGTAAGTGTCAGTCTCTCAACTCGTATAAATACCCCAGCTTATGACTGCGTCTCGGGTTACACGCGATTTTCTGATAAATGAGATTGGGGTGAAAGTTACAACTCTGGTCACTGTTTGTTTATTTATCACTGCAAGGAGTTTGCTCCACTAAAATTTAGTCTTTCAAATATTCGTCCATTAATTTGAATGCCAAATTTTGCACATTCTTTCTTTGCTATGGAATAGCGTAGGATTAGGCTTAGCCGTTTGAAGAGAGTCATGTAAGAGTAAATTTAACTGAATTTTTAATTGATATTGACCTCGAAAATAATTAATGATATTAGAGTATTTGAAGCTTTTTATTTTAACAGAATCTTGAAATTTATGTTTGGTTTTAATTACTATCTAAAAAAATTGTGATGTTTATGATGATTTTAATTGCAAAGTTACTTTGTGAAAAAACAAATTTAAATTTATGTTCATTTCTAATTAAAATTTATTTTCTTTGAAAAGTATTAAGATTTATAGTTCCGTTTTAATCAAAATTTATTTTTCGTCAAAATTTAAAAATCTATGTGAAATATTAATAAGAGTTTCTTTGTTCAAAAACTTTTTGAAAATTTATGTTTAATTTTAATTTTGATAATACATTTTGCAAACAAGGAACCAACCCAAGGAGAAAAATAAGAACAATAAAAGTTGAAAATTTGATACCCTTATTATCATAAAACTGTCAGGAAGACTGCAAGGAACATCCTTTGCCAAAACTATGACTGAGGACATTAGGAATCCTTTCAGCGTTGACTGAATATCCTGAAATTCTGTGCCGTAGTGTTTTCACTGATAATATCTTAATTAGGTTACCCAATGGCACGGAGCTAAAATTTGATTTAAGTATCACGATAAACATTATGATGCTATAACTCAACCATGGAATATTCTCCCTGTCTAATATGAAATCCATTGCAGATATTATCATATTTAATTTCACATTTTCAATTACACTTTTATCTTGGAATTGAGTGAAATATTAGATAAGGTAATTCTTTAGAGGAACTGTGCAAGATGTCTTGAAATAGGGAAATAACAGCTTAATCTATTTCATTCGAACGCCTTGGAACTGGAAATGACACGCTTTTCAAAGCATGTTTCCAGTGTTTGTTAGGCTACACTGCTTGGAGTTACTGCTACAAGTTTAATTATAAAGAACACGTTATTAATTATGTTAGAGTTGTTAAATTTGTCAAAATATATCTGGAAGATTGAATTGGAAATTATTTTGTTCAAGATTGGTATGTGAAGCTATGACAATGCAAACAATTTTAGATTTCTATACTCTACCAAATAAATTAAGGACCACCCTGGTTCTCTATATTTAAGTATTTAAATTTTACATTATCATGATTTAATGATAAATGTTGGAATGGAACTTTTGTTGCTGAGTATATTTCATGATGAACATCTGATGAGAAATTTAATTAGTAGGCAAATCGAAACGTGTGCTGCAAAAGCAATGCCAAAATTATTGATTTAAAAATGTACAATGTACAAGGAGTTGTGAATTATAGATCTCATCAACAGATCTCATTTATTCTCTATGCATCATATATGCCAATCAAGAAACACTCAAAATTAGAATAATGAAAGATTGAAGTTGAAATACGATCTAGTATTTTTAAAAGAATTTTCAGCTCCAATTTATTTTTCATTAGATTTACGTGATAGCGGCCTTATGTAATCGCTTACATTTCCCCACTCCATCATCGATAATGGATATGCCGAAATTTATCATTAGATTATAGAGATACAATCCATTCTCAAATTAGAACACTGTAAAGAAGTGAGATATGGGGTTTAACGCTGCTTTCAAGAGTATTTCACTTATATCATGGCTGCTGGTATTATGGCAGGGAGAAAGCCCATAACACCATGTGGCTTTGCATTGTGGTGAAACCTGCAAGCACCAGCTGGAACTAGCGAACAATGGGTGGTACTACGTTGAATTTCAGTGTAGCAGTGCACCCAAACCTTAATCCATTGCCGTGCTCATGGCTGGATTCGAACCCCAGACCACTTGATCAGAAGCCAAATGCGCTAACAATTCACATTATGATGCGAGTAATATTAGGGGAAAAGGGGTATTTTAAAGTTAGCCTTAGCAATGTTAATTTCTCTCACTTTGATATGAATAGTTTAGTTGATGATATTTGGGGCTCCATTGTACTGATTTAGATGTGTCTGAAACAGTTACTTGTTAAAAGAATTATTTCTGTCCCAAAACGTTTTTATTAGGGAAAATGACTTCCTGATTAGATATGATTTAAATAATCACATTTTAAACAGTCTATATCACAGTATTTGAGGGATTGCTTTTTCCGGATTTAGATATAACTCAAATATAACCAGACAAAAAAGAATTCAGGGATAAACCTCTCCTGATTTAGATGTGCTTGAAATAGTTTCTCTCCACCTTAAAGATGGTATCTAAATGAGAATCGCTTTCTTTATCGTGATTTATGAGGCATTGATTTGACTAAAAAAAAGGCAGAAGTTGGTGATATCTTTCACTTTTTGACTTCCCTCTCAAATACGTGATTTTATGTCAATCAAACTTCAAGAATGCTGCAGTATCTCCCTTGCATAAGCCGGGCAATTTTTTATACGATCTTTGTAATGTTTGCATTTAGTGTCTAAAAATCGACTCAAAGACCCAATTATTATGTTTTGTATTTTGATAGTATATTATTGTGTAAAAGTAAACAGTTTTATCCTGAATGAATAAAATCATACATTTTGTGCTAAAGTTTATGCAGCAATAAAATTTCAAGGAGAGTCCGTAAAAATATTTCATTTGATTAAAATATCTCTGATTTTAAAATTTTCTAAATCTTGTCAGACAATAAAAGTTGAGATGATTTTGGTTAAACACATCTCCTAATAAGTGAAAAACCTTTCATTGCTCGAGTGAATTATGTGAATGTTGTAGTGGTTCATTTAAAAAATTTAAGAGCTATTACTAATCTTGGAGCAAAAAACGATGGAAAAAGCCAATTTAAACAAAGGCTTGAAATTATTGTCTGTCTCCACTTTCCGCGTGATTGAGCAGCAGTGACTCACGTCAATATTTAGGCATGTGTATCAGGCAATATTTTTTTTAAAAAAGAAAAAATATTAAAATTGTTATCAGGTTGATATTTAGATGAGATGATAAATACTTTAGCATTCATCATAATGATTTTAACATGTGACAAAATAAATTGTCATAAGCTTTAAAACTCTATCAGTATTTCACAATTTGAAAATTAGGAGGTCTTCATTTAGGAAGAAGATATCTGACTTCAGTTAGTAATGAAAGATTGAATCTTTAATGCTGAGAAAACCTCACAACTTGTAATGTCAGAGTATTGAAGTCAGTGCTTCATTGATCTATAATATTCAATTGGAATATGCCCTGGAACCATTCATCTCTTATAATGGCATCCTGAATTGGTGACATGTGACAAAGGTACCACTGTGATGGTGTTGGATTGAGATACCGAAAAGTAAATTTCCAATGTGAACAATGATATCAATGTCTTTCATGGTTATACCAACATACTTATTAGTATACGTACATGTTCATTTTGTACCATATTTCAGAATATGGTTGATCTCAAACTAAAACTTTGGAATCATAATTTACATGTCAATTTACTTTATCCGAAGTTACAATCACTAAGTTAATTTAATCATTTTCCTTTTCCTTTTCAGAAAAAGATGGCACCTATGTACGAGATTATGACTTAGACAACAATGAAGACACCTACATAGAAACAGGTTCGTTACATTTGATTGTTTGTAGTCTAATTAAAATCATGCTGTTCCATCAGGTTATTTGCATTCACGACACTCCTGATCACCCTAAAGATAACCAGCCAGTAAAATGACTATAAATCGAGAAATAATGGAAGTGCCTAGATGAGAAGACCGATGAACGACCATCTGATTTCAAATCACATTTCATCGACTGATAAAATACATTGTATATACAGTGATGCATAACCAACCTTCAGTGATACGAGGTAAAAGTTGCTTAGTCAATCAGGGGACTGTACAAGCATTGCTCCATATACCACAGATTTTCAGTGGAACAGGTGCTTTCAGGTTTCCAAAGACTCTTTACCTTCTGGTGTAAGGATATTCCGTGCAGGATATCCAGGTAATCTATCCCGGAGGCCAGTGATCTATCCCGGAGGCCAGTAATCTATCCCGGAGGCCAGTAATCTATCCTGGGGGCCAGTGATCTATCCCGGAGGCCAGTAATCTATCCTGGGGGCCAGTGATCTATCCCAGGGGCCAGTAATCTATCCCGGAGGCCAGTAATCTATCCCGGGGGCCAGTGATCTATCCCGGAGGCCAGTAATCTATCCTGGACTAATCTCTTTGTTAATGAGTTGGGTTACCTTTAAATTTGCAGCTTCACTCCTCACATGTCAGACGTACCAGGCGAGCCAGTTTCCATCACTGACTTATTTAAGCCTTACTGCAATTCTTTAACTTTCCTGTACTAGTGTAGCATTGTGCTGCAACTGAATATCAGATTTGGTGCTGCTGGACTAGCACAGAAGGTTAATGAAATGCAGCAAGGTTTAAATTAACCAGTGATGGAGACTGGCGCGGGTTATGACTTGTGGGGGAAGTTGATAAATTGGCTATTCAGAATGATTTGTCTCATTGATTCAGCTTCTAAATTGATAATAATTTAACTTTTCCTTAAAATATTTCTTCCCCATGTTACGAATGCTTATAAGCAGCTTCTATCGACAGATAATCCAGTGGGCAGTCTAAATACGTCCACCCACATCTTCTACATCGCGGTGGGGTGTGCGTGTGCGCTGATTCTCCTGATCGCGTTGGCGGTGGCCGTGTACTACCTCAATTCACAGAAGAGCAATGACAGGTACTCTAAAAGGATGAACTATTAGTAAGTAAACCACCCGGGTGGGAGGTGTCAGTCCGTCAGTGTGTGTCTGTGACGTGACGTCATGTCCTCATCGCATCATTACTAACCCTCCCTCCCTCCCTCCCTCCCTCCCCATCTACCCTGATATACCTCCAGGTATATGATGGTACTGACAGTATAGTACCTTCAGGTATACAGGTATATATAAACCCCCACTCGGGCTGGGAGATCATTTGTATGAAATCAATCACATCACTAACAATATCTGTTCTTTGTCATCAGTATTAATATTCATGTGTGTATAGGGCACTGTTCCTTGGTTATGAAAACAAGAAATGAGTTGAATTCTCTACATGATTAGACAAGATGTTATTTGCTTTAAAGTTTTTATTATAAAATATGGTAAGGACTAAGAAAAGTAACTGGTCCACAATACATTATGCAAACCAGTGTGCATAAAATAAGAAGAACTTGTCATCCATGATATTTTGTCATATATTTAATACAATGTAGATTTGAAATTGTATTGTACTCTTATGGCATCCACAGTAAAGCTTTTATAGGACCTGTTTCCGTCAAAGTATTAAAATCCAAAAACGATTTTGGTCTTACCAATGATATATATTCCAATATTCGCCATGGCTTGCTTTTCTATAAATAACCAAGGAGGAGTGCTTTATCAAACTTATAAACCATCAAATATTTTTGTTGGATGATTATGCAATGAACCAAAGAAACATTAAAGGATATAGGAATACTGCAGGGTTATTGAAGATATGGACACTTGTCTGGGAATACTGTTGTGTTATTGAAAATATGGACACTTGTCCGGGAATACTGTTGTTTATTAAAAATATGGACACTTGTTAGGGAATACTGCAGGTGATTAATTGTATTGGCCCTTTTCGAGGAATACTGAAGGGTTACTGAAAATATGGACAGTGGTCGAGGAATATTACAGGCGTATTGAAAATATGGACAGTGGTCGTGGAATATTGCAGGCGTATTGAAAATATGGACAGGGAATATTGCAGGCTTATTGAAAATATTTACAGTGGTCGAGGAATATTGCAGGCTTATTGAAAATATGGACAGTGGTCGTGGAATATTGCAGGCTTATTGAAAATATGGACAGTGGTCGTGGAATATTGCAGGCGTATTGAAAATATGGACAGGGAATATTGCAGGCTTATTGAAAATATTTACAGTGGTCGAGGAATATTGCAGGCTTATTGAAAATATGGACAGTGGTCGTGGAATATTGCAGGCTTATTGAAAATATGGACAGTGGTCGAGGAATATTGCAGGCTTATTGAAAATATGGACAGTGGTCGAGGAATATTGCAGGCTTATTGAAAATATGGACCCTAGTCCAGCATTATTGAATCTTGAATTCCTTCAAACATCAGGAAAACTTTTGACAGGTGACATGAATGACTTGGCTTAATTCACTTGAAAAAAAAGGTTATATTATTATGAGAGTAGAGTAGTTGTGACAATAATATATCTTTATATATATATATGTACCTAATCAACGCACTCTTCATTATTATACTGTCAATATTATTTTTCTCATGTCATATGACATCGTTTATCATTTAAGCTAATAATTTGTTGAGTCTTTCATACTTTATGTATTGTCATATTTCTGTCCTTGTTTTCTATTTATTTGTTTGATTTGCTTCATATTTCAAGAAATGAAATTGTTAATAGTTGAACTTGTGATGGAATGATTTAGGTTTTATTTATAGATATAGTAATTATAGTAATTTTGAAAAACTTCTGTTCTTTTTGGTACATTGTTCTCATTATAATCATAAATCAATCCTGTCTTTTTCTGCGTTGAATTATGTTTATCATTCATTCCAGTTATTTCAATATGTGTTATGCAGTCATGTTGTTTCTCGATTCTTTGTGCTGTTATTACAAATTTGAACTTTCACATTATGTTTACACGATACATGTTTTGTTTTCACAATTTTGTTTATAAGAAAAGAAGTTTGCACAACGCTCTTATTTGGATTCACTCAGCATTTGCCATCAAAATTTGATCATGTTCACAAAACAGCTTTTGCAAACTGTTTGTCATTGTTCTTTTTCATACAACATGGTTAGAAAAGTTGTGTTTCATGTTAATTTTAACGATTTTCAGTGACAGCAGTAGTTCCCAAGCGCTGACAGCTCAAAGTCAGACATTTTTACGGCCGGACACTCCAAATAATGCCAGTGGAGCAGGTGAGGAAAATGAAAAGTTACATGACACGTCACATGACATAAATCACATGTCAAATAACATGACATATCACATGACATATCACATGACATAACACATGACATATCACATGACACATAACATGGCATGTCACATGACATATCACATGACACATAACATGACATATAACATGACATATAACATTACACATCACATGATAACTCGCATGTCAACTCATGTGACAACTCACATGACAACTCACACGACAACTCACATGACACATATGACATCACATTATAACTCGCATGTCAACTCATGTGACAACTCATGTGACAACTCATGTGACAACTCACGTGACAACTCACATGACACATATGACATCACATTATAACTCGCATGTCAACTCGCATATGTCAACTCATGTGACAATTCATGTGACAACTCATGTGACATTACAAGTTACATTACATTCAGTGGAGGGTGACATCGTAATTTATCAGACCCTTGTTAGTGTTTATCTAACACAACCCTTATCACAACAAAAATTTACTTTTCCTAGTTCCGATATATCACATGCGATGTCATTAGATACCCCTCACAAGACTTCCACAAACGAGTTATCACACCCAAAAAGTTACTTTTGCTAATATACTTTGTCATGTCATTCGATACACCACACACGACTTGTCACAACCAGAGAATTACATTTCAATATGTCGATAAATGATACAGCATAGTGTATAGAGACTAATGAAGCAAATTAGATTTATTCTTCTAACTTTGTACACCCCACTCGGATCTGCAAACAAACTCAATAAAATTTTCAACTATCTCTGTGAATGACATCTATGTGATTGAATATTTTTATTTATGCTGATATTGTTTATCTCCAGACGTATAATAATTGACACAAAATTTTGTTTTGTTATTTCCAACTGTTATAATTACAGAACAGCTGTATCAGTATTAGAAGTCCAACTGGGTAAATTGGAAATGTAAACAAATTTTGGATCGGCAATCCATATTGATTGCTTACGAAATGTATTTTCTGTAATTTGTTATGAAAGAAACTACATTGATTTGACAATAATTTTCCTAAATTCCTCTTTTAAGTGCTATAATTATTTCTGAAGTACCAGATTAATGTATGTTATTTAAAAAGAAATTTAGTTTTGCAGCGATTATGTCTCAATAGAGTTGAATTATATGAAATTTGATCGATATTGGCAGTTGCTTGCTCACATTATAAATAAATTCTTCTGATTAAAGGAACATTACATTTAAAAAGATATCCCCAATCTTTTTCATGCTTAGTTAATAGAAAATTAGAAATTATTTTCGTGTTTAATATACTTATACATGATTTATAGATTGAGAAAAACATAATTTGGAGTTGCAACATTATGCAGAAATAATAGGTATCAGTATCAAAGTATCAAAGTATCAAAGTATATTTTAAGATGTTTTTTTTTATTAATTCTTGAAAAAAGATGAGACAGTTTATTGTTTTTGAATTCCCCTTTGAAAATCATATTCATTGCTGTTAAATATGACTTTGTGAACAAAATTCAATTTTCTAGGGCCTCATCTTAAAATATTTATGAACTTTATCGCAAAAGGACATAAGGTGAATGGAGATTTCTGTGCATTTATAACAGGTTGGAAAAAAAATGAAATAATTACTGTAAAATCCATACCAAATTGATTTTTTTTTAAATGAGGAGTTGATTAAAGTCACATTAAATATTAATTTTGAGAAATTTATTATTTATTATTTGAGAGATTTATTATCTTATGAAGAAAATATATATATCTAAAATCAAGCTCCATACCCTTTCTGAGCAACAATTCCTTTATTAACGATCAAAGTTCCAAATTCAATTTATTTGAAAATATCCATTTGATTAAATTGAGAATTTAGATTAATCTTCTGATGAAGTTGATGTCTGCAAATCTTGGAAACCGAAAACAATTCCTGAACAATATTGATTCCATTATGTCGGCCCACAATTACGGATGTATCGAATTAAACTATTAATAATTAATGGTCTGCACCTGAAATAATCTTATCTTTCCTCTTGAACAAATCTTACTTTAATACTTCTGATAATTTATGTGAAATATGATGTTTCTGTGGTTATGTATCTGTTCAAGTATTGGTTAAAGTGTTATGGACAAAAGTAAAGTAGTAATATGATTGTATTTCTTTGATTTCTTTCATCGCAGGTCTGCCCAATTTCCGAAGAGGAATATCACCAGTGACTGAGTTAAAACCGACCGATATCAAGTCTATGCTAACTGAGATTGCAGTCGAGAGGAAGAGGTTGGCTTTGGGAGAAGTACTTCTGGAAGGTGACCAACTCTTCAATGTCTTTAATATACACTTAATTACTCATTGTGTGGTCATTATGTGAAATACAAGGACTTGAGACCTGATTCTCGAAGCTGATCCCGAGGTCAGGTCGGACCGCCAAAGGAGTCAGGTCCGAGAGTCCTTGTATTTCACATAATGACCTCACAATGAGTAATTAAGTGTATTATATACCGAAATTCTTTTTTCTTCAGACTTTGGTATTTAACATTTTAGCTGAACATTGCACTACACACAAAGCCATGGTAAATTGAAAATATTATCTCATTACAAAATCAGTGAACTGATCAAATGACGCCATCTTGGACAAAAACGTCAAAACAAACAGTCACGTGACACAAATCATGTGACGAGTCAATATTGACCTCTTCACTGGTAGGGGGGGAGGGGGGGGGTTAGTGTACAAATATATTTTTCGATCACATGGTGTGTGTTGAATAATAGAATTCTTACAAATTCAATAGAGGTGTAATAACACATTTTCTTGAAGTTAATGGTAAGCTGACGTGAATAATAGTTGTGCTATCAAGTCTATATACTCCCTGAGATTGCAGTCGAGAGGAAGTGGTTGGTTTGGGAGAAGTACTTTTAAAACTGTTAAAGTTTTTGTATTATCGGAGGCTACACCGCCACCTTCCTACCTCAAACCAAACGAGAAAGTTTGAATGCATACAATTTCTTAAAGTTAATTGTAGGGTTTCATGAATATTGAACTGCACTGCCCGACAAACTTAAGAAAAATCTAAAATGATAACTATCATGATAAAGGGCCTCCTTATAAATATAGAGGCCCTGTAACTAGGATAGTTATCATTTTAGGTTTTAACCTCAATCTTCCTTCCTTTATATCCAGAGACACCTAGCAGTACAATATTTCTTTACTATTATGTCACTTTCTTGTTAGAGAACATATTTATTTTGTATTTTAATCTTTTTAGATCTTGAATGATAGTTAATGGAAATTTTAAAATAAAATAATACAAATTAGTAAATGAACGAAGGAGTTGGGGTTTTAATCATATAGATTGTCTTGGATCTAAGTTGTTTTTTCAAAGTAAATGTTTGAAGTTTCAGATTTATTTGAAACATGCTTTGTGAAAGTAAAAGTTTGAATATGGAGATGTATTTCTGTATACAGGTACGTTTGGGAAGATCTACCTAGGAACTTTGATTGGAGAAGATGAAAATGAAATTGGAATGGAACAGGAGGTGTATATAAAAACGCTTACCGGTAAATATTTTTTGTGATTATTTACGTTTTACACAATTTCATTTTCAAAATGTGTGAATTATGTCTCCCCCCGAAGGGTCGGGAGACATATTGGTTTTAGCTGAGTTCCCGTCGGCGTTGGCGTCGGCGTTCCCATTTCGTTTCCGGAGCAGATCTCTAAAACTATGTGACCAATCATCACCAAACTTGGTATACTGTCTCTCCATATCATGTAGATGTGCCTTTTGAGGGTTAGAGATTTAAAAAAAAAAATTTTTTATTTTATTTCCATGGCAACGATTTGGACTTAGTCTATTTCAAGGGTAGTGTTCGTTTCCGGAGCAGATCTCTTAAACTATGTGACCAATCATCACCAAACTTGGTATACTGTCTCTCCATATCATGTAGATGTGCCTTTTGGGGTTAGAGATTTTTTTTAATTTAATTTTGTTTTATTACCATGGCAACGATTTGGACTTAGTCTATTTCAAGGGTAGTGTTCGTTTCCGGAGCAGATCTCTAAAACTATGTGACCAATCATCACCAAACTTGGTATTCTGTCTCTCCACATCATGTAGATGTGCCTTTTGGGGGTTAGAGTTTTTTTTTTTTAAATAATTTTTTTTTATTTCCACCTCATCGATTTGGACTTAGTCTTTTTTAAAAAACTGGCTTTTATTTCAGCATCAAATCATTTAGAATTTTGAATAGTTTGTTTGCTACAATTGTGGAGTTGATAGGTTATTTATTCAAGTTGAATTATACAGAGAACATTAATGGTGCTTTATGATAGTATTGTTTAGAGGTTTGGAGCATTTGAGGAAGGGGGAGACATCTGTTTTTACGGGTAAAAACACTTTCTAGTTATTATTCTTGTCAAGATAAAATTTAGTGTCTAATTACTTTCTGCCAATATGGTGAAGGCCATTTATTCATAATTCAACCCCGGTTTCCTCCTGAATTTGTAAAAACATGTTGTGAAGTAGTAAACAAATGGTGCCAAAGACATGGGAAGGACAGTTACCTTTATCAATAATATCATCATTATCCTAATAATCTTCATTGCTGAAATTATCAGCATTATCATTATCAGCATCATCATCATCATTATCATCATAATCAATGCATGCTTACAGGGCATGAGGGGGAACATTTAGATTTTCTTGATGGTGGAAAAGAATCCATTATCATCTTAGAGCGTTCGGCTTCGGATCAAGAGGCCCGGCGTTCGAATTCCGCCAGGGGCACGGCAACTTTGTCTGCAGTAGAGAACTGTTCTACATGCAGTAAGGTTTGGGTGCAATGCTACACTTAATTTCAGCGTAGTACCACCCATGGTTCGCTAGTTCCAGCCGCTGCTTGCAGGTTTCAGCGCAATGCATAGCTACATGGCGTTGCAGGCTTTCTCCCTGCCATAATACTAGCAGCCGCGATATAAGTGAAATACTCTTGAAAGCGGCATTAAACCTCAACTCACCTCACTTCACCTCCATTATCATCATTACCATTACCATTATCATTGTCATCAAAACATACCAGGCATGAAGCGAATATACACTTTTTCATATGGTGTACAATCACATTGGCGGATCCAGAGGGTGGGTGCGGGGGAGTTCCAAGTATAGTAAATGACCCCCCCCCCCAAGAGAGTTTGTGGTATAGTAAATACACGAATACAAATACAAAAATACACGATCCAATCTTAAAAGCCTCAAGGATCTGGAAAAGTGCTCCCCCAACTCAAAAAGCTGTATCCGCCCCTGCAATCATTACCATTACCATTATCATGATAATCATGCTATTACAGACCAGGCACGAGGGGACCAGATCCAGGTGTTCCTGATGGAGAGCTGTATGTTGAAGGGGCTCGTACACCAGAACATTAACCCAGTCATGGGAGCCTGTGTGGAAGGGGAGTCTCAACCCTTCATGATCTACGCGTACTCTAACGAGGGCAATCTTAAAAAGTTCCTCCACAAGTGTCGAATGTCAGAATGTGGCTCCAGATATGTAAGTAACTACTGCTATCATTTGAGTTATTCAGTTTAATATTCTCTTATCTTCATTTCTATGCTTATTGTTCTTCAGTTACTTATTGTCCCCCGCCGCAACGCGGAACGGGGGACTATGTATTCAGCGGCGTCCGTACGTACGTACGTCCGTACGTCACATTTCTTGTTTACGCGATATCTTATGAAGCGTTGCATCCAAAGTCTTCAAATTTCATGTCTGCCTTCATTGTGGGAAGACGCAAACACCAGTCAATTTTGGTGACCTTGGTCTTATTTTCAAGGTCACCACGACACTTTGACCACTTTTTGAACTCTTGTTTACGCGATATCTCATGAAGCGTTGCATCCAAAGTCTTCAAATTTTGTTTCTGCCTACATTGTGGGAAGACGCAGACACCAGTCACTTTTGGTGACCTTGGCCTTATTTTCAAGGTCACCACGACACTTTGACCACTTTTTGAACTCTTGTTTACGCGATATCTCATGAAGCGTTGCATCCAAAGTCTTCAAATTTGGTTTCTGCCTACATTGTGGGAAGACACAGACACCAGTCACTTTTGGTGACCTTGGCCTTATTTTCAAGGTCACCAGGACACTTTGACCACTCTTTGAAATCTTGTTAAGGCGATATCTCGTGAAACATTGCATCCAAAGTCTTCAAATTAGTTGTCAGCCTACATTGGGGAAAGACACAGACACCAGTTTATTTTGGTGACCTTGACCTTATTTTCAAGGTCACCGTAACACTTTGAGCACTTTTCTCACTCTTGTTAACGCGATATATATCTTTACCAGTTGGACTCAAAGTCTTCAAATTTGGTGTCAGTCTACACTTGGGGATGACGCATACACCAGGGGAGTTTGGTGACCTTGACCTTATTTTCAAAGTCACTACAACACTTTGACCACTTTTCGAACTCTTGTTATCACCATTTATTATGACCGGTTGGACCAAATCTTTTCAAATTTGGTGTCAGTCTACATTGGAGGATGACGCAGACGCCAGTCGATTTGGTGACTTTGACCTTATTTTCAAGGTCACCACAACACTTTGACCACTTTTAGAACTCTTATTAACACGATATATCATGAACCCAAGTAGCTCCAATGATGTGTCTTACTAACTCAATGTCACCGGCGGGGGACATTGCCATGTTAGTGGCAAACACTTGTTTTTTTTGCTTTAATCTTTGCTAACTGAAGTGAAGTAAAATCTCATTAATACAATTTTGCCTGACTTGCTTAAATTTGCTAGTTCATTTGATGTAATATTTGGGATGAGATAGGGCAGCGGTGATATCTTTTGATTATCTTGGTTCAAATCCTGCCAGGGGCTCAGCCACTTTTTCTGCCGTACTGTTCTACACACATATATTGGGAGCGATATTATAGAGGGGTAACCCTGTTTATCAATCTCCCTTTTCTGTACTATCTGCAAATAAAAACCATTTAAATCATAATTATTTGGTGTAATGTTTTGGTGCATTAGTACATTGAATTCAGTAGAGTATCAGAATTGGTTCACTAGTTCTACTCAGCGCTAATGGCTGCAATATTGCCCAAGTGGCGTTAAACAATAACTCACTCACTCACTAATTCTAGTTGTTGCTTGCAGGTTTCTCCACAATGCAGAGTGTAATGGTATTACGTCTTCTCGCTGAAGTAAAACTAACAGCTGTGATATAGTCTTTGTAAAATGTGCTTGAAACCTCAAATCTCCTCATGGTCACCAAGACCAGGGGCTCCTTTCACAAAGCAATCTTAACTAAGGTTAATCTTAAAGAGGCAGTCGCACGTTTTTTAAAAATTTTATTTTTTTAAATTTCCCACTTTTAATGATAGATTACGTCATTTATATTTACTTTAGAGGGTAAAACATCTTATTACACAAACCAATTTTCCGTAGTGGTACAAAAGGTGTTGCGTATATAGCAAATATTGCATGGCGGCCATTTTATTGTGAACACATTTTATTATTTCGAATGACAAAAAACAATTCCCATGGCTTTACCGAACCATTTACACTCATTTTTAACCTAATTTTACGAAGAGATAAGGGTGTTTTACTATTGGTGACATAATTTTCCAAAACATTTTCTCGACTTATTTCACTGAAAAAACGTGCTACTGCTCCTTTAACTCCCATACTTTTAACATCACACTAAGGTAATCTTAGTGACTTACGATCACCTTAGTTCTTTATAAAAGGAGGTCTTGATGACAATTCTGTCTGGTTGGTATCAAATGTCTATGTCAATCACCTCTCCATTGATGACCTGCATTGCTATTTTCATCTAATTGAAATGTTTTCTATGTTAACAGACCCTGTCCACACAGCAGCTGGTGTACATGGCAATACAGATCATACGAGGCATCCAGTACTTGCATCGGAAGAAAATAATTCACAAAGATATAGCCACAAGAAACTGTGTGTAAGTTGGCAATGTGCAAAATAATTGTGGAAGTTTGTTAATGGAATGTATCTCATTGTGTGGGTTTTTTTTGGTGAAAATATATTTACTCCATTTCTATATTCTTTGACATTTAAGTCAGTGGTGAAGTATAATGGGCGGAATTGGGATATTTGTGTGAATCCTGTAAATTTGTATGTGCATTCCTGCACCCCCATCTCTGGATTTTCCATTGTCAAATTAGTAAGGACACTGTAGCTTACGTTTGTCCTGTGTTCTATATCATTGTTAAGTCCTATTATTACCTACGAGGGCAATCGTGTCGGGGTTCATATTTTTCATACTATGCCCTAGGGCAAAATATCACTTCATCATGGTGACATGACGTCATAAACAATGCTTTGACATCACTGAATATCTGTATATAAAATACTAATATCCGGGCACTCGTGTCGTAAACATAGTATGACATAGACACGAATATAATATCCTCTATTTATGTCCTTTCTATCTGTTATGTTACAAAGCTGACAGTGAGTATGAACTTATCATAAGATGCATAAGAGGTGACATCTTAAAATTATATTGCTATCATGTTTATCATGTTACAGAGCCGACGGTGAGTTTGTAAATATAACGGACAGATGCGTAAGTTGTAATGTAGCATTCTAAGATTGTATTCCCATCATGTTTATGCCAATTTGTTTTTACAGAGTTGACAGTGAGTTTGTGGTGAAACTGACAGACAACTCATTGTCCCGGGACGTGTTCCCCAGTGACTACACGTGTCTCGGGGACAACGAGAACCGCCCAGTCAAGTGGCTTGCTGTAGAAGCTTTGCTGGAGAGGCGCTTTTCGCCTGCCAGCGATGTCGTGAGTTTCTTTCAAGCTTTCTTCAGTTCTCATACCTTTACATGCTGTTGCAATATGTTTTAATTTTATATGACAAAGTAAGGCTTTCCTGCTGCCTAGTTTATCCATACGCTGTTTGATGTTAACAACTCAAGGGAGATAACTACCAAGGGGGGTAACTCTGTTTTGTGAGAGTTCATTTATTGTAACCTGGATAATTCAACAATCAGGGGGTTCTCTACTTCCAGCTGATGATCGTAGGTTTTATTGCAATGCATAGCCACAATAGTGTTGTTGGCTTTCTCCCTGAAGTAATATTAGCTGCAGTGATATATGTGAAATAATCTAAAGTAGCGTTAAGCACCAAATCACCTCACCTCACCTAAACAATCAGGGATAGGTCAGTTGAGTGCTTGATCATTTATCTCTTTAAAAGGCCAAGGTCTCTTTCTATTTGCATTGTACCCAAATCATTATTGAAAGATGAGGTTTGTTACTTCTTCGCTGACAATAAAATGCTTTAACTGATGATCCAATTGACACACAATAAGATTGTCCCTGTATTTGGAGAATTTGTGGATGTATTATTCTTCTTCTTGTTTTTTAAATTTATTATTAATTATGATAATTATTAATAAAAACAATAACATAAATTCTTAAAGGGGTCTTTTCTTCCCTGTCTCACAGCAATAAATGATTAATATACCCCTATAAAAAACAATATATTAGTTGTCGTAACCAATTTACAGGTTGCTATGATGAACAATTTGTTTTGGTTATTGTGTCCCTTTTTAAAAAAAACTTATTACTACATTCCATTATCTGACCATTGCTATAAAGTCCACTCCATAACATACCCCACTTATTATCTCCTGATGAGCTACAGAGGCCATGGCTCTATTTTAAAAAAAAACTTGTTCTTCTTCTCAGTGGGCGTTTGGGGTGACACTGTGGGAGATGATGACGCTCGGTCAACAGCCCTATGCGGACATCGATCCATTCGAGATGGCGGCGTATCTGCAGGAGGGCTACAGGATAGCACAGCCCCACAACTGTCCTGATGAACTGTGAGTAGCCAATGAACGACTAGAGTCTTTTGGGATACCACATAAGTGATTTTCCTTATATGATGAGTCAATCAAGCAGGGCTGTTCTATTTGACAGATTCACAAATCCAGTGGTTTGTGTGGTGATTTTATGGAAGCTTCGAAAGTTTTGATTTTGGATTAATCAATCAAGAACATGCAGTTCACATTGATATATACTCATTTTGGTTTTTAAACTTTGTTGTCTTACTTGTATTTACCAGTGACGTCACAGAATTCTTCGCTTCAGGGACCACACCCCCCCAGATTTTCATTCTGGTCGGCCGGGCTAAATTAGGCGTTTTTTAAAAGGCTGTACATATAACTTATCGGCCTATTTCAGAAATTTAAAATCAAGCAATTATCGAATTGACATCCCATTTTAATGAATCCGAATTTGACCATATGTCATTACATCTATCCTTTAATCCAACGTCAATTGTCATTTAATGTTTATATGAACTTAAACCAATTCCAATTTGTGAGTATCCTGTATTTCCAGGTTTGCTGTGATGGCATGTTGCTGGGCCATGTCTCCGGATGAGAGACCCAAGTTCAACCAGCTGCTTGTATGTCTGCAAGATTTCTATACAGCCCTCGGTAGATTCATATGAGCTTCAAGATGCTTGAACAGAGTGGAACTAGTGCTGTGGCCAGGACAAGGACTATCAGTTAATGAGCACAGAGTGAAACTAGTGGCATTTGGATTTATTAGCTAGTCTTGCTTCTGAACTACAAGAATTGGATGCAGTTGATCGAGAGGATTGTAATGAGTTTTTGAAAACTTAAAGGTTCATCGTGAGGAATGTGTAAACTGAAAGTCGGTCACAAAGGAATCGTAAACTGAAGGATTTGTTAACTGAAGATCAGTTGTAAAGGATTGGCAAAGTGAAGATCAGACATAAAAATTGGTAAACTGAAACTCAGGCATAAATGATTTGTAAAGTGAAAATCAGGCATAAAGGATTGGTAAACGGAAAATCGGTAAAATGGAAATCAGTCATAAAGGATTGGTAAAATGGAAATCAGTCATAAAAAAATTAGTAAACTGAAGACCACTCATAAAGGATTGGTATACTGGAGAAGAGTCATAAAGGAAAAGTGTAGATTATTCACTATGAATGATTGTGTAAGGAAAGATTATGATTGTCAATCTGTGACCGGACATCAAAGGAAAGACGGATCATTGGCAATACCAGTCATTATAAAGGATTGGTAAAGCTAAGGCTTGTTGATCTTGTGCTGATAAACACTTGTATTGTGACCAAATATATCAAGAAAACAGACCACTGTATGCATCAACCCAGTTGTTGCTATAGAAACATACAGCCTTTGTTGTGAGATTTGATGTTGGGGTGGACATATGGAGTTGTCCCCCCTTGAAATGTTGATGAAGTGGGAGTTGTCTCCCTTGAACCAAGGAATTTGGTTCCTAGCACTGACTAGTCGTGTTTATAACATGCTGTGGACTTTGTTGTGAACAAACCGCACAGCCATCTTTCTTTGATACAATCAAATGAGATTTGTAAATAACACAAACTTGTTGCCATGGTTACTCACCTAGTAGACATCCAACATGGACGCCAAAGTTAGAAATACTGCTTCCACTACCACTTGACTACGTTTGCTTACTCATTGTACCAACAAAACTAGTTTTATGTATCTGGGTAGTCCTGTGGTGACTGCACATTTCTGTTGAATTAAGCAAAAGAAATCAAGATTAACATTTTCATGCTTTCCTATGTAGAGAGCAGAACTAAAGGGGCATTACTCTTGTTAAAATGTTAAATGTGTTTTAGAAGTATCTTTTATAAAACGATATGAATATGTATAATCATTGGGTTTGTTATCATAAAGATCACAACAACGACCTATTTGATTGTTTGACTAGAAAGATGACTTGAATTCAAATATCTGATATTCTTATCCAGAGTGTCCCCACATATTCTGATTCGAGGTAGATAGATGGTTTCAATCAAAATAAATATAATGTTATTCTCCAGTGCGCCGCTCACTTTCCTTAATATAAGTGTATATAAACAGTGTATATAGATCCCGTGCTTTCAGCTAACTGTTGCCTCACCTAGTGATAGAGGGATTGTAGTTCCCCATCTGTATTGGGAGTTTCATTATTTAATTAATCATTAATTTAAGCAAATGACACTTCATACCTAAAAGGGATGGTTCTGTCGCCATTGTGGATTTTTTGCATAACATGAAATGAAAACACGCTATATTGTACTTAATTTTACAACTTTTTAATAATTAAAGATATACACTGATAGAGTATTCACATTGGAACATGTCATAAAACAATTTGCTGTTATGCTGTAGCGAAATTCTCATTGTTTTTATTTTTCAACAAACATGCGCTTGTGTTTATCAAGTTGTGAAATATAAAGTCATCAAAATATTACCATCATTAGTATCTTTCAATTTGACTTTTTTTTGACAGGCATATCCTCTCAAATTTCGTTGCCACAAAAAATACCCCGATAGAACCCTCCTTTTAAATTTATTTGTGAGATTCTATTTTCATTGAAACTTTTTAAGCAACTTTTATTTAGGTATTCAGAATTTATGTTAAGAGTCTTTAATTATAATTTTCTGTTTTATTAATAAACATGTCTCTTGGTAAGATACCTTTCTTTGAGATAACAAAACAGATGAAAACTTAAATCTTATCATAAATGACATATGAATTGATTCATTATTCCCAATGTTCTGCTTGGTCAAGCATGTGCTTTTGAACAGAAATGTCTGTAATAGAATATACTATGCATAACTCCAAATTATGAATGGAAGTATTTAGATTGAAATACTAAACATATCAACATTTGGTTGTGCAGCTCAATAAAGGAGCTTAAGATTAAAATTATCATGTTTTTATTATATCTAATTGAAATTTGTCAGTCAAAACAACTTCAGTTTTAAGGATTTTTGGGTTGTATTTTTACAAATGATAAAAAATTAAATAATGTGGATAGTAAGAAATTATTTACACTCCATAACAAAAAATCTTATGAGCTGTTAATTAATGTTGTGCTCTGTTATGCAACCAATGGCAAGCATTTGTTTCTATGCAAATTCTTTCACTGCTGAAAGTACTGTGTTGTGTTTATATCTAATATATTTCTTTCAAGTTGTTATTTCACAATCCTTTGAAATGAACCACAGACAGGTTATGCATTTTGTTTTAAATTTAAATTTTGTTAATGTTCAAGACTTTAATTTCATTTCAGTTGTGTGATAATGTTGTTTCTATTTGAGTAATTTTACGTTTTTATTTTGTTTGTTTATGTCTTACTGATTTTGTTTATTCATTAACAACAGAAAATACTCACCAAAGTGTTGAACAGCAAAGGATTATCATGTATTCATGCACCTTAGAAATCAATTCACATCCACAATGTTCATTTCTATTTGTAAAATATTTTGCCCATTTTTGTGTCGCTTGCATTACCAAAGAGTCCCATTTAAGTTTCTTAGCGTGCCAAAATAGTGTTGTGACAACAGGGCCTCTGTTTGTTTGTCTTACAATCCTACTTTGCATATTTGATGTGAAGTTATTCTAGCATTTTTAGTAAAATATTAAATGTTTTTTGTAGAAAAGATGACACTTGTATATACCACTTGTATACAAATAAAACTGATTGAATTTCATTTCTTAAAGATTGAGATCTGACGGACTGATTTCAATTAAAGTTTGAGATCATGACTGCATGAATATCACATTTTATATTTACCATTTTATAAGATAAATTAAGTTGATATTGCCTTCCAAAAATGTTTTTGTTTTGTTTAAGATCACGTAACTACTCCACAATTCAATCTCAGATCACATCAAATTTCTTTTTTACATCAGAGAAAATGCAACTTTGGCTCTCAAAATGAAGATGAAATTATGATACTTTAAAATATAGATTTTCTAAGCTTCTTAAAAGTGGAAAACAGTTTTGCCATTAAAAGTTAAATAAAGATAAAAATATCTGCCCATCGGACCAATATATACGACAATGAAAAGAAACGTGAAATATTTATTGTGGCCTTTTGTCCAAGTTAAGCATTTACCTCCTGGATATGCAATGATCTGTCATGTTTGAATCAGTCCATTTACAACAAATAGATTCCTTAGGATGTTATTTTGCCATGGAGCATCTACAACAAAATTTCATAACAGCAAATATTCCTTCAAATTTTAATTTTTTTTCACAAAGAAATCTGGCCTTCGTCCCCAGCAAGTTTTTGTAACTGACCATTAATGGGTTGGCCCTAGTTGTTTCAGCAAATGAATTGATGAAAGAGTTACGACTGATGCAAAACTTTGATTCTTTTGTGGAACATTTTGAAATCTTTCCAAGTCATGTTTTTCATTTTTTGAAAGTTCACCAAATTACAAATTTACAAAATATCAAAGAAATGTTATCACAAAATTTCTACTATGATAAGCATTCTAGATATTCATAAATCAAACAAAGGTAAAACCATAATTTTATTTCACTTGCATTTGACAGTCCCCATTGTGAGAGTTAGTGAACTCTATGTATGCCGAACAGGGTAATGTACATATGTTTTCTAATACATACTTACCTACACATATACCTATCAATATGCATGTCTCACTCATGTTGTATATATACATTGTATGCCATACACATCCACATGTACAGCCCATGTTTGCCTTGTTTGTAGGCTTGAGTCCAACAACCAACCTCTGTGAAATCATATCTTTATTCCAATTATTATGGTGATTATTTTCTAAACTTGTATGATAGACTCCCTTCTGGTTGTTAAGCTGTTTCTCTTTCTCCAAACAACTGTTGCAGAATGATGTTTTGGTTAGGTTTTTCTTGTGGTTTGCTAGTCATTTAAATTTTGTGAATTATCTCCCTTTATCACAGGAAGTGGATAGTCTGCTATCTTAAAAGTAAATATATTATTTTCTTTGATGAAAACGGTGATCGGGGGGTGGGGGGGGGGGGGGGGGGGGATTCATACAAAACCCTCACATTCTGATCAGTTATTGCAAAAAAGCGACAGAGATTCTGAGAAATAAAGATATCATTTCAGTGTGGTTGCCATCCACGCATCAATCACTTCGTGTGAGTGTGAGTGAAAGGCTTTAGTATCAAATCAAAGATTGCTCAGAAGATTGTTTCAATGGAAATGTTTTAGTTGATTGATAATAACAATAACAATGCCTATGCTTCCATTAAAGGAGACCTTCATCAAGGCTAGCGAGAGATATAGCTGGTTTATACCAGGGACTTTCTATATAGAATATATAGAATCTAATTTAAAAAGTCCCTGTTTGTACCTTGCTATTTCAACACACTTTTTCATATTTTCAGAAGACATTACTATTGCAAAATATTATAGTCCAATGATAATGCATCCATTTTAGGTTTTAGAAACAGCCATTGTAAAATTGTAACGGGTATAAATAGTTTATTTAACTGGCTAAGATTTGAGTCTATATGTGATCTTTGAAATACTGTTGAATTAGCAAAGTGTGACGGAAGTTTTTTTCTAGCCTTGCTGCAAATCTTCTTTTGCATGGAAAGTTGGTGATTTTATGAACCAATCAGGTTATTGATATTGTTTTTTGTAAAATTATGAAAAGATGCTTGTCATTTTAAATTAACAAGATTGGGTATCTTTCTTTTATAGATAATATTTTTGTTATTGAAGTTTTTTTTAAGAACCAAATTGTTGTTTTTTATATTTGAAATCATAAAAGGTTGATCTGAAATAGTGTTTTTAAAAACAAGTTTGAAATTATATATTTTGTTGTTTGTTAAAGTAATTAATTAATGAAAAGGAAATTCCTTTGGTTTTTAACCTCGATTTCCAATTAATATTAAGATATAGATTACTAGTTACATTTAATAAATCCCAACGAACACACTGATATCTGTCACAAAAAACTCTCTCTTTACATTTTCCTTGATATGTCACAAATTTAAAACTCATAAGCAATAATAAATCAAATTGTGAATGATATCAATTTGAATTCTGAGCAGTTGAAAATGGACAATCAATTTGTTCCCATGGACAAGTTAATTATAATGCATGAAGTATAAATGTTGACTGCTGCCTCGATGGCTTGCTTCGATCACAATGGTGCGGGCGATAACTTGGCCAGTCTAAGGGAGACAACTCATACACAGTAACAATCCACAGATACCACTTCATAATTCTGATTAAATTTTGAAATTTATGAAAAGAGTTTGATCACTCACAAAGCAGTAAGTTCTTCAATCTAAAAGTATCTGTAATGAAATATTATGAATATTTAGCAAATTAGAAACATTTTAACACTTTATGAGTAATAAACATGTTTGAAAGAACTACGAGTCTTATGACATGAAATTTACAGATACGACAGTCTCATTTTAACATGTTTGTGAATTATTTCCTTGCTGATAAGATTTGTCTCCCTTTAGGACAAGAGTTATCTCCCTTACCAAGCGTGTGCTTCTCTAGATGAGACGCTTCCATACAGTGCTAATGTGTTAACACACATACATGTACAGTGGCTAGTTATTTATACTGTTGTGTAAAATAAAAAAAACCCATACAATCATCATCACGAGTCTGTTGTTTGTTATTATTCAGGTGATTGTACCTACAAATTTAGCAGTTGATTCATCAACAAAGGTACTTATTCTATGATTTAATTGTTTTCTTTTGTATTTCTCAGAAATTTCGATGATAGCACTGTCAAAGTTATTCTTGGTTTGAGACAGAGGTATAGTGGAAGCTGAAGACAGATGCACCAAGATGTGTAATGACACAAATAATTATAAACCTATATCTACGATATTTTAAGCGGGTGGGATAGCGCAGTTGTTAGGCAAACCGGCTTCGGATCAAGAGGCCAACTGTGTCTGCAGTAGAGAACTGTTCTACCCGCAGTAAGGTTTGAGTGCAATGCTACACTGAGCAGTACCACCCATGGTTCGCTAGTTCGAGGAGATGCTCCAAGGTTTCACTGCAATGCATAGCCACATTGAGTTGCAGGATTTCTCCCTGCAGTAATACTAGATATAAGTGAAATAATCTTGAAAGCGTCACCCCACCGATATGTTAAACTTTCTTCTAAATAACATTTGATGTGATGTCTGCAACATTTCAAATTTAATTAAACAAATTTGAGTTCCAACATGATGTAATGCTTTAAACAATGTCTTCTATTAGATCAGATTACATTGGAAGTTAAGTATTTCAGAATAACATCTTTATTGAGTGTGTATCTGTGTATTGAGTGAGTGATTGCGTCCTGCTCAATGCATGAGTTTATCCACAACCAAAGTCTAAATCTTCTCTAAATGCTTGGCACAACACAACCAAATAAAGTTCAAGGAATGATCTCTTTTGGTTAGTAAAATTGAAATTCTTTATTAAATTTCCTTACCACTACATAGTACACGGAATAGTTCCAAACAATAGCTGAGCAATTACATATCCTAGTGACGGATCTCCCATAACCCCATTCCCAAGATAATTTCTGTATCACAAACCCAAGGAGAGAAGAAAGTTGAAAGTCCCGAGCCTTTGGGGGAACTTACAGTCCAAGAGATAAGGTCCGTCTTTTTCATGGTATTTCATAACAAAAACTTAACATTTGCAGTGGTGGTGTAGTGCGCAAAAAACTGCTGAGTCATGACTTCAGCACCCTCAGGTTTTGACTTGTAAGACTTAAATATTCTGAAAATTCAGACATTTTTACATAAGAAGCAATGTTCATACCTTTTGGACCTCTGGGGTAAATAAATCAGGCCTTATCTCTTGGACTATCATATTAGTTCTGAGAAGACAATGCAAGAACGATAGCAAGCTCCTCGGATCAGGAATCTGTGCTCAGCCAATCCGCGCTGAGAATCGAGTGTTCTTCCTCCTCCCAGTGATGGAGTATGCAGGTGCCCGTGGCTTGTTACAGGTTACCCACTCAGGAGCATAAGCACCCGGACCCGGGGTCGTTTGATATACTCTCTCATCCTGTGAAGAAATAACAATTCATTATCGAGCGAGATTACTTCAAACAATTGATGCAAGTATTTGTCACCTAAAAGACGAAGAAATTTTTTAGAATGTTTGAAATGATACCAAATACAATTTGTCACCTGTTTTCATTACTTTAATAGCTTTAATGTTATTGGTTTATCAGTAACTATGTGCATTGAATAGTTAAAGGGAATCTTCTATCAACGATCTATCGGCGGCATCCGCCGTCTTGGATCCTTGACATTTCGTGAAAATACCCCGATAGCACCCTCATAAACCTTTTTGTTTGCGAAAGGTGCCAGATTTGGATTTTGATATTTACAATTTTTTTTACATATAGACATGTATGACATATCTCAACTTATATACACTTATATATACAAATACAGATATATATATATATATATATATATATCTATACATAAAGTAAAAAGTTAACAAATAGCTATGCTCCTGTATTAAGAAGATTTATGGATGATCAACTTCTTTATTTAACAATGGCGATGTTTCGGTTGATACCGTTATACCGCTATCAAGGATTATATGATATGCTCATGGATTGATCAGCCAATCAAATTTGGAGCATATTGATGAGGTAAATAAGATCAACTATGTTGACGGCACGTGTTATAAATGTAACATTGCACACAGTGAAAAGTATCAAATTCTCCCTGATAATTAATTTTATCCTACGTATTCATGTAAGGATGTCGATCCCTGATTGGTCCACGTGAGCATTAACAAATATCAATAAACACCGTCATACGGGTTGATAAATCTTCCCGAGGGTGATATTTGTTTTATATCCCGCAACATGAATAAAGCTCGCATCCACGTCAATCATTCCATCTCACGTGAAACATCATAGTTTGTCGATGGATCAGCTGTTTTCTGTAAAAATAATTCTTTGATTTTTAGCTCATCAGGCCTGAAAGGCCCGATGGGCTTATGGCATGGGATGTCGTCCGTCCATCCATCCGTCCGTCCGTCCGTCCGTAAACTTTTCACTTTTTCGACTTCTTCTCCAGAACCAATGACTCCAGAGAGCTGAAATTTTATGTACAGACTCCTTGGCCAATGGGGATTCTATATTGTAGATTTGGTAACCCTTAGACCCCAAATAAGGGCCACAGGGGTCACAACCTAAAAAGCATTTTTCATCTTTTTCTCCAGCCCCAAAAGCTCTAGAAAGCTGAAATGTTATGTACAGACTCTTTGGCCAATGGGGATTCTAAATTGTCTATTTGGTGATCTTGTGACCCCAAATATGGATCACAGGGGTAACAACTTAAAACAGCTGTTTTAATGAGCTGTGAAGATAATGAGATTGTATGTGCACTTCATATGTCAGCTTAAGAGTAATACTACATTATGGACATGCTTGATGTAATCAATGTGAAATAAGAACTATTGAATAGCCTGTGAACTGAATATTATGACAGGATGCATAGGAAAAAATTAAAAAAGGTA
Source organism: Gibbula magus (assembly GCA_936450465.1). Lineage (NCBI taxonomy): Eukaryota > Metazoa > Mollusca > Gastropoda > Trochida > Trochidae > Gibbula > Gibbula magus. The sequence continues at coordinate 39,555,897 of OW388306.1, read as the reverse complement.
TAAGGAATGTTTTATTTTACATTATATATGTGAACTAAATATGACTGGTGATGAAGTAAGATAAGACTATTAAAACTAGCTACATGAGTTTGTGATACCACATCTTCTTTTCAAATAAAGAAAAATAAATAAAGATTTGGAAAACAAAATTTGAAATAAATAATTTACTGGCTGTGAATCCAGGGTCTGCATGTTGTGTAATTGCAGGTGACCACTCCCTGGCAGAGATGCAAACAGCAGTTAATACACGGAGGTTTCAGGTTACTTCTCTGCTGTGTTACTGATTTAGTCTTACACTCAGATGCTCAATAGAATTTATTAATTAAATATTGAAAAGGAGCCTATGAAAATATGAGCCTATGAGAAACAGGATTTTTAGAGACAAATAGGGGCTCTTTTTCATTATTAAATAAATGTTGATAATTCCAGAATAAAAATAAGAAGTAAAACAATAAACTTGAAAGGTCTACATTATTTATAATGAATATGGATTAATGTGTAACCAATTTTGATAATAACTTTTTAATTTGATGACTAGGCAATGACTTATTACGTGATATCTTAATCTTTTCCTTAGGGATAATTAATAACATGATTCCTGATGAGCTTCAGAGCCAGTGGCTCTATTTGTTTACATATAGACATGTGTGACATATCTCAACGAATATACACTTATATATACATGTACAAATACAGATATATCTATACATAAAGTAAAAAGTTAACAAATAGCTATGCTCCTGTATTAAGAAGAATTTATGGATGATCAACTTCTTTATTTAACAATGGCGATGTTTCGGTTGATACCGCTATCAAGGATTATATGATATGCTCATGGATTGATCAGCCAATCAAATTTGGAGCACGTTGATGAGGTTAATAAGATCAACTATGTTGACAGCACGTATTTTAAATGTAACATTGCACACAGTGAAAAGTATCAAAGTCTCCCTGATGATTAATTTTATCCTACGTATCCATTTAAGAATGTCGATCCCTGATTGGTCCACGTGAGCATTAACAAATATCAAAAAACACCGTCATACGGGTTGATAAATCTTCCCGAGGGTGATAAATGTTTTATATCCCGCAACATGAATAAAGCTTGCATCCAAGTCAATAATTCCATCTCACGTGAAACATCATAGTTTGTCGATGGATCAGTTGTTTTCTGTCAAAGATTTTCTTTGTTTTTTTTAATGATATTTTGAGACATGAGGTAAGAAATATGTTATAACATTCAGTTTGTTCGGGTGACATCGTGATTTATCAGACCCTTGTTAGTGTTTATCCAACTCGCATACGGCTCGTTGGATAAACACTAACGCGGGTCTGATTAATTGCATGTCACCCTCCACTGAATGATATAACTTATAATATGTCCTCTGCCCATTGTATTGAACAGAGTTATGGAGTAAATAGGTTGTAACATTAACTGCCGTCTACTTACCGATCGTCTGGTATATGACCAATATGTCCCATAAAAGGAGTAGGAATATCCTGTTTTTGAAGAAAAATTAGTTCCCAGGTAAAAATCATGTCTTCCGCTGCTTGGCTCGACAGGCGGTATCACCCTCGATAGATGGTTCCCGAAACTCCGAGGGGGAGGGCTCGACGCTGATTGGCGGGATTCCCCACTCATCCTCCTGTATTCATTGGAACATGTAAACCAGTTTTTGTTCCATCACTTTTTGTCGAATACAGTATTGTAATCTGTTATTGTACTTAGTGAAAATAAATACTTACATTGGAAACGTTACACATTGTGTTTGTGAGGGGTCACATATTCCAAACGTTATAACATGTATAACAGTATCGAGAAGTACCGACTGTTACCGAAAACTACCATTTAATGATAGTTGATTTAGCATATTGACGATATGAAGTAAAAAATAGTGATTTCTGATCGAAAACTGGACAATGCAGCGCGATGACGATCGCCAATGAGTCAAACGTAATTTTAGAATCTTATTTACAACAGACAACATGACAAATTTGGGTGGATAATGTTTAATAGGTCATATAACTACTGTGCATGTAAATGGGACATGCAGTTTCGGTTTCTACACATGTATAATGATGTTGCTCGAATTTAAATTGCAAACACATAATATTATTAATATTTGGCGATTTTGGATGAATATGTAAGCTAAGTGAATGTATTTGTACTGTAAATAGCACATATGGCGAGGTGGAACGTATTAAAGACAAATGCAATTTTATTAAACAGTTTACACAATGGATTTAACTTTAACTCCATACACTCAGGGGCAAAAGAAACGATACGCAATTGTAAACTATTGAAGGAGATATACAACTGAAACATAGTTAAACAATGTCTCTTAAATTCAACTAAACTTAATTTGTTTGAAACATTATTTGTTCATTTGTTTAAAAAAAAAAATTCTTTGAAATCTCCTTTAACTAGGACTTGAAATTCCCCATGGTCACTTTCAGGATTCTTTAAAAGGTGATTTAAATTTGAAAAATACCCGGCTTTCTGAAATTGGCCCATATAGATGTTGATTCAGACGTGAAATAAGGTTATATATAGAAAAGAGTTAACATCAGATGGCTTTGACTTGATCAATCTTCTTTATATATATAAGAATTAATTGCAAGTGACAATGTCTCGATTTTATGCTTATGTGATACCGATATGAACTTAAGTACATAAGAAAGTAAACACTTCAGTTGGTTTTATGATATGTATGATTTCCAAGCATTAATATCTCATGTTTGCGAGGTAACAACATCGTATCCAATGGGATCTGTATTTAGTTAACAAAAGGTAATGATAAAACACGAACTACAAATGTTGACAGACAAACGTACCTTATACCTTGCCAACAGCTGCTACAAGATATAAATATGGCGAGCTGCTATATGTGGAAACTATTTTCTGAGCAGCAGCTTCTTGACTTCGGGTACTGTGGCAATGTAGTTTAACCAACACCCTGTTAGACCTACGGCAATGCGGTACATGCACTTATCTATATGTCGCTCAAAGCTATAGCATTGCAGTAAATGCACAGTTATGTTTACTGAGCATGACTTAACCAACAGTGGATCACTAAGGTAAACATTAAGCTGTCGTATTCACCGACACTAGTAGACTATCCTAAGTCTCTGAAAAGATAATTTCGAAAATTGATTAAAACATGAACAAAGAATTTCAAGATTTATTAAATATGAAAAAGTCAAAATATGATTATACGGTATTTTAGTTTTCAATCTCCATGAAGAGTGAAAATGAAATAATGCCTCTAAAGCTAGAGGGTTGAGCCTTATAAACCCCCATTTCTGAACTATACCAGAGCCGAATGTTTATGGCCACAATATATTGTTCAACTATACCCAACACGGAATATCGCTATTTCAATTTCGGCTTGGACGACATGTCCACCAACCATGCAAGGAGAATCTATGCTGAACTTACGTTAACTCCAACATTGTTTTGACTGACGATTTAGTTTCCAAAATATGCATGTTTAATCGCACATCGCACTCACGTGGGCGATTTGCATTATGCTCAACCCCATTTGAGACTTGATTAAAAAGGAGTAGGGTGAAAAAAGTGTATAAGAAAACTAAGTGTATAAGAAAGCTATAAGTGTATAATGAAACTGTAACTGTATAAGGAACCTGTAAGTGTATAATGAAACTATAACTGTAAAAGAAAGCTGCAAGTATATAAGGAAACTGTAAGTGTATAAGAAAATTGTAAGTGTATAGGAAACTGTAAGTGTATAAGAAAACTTTCAGTGTATAAGAAAACTGTATGTGTATAGGAAACGGTAAGTGTATAAGAAAAAAGGTAGTGTATTAGGAAACTGTCTTGGTTTTCTTAAAAATGTAAGTGAATACGAAAATTGTAAGTATATAGGAAACTGTTAGTGAATAATGGTATGACATTCCACCTGATGAAGGAGTGAATATGTACTCCGAAACGTCGTGTATTTTCACATTAAAGAAGTTGTTATCCAGAAAATATTCCTGTTCAAACTGAAAGTGTATAGGAAACGGTAAATGTATAATGAAATTGTAAATGTATAAACGAAACTGTAAGTGTATAGGAAACTGTAAGTGTATAGGAAACTGTAAATGTATAATGAAACTGTAAATGTTTAAACGAAACTGTAAGTGTATAATGAAACTGTAAATGTATAAGGAAACTGTAAATGTATAATGAAACTGTAAATGTATAAGGAAACTGTAAGTGTATAGGAAACTGTAAATGTATAATGAAACTGTAAATGTTTAAACGAAACTGTAAGTGTATAATGAAACTGTAAATGTATAAGGAAACTGTAAATGTATAATGAAACTGTAAATGTATAAGGAAACTGTAAGTGTATAGGAAACTGTAAATGTATAATGAAACTGTAAATGTATAAGGAAATTGTAAGTGTACATGTATAGGAAACTGTAAGTGTATAATGAAACTGTAAATGTATAAGGAAACTGTAAATGTATAGGAAACTGTAAATGTATAAGGAAACTGCAAGTTTATAAGGAAACTGCAAGTATATAAGGAAGTAAGTGTATAGGAAACTGTTTTGTTTGTTAATATTAAAGTAGAACCAAAGTAGTTTTTACTCTGCATCAAACCCACCATTCTCTATCAACATACATGTAGGTTACTCAACTTATTTTCATTGGCGCCATGCCATGTAATTAACTGAACATGTACATGTGTGAGTTTGGATTATATAAGTGTATGTTTGCATGGTATTATGTCTCCCCCCGAAGGGTCGGGAGACATATTGGTTTTAGCTGAGTTCCCGTCGGCGTTGGCGTCGGCGTCGGCGTCGGCGTTCCCACTTCGTTTCCGGAGCAGATCTCTAAAACTATTTGACCAATCATCACCAAACTTGGTATACTGTCTCTCCATATCGTGTAGATGTGCCTTTTGGGGGTTAGAGATTTTTTTAAATTTTAATTTTATTTTATTTCAATGTCAACGATTTGGACTTAGTCTTTTTCAAGGGTGTATTCGTTTCCGAAGCAGATCTCTAAAACTATGTGACCAATCATCACCAAACTTGGTATGCTGCCTCTCCATACCATGCAGATGTGCCTTTTGGGGGTTAGAGATAATTTGAATTTTTTTTTTTTATTTCCATGCAACAATTTTACTTTATACAGAGAACATTAATGGTGCTTTATGATAGTATTGTTTAGAGGTTTGGAGCATTTGAGGAAGGGGGAGACATCTGTTTTTACGGGTAAAAACACTTTCTAGTTTATGTATGAATCAATGTCATGGTCACTTATCATACCTTTTATATTGTTTGAGGCTTTATCTCATATATCATATTTCACATCTACTACCCTTAAATAATAAAGGTTGAATACTAGTGTATTCGTTTTGGCTGTCACTCACACCCCAGAAGTGTCTACGGGTCAACCCCTGACAACATAGTGCTACATTCACGTGTTACCTCTGCCACTAGTGGATCATTTTTCTGATCTAGAACATAAACTAATGAATGGTTGCAATCAAAGTTGGTTGTAATATCAGCAATGTTGTTTTAAATCTGGCATTCGATCTGTTCCCCTAATTGATTTCCCATTTCGTTTTCAGATTCAGATTATTCAGATTTCTTATACATTTCATACACATTTCATACACATTTCTTATAGATTTCCTATGCATTTCTTATAGATTTCCTATGCATTTCTTATAGATTTCCTATGCATTTCTTATAGATTTCCTATGCATTTCTTATAGATTTCCTATGCATTTCTTATAGATTTCCTATGCATTTCTTATAGATTTCCTATGCATTTCTTGTACATTTCTTATTCATTTCTTATAGATTTCTTATACATTGCTTACATATTTCTTATAGATTTCTTATACATTGCTTACATATTTCTTATAGATTCCTTTTACATATTTAAAATAACGTTCATACAAATTTCTTTTACATTTCTTATACATTTCTTACACATTTCTTTTACATTTCTTATACATTTCTTTTACATTTCTTATACATTTCTTTTACATCTCCTATACATTTCTTACATATTTCGTTTACATTTCCTATACCTTTCTTATACATTTCCTATATATTACTTATACATTTCTTATACATTTCGTATACATTTCGTTTTCAGATTCAGATTATTCAGATTTATTATACATTTCTTACACATTTATTATACATTTCATACACATTTCTTGTAGATTTCATGCACATTTCTGGTAGATTTCCTATGCATTTCTTATTCATTTCTTATAGATATCTTATACATTACTTACACATTTCTTTTACAGTGATTACATATTTCTAATAGCTTTCTTACACATTTCTTATAAATCTCTTTTAGATTTATTTACATTTCATACATATTTCTTATGTATTTTTCACTCATTATACATTTCCTATACATTTCTTATTCATTTCTATAGATTTCTTATACATTATTTTCATATTTCTTATACATCGCTGACATATTTCTTATAGATTTTTTAAAATAGATTTTTAAAAATAGATTTTGTTTATAGCTTTCTTACACATTTCTTACACATTTCTTACACATTTCTTTCACATTTTTTTTACTCATTTCTTAAACATTCTTACACACGTAGACGTGCATATACACTTACACACATTTTTACATTTATTACACATTTCTTATACATTTCCTGTACATTTCTTATACATTTCTTACACATTTTTTTATATAGATTTCTTATACATTTCCTGTACTTTTCTTATACATTTCTTACACATTTTAAAAATACTTTTCTTATACATTTCTTGTACGTTTCTCATATATTTCTTATACATTTCACATACATTTATTTTTCAGATTCAGATTATTCAGATTTCTTTTCATTTATTACTCATTTCGTATATATTTTCCTGTACGTTTATTATACATTTCTTATACACTTCATACACAATTCGTATACAGTTTGTATACCATCCGTATACATTTTGTATACATTTCTTATATATATATTTCTTCTTATATATATTTTGTATACATTTCTTATGCATTTCTATACATTTCTTATACATTTCATATACATTTCTTACACATACCGTATACATTTCTTTTTTAATTCGTATACATTTCTTGTACATTTCTTATTCATTTCTTACACATTTGTTATGAATTTCCTACAATTTTCTTATATCTTTCTCATACATTTTAAAAATAATTCTTAAACATTTTATAAACATTTCTTATAAATTTCTTATACGATGTTCATACATTTCTAATACATTTCCTAAAATTGCTTAACAATTATTAGAGCGTTGTTATAAAGTCCTATTTTATGGAATCTAGTTATCAAATTTAAAGGCCCTTTGGGGATTCGCTGTTGGTATTGTTTTTCATGCGCATTCGACTTGGACATTATTATGCCTACAAATGTAGGGGAAAACTCTGTAGTAATAATTAAACATATATCCACCAAGTAACATACAGTTAGGTGTTAGACTGATCAATAGTATATCTTTCAAAATGAAGGTCTGCTATGCTTGGGCAAACTGTCAAATTTCCGAGAGTCGAGCTAATACGAGATTCCTATAGTTTTCCCCAAAATTGAAAAGTTTAGAATCTGTGCTTTTACCCAGTTCATTCGATTTATTCAATATTTTTAAAAGAAATATGATACATTTGATTTTGTCACGATTACAATAACACATATCTGCAGAAGTTTGAATGACGTAATTGGTGACTGGTTAATTTTTAGTTAAAATATCTTCTATTTATTGTAGACAGGGATATTTTCATCAACATGATCCCCACCATGTTGTAAATGTGTGCAGACTGAGGCACATTTGATGATTTTCATATAGTATATATGTCTTATATGTCGATGTACAGTTGTAAATTATGTTTGGAAGAATTTATAAATTCAAGATTTCATTTTTAACAAATAATTTAAATGTAGAACTATTTTTTGACTGATGACTTAACGCCTGCATTTTCCGTTTTAGGCTACGACGTCGACAGCTTCAGATATTGGTAATTAAAAATCATACATATAGTTATGTATATTGTATATTTCAATGTACCAACAGTGAGGAGTACTTCCCACTGGCTAGACCTACAAGGCACAATGTATTTTAGTAGAGTTTTTATCTGAAATTCAAGAGTTTATAACTTCAAACAGTCAGAGTTGTGAGATTTGCTGTGTCTTTCCGGCCTGGTGAAGTTTATCAATTTATCTTCTGTCAAATTAACAGTCAAGTCAAGTTTTTGTTACATCAAAGTTCGAGCGACTGACTAATCTACGAGACTCATATAATCAATAGATAAATAGATAGTTTGAATTTTGTATATGTCCACCTGCATGTAACAACTATTAAAACGGTTATCTGGTAAAATGAAAATGGCTAAAATGAGAGTTCAGAAAGTTAAGGAATACAAATGTCACCTTGGGTGATCTAAATGGTTAGGAATATGCTTCTGTGAACCAATATGTAAATAGAGTATCATGATAGAGATGGTATTGTCACCGCCTTCAACTTTGGTCTTGAAATATTTATAAACTCCCATTTGCCACGAACTTTGCACTTCTGGGCTCCGAGCGCTTATAATCTCTCATTGATTGCTCAATGTAGCGCTCAAGTAGCACTCAAGTAGCGCTCATTCTCTCCTGAACGACCCGGTGCAAAACCTCAAAGTTCGCTCGCTTTGCTACGTAGCGCTACATTGAGCAACCGCGTTCAAGAGAGGTTTAAAAGAAATCCCTAATTGAGCGATTACTTTGAAAACTCTCTTGAACACGGCCAGATGTCACTTTTGGTACATGATATGGTTCGACTTGTACTGTTGTCACCTAGTTGTAAATCAAAGACCTGACCAACAGAGATGGTTTGGTAAAAATGGAGCGCCTGGCAGCATCAGCTTGTACACTCTCCAGAGATTAGACAAATTCCGTTGACCAGACAATATCGATGTTGTCGTGGCGAAACCAAAACATTGATATTGATTGATATACTTTCAAAACTAGTTCGACACTCTGACGACCCGACGAATTTCATATGAAACTGCTATGTCTTCTTGTCTCGGGTCTTGGTACATCAACATATATTGACGAAAACGTGTTTAAGAGTGGCGAAAGAGAAATACAACAATTTATAAAATACATCACCCTCCGTTCCTAATATTTGAATCTCCTCAAGATGTCAAAATGCAACAGCACCAGTTATGGACAATGATTATTCGGCTGTGCTGCGCCAAGACTCTGTAACCAACTTCCCAACGTTAATCATCCTCGGTTACCCAGGGTTTTATATATGCTCCGTTTCTCTCCACTATATCACGGAGCATAAGTAAAACCCTGGGTAACCGAGGATGCACGTCGATAAGATGTCTTTCTCACTGACTGGTTTAAAACTCATTTCATAATCTTCCCCATAGACTTAATTTCTGCCAATTTAATTCTTTAAATTATATGCTTTAATCTATTCTACTATTTTTTTAATTTTATTTCCTAGTATTTTATATCATTACCTTCAATTTCTTAGTTTTCTTTGCGCTTTGAGCATGCACCTTGTGTATGGATACAGTACTTTATAATTATTATATTAATTTATCAAACATAAAGAGAATTGATAACATCAATAATTTCAACACATTTTAAAGCACATACCAATAAATAAAAATTAAAAATTAAAAAATAATGTTACCAGAGGATAGCTTAGATACCATTTTTCAAGGTCAGCATACTCATGAAATTCCATATAGAAGGGAGATAACTCTTTATTGGCTTTATTCATTATCAAAATAATAAAGACAAATAGTAAATAAATGACACACTTATAATTATGATAATAATAATCGCATATCTATAGGTAACAAAACAATCATTTCAATGTTTAATACTAATGTTTATAAGCTACAAGACCACGCACAATGAAATTTGACAACTGAAGGTACCCAGAAACAGCAGTGTCCTACCTTTTAGTTACGGTATCCCAAAGTAACCATGGTAACAGAGTGTAGAAACACACGTTTTAAGAAATCTTCGTCCAAGTCCAAGTCCAAGAAGGTGCATTATGCCGACATCTTATAATAACATCATTTCCATATTTCATGACAATTTAACATTAAAAAACAAAGATTATGCCAAGAAAACCTTTTTGAAATAGCAATTTTCACATCTCAAGTGTGTTTGAACAGATACAAATATTAAGTATCATAAATTAAATTTATATATATATACTTATGAGATTTTGATTTTGTTGAAAAATTAGCATCGTTACCTTTGCCCATCGGAGTATATAGTAATAAAAAGCGACACGGATTTTTTGCTGAAATGAATGTGGATAACATCAAGAATATAGGTATTCATTTAGTTTGGTACAGAGTTTGGATAGAATTTGAAAAGAAAACCATAAACATTTTCAAATGGATATTGCGAAAGATGTAAAACCATCTACTGGTTCTGGAATAGGTAAATCGATAAGAAATGATGGGTATTTTTTACCAAATCAGGAACAATATGATATGGATTTTAAGGTATATGAAATACCAAAGCTGGTGATGAATATACAATGAAAACTGCCTCATCGTTCCCAATAGGGTAGAATCTACCAAAATAACAAGATAACTGTACATGGACTCAAGTAAGTTGACAAACCAAAATTGGTGTTGCTTAGAATATTCTCAGTTCTCAGTTAAGTAGAACTCCCCATCGTTGACAATTGGAGGGTAGCGCATATAACTAGTACCACCACCAAAACCATACATCTTTGGATTAGGCATGTTACAGGAGCGTGTGTCATACCTCGGACCAGGGCTGCATTCCGATCTGTATGGATTAAACAAATTTCGACCTGTGATAGAGTACTTTGGATTGACAGGCTCTTGCTGAAGTTGTCCACGTTTTTCAGGTTTGAGTTTCTTCTTTGTCAAGGCCTGAACATTGTGTGTGCTCTGGTAGACACTTGTTCCAGCATGCGTATCATCCCTCCATCCTTCTACACCCTCCATATGGGATTTGGAATCACCCCCACTCTCGTCCTTCCATAAACACGATCCGTATTTTCTTGATGTTAGCAATATACCTTTGTACCGTTCCCAAGATTGTTCCCAAGGTTGGTGGGCAAGTTGAGGACCCGGGTTGTCATTGAGCACAGTGATAGGTTTAGGGGTTTGTTTTCCTCCTCTGGTCGTCCCCTTAGGTTCTGGGTAGTCGTACGTAGGGAGGAGACCTTTCTTCTCCAGCCTCTTCTTCTTCTTCAACATCAGTGCCTTAAATTCTGCCACCGAGCTTGGTTTCTTGTAATTGTCTTCATCGGAATCATAGTCATAGTTATCCTGGTCAGCCATTTTACAAAATGAACTGAAATTTCAAAACAAGATTAATTTGTAACTATATTTATAAAATGCACGGAAAATTCAAAACAAAATTATTTTGTTAATATATTATATCATATTAATCTAAACGCAACTCCTAAAATCCTAAAATACAAGATTTTTTGGAGTATCACGCTAAAGTGAGCACGCCAGCATAGCTATATGAAATTAAGAATTATATTATGATATTACGCCTCAGTAGCTTTAAAGGGACTCAATCCTCACATTAAAATGCTCACAAAGATGTGTTGTGCTTAAACAGAATTACATCACTTCCATGAGACAATGTGAATCATTTAGGACAAATCTTCCTGAAAAATATCGCCGCTAATGACAGTAATATTGCCCAAGTACCGTTAAACAATAACTCACTCACTCCTGAAAAACAGGATGCCTTACAACTTACTAGCTCAGTTAAGTTTAAAGAATAACTATATATAAGAGTTGCAGTTTCGGCATGATCATCATGAGTACGATTGCGTCTGTCTCGCCGCAGAAAGTCTTTTCACGGACTAATTTAAAAGTGCATCCATTGTGTTTCATAAAATTGTATTTGCCTCTAATACATGCCAACATGCAATATGTGCTGATATCAGTTCAAATAATTTCACTCAACTTGCATATTCATCCCCAATCACCAAATATATAATAATTACAAGTTTCCAATTAAAATCGAGCAACATTATTATACTTGTCCAGAAACCGAAACTACACGTTCCACTAACATGCACAGTAGTTATAAAACCTATTAAACATGTTCAACTTAACGTTTTATTTTAGTCTGTTGTAAATAAGTTTCCAAAATTACGTTTGACTCATTGACGCGCGCCACACGCAGTGCATTGGTTTTCGATCAGAAATCGATACTTTTACCTTTGTACTGAGCCGACTAAGATCAAAATGGCAATTTTCGGCAACAGTCAGTACTTCTCGATAAAATAACAAAATTTATAACGTTTAGCATATGTGACCCGAAACAACACAATGGATGTACCTTTTAGTCCGAGGTCTTATTAACTTTGTAACTGTGTGGTCTAAAACGCCATTAGAATCAGTGAGATTACGGTTTGTTCCGTGTACCTCAAACGGTAGCCGGTCTGTCGCCATTAACTAAGTTGATCGCGTTTTACACCACGATTTATATTAACGTCTGCATTGCACTAGTTAAACATTCCCCAAATTAAATTTTTAAAAATGTCAAAACATATTAACATGAAAATCAACTAAAGGATGAATCCCTTACCGTAAACCACAAGGCCTAGATCAGAGAGACAAGTAATGTTATTTCCCAATACACAGCGTAAACATATACGCGTTGCGTTCAGTGGAGCTTACAAGTATACAAAGCGTTCATGGCCGCCTATCTGGGCTGTTGACTATCCACCCCATTGTCGTATCACACACTGTTTAAATGTCGCCAGTAGCAACGTAGTTCACCTATGCCATCAACACTGATTTGTAAGCCTCGATAGCTTCTGGGCACGATAAGCTTTAAACTGGTGTCAGTTTACACTGTTTGATAGTGCAATTATTTATTATCTCTTTCCTGGTTCACCCAAAATAGAATGTTTGGCCTACATGATAGTTTCCGAAAAGCATAGATTAGCTAGATATTTATTCATACACAAATATCTTCTGAAAACATGTATAAATCTAATATGAAGAAGGACATCCTCGGTTACCCAGGGTTTTTTATATACTCCGTTACTCTCCACTATATCACGTAGTGGAGAGTAACGGAGTATATATAAAACCCTTGGTAACCGAGGATGGAAAAAGGAAAACATTGTTTCAAGATGAACAATATTCTTTGAGTTAAAATATCACTCATGTATCTCTCTAAATTGAAATATAATTGGGAGATATTAGTAACAATTATCCAACTCTTTGGCGGCCAATTACAGATAAAAGACCATACACCAGCCTCGATCATTGTCATATTAATGAAATAATTTACGATATTATAAATATAAGCAATTATTATGCAGAAGACAATTTCCATAAGGCAATCCAGAGAATATTCATGATATGATTTCAAATATGGTTTGTTTGTTTAAGGATCAGCATATTTCCTCAAGTCGTGGAGATTATAAGGGCAAGCGAAAGAAAATTTAAACAAAGTCGACTTCACTTGATGAAAGAATTATGTTAAAATTAAAAACAGAGAGTCTTTGGCATGGGAGTACCGATTGGGGAAACAAGTTTTCCCCCCATACTCGCCAATGCAAAAATGTTGCCGGATCCGCCACTGACAGTCTATTGTGCACATAGGCAGAGGCCCTCAGCAAGCTGGGTGTGAGCTTCAGCGACTCTCTTCCAACAGCTCCCTTCAGATCTATGGTAACCACTGTTGCATATATACGATATTTCACAGGTTTCGCATACGCCCCTGGCGGTAAAAGTTTGCAACACTGCTAACGCCCTTAATTTTGTTCAATCAAACATCGTTTTACATCTCCGACCGAATTTTGTATTTAACAAAATGCGTGCATCGCACAGTTAAATAAAACAAAACTCTAGTGATTTCGACAATTACGGAATGCTCATGCAGTTTGATACAACGTTGCTGACAGCACAACTAACTTCTGATGCAACCAATCAGGATTGCTTATTTCTAGCCGAGAGGTACTCGATATGCAACAGAGGTTACGATAGAAAATCTTTTACATTGTGTGAATATGTAGAATGGAAGTTGTGTGACGTCACAGTCAAGTATGACGGGCACGCCAATGGGGTAGACGTCAGAGAAGACTGCACGGGCTTTACAAACGTTCAATTCAATGTTTTCTATCCAAAAAAGTATTTCACGTTATAAAATGGGTCTATGGTATAGTCTCGGTCACGTCATCAACTATAAATAAACAATATGCAACGAAATGTATGTTTCCAGATGATCTATGTATGTATTCATGTCAATAAAGCACTAAATATTAGCAAATAAGAAGAATGAACATGATTAACGACAACCGAACGAATGACGTCATCTATCAGCGCTTTCAGTCTACAAGTAAACACTCAATCGACGCTTAATTCATTCACAGGAAGTATTTTTAGAGTTTCATATGGTTTTATGAAACGTCTGTGAGTTGTTCATTGCGTTTACGTTGTATGTCAAACACGATGGCATCACATCATGTGCCATTAGACTTATAAACTGACTTGCAAAAGAAACGCTACCAAAATACAAAAGGTTATGATTTTTCGAGGAACGAAGCCTATCGATTGAAAACACTTTATACATGCCTTTTTAATGTAACCTGTGCATTCACTGTACGCAAATGCAAGTTTTCTTCGTAATTTTCGAGAAAATTGAACTTATTGGTCAAAACTTTCAGATTGTCTACAAAGTTAACCAAATAAAATTTGGGTACAAAACATCAAAGGAATGGAGGTGTTGCATTAACATATTCGATTGCAAGCGACGAACATGGCTTTTTAAAGTGCTACAGAAAAAGAGAGACCAATTTGCATCCTGCAGGTTGGAGCGACACTTAACCAAGTTACCTAATCATGGATTGCATCAAGTGTACAATAGCCAGATTCGCTAAATTTTACATCCTAACTGGTAGCATAGCGTACAAGCTACGGAGTAGAAAACCAAAGTTTTCCACGCCGTAGAAAGACTGATCTGCTGGCTTGTCACCCATTGAACAGCTTTTGCAATTCCAACATTAACAATGAAGACTTGGCCTTTTCCAAATGTGTTTGTGAACCTTCTTACACCGTTAAGCATTATTCTATTCAATGTTCTAAAAAACCTAATGATCGAAAACTGGACAATTGATCCTTTACGTCACGTAAATTAATGGTTATTTTTACTGAAAGACCCTTCCAAATGTATGTATTTTCGATACATAAACTTATAATATGCGTTTGTTTGATTTGGGACCAAAATGTTTTGGTTCCGTTTCTTTTGCAAGTCAGTTTATGTCGAAATGTAGTGGTCAGTGTCTGTCCATTGAGTTGTCCACTAGTTCTGATTACATCTGTCCAAACTCCAAACGACATGCCGACCTATGGTGTGTACAATCCATAACGTCACTAAGAGGCAGCGTTGGCTGTAGTCTAACAGATATCGACCTTTTTGCGGCGAAAAGACAACTGTGTTTTACGTTTACCAAATTTAATAAAAATGCATGAATATTAATCGATTACAACTTCAACAAAAATTAAGGCTTTGACTGTGCCACTGCGAACTTAAATTAAACATTCTGTATGATTTGGTTTTCAGTATTTCAGTTTAAAAAGTGTAAAGTTTCGTTTGTTTATTTTGTCAAAGTATACTGCACGTTGCTGCACCTGCAACCATATGTCTGCACATGTCCACGTTGTCTTCATCTGGTCATTTACCAACTTCCCAATGCAAGACATAACTCTTGCCAGTCTCCATTACTGGCTGGCTGATTTAGGCCTTGCAGTATTTCCTTAAGAAATCTGTGTTTAGAAATCCAGGCCCGCTATGCATTTCTGGTGCAGCGATTCACTATCTGGACACAACAAAGCGAGGGAAATACCGCAAGGGTTAAATCAGCCAGTAATGCAGACTGGCAAGAGTTATGCCTTGCGTTTGGAAGTTGGGCATTTACTAACGGTAGAGTTTTTGTACGTTGCACTGTACCAGAAAAATGTTGTCGATACTCGATCGCTTTATCCCACGCGTTATGAGATAACGACCCTCCAGGGTTGAGCAAATATACAAACTGTTCTGAAGTGACGATGCACTTTCTCTCTCCCCTATCACACGAACCTCGTGCATACTTGGTCCACATTTTCACTGTCATATGGATAGTTTGAGCATTTTGAAGCTGACATGTGAGTATATCGTTTCCCTTTTTGTATGAAGCGATAAATATGATTGGTTTTACAATAATCACTGACATATGTCAATCACCCTGTCTACACGCCTATGCTCATCATAAGTTTGACAGAGTTTGGTTGGATTTGCCGACGTACGGGTATCATATCTGTTTTGTTTTAGAGGAATTGGTTGATAAAACAACATGGCCCATAAACGCACCCTGTCGGCACACCTATGCACCTTTTGGAGCTGACGTGTTCTTTTCCTTCATGTTTGAAACGATAAATATGATTTATTTAAAAATAACATTGACACAGACATTCACCCTGTCTGCAGCTTATATATGTACAAGTAGAGTTTGACAGAGTTGGAGTTAGCGTTTTGTGGGTATCATATCTGTTTTGTTTGAAAGGAATTGGTTGATAAATCAATATTTTAAAATAATCATTGACACAGACATTCACCATGTCTGCATCCTATGTACACGTAGAGTTTGACAGAGTTTGGTTGGATGAAAATTATGTTTAACCGTTAGAACTGATAGGGTATGTGGGTATTACTGGTTACAAAGTTGTCCAAATTATGTTTACACATTTAAAGAGGTAGGATATATAAACCAAAATTTCAAGAAACTGCTTAATTTGGTATCATTTTGTAGAAAAACATCTCCTGAATGTAATTATGTCATAAAAACAGCAAATCACCAAATCATCTTTAAACATTTCGTATCCCCTTATAGTACCGGATGTTGAAAGCAAAATGTCAATAAAACGTTATCTCTGAAGTAATATGTTTACTTTACAAGTCAATCTGGGATTTTTTAATCAATATATTTCAGTACCAATCTGAAATCAAACAGAAACTTATCCAACTCAATATGTAGTAATTCACACATGAATTAACTTTCAAAATAGATGAAAAAAATATTGGTTCAGCAATCATAAAGAGGATTTATGATATCAAGATATTTCTGAAAATCGCACATATCAGAGCTCTATACTATTTTGTTTTAAGTTACCAGGTGATAACCGAACAGTCAAGTCAAAGTAGTTTATTTGTAATGAGGCCAAGGGCCCACATACAATATACAAACGCAGTTTTAAAGTGTTTCTAAATACATAAATCTGTTTGTAAATGCATGGTAAATATAATACTGTAAACATTTAATAATATTTTCCTGAGATGTACAAAACAATTTTAATTTTTTTATCTTTAATCACAGACGGCAGACTAATTACTCTTTATTGGCAATTTCCTTTGATCATTTTCATTTCAGGAAATTCTAGAGCAAAATATTATTTTAATCATAAAACAAAGAATATTCCTTACAAATACAATGTAATGATTTAATTATCGTATTTCTATAGGTAGCAAAACAATCATTTGAATTTTTAAAGTGTTTGCCTGACACTGTTACTGAAAATGAACACACTGTTTAAAAGACTACACACATTTTAAAATGACAACTGAGAATGGGCAGAAACAAATGCATCTTACCTTCTTAAAATATAAAGCGGATATTATAGGAGTACCGACTTCATACAACGTTCGCGATACGTGTATCTAAATATTAGTATTTATACTGAGCGAGAGCGAGGGTAAATCCCAAATATCGACACGACTGTCATGAAATCAAGTAAAGTATCCCAAAATCAGTTTGATTAAACTTTAACAGTGTTCGGAGGAATTTAAGTTGCATAACGTTGACTCTGATAAATTGTACACATACGTTTGATGGCCGCGAGGTCTGATGGTCCATTGCCTCGCCTGTTTTGTCGCTAGATTAGTTAGCCAATCACAAGGCGTCCAACAAAAGTATTTCTGTGTGAGAAGCTACGGAACAACCTTTCGTCTGTGTCCGTAACTTTGAGACCGTTTAAAAGAATGATTCCGAATGTATTCATCATATTATCGTTTTAAAGCAATGAAACTATTGGTCTGTAACGTGTGGTAACATCGAGCATCGTAAAACCGCCGATCTAACGTGTTCGTATCCCAGTAGATGCAATGTTATGTTTTTTTATTCCTCGGAACAGGGTCGATTTTAATCAGACTGATAATATTGCCCGAGCGCAAACGACTATGATAACACAGTCACGTAAGGCACGTGAGGTGGGTACATTGGAGTGATGTATCTTCCGTTGTTCAACTTTTGGTTGTTCTTTCGGGCAGACACCACTAGATTTACATTGACCCACAAGTTCAGTCAACTTCAAATACGCTGGGGGTTTTTCAAGCCCAAAATTACTTTCTCCGGGACACTTAATTCATTATTTTGAATAAAACATCCAATATGTTGCTGGTTGATATCATTTAGGGTTGTAACAATGTTCCATACCAACCTTACTTTTTTCGGAAGGAAAAATCTTCCCTTTGACATGGTATACATGTACTATGTTTAGGATTCCAGTGCAGGCCTACATCCTTTAGCAACAATCCGTTTGGGATGCAGGTGGACATGGATGTTTCACTATTGACCGAGTCAATCAAAGATATGTGTATTTTATTCAACTCATATATTGTCCAACTGTTTAAAGTTACAGCCATGGAAGAGAAAGTAGAAGCGGTGGCGAAGAACACTGTTCAACATGGCGAGGGTCCTCATTGGGATGACGTCACAGAATGTGTGTACTACGTAGATGTCATGAAGGACAACATTCACAAATATAACTCCCTCACTGGAGAGTCGAGTTGGAAGAGTCTTGGAGGTGGGGAATACTGTGTAATGTTTTGAAAATGACGTTTCAGTTTGAATAGTTATTCTTTCCATTACATGCTTGTATATTGCTACTCTGCTTCGTATTCTAAAATGTCTATTTTAAAGAGTAGAATTTGAAATACGTGTCAAATAATGAAAAACATGTTACTGGTAGAGACTAGATGCTGGCCATATCAGGCTCGTTTGGATATACACTGACGGGCAAAAGAAAGTATATCAGTCAGTTGTATTTATGATATGTATAATTTTCAGTCAAACATCTCGAGTTTGGGAAATTAGTCCAAAATATTAAATCAGTCAAAGAATACCTCTACGTGTTTTTTTTAATTAAAAAAAAATTCAAATTAAATTTTAAAATTCCCCCAAATTAATTTTGATAAAACACAACTGTTCATCGACATATAACACATATTATGTGTGAAAATCAATAAATGTGCCTCGTCCTGCATATTTTTACAACATTTTGAACATGGTAGGGGTCATGTTGGTGTAGATTTAATTTCCTACCCCTGTCTACTTTAAATAATGATATTTTAGTTTTTAAAAAAAACAGACACCAATTAAATCATTCAAACTACTGCCGAAAGGTGTTATTATAAGCCATAATCAAATGCGTGTCATTTCTTTGAAATATTGAATTAATCGAAAACAAAGTGAGTGTTATACTTTCTTTTGCCCGTCAGTTTATATCGTACTTTAGTATATAGTAGTGTCATGCAATTTAGACACAATTCACATTTCCACCTGAGCATACTATACATATGTTTGTTATACAAGGGTTTATGGGTAAGTAGTAAGACTGGAACGAAAATTAAGCAATTTGGAAGGAAAACTCGTATCAACGCCTGCAGCGTTTTCCAGTGTCATTAAAATCGGATCGAACTCCTTGACCCATGCCAGTCTGTACTCAGATCTAGAACGTAGCGAGGAACGAGTGTTACACTCAATCTGATTTTAATGAGATTGTATCTTGTCCGTACTTTTTTTTTTCTTTTTTTTTTCCCAAGTCAAGTCAAGTTTATGCTCATAAGTCATACATGCTAACATATAGTGAACAAATATACATGAATATAACAAAACATAGAATAATTGAGCATACGAAAGCCATGTTTGATATACAAAACAAGTTTAACCTTCATACATCATTTCAGGTCATATATATGAGATAATCAAACTTACAGTATCATACCAAACAAAACATGTTGAATATTAATTGATAAAAAATCCAAACCTTTAATTAACGTAAAATGTCAAAACTTAAAATTTGTAAATAAATATATATAATAGTATGTATGTATAATAGACAATAACTAATCATCACTGCAATAATATAAGTTACAAACGTAACATTCTATAAAACATTGTTTTAGTTCAACCGTAATTGTCCTTTATAATATTCATCTTCTGGTTTGTTATTTATATTTTTCATTTTCCATCATATATCATATCAGTGTATGGTTTCTATAATCTCATGTTACACAATCCCATTTCATTTTTAAACCACAATCATATATTTGAAGTAAATAAAGTGTGTCCATTATTTTCAGAGAAGAGTATATTGAAGATTAATTATGTCTACTTATCCTAAAAAAATATAATGTATTTCAACTCAATTTTATTTTTTTATTTTTTTTCTTGTCCGCACTTTGTCGATGATCTTCAAGCACATGGAGACCTTTTCCATGTTGTGTATAGACATAGGTTTACCAATATATCTATGTTTTCCTCAGACGCTATGTGCAGTATAATCATCCCCCGTAAGAAGGGAGGGTTTGTAGTGACCACTCGTACAGAGGTAGGCGTGGTCGACACGTGGTCAACTGGTCAAGTCCGGCCAATTTGTACTCTGGTCAAGGAACCCATGATGATGAATGACGGAAAAGTGGATGCATCCGGTCGACTCTGGGTCGGTAAGAAAACAACAGAATAGGTTTTAAGTAATTGATGGAATGTTCATAAATAGCGTGAAGATTTAAGATATAGGAGAAATGAGAAATTCTATTTCATTATAGCTTTATATCATACGAAAATCTTTTCCATAGGTCCATCTGGACTAGTTTTAGCCAATGTTTGAGCCTGTCGCATCCAGAAACACAGTAATACCCATCTGGTGTGTAATTAAGGAAGTAACTGAATGTGACTAACAGATGAGACCGAAATGGAATGATAGAATAGGCATTTACCAATACGTATCCAGTACGGTTGAGAGATGCCACGTAAACAATAATGAGGGCGAAAATGTTATAAACCCGATTTTCTGCTGAATTACCTTGTAATATAATATTTAGTTTTGAAAATATATTTGCCAAGAGAGAGTTAATATACTCCATTTATATACTTTACATCTAGGTTCAAACTACTACGGAGGTGACAGTGCTCCTAGCACGTGGCCTCAAGGTCAAGGACACCTGTATAGCGTTGACCCCGACCACAGCGTCAACAAGCACTTCGGCAACATCACCATCGCCAACGGGTTGGCCTGGAGCTCTGACAACAGAACCATGTTCTACATAGACTCCCTTCCTGGCCAGATGATGGCCTTTGATTTTGATCTGGCGGCGGGGAAATTGTGTAAGTATCCAACCTGATTAGTCTAACATTAAAGTATAAGAATATTTATTCGTAAAATATCACCATTTTATTAAATATTGAAAAGGAGCCTCTGTTTTCAGGAAATCCCATTTCCCATAGGCTGTTCTAAATATTTAATAACATGGTGATACTTTACGAACAAATATATTGTTCAGAGTTTGGGTGAAGACAACTGCCTAATGTGCCTACTCATTTACCATGATATTAACTTGAATGCAACAACCCGGCCTGGAATAGAACCGGACCTGGGCACATCCCAGGGGTATGTGTCTGTGGTACGATTTGTTGATGCAACCTGTAAGATAAACCTGTGTTGTCATGGGTTACATGCAATTAAGTCGACCTTTTCATACGATTTGAGTGTTCTCACGCTGCAACCTAATTTCTGCAACCTAAGACCAAGACCATAACACATTTTCTAATGGAAATAAAGAGATTTTGCAAAATGAACAAGAAATGTTACCAATTGTAAAAAAATCTTCCATCAATAAATTGAGTTCTGAAACGAATGGGTATGGCTCGGTTAAGCAACGCGGGTCCATTTCCCTTCCATGAATTAGTATAAGGTGTTCAAACTAAGATGGCCGCTTGCACTTGTCGTTTTCTCAGCCTACGGATTATCGGGTCGTTTAATGGGATTTGTTTACCCTCTAAGTAAATATATAAACTTTTATTATACTTGGCAAATTTGAACATATAAATAAAGCAAAAAAGTGCTACCGTGCCTTTAGGGGTTTGTTGAAGGGAATAGAACACCGCGGTTATATTTAAAGAAACAAGGAACGATTTAACAGATAGTTATCATGTAAGAGAAGGTAAGATGTGGACGAGGAATTGTGCAAATCAGCTCTTTAGACTAAATGTCATTCTGATAAAAAAGGTGATTTTTTTTTCAATATACATTGTCTTCCATAGTTTCATGATGTTAAACTTTTAAAATAATTTATATACAAAAGTACTTATCCTTTATATGTATACTGTCATATGCCTTACCTTCATTTAACTTATATCACCTATACATGTGTACGTCTCCACAATAGCGTATGTGTGCGTGGTTAATGACACGTATACTTACCGTATCTTCTCGAAAACAACCCTGGGGCGGGGAACTAAGATACATACTATTAGCTGGGCCGTTTCCAAGAGAGGTTTCAAAGTAATCGCTCAATTAGCGATTACTTTAAACCTCTCTTGAACGCGATTGCTCAGTCTAGCACTACGTAGCAAAGCGAGCAAACTTTGAGGTTTTGCACCGTGTCGTTCAGGAGGGAATAAGCGCTACTTGAGCGCTACATTGAGCAATCAATGAGCGATTATATGCGCTCGCTGTATGGAACGAAGCCCTGGTCTCCAGTAGACATCGGGGAAGAAGAGGGAAATAAATGAGACAGAAGCCCGGATTGTATTCGAGGAAAATCGGTAACCGTAAAAGAGAGGCAAAGATCGTGTTATCACTTACGCGTATGTAAACATTGCCGTTATCAGAACTTGTTCAACTACTTTTACAGAACCTGTAAACTACTAGGATTGAATGACAGTTTGTTTAGTCACCATTATCCAATTGACAACGTAGAGTATAAGTGATATTAGCCTTGGAAATGATGTTGGAGGTGAGGTGAGTTAGGGTTTAATGCCACTTTCAAGACTAGGCCTATTTCATTTATATCACGGCTGCTAGTATTATTGCAGGGAGAAAGCCTTGTGTAACCTGTAAGCATCGGCTGGAACTGGAAAATGATGTTCGAAAGACTTTTTATGACAGTAAAGCGTCCAAGATGTGATGTCATAATGTCCTTTTATATTTAGCTATGTGGCACTTCATGAGAAATTATTTTGCTTAAATACTTTTTAACACGTCGTATCCATGACTTTATACGACACTGTCAGGTTATGGACATATAGAGAAAATTTGTTTTCTTAATAGAGAAATTAGTTTTAAAGAATGTTATTGCAAGCATTTTAAAGAAAGTGATATGTAAGAAATAGTTGCTTGATATCGTAATGCCTATTACAACTTGTAAGACTGGCGCATAACCATTGATTGTGCTTATGGTATTATCATCTCCAGTCTTATATCTCATTTACACTGTCGTCCATTTTTATCCGTTTGTTTTCTATGAGATATTCAGAACTACGTAGGTCCCTCAACAGAGGCAGGGTCAATGGTTACCTAGATCATATGTATTGTCCATTTAGTACACCATATCAGGTCACCACGCCGGCTTATTTGAAATTCATCGACCATACAGACTTTTACTCGCCATGGGCGACCGAGCGAGCGTTAGTTTCTACGGGGTCGTAGGCTACGTTCTGAACACGCTTCCAATAGTCGCCAAAACGCGAATGAACCGTTGCTACCCCTGATTATTATCAAAGAACGTACATCGTTGTGGTGGGTATTTTTATAACATGTTGCCGAGTTAGTTGATTGTTCAAATGACTCACAGAAAGCATAAAGAAGGCGAATTTTCCGCCGTGGACACAAGAAGGTAGACAAAGCGTCACGTTAAACGCACTGGTCGGTAGGAGTCGCAAAAAGCGAATACCGTATGCATCAGAACTGACAGAAGTATTTATAATTAGCCCATCGGAAACAAACTCCTCAAACTTCAAGATTGTAATCTTTCATGTATTTGTAACCTCTTCTCCAGCCAACAAGAGGACTGTTACGACGTTTGGCAGTAAGGATAACCCGGATGTGAAGTTCCCTGACGGCATGACGATAGACGCGGAGGATAAACTGTGGGTGGCTGGGTACGACGATGGGAAAATAATCCGGATTGATCCTGAAACAGGCGAGTCAACGCTTCGTAATAACGTAATAAGGTCAAAAATACATTATGCAACTACTGTATGAGTTTCGGAAACTATATTAAGGGTTTAGTCTACTCAGAAACAATGCTACAATTCGATCGGTTGCAGTGGAAGATTTTAATTGTGTCAATTTATTAACATTTCGTACTCCAACGATTCTGTTTCATGCAGAAAGAATGTGAAAACGTAAATTTGGTTTCAAATGGTTTATTATCCCCCGCCACAAAGTGGAAGGGGGATTATAGGTTTGGGTTCCGTCCGTCCGTCAGTCCGAGATAAATGAGACAGCTTTTCTCAGAAACCACTTAAGATAGAATAACCAAACTTGGCGTGTGCCTTGAGGGCATTAATACCTTGATGGAGTTCGAAAATGAAAAGCGTGCACTTATTTTTCCCAGAGTTATTGCCCTTGTTTTTCTCAGAAACTATTTACAATAGGATTACCCAATTTGGTGTGATGCTTCAGGGTATTGATACCTTGGTGGAGTTTGAAAATAAGAAGCGTGTGGTTATTTTTTTAGTTATTGCCCTTGCTCCGTTTTTTCGACTCTGTTCCAGGTTTTTTCAAAGGGGATAGCTTTTTTCAGATCAAAGATCAAATCAATTGTGTGGCTTGAGGACATCGAGACCTTCATGGAAAGAAAATGAGAAGCGCCAATCATTTCTTTTTCTTTATTATTGCCCTTGTTCCGATTTCTTGTGTCTGGCGGGGTATGTTGATAACTATGTTTTCTTGTTTATGTTGTTTAGTGATGATGATAACAATTCCTTGTCATTGTAAATAAATTAAATCCCCTAAGGCATCCCAATGCATCCCAATTCCGATTGCAAGCCAGCTATATTTCCATTGGTCTGTTTTGAATTTGCACTGAACAGGGGGGTTATTAGCAGCTCCGAATTAGTCGGAGCTGCTATCAGTTTTTGTGCAGTTTCCGTCCGGCTGCGCGTTTTGTATTTGCTATAACTTTTTTCCTAGAAGGTTTTGAGAACTCATATACATAACTTCTTACTTATGCCCCTGGGGAATTATTTTGACATGTTCACATTCAAGGTCAAAGGTCAAGGTCACGAGTTCTGAAATCGCTAAAAAAAATTCCTTGTAAACACGATAACTTGAAAAATATTTTTGCTATCAGGCTCGTTCTTGGTGTATATCAACTATGGAGAAAGGCCAAGATTTGAAAAGGTTTTCGCTAACATCTGTCCAAGGTCAAGGTCACAGCGAGGTCACAACTTAATCATGCAGTTGCGACCATGCCTAATTTTAACTATTAACACTTTGAATCATTACATGATTGTTATACACAATGAAAAGTGATCATTGACTGTGTGACCTTGAAGATCAAAGGTCAAGGTCACGAGATATGGTCATGGTGACCAGTTCTGAAATCTCTAAATAACTTTTTTCCAAGAAGGTATTAACACCTCATATACATAGCTTCTTTCTTATAGTCTGGTGAATGATTTTGACATGATCACATTCAAGGTCAAAGGTCAAGGTCATGAGTTCTTAAATCACTACAATAATCCTTGTAAACATGATAACTTTAAACATTTTTGTGCTGTAAGGCTCTTATTTGATATATATCAGCTATGGAGAAAGTCCAAGATTTGAAAACGTTTTCGCTGAAATCTGTCAAAAGTCAAGGTCACAGCAAGGTCACAACTTAAGCATGCTATTGTGAATGCCTTATGTTAACAATGAACACTTTGAGTCATTGCATGATTGTTATACACAATGAAAAGTAATCATTGATGGTGTGACCTTGAAGGTCAAAGGTCAAGGTCATGAGATATTGGTTAACGCCATGTTAATCCTTTGGTCCAATTTTGAAATCAGAAATAGGTTTTAAAAACAAACTTGTGAAAAGTGACCCCAGTGATGATTCAACTTGTTAGAATAACTTGAATAATGAACAAATTTTTGTCCAAAAAATTCCCATTTTATTTATGCTGAGGAGAAGGCGGAACAGGGAAAGGCGAGACCCAGAGTTTCGGAGCTGCTCTGCTTTTGCGGTGTCCGCAAACGCTCATCTAGTTCCTTGCATGTACTGAGGGACTTAGCACCACAGCTAGTTTTAACTATTTATCATCTCACAAAATGTTTATGTTTTGCAGGCAAAGTGCTCAGAACCATCAACTTTCCCGTCCGTAGAATCACTTCCTGCTGTTTTGGAGGGAAGGACTTTTCTGACCTCTATGCAACGACCTCGACCTTTCACATGACCCCTGAAATGATTCAGAAGAGCCCTCTAGCGGGATCCTTATTCAAAGTGTCCGGTTTGGGAGTAAAGGGCAGACAATCACACGCATTTGCTGGATGAGTGTGAACATCTTTCTTTAGGATTTCATTTTTCTAGAATATGAATTAAGAATAGCCTAATATTATTATTTTATTAAATAGTATGATGTTGGCTTGGACATTAAATCTTGATAGACGGATGTCAAAATCCCGAGGGTAACATTTCAAGATGACGTTATTTCTTATTTTATCCTTTTTTAAAGCTTTACTGTGATAAAAGAAAATGTGAACTATCATATCGCAATGTTACTCATTCATTTTGCAGGTATCATTGCAAAATAATTGCTACTTTGGAGTTTATGACCTGTCACTTTAGATTGTATCCATCTTTAGATTGACCTGCTTGTGCCTCTATGCATCCTCGGTTACCCAGGGTTTTATATATGCTCCATTTCTCTCCACTTTATCACCCATGGGAAATTTCATCAGAGAAATCTGTACTCAAATTACCCGCCCTTGGCCGGCGTGAGCCAATCAAACCGCTACGCAGCTTGGACCTGCGAGCCAATGACAATTCATATCACTTCATTGCAAAGCACGCGAGGTCATTTTGTTAATCATCCGTCACCGGTTATCTCCCTTGACTGTTTCCGTCTTATCGTATTGAGTATTTTCTTTGGTTACTGACTTTGTCACGCCGGCCAAGGGCGGGTAATTTTAGTACAGATTTCGCTGACAGAGATTCCTATGGGTGATATGGTGGAGAGTAACGGAGCATATATAAAACCATGGGTAACCGAGGATGGTCTCTATGTTGAAGAACAAACTTCTCATAATGTCAGTAACACCAACTCTCCGTGTTGACCCACGAGCCACTCTTTCATGTGCCACTTTGAACATCTACGTTGTTCTTGTACACAGTCTTCAGTCTTTTTCTCGTGTAGTTGGGTTAATGAACACATCTAAAATATGTTTAAGGTTTTCCTATACTAAACAAATATATCAGATGTTCAAATGGCATTTGCCCTTGATGCAATTAAAATGTCTTCAGTCTTTTTTTGTTGTTGTCGTGTTACTGTTTAACCCTTTCACCACTACTCGCCTAAAATTAGGCACGTATACGTATTAGCGTTCAGGGTTCTTAGTGGTGAAAGGGTTAATGAACACATTTTTCTAGTTGGTAGATAGAGAATCTGACCCGATTGTCTTATGATATCAAATATATCAACATGAGTTGATTAAAGTAACACATATTCGAGGCTTGCCGAGGATATTTTTACTTTTCTCAACAAGTGTTGATATATTTATATATCAGAAGACACGAAGTAGAGATTCTATTTATCATCCAAAATCATTCTTCATATCTTATAAATGAAAGTAGTGTAATCTCTAAACACAACTCTGCCATTTGACTTGCAATGCGGTGATGTCATAGCATTGTGACGTCATCATATTTATGACGTCATAGCAATGTGATTTCATTACTCGATCATGTAAAAGCAGTGTGATATCATTGTAGTTGACAGTGACAGGGCATTGTGCAAATCTACTGCCAAAATAATATCTCCTAGGAGATATCGCTTGATCTCACACAAGCAATATCTCCTAACCAACTCTATAACTAAGCGCTTATAACAAACTTCTTAATACAATAAGACTATTCCCATATTTGCACAACTATTATCTCAAATAAAACATTATTATAATATAGAAAATTTCATTTCATAACATAAAGTAAATTTATTAAAAAAAATCAATCCCAGTCTAGATCTACCACACCCCCTCTTCCATTTTCTTTTCCTTGTTTCACTTTTATACTTTCATGTAGTTGGAATCGAATGATGTTTCCTGTTCCTAGAATTGAATGTTGTTCAATGTCCATCTATATTGATGTAAATGTGTTATTTCTATAATAAAAATGTTTTTGTTACATTCTTTGGTATAAACTATAATTGAATTGATCCCGTATATTGTTGAAATAGTTCTTGGTGATGTATTTAGCATATACTATATAAACACTTGGAAAATAATTAAGCTCCCTAGTTTGTAAACTGAACTGTGGTGCTCTGGGATTGTTAGGATAAATTGAACGATTTTACCACCCCAGACATAACAATTGGTTATTTAGCGACTCATTCACTGAAAAGAAAATTCACTATATGCAAAATTTATGAAAATGTGAGGGAAAATGTGAAGGTACTGAACTTTTACCTAAACTAACTATTGTCCTAGATGAGAAACTACACTTCAAACTTTAGAATTGATTCATTGTAAACAACATGAAAGTTGACATTCACACACCAAAACATATTTTATCATGCATGATAAGAAGCTAGTCATTAAACTTCCAGTCCCCTTTTACGATAATTGAGAACATGCCTATAACCATATGATCTGTGAATAAATTTGAGAATATTTGAGATTATCTGTTTATCAAACACTTATTCTCGGTTTAGATAAGCCAATATCGTACGTTGTGATCGTATTCGTTCATTAAAACAAGTTTATTGAAATTTTGACAGTGCATACTGCTTTAACGAGTGACTTTAGTTAAAAAGTCAGTTAGTAAAGTGTAATCACTTCACTTGAAAGAATAACACTGATCACATTACAGCAACAAATATTGACTTTTTATTTCATAATGGAACTTGGATTTTGACACCAAAATACCAAATTATTGTAACAGCCGTTATCCAAATGATAGTGAACCGTTATTTGAGTGACCTTTAGTTTCAACACTGCTAAATGACTGTTCTACCTATAACCCCAACTCGTTTTCCTGACATATTTTGCTGTTAAAAAAATTAGGTGGTGCTTAATAAATTTCCAAGAGTATATAATATAGCCAGTGTATGGTACATAGCCAGTTAACGAACATATATTTTAGGAATTTACTTGGTGAAAGTAGTTGACACAATATATACATCTTATGATGTCATTTCTGATTGCTGTGGTACCATTTATTGCACATATCTCTAGTCGGTATACCTGCATTTGGTTCCTAATGGTGGCTTCATACTTTACCCTAACCCATTTACCTCAGACATATTCAGATGACATCTGTCATGGGCACAATTTCACCAATCTCTAAATCGTATTGTCCTGGTTCTGTTCTACACTAATAGAACCGTGTCCTGTTAGTCTAACGCTGAGACTCTGAAATGTATTTATTTTTAAATATTTCCATATTATTTAATATTGAAAAGGGGTTGTGTGAGGTTTTATATCAATAATTAACATGATCCAATATACTAAAAGCGAATACTGCCATGACCCTTATTTGGATATTTTAACATTCCCAGCATATGCTACTAAAAGAGTAGATACACTGCTGATGCTTTTCAATTGACCGTAATGTACAGAAGCAAAACTCCTTCATATTTTGTTCAGCCTCAGACAACTATAGCTTCAATCACAGGTAAAGGTCTTCCCTGATGTTGTCTTCATATCAGCACCATCGCAACTTACTTAAAATTTTGATTATTTTGCTCTGATGTTGAAGTGTTACCCGTTTTGGACACACCTTAGTCTCCTCCTATATTGATTTACCTATTGCTGGAGAAGGAGAAGATATTCTAAGTTTGAGAAATTGTTCCTAATCATTTTCTTATTGAAAAACAATATGTTTAAACCTATTGTTGTTGGAGGTTTCGTATCAATACGATTACTGCTCGTGCTGTGTTCAGAAGAGTGTTTTAGTTGGGTCACTGTCGACGTCAACAATCCAAACTGTGTCTCTGAACATCTCGTTCTTGAAGGACGATTGATGTCATATTACTGTTGTTATGGACAAAGCATTATAACTTCATTCTTTCCTTATTGCTTGGGGGCGCATCCCCCCCCCCCCCCCCCCCCCTAAACGACTTTCAGCCAATACGTTGTCTTTGTATCTCATGACCAATGAACAGAACTGTAGCAAATTATGAAGCACGTGACACTGTGGGTATTCCAAAATAATTGGCACAAACAAACGTGAAATTTGATTTTTCTGTATTTGTCATATCAACAAAATTTCACCTTATTTTGCCATTAGAAACCTTAATAAACGTGTTTACCTTGTATTAAAATGTGCGCTTTCGTACTAATGCAGTACATGATTTTGCATTCTAGAATCGGAAATCACAATCCATTTTGATAATAACTTACCTACTTTTCCTAGAGTCCCGATTTGTTACCTAGAATTATTCACATGTAGGTAGCTGTCAGAGGACGAAGTTTTTTTATTTAGAACGTATTGTTTTCAGCAATACCAGCCCCTGCGGAATTATTGTTTACGGGGGCATGTTCAATAACGTCAACGCTGAGCGCGCATGTTATGACCCGTCTGGATTATTACTGTTGCGCTTTATAAGAATAGTCTGTTTGTTGTACTTTTGAACAAGTTTTCCGCTCTGATCCTGTCACACCATATTTTCTCACTGCAGCATTTCTTTGTAATCAAAGTTCGAAATACATCAATCAACAGTTCGGTTTAAAACTTTGTCAATGTACTTAACAACTTAAATTAGCAAAATATGAAATCATTCTATTCTTCTCGCATCACTTTCAGTCTGCAACGTAAATATACAATCTGTTTGCCACTCATTTTTCTCTTACGAACCACTTGGGAGCCTACCTTCATATATGTTCATATAATATACAGTGTTGTTCCTAGATGATCTCCTGAGGGGGTTATTTTGGCCATTTCTGAACAAGTGGGACCCTTTGCAATGGTAAAAGTATCCTACTTCTCAAAAAGTTAAGGGACACCAAGCCAAAAAAGTGGGCAAATGTCCCCAGGACCCCCTCCAGGAACAACACTGAATATATATTCATATTTTCGCACATTTAAAAAACCCAGTTAAAATGTTAGCTTGCTTGACAAAGGCTGAGTTTGGGAGCTAGTACTAATCATAAGAGAATATATTTACTATTATTTAGAGTACGATAAAACAATCTAATTTATGCTCACTATTTTTGTTCAGGGGGATGTTGTCAGATATTGACATAGGGGTTGCGTTTCTTTTTTGAGAGAGTGTGAGAGAAACGTTTCATGGGCAAATTGTCCTGTATCTTACCAGTCAACAAATCATCTTGGCCAGATAACATTCACATGAAGTTTTAAAAAGAATGTGTCCATCGATAGCTGCACCGCTTTGTGTGTTGTCTAATATTTCATTGCGCGAATGTGTATTCCATCTTTGTGGGAAAATTGCAAATGTTATTCCTGTTTTCAAGAAAGGAGATAGATCTCTCCCATGTACTTACAGACCTGTCTATACTTGGTAAAATTCCAGAAAGAAAAACGTTAAATCATTTTATAAGCATAGTATATTAAGCAAATTCCAATCAGGTTTTACTGCAAATCATTCTACTACACTCAACTCTTTGAAATCTATCACAATATTTGTTCATTCCTAGATAACCACCAATTTTACTGTATGATATTTTGTGATATTTTCACGGCTTTTGACGGAGTTTGCCAAAGGGCTTATTGCACAAATTGGTATTCGCGGTGGCATTCCGAATTGGTTAAAGGATTATCTATCCAATAGACGATAACGTGTATGCATAAACGGTACATTATCAAAATAACTACATGTTACTGCAGGGGTTCCTCGGGGATCTGTCCTTGGTCCTTTTTTATTCCTTGTGTATATCAATGATTAACCTGACAACTTGCAAAACGTCACTAGATTGTTTGCGGATGCTGCATCACTTGGAGCTGCGGGAAAAGATTTGTATTCTATCGAAGCTTCTCTTAACAATGACTTGGCCAAATTTCATGAATGGGTCAACAAATGATTGGTTAACTTTAACCATAATAAGACTAAATTTATGCTATTTAGCCATGGTAATAGTCCACAGGAATGTTTTCATCAACATACACATCTTGGCCTTGTCTTCTCGGACAATACTCCAATGATGTTGATCTTGCCACATACAAGGCTTCAACTCTAATCTCTTCTCTAAAGTATGTTTTGAATAGAAACAATTTATCACGTATGTATATTCTACCCATTTTAGAATATGCTTCTGAGGTCTGAGATAACTGTTCTGATGGTTTGTGTGAAAAACTTGAAAAAGTCCAACTTGAAGCTGCAAGAATTGTAACTGGTTTGCCAAAGTTTGCTTCAAGCGACAGCTTATACAAAAAACTAGTTGGTTGCCTTTAAAAATTAGACGTGAAAATAAGAAACGTTTTACTTTTTACAAAGTTATTAATATGCATGCTCCAGATTACCTGATTACTTTACTTCAACCAGTCACTATTTCTCATTACAACTTGCGTAGCAAATCAAACTTGTATATTCCAAAATTTCGAACGGATGACAATGTCTTATATGTTAATAACAATTTGGAAGAAACAATTTTGACTTTGTTTTAAGTGAAAGTTTGTAGCTAATGTGCTAACATTTTATTCACGTGACATTGTTTTTAAAAGGCTAAACAAATTGAGAATTTTGGAATATCACAAGCTATAAAATCAGAGAATCTGTTGGACTGTTCATTTCTCATTCCATAAGGACATATATATATTAGCAATAACTATATAGTGTACTTCAATTCGACAATATTTCTTGACATCAGCTTTCGTTTATGTCACGATGACCTAGCCTCAGCTTCATGTTACGATATTTGATACCGGGTATTGGTAATGCGCGGTATATCGAGGTAACCTAGCTTAATAACGAGGTAACAGTTATTTATCTGTGGCCATCATTGATAAGCGCCATATTGACAAACCATGCGTCTTCATATAACCTCTTATGTCTGATACGCCTTTGAGGTAAGGTTTTGAAGTTGTAAAAATGCATATGAAACTTCATCTTATTCCATAAGTGCATCTACATCTATATGTCATGCAACTGCTTTTATCGTCACGAGCAATGTTATGCATCTCACTTACACTTATAGTAGTTTTACAAGTATTACTTTCGAAGTACCCGCAACTCGGCTTACCACATGCTATATCTCGCAAACAACCTCGCTAACAAATGGCAACTTAAAATCTTCCACCACAGGTAACTAAAATTACGCAAAATCCTTTTTAGATTACTAATTTATACCTAATATTATGAAACCGACAGTTTTGGTTTGAGCTAATAAGCTTTAATAGTAGTCATATCGCAAGGTCAAACTATAAAGTAATCATGCGGTCATATCGTCATGTCTCACTATGACGTAATCAAGCATTTCATCAGATATCAAACATGAAATTACCAACCATGTCGTCAAATATAAATATTTAGTTATCAATCATGTCGCCTGAATTAAAATATGTGTAATCAACCATGTAGTCAGAGATAAATATGTAGTAATCAACTATGTCGTCAGATATAAATATGTAGTAATCAACCATGTCGTCAGATATAAATATGTAGTAATCAACCATGTCGTCAGATATAAATACGTAGTAATCAACCATGTCGTCAGATATAAATATGTAGTAATCAACCATGTCGTCAGATATAAATACGTAGTAATCAACCATGTCGTCAGAGATAAATATGTAGTAATCAACCATGTCGTCAGATATAAATAGGTAGTAATCAACCATGTTGTCAGATATAAATATGTAGTAATCAACCATGTCGTCAGATATAAATACGTAGTAATCAACCATGTCGCCAGAGATAAATATGTAGTAATCAACCATGTCGTCAGAGATAAATATGTAGTAATCAACCATGTCGCCAGAGATAAATACGTAGTAATCAACCATGTCGTCAGATATAAATATGTAGTAATCAACCATGTCGTCAGATATAAATATGTAGTAATCAACCATGTCGTCAGATATAAATACGTAGTAATCAACCATGTCGTCAGATATAAATATTTAGTAATCAACCATGTCGTCAGATATAAATACGTAGTAATCAACCATGTCGTCAGATATAAATATGTAGTAATCAACCATGTCGTCAGATATAAATACGTAGTAATCAACCATGTCGTCAGATATAAATATGTAGTAATCAACCATGTCGTCAGATATAAATATTTAGTAATCAACCATGTCGTCAGATATAAATATGTAGTAATCAACCATGTCGTCAGATATAAATATGTAGTAATCAACCATCTCGTAATATCTGAATATGTAGTAATAATATGTAGCTGTCTCTGGATGTGTATTTATTATTCAATAATCAAGTATTAATATAATGTTTTAATTAAGTATATCCGTATTGGAACAGTTACAGGTCCTCGACTTCGTCTCGTGCCAATACAACGGACCTCGGACCTGTATAACTGGACCAATACGGAAATACTTCATTAATGACAATTTTATTAATTAATCTCTTTTCATTATATGTGCAAAACACTAAACATCTCATTTATATTGAAATAAGAAATATTAACAAGATTGGTGAACGCATATCACGGGTCAAAGTTGTGAAGCGCTAGCTTCGGGCTTTTACCAAATCAACGACTGCGCATGCTCAGACTCATATTGGCCGAGTTTGTCTCGTATTGGCCCTGTTTACCCGTATTGGCCCCGTTGTCGAATCATATGCTCTAGACCTTAAATATCGTATACGTGTCATAACATTGATAGTTAATTAATAATATATTCGCCTATACTGAGAAATACATTTTTCTCCATGTCAAAAACTTATTAACTAAATGATCTATGCATATTGTATAATCCTCTCTGTCTCAGGACTATCAGGTATAATGAAAACGCTAATATGACACTTACTTTCATATGACTTTTTATTAATTAACTATCAATGTTATGTCACGTATACGGCATTTATGGCCAAGGCCATATCATTCGACAACTGGGTAAATACGGGAAACTGGGCCAATACAGGAAAAAACAGGGCCAATACGAAACAAACTGGGCCAAAAATGAGTCTGAGCATGCGCAGTCCCACATTTTGTGAAAGCCCGAAGCTGTCTCTTCACAACTTTGACCCATGTTATCTGTTCACCATTCTTGTTTATAATAATTATTGCAATATAAATGAGACATTAAGCGGTGTGCAAGTAGAATGAATAGAAGAGGTTAATTAATAAAATTGTCATCAATGAAGTATTTCCGTATTGGCCGAGTTACAGGTCCTCGGTCCGTTGTATTGGCCCTCGACTTCGGACCTTGGACATGTAACTGGGCCATTACGGAAATACTTAATTACTAACATTATAATAACATATGAGAGATGCATCCAATGGCCGTATTTCATTCAGACTGAAAAATAAAAAATAGATAAAATACAATAACTTATTTTTCTTGTCTCT
The DNA here is from genome assembly GCA_936450465.1 of Gibbula magus. Lineage (NCBI taxonomy): Eukaryota > Metazoa > Mollusca > Gastropoda > Trochida > Trochidae > Gibbula > Gibbula magus. The sequence continues at coordinate 39,520,170 of OW388306.1, read as the reverse complement.
GGATAGATGGAAAAAATATTGTTGTTGGTAGATGAGTGAGAAGATAGAGGTTGTGGTGAAGAACGCCTCCAGTCACCCCGAAGGACCTCACTGGGACGATACCACCAACTGCCTGTACTATGTGGACTGTTTTAAAGGCGCTGTCAAGCGTCACAACACAGACACAGGGCAGGATGATCGTCTTGAACTAGGAGGTAAGCATTGAATAAAGGACAACCAGTGGGTTAGCCACTTCATGCATTACCAGGAGAAATAAAACAGACTTATGACTCTTGTCAAAGACAGAGTTTATGTCAAAGAGTAAAGTAGGATGCCTTTAGACCAATTGATCGCGATACCGATTCACTGTCATATATGTCATATATCTCTCTTTCATATTTCACTGTTGCAATGCCGATTTGTTTCATAATTAAAAGAACACGATCACTGCGATAAACAGTAAGGTCTCTCCAGTTGAGAAGAATCGTGTAGTAATATGTTAAAATCGAGTAAATGTCGAGGTATTGTTTATCATCGCTCGTTCAGGCTTTAGTGTCATGAAGTGTTAAGTTTTGGTGTCCAGATACAGTGGTCAGTATCATCATTCCACGAGAGAAGGGAGGGTTTGTGGTCAGTCGGAAGACGGACCTGGCTGTAGTGGACTCTTGGGAAAGTGGACAAGTGACCACAGTGGCCGCCAATCTCGAAAGCGAGAAGAACATGTTTAATGACGGGAAAGTGGATGCGTCTGGGCGTCTCTGGGTTGGTAGGTTAAACTCTCTTTTCTTCATTTTAGAAATTCGTATCCATAAAACAATTTGTTACACGATTCAGTGCGTTGACATGGAACATACGCAACACTTTCAGTCTAAAGAAAATAACAAAATGACAGTGACTTTGATTCCTGCGAAGACACGTCTCTCTGAAGGGAGTAACCTCAGTGGGAAGATAATTCACTCAACATAAATATTAACTTGTGTTACAAAAGTATTCAATATTATTGATACTTACCAAAGTAACTGTTTACACATTTATATGATATTGCATTGGGGATCAGTGTTTTCTCTTCATGTGAGGAGGTGGTCAAATATTGGTATAATTATTATAACATACCTAAAAGTGATTGAACAAACTCAGTGACAAAATTTAATTTAGATGGCTTTCATTCCGAAAGACTGATTTTATTGCAAAGGTTCTGCTTTCTGTGGCGATGGGATCAAGGATCCAAACAAATGGTTAAAGAAGCAGGGCTCATTATACAGCCTTGACGCAGACTACACGGTTAAGAAACACGTCAGCAATATCAACATCAGCAACGGCATTGCCTGGACCGATGACAACAGAATTATGTACTACATTGACTCCATACCCAGACAAGTGTGGGCCTTCGACTTCGATATGCAGGCTGGAAGAATAAGTGAGTTGTCTCCATAGCGAACACTTACTGTTTTTGAGGTTTACTATTTCTCTTTACTTAAAAAAGGAGGGTTCTTTCGGGGTATTTTTTGTGGAAAGGAAATTTGAGAGGATATTCTCGTTTACTCATATATGCTATCAATACTTGTTTAAATACAGTTAAATTGGAAGATATTAATGAAGTTAATATTTTGATGACTTTGCATTTTACAACTTGATTAAGACAAGCGCACATTTGTTGAAAAATATAAACAATGAGAATTGAAGCCATTCATCGGCGTTGCGAGTGGGGAAAATTTGATTATTAGTTCTGTGATGCGTTATATGTGTAACTATGTGAATATTTTATCAGTGTATATGTTTCTTTCATTTAAAACAAAATAAAATTAGGTAAATATAGCTTTTTCATTTCACGTAATGCCAAGAAACCAAAATGGCGAATGCTGCCGATAGATTGGTGATATAACTTTCCCTTTAACCCAATGAAAACTGGTTTCAGCGTTTTCTATGGTGTAATCAAAGTGTAGGCCTAATGAGGCAGGCAATCAAACCTAAAATCTTCTAAAGAGCAAATCCTAACCATTCGCAGATTGTAGTATTTACGAGGATGGGATATACATAATATCAGAAGAAGCGAGTAACTTGAGCTGAAGTGAGCTGATATAATTTGCTATTCAAATTCCACTTCATACTTCACAGTTAAAAGTGACATTATTTCCAGTTTGTTAAACTATTAATTTCTTCTGTAAACTCTAGTAAATAAAAAACTGAAAGTAGCGGATATTGTTTCAGTTATTATACCCCTAAAACGGAAAAACGTAAAATGTATGTCAGATTGATTTAGAGAAAGAACATAGTTATAGTGAATGTATTAATATCTCTATCCTCACTAAATTTTGTACACTATCTCCCGATATCATGTAGATGTGCCTTTTGGGGGTTTCGACTTTAAAAAAAATTTTTTTTCCATGTTAACAATATGGACTTTGTCTTTTAGGAGGGTAATAACTGAAATTGATTTGGGGGAAGGGGGAGACATCTGTTTTTACGAGTAAAAACACCTTCTAGTTACAACTCTCCAAATGGCTCATTGATGCTCCGTTCACATAGCACGATTTGACCACCCCAGTATGCTAATATTTGTCTTCAAGTAATAAACTTTAAAGGTGTTTAATCATATTTCATTGAAGTATAGTAAGATTTTTTTCGATTGGTATATCGTTCCCCAACCATTCTCACAGGCAATCAGAGAACCGTGGCTGACTTCAGCGCCTCCACTGTCCCTGAACTCGGTTATCCAGACGGCATGACGATTGACACTGAAGGCAAGCTGTGGGTTGCCCTGTTTGATGCCGGGAAGGTTATCAGGGTTGACCCAGAAACAGGTTCGTATTGTTGATATTTCTATTTACATAAAACATATCTCAATTTATGGTTTGTTTGGTGCTACCGGTATGTCAATACATGCTCACGATTTCACTGTTAGTCAGTGAACAAAAGCCCATTCGCCAGCCCGAAATCTGGTAACTTTTGGATCTGGCTGGTAACGTTTAATGTTTTTCTTTAATTTTGCTATTATATTGACACTTTTGGGTTGGCTGCTTTTCAAGCATATTTCAAACGCTGTAACGGCTCTTTTACGTTATTCTTGAGATCAAGTCAACCAGCAATGCTATTTTATATCTATTTAATTTTTAGGAAAAATCATCCACACCATCAAGTTTCCCGCGGAAAAGATAACTTCCTGTTGTTTTGGCGGGAAAGATTTCTCTGATCTGTACGTGACCTCGACGCCCTACATGATGACAGCCGAAGAACTGGAGCAGACGCCATTGGCTGGGTCAATCTTCAAGGTCACGGGTTTAGGAGTGAAGGGTCGAAAAGCCAATATGTTTTCAGGATAACTTTCAGTTAGTTGATGTTTCTTGTTTATGAATCCATTTTAATTTGAGTTAGTCTTGATAAGCATTTGTTACCAGTATCCAAAAAAAATGTACCCGGTCATTTCACCTAATAAAGATAAACCATAGACTTGAGTTGTTTATTAATTTTATTATCCTGGTAGTCTAATTGATATATTTTATATGAAATGTAAACTTTTAAAATTCATTGTGTAAATTACAATGTTATCTTCCTATACATTAACTGAGGTGCAAAAAGAAACTTTACACATCTGTTGGTTTTATCATATGTTTGATTACAAATTACTTATGTTTTCGAAGTCGTAATCTAAAACTGAAAAGTGCAGGCGTTTAGTCATCAGCCAAGGAATAATTCTATGTGGTTTTAATGTTTTGGGGAAACATTTTAAATTAGTAAATTCTTCCAAAAACCTTCCAAAAATGGGCTGCTTAGATATTTTAGATCTCAGTTGTCACCATTTGAAGAACGACATTATTTCAAAGATAAGAAATCCTTTCTATGTTGACTTGGTTTCATCTTGGTTTGACTTTGTAAAAAATATCACACCACAAACAGATATAGAAATTCTTAATCAAACGATCTATTATATAACTGTAATATCATGATTGGTAACAAAAGTATCCACTATCCGGACTGGAAATCAAAAGGAATACACTTTATTAACGATCTTTTTTATGAAAATGGTCGCTTCCTAGATTTCATAGAATTCAGAAATAAATATGATATTAAAGCTAATTTCATGCAATATTACGGTTTGACACAAACGACAAAAGCATATATCAAATCTTTCAGAACTATAGAAATAAAAAAGAAGCTAGAACTACCCATCATTCCTCTAAATCTACGACACCTTTGCAAAGAAAACAAAGGATCAAAATATCATTATTCAATTCTGACTGAGAAACAATGCAAAAAATAATCAACATGTCATTAGTGGGATATCGAGCTGCAATGTAACATTTCTGTCGAAACATTGACCAAATATACCATCATACCCTTCAGATGCACCACCCATACAAACCTACAATGGTTCCAATACAAGATCCTTCACCATATCCTACCAACCAATACCCGTTTACATAAAATGGGACATTCTAAGACTGATAAATGCGATTTTTATTCCAACAATACAGATACAGTGAAACACTTGTTTTGGGAATGTGACCATGTGCGACCGTTGTGGACCAAATTGGAAGGTTGGCTTAGAGAAAAAGCACAAGTAAAGATCTGTCTTAATGAAAAAAACCCATACTTATTGGTTTCCCCGAGAGAAATAATGACCAAGTAAACTTAATCATCCTGATCTTCAAAAAGTCTATTTTCGACCATGAACAGAAACAACTGCCAACCCACTAACAACTCAAGTCAGAGACTATTAATGTTACTAAATGTGCTACTGAAATGTCAAATAGAGTCGATGTGTTCTATAAATTCTGGTCCTCATGTCATCTGTTGTTTATATGAATGTATTTGTGTGATTGATAAATGTAAAAAAAAAAAAAAAATTTAAAAAGTTTAAATAAAAAAAATTAAAAAAAATTAAAAAAAATTAATTTGGATAAAACACAACTGTTAATCGACATATATATAAGACATCTGCTAAGTGAAAATCAATAAATGTGCCTCATTCTGCACACATTTACAGCATTATAAACATGGTAGGGGTCATGTTGGTTTAAAAATAATTTCATACTACTTGGTCCTTTCAGTGACTCTAACTCTGCATGTTTGAAAAAAAAGGAGTATGATTGTTTGCAGAGTCGGTCAACATTGAACATTAAATAATATCCCGGTTCTATCATATCAATTTGTTTTATTTTTACTGTATGAGTGAAACAATTGGGTGTAAAGTTTATTTTGTACCTCAGTTTAAATAACGTTATCCATAAAATCTTTTGTACTAGATTAGAGACGAGAAAGGCTACAAGTGTCGATTGAAGGCATCAGAATAGGACATTTTATGAACTTCATAATTCAGTTATACTTGGGTTAATTGAAGCTCATACCATTTTCGTCATTCTGACGTCAAACTATCACTGCAAAAATCATCTGATCGAAACTTTGACATTACACCACAGTTACATTTTGCTTTATTCACCCATAATAGCATAAAGCTACGAACCTCAGCCTCATGGTAATTCAAATAAGTTATGAATAAGGATTCAGTGCATAAAAGGAGGAAATGAAATGTTGCCAAGAGGACAATCCCAACTAAAACAAACTAAAGCAACCCTCATCAGCAATCAATATTTTTCACCGAGAGGCATTTTAGAAGCTTGTATGTTGAATGAGAACAAGTTCTATGGATAGTCAACTTAAGTATTGCTACGAGTGAGAGGTTTCAATGTACGAACTAGCACTGTTATCAAGGACTTCACTCACTTGATAATTGTGCTAATATCTGCATGGAAATGTCGCACCCATAGCAATAATGAAATTGACTATCCATATAACTTTTGCTCATTAATCAATATCTTGCATGGCCTCCATTGGCCTTGGCACCTGCGTGAACATGTTGAAGCATGAAGTCGAGTGATAAGGGGCCATAGGGATGTTCCTTCATTCTTGCTGCGAGGTCAAGATATAATATTCATCGATACTTGGTCGTAACGGATGTTTGTAAACTCACCTTCCAAACTCACCCCACAAGTGCTCAATGGGCTTTAACTCTGGCAAATTAGCAGGCTAATTAACTACACGGACTGTTCTTGAAGTCTTGCGCATGGGGTTGCGTTGTCATGCTGGAAAATCAAGTCCATGATGACGACGCCACTGGTGTTAACTGTGGATTATTCTTAAGAATTTACTGGTATTGACTCCCAAACAGGAGGGGTTTACAAATTTTCAGTAATACCACAGGACATTTTTCAAGAATTGTGTATTTAGTCTTGCTATATCTGAATAGGATCTTAAAATATCTCAAATATGACAAATTAATTTGTGTAATGTATGAGTCGGGATTTGATCAGGCAACCTTTTTATTATTCCACCTGTATGTAATAACGTGGGATATAGTCTGTCTGTCAGTTACCATTTCATTTTGGAAACAGAACTGGAGAAGCGTTTATCATATCTTTCTGAAACTTTCCAGGTGTATTACCCACCAACTAAAGTCCTGCCTTTTGGTATTTTATGATTTCTGAAAAACAATGTTCGTTTCCATAGAAACCTGTTGAATTTGAACTTTGTTCAGAGTTTGTTTCCGGGCACAGCTCCAAAACTCATCATATCTTCCTTTAACTTTGCATGTGTATTACTCACTAACTGAAGTGGCGTTTTTTTTGTTTTTTTTTTCAGATTTCGGAAAAAAATTGTTCTTTCTCTTTTCCATAGAAACGAGTTGGATTTGAACTTTGTTCAGAGATAGGTCTGCTTCCGAACAGAACTCCAAAACCCTTCGACATATTTGAAACTCAGCATGTGTATTACCCTTAACTGAAGTAGTGTTATACAATTATTATCTGTCAAAGATATGTTTTACAAGTTATGTGGGACCGTTGGAATATGTCATCTTCTGATGACTCTTGTTTCTTAGCTCAGCACTTTTGTCTGTTAGGAAGGGCTGTTGGAATCAATGTGATTGTTTGTAGGAACCCTGTATTCTCCACTTGACAGGTAAAGTACAGAGTGCAATTTGGAGATTGAGCTAATAACATGTCAAAGTCAGCGATTTACATGCCAAATCACATCACGTTGTGTGGAAGATTTGAACTGCATTTGCATTGAGGTGAGGTGAGGTGAGTTGAGTTCAGGTTTAATGCCACTTTCAAGAGTATTTCACTTATATCAATGTTGCTAGTATTATTGCAAGGAGAAAGCCCACAAAACCATGTGGCTATGCATTACGGTGTAACCTGCAAGCATCAGCTTGAACTAGCAAACTATGGGTGGTACTTTACTGAAATTCAGTGTAACATTACACCCATACCTTACTACTTGTAAAACAGGGTCCATATTTTCGAAGCTCTTTTAGCGCTAAAATAGTTGTAAGCCATTGTTAATGTATGGAACATACGCCTATTTTAGCGCTAAGAGAACCTTGAAAATATGGGTCCAAGTTATTACAGCAGATAAAGTTGCCTGGAGGAAATCGAACCAAGGTCCAACCTCTTGGTCCAAACGTGCTAACCACTGCGCTACCATGCTCCCAGTACAACATTGAAACTATGGGAGTAAATATTCCTTAAAAAAAGGTCTAAAATGATCCAAGGATAATCTTGTAGAACCAGTATGCAAATGATGCCTAAAAGATAAGTATTTCAAGAATAAATGAAGCAGGTTGTAAGATATGTTCAAAATGTATTGTACGATAAGTCTCAAAGGACCAACTGACAGATCCTCTTTTGGTTAAAACCTAAATCTCATATAAATCAGATCAAACGTAACACTCATACGTCACTAGGTTTCTGATCTAAACACTGCACCATAGGTCACGTCAGATGACCTTCACCCCCACCTTCACTCCAGGCGAGGCTAGAAAAGACTTAAGCTGACATAGGAAACACCATATTCAATGTCGTATCAAGTAGCATCTCTGACTGAAAATGTTTAGAGATGAAAGTTGACAGTCAAGGTCATATGACATAACCTCTGCAGGGTCGTGCTCAGATCAAGAGTGTTACATTCAATTTGATTTAAATGACACTGGCTAAAACCAAGGGCATGTTCCCATTCATTTGTCCCAATGGGTGTATATTTTTTACTAACCTGAAGTCGAATATGATCTTCAGATTGTTAGAATCATAATGCTCAAAAATTCACTTGCATTCACGTGGATTTTACAAACTAATGTTGGATTCATTCCTTTTAGGAGTTTGAAAATTATGGAACTTTTAAAATCATTGTCAAAATCATTCATCTTCATGTGAAAGATGTTAGTTCTGTTTTGGAAGGTGTGTGTATCAGATAAGTTGATGTCTTTAAGGTTGATCACTACCCATCCTGTCTCTGGGTCAAACATGTACACTTCGCTCCACTTTCATACCCTGGGTTAAAACATGCTTTGTGCTGTGACCTCTTATTTTATTGCGATGATTTGAAATTTCAGTCAACAACAGTTTAAACTGCAGTTAGTGAGTGAGCGAGTTATTGTTAAACCCGCTTCGGCAGTACCACACCCATAAGTGGTGAGTAAACTGCAGTTAGCTTTCGCTCTTCCGCCCTTCCTCAAGCGATCAGCAATGGTTATCATGTCCAAGTCCAAGTCAGTAATCCGGTGGAGTTTATTACAGCATATCATGCTTGTTTTAACTTGAAATGATATTCAAATTTCATAAAATTAGGTGAGGTGGGGTGAGGTGGGGTGAGGTGAGTTGGGGTTTAACGCTTCACTTATATCACAGTTGCTAGTATTGTGGCAGGGAGAAAGCTCACAACATCATGCGGCTATGCATTGCGGTGAAACCTGTGAGGCAACAGCTGGAACTAGCGAACCATGGGTGGTACTATGCTGAAATTCAGTGTAGCATTGCACCCAAACCTTACTGAGTGTAGAACAGTTCTCTACTGCAGACAAAGTCGCCATGCCCCTGGTGGGATTCGAACCCCGGACCTCTTGATCCGAAGCCAAATGCGCTAACCACTGCGCTGTCCTGCCCCTCATAAAATTAGATGCAAGTAACTTTTATTGAATGGTTTGTGAATCTGTGTGATTTCCAGTGATCGATCTCGATATTGCAAACTCACTATACGATGTCAATGGTTGTCTATTTTTAGATAGGTTTCTATGTCATAGGTCACAGCGCCAAGAAAGAAAGGTTTTAACCCAGGGTATGAAAGTTGATCAGAGCGTATACATTTTACCCTAACACAGGATGATCACAACCATAAAACAGAAAGAAAATATAGGTCCACTGTAATATGCAATTTGCTTAGGATCACAAAACATTGCAGCTCTAGGCTTACCTTTGCAAATTAAGTAAGGATAACAATAATGGTTTTCATGGTACTATCCAAGTGAAAAAGGCACAACTGTCAATAACAGATGTTATTTTGTGTTGAATAAATGATTTGATCCTCAAAGATTTGTGTTCTATCTACTTCATGAGACGAGAAATGGAAAACAATGTTATTAAGTATCATTGATGTCTTCAAAAACCCATAGTCAATACAAAATCGTGATTCATTGCTAGTTTGATTTGCAGCAACTGTCAAATCAATCCTCTAAAAACTTAATGATACAAAACACTGTAATGTTTTTGAGAGTTGTTTATTCAAGACCATATCAAGAAATATAACAAGATGACTTAAATGTAGAATTTTTGTCCGGAATGGTGAAAATAAAATGATTAATAAGCTACAGACAAAACATTTTCAACTTGAATTAGTAATTTACAAGATCGTAAATAACTAAATGTTTATGCATTAAATATGTTTCAGTGCTCAACAATTCCCCTATATCCAACAATAAATTATCAGAATTAAAAATCTTACTTTTGATGCGCCCTGTTAATTGATCACATACTTACCATAAGAAAGGCATTGTTCATCAATTCACTTGAGGGTTGATCCAGGGGTATTTCAGCAATACATAATCATTATAATAGCATTATATTGCTAAAGATAGCATTTTTCTTGTGTCCAATTCATATGAAAAATTGCCATCATATTTTCTGTCAACCATAACTTTTATTTTCCTGTCACAATGTCCTCTTCATTGCAGTACCTTCAAATCGTTTGCCGAAATATTCTTGTATGAAGAATTTGGATTTTATCTTCATAATGGATCCTTTGATAGATGAAAGAAAGGCTTCACTGTTGTCAGATGTTGAAAAAACATCTGTCTCTCAAGTCTTGGAAGCAGCCAAACGCATTCTATGAATTCTATGATTGAAATCCTAGAATGAGGCCTTTTGACAAGACACATTAAAGGTGCTACTTATCCTTATAAGTATCTTTAAAAATACTACTCTTTTTGTTTTGATAGTGAATAGACTGTTTTCCAACGAAATACCAACTCACACTTGAAACATTTTGCTGATCTTGGGAAAACTCATCTTGTTCAGAAAGGTTGTCAATCTTCATGTATCTTGGAAATTGCCATCGCTGTACTTCCAGAATTCTTCAATCATACTTTCTAACTTGTTCAGAAAGGTGTCAATCATCATGTTTCTAGGAAATTGCCATCGCTGTACTTCCAGAATTCTTCAATCATACTTTCTATTCTACAGTTAAAGCTGTTTGAATAATTCAATGAGGCATCTATTTATTGTGATTTGTGTTCTTCAAGCTGCTCTCACTGTTGGGGGAATAAAGGTGAAGAATGTGATCCTGACCCTGATTTCTGTAAGTACACACTTTCTCCTGAGTAAGTACTGCAACTTGCAAATGGTCAAAACTTGAAAGAGTTATCTTGAAATCCTGCGACTTTTGTGTCCCCAACTTGGTGGTTCGAGGGATATAATTGTTTCACCTGTCTGTTTGACCGAAAAACGGTTATAGGCTTATACTCGACATTTAAATCTGTGTGACAAGACGAAGTCAGGTGTTACTTTTTTCCTTGAGACTCTGGAGCTTTTTTCAAAAACTTAACTGTAGCCATAACTTTTGATTATTCAGTGATATTTAACCTTCAGTACTTAGATTATTCACATGAGGTAGAACTAATCAAACTATGGTTATATCAAGGGCCACCAGTACTCAAAATCTCAGTTTTTAAGGAAATTCCTTTGATTTGAAGCTTTGATTTGATGTTAGATACTGAATTCAGAGGGGGGAAACAAAGAAAATGAATACAAGTTATAGAGATCATTTGGGATGATTGACTGTTTACAATTTCATCATAACAGTGAGGGTTAAAAATAGTTGCATAGTTCAACATGGCCACTGTCCAATAATCCACAAGTCTAATGTTTTCCATTCTTCTTAAATATCCCAACATTGGAATCTGTTCCGCAAATGGGTTAACTGATTTAAACAATTTCAATTCTTTAGCGTGACAGTGGAAAATTCCTTTTAAATAACAATACATCACATATTGTTGCAGAAATATTCTGATAGGCATCAAGACAATTCAAAAGGATTCACATTGTCAAGATTTTCGATTTGATGATTTGCAAATGTCAACCTAGTGAGGTTACAGTGAGGCAAGTTCAACAAGGTTTTAACATTGATTTCTCGATGTTTCAGAATATATTAAAGGCTAATTGTTTTTGCAGGAGGCATGCAGTACCAAGTCATGATGGTATGTGGTCTTGGGAGTTTGGATGGTAATTCCCTGTCCCACACTGAGACATAAGTGGGTGTCACACCCGGTAAATAAATTCATTCAAAAGGTAACTATGTACACTCAGCAGTTAGTGGGTATCTGGTGTAAGGGGTGGTGGAGGAAACCTTCGAGCTCTTCGACAGACAGGTTAACATGTTGATTTTAGGGATATATAAAGACCATCCATTATCATTAAACCTACAAGCATCAGTAGGAACTAGTGTATCATGGATTGTATTGAAGTGAGGGAATGAGTTATTGTTTCACGCCATAGTATTGCAGTATTGCATCCATCAGTGGCGCAATTGAAGTGAAATTCAATGTAGCATTGCATCCAAACCTGACTGAATGTAGATCAGTTCTTTGCCAGGACTTTTAGGCAAATTAATCATCCTTTCACATAAGAGCCCATCTTATAGCTCTTTCAAAGTCTTGAAGGCAAAAGATAGGCTTTCTGGTTTAATAAGATAGGCTTTTTGGTATTTCGGCTATGTCAAACAAATTATTTTCTGTTCTCCTTCCTTGGGTTATTCACGTTGAACAAATTGTGATAAAGTTACCACTGGTTGATACTAGACATGCCAGGACATAACTGATTCATCAAAGGTTTTCAAGTTGTAGTTATTAATCTGCACGACCATCTAAACTTTCTTTCAGTGAGATGATTATCATTTTCATCATGATGATTGGTCATTCTTCCAGATTTGTCATTCAGGATAATTAGATATACATAAACATTTTTTTTTTTGAATACCCCATTATTTTTCTTAGCTTGGAGATAAAATCTTTAAAAAAAGGAACAATTTCAGATATATATACATCTTTCATACTGAACAGGAATGAATGCATAAGCTGAAATTGAGAATCTAAAATCTTTCCCTTTTCATATTTCCCTTCAATGAACTTGATTGGTTTTGACTTGAATTTTCTAATAAGCATTGGTGTAGCTTCAACCAAGTTGAAAATGATTCGGTAAGAAGGCATCATTAGGTCCATAAGCATCCCTTTGAGTGTGGATTCGTGCACACAAGAAATATGCACGGTTACTATCATCACATGAAAAATGTGAATCGGTATGAATTTGATACAATCATATCCTGAGGAATCACACTGAAATGTTTCAGTATGCAAATAAAGCTTAGGGTTCTTGACTTGAACACACAAGTTTGGGGTTCCTCACATCTCTTGGACTTGTCTAGAAATTTCAAACTGCATACTCTTGCAAGCGTTGTTATTTTTAAACAAGGTTAACTTCATCTTTCTTAAACTATGAGACGAATATTTACTAGCAGGATGCAAGAGTATAACCAGTTTATAAATTCCTAGTTTGTTGATGATCCTCAAGTTTCAAACAACTTCCAATTTCTTTTATTCATTTTTATTTTGACAAAGCAGTGGTACATTTATGCTGGTACGACCATCCAAATGTGAAACAACGATGATTAGACTTCCATGATTCCATTCACGGTACTAGTGAAATATTAAAATCGCACAGTCAAACATGCTTCCCGCTTTGCATGTCTGTGTACATTGAGTTAAAACAACGATTCAAATGATGACTGATAGGCTTGGGGGGAAAACAAAGAGTACAGAACTAAAATAGTTACATTAAGGGAACAAGGACAAGGTCTGGTGACTCATTGTCATTGTTTGTGATCTAGCGTCGGAATCCAGAAGGGGCTCCCCGCTTTGGAGGTGGCCCATCCATGCGGGACCTTTTGGGTGGAGGTGGTCCTCGTGAAGTTGGTGGCAATGAGCGACGACCACCTGCCATCCCACCACTACTGCCACCTCTGCTATCTCTTCTGTCTGGCGCTCCGCCTCGAGAGCTGAATGAAGGTCCTGATCTTGGGGGTCCTCTTGAACCTAATGGTTGGTATATAAAGAGTACCATTATAGTTCAGTTTAATACTTATTTCAGGCCAATTTCACTTACCATCCACAAATGGTTTCTTGGAGAGGCAAATTCTTCAAATATGTCAACACTTTCATTTTCTTTACGGAACTAAGTCCATTTCACTTACCATCCACAGTCAGTCACTTGTTGAAGCAAAATTATGAAATATTTCAGTCTGCAAGTTTCATCTTTTGAAATATTTCAGGGAGTGAGATCAAATTTCAAGAGGAATTGTTGGAAATTAGGTATTCAACAACTTCAAGATTGGATATCAAACAGAAGTTGTGAGTAGTATAATGGATCCAGATTTGGATGAAGTATTACCATGGAATAAGTAGTTTCTTCCATGGATTGTTTTCACTACTATTTCATTTTCAAAAGTGTCACTTTGTAAAAGATTGGAGTTTTCCTTGTAAGGACAGGCTGTTGAATTTCTTTTCCAAATTTCCTCTTTCAAGGTACCCATATTTGGAATGTTAGATGAAGGGGATCTATAAGGATGAGGTTAATGTTAATGCTCTTCCCAAAATCATAACATAAAAGGATTCCAACAAATAATTGACAAGCCTTTGTGAGACATAAACAAAAATCATGCAAAAACTGTTCTTTCAAATGATGATTCACTCATAACAAGATGAGATGTCTCGAGCTAATGACTAGTGATCTGTTGATACGTGAACTTGTTGACCTTAACAGGTAGATTAGTTTATTGTTCCTTGGTCCAATTTACTATACGGTACCTACTAATATGCCTAGACCAAACAATTAATTCTCTTTGTATAGGATCTTTTTCTTCAAAATGTAGTGATACTTTTAGCATTCAACATTTGCTTTTTTTCTTTTAACATACACTTGTAAACAAACTATTTAATCACAGGAGTTCACCTGAAAAAGGATAGTGAATTCATTGAGTTCTTCCTTTTCAACTAGTCATTGACTAAATGGATATATAACAAATGTATAGGTTCAGATGAGAAAGGATCCTTTCTTTTGCTATTCAGTTTACTCAGTCAAACTGTGATGAACATTTGTGTGTAGATTTGAATTTGATTTGTATCCAAGTTGAGTCAGGTTTTCAAGTCCTGTCATGAAGGTTTTCTATAAATAGTCTAATATTGCAAAATATGAGCAAAGAAAACCTTTTTGTTCCAACTATCAACTCTGTTCAATTCCATAATGCTTCTTGTTAATGTGATGTTTTTTTAAGATTCTATAGATTTTCAACCCACACACAAGGTTTATTTTGAATAAGCACTTCACCAGTTGCTTTCAACTTATCCAATACATTCAATGAAGTTTCCTTGGATTCTCCATCATTGTTTCAAATAATTTGTATTTTTCAAATGTGTGAATGTAGTTTTTTCCCCCCGTCTGATCCATGCATCCAGGCCTGTCAATCTCCTGCATTTCACAGCACATGACTGATTAGGTTACAGCAATGGAATGTGAATGACTGAATATTGCTTCTGTGAACTAACGGTTGAATTATGGTGTAATGTTGACAGAATTTTGCTTCATTGTCATTATGACTGAATTGTACTTCTCTGTGAAATGATGGTTGAATTATGCAGCTTCATGAAATGAGGTGCTCCTTCAATGGCTGGATGACATAATTGTGCTCCTCTGTGATGTGATGCCTGAATTGTACTCTTCTGTGAAATGACTGAATTTTGCTCCTCTCTAGAATGGTGTCTGAATTGTGCTCCTCTGTGATGTGATGCCTGAATTGTACTTTTCTGTGAAATGACTGAATTTTGCTCCTCTCTAGAATGGTGTCTGAATTGTGCTCCTCTGTGATGTGATGCCTGAATTGTACTCTTCTGTGAAATGACTGAATTTTGCTCCTCTCTAGAATGGTGCACCTCTGTGAAATGATAAAAACAGTGTGCTCCTCTGTGAAATGGCGTAATTAATTATGCTTCTCTGTGAAATGACGTAATTATGCTCCTCTGTGAAATGATGTAATCATGCTCCTCTGTGAAATGACGTAATTGTGCTCCTGTGAAATGATGAAAACAGTGTGCTCCTCTGTGAAATGATGATTATGTTGTGCTCCTCTGTGAAATGACTTAATTATGCTCCTCTGTGAAATGATGATGTAATCATGCTCCTCTGTGAAATGATGATGTAATTGTGCTCCTCTGTGAAATGATGAACAGTGTGCTTCTGTGAAATGATGATTTACTTGTGCTCCGCTGTGAAAGACTTCATTATGCTCCTCAATGAAATGATGACGTAACTGTGCTCCTCTGTGAAATGATGACGTAACTGTGCTCCTCTGTGAAATGACCGAATAATGCTCCTCTGTGGAATGATGACTGAATTGTGCTCCTCTGTGGAATGATGAATGAATTGTGCTCCTTGGTGAAATTGGTGACTAAATCTAAGACTTCTGTATCCTTTTCTTGTCTAAATCAGAACTAAATATTTTCATTAAAAAAATCAGATTATTATAGATTGTTTTCAGCGTGTATTCTAGAATGTTCTTATTTGGAAGAAAGGAGTATTTACTTTCAAATGAAACCATTGCTTTCAAAGAAGCACCATGTGTATTAACAATCTAGTGGCTTTCTCTGTACTCTTCAGATTAATCAAGTGTTCCTCTGTACAATTTAGCGTTTTTCACTTTTCTCTAGAATCAAGTGTGCTTCAATTTGTTTCTCTGAAATAAAGTGTATTCCACTCAATCTCTCAAATAAAGTGAGTTCCACTGTGTTTCTCTGCAAAATTAATGTTCCCAGTATGCTCTTCTGTTACCTCAAGTGTATTCCAATGCGTAATCAAGCGTACTAAACATGGCTCCCGTGTATCAGTGTTCCTCAGAAAATTCAAGGGTTCACTTTGTTTCTATGTAAAAGAAAATGTTCTCCACTGTGTTCTATGGTGTTTTCCATGGTCTTCCTCTGTAAAATGTGGTTCAATGTGTTCTTCTGCAAAATAATAAATTCCCCATTGCTTTCCTCTGTTAAAATGTGTTCCAATATGTTATTGCAAAATGTAATGTGATCCATCGTGTCCATGTGTATATTCAAGTATGTTCCATTGTGTTCCTGTCCAATAGTGTTGTGTTCCTTTCAAGTGTGTTGCATTATGCTCTTCTGTCAAATCAAATGTGTCCCGTTTAGCTCCTCTGTAAACTGCAGTATACTCCATGGTGACCCTGTAAAACAGTGTTCCCTCAGTAAATTCAAGTGTCTTCCACTATTTTCCTACATCAAATCATGTGTGCTCCACTGTACCATTGTGTCCTATGTAAAATTAAATGTGTTCCACTGCAAAATCGTAAGTGTCCCATTGTGCTGCCTGTAAAGCGTGTTCAGCTATATTCTGGTGTTAAATGTAATGTTATCGACGTTGTTCTTCTGAAAATCATATTTGTCCCATTGTGTTGTCTGTGTAATTGTAAATTTAAGTGTGTTTCTATGTCATGGTATAAAATTATATGTGTTCCTTTGCACATCAGGTGGGCTCAATTGTGAAATCAAGAAGGTTCCATTGCGTTCCTCTATAATAAAGGGTTACACATATTCTTATGTAAAATTGATTGTGCCAATGTTTTCCTTTGTGAAATCAAGAATGTCTGTCTGTGAAATAAGTGTGTTCCATTGTAAAATCAAATGCGTTCCATTGTAAAATCACATGGCTTCCATTGTGACATGTAGTTTGTTCCACTGTAATATAATGATGTTCAATTGTAAAATAAAAGATGTTCCAACTATGTTCCAGTCTTCCTCTGTAAAATCAAGCATGTCCCTCTGTGAATTAAGTGTTTTCCACTGAAAAATCTAGTGTTCCAATGTTCCTCTGTGAAATCAAGCATCTCCCTCTGTAAAATTTGTGTGTTCCATTGCAAAATCAAATGTGTTCCTTTGTAAAATCAAGCATGTTCCACTGTGTTCAAATGCATAATGATGACTAGTGTTTTGCAATATGCAAGTTCTGTCCTATTCCTCTGTAAAATGATGAATGAAGTTATGTCAATGAGAAGGCAGACTGATGCTTGTCCATTGAAATAGTGAAGCCGTTCTTCTCACATCTGTTACAATACTTTCAATTATGTTCCAAGGCAAAGCATTTGTTGAATTTGGCCATATTATAATGTGATCTTTTCCTTTGTATTTCAGTGACCGTTTTACAGAATTAGCTCCAAAGAGAATCTGAAACCTTCAGACTTTGTCCTCTTATGTAGGTGTTTCACTTTCCTGAACGGGTGACTTCTTCCGCTTCATCTACCATTAATTGTGATGAAACTGTAGTTATTTGTATTCATAATTCTGGATTTGAGCAAATATACATCATCCTGTCAAAGTATCAGTTTGTTTTGTGTTTGACTTTCCTCCTCTAAATTCTTCAACTACAATTTTCTATATGCTTGATTCATTGCAGATGCTTCAAAATGATAGATGACATTGTAACATGAAGGTGCAACATTTCCTAAGTAAACTTTTCCTGGTGAGGGCCTTGTTTGTTGATTTCTGAATTTAGGTACATACAAAAGGTTACATTTGTTGTTGCATAGGAACTTTTTTTGACAGGGGTCTGTGCATATTTCTTCCAATATGGTAATACTTTGATTTTGGTGCAACATGGAATGCTAGGTTTGAAGAACTCAAATCTGTACAAGAGTGATCTCCCCAAGTTTCTGAGGATGCATGAATATAACGAAGTCAAAACCAACAAACTCCTGTCAAGGAAAGCAGCTGATAGGCTGTAAAAGAAGAAAGAAAGGGAGAAGTGATAACAGATCTAGAGTCGCTGATCTCACCTCCTCCGCCGCCACTACTGTAACTTCTGCTGGGTGGCAGATCTGAAAGTTAATGGAACAGGGATGACATCCAGTCGGTAGAAGGCACCGTTTTTAATATATCACACTGTTTGCAACTGATATTGCAATCAGTGTTCATGAGTAATACATTATTTTGTAAATGAGAGGAGAGGGTGATAACCTGCTAATTCTAACGACCAACTTACCACAAGAGTACTTGAACTTTTGAAATTAGAAGCTTTTCAAATGTCGACTTTGTTTATTTAATGACTTTGCATTTATTACTGTCTTTGACTCACCATCATAAGAGTCATAGCTGCGAGATGGGGGTGCTCTACTCTGAGAAGGTCTGCTGTCAAGGTCTCGAGACGAGTAACGTCCACTGCTGCCTCCACCAATATCACTGAAAAAACAATGTTATCAAAAGTTTTCAGCAAATTAAACCATTGGCATTTCTCACTTACACTATGTCACCATATACTTTCTGAGAATTTTTGTATCATTTAAAGACAAATTTTCCTTCCATGACCAAGCTTTTACATAATAGTGTTCATCAATGAAATGGTTTGGACTTTCCATTTATAAAGGAAAAGACAAACCCATTGGGAAAGAATTGTCAATTCAAATTTGAACAATATAACAAAGACACCTACACATAACACCATTGCAAATGTCTTCACATTAAATGAATCAAATGCTCAAATCAAATACACTTCATTTTGATCTGCATATTTCAACTATAAAACTTATAACTTGGTTTTGTACGTAATAAGTTTCAGGAAATACATTAAACTTTTTAGAAATTCGGTAAATATGAAAGTGGTGTGAAAAGAAAGTCCGACTAAAAACTGATAATCATTCCAGATTCAAAACTTGTGAAAGCATGAATGTGAAGTGATACTAACTAGCTGTCGAACCTTGATCCGTAGTCTCTGCTGGACTGAAAGTCTCGACTGGAGGATGTGTAGCTGTCCCGAGTGGAAACAAAGTCTCTGCTGCTGTCACGTGATGTGACGTACTCCCCACTTCCGCCACTTCTCGACGGAATATAGTCTCTGCTGCCTCCTGTTGTTCGACTGAATGAGTCCCGGCGGTCTTCTCGCGCTCCCATTGAATAGGAGTCTCTGTAAGAACTAATAACAAAGCAGCTGGTTAAACGCTGCTTACAGACTTAACCCATGACAGGACAGTGAAAGCCGAGATATTTCACAAGACATTTCGGGTTGATAAACTGATAACTGATGGGTGATAAAGAGTGCAAACTATGTTTAACATGCCTAAGGAATGATATTCATAATAAATTGTGTAATACAAAGAAATGAAAATATAATGCATTTGAAATCTTTTTCTCATTTTGGTTTATGTTGGAGAGTAAACAGCATATATTCCATTATAAGGACCTTTATAGTTTGCTTTGGAATCCTTTCAATGAAGTAACTTTGAAATAATTGAAAACATGCAGGAATTGGGAAAGGTAGGGGCCATGGGCCAATTTACACATTGGATAAAATAATGTCCCAAAGAAATTAAAAAAAATTCTGTTGCTACAAAGGTGAAAGGCCCATTTAAAATTGTTAAAATGACAAAGCCCATTGTCAGAGGCGTCTTTCCAAATCCCTGAACATGTATCTATCAAGAACCACTAACATGGTGTTTTGTATGAGATGATTATTGCATTATGAAAGAGAATGCATCATAGAATTGCATAAAATAAGTAAATATCAACATATTAGCATAAAAATATAAATCTGTACCCAACTATTTTGAGCAGCAAACTTACAGAAACCACGCCTCAAATGAATAATCCTGGACTTTCCACTGGCTAAAAGGTCAAATTAATATAAATGAACAACTAAACAAACCTTTTGATAAATGTGAGATTAACACTGACATACCATCAATAAATTTTCAAATCTGGAATCTTTAAGCTCCTAACACAGCTTCTAACCCACCTTTGTGGCATAGGTCTAGATCTCATTGTGTCTCTATCTGGACTGAAATTGCGTGAACTGTACTCTCTCGATGGGGCAAAATCTCTCGAACTCTGATAATCTCGACTAGGGCGACTTGATGTCATACGGCTGCAATATAAAACACCTCATGCAGGAGTGGATGTTATGGGTATGTGGCTTTAATATCTCAATGTGTCAGACATAGGGACGAAACGGTTCACAACTGCTTTAATCGAAACAAAGTATTTTGCTTTTGGGTTGGTGCACTGTGCATTGAAGTTTTTCTGTTTTATCACATATCAAGTTTCAAGTTATTAATTTAATAAAACTTAATTCATACTTTACTTTTTTGGCATTTTTACATTCATACGCCAATTCAGTTTGTTGCAATATTGATTCTGAACTGCACCAAAAATGCACAGAACTGTACAACAATCCAAACCGAAGGTATAGTGTACCGTTTCATCCCTAGTCAGGCAAGTTATGAAAGAAAAAGCAAGCATGAAACTGCAAATGATTTGGAAAATAAAAGTAGAACAAGCACACAGAGTTGGCTATATCCCCTGCCCCTAAGAAAAGTTTTTGAGGAGTGTATGATGTGAAATATATTGACATTGATTATGAAATTCTCTTGAGAGAAAGCAAGAATCAAGAAAACTGTGCCAAATAAACTTTTCTCAGTGGCAGGGGATAATAATTCAAGCAAAGAAACAAATAAATACTACATGCATCTGTTCTATAAAAACCAAACATGGAATAGAGGTTTAAATCTTTCTCAGTAAAAATAATTTGCAATATATATATACTAGGTTCAGATATATAACGTAAGCAATATACTTGGAAATTATATTTCATTTAAGCATTCGCATATAAAACTTGTTTCCATTGGATATTTTATATCTAAAATCAGAGGGGCACTCTAATTAGATACTTATACACAGAATAAGCTAATTTATGATATATACCTTTATGGTGGGTACTTCAGAAATCAAAGTAAAAAACACTGCTAACTTGCTATTTCAAAGTCCATTGATCGTTCAGTTTTCCAAAATCATCTTTCACTTATCAAACATCTTAACTGAAGAAAATGACCCTTTTTGCTGACACAACACCACACACTTGTTATATAGTCATCATTATTTATAAAAGTTGAAAGATTTGCAAAACTAGGGGAAGACATGGGAAAAAAACAGACAGCCTACCTATCCATCATGCTTCTGCCAGAGTCTCTGGGTGGGGAGGAAGAATACAGGTCTCGACTTCTCTGCGGTGCTCGGTCGGAGAAACTGCTGCTGCTCACAAATCTGTCATCACGTCTGTCAACTGTAACCAAAAATATTTATAAGACTCTTTCTAAATGTAACCCAGTCTACAATGAGTAAAAATTTATATACAACAAATGACATAAGTCTTACTTCACGATAGATTTATTGTAACTAGATAATTAGGTCTTTAATAGTAAATCATATCATAAACTAAATAAATGAATGGATAGAAACACTTAAATAAACAGGCCATATATGTTGTTTACTAGATTTTTTTGCTTATGGCATGGCATGGTTGTTGGCGTCTGCCAATCCTTCCGTAAACTTTTCGCTTTTTCGACTTCTCCAGAACCACTGATTCTAGAGAGCTGAAAACTTGACTCCTTGGTCAATGGGGATTCTAACTTGTGGATTTGGTGATTTCACTTGCTTGACAATGACATTACTAGTAACTATGTCGAAACATCGCCTACAGAAGAAGTTGTATTCTTACCGCTGAACATACAAAAAAGCAAGTTATTGCAGGCACTTACTGTAGTCGGAGGTCATCCTCCTGGGAGGGGGAGAGGCTCCTCGACGAGACATGGAGGGACCATCTGAGTATCCATGACGCGGAGAGGATGACATGTACTGCTTCCTGGGCGGAGACGACTCACGTCGACCATAGCTGCTACTGCGTCCCCTGTAAATATGAGGAGCAATTCAAACTAGAAACAAATTGCCTACCATAGTTAATGGTAGGAAACAGGAGCTTACATTATTTTAATAGTAATAGTAAAATAGTAAGAGTAAATTTTGTGAAACAGAAGCTTACATGACAACCCAGGATGAAAGTTCATTTATAATTTGATAATATTGTTCAATTTAGAAAACAAATTATATTATAATTTAAGTTCTACTCATACATGTTAAGACGTAACTCCTGCAACTACTCCAACTAAATAGAGAACTAAACATGTAACAGACATATTATTTTGGATTTATTTATAAGAGGCAGCTAATCAACGATTCAACATATTTGTCACTGTCATAACCATAACAATAACTAACAGCATTTCAGTTTACCTCATGGGCGGTCCACTTCCACGCCCCCTACTCCTCATGCCCATAGATCCACGCCGAGGTGGTGGAGACCCTCTCCTCATTGAGTCCCGGCGTGGTCCATCTCTGCTGCTCATACTATCTCTGCCGCTAAATCTCCCTCCGCGACTAGAGAATCCTCCTCTGCTTCCCCTGCTCCTACTGGACAGACCTCGAGATCTCATTCCCCCTCGACCCGACCTCATACCTCCTCGGTCATCGTGAATAGCCCGTACTGCTTGTTCTACGTGGATCTCTTTGCTATTTATAGTCTGAAGAGAAAAGGATACATGTTCAATGTAAAGGAGACACTTAAACCTTACATTGTATTGATGAACTTGTACAGAGATAATATTAACAAATAAATTTTATGTGCTATTGAACAAACAAATGAAAATACACCAGCTTTTTTGCATGGTTCTGAAATTGATGATACATTTGATCATTTCTTATCTTTAGATGAACCAATTTACTTTCATTAGATTTGTTTAACAATGGAAAGAATGCAAAGTTTTCACTCCGACCATCTGAGGATTTATCAGTAGTAAACGTAACTAAAAATAGAGCAATTGGATCTATTTATCACAAATCTTAAAACATAGGATTATATATATATTCTAAGACATAAAAATAATTCTAAGACTAAGAGGTTAACAAATCTGCAATTTATAATCCACATTAGACAAGCAAAAGATATTAGCTTAATAGGCTTTCAGTCGCCTTTATAATAAGGGGCCTGAAGGTCACTGAATCTACCAATTTAACCCACTTTGGTAAAGAAATCATTTCAACTTACATGAGTTAAAAAGGAAGTAAAAAATCCTTAGTATATCAGTCTCCTTGAATTATTTGAGAATAATTAAAGATCCAAACTGGTTCATAAAAACTAAGTACCTGTCGGTCCATTCCTTTTACAGCATCCTCTGCATCAAGAGGGTTTTCATATGTGATGAATCCATACCCTCGGGGCTGGTTGGTGATTTTGTCTCTGATTATGAGAACTAAAAGAGAAACAATTCCTATTTTGAAACAGATAAAATCTCCAAATAGCATGAAACTTTTAGGGGAAAATAATTTCCGAAGTATAAATTAAATCAGTTAGCAATGACAGAATTAAACTGTCAAGAAAATAATGAAGTAAGGCAACCTATAAATTTCACAATTTTAATTCAAAACAACGAGTGAGTGAGTGAGTTACTGTTTAACGCCGCTTCGGCAGTATTGCAGCCATTAGCGGCGAGATATTTAATTTATTAGCCTCAAAACAACGAAAGCATGGAAATTATTTATAAAAACATTATAAGGGGTGAATGTTCATCATGCTTTTCCACTTTAGTTATAAGTAAACTGTAATAACTTACTTTCTGTGATTCTTCCATATTTGGCAAATGCATTGTCCAGAGTTTCTCTGTCTATGTTAGAGGAAAGTCCACCAACAAATATCTTGCCAGGCCTGTCTTGTTCAATCATGTTTGCTAATATACAAGTATCTTTAATCTGAAAAGAATCAGAATAGGACTATGAATACCTATCTTGACATTGTGTTGGATAAGAACAGGATTAATGGTGTTATATTGGTGTACATCATTAGTGACTGACACTTATATAAGTATATATGTTTTATGTGTGTAAATGTTATCTTTGGGTGCTACTTTCACCAGGTTCAGAACTAGCACTGGGCCCGACATACCGATCGGGATAATAAAATCGTCTAAAAGTGACCTTGAGAATAATCTCAAGGGATTATTCTCAAGGTAACAGCAGGTGCTTTGTGTAAGATATGATGAAATTCCAGTGAATAGTTCTTGAGATATCCCGCTGACAAGGGTAACATGTACATAAACACATCAGAAAAGTTTCAGAGAATCCAGTGA
The DNA here is from genome assembly GCA_936450465.1 of Gibbula magus. NCBI lineage: Eukaryota > Metazoa > Mollusca > Gastropoda > Trochida > Trochidae > Gibbula > Gibbula magus. The sequence goes on along the minus strand of OW388306.1, from coordinate 39,495,813 downwards.
ATCCATTGGAGTTATTCCATTTCATAAGTACGTACGTAGCCGAACACTATATCCCCCGTTTCGCGCTAAAAAGTTTGTGCAGAAATGATGCCACACTTTGGACACTACATCATCAAGGACCCTTTTAACAAATTATATGTGTGCATTATCGCTCCCAGGAATTTTTAAATTGAAAATGGTAAAAAAAAAAAATTCTCGGTTTCCCATAATTTGCTTGCGAAGTGCACTAAATTAATTTTAACATTGACAGTAAAAAGTGCTTATTTATCGACTAGTTCAACTTTTAGTTTTGAATTTGAGAAGGTAGGACGATAAATGTCAATGATGTAGTTGGTGGAAGTTTTGGATAATTCAAGGTCATTTTTCTGTTGTTATATCATGTTTCAATACTTTGGAAATTAGAATGTTGATTTTTATTGCCTTCAAAGTCAATGATTTAAGGGTTTCAGGTCAAAATTAGCATACAATCAACAAAGTGCTGAATGGCGTGTTTTATACTCATAAATAGGTATATCTAATCGTCTGGCCATATCTTCAGGATATGTTGAACTACATGGCGTTTTCCGGACTTCGTTATGGCTACACTGTAGTTTACCTGGCGCACATCTTTTTAACCCATGGATTCAAGCTAGATTGTCTTCTTTAGCCCTTGGACATCAGTAGACTATCTTTTTTAACCCTTGGATCCCTTTCGACGATCTTAGGGTTAGTTTGTCTTGGTAAAGGGTTGGTAGTGCAGTGAAGTTGATAATTACTAGCGCCCGGTAAAGTGCAGTACTCCCTTTCACCGATTTACATATAATACAACGATTTCAGGGTTTCAACAATCTGTTCAATTCTGCAATACCTTCATAAAATTTCAAGGAGCAAAGTTTAATTGGTTCACCACCTAGAATACATTCTAAAGATTAGGCCTAACTCTAACACTACCCCTAATACTAAACCTAACTGAAATACGACATGCTGGTGTTATGAAAATACGTGGCGAACCAATTCTATAGTTATACCAGTTTCAATGATCATCATTACAAATTCCTAGCAGCAGCTGCTGTGCTATCGATAATGGCGTCATACAAAATAAGTTAAAAAACAAGTCCTTGATGTAAAAAGTCACGCAAAACTCATTCCAAATAAGACTGAAAACATGGCTGCAAGTGAGCATCTAATCTGTTAAAGATTAAACTATCAATGACTGAATATGAAAGCAAACACTGCTACGTAAGACTTAGAGGATCAATTCTTTCAAGGCGTGGATAAGCCTCGTCTACGCAAAGAGATTAGAGATTTCGTGTGGTCCTCCAAACATCGTAAAAATGATATATAAAGACCAATTTGAAATGTACATAAATCGAACAGTATTATACGCCCACATCCGGACGAATTAAAAATCACATCTAAATTAAATTTACATGACCATAAGACAGTAAAATTGTATATACTTTCGACTGATACGCACCTTTAAAAACTTTCCAACATGGCTTCCCTTGCGTCTGTGCTTGCAACGCCACCTACAGCCGGTCTGTAACAACTAAAAGCTGCATTCGTTCTAATACGAAACGGCAATAAATATTACCGACATTCAAAATAATGATGACACTATTGAAATTTACAACATGCATTTAAGTTTTTATATCTGTTTTAGGTTTTTCGCAAATGTTAAAAAGTGGATTTAATTTGACCAAAACAATGGTTATGGATATGTCACGTAGGCCTATACGTATTTTAGGACATTTTCAAATTTCATCAGAAATATAATACCCTTTGAACAATATATATATAGACATTTTATTAACCTGAAATGCTTTTGATAAGACTATCAGATTCTTATCCTTACATATAGGTATTCCAATATTTTATATCAATTACAATAATTATGTTGAATGAATGCTGATTTATATTGATGGATATTGGAAAACATACCCCTCAACAACAACTTAGGATACTCTTTAAAGTTTAAGAAAAAAACGTATTCATAGGCAAACTTCATTGATTAAAGACGGTTGGTTCGAACGAAATCTGAGTTTATGGATCGGAAAATCACTTTTTTTCCGAGGTTTCTTGTGAGGATAAACGGTATCAGTTACAATATAAAGCTACAATAACATATTTTAGACAGTCAAAAAACGAAATACTTTTACTGGATAAAGTGGATTTTGCATGTCGTTGATAAACATATACATAAAGAAGTATTTCATTCATCAGGATATTATGCTTTAAAGGGGCAGTAGCACATTTTTTGCATATATTTTTTCATTTATACTGATAGTTTATGTCATTTATATTTACTTTAGAGGGTAAAACATCTTGTTTCACATCCGTAGTGGTAATAACGTTGTTGCGTATAAAGCAAAAATTGCATGGCGGCCATTTTATTGTGAACACATTTTATTATTTCGAATGACAAAAACAATTCCCATGGCTTTATGGAACCATGTACAATCATTTTTAACTTGATTTTCCGAAGAGAGAAGGGTGTTTTACTATATGTCACATTATTTTTCAAATACATTTCATCGACTTATTTCAGTGAAAAAACTTAATTAAAATTTAATTAAACTGACGAACAAAAGAAACGCTACCATATTTTCAACAAGGTAAAAGGCTAAATATATGCTGCCGGAGAAAGTTGATGCAAAATGCCTTTGATAAGCATACGTTTTGGAAGAAGTACTTAATCAATTTTATGCATTGATAAAGGGATAACAAATACAACAAGATGAGGTAACAATGACATATAAAAGGTTGAACAGTTGGTTGTTACTAAAAAAAACAAATTTAATTCCATTGTGAAACTTTCAAGCAAAATTTTCGGCATTCCCCTTCAACATTTGACTGACATTTATGAATCTCGAGTCGAAAAGAAAGCACTCGCAATTCAGGCCGATACGTCCCATTTTTTAAATAATCAGTTTGAATTTCTTCCTTCTGGCCGCCGCTTTAAAATCCCTCTCTTCAAAACCAACAGAACTTCCAAATCATTTGTGCCATCCAGCATTCGTATTCTTAATAAGTCTTAATTATTTATTTCTAAGTGTTTATTTCTCCTGTTATCGTTATACATTTCCTATCTTATGAGTATATTATAAGCTTTTTACAATTTATATATTTTCTATCTTATAGGTATATTTTAAGGCTTTCAAACATTATACATTGTCCATCTTATGACTATATTATAAGGCTTTTAAGATTTTTAAGGCTTTTAAAATGTGTGTTTATAATCATTACTGTTGTTACTTATCTTAAGAATATCATTTTGTTGCTTTGTAAAACTACTCTATTATTACCATCATGCTTGTTAATAGTCCTATGCTCTTATGAATGTACTCCAAATTTCCCCCCGGGATAATAAAGTATTATCTTATCTTATCTTATCTTAACAAGTGAAGTTGTTACCTCATCTTGTTGTATTTGTTATCCCTTTATCATACCAACACGCATCCTGTATATAACCTGCTGTTTCACCATCTCTTCCATATGCTTGATAACGGTATAAGGATCTATACCGAAACGTCGCTATTGTTAATAAAGAAGTTGATCATCCATAAAATATTTGTCTTCTTCATCACACCAACTTCTAGAATGCCTCTCAAACAGTTTAACTTAAAATATTCGTAATAGAAAATCCCACATTTGAAACCAGATAAAACCAACTGAGGTGTGTGTACTTTCTTTTGTACTTCAGTTTAGTGTCGAGAAAAACTTCAGGCCAACACAACCATCTGCTTAACTATATCCTCAGAATTTTGCAAGGTCTCAAAAGTACGTTTTAGTAACTAATGAATTATATATACCCTCTGTATCAATATGTATGTATTTTGAATATATTTCTAAGATATGGTTGTATTGTAATTGACAAATACAATTTCACTTTTACTTAGATACGTACAGAAAGCATGATAAAACATACAACAAATCTCTAATTTAATGTTTATCCATTCATCATTCATATGGAAAAAAAAACCCATAAAAAAACAAACGGTGTTCAAATGGGACTCGAACACTTGTCATACAACTGGCAACTCTACATATGGCAGGTGCCCGTTTTATCGATGGTTAGAGTTACCTCCCTTTAAACTGTTGTAGCGACCGGTGATGAATCTTGTTTGTTCTTGTCGAATTGCCGTCATTTAGATCTACTTATAAACGATGCATTATGTTTTCAATCTTTCCACAAAATAAGGTACACGTTTTGAAATTTGAAATTTTATGTTTTCTTTAAATTACCAAGTATTTATGTTAGAAAATGAAATGAACAACGAATATAGGCATTACCGTTTTAAAAAGTTGTTACAAGGGGAGATAATCCACCACAGTGTTCATTGATCGACGAAATGATCAAAATCGTTCTAGATTTACCGGTCACATTTTGACTATTGATAATTTCTTAACTTAATAGAATTGTGTTTAATTATGTAGTACAATATTGGTTTTTAAAGTGATCATGAAATGGTTGTGTTTGATTTGAAAACTTGAGTGTCGACTTTGCAAATCGAGAAACACGCGAACATATAAATATACATAAATTTCTCGTGTTGATGTTGCGAGTCAACACTTAAGTGGTATTCGATGATTAATAACGTCCAAGCGTAAACATTGATTCAATCCTCATGTTATTAAATAAAATGCAACCTAAGATATAACACCAGTGTGTGATTTGAACCTGTCGGTTTTGAAATATATTTCCTAGTACAGAATAACGGTGAATCCCAGAAAATTTATAATTGCAACTATTTATATTGTACAAATACTGAAGTTAAGCATAATTCCCAGTTATTCAGAACCTTGAAGATTATCATTATTATGATATTATATTTAGTATTATAGTATTCAATGGAATTGAAGAGATAGTATGAAAGCAGTGATAAATTTACAAATATGACATACAGAGTCCAGGGACTCGCTACCACAAGCTATTGTGAGTCCCAGCAGATATAAGTGAATCCCTCAATAAGTATGCAAATACAACATAAAAACTTTTAAGTCCAAGGGACTCGCAGCTTAAATTTTTATGAGTCCTTTCCAAATTTTATTTTAATGTAGGACTTGTGGGGTAAGTTTATCACTGTGAAAGCTAAATGAAATAGCATATTATTTTAACTTAAAATTATGCAAAGAATCTCATGTAAATGATTGTTTTAGAATTATGAACCATGTCTGCCCCTTCATTGATGGTCCTGTACAGTAATGACTCTGTGGAAGTCAGATACAGTGATGGCTCCCGTTTGCAACTCTCACCTTGTGGATCCAGCGTCCTTCATCATGACAGACCAAGAAGTTGTAACCATCCGCTAACAGGTGAAGATTAATTTGTTTTACTATTAAAGGGACACCGCATCGAGGATAAAGATGAGATCCGATTTATCTACCTATGCTGATTAGAGTGTCTGCTAATGAGTCACAGACCCCCATTCAGACACCCTTATGGAATTGCTTATAAAATCAACTAAATGTATACAGTGAAGTGAAGCGTGACTCCCTAGCACACAAGCTAAATCAGCATAGGTAGATAAATCTGATCTCATCTTTATCCTCGACACGCTTTCCCTTTAAAAGGAGGGTTCTATCAAGGTATTTTTTGTGGAAACAAAATTCAAGAGGCAGTGTTGTTCCAAGGTGATCTGCTGAGGAGGTCATTTTGACCAATTCTGAACAAGTGGGACCCTTTGCAATGGTAAAAGTATCCTACTGCTCCAAATTTGAAGGGACACCAAGCCAAAAAGGTGGGCAAATGTCCCCAGGACCCTCTAGGAACAACTGAAGCGGATATTCCTATTTTCACATATATGCTATTAATACATGATTCAAATGCAATCAAATTGAAATATATATGAAGTTAATATTTCACAACTTGATAAAGAAAAGCGCACATTTAAAAAAAAAAACCCAATGAGAAGTGAAGCGATTGGTACAACTTCGCTTCATACTAACAAGTTACAACGTATTGTTTATTCGTTTTAGTATACCTTATGTCTTACTATGTGAATTTTCTATCATTGTATATATGTTTTATTTTAAAAAAAAGTAAAATTGGTTTAAATATAGCGTGTTTTTATTCACATAATGCCAAGAATCAAAGATGGCAGATGCTGCCGATAGATCGGCGATAGAACTTTCCCTTAAAGGTGGGAACATAGTTGTGCAGCTATTTTGCCTACTATCAGTGAAGTTCAGTAAGAATAATATGCTTGTTGAATTGTACTTGACCTCACCTCACCTCACCTCACCTCCTTCCCCAGGCTTGAAGCAGCTTCAGCAGAGATGTCGGTATGTGACAAGTGAATACAGAAACAAAGTGCTACCTGCCCTTGACTTTAGGAACAGATTTGCAGAACGCCCCTATCTGAGTGAAGATCTTCTAATAAAGGAGGATGTGATTGTAAGAAACTTTATTCCTCTTTCATTTCATCGATTATGACATTTAACATGTTGTTAATTCTCAATTGCTGTAACATTATTTGAAAATGGATAGAGAACACTCTTACAACTTCTAAAATCCATAATGATTATTTACAATATTGTGTCAATTATTACTTGTGATGCTTTAATATGAATGTGAGATATTTGGGTCTTTTAAGGGCATTTAGAAGGGGTATACACAAGAACAGGAAGATTTTCTGGATAACAACTTCTTTAATGTGAAAATACACAACGTTTCATCAGATCGAATGTAAGGACATAACAAAATATGATACATTTATATAGCTGCTGCATTGTATTGCCATCCCAACTTAATTAACTTACCTTCCACTGGTATCCATGTTATCACAACCTGCTTGTTACACCTTTACTCTCATTGTTATCTGATCTTGTTGTCTTTGTTATCTCATTATCATACCAAAATGTATCATGTATATAACCTCTGTTTTTATCTTCTCTCCCATATGCTTGAAAACGGTATAAGGATCTATACCGAAACGTCGCTATTGTTGATAAAGAAGTTGATCATCCATAAATATTTGTCTTCTTCGTCACACCAACTTATAGAATGCCTCTCAAACAGTTCATTGTGCATACTGCATACTGCTATGCTAGTACAAAGTTAACAAAATGTAGTAAAGCTACAACCAACAAATACATCTCCACTTACTTATTCAAATCGTTGAATCAAGTTTTGAAAATACATTATAATAGGGTGTATTCATAAAAAATTAATTTTCTTTGTTCTTTTTATCTATCTCTTCACTGGTAATTTTCATTTGAGGAAAGTTGACCTGATAACCTTATAAAAATGTTGCCTTTCAAACTTTAATGAAAACTTTTCTCCAAAAAATCGGTCTCATTCCTCATTCCCCTCTACTTTCAGTCCCTATATGCAGACATCAAGGAGGTTGCTTGGCCAAAAACTGTAGACAGAGCTCGAACTGAATTTCTTCCCGATGGAAGCGTCAGAATATTCTCCAGTGACGAGTTTGCAAGCTTGTCTTTATCCCCTCACAGAAAAGATTTCACAGTGTGTTACTTATCAAAAATAAGTCAAGAACTGCCAAAGAGTAAAAGTCTTTTATCGTCCAAGAGATCAAAATCTTTTCAGAAATCCCACTCAAAGGAAAAATCAAGTCAGAATGATAGTAGAGAGACATCAAATGAAACCCTTATGAAAGACGGTCCTGCAAGACACGTAACCAACGAAAATGGACAGCCAACTCACGATGTGTCAGGAGCAAACCCTGCTACACAATCGTCAAATGAAGAATCATCTCAAAGTCAGTCAAACGATGATCAGACAACTCTGTCCAAAGGACTTGAAAATAGTGAAGTCAAAGATATAACATCTCACGTCCACCAAACCAAAAACAATTTAGGTCCTAAATACACCCGAATCTCAACGCCAACAAACTTTGGTGATGACGGGGAAACTGGTGTTCATCACATGGTCACTCCAATTGGTCATTCTGCAGCATTTAGACGCTATGGCGCCAGTAGCACGGAAGTGTCCCCGGCTTCTCACGAGATTTCCAGCATCAGCAAAACCTCCTCCGATGGACTATGTACAACTTTGGATGTTGACGTGACTGTTGGCCATGACTTGTCTCTTCAACAGCGTTCTGCATCGCCGATCTTACCAAACTCTAATCTCTCTGGTCAGAGTAATGAAACTGGGTCAAACAGTACAGGTCAAAGTTCAAAGAGTTTCAATGGGAGCTCTTCGCTGGAGAGTCAGAAAAGTTTTGCAAATGACAGTGGGAGCAGTCCAGCCTGTCAACATCTGTACACATGGGTGACGAAACATATATCTTGTAATGAATGCCCCTCCAGATGGAGTCATGCTTTAAAACTTGCCGTTGAGAAGGCGGATATTGGACCAACAGGTAGCTTGAAACTTGAAATTTAAATTTTTTAAATTTTAAAAAAAAAATAATCTTTGCTCAGTTGTTTAGAATCTGTGTACTCGTAACATGTAATGACTCACTCTTTCAAAACTATTTTGTGTCCTCTCAGATTGAATAAAAATTAAAATCTTGGATATTAAATTTAAACCATTCTCAAACCAGAATTTAGACCCTTGCAAGATCAGAAACCCTATTTTGTTGTAGGTCATTTAGAGTTGAGAATGTTGTACCCGGTACATCAATGACAGATCAATGACAGTATCTCTGTGCTCAGGGAGATTGAAAAATCATGTAGTTCAGAATTATTTTATTTAAATTGCTTTCATACACTTTACAAGTTGACAAATAGATTCCCCCCCCCCCCCCCCCATTTGATTAATGAAAATATTTGAATTTCCCAATCAGATGATGAGCAGCGTGAATGTCCTCAAGATATTCCAACAGAAAAGTTGAAGGTTCCGGTGCGTTTGAATAAAAAAATGAGTGTGATGTCCCTGCTCCCCCCTCCCCTCTCGCTCACCTGTCCAAACCAGCACTGTCACAGGTGGGCTCCAGTCGGTAACGAGGGGGAGGAGTTCAACACAGGAAGGATCCACGTCGTCATGGTCGAAGGCATGATTTACAGGTAAAGACTTTTGATATGTTGATATATGATTGTTCACTAGATTAAAGAATAAAAAAGTGCAAGTATCAAAGAACCAAATTGAGCCTGAATAATATTGAAATTGCATTATGAACGACTTTTAAATTCAAAATTCAAACTTTGTTGCTCTTACTGTCACTGGACTTAAAGGGGCAGTAGCACGTTTTTTGCAAATTTTATTTTTGCAAATTTCCCATTTATAATGATAGTTTATGTCATTTATATTTACTTTAGAGGGTAAACCATCTTTTTACACAAACCAATTTACCGCCGTGGTTAAAGCGATGTTGCGTTTAAAGCAAAAATTACATGGCGGCCATTTTATTGTGAACCCATTTTATTATTTCAAATGCCAAAACCGATTCCCTTGGCTTTAGGGAACCATGTACACTCATTTTTTTAAATTGATTTTCTGAAGAGGGAAGGATGTTTTACTATTGGTGACATTATTTTTCAAATACATTTCATAGACTTATTTCACCAAAAAAACGTGCAACTGCCCCTTTAACGTGCTTCTCTGACTGTGAGTTACTGATTGATGCTTATGCTAATGATTTATAACATTTGGTGCATGTGACCCTAAACAACAAAATTGATGTAATAGCTTAGAGACCTGAAAGTGTAATATATTTGCGTTGTTAGACTGATCCATCTGGCTGCCCTGAAGGTTGTGGAGCTCTACCCTGGGGACGGGACGGTGTTTGTGTCTCAGGGAGTCACTGGCCAGTTCTTCTCTCACATCATTCCAAAGCAAGACATGGTATGAGATTCTTGAGTGGCATTTCAGGGGCGGATACAGCTGTTTGAGAAAGGGAGGGGGGTTCACTTTTATCAAGAAAATTCCCAGTGGGTTGGGGTGAAAGGATGGGGGTGACGAGGGTGGGGGGGATGGTGAGAGTGAAAGGATGCTGAAGGATGGCACAAAAAGTACCACATTACAGTACTGTTTCAATTTAAATGCACCCTTTCTATCGGAAAATTGGGGTGGGATAGCGCAGTGGTTCGGATCAAGAGGTCCAGGGTTTGAATCCCGCCAGGGGCAGGGCAACTTTGTCTGCAGCAGAGAACTTTTCTACACGCAGTAAGGTTTGGGTGCAATGCTACACTGAATTTGCATGGTTTGTAGTTCCAGCCGATGCTCACAGGTTTCACCGCAAAGCATAGCCACATGGAGTTGTGAGCTTTCTCCCTGCCATAATACTAGCAGCCGCGTTATAAGTGAAAAAATCTTGAAAGCGCGATAAACCCCAACTCACCTCACCTGTCTCGGAAAAGGGGAGTGGGGGGTGCACCATTACTTTGACTGCAGATTTAATGGTCATTTTAAAGTTTTCACAGGAAAGGGTATCTGTATCCGCCCCTGCCTTTAGAAGTTGGTATTATCAAGTAAAATGCACAAATAAGGATGGCAACTACAACTTGTCTCCTTGTCAGGTGAATAAGAAACAAAGGGACCGCCAGTACAAATGAAGCTGACATCCATAATATTTGTCTTTTACAAGATAATTATGTTCACGTTCCCATTAAAGGTAAATCTTTGTATAACATGATTTTATTTGGGATAAAACTACGTTTGTTGAGGCGCTTGACGACCTGTCTAAAAATATGTATGTGGATGGGCTAACAGCATGAGGATCCACTGAAGGATACCATGACGGAACCAATAGAAGTTTAAAAATAAAGAGGAGAGAGCCGCCAAAACACATGACGTTAGCCACATGAGCAGGAGAATGTGTGTAACATGTTTCGGGGGTTAGACGAGTATGAACGAGTTAATGGATAATGAACCTTGAAATTTTGATCACATGACCGTTCTCTCAACCAACCAACATTCGGGAATCCGTGTGAACTTCAAAGTAAGAAATTAATGACAGTTTTTCTTCCGGCCCTCTTATTTGGATAATAACGAAGTAGGATGACATCACACTGCCATGATGTCATGAACAAGAAGATATCACAATGATATGACATCACCACGCTGGAAGTGTAATTACAGTGCTGTGTTCTTAGACATACATTTTCATTGAACGTAATGAAAAATGATTTCGTGTGATAAATAAAATATCTCCCCCCCCCCCCCCCCCCAATGTGATATGTAATTTATGAACACTCTTTGAAAAAAGTCAAATATCCTTGGATAGTGTCACTTGGTTCAACTTGAGTTTATATATTTTATATAGGAAGACACTTGGGTGAGATTATTTATGTCTGTCATACACTGATTTTATCATGATACTTATGATATTGTCATCCTCAGAGGGGTACTTAATGTAAATAAAAATAGCTTAACTACTAGTTGTTGGATTGTTTGTGGAGGTGACGGTGGCTAGATACATAAGCTGTTGATATATTTAGTACTGACGGTTAGTAGCTGACTCTGATGGTGTTTTGGTTTCGAAAAAGGTACCAATACAGTTACTCTCAGGTATAAGACCACAATCACTTTTCAGAGAGTTGTCCTGGTTGGGGTTATTCTCAGGTTATAGCCCACCCCCAATTTTGCCAGATGTTAAATGGTCATACGTTACATATATCTATAATATTATTTTAAGTTAAGTGTCAAAAACCTACATAAAACCTATTCTAACTGTCTGAAGGTCTCCAGTATAAATTTTCATCTGAGTTGGGGTCTCTCCCATCTAAAAGCCCACCCCTATGTTTTCAAGATGTTTGTCTGCCTGGCCCCCTGGTCTTATACCCGAGCATACGGTAGTGTGATCTCAAATAAAACAATGTTTTATTGTATTGCAGTTAGAAGAGAGGACCTACTCGGTGCGAGCATTACCTCCCTCTGTACCCTCGGCTAAATACGCTCTGGACAGGATGCTGAAGAGAGCCGGTCGGTCTGTATAATGATAATAAATTTACTTGTCCTAACTACAACTACATTTGAAAATTCCCAATGTGCCCTCAGCACCCAGTAGCTACTTGCAGCACGAGTTAAAGCATGGTTCTGTCCAGGGTTGCAGATTCAAATTTTTGCCAGTCAGACATTTCATCTTTGACCCAAACGACGATCCCGGAAGTTATTATGTTTTTATGAATAAAGTATGAAAAAATATTACTATTTGTTGCTTTAGAGCATACTATTAAACATAACAGGGTAGGAGATAACTAAAAATATTAATATATCAATGGTTAATTTATCATAGTTTAAAAACAATTTTTACAAGTGGACCAACTACGATTTGCCGACAATGCTTGTTTGAGCGAGTTTACAAGAGAATTTGCGTCGTGAAAAATGAGAAATTTAAAATAATTTTATCGCATCTAGTTCATTAAAACTTAAAACTAAATACCAAAGTATATGTACTTTCTAAATATGCATTTTAGAATCCAAAAATCTAGAACTTCTGTCCTTAAAATACCAAGCGCCAAGCAAGGAAGCAACATCTACTATCTTATAACGTCTTCTGGTTGATGAGCGGAATCTCTACTTACTGAGCTACAACCCAGGGGATTATATGCTGGTGCTGTTTTATTATTGTTTCATTACACTCGAGGGGTGGGATAGCACAGTGGTTAGCGCGTTCGGCTTTGGATTAAGAGGTCTAGGGTTCGAACCCCGCTAGGGGCACGGCAACTTTGTCTGCAGTAGAGAACTGTTCTACACGCAGTATGGTTTGGTGCAATGCTACACTGAATTTCAGCTTAGTACCACCCATGGTTCGCTAGTTCCAGCTCGCAGGTTTCACCGCAATGCATAGCCACATGGTGTTGCGGGCTTTCTCCCTGCCATAATACTAGCAGCCGCGATATAAGTGAAATACTCTTGAAAGAAACGTTAAACCCCAACTCACCTCACCTCACCTCATTCACTCAACAGTACACCTAGAGAGATTCCCCCTGGCTTTTGTCTGTCCTCTATGTTTTGCCAATGAATAATTGTTTAATTTTTATTCTCCAGATTTCTCAGTGAAGCGGTTCAGCGAGATAAACTGTCGCATAAAGAAGATCAGCCATGCTGGAAGGTACGTGCTTAACATTGAGGGGCAGTTTGAAAAAGAAAATTTAATGCAAAAACGACATTGTAGATTGATATATTTATTATGTTTATCCAGTGAGCGAAAATAGAAGCAAGCGTGTGGATAGTCTGTCTCATATTCAGTAAAATAAGCTAATTGCTTATTATGTAAATTGTCCAGTTACAGAACTGACCAGCACACCTGTTTGCCTTGTGTGATTTTCCATGTGAGAAACCAAGTGGCAATATACTGTGCATCCTCGGTTACCCATGGTTTTATATATGCTCCGTTACTCTATATCACCCATGTGAAACCTTATCAGAAAAAGCTGTACTCAAATTACCCGCCCTTGGCCGGCGTGAGCCAATCAAACTGCTTCGCAGCTTGGACCTGCAAACCAATGACAAATATATTACTTCGTTGCAAAGCACTCGAGGTCATTTTGTTAGCCATCCGTCACCGGTTTTCTCCCTTGACCATTTCCGTCTTATCCTATTGAGCATTTCCTTTGGTTACTGACTTCGTAATTTTAGTACAGATTTCTCTGACAGAGTTTCCCATTGGTGATATATTTGAGAGTAATGGAGCATATATTAAACCATGGGTAACTGAGGATGTATTCTGTGTGGCCTGTCAATAAGTACTGATTGATTTTTCAAGTCACAAGCCCTATAACTGTCGAGTAAAAAAGTCGTTCAAACACAAGTCTGATAAGTATTTTAACTTAAAGTTGTAACTTATTTCAGAAAAACATTGTTTTTGTGGGAAAATAAAAACAGGTACTGACATTTAACAATATTTAATTCAAATTTGTGATTTTCGGGAAAAAAATATGAATTTCACAAGCAAAATTAATTCAGTGATATTTATTCTTCTATCCAGATTGAGCCCGTCTCTGTCCAGGAGCCCATGTCTGTGAGTGTTCTGGAGGAGGCGTACATACCCAACGTGGGCCGCTTCACAGCTCACACTAACGGTCGGGTCAGGGCCATGTTCGATGATAGAACATCTCTGGACATGCTGTGTGACTTCTCTGCTCGTTTGGAACAGTGCGCTAATCACAGTGCTGGAGACGTTAATGAGGTAAGGACCAAGTAACTGTTCTGTCATTTGCTCATTTGTCTGCTGGTCTTAGTATATTTTTGTGTAGCCTATCTTTAATCCCTGGTCAAATCTGGATTATTCCCTTTGTTAATGAGCTGCGATTCCTGTTAATTGGCCAGTCTGAAAGGTTTCCTATTAATGCAGCATCCAGGGCCCTTATTCTGGAAATTCATAGGCTTACAAACTTCTTAAGTCCATTCTTGACACATGGGCTACGATCAAAGTTAAGAATTCTTAAAGACTATGAATGTTTCGAGAATAAGGACCGAGGTGTTAATATTGAGCGGGAGATGTTTTGGAGTTGGATATATCATCTTCAAGAATATTTCACTTGAAATTGATATCAATGCTAGAAAGAATCCTGCAGTAACAATGAAAACAATGAAAAGGAATTATGGTATTTAAAGGTAACATTTCCACCTGAACAAACTCTCTCAAGATCTGAGAGTCACTTTGACCCGAAGCTAATGTATTCTGACATGTTTCTCTGCAATATATAACCACATGCAATGTTTCTAGCAGCTTTGATGAAACAAAATTAATCTTTATATCAGCATTATACCTAACTACATATCTCACCTCACCTGTATTTCTCTGTCAAAGATGACAGCAGCTTAGTAACCTGTTTTCTATGAGGGAGGTAAGGCTAAGAAGGAAAAAGTTCAACTTCCAAACACAAGGCATAACTCTTGCCAGTCTCCATTACTGGCTGATTTAAGCCTTGCAGTATTTCCCTCGCTTTGTTGTGCCAAGGTAGTGGATCGCTGCACCAGAAATGCATAATGGGCCCGGATTTCCAAGCACAGATATGTTAACCCTTAACTTGCGAATCCCGGAATTATCCGGGAGGGCTATAAGAAATTCACTGGTGCCTCAATAAGGAACCACGGATCCCATACTTAGAATAATTCCACTGCCGTCTCTCAGTTTGCGAGCCGTGGCAACGGGTCCCGAGTCGATTGTGTCCGTGAGTCGCTCCATGAGAATGGCTGTATTTACGCTCCGCGGTTAGCCGTGACAATGAAGCTTTGATCAGTGTCTGGTCGGAATGTCCAGCAAAATTCACACCAATTTGCGTGTGCATTGTTGACCCGTAACACATCGATAATTAGCTTTACAAAAGGCCAATTTTGTCGGGCTTAGCCCCCGAAGCATTAATTTGCTTGAGGCTATTTTCACCCACGTGTTTGTATTGCGTCGGGTTTGCCTCGCCCGTACCTGATATCTGCCTCGCATCTAGCGAGATGGGAGAAAAAAATCGCTAACTCGTCTTACTCCCGCACTTCATATCATGTGAGCGAATTGTTTGTTTTCAAAAACAAATACGGCAAAATAAAGGGGAAAGAATGGACTACATTCCCATATAAAATTAGCAATTGTCAAAAAAAAATTAAAGACACAGCAAGTGCCGTGGAAAAGGTCATGTTTACACTTCAACAATCCCTTTAAAGAGCCATCACGGATGTTAGTGTTTCAAATTTTTGGAAAATATACTTATAACGTCATTCGCCAGAGAAATCTTTTATCTACAACATGGCATATGTTAAATAATTTTCATATCACGACAATGTATTGCAATTTGGTTTCAAAGAGAAGAATCACTTCGATTAGCGCGCGCTACGGGTATCTGACGTATATAAACAGAGTCCCCTTTTTTGTGTAATACGTACTACACAAACAGCAAGCACTTCCGAAGCGTGAAGGCTCGTCTCTAGCGCAAGTCGCCATAACAACCCATGTGCTGCACGTGCTGCACGTGTCTCTCTTGCAAAGTACCCTTGTCACACATTACTGAATGTGACGATTGCTTTACAAACTATGTTTCTAAATGTCCTGAGAATATACAAATTATTACCTGTTTAATGTACTTTTTATGGAGATAAGACCAGCAAATTATGAAAAAATTTTACTCGAATTAATTATAAAATTTAAGAAAAATACCTAGTTGGGTAAAACAATTACTCCAATATCTGTAGCAAATACATAATTAAATGAAATGGTAAATAAATAACCCTCGAAAAATTATATATTTCGATTTCTTTCATTGCTCATATTTTTTTGTTATTCTTTCGTGTCTTTGTTTACTGTGTGTGAGCTAGACCATAATGCTTTGCACTTGAAAATAATAGACTGGATCTATATTTAGACTGGAAAACACCTTTACTAATTAATGCAATTTCTCGGCTTATTTTAAGTTCGAAAAAATAGGGAAAAATTAAGTGTATTTATTTCACGGAGATAAATTTTTAAAGATACAATTTTACCTTTCTGAGAGGCATGTGAAACCAAACGGCACACAAACTAATCAACATATATTTTCATCAGTTATGGTTCGAGGTTAGCGTTTATTTGAAAGGTCAAACAACATAACCATATTTGGGTTGACATGTGCTTATTTGTCAACTGGTTCAAGATTATGATTTCTTGGAAAAATGCGATGAACGACCTTTCGCAATGCCGCATACATGTTGTAAGTATTTACGATTTAATAGGTGGAAATAAAGACAAACTTTACATAGCTATAGAATTATAACCAAAGGTTGCATTCTAATAATTTTTATCCCACCGGTATGTAATACCGTGGGATATAGTCATCGCCCCGTCCGTCCGTCTGTCCGTCTGTCCGTCCGTAATCATTTCGTTTCCGGAGCAGAACTCGAAAACCATTCATGATATCTTTCTGAAACTTTACATGTGTATTACCCACCAACTGAAGTGGTGCCTTTTGATATTTTCAGATTTCTGAATTTTTTTTTTTTTTTCGTTTCCATAGAAACATGTTGAAGTTGGACTTTGTTCAGAGACAGGTTCGTTTCCGGAGCACAGCTCCAAAACCGTTCATCATATCTTCCTGAAACTTTGCATGTGTATTACCCACTAACTAAAGTGGTGCCTTTTGATATTATCCGATTTTTTTCTGAAAAATTAATTTTTTTCTGTTTCCATAGAAACATGAGAGGGATGTTGGTTGTTGTTGATTTTGACTGCTTCTGGAGCAGAAGTCTAAAACCCTTAACATTCCTGAAACTCTGTAATACCCAGTAACTGAAGTACGGTAGTAGATACACAAGTATCTGTAAAAGATGTGTTTTACAAATTTTGTGGAACCGGTGGGATATGTCATCTTCTGATGACTCTTGTTATATCATTGTGAAGCTAGACATCTTGTCTTCAATTCCGTATATAAATGGATTTTTTTCGTTTCGTATTTATGATGTTACGAGGCCCGAATTAAAGACAATCTTTCGAAAGTAATAGAATAAAAACGAAAAATCATAGAAAATTCATTCAAAGTTTCGGGTGTGAATTAGCCATTTGTGTACGGGTGTCGCTACTTAAATTTGTATTGAACGCCCGTATATAGTCCTTATTCGCCATGTAGATGCGGTATATTTTGTAAAAACGGTACCGGAATCGCCACCTGGAAATTCCGCCAGCAGAGCTAGTTAGTGCCAAAGCCCAAACTACTGCTGCGAGCACCGAGCCTGTAAATTCCGCCACAGGGGCTAAAATTGGTAAAATATATATACGCAACGTAAGGGTTAAGGAAATACTGCAAGGCCTAAATCAGCCAGTAATGGAGACTGGCAAGAGTTATGCCTTTAATTGGGAAATCTAAGATTGGATCAAATATTTTTTTCTCCAAAACTTAGTGAACGTGCTGCACTTTACAGAGTGCATAGTGTCAGCTGTACTGCATCTTCCCATGGCAAGGTGAAAATGTATCGAGATCTCTCCATTTTTTACATTGCCTTCAACCTAGGCAGATGTTGTGAAAAGAATCAGGGACACCTATTGTGATCACGAGTTACGTCCCTTACCATCTGCTAACATACAGCCAATGAAATCGCCATTTACATTCGGAACCAATTCAAAATAAGCGAGGATCGACACAGTCACAGAGGCAAAACAACTGATTGGCTTATCCGATTAGCTACATTAGTTAAAACCTTAGCACTGAAAATGCAAGGGTTGAGGTCAAAGGTGGAATGAGAAGTTAAATGGAAATCTTTTCGTTACGCATGTGACGTTGTGAACTGTAATTCCAGTACTTAGCTTTCCCTAGACTTACTCACCCTGAAATGATGTCTACCGGAATCCAAGGTTGAAACTGACAAGTATCTTGGATCTCGGGTTATAAAGAAGACAGTCTGATGGGAATCAAATGGCTCGAAAAAAGAAGAAATTAACTGGACTGAGGAGCACTTACTCTAAGCCACTTTAGTTTTGTTTTCTTCTTCCAGACTGTGATATCCCATCAGGCAAATCTCAGTAAAGTGACGGCCCTCGACCGAGAACTAGATCTGGATACTTGCAGACTGCTACTACCTTCAGGCAAATACGTCCTGGTGAACAAGCTGAAACCTGGCACATACCACAAGTGAGTAATCAGTATTGAGCTGGGACTGGTAGGGAAAAATAGAATTGAATACCTTTTTGCTATAGCTGAATTGGAACTGAATACCCTGAATCAATTTAGTACCCTCATGCTATAATCAAATCGGAATTGAGTACCCTCATGCTGTAATCAAATTGAAATTTAATACTCTCATGCTGTAATCAAATTGAAATTTAATACCCTCATGCTGTAATCAAATTGAAATTTAATACCCCATGCTGTAATCACATTGAAATTTAATACCCTCATGCTGTAATCAAATCAAAATTTAATACCCTCATGCTGTAATCAAATCAAAATTTAATACCCTCATGCAATAATCAAATTGAAATTTAATACCCTCATGCTATAATCAAA
Source organism: Gibbula magus (assembly GCA_936450465.1). Taxonomy (NCBI): domain Eukaryota; kingdom Metazoa; phylum Mollusca; class Gastropoda; order Trochida; family Trochidae; genus Gibbula; species Gibbula magus. The sequence goes on along the minus strand of OW388306.1, from coordinate 39,477,015 downwards.
TCGGAATTTAATACCCTCATGCTGTAATCAAATCAAAATTTAATACCCTCATGCTGTAATCAAATCAAAATTTAATACCCTCATGCTATAATCAAATTGAAATTAAATACCTCATGCTGTAATCAAATTGAAATTTAATACCCTCATGCTGTAATCAAATTGAAATTTAATACCCCATGCTATAATCAAATTGAAATTTAATACCCTCATGCTGTAATCAAATCAAAATTTAATACCCTCATGCTGTAATCAAATTGAAATTTAATACCCTCATGCTGTAATCAAATTGAAATTTAATACCCTCATGCTATAATCAAATTGAAATTTAGTACCCTCATGCTATGATCAAATTGGAATTGAGTACCCTCATGCAATATCCAAATTGAAATTTAATACCCCATGCTATAATCAAATTGAAATTTAATACCCTCATGCTGTAATCAAATCAAAATTTAATACCCTCATGCTGTAATCAAATTGAAATTTAATACCCTCATGCTGTAATCAAATCCAAATTTAATACCCTCATGCTGTAATCAAATCAAAATTTAATACCCTCATGCTGTAATCAAATTGAAATTTAATACCCTCATGCTGTAATCAAATTGAAATTTAATACCCCATGCTATAATCAAATCAAAATTTAATACCCTCATGCTGTAATCAAATCAAAATTTAATACCCTCATGCAATAATCAAATTGAAATTTAATACCCTCATGCTATAATCAAATCGGAATTTAATACCCTCATGCTGTAATCAAATTAAAATTTAATACCCCATGCTATAATCAAATCAAAATTTAATACCCTCATGCTGTAATCAAATCAAAATTTAATACCCTCATGCTGTAATCAAATCAAAATTTAATACCCTCATGCTATAATCAAATTGAAATTTAACACCTCATGCTATAATCAAATTGAAATTTAATACCCTCATGCTGTAATCAAATTGAAATTTAATACCCTCATGCTGTAATCAAATTGAAATTTAATACCCTCATGCTATAATCAAATCGGAATTTAATACCCTCATGCTATAATCAAATCAAAATTTAATACCCTCATGCTGTAATCAAATCAAAATTTAATACCCTCATGCTGTAATCAAATTGAAATTTAATACCCTCATGCTATAATCAAATCGGAATTTAATACCCTCATGCTGTAATCAAATTGAAATTTAATACCCTAATGCTATAATCAAATCAAAATTTAATACCCTCATGCTGTAATCAAATTGAAATTTAATACCCTCATGCTATAATCAAATCGGAATTTAATACCCTCATGCTGTAATCAAATTGAAATTTAATACCCTCATGCTGTAATCAAATTGAAATTTAATACCCCATGCTATAATCAAATCAAAATTTAATACCCTCATGCTGTAATCAAATCAAAATTTAATACCCTCATGCTGTAATCAAATCAAAATTTAATACCCTCATGCTATAATCAAATTGAAATTTAATACCTCATGCTGTAATCAAATTGAAATTTAATACCCTCATGCTGTAATCAAATTGAAATTTAATACCCTCATGTTGTAATCAAATTGAAATTGAGTACCCTCATCATACAATATCCCAAATCGGATTTAATACCCTCATGCAATAACAGAATTGGAATTAAGTATCCTGTAATCTATGGAATACCGACTTCCATATAAGTATATTATTTCTTACATATTTTTGTTAAACCCTGCTACTTAATTCCTAAAAATAGGACTTGATTCCAACTGTATTGAACTCCGACTTGAGTATCGCGGGTAACTTATCCATTACTGTTGTTGTAGTTTCCGTCTCACATCAGAGATAACTGGTGTTGTAAATATTGTATGTGCACAAGTGTAATATTGCTGTTGTCAATGTCATTTGGGCAAATGTGATATTTGCAGTGTTAACATTAAGAATGACAAGCAACTGTTAATGTTGTATGAGTTTATGCAACCGTCTAAAACTTATGTATATTTGTGTGATATTTTGAAATCTCAGAATGATTTTGGGTGCACTGCAGTATCTGTTTGTTGATGTGTCCCCATTTTTGTTGTGCAGGTATGTGAGACAGGCTCTGGAGTGGTCGTCCTGGGTCAACGCCTCTCCACTGGAGCGTAAACAGTTCTACGAGAAACTGAACCAAGGAGTTGACGCACAAGGGTAAAACTAGAATATTCACATGAAATCAAATCTAATTTACCTCCTTAGTAATTCAGGTATGGTTAACTTTCGTCATGGCTGATTAAAACATCTCCCAAAAAGCACAACTCAAGCCAGTCTCCTGGCTGATTTAAATCTTGCTGCATTTCCATAAGTTTTCTGTGTTAGCATAGCAGAGTGCATTATAAAGTTCAGATGCAGTGTTCTGCTACACTAGCACAGATAAGTTACGGAAATGCGGCAAGGTTCAATTTAGCCTGTGATGGAGACCGGCACCAATAATACTTGTGGGGGAAAGTTAGGCTAATCATTGGTGCTCTTCCACAAAACAGGTACAATAATTTGATGTTATACAATATTAATCGAATGAGTTACCATGGATAGTAAGTCCTTGAATATTCCCTGCTGTGTTCCTGTTGATTGATGGAGGGGGATAGTGTAAAGCTGTACATGAATAAACAAGAGAATTATTGAGCACAGCTCACTCATGATAACATTTTAACATTGGTAAAAAAGAAATGTTTGAAAATAGCAAAAGGGCATCAATGTTTAAACTTTTGTATGAACAGACCATTATATATAAGTATTATTAAAGCAGAGTAAGTATTACACTTGTAAGCATGTTTTAGAAGTAAAAGTCAAAAAATTTGAAAAATGTCATTAAATATGCAAATGAGGGTATGAAATATAAAAATGACAGATGTACACATCAGTGGTTTCGTAACATTTGAACATTTAGTGTCTGAGTTATGAGTGGAACAAGTGTGAATGGCGAGGATGAAAAACGGAGAAAATTTGCATAAATTATGCAAATGAGGGTATGAAACATACAAAAGGCAGATGTACACATCATGGTGATTGTACATATCAAGTTTCTTAACATTTGGACAACTGCTTTCAGAGTTATGAGTGGAACAAAAAGTGTGAATGGTTAAGTCGAAAACGGAGAATATTTGCATAAATTATGCAAATGAGGGTATGAAACATACAAAAGGCAGATGTACACATCGTGATGATTATATGTATCAAGTTACAAGACATTTGAACAATTAGTATTTGAGTTATGAGTGGAACAAAAACTGAATGGCTAAGTCGAAAAACGGAGAAAATTTGCATAAATTATGCAAATTAGAGTACGAAACATACAAAAGGCACATGTGGGGACCATAAAGTGTACATACATAAAGTTTCATAACAATTGAACAAGTAGTATTTGAGTTATGAGCGGAACCAAAAGTGTAAGCATAGACGCGCACACAAAGACGCTTAAAAGTGGAAAATCTGAAAAAATAATCATGGAATCTGAGTGAAACATAGAAAAGGCACATCTAGGGACCATAAAGTGTACATGTATAAAGTTTCATAACAATTGAACAAGTAGTATTTGAGTTATGAGCGGAACCAAAAGTGTGACCATAGACGCGCACACAAAGACGCTTAAAAGTGGAAAATCTGAAAAAATAATCATGGAATCTGAGGGAAACATAGAAAAGGCACATCTAGGGACCATAAAGTGTACATGTATAAAGTTTCATAACAATTGAACAAGTAGTATTTGAGTTATGAGCGGAACCAAAAGTGTTCCGGACGGACGGACAGACGGACGCGCTGAGCGCTATATACCCCCGACTACTTCGCAGCGGGGGTATAATAATTAAATGATAAGGCCTTAAAAAAAAAAAATGTTTCTGGTCTTTACAGGCTGACAAAAATGATGCGATGATGCGATTTTTAATTTTATTTATGACATTTTTTAAATTTTTTTTCAATGAAGAGATAAACAAACACAATTTATACAATAAATTCTATAAATAAAGCACAAACCCTCTTAAATATGTGTTACTATTCCAAATAGTCAATAATCGACCCTACACTCCATCTCAAAAGAAATGAGTGACATGTCCAATGTTTTCTGGGGCTAAAAAAGTTTACTTTTATCTGCCCCTTACTTTTGAAAACCTAGAAAAAAAAGACCTGAGGCGTGGGTTTCAAACTGATGCGGGCGAAAACCAGAAACAAATTCTTTTTTTAGGGGGCCTAATATATAAAGCAGTAGATTTATAGATAGTGATTCCAATTGTGATTATTAATCTTCTTTCAAAATGATTATTTTCTGACTGGTATTGATGCCATGAGAAAGTTTTCAAAACGACCTTTGATTGATAATTTATTCATTATTATAGTTTTTTCCCCCACAGATCAGCGGCTTTGGAACTTCAGAAGATCAATTGTTTCAACTGTATCCTTGAAAGTGAAAACTTACTGAGAAATTCTTACGCTTTGTTGCAGTAAACTTAATTAACTTCATTATTTGAGTGAGTGTGTAAAAACAATGACTATGAATTTGTTGAGATATTTCTTTTGCAGGCAGTGGATCCGTTGACTTGTGAATAATAATTTTCGTTGTATATCATTAAATCCTAGACATCAACTAATTAAACAGCAGACTTAACAAGATTATTTTTGTCAATATTATCAGGATTCATACGAGTCATGGAATCCTGGAAAAGTCATGGAATTTTAAAATAAGTTTCCAGTTCTTGAAAAGCTATGGAAAATAGGCATTCATATAAAAAGTCATGGAAAAGTCATAGATTTTTTATTTCTTGTGAAATTTCTGTTTATTTACGTAATTTCCCCTCGTTTTAACTGAAAGAATATATAAAATCCTGCAAAAAAGTTATCAATCAGCATTCTGTTTTGCTTGAACCTTGCTTGATTTGTTATTGAAAACTCTGGAAGTATCCTTGAAAACATGGAAAAGTTGTCAAATTTGTGTGGCTTTGAAGTGTATGAACCCTGTAAAAAAAATTGCAAAATTTGTGACTTCTTGATATTTCATTTTGTGTATAAACACTTACAAATTTTCGTTCAAATGAGTCTATAAAACGCCACAATTTTCATCTGCAAGTGTTTTGTTCATGAATTCACGTAACTAATCATCCTCCTTAACAAGACATAGATATCATTGAGAACACAGTCCTGAGTTCAAATCCAGTGGGTGGCCATCGTGATACTTCCAAACCACGGAACAGCACTGAAACAGTGTTAAGTGGTGCTGTCTCAGGTCTAGATCAACCAAATACACATATTCCTCCTTTTCATGGACGACCAAATGTCTCAAGTCAATTTCATCCAATCAAAGGACTTGGTAACCCTCAATTTCAGCCAATAGCAGGACAGGTTTCTACAAGTTGGCACAGCGAGCCTATCAGAGGTAGTGTTACATCTTTCACTCAACCCACAGTATTATCCAATCAGAACTTGAGAAGACATTGTTATCATGACAACCCAGTGTCGCCATGGGAACCAGGTAGGACAAGAACAATGGAAATGTTGGAGGGTTTCAGTTCAGTGAGAAATGCCCTTCTACAAACCAACAAGCTGATTCAGGACATTGATCACTTGCTGGATAAGAAAGGATAACATTCATGGAGTTATGAAATCATGTTAACAAGCTTTTCTGCAACTTCCAAACGCAAGGCATAACTCTTGCCAGTCTGCATTACTGGCTGAGTTAACCCTTGTGGTATTTCCCTCGCTCTGTTGTGTCAAGATAGCGAATCCCTGCACCAGAAATGCATAGCGGGCCTGGATTTCTAAACACAGATTTCTTAAGGAAATACTTCAAGGTCTAAATCAGCCAGTAATGGAGACTGGCAAGAGTTATGACTTGCATTGGGAAGTTGGCTTTTCTGTGGAAGGCACTGCAAAATAGGCCTACTAGATCATATGTATTATAATGGTGAAAAGGACAGTACTGTTGGTAGGTCGCTATTTAATCAGAGGAGAAAATTATATGAAACCATGTCAAATCTTGTGAAAAACAGTTTTAATGTATGAGCATTATTCTATTCAAACTGTTAAATCTAAATCCTCTACTGTCCAACAATCTTTTGAAAAATCTAAAATGATAAATATCCTGATTCAGGGCCTCCTCATTAAAAGCGAGTGCTGTAACCAGGATAGTTATCATTTGAGTTTTTTAAATAAGTTTTTCGAACAGTTATATATTTTGAGTATTTTTTTATTGATAGTGTTCACATACAAGCAGGACTTTTCCTTCAAAGTGATGTCTAACAAAACTACTACAGTGTTACTGTCGCTTTCTCCGAACAACCCATAAATCGATATCTTGATCTCACGGAAAGTGAAAATAAACAATTATTGAATTTTGTCATGTGTTATCTTTATTTAAAAAAAGCAATGAAGTATTTGGTACAAATATCACTCTACTGAAAAATTATTTGTTCCAATCTTTGTAATCATTTATACAAGAAAATGATTAGAATAAAAATGGATTTTACAATGTGAAAATGTACTTTTGTAAAGTATACAAGTAAACTTGAAGTGTCTGTATCATGGAAACAAATATGAAAATGAGTGACACACTATTGATGAACATTTTCAATGCAAATGAACGATATATGAAGATGAAAATGAAATGACGGAGGTAAACTAATTAGCTGTAATGGATTAGTTAATTACAACTATATCTGCTTAATTAATCAGGTGGTTCATCAAAAGTGTTTGGTTAAAACCTTGACAAGCGATCACCACACTGATTGGATCGGTAAACTTCAATGACAATGGATTGACACAGGTGGTGGGGTTGACAACATGAGGATTCACTGAAGGATACCATGACGGAACCAACAGGAGTTGGGTAAAATTAAAGAGCAGGAGAGAAACCGCCAAAACACATGAAGACATACCAGTCTGATTAAAATCGACCTTGTTCCGAGGATTAAATTTGCAAAATTATGCATCTACCGGGATACGAACAGGTTCTGTAGATTCCTCTCCACAAGGTCTGAAAACACCCCGTATAGGCGTATGTTCCGAACCAGTTTAGCACAGCCAAAGCCCAGTCAAATAGCTGACCAATCACAACGTAGTTTTTAAACGGTCACTGTTTTGAAAGCATTCGGAACAGACCAAAGGAGAGCTGTTTGGAGTTATCTGCCCCTAGCTTCTCGCACCGAAAGCATTTGTTGGGCGTCTTTTGATTGGCTACTTGGCTTGCGCTCGAACACGCGAGTCTACGGGCTGTTTTCAGACGGTTTGGCGTGGAACCTACGACCGATACGAGTTCGTATCTCCGTAGATGCACTATTTGGCAATTTTTATTCCACAGAAAACCGTCGATTTTAATCAGACTGGAAGACATACTGATATATGCAGGATGACCTTTTTGGGAAATATACTTTTTACGCACAGTGAAATCTGCATTAGTTTGGTGGCAAATTAATTTCTATCTTGTTGACGTTCAAACATTTTCATAACGATTGGAATATCATGGAAACTGATACTCAAATCAAACGTGTTGCTAAAAAATTAACATCTCGAATCAAAATAACCAGTCATACTCATTTTGAGAGACTAACAGGTTAACAAATCTGTCATTCAACCCAATAAGTAAAAAAAACAAACAATAACATGGTTGGTGCAATTTTAAAAGCCTCATTTACTATTAAAATTCTGGCAGAGGATAAAATGAATATTTATTGAAAAAATAATTTTACTAAATTTTCTGAGAGGTACAACAAATCAGAATAATTGTTTATAAAAATAATTAATAAAGGATATACTTCAAAATTTCAGTTTTAAGCCTTGGAATATTTCCTTTAGGATTCCATGCTAGGAAATCCGAGCCAATTATGCATTTTTGAGGTGCAGCGCTCCACTATCTTAGCATGGTAAATAAGGGAAATACTGCAAGGTTTTAATCAGCCAGTGATGGAGACGTAAGTTATGCCTTGCGGAGAGTAGTTGATATGGGTACTGCATTAAACATGAGAAAAGAATGAGCAATTATTTCATATTCAGCACCAAACTATGTCAACTCTTAATAATAATAATAATTCATTTATAGAGCGCCTAATATCCACCGTCAAGATGCTCAGTGGCGCTATAAATTCACATTATTACCCTGGTATATGGACCAACATCATTCCTTTTTCATTCTCAACTGGAGTATGCAACATGGGCTACAAATCAAGGCGCTCGAAGGTTATCAGTCACATTGCCTTCACTTCCAAGCCAGGTACTCAATTGTACTGCTGAGTGAACAGAGGCACATTTCGAATAAAGTCCCTTGCCCAAGGTGACACCACGAGCCTCTCAACTCATGACTCAGTGTGGGGCAGGGAATCACCCTTCAAACTCTCAGTTTTTATCCAGCAATGAGGCGGGTAACCCACCCATCCAGCGAGCCATGCCGTTGTTGCTGAACTTCACTGATCGCGGTCGACTGAGCTATGCACAGGACCCCGTGCCACCATTATATCTTCATCGACATCAGAATCAACCAAACAGACACTCCTTTTCAAATATGAATGATTGATCATAACACACATGGCTGGTATCCTAATAGAAAGAAAAAACACTTGCTTTTGAGACAGCAAATTTGAGCATCGTTCTGTATGAACAAGTATATCTCATCAAGTTAATCTACAAAGCCATTTCTGACAGTGTCTCCTCCTTTGTTTCTGTATATAGAGATTGCTGCACCATTATCATGGCAGATCTGTTTTTGATATAAACAAAAAATCAAGCAACAATTAATGTGAACACCTCATCTACATCTCCAAGAACTGCATCTCAAAGAGAGAGATTTCTCCAGAACAGAGCTTTATACAATTGCTACTGAAAGTTTGGTATAGTCAAACCGCGATAGTCCGGCCAATGATAATCCGAATGTCGCAGTGTCAGAACGGTAGCAAGTTGTAACCAAACTAATCTCTATACAAACTCATTAAATGTTGATTCATTAATCCGTTGATTCCGTTTCCGAATGCGAACGCCAATTGGCCGTAACGGATTAGTTAATTACAAGTACATTTGTTTCATTGTCCGGTTTGGTTAATCCCCATGACAAGCGATTACCACACTGATTGGATCGGTAAACTTCAATGACAGTGGATTGACACAGGAGTTGTGCATGTCAGTAGTTTGTGATTTTAATATACCTGGTACTATAATGTCTTCCTTTGTATGTCAGGAGTTTGTGATGGTAACAAATTGAAATTGATAGTTTTGAATATCCAATGTGTCAAACTCTTTTGATATTCTAAATACGTTCTCGTCTGTCTGTAGATTCAAAGGGGATCACATCCATCTTGTTTGGTTCATTTCAGTATTACGAACATTTCACTATCCAAACATTTTTTATGAAAAACGGAAGCGTCGGATTATCGAGGCCTGACTGTATTTGGAACATGTACAAAATTAAAGGGTTGATCCACTGTAAACAGATTTCCTTCGTGCTATGAATCTCGTCCAATCTATTTGTCATTCCAGAAGTATCTCAGTGCGAAATGTTTGCTTTCTCAAGATATCTGTTCTGGAGAAGTCTCTGGACAAGATTACCGCATCAATAGTTTCAGCAACCATACTTTTCACCAACACATCCTCTCCTCTCCCTTTTCCACACTGTCCTCAGTAGATTTGTATCCATGAAGAACTAACTCGGATGATACAAAACTAATTTCAGTAGTTGCCCCATGTTTCAGAATTGAGTTTTTTGCATGTTTATATAGAAGGTGCCATCCCACTGTCACGGGAGATCTGTGTCTGGGTAGATCGTTTTGGGATGACATTTGGACAATTGAACACCTCATCATTGACACCGTATTCAGACTCTATTACAGTCTCTCCATAGCTGGAACTTGACAATGTCTGGAGTCCATGAGAACCTCCAGAAGAGTTCCTAGTGCCCTTCTCCGACTGAAGACTAGGGTAGGTGGACTCTGATTCTCTCATCAGAGGGGATGTACTTGAGTCACTATTCATCCGCAAGGGTTGTTGCCTGCTGGTTGTTCCTTTAGGTGAGTTGGAATAAGGGAGCTTTCGTTTGATTTCTGCATAGAAGTTGCCAAGTTGACGTCTGCTCATGTTTTTCCTTCCCTGCCATTGGACAGTCTTTAAGATGTTTGGGAGCTGTTTCAGTGCCTCCTGTCCTTCTATCACCGTTCTCCATGAGTCTGTCTTGATGTCTTCCTTCTCGATGACCACCATCTTGGATCCACATGTCGCCACGGCAACCGAGAAGAGATAGCTGATGGAATGGTCCTCTATCTCAGCCTTGGACAACACAATTATTGCACACATGCTCTTCCCAATATTGTTAACAAAGCCAATCTCACCTGAAAAAGTATTTTTATGGTTTATAATCAGAACATTATGAATTTTTATAGACCAATATTTTTGATAACTTATGTCTATACATAACATTGCAATCGGAACATTATGAATATTTATAGACCAATTATTTTTGATGACTTATGTTCATACATAACATTGTAATCAGAACATTATGAATTTATATAGACCAATATTTTTGGTAACTTATGTTCATACATAACATTGTAATCAGAAAATTATGACTTTTTATAGACCAATATTTTTGAAAACTTATGTTTATACATAACATTGTAATCAGAACATTATGAATGTTTATAGACCAATATTTTTGGTAACTTATGTTCATACATAACATTGTAATCAGAACATTATGAATTTTTATAGACCAATATTTTTGATAACTTATGTTCATACATAACATTGTAATCAGAACATTATGAATTTTTATAGACCAATATTTTTGATAACTTATGTTCATACATAACATTGTAATCAGAACATTATGAATTTTTATAGACTTTTTTTTTAGATTTTTGATAACTTCTGTTAGAGAGTTCACACATAACTTTTCCTTTTGTGAAAGTCTTTGTCCTGGCTTAGAAGATTGAAATTTGATTATGCTTTTTCGGTGAGTATCATGATGATGTGAACGCTTCAAACTTGTATTGTAACCATTTATTATCTGAAGATGTTTACCATTAAATTTGTTAGAGTTTGCAAATTTGCAAATGAATTGTATTGGATTTGACTAATAAAATGATAATTACTTTCTCCCTCTGAGACGCACTCTTCTGTAAAGATGTCGTAGTTTTCGTCCAGTAAGGGTTTCTTTATCTCTTCCTCTACAAAGTTTTTGTTGACTGGACTGTGGATGATGCATGCATCGTGGTAGTCTTCTTGACCAGGCGCTGAGAAAGAAATAACGAACATGAAAATACTCTCTACATTATATGCTTATCAGTGAGAGATTGAATTTTCACAGTTTGAGATCCCGCCAGGGGCACGGCAACTTTGTCTGCAGTAGAGAACTGTTCTACAAGCAGTCAGGTTTGGGTGCAATTCTACACTGAATTTCAGTGCAGTACCACCCATTGTTCGCTAGTTCCAGCCAATGCTCGCAGGTTTTACCACAATGCATAGCCACATGGCGTTGCGGGCTTTCTCCCTGCCATAATACTAGCAGCCGCGATATAAGTGAAATACTCTTGAAAGCGGCGTTAAAACCCAAACTCAACACAATGGAAGTATCATAAAGGGGATGATGTCATCTTTACAAAATGATGTCACATCTACAATCAACACGTCATCACTGTTAAAGGAGCATCCATTGTGTTTCATAAAATTTTATAAATTTGCTTTAATACATTTTTACATACACTATCTGCTGTTTACAGTACAAATGAATTCACTCAGCTTGCATATTCATCCTCAATCGCCAAATATATCATAATTACTAGTTTCCAATTAAAATCAAGTAACATCATTATGCATGTGCAGAAACCGAAACTGCACGTCCCATTTACATGCACAGTAGTTATATGACCCATCAAACACTAACCACCCAAATTTGGCATTTTGTCTGTTATGAAACAGATTCCAAAATTACGTTTGACTCATTGGTGCTCATTGGTGTTTGATCTCACACAAGCGATATCTACTGTGGGAGCCATTTTTGGCATTCTCTTCCCACAGAGGTTAGTCCCTACAGTTTTCCGGTTCTACCCTCTGTTACATTACGCTTGAAATTGAGAGCAGAACCTAAGTCCCCTAGCGGTGGAAAGAGACATCTCATACCGTATCCCTGGTTCTTAACCAATGAAAACTATTCTTTATCTGGCCATGTCGACAGGGTAACTTCATAGATCGAGGCATTTTACTCTGAAGGGTCTTGCTCATTAGCATATGTCATTTGAATATGTCTGATGTAAATAACGCAAATGAACTGTTTTTGGTATTTGTCTCTGATTTGGTCTTCTTTATTTATAATTATGTTTATGATCAATAGTTTTCACAAAATCAAATAGCACAGTTCGAGGAAAACACAGAAAACACAGGAAAAAGAGAAAACGTTGGCCTTACGTTTATTTTATCATTATGACGTGTCATTGGCAAATGTCATTTTTACAACGGTGTCGCTGATTGCACAACTAGATTCAATTGCAACCAATCAGGACACTCCCTTCCCGCTCCCGATTTCGAGCGTAATGTAACAGAGGGTAGAACCGGAAAACTGTAGGGACTAACCTCTGTGGGAAGAGAATGATTTTTGTATGAAAAAAGAAATTGTCACACTTTCAGTGGTCCACTCCCCTGGATCTGGCACTGCACTTTCGTATTTGTCTCGCCGCTAGTGGCTGCAATACTGCCGAAGCGGCGTTAAACAATAACAAACTCACTCATATTTGTCAATGGGGAAAGAAGACTTCTCACCTCGAGACTCGTGTCTCCCGGTGAGTCTACTGAAACGGAGGTGTATGACGGGTTTGTAGCAGCAGTATAGAGACAGCAGGAAGACGCCTACCAACGTAACGCTTCCTGCAGCGCATACAGCAATGATAACATCCATCAGCTTTAGCTCCACAATCTTCTCTGGAATGAAGGATGCACAAATATCAAAGATCAGGATATTAAAAGTAACTAAGAAAGTTTCTCTAATGTGAAATTAGATCTAATTTTAAAACAAAAATTCTTGTTATGTCCTTATTACTCTTAATGACAAATGTAGTGAGATGTGAAAGTAGATGAGAGGCGAGAGACGTTTCTTAACAAATCTTTATGTTACAAAAGGTCCTTTTGTGGAAAATGCATTTTCATGCAATAAACTGCAGATATGAGGATTTTATACCACTGAATTTATGTAGTTTGAATATTGAAACAAATTTAATATTAAAGGTACATCCATTGTGTTGTTTGGGGTTACATATGGTAAACGTTATAAATTGTAGTAGGTTATCGGGAAGTACTGACTGTTGCCGAAAATTGCCATTTTGATCTTAGTCGACTTAGTATATTGACGATATGAAGGTAAAAGTAGTGATTTCTGAACGAAAATCGGACAACGTACCGCGTGTGGCGCGCGCCAATGAGTCAAACGTAATTTTGAAATCATATGTATACCAGACAAACTGATAAATTTTGCTTGTTCATGTTTAATAGGTCATATAACTACTGTGCATGTAAATTGGACGTGTAGTTTCAGTTTCTACACATGCATAATGATGTTACTTTATTTTAATTGGAAACTAGTAATTATGATATATTTGGTGATTCGCGAAGAATATAGAAGCCGAGTGAATTCATTTGCACTGTAAACAGCACATATGGTGGGTCGCAACGTATTAAAGCCTAATTATTTTTTATGAAACACAATGGATGCACCTTTAAGCGAAAATAGTGGTAAATGAATATATTATAACCTGTTCACAATAATAATAAATAAATTATAAGTGTTAATTTATTCAAATTGATACATTCCTAAAGCACAATAATTCTTTTTTATGTACATTTCAATTACAAAATGCAGATTAGTTTTACGAAGTAAAATTTGTATTCTTTTACCCTAATGTAGAAAAATTTGAAGCAGAGTTAACTTAATTATCTTTCAAATCTAGGAGCATGACCGATTGGAGTGAAATTTGTTTTCAGTGAAAGCACTTTATTTAATTATAGGAACAAGTAATAGAATGAAACAGATACTAGCAGAAATATCGTCTTTCAACTTTGCTACCACCGCTGCAAAATGGCTGTCCGACTAATATGTTCTGATCGTAGGTTCTGTGTAGATGATGTACGTACTAGGGGTGTAACAATACATCGAACTATCGATGCATCGCAATAGTTGGCTTGGCAATAGTACTATATAGATAGTATAAACAGAAACACTACCGCTATCGCAATAGTAAGGTTAACTATCGATACTATCGAAACTATTAAATTTCCCTTAATTATGAATGATATACATAAGCCTCACTGCATTTAATTCAAGATGTTCCATTTTAGAATGTCGAAAGGGAAGACCTAGAGATAGGAAATAGTAAAATGACAAAAAGTCTTTTCATTTATGATTTCTTTAATGATTTTGGTTCCATAGTCCTTACATCAATTAAACATTTCTACTAAAACCTATAAGAAATCTAGCTGATTATTGCGTATTTGTACAAAAAACCCTATCGCAATAGTTATTGCAATAGTGAGTTACAATAGTCGATCGCTATCGCAATAGTAAGTGGCAATAGACTATCGCTATCGCAATAGTCTCTTAAGGTCGATAGTCACCCCTAGTACGTACCAGGTCTATGTAGAGTGAGATCGTAGGTTCTGTGTAGACTACTCGTGGAGACGGAACAGGTCAGGACGAGGCTGTAATCACTGTCCTGTACATCAACGATGGTCAGAGTTGAGCTCAGAACAATGTATGGGAAACTGAAATATCAAACAAGATACAAATTTATATTCTTTGACTTACTTTATGCAAATTTTAAAAATTTGGGTATTTGAACATGTCTTATTGATACAAATGATTCCTAATCTTGGCTTTTTTCACAATCGATAAATTTGCTTTGAGGTTTGTGAGCTATGTTCACCTCAACTTCCCAATGCAAGGCATAACTCTTGCCAGTCTCCATTACTGGCTGATTTAGGCCTTGCAGTATTTCCTTAAGAAATCTGTGTTTAGAAATCCAGGCCCGCTATGCATTTCCAGTGCAGCGATTCATTGCCTCGACTCAAGAAAGCTAGGAAAATACCGCAAGGGTTAAATCAGCCAGTAATGCAGACTGGCAAGAGTTATGCCTTGCGTTTGGAAGCTGTGTTCACCTCTGTCTTTCTGCATTTGTGAAAGTTAGTTTTTCCCTGTTGGATGTTGATGAATCAATGACTACCTTTTCTTGTATGTGATCTTGAAGCGAGGGTTCTGATGTGGGCGCAGTTCTTGAACATATCCAGATGAATTCACCGACGACCAGTTTGCCAGACGCAGAGGATCTTGAGTGGGACAACCAAAGTTTCCAGCACAGGTGAACGTGACATTGCTGCCCTTCTCCACTCTCTGGCTCAGGGAGTCAGGTTCTTCAATGAACTGTATTCCACCTTCTTTCTCATCATTACATTCTGCAAAACAAATTGTATTAAAAGTAGGGCTGGATATTGCATCAAATTTTGTATTGCCATGTAATTCAATACCAAACTCCTTATATATTGCAATATATTGAGTGAACTTTATTTTCATCATTTTAAACTTAAATAAAAGGTTCTCTTATTTTGTTTGCACAACATGAAATGAAAAATAGTGCCTTTGGTTCTGCAGTGCATCAGGCTTTTTAATGATTTCCATGTGAAATAATAGGTTTACAATAATGTAAATGCAAAGAATCGTGACCAAAAACATGTAATTCAAGTGCTTAACGTTCATTAGAAGTTATTACCCTATATATTACCCTGACAAACTTAGAATGCAAGGTAAAATGCCAAGAATTTGATGTTCTGCTGTGACCTTGAGAATCATGTTAAGGTCACCAAAATCTAATCAGCCCATTGTTTTCGCCAGGTGAAGCTATGTGGTAGATATAAAGAGATTCCAGTTAACGGCTCTTGTGAAATTCAGCTGACAAGGGTAAAATGACAAAGTCTTGTTGTGACCTTGAAATGGAGGTTAAAGTCACAAAACACTGTGGGGGCGGGATAGCGCAGTGGATGGCGCGTTCGGCTTCGGATCAAGAGGTCGAGGGTTGAATCCCGCCAGGGGCACGGCAACTTTTTCTGCAGTTGAGAACTGTTCTACACCCAGTAAGGTTTGGGTGCAAAGCTACACTGAATCTCAGGGTAGTACCAACCATGGTTCGCTAGTTCCAGCTGATGCTCGCAGGTTTCACCGCAATGCATAGGCACATGGCGTTGCGGGCTTTCTCCCTGCCATAATACTAGCAGCCGCGATATAAGTGAAATACTCTTGAAATTGGCGTTAAACCCCAATTCACCTCACAAAACACTGTAGGCACATTACTCACCCTTTGTTGAACCTCCATGTAAAAACATGAAAAGCATTCATAAATTATTACTTGAGTTATTAAATTTCTACGGTTCAATTCGGGGGCATTAAAGGGGCGAATCCACCACTGCACTCAAACTAAACCTTTTCAAACTTTTACACGCTAGAAGGCGAGTTTTTATTCAAGCAAATATGAAATTTCTTACCATCGACAACTAGGGTAAACTCCCTGATGATCTCTTCTCCAGTGTTTGAGTTAGAGACCCTGCATCGGTAGTTCCCACTATCACTCGGTAAAGGGTCGATCATGACCAAGGATTGGTTTCCTTGACACAGTTGGTAAAACTTTGGTATATCAGGGCTACAATGATTGCAGGGGTCAAACCAAGGCCAGTCTTGCCACGAGGAGTTTGATGCTGTCCGATAATGCCATAGAATCTCCGTGAAGTTACCATAAACACAACAATCCAAATACATCCATTCCTTCTTGTTGAAAATGTGGACATTGGTGTTGTGACGGAAACGGATTTCGCCTGAAAATATCATGAAGATTTGAAGGAAAGAAAAAAATATTGCTGATGAAAAATCTATTCTGAGAAACAAATTTACAGGACCATAACTTGTAAATAAGAGAATAATCCATTGGCTGTAGAAAGGTAGGCCAGGGATGAGGGTGAAGGGGGAGGGGTTTTGGGGTGGTAAATTTGAGAGTCTATACTTGTGTACAATAGTGCACAGGAAATTGAGGATACCCAAGATCTCAATGTAAACAATGTATATAAAAGTATCCACACCACCCTCTATACAATAGGCAGAAGGAGCGACACCCGCCATCTTGGTTTCGTTTTCAAACCTCTAACTTACATAAGGAAAGGTGTACATTCTGTCTGCTGTAAAATTACATAAATTGGTTTAGGCTAAAATTAAAAAGTATGTGTTAAATGAACTAATTATAACTGGCCAAGTAGAGCAATGTTATGGTCGCTTGCCCCGGTGTAAAAACCAACATGTTTACACATGGCCATGCTTTCTATTTAAATATAGCTGACCAATGAGAGAGCGTAGAGGCATTCAAGTCTGTATAGTGACGTCACTGCCGTCTAGGCGAGTTGTATTTCGATGTTGTTTGCAGGTAGAATCGACTTAGCAGCGTAATTTGGGGCCAAAAGTAAGTAAGTTAACAAAAAGTTGCCCATGTCCAATTAGTATGAAACCTAATAAAGGATCGGCGGTAAGTTTAGTTATATGTCGTGTATGTTTTGAAATATAAGCCAGGAATGTAGTCGAGTCGAGAGGTTTGAAAACAAAACCAAGATGGCGGGTGTCGCTCCTTAAGCCTATTGTATAGAGGGGGCGTGGATACTTTTATATACATTGTTTACATTGAGATCTTGGCTATCCTCAATTTCCTGTGCAATTGTGTACCTCTGTGCTTATCCTAGTTTCTGGAACTTTACACTTCATTACATGATAGCTCGTCCCTAGATGGAGACACAATGCTTGACTAACATCACCGCCTCGGAACTATAATGTGCTTCCTACATATATTGTACAGATGGACAAACTTTATGAACTTTTCTTAATACTACCAAAATTTAAAATTGAAACACAATGACACAGGCCTATAAGAGGCTAAATGACATTAAAACAGAGATTATGCAGTTTGACAGAGGAAATATGAAAAATCTCATACCAGTACCAATTACTGAATTATTCTTTTGAATGCCATGTCAGATCTAAATGAGTAGTATTTTACATTTTCTTTTAATACATAACATAATTGATATTTTCAAAAAATGAAATGATTTGCATATCCAACCGGTTTTATTGTCTGGTCCACTACAAACTCCGGTGGTACCGTTCACATCCTCAGTTGACGCTTCATCAATATAACATAGCAACAATGTCAGCGCCCCCAAGAATACGGTCAAGCCAATCATCTTCACTGAATCACTGCAATGAAAAGAACAAGCAATTGTCACTGAAGTGACAGGATCTCTCACCACAAATAATCACTTCATATTTAAACAAGAGTCATCAGAAGATGACATATCCCACCGGTCCCACATAATTTGTTTCTATGGAAACGAAACAAAAAATTTTCAGAAAGTTTCAGAAAGATATCATGAATGGTTTTCGAGTTCTGCTCCGGAAACAAAATGATTACGGACGGACGAACGGACGGACAGACGGGGCTGACATGACATGACTATATCCCACGGTATTACATACCGGTGGGATAATAAGGTAAGGTACCAAAGCCAGTGTGTATCCTTCATTTATCAGTGCTATGTTTAGTGAGGATGCACCATGCAGCGGTCAAGTTTACATGGTCAAAAACAATCTCAACTGAAAGGTCTCATCACAAAAAAGTTTATAATTAAGATTTCGGACTGACGGGTGAAGAGATGAAAAACAATATATCCTGGAATCTATGATTCGGGAACATGAAATTAATGTCAAGGTCAATTCGGGGCAGCTTTTTTTTAAGCTCATCTGGCCTGAACCACTTTGTCTAGGGAGCAAGGTCACATGGTTAAGAAATCATGACCTCGTATGAAAAGTGTCGTCATAATGGATGCACATGTCAAGTATCAGACCAATCAAAAGTTGTGACTGAGATTGAAATTGTCGATAATAAATGGTTACTGCACCAAGATCAAGGTCACAAGGTAGCAAATCATGACCTTTCGGAAAGGTCTTATGACAATGGATGCACATGAGTATCAAAGGCATATCTCTTAGCAGTAAAAAGATATGGCCAAGGTTAAAGTTTTTTGGACAAACATACAGACATGTGAAAAACAATATACCCTCGTAATCTCCAATTATAAGAAGGGGCATTGGAAGGCAAAATACGGTAGCTACGTAGAATACTTACATATCAAACAATAGGTTTGTAATATGCAATGAAACAAAGGTCACCATACATGTAACGGCAATTATAAAATTTTCTCTCATATCTCATATCTTGTGAAAATGCAAAAATGCAGTTGTAAAGCACTAACAGCTTTAAAGGGGCAGTAGCATGTGTTTTTGCTGAAATAAGTCGATAAAATGTATTTGAAAAATAATGTTACCAATAGTAAAACACCCTTTTCTCTTAGAAAAATCAAGTTAAAAAGTATGTGTACATGGTTCCGTAAAGCCATGGAAATCGATTTTGTTGTTTGAAATTATAAAATGTGTTCACAATAAAATGGCTGCCATGCAATATTTGCTTTATACGCAACACCGTTATTACCACTACGGATAATTGGTTTGTGTTATAAAATGTTTTACCCTCTAAATAAATATAAATGACATAAACTATCATTATAAATGGGAAATTTGTGCAAATGCAAAAAATGTGCTACTGCCCCTTTAACAACAACTGGACACATGTTAGGAACAGGCCAGATATCTGTTTCACCTGCCAAACTGGTCACTGAAGCAATGGAGTGCAATATACATGACCAATACATGAGCCAACAACTTATACACAATGCTTGGCTGTCACTAGGATGACAGGTTGGTGAAATTTAAATAATATTTCCACCAATGGAAAAGCGGGGAGGGGTCCAACAAAATTTTCCCCAATTCCTGCCCATGCAAAAAATTTTGAAAGGGGGGGGGGGGGGGGGGGGGGGGGGGGGGTCCGGACCCCCTCGACCACCCCCCTTGATCCGCCACTGTTTGAGGGGGTCAAGAGTATATGGCAGTCTTCATAAATTAAACAATTAGAAAAATTAGAAAAGCATATTTAATTATTTGATAAAGAATAATATTTCAATATATCAATTCAATAAAGTCAAATTAATAAACTCTCGGACTATCTACAATATTGCCCACCAAAAACCTTGCCTCTGGTTACAAGTCACATATACGCCGTTAATTCACTATCAGTTTGACAATCAACCTGCTTCCGGGTTCTGATGAACAAAAGAAGTTATCCAAATCGTTACGCATGATTTAATTTTAAGTTTTCAATCTATAAATGCAACTTGTATAAAATTTATAGCAGTGTGCAACTATTGTCTTTCAGGATTAAAAAGTAAATATATATTTATTGTCTGATATAAAAACGATATTTTGTGAAATGAAAATGAAAACAGAAATGCTAGTACAGTATTCTATACTGGAAGCCCATGTTTTAACGTTAACTCACCACAGTTCACCGGCTGCTGGTCCTATCTGGTATTTCTGTGCAGTAACATTAGCCTATCTATGTATCTATTCTCCTCCGATGTACAGGGCAATCTCCAAACAACTGTTGTGTTGACTGTCTCGCCGTCCCAGGAAATCCCCACCGGATCGGAAGTCGGCGACGTTCATGTGACTGCATGCGATTACAGCACAGCGACATTTGCAATACTCGTGACAATTGTGTTGTCTCCCGCCCATGTCTTCTTGGAGATTTCTTCACATCGAATCTTTACCAAACTTCGTTGAGCGTTTTGAGGACTGAATCGCCCACGTGGAAATTAGGTATTTGTTTTGAGATGTCACAAATCTAAAGTTGTTAGTTTTATAAAAGCTTGATCATTCTCCACCACTGGCACCAGATATTTTTGCTTTTAGAACGACTAACTTAACGTTTGCCTTGACGTGCGATTTCTTTCTACGTTCGCCTGCAATTCGTGAAAAGGTTGCTTTTATAAAGACGAATTGTTTGAGTAAAGGACTAAGTAGGTCAAACTCAGGTCAACATATTTATGCCTATTTCAAAATTGTTTACAAATCGATCGACATGTTTTCGCATACAAAGTTTGTGTCACAGTGACATGCTATTTAGAGTACGCCTAAATACGTCGAGAAGAAATTAAAATGGATGTTAGAATTATGACAATGACATTCATATCACATGCAGCTTGTGACTAAATCTTTGAGTTTGACATGAATTTCAGCGAATCTGTACGTGCATGGCACTGAATAGGTTAACAACTATATCATCTGGGCAATGAAAACACATTCATTATTAAAAAGAGATGACTTGAAACTGTTGTCGCCTAGTGATGGATCCAGAAACAAACAGACACGATGATTTTTAATTTTTTAAATATTATAGGGCAAACTGACCGAGGTTCGGACACCACCCGAAGTCACCGAACTTCGGACACTTTTCACTTGGAGCTGATGCAATAATATCTGCAATAAATGTAATCTGTTTGTTTCAAAATATTCCTTTTTATTGTGTTCTATTTGTATTTTCTTTGGATAAATACTTGATATTTAGAATTTTTTGTGAGGTTCAATTAACGGTTTTAGGAAAGAAATGTGCGAAATATTTGTTTTAATGTAAATGTCTGTGCACAGTTCAGAACATATAGAATGCTCCAGAATATATCAAATTGTATGAATATAGAAAAGTAAGCAATAATTTATTACAAATGACTAAGACTTGCGATTCTTGGGTTTAGTATTGAGATTTTGATAATATGTCAAAATGACCTTGCTTCGGACAGTTTTGACCATGGTTCGGAAACTTTTACATTTTTTTTAAATGACAGGGGGAAAAACAAGATAATATGCAGAAACATTTAAATTTCACATATGACAATTACATTAAGTTAGAAAATGAGAAGTTTAGCGCTAAAAACCCTTTTTGCGTCAATGCCTGTGAATATGATTGTGAAGTCATATATTCTAACGACACAGTTGCTAAGAATGTATCATCGGAAAGCATGCTGTGTTAGTGACATATTTCTTCCTGTAGTTTCAATAAGGATATATTCTTGTTCAAGGACTTTTCATCATGTGGATTTGAACATTAAGAATCATTTTGATAAATAGTGTAAACTATTTACTCATGCTTGAACATTAGGTGATACTGTCCAAAGTTAGGTCAAAGCTGTCCTTACCTCTGGCAAATTGGTATATGCAACTGAAACCGTTATTTTTCGGTTATTCGAAAGCAATTCAGCATATTTATTTTAAAATCAAGTAAAATACTTTATATTTAATATTTGGATCTGCTGAAATTGACATTTTATAGATAACCATTTATTAGACAGTCTTTCATAATATTTGAATCGGATCACTTTCGGAACCTCGGTCAGTTTGCTCTATATGAAAACAACTTCTTTCCCTGATCTTCAAGCTAACACTGCTATACTGAGTATTTGTAAAGGAATATTACCTTACCATATACAGATGGGAATGTAGATAATTGCTAAGGAATAATACATGCATGACATATGTTCATGCATGGCGGATACAAGATTTGTATTTGAATGCCCCTAAAATAAACTCTCATTGAGTGTAAAGCCCAAGGCAGATGGACGTACTTCTGTCATCAATAAACTTTTCGCATTTTCAATGTTTTCTTCTCTTACATCTCCAAAGCAGAAATTTTGTGCTGACTGAGCCACCTTATAAATATCAAATTGTTCATTTCATCCTGCTCCTTTTCGAATATGGATTTGGCAGGCATTAATTTATCCCTAAAGCTTTAAAGGGGCAGTAGCACGTTTTTTCGCTCAAATAAGTTGATGAAATATATTTGAAAAATAATGTCACCAATAGTAAAACCCCTATCGTTCTTCTCAAATTCAAGTTAAAAATGAGTGTACGTGGTTCCGTAAAGCCATGGGAATCGTTTTTGTCATTTGAAATAATAAATTGTGTTCACAATAAAATGGCCGCCATGCAATTTTTGCTTTATACGCAACATCGTTATTACCACTATGGATAATTGGTTTGTGTAATATTATATAAAGATGTTTTACCCTCTAAAGTTAATTTAAATGGCATAAACTATCATTATAAATGGGAAATTTGAAAAAATAAAATTTGCAAAAAACGTGCTACTGCCCCTTTAAACAACTTCTTCTCTGAAAGTGGTTTGAATTTTCAGAATAACAACTTTGTTGCATTGAGACTAAAGTTTGTTTGTTTGATCTTGATCCCCTCCAATATGTTCATAGCAGGGTGTCCACCCTAAAACGTTCTTTCAACTTTTCTCCAGGAACTGTTAAAAGCTTAAATTCTGAGAATCTCATCTTTGTTGGCTGGCTAAAACATTTCATTGCCCTACATACACAAAACTAAGGACGTGACAGGATTGCAATTCAAAGTGGTGTACCCCTTTGATTACTAAGATAATCGCTATATCTTAGTATTCAAAGGGGTACACCACTTTGATTACTAAGATAATCCCCTTTGATCATATAATCAATGTAATCATATTGGAAATGTAAACAGCTTTCAAATGAGCCCAATTTCATGTCTGTAGCAATATAAAGAAGGAAATAGAGACATTTAATTATAACTTATTGGCATGTATACAAAGTGACAGCCAAGAACTTTGCATACAATATAGTTTTTTGGCTCGGTGATTGAACATGCAGGTGCAGATCTCTGCTCATTGGTGAAGGATATGTGGAAACGAGTGGGTATTGAGGGGAGAGGGTGACTGGAAAGGCTACTTGGTTAGTTAGTTTCAACGAAGGAGAAACTATGGGCTTACAGGTGGAAGACACTTACTGTCCCTCAAACTTTGTTAAGCATTGGGAGGAGTAGGGCAGTGGGCTGGGGGCAACTTCTCTATGGAAGGCATAACTCTTGCCAGTCTCTGACTGTTTTGAGCCTTGCTGCATTTCATTAAGATTTCCGTGCTAGGAAATTAGAGCCCACTATGCATTTCAGCTTCAGCTCTTCACTATCTTTGTACGTAAAAGTGAGGGAAATACTGCAAGGCTTAAATCAGCCAGTGATGAAGATTGGCAGTTGTGACAGGAAGTTGGGCAGGAGATAATTGCCAGGTAGGGGAGGAAATGCAACTGATCCTACTATTTAACTACTTAAATGTCATTTGAGTAATTAACAGCTCCGACAATCAGTTTTTGTGCAGTTTCCATCGCCGCCGCCGCCGCGTTTTGTATTGGCTATAACTTTTTTCCTATAAGGTTTTGAGAACTCATATACATAACTTCTTACTTATACCCCTGGGGAATTTTTTTGACATGTTCACATTCAAGGTCAAAGGTCAGATCACGAGTTCTGAAATCGCTAAAAAAATCCTTGTAAACACGATAACTTGAAAAATATTTGTGCTATCAGGCTGTTATTTGGTGTTTATCAACTATGGAGAAAGGCCAAGATTTGAAAAGGTTTTCGCTAACATCCGTCAAAGGTCAAGGTCATAACGAGGTCACAACTTAAGCATGCTTTTGCGAAAATGTCTTATTTCAACTATTAACACTTTGAATCCTTACATGGTTGTGATACACAATGAAATGGATCACTGATTGTGTGACCTTGAATTTTAAAGGTCAAGGTCACGACAGGGTCATGGTCACCAGTTCTGAAATCACTAAATAACTTCTTTCAAATGAGGTATCAACACCTCATATACATAACTTCTTACTTATGTCCCTGGGGAATTATTTTGACATGTTCATATTCAAGGTCATAGGTCAAGGTCACGAGTTCTGAAATCGCTAAAAAAATCCTTGTAAACACGATAACTTGAAAAATATTTGTGCTATCAGGCTGTTATTTGGTGTTTATCAACTATGGAGAAAGGCCAAGATTTGAAAAGGTTTTCGCTAACATCCGTCAAAGGTCAAGGTCATAGCGAGGTCACAACTTAAGCATGCTTTTGCGAAAATGTCTTATTTCAACTATTAACACTTTGAATCCTTACATGGTTGTGATACACAATGAAATGGATCACTGATTGTGTGACCTTGAATTGTAAAGGTCAAGGTCACGAGATAGGGTCTTGGTCACCAGTTCTGAAATCAGAAATAACTTCTTACCAAGGAGGTATCAACACCTCATATACATAACTTCTTACTTATGCCCCTGGGGAATTATTTTGACATGTTCATATTCAAGGTCAAAGGTCAAGGTCACACGTTCTGAAATTGCCCAAAAAAATCCTTGTAAACACGATAACTTGAAAAATATTTGTGCTATCAGGCTGTTATTTGGTGTATATCAACTATGGAGAAAGGCTAAGATTTGAAAAGGTAGTCGCTAACATTTGTCAAAGGTCAAGGTCATAGCGAGGTCACAACCTAAGCATGCTTTTGCGAAAATGTCTTATTTCAACTATTAACACTTTGAATCATTACATGATTGTGATACACAATGAAAAGTGATCACTGATTGTGTGACCTTGAATTTTAAAGGTCAAGGTCACGAGATATGGTCATGCTGACCAGTTCTGAAATCACTAAGTAACTTTTTCCCATGAAGATATTAACACCTCATATAGATAGCTTAATTTCTTTCTTATACACCTGGTGAATGATTTTGACATGTTCACATTCAAGGTCAAAGGTCAAGGTCATGAGTTGTGAAATCACTACAACAATCCTTGTATACATGATAACTTTAAACTTTTTTTGTGCTATTAGGCTCTTATTTGGTATATATGAACTATGGAAAAAGACCAAGATTTGTAAACGTTTTCGCTAAAATCTGTCAAAGGTCAAGGTCACAGCGAGGTCAAAACTTAAGCATGCTTTTGTGAATATGCCATATTTTAACTATGAACACCTGAGTCATTGCATGATTGTTATACGCGATGAAAAGTGTTCATTGATTGTCAAGGTCAAGGTCATGAGATATTGGTTAAAGCCACGTTAATCCTTGGATAAAATTTGTGATGATTAGTAATAACTCGAATAATGAACAAATTTTTGTTAAAAAGAATTCCCATTTTATTGATGCTGACGAGAAGGCAGAACAGGGAAAGGCGAGACCCTAAGTTTCGGAGCTGCTCTGCTTTTGCGGTGTCCCGCAAACGCTAATCTAGTTTTGGCATTATTTTTAACACTGTATTATTTAAGGTTATTGAGTTTAGATCTTCAACCTTGGAAAATAAATCATGCAAATCCTAAAGATATACAGTGTTATACACTGTTGGCCAAAAGAAACAAAATGATTTTGTTAAGTGGTGTCGTGACAACTTTTTGGAACTAAATGTATCAAAAACAAAGAAACTTGTTATAGATTTTCGAAGGAATAAACCAGCAGGTAGTCCAGTCATTATAAATGGAGATGTTGTTGAAGTAGTTAGTAGTTACAAATATCTTGGAACTCAAATTGATAATAAGTTAAATTTCTCTGAAAATACCGATCGTATTTATAGCAAGTGTCAATCTCGCCTTCACTTCCTCAGGAAGCTCCGATCTTACCGCATTGACTCAACTATTTTGGCTCTTTTCTATAAAACCTGTGTTCAGTCTATACTCATGTTCTCTATCCAATGTTGGTTCTGCTCCCTGTCACTAACAAATAGAAACAAATTAAATAAGATAATAAAACAAGGAGAGAAAATTTCTAATCGTATCTTTAAGACATTAGATGAACTTCATGAAGGACAGGCTCAAAATTTGGCTTCAAAAATTATCTGTGACCCTTCACATGTTTTGCATGACTGTTTTGAATTGTTACCCTCTGGCCGTCGGTATAATGTACCGACGTGCTAAACCAAACGTTATAAAATGTCTTTTGTACCAAAGTCAATTGCTCTATTGAATAAGTGTTAATGTTCCCATCATCATACTCGTTGTCCATCTTATATAACCATGTATGTATTCCATGTATTTATTATAAATGAATGTGTATAATTTTGTATTTATGCTCACTCAGTCGTGAAACAAATTCCCTAACGGGCAATAAAGAATTATCTTATCTTATCTTATCTTATCTTACCAGATATTTTATCAGATTTCGTAAAAACTGTATAAATAAACAGTTTGGCAACATTATAGCTAGCACTATGAAGTTGCACCATTTTTGCATAATATATTTAAATTTCAGAAGTTGTCATGTCACAAAAGAATGGCGATTTTTGAAATGAGACAACCAAATTGTTCAGTTTTCGATCAGTGCTTGATCAGAAAAAGATTTTTATACAGGCACACATTTGCATTAAAGTGGTGATGACGCTACAGATGTACGTGGTTACGGTGCGCGAGTTATCAACCGGAAATGGTGGTCTTAATTGGGCGTGGTTTTCATTAATGTTATTGACTCAAATCACAGTTTTTCCACGGTTCAATGAACTTTCATCTTAATTATTGTTTCAGCATAACATCGAGATCACAATTTATTATATTTAAGAAAATATTTCATCTTTCATTTTAAGGAAAATCAAATAGGCGTTTCTTTTGGCCGGCAGTGTATTGTTACAGTGTTAAGTTTCATATATTCAACTTTATGATAACAATAGTAGATGCACAGAGTCTGTGTTCTTGTAATAACAATTTCATTTAAAATGTTAACAGCTCAGGATAAGTATTTCATAACAGAGCATAACAGTGGTGAGTCAAGGAATTTTTAAAGGGGGGGGGGGGGGGGGGGGGGGGGGGGGGGAGGGAGATCCAGACCCTCTGACCCTATGCTTAATAACACAAGCAAGTATTGTTATATCATGTCATGAATTTCAAAAGTCAAAGGTCATCGGTCAAGTGTTTCCTGTTTATCACTTGGTTTGAATTTCTAGGGATACTAATTATAAGTTGTCTGCTTTTCCCGAGGATTATGCAGTCTCATATGTCATCTTTCTACCAGTGTCTCCCAAGCCTTCAGGAAATATGTTGAATTTAATGCAGAACCACTCCCTAAAAGCTATTTTCTTACGTTATCTAGTGAACATGAAGCATTTGAATTGCAAGCATGGTGAGAATTCACTTCATTTACAATATATGTTTATTCTGTCACATGTAAGTCTTCATTATAAATCACGAAAAAACTGATGAGCTGCAGAGCCAATGGCTCTATTTTTTTCTTGTAATTTGATTTGTTATTGAAAAGCAGCTTATGAGATACAGGATTTTCAGAAACAGATCAGGCCTCCTTTTCATCATGTAATAAATGTTGATATTTTCAGTATACAAATAAGAACTAAAACAATAAAATGCAAAAGTCTATAATATTTATAGTGAATGTTGATTAATGTGTAACAAATAAACTTTTATTTTCATGACTGGGCAATGCCTTATTATGTGATATCTTAATCCTTAATCCTTAGAGATAATGATTAACATAATTCCTGATGAGCTTCAGAGCCAATGGTTCTATGTTTTTCTTGTAATTTGATATTTAGTCTTTACCTCAGAGAAAATAAATAATGTAATACTTGACTGTTCTACTGGTACCTTATGAGCTATAAATCCAATGGTGTTATGAATGAGTGTACAAAACACGAGGTGAAAACAAAATTACCCTATTGCTAGTGTACAGGTAAAAGAAATATACTTAAAAATTTATTGATGAAATAAACCAAAATTAAACTTTAAAAAAAATTGAATTAGTTTTTCTTTCAACAGATCCTGATTCTACACGTCTATGAAGCCATGGCACTATATCAGGTTTTCCTATTGATGTTGGCCCTCATTCGAGAAGCAAATACAGAATACTGCAATAAGACATCAGGTATGAAAGAGTTATTCAATCCTGCCTGCATATTGGGATGTTTATCTATTCAGTAAAGATACCTTGAATTTGTTGTAGTTTATAACCAACTAACCATTATATTTTGCTGTGTATATGCGACCCCACAAGTCAACTCGCGCCAGCGTCTATCACTGGCTAATTTAGTCTTGCAGCATTTTGTCAGTTTTCTGTGCCTGCGTAGCAGTGTTCTGAACCTGGTAAGGTCATCAGTAATCTCTGACACAGAATAGGTGATGAAATTAAGTGATGCCACACAGGATGCCACATTTATGTAATAAATAAAATGACTTTGCATGTCGGTCAAATATGGCAAGAGTTACGCCTTGCGGAGGTTTTTGGTGTGAGATGGTGGATGGTGGTGGGAAGTCGATGACACACTGGATGGGAGTTGCCACAATTATGTAATGAGTAAAATGAGTTTTCATGTCGGTTAAATATGGCAAGAGTTATGCCTTGCAGAGGTTGGGGTTGGGAGATGGTGGTGGGAAGTCGATGACACACAGGATGGGAGTTGCCACAATTATGTAATGAGTAAAATGAGTTTTCATGTCGGTTAAATATGGCAAGAGTTACTCCTTGTGGAGGTTTTTGGGTCTGGGAGATGGTGGTGGGAAGTCGATGACACACAGGATGGGAATTGCCACAATTATGTAATGAGTAAAATGAGTTTTCATGTTGGTTAAATATGGCAAGAGTTACGCCTTGCGAAGGGTGGGGGGGGGAGAAGTATTTGGAAGTCTCAGACATTGACACACAGGATGGGATTTACTACATTGATGCACAAATAGATTAGCAGAGGAAGTTGATAACACACAGCTGCAGGATGAGAGTTACCACATTTTACAAGTGATATGAGTTTTCATGTCAGTCAAATATAGCACACAGATGTGCATTTACTGATTGTAGCTAAAACTATTGTGCAAAACTGACCACACACACAAGCTAAGGCTAAATCAATTTTTAAAAATATTTCTCGGGCGTCAATTTTATTTGTGCGCATGACAGCTTTTTATTGTCATTTGACAAAATAAATAAGAATTTGCCGCATTACTTTTGGTAAACCCCCAAATCCCATTTGTCCAACAAATATGTGGGTCTGCAGGAACAGATGTGCGACCATTTTGTATGCTTCTACCACTTTCACGCTATATTTTGTTGGAAAAGTAAAATGAACTCCTCCCGCGTCATTATTTTTTATTTTTTATTTTTTTAATAAAAATAAAGTCCTACTGCCCTCGTCACTGTTAAAAAAAATGTGCCCGAGAAACATTTAACTTTTTTTATGCAGCCTAAGCTGACTTATGTGGCCCCTTATAAAGTATTTCGTGCTATTAATGCAGTCTGGGGCTGCCGTGCACTGGGTTCAAGATCAGGTTGAAAGTGGTAGATTTTATTGTGAAGACATACTTGTCTGTAAAAACCTTTCAAAAGAGCCCAATTTCATGTTTGTAACACCAATTATAAGTGAAATGGTGACATTTGCTACCAAACTGCAAATTTTGTCCCCATCTTCAGAAACAGGTGCTACAGGCCTGAATATAGTGTTTCATTAACACATGCTAGATTCCTGTGAAGTTGACACAAATAAAAAAACTCAACTTTATTTTAATTGATGATTTGTATTAAAACATGACTATATGAAGAGAAAATGGAGCATTGATTATATCTACTTTTCCCTGTAATAAAAACAATTCATTAAGATTTTGAGGCATTTCTTTTTATATTTACTTATTTGATGTGACTCTTTCAGATACTTTGTCATTTTCAACTGATTTAAATGGCGATGAAGATGTTGTGAGGAGAGGAAGTTATGAAAAAATCACCTGTTGCGCAAACAACTTTGCGGGAGATGTGGAATGGTCACATTATAAGAATGGCACTTTGGTGAAGTTTCCGCCACCTAATGACAATGATCCTTACACATTCACAGAGCGAGGCCAAATTTTGAATATTCGAAATGTTCGGATGAGAGACAATGGAACGTTTGTTTGTACAGCAAGGAACGGTTCTCAGAGTGTCACATTTCAGATGAAGCTATATGTTAAAGGTACAAAATAATGATATGTCAGGGGCGGATACAGCTTTTCTAGAAAGGGGACGTGCACTTTTTCCAGACCTCGAAAGGGGGGGGGGGGGGGGTTGAGTTGGGGGGTTGTTATATTTGTACTTGATGCCAAGTGACAAACAAAATTGTCATGTAATAAAGTATTTGTATGGTGTAAGTGTACTGTGTCTCTGCCAAAGGTGGGGGGGGGGGGGGGGGGTGCAAAATTGTTTGGAGGATGGTTTCAATGGTCATTTTTAAAAAATTCACATGAAAAGGGGGTGCGCACGCCGGCATCCCCCTCTGTATCCGCCCCTGTATGTTGTCCAATGTCCAATCTGATTTGGTGATTTGTGTCATGTAGACGTCCCGATCATGCTCCATCAGAGTATTTTAATCCATAAAGGGGCAGTTGCACATTTTTTTTTCCTGAAATAAGTCGATGAAATTATGTATTTGAAAAATAATGTCACCAATAGTAAAACCCATTCTCTCTTTGGAAAATGAAGTGAAAAAATGGGTGTACATGGTTTCGTAAAGCCATAGGAATTGCTTTTGTCATTCGAAATAAAAAAATGTGTTCACAATAAAATGGCCGCCACGCAATTTTTGCTTTATACGCAACACCATTATTACCACTACGGATAATTAGATTGTGTAAGAAAATGTTTTATCATCTAAAGTAAATATAAATGACATAAACTATCATTTAAAATGTGAACTTTGAAAAAATAAAATTTGCAAAAAATGTGCTACTGCCCCTTTAATACCTTGTTTAAGCAGGGAAAGACTCAAACTAAAAAAACTTTCGCAATGTTGGCAGTCCATTGATGAACACCTTCCCCCCACAAGACATTGCATCGTGCTAGTCTCCATCACTGACTAATTTCAGCCTTGCTGCATTTCCTTAAAGATCTGATGAAATGCATTTTTCTCAATAATGACAGATGATAACCTCTACGTATATTGTAAATCGGAATCAATTGAGCATAAAATCGAGACAATATACGCTTGCAATTGATAATTATAACGATCTTAATTCACCCATTTTAACACTAGCGCAATCAGTTGGACGGTTCATTTTGTAAATGCTCACTGAGGCGTGACTGTGATTAGCGACAGACGGGGCCGGTTAGACAGGTACTCCGCCGCGTCTCGTTAATTAATTAATGATGATTAATAAATGAATTTATGAGGTGTATTACATCGCCAAAAAGACATGTTTATGTAATAATTGTGTAATTGTCATCTGCGGAATTACCTAGTTGGATAGCTAAACATTCGATATATAGGAAATTTAAGTTGGTTTATTGAAGATTTCTTTGTGAAATTAACAATCAAAATGTTGCGAAATTACGTTGAATTATGTCTATCGCCGAAAATCAGATTCCTCCTGATACGTCACAGAAGTCATCCCTTCAGGGGCCACACCCCCGCAGACTTTCATTCTGGTCGCAGGAGAGAAAGTAAATTAAGTAATTTATGGACCGATTTCAGAAATTTAAAATCGAGCAATTGTCAAATTGACATCCCATTTTAATGAATCCGATTTTGACCATATGTCATTTCATCTATCCTTTAATGTTTTTATGCTTGCAAATTAGAGCCCACAATGCATTTCAGGTGCAGTGCTCAGCTATGGTAGCATGGGAAAGTTAAGGAAATGCTGCAAGGTTTAAATAAGCCAGTGATGGAGACAGGCACGACTTATGACAATATACGAGGGGCGTTCAATAAGTGTTGCAAGCGGGGCATTGGTGTTTACATAAACAGTGTCAGCTTATAGCAGGTGTTACTTTAGTCAAAACATAACATTGACACATGTCAAAACAATTTCTAGACATAACAATTATTTAGATATAATAGCTGCGCTGACCTAGGGGTCTCCATAATCATGGATTTTCTCAAACATGAACAACGCGCTGAGATCAAGTTCCTTACTAAAGAGGGATGCAAAGCTACAGAAATACATAATCGTATGTGTAATGTGATGGGTAAGGATGCTCCTAACTTTTCAACAGTTTGTCGCTGGTCTCTTCAGTTCAAGCGGGGCAGGGAGTCCTTAGACGATGACCCACGGTCAGGCAGGCCATCTGAGGTCACCCGACCGGAAGTTATTGCCGCTATCGAAAGACGAATTTTAGCTGACCGCCGTGTTAAAGTTTCTGAACTGTCTTTGGAATTCCAGATATCAGTTGGAAGTGTTGAAAAAATAATTCATGACCATCTTGGTATGTCCAAGGTATCTGCAAGATGGGTACCCAGAAACCTCACAGCACAAGATCGCCAGAAAAGAACCGAAAGTTGCATGGAGCTCCTGGATCGGTTTAAGGCGGATGAAGCCAGGTTTTTGTCTCGTCTGGTGACAGGTGACGAAACCTGGATCCACCACTGGGACCCGGAAACTAAACTGGAATCCAATCAATGGAAGCACCCGAGTTCACCGCCTCCCCTGAAGTTTCGCACTCAACCATCAGCTGGCAAGGTTATGGAGACACTCTTTTGGGATGCAAAAGGCATATTATTAATTGATTATTTGCCAACCAAAACTACAATGAATGGTCAATATTATGCCAACCTAATGCAAGAATTGCGAAAGACAATTCGACATAAACGCCGTGGAATGTTGACACGTGGTGTTCTGATTTTGCATGACAACGCTCCAGTCCACAAGTCAAGAGTTGCACAGGCCGCTATACGTGATTGTGGATTCGAACAGGTTAACCACCCACCCTACAACCCAGACCTAGCCCCCAGTGACTACTTCCTGTTCAGAAACCTGAAATCCGCCCTACGTGGAAGGCACTTCCGGGATGACGAAGACGTCAAAGCTGCCACAGAGGCTTGGTTAGGGGGGCAAACGGAAGACTTCTACAAAAGCGGCATCAAAAGTCTTAAAGAGAAATGGAATAAGTGTATTGAGGTGAAGGGTAACTATATTGAAAAATAAAAGTAAAAAATTGACTACGCGAGTTGGTTTTATATTGAAGTTGCAACACTTATTGAACGCCCCTCGTACATGCTGTAAAAAGCAATGCATCACCAGCCTGTAAGCTAAAGGAGTTTTTCCGACCCGAGTGTTGTCTAATCAAACGTAGCCCCGGTTACCAGTACAGCTGATTAGGCATGAGTATGAGGTGGATGCTCCTATAACATCCCCTGTTCATTATTACCCATCAACTGTTGTGTAATATCTACAAGCAAATATTACACTAATATTACCGCCAATGATACAAATATATGACATCAAAACGATTGATTTATCCCATGTGTTCTATGCTCCTATCAATCAGTCTATGATATAAGCTTGAAAAGTAGAGAGCCCAATAGTGTTTTTTTTTGTATTAATCTATTAAAATGGAAAAGTTTAAAAATCGGGTTCCGGACTGCCCGACTGGCCTTAACTCTGTAATACAGCGACTGTATCTCTACTTGTTCAAGTTCTGTTTTCTGTTGCTAGGAACATCCCTTAACTTAAATTGACCACGGTAACAGGTAAAGTCTGATGTTTGGATACTTCAATTCAACAAGAAAAAAGTGAGCATGGCTCACATACCCCCGCCATCCGCTATCCGTCCATTGAGAATTATAGATGTGAAGGTTACTATGTTTAAAAAACAGCTTCAAGTATCATAATATTGTCCAAAATAATTTCAGGAACTGACTGTTATTACAAAATTTAATTCACCCAGATGTAATATTTTTCAGGTAACTTAATTTTTCCCATTAGGGCATCACACCGGTAATTTGTACCAAGTTGAAATACAGATTCAAGGGCTTCATAACTCCGTAAAAAATAATATTTCGGAACTGGACTGTGAACTCGACGAAGAGTATCATCTGGACTACCTACATGTAAAATTTCATTCACCTAGATGTAATAGTTTCCGAGAAAACTTGTCCCCATTGGAGCATCACAGTTCTTTTGGTACTAAGTTCAATTTCGGATTCAAGGGCCATAACTCCGTAAAAAATAATATTTCGGAACTGGTTTTCGAACCCGATGAAGAGTATCATCTGGACTACCTCTATATTAAATTTCATTCACCTAGATGTAATCGTTTCCGAGAAAACTTGTCCCCATTGGAGCATCACAGTTCTTTTGGTACTAAGTTCAATTTCGGATTCAAGGGCCATAACTCCGTAAAAAATAATATTTCGGAACTGGTTTTCGAACTCGATAAAGAGTATTGTCATGAGTACTCATAACCAAAATTGATGTACCTTTGATGTACCTTTGACGGTTTTTGAGAAAATTGACCGGACGGAAGGACGGACGGACGGACGGAATGACCGCTATATACCCCCGCTTACTTCGTAGCGGGGGTATAATTATCTGTGAACATATACAGATAATCAGATGTGGAGACTTAAAGGGGCAGTTGTAGTGAGTTAATTTTTAACACCGCTTGGACGGTATTACAGCCATTAGCAGCCAAATATTAGAGACCCGGTGCTTATTTGAGGCCCGGCACTTATTTTCTCAACTACCCTTGACCCCCAGCGCTTATTAGAGGCCCAGCCCTTATTGGAGACCCGGCGCCTATCAGAGGAAATACTGTAGTTGCACCCTGACTACACATCCTTGAAATATCATTTCCGTATACTCTATACCTCTTCCATCAGAATGTCGCAGGGCTGCGGGGAAGGTGCTGCCACTAAAGGTTCCTAAGCCCAAGGAGTATACATCAGTTGGGAGTAGACTTGTTTTGCAGTGTATCGGAGACTTTGGATGTGATATGAAAAGCCTCCGGTCCGTCTTCTGGTTCATGTCGTCTGAGACACTGGACGGGGAAACTAGCTTCTTTAAAGTGAGAACCATCAATAAGAGGTATGCAAACAGGAAGTGATGTTAAGATTAGTATATTACCTTTATTACCCATATGGTTGAAAATAAGCGAATAAATATTTTTAATATGAGCACATTTTGTCACGTTTGTCATGTGCGATTTCCTGTATTTCGTCCTCTTTGACGTCAGAAAATAATTTTTCATGACATCGATGTAGCTTGTTGTTGCAAGAGAAGAGTTTTCTGGATATTTATACGTGATTCAAAGGAATAGAACGGGTAATATAGAAATTACCATAATTCTACCCTAAAATTGATCAAATATTGTCATTAAATGTTCACAGTTTTCCTTTTACCTTTGCCTGTGCGCCACCACAGTAGAAATTTTAATTTTAATAAAATTGCTCAGGATACCTGTTACAGCATGTTACACATTTCTAAAATATTATTTTAAAAAAATCTTTTCCATCAACATCGCCTTTTAAAAACATTTTGCCGAAAAATATGATCCAGAGATCATGTTTAGCTTCAGTGATTCATGTGTTTGTTACAATTTTGTTTTTGCTTCAATGCATGGTTGAATTTTGATCATCTTAACCCTTACGTTGCGTATATATATTTTACCAATTTTAGCTCCTGTGTGGAATTTACAGGCTCGCAGCTCGCAGCAGTAGTTTGGGCTTTGGCACTAACTAGCTCTGCTGGCGGAATTTCCAGGCGGCGATTCCGGTACCGTTTTTACGAAATATACCGCATCTACATGGCGAATAAGGACTATATACGGGCGTTCAATACAAATTCAAGTAGCGACACCTGTACACAAATGGCTAATTCACACCCGAAACTTTGAATGAATTTTCTATGTTTTTTCGTTTTTATTCTATTACTTTCGAAAGATTGTTTTTAATTCGGGCCTCGTAACATCATAAATACGAAACGAAAAAAATTCCATTTATATACGGATTTGAAGACAAGATGTCTAGCTTCACAATGATATAAAAATTATTAGAATGCGACCTTTGGTTATAATTCTATAGCTATGTAAAGTTTGTCTTTATTTCCACCTATAAAATCGTAAATACTTACATCATGTATGCGGCATTGCGAACGGTCGTTCATCACACTTTTCCAAGAAATCATAATCTTGAACCAGTTGACAAATAAGCACATTTCAACCCTAATATGGTTATGTTGTTTGACCTTTCAAATAAAAGCTAACCTCGAACCATAACTGATGAAAATATGTTGATTAGTTTGTGTGCCGTTTGGTTTCACATGTCTCTCAGAAAGGTAAAATTGTATCTTTATTTCTGTGAATAAATATGCGCATTTTATATAGAATAAAAGATTATTCTTTTCGGTTTATTGTGATATAAAAATCATGAAAATGCATTCAGTATTTTAGCCGTGATAAATGTGTAAGAAGTTGTGAAAATCGCCGATTGTTAAAGGGATTGTCGAAATGTGCACAGGACCTTTTCCACGGCGCTTGCTGTGTCTTTATTATTTTTTTGACATTTGCTAAATTTATATGGGAATGTAGTCCATTCTTTCCCCTTTATTTTGCCGTATTTGTTTTTGAAAACAATCTATTCGCTCACATGATATGAAGTGCGGGAGTAAGGCGAGTTAGCGATTTTGTCCCCGTCTCGCGAGATGCGAGGCAGATAGCAGTCTCGTGCGAGGCAAACCCGATGCAATACAAACACATGGGTTAAAATAGCCGCAAGCGAAATTTGGCTTCGGGGCTAAGCCCGACAAAATTGGCCTTTTGTAAAGCTAATTATCGATGCGTTACGGGTCAACAATGCACACGCAAATTGGTGTGAATTGTGCTTGACATTCCGACCAGACACTGAACAAAGCTTCATTCTCATGTCGGGCCGCAGAGCGTAAATACAGCCATTCTCATGGAGCGGCTCGCGGACACAATCGACTCGGGACCCGTTGCCAGGGCTAGTAAAGTAGTGAGACAGCCGTGAATTTTTCTAAGTCTTGTATCCGGGATCCGTATACAGGCACCTCGGAATTGCTTATAGCCCGCCCGGATAATTCCGGGATTCGCAAGTTAAGGGTTAATTATACCGGTCATAAAAGTAGTGCTGCAAATATAGACCAATAGCTAAGCTGTACAATTAGCACGCACCAAGAATGGAATGAGAACTTAGTGAAAATTAAAAAGATTCTTAGATCTTAGTGGATTGTAAATGTTGAGGACAGGAGCTAAGCTAAGCTTCTTGTTGAAAAGGAGGATCCTTCAAATCCATCAAACGTACATGCAAAATCTCCGTTAGGGGGGGGACCCCAGAACTATGGAATTCCACTATGGAATTATCACTGCTTAGTGTACAACATCCATTCCATGGGATGCGCAACATTACATAACACCTTGATAACACCTATATATAATTACTGACCGCAAAACATGACACAGTGTTGGTGTGAGCTTTCTCCCTGCAACATAACTAGATGTTTCTGTGTAAGTCAATCCCAAAATCGCCTCCAGATATTGTGTTGATGTATTAATCTATGTTGTAAAATACTTTGAATTAAATGATGTGATATTGTTTCAGAGATGGCATATTTGGAAAAGAGCTGATTTTCAAAGAAGTGACTGCCGATAACTTCACAACCAACTACACATGTCTTATTGCCGGTGTTCCACCAAATAACAGCAATTTCTTTCCCGTTGTTCTAGAAGAGGAACGTAAGTTTGTTGCAATATTGACTTCTCCAAGGTGCTTCTAGTGAATGAAATAAGCTTGAGAATTTGAATTGTAGAATTGGTGGCCCTGTGACTCCACATAAGGGTCACGGGGCACAGGTGCCAGACCTGGCATAGGACCGACACTGTTTGGCTGGCTCAAATACACTTTGTAACATTCGTAGACTGATCCAAGTTTTCATTTCCGGTCCTATGCCAGGATTCAAGATGGCGGACAGTGTCATGCCTTCTTTATATGTTACATAGGTGTGTTCTCCTTCGCTTAGGGGGATTCTAAATTTTAGATTTAGTCACGACCTAAAAAAAAAAAAAATTATTTGCTTCTCCAGTACCAAAAGGTCTATAAAACTGATATGTTGTGTACAGACTCCTTGACCAAAGGGGATTCTAGATTTGGTTATCCTTGTGCCCCTTATAAGGACCTCAGGACCTGATGGGCTTTTAGCATGTCATGGCATCTAGCGTCCTTCCATCCGTCCTTCCATCTGCTGTCCTTCCGACTTTGTTCAACTTCTTCCCAAGAACTGCTTGCTCTAGGAAATTTTTTGTCCACACTCCATGGCCAATGGGAATTTTAAATTGTAGATTTGGTGAACCTTTTATTTTCATCTTCCTCTCCAGGACCCAAAGGTCCAGAAAGTTGAAATGTTGTATACATATTCCTTAGCCAATGTGAGTTTCTAAGTATGTGAGATTTTAGAAGTTTGAGCAGGGCTGGTCAAACTATGACCAAATGATCCCATCTATAACAATGAAGAATAGAGATGATTTTATGGATATACAACTTCTTTATTCTTTGAAGGCGATGTTTCGACATAGGTTCTAATGTCGTTGTCAAGCAAGTGAACCTATGTCGAAACGTCGCCTTCAAAGAATAAAGAAGTTGTATATCCATAAAATCATCTCATCAACTTCTAGAATGCCAATCAAACAAGTCATCTATAACAATGTTAAGTAAAATATGCCAACTTTCTTTTATCAGCTACTACTCAAGAATTCCCCTTCTTGATTGAGACCGTACTGGGCACCCTGGCTGCTGTAGTGTTGGTGGCTGGTCTTGTGGTTGGTGTCAGGTATCAATACGGTTACCAGGTCAAATACTGGATAAACTCCAAACTTAATATAGGCTGGCCAAAAGATTGTGGTAAGTGAAAACAAGTTATATTTGGCAGTGGTTTGGGGGTTGGGTCACATAATGAGGTGGGGGTTGGGTCACATAATGAGGTGGGGGTTGGGTCACATAATGAGGTGGGGGTTGGGTCACATAATGAGGTGGGGGTTGAGTCACATAATGAGGTGGGGGTTGGGTCACATAATGAGGTGGGGGTTGGGTCTTATAATGAGGTGGGGGTTGGGTCACATAATGAGGTGGGGGTTGAGTCACATAATGAGGTGGGGGTTGGGTCACATAATGAGGTGGGGGTTGGGTCACATAATGAGGTTGGGGTTGGGTCACATACTGAGGTGGGGATTGGGTCACATACTGAGGTGGGGGTTGGGTCACATACTGAGGTGGGGGTTGGGTCACATAATGAGGTGGGGGTTGGGTCACATAATGAGGTGGGGGTTGGGTCACATACTGAGGTGGGGGTTGGGTCACATACTGAGGTGGGGGTTGGGTCACATACTGAGGTGGGGGTTGGGTCACATAATGAGGTGTAGGGTTGGGTCACATACTGAGGTGGGGGTTGGGTCACATACTGAGGTGGGGGTTGGGTCACATAATGAGGTGGGGGTTGGGTCACATAATGAGGTGGGGGTTGGGTCACATACTGAGGTGGGGGTTGGGTCACATACTGAGGTGGGGGTTTCACCAGGGGTCAATCAGATTTACATACAAAATTTTTCAGAAGGTCGGAGTTTAAAGCCTGATTGAATTTATTTTCACTGTAAACAGCACATATGGTGTGTTGGAACATATATAAGCCAAATAAAATATTATGAAACACAATGGATGCATTCTGATCGTAAATCAATGCCTTTCAGAGGATAAGAAGATTGGCCTGGTGTCAGCAGGAGAGAGCAGAGCGTTTGTGTCGGAACACATTGCTGATTATCTGATTAGGGAACAGTTTGATGTCTACTATCACCATGACTCCTCTGATAATGATGGCAGGCGTAAGTATTGAAAATAATTATGAAAAATTCCTCTTGACATGAACTCATCTTACCTTTACCACATAATAATAAATAATGTACATTTTAACGCCTAATATCCAGTGCAAGCACTGCTCAATGGCGTTACATTATTACATTGAAGGAATTGTACTTTCGGTGCCGCTACAAAGCGTTCCCCGCGACCATATAGGTCCGTACTTCCCGTGTTCAGGTACCCATTTAAACAGCTGGGTGGACTGAGTGCAATTTGGATGAAGTGTCTTGCCCAGGGGCACAACACAGTATAAGCCCCAGGTCACAAATGTTTGGTGTCTCCACTGGGATTCAAACCCAGGCCTTTGGTGTGAGAGGCAAGCATGCCAACCACTACACCACTGTGCTCCACAGATGGGCCTGCGAAATGGCCTGTTGTTTAACACTTGATAAGAACAATATTTTTGTTAAACAGGGACTGGAGTTTTTTCATTTGTCATGACCTTCCCCCACAAACTTTCTATTGACTGCTCTCAATACAGGGGCAGGATAGCGCAGTGCTTAGCACGTTTGGCTTCAGATCAAGAGGTCTGTGGTTCAAATCCTGCCAGAGGCACGGCAACTTTGTCTGCAGTAGAG
Organism: Gibbula magus; assembly: GCA_936450465.1. NCBI lineage: Eukaryota > Metazoa > Mollusca > Gastropoda > Trochida > Trochidae > Gibbula > Gibbula magus. Next base: position 39,436,042 of record OW388306.1, on the reverse strand, counting down.
AACTGTTCTACATGCAGTAAGGTTCGGATGTAATGCTACACTGAATGTCAGTGCAGTACCACCCATGGTTCGCTAGTTCCAGCCATTGCTCGGAGGTTTCACCGCAATGCATAGCCACCATGGTGTTGCAGGCTTTCTCCCTGCAATAATACTAGCAGCTATATATATTAAGCTGATATAAGTGAAATACTCTTGAAAGTGATGTTAAACCCCAAATCACCTCACCTCACCTCTCTCCAGAAAATATATTGTTAGGAAGCTCAAATTTTTAGAATGTCCTCTTTTTTTTGTTAGATTGAGGCTAAGGTTATATAATTAATTAAGTTTAATTTTCATTATCATACCTGTCATAAATTGTTTGTGTGGCAGCTGTGCAATTTTAAAGTTTTTGTTATAATGTTGGTCTGGTAACAAATGAACCCAATTTCTTGTCTATAGCACCAGTAAAAAATGTTATGTAGCTTTATTTAGTATTTTCTGCTGGCTTCTTGTATCCTTGATGACTCTAACCCTTCACAGCCAAGCTTACGTGTAATTTAAATTGTGTGTATTTCATCCTATTTCATCCTATTCCATCAGCGTATTTGTATCCGCTAGGCTACTTCTGTCCCCTGATGCTGTCATCAGCTTCTGCCTCGTATCATACTGTATCCTCCCGAGTATTAGGAGTTATTATTTACAAAAATCAAAAGTTGGAATAATTTGTAATTGACTACTAATAGTCCACTAACTAAAGATAAAAAGTGTCACACATTTTTCTAGACATGAGTTATTTGAAATGACTTCCAGATATTTATACAGTTTCTTTCTTCAACTTTTCAGCTGAAGCCACAGCCCATTTGGAGGAACTTCAAAGATGTTCGCACGTGATCATGTTTCTGTCTGAAGAGGAGGGACAGGAACGTTTTTCAAGTTTTTTCATTGAAAGTGTTCTAAGAACACGAAATGCTTCAAGAGTTCTTATTATTCACAAAGGAAACATCAACAGGGTTTTGAAAACTTTTGACGACGATACATCTAGCTTATTACAAGTAGTGAAGAAATTTGAATATCCCGAACAATCGTTAGAAAATGGACGAAAAATGAAGAATTTTTGGTGTTCAGTTAAATTGTGTTTGCCGGCAGTTAGAGAAACTTCAGCAAATGTGACACATGTTCACCAGAATCATGAACGGCATTCTTCTTCGTCATCAAGTTCAGCGTTACTTTCAGATATCGCATAAAGATTTGTATTTTTGTATATCAGGCTTGAAATACCAAATGGGCTTATGGCATTGGCTGTGTAATGTCACGTCCGTCTGTCTGGTGTCGTCCGTCAAGTTTTGACATTACCTCTCCAGAAACTGCAACACCCCCAAAGCTGAAATTTTGTTTGGAGGTACCTTGCACCTAGAGGATGAAAATAACAAGCCAATGAATGACTTAAAGGGGCAGAACACGTTTTTTTGCAAATTTTATTTTTCAAATTTCCGATTTATAATGATAGTTTATGTCATTTATATTTACTTTAGAGTGTAAGACATCTTATTACACAAACCAATTATCCATAGTGGTAATAACGGTGCCACCACAGAAACCTCTGCCGTGAACGTTAGACCGCGGTCGAAACACTCCGTACGATCTGATTGGTCCGTTGAGCTGGCTCTGTTGTTCACATTTCAAAGCTTCCCTCTGATCAGGTGTTGAATTTATAGTGAAGCAATTTTCGAAAAATCCTGTCGTCTCGCCACGCCTTCGTGTTTGTTTACGGATACTATATTAATAGTTCAGCTCAACAGACCAATCAGATTGTTCGAATGGGTAACGACTGCGGTATAACGTTCACGGCAGAGGTTTTTGTGGTGGATTAAGATTGCTATTACGACTGTACAGGGGTCTGAAGACCCAAGTATTACCCTCAGGCAATCCTATTTTTTTTAACTGTTAACTCCTTTACGCTTATAAAATGGCGCTCTGGCATATGGTTTAATAGGCATTTCAAAGGGAGGTAATTAGAAACGTTTTCTTACCAGAATGACTATAATATTCATCATATCATGACAATATCCATGTAATCAGGCATTTAAAATATGTACCAGATTTTATCTTCAAGTTACTAATCCAGTTCCCCCCACAAATAATTTTACTCAATTTGCCTATGCCTCCATGCTTTTCGTGGTTTTGGGGGGGAAAGGTTGAGTTATATGGAGAATCTTTTCAGACCAGAATTCAGACAGTCTTTATTTAATTTTTATGAAACTTTGCACATGTATCAAACTACAAGTGCATTTTGCTATTTGCAGATCTTTGAACATTCTATTTTGCAGAATTTTTTTGTTTTTAGGATTTCTCAAGATAGTTTGATCATCATTGTTCAATTTAATTATTCAAATGCTATTCATCACATTTCCAGGAAAAGGGGATATTGCAGACATTGCCTGTTTGTTATTCTTTATGTAATAGTACACTTATTTACATTCAATATTCAGATGTTTCAATAACTATTATATACCTATTTACCCTTTTTCCTGTCCGCCCTGCCTTTTTTTCTAGCTCAAACATTGGTATTTGATTATTTATGTACTGAACAAGTTGTAATTATTTTTTTACATAAAAAAATAGTTTTTACCCCGGTCAAAACTGAAGGGAATATTAAGAATTTGTTTTCAAGAGCAGAACTAAAAATCAACAAGGCCTTGCTCAATGAAAACTTGTGTGTCAAATAATTGTCCAACTTCCCAATGCAAGGCATAACTCTTGCCAGTCTCCATTACTGGATGATTTAGGCCTTGCAGTATTTCCTTAAGAAATCTGTGTTTAGAAATCCAGGCCTGCTATGCATTTCTGGTGCAGCGATTCACTATCTTGACACAACAAAGCGAGGGAAATACCGCAAGAGTTAAATCGGCCAGTAATGCAGATTATGCCTTGCATTTTGAAGTTGATAATTGTCATGTGCAGATCTAACTTTTGGGAATTTAAATTCCTTTTGATTTTTTGTTGTTGCAGTTACTGTGATAACAAAATGTTTCCAGAAGAGAACTTGAAAACTGAAATCTCAGTGAAACTTTGAATGTGGGAGTCTGCATCACCTTCTACTTGTTGAATTTGTTTAAATGATTTGAATACCTTATAATAATTTTTATTTTTTTTAAATGTGCGTGATTAAAGATTTGTTAACAAATAAGCTTCATAACTATTGTTCAATATATTTTTAACGTTTTCCAACTTGGTGCAGATATATCTGTATGCTTGTTTCTTTAAATGCCCTGCGGGGATCATGTCACCTTAGTGACATTAATTCTTGTTTCATGAGTGTTTTATGCTAGTTTACTGTGTTTAAAATGACATTATTTTAATTGTCTTGTAATAACATTGTACATAAAAAATTTTATTATGATATTTGACAACACATTATCTATATTATATATAAATTTGCTTTTCTGAATCAATTTTGTCGTCAGAATGAAAATATACATGAATTTAAATATATTGACATTCATTGAAAGTATAATTATTAAAATTTAACAATCTTGTCGGCATTTGGTAATAAAATTAAATGAAAAGACTGCAGAATGGAACATTTCAATTGTATTAGTTTGAAGTGGCTGATCCACGAATTTTGAAAAGGGGCGGGGGTCAAATTTTGGGGTCCTCATACCCGCCCATTCAAAACCCCCTGAATCCACCACTGTGTGATGGCTCCCTGATAAATTGTGTGGTCTTTTGTTCTACTGCTTCAATATTGTACAACTTTACATAATGTAATAAAGTATACTTTTTATTTGTTTTCTTTTCTCTTTGTTTACTGATATGGTGAAAGTGTTCTTACTATTAGCTAGAAGACAACCAAACTCTAGTTATTGTCAACAACGCCACATCTGTTGGTATTGTTCATTGGTAATGAAACTAAAGTCATAAATCCAAAATATTATGATGATTGACAAAAAACAATGAACAAGCAAATTTCATTCTAAGGTAAAGATTAAAACACACTTACAAGGATTTTGTTGAAGTAAAAAAATGTATTAAAAATTTTAAAATAAGGCATAAAGATGTCATGACAAAAGGTGATAAAATTTGGCTTGAATCATCCGTTTTCACACGTCTTGTAAAGAGGAATAAAACAATTAAATATGATAATTGATACATAGACATAAAGAGCAGGATTTGTTCTTAAACCTGAACAATTGATGACATTGCAACATTATATATTTAATGAGTGAAGAGGAAATGGGGTTCTTGAGGTAAACTTCGGTGCCAGCCTTAAAGCAACTCTAACCTCAGGGGGGTATGTTTCGCGGAAATGATTCTGACAACAGTAAAGAATAAAGACACAAAAGTATTGCACTAAGGCTACAGTAGGATCACAGGAACTTGATATCATAATTAAAACATAGGTAAATGTAGGAAAAAAACCTACACGCTAAATTACATAGAGGGTATATGTCTGTCACCTACGTTTTAATTACGATATCGAGTTCCTGTGCCTAGGATACCCTTGGAAATTCATCCTAAACTCTGCTTTTGCATAAATACAATAAGGAAATGAATATAATATTGCTGTTGTACATAAATACAATATGGAAATATGCAATATCATTACCGAGTACATTTTTGCTGTATACAAATGCAATAGTGAAATGTGTAAATGATCTCTAACATCTCCGACTATTGCAATTAGTAAAGTCATTCTAAGCAGCAGTACAGAAATGTGTAAATTATTAATAGCAATCCTATTTGTCTCTAGGATGAGGTGAAAAAACTGTTTATATAGAATTGTCACTGGTTCAGAGAATTCAGAGAGCAAACAATCGCTGCAAGTTACAAGTACATTAAATATTAAACTGTTTGTTTCGTTGCTAAGCTGTTGATTGGAAGACTGAAGAAATGACTTTGTGCGGGTTAAGTGAAAGTTTCAAATGTAGGCCTATTCATGCATGATATAGGAGGACTGGTTCAATGGTTTCTTCCAGGCTTGTTGGTGTTTAGGTTCTCTGTTGATGTAAGGGTGTATCAATATTTGAAGACATGAATATAATGTTTTATTATGTCCCCTGCAAAGCTTTGCGGGAGACATATGTTTTCGCCTCCGTCCGTGATTCCGTGATTCCATGATTCCGTCCTTCCGTGATTCCAAAATGCTTTCATTTCCGGGCCAAATTTAATAAACGTTCAATTATTCTTTTTTTACGAAACTTGCTATGTGGATAGACCTAGTGGTGGAGTGGTGCCTTTTGCTACTTACGTTATTCTGAATTTTATATTTTTTCTGGTTTCCATGGAAACAGTTTGAACTTAGTGCATATAGGGGGATGGGACCTTTTTGGCCTTTATCTCATAATCTATTTAGTATTATGTAATGGTATGTATTTCGACACAAAGATGGAATGGTGCCTGCCTTTCACTCCTTAAATCATTCTGAATTTTTTTTCTGGTTTTCATGGAAACAATTTCAACAAAGAGACCACAAAAAGGGACTCAATTTGAACTAAGAGGCTACATTGAAACAAATTTATTTATTCTAATATATTAACTTTTTTGGATTGTCAGGGTATGATGACTAGTGCAGATTGAAAGTTGGAGCGGGGGTCATCACAGTGTATCACATTCACATATTTCTAGTTTATTATCTTAGTCACGAAAGTGAGGAAAATATGCTAAAATCTACTATCATCATCGTATTTAAAATGCACAGAAGAAGTCTGACGTCAAAGCATTGTTTATAATGTCGTGTCACCATGAGGTGATACCTGGGCCGTGTTCAAGAGAGGTTTCAAAGTAATCGTTCAATTAGCGATTACTTTTAAACCTCTCTTGAACGCGATTGCTCAATGTAGCGTTACGTAGCAAGGCGAGCAAACTTCAAGGAATTTGCACCATGTCTTTCAAGAGAGAATGATCGCTACTTGAGCGCTACTTAAGCGCTACGTTGAGCAATCAATGAGCGATTATAAACGCTCGCTGTTATGGAACGGATTCATGGTTTAACACCAATTTCGAGAGTATTTCACTTATATCATGGCTGCTAGTATTATTGCAGGAAGAAAGCCTGCAACACCATTGTGGCTATGCATTGTGGTGGCAACACCATTGTGGCTATGCATTGTGGTGAAACCTGTGAGCATTGGCTGGAACTAGTGAACCATTGGTGGTACTGCGTGAAATTCAGTGCATCATTGCACTCAAATTATGCTGCATGTAGAACAGTTCTCTAAAAAAGTGGTATGGTTTGCTTCGTTTTCCCATATATATAGAGGATACAGTATTTAACAGGGAGATATACAGGGAGAGATACACAGGGAGATATACGGGGAGATACACGGGGAGATACACAGGGAGATACACAGGGAGATGCACAGGGAGATACACAGGGAAATACACGGGGAGATACCCAAGGAGTTACACGGGGAGATACACAGGGAGGTACACAGGAAGATACACAGGGCCTAGGGAGATACACGGGGAGATACAAAGGGAGATACACGGGGAGGTACACGGGGAGATACACAGGGGGAGGTACAAGGGGAGATACACAGGGGAGATACACAGGGAGAGATACACAGGGAGATACACAGGGAGATACACAGGGAGATACACAGGGAGATACACAGGGTGATACACGGGGAGATACACGGGGAGATACACAGGGAGATACACGGGGAGATACACAGGGAGATACACAGGGAGATACACAGGGAGATACACGGAGATACACAGGGAGATACACAGGGAGGTACACGGGTAGATACACAGGGAGATACACGGGGAGATACACAGGGAGATATACGGGGAGATACACGGGTAGATACACAGGGAGATACACAGGGAGATACACAGGTAGATACACAGGGAGATACATGGGGAGATACACGGGGAGATACACGGGGAGATACACAAGGAGATACACAGGGAGATACACAGGGAGGTACACGGGAAGATACACAGGGCCTAGGGAGATACACGGGGAGATACAAAGGGAGATACACGGGGAGGTACACGGGGAGATACACAGGGAGATACACAGGGAGATACACAGGGAGATACACAGGGGGAGGTACAAGGGGAGATACACAGGGGAGATACACAGGGAGAGATACACAGGGAGATACACAGGGAGATACACGGGTAGATACACAGGGAGATACACAGGGAGATACACGGGGAGATACACAGGGTGATACATGGGGAGATACACAGGGAGATACACAGGGAGATACACAGGGAGATACACAGGGAGATACACAGGGAGGTACACGGGGAGATACACGGGAAGATACACAGGGCCTAGGGAGATACACGGGGAGTTACACGGGGAGATACAAAGGGAGATACACGGGGAGGTACACGGGGAGATACACAGGGAGATACACAGGGAGATACACAGGGGGAGGTACAAGGGGAGATACACAGGGGAGATACACAGGGAGAGATACACAGGGAGATACACAGGGAGATACACGGGTAGATACACAGGGAGATACACAGGGGGATACACGGGGAGATACACAGGGTGATACACGGGGAGATACACAGGGAGATACACAGGGAGATACACGGGGAGATACACAGGGAGATACACAGGGAGATACACGGGGAGATACACGGGGAGATACACAGGGAGGTACATGGGGAGATACACAGGGAGATACACGGGGAGATACACAGGGAGATACACGGGGAGATACACAGGGAGATACACTGGTAGACACACAGGTAGACACACAGGGTGATACACGGGGAGATACACAGGGAGATACACAGGGAGATACACGGGGAGATACACGGGGAGATACACGGGGAGATACACAGGGAGATACACAGGGAGATACACGGGGAGATACACAGGGAGATACACTGGTAGACACACAGGTAGACACACAGGGTGATACACGGGGAGATACACAGGGAGATACACAGGGAGATACACGGGGAGATACACAGGGAGATACACGGGGAGATACACGGGGAGATACACGGGGAGATACAAGGGGAGAGATACATAGGGAGAGATACACAGGGGGAGATACAAGGGGAGATACACAGGGGAGAAACACCCCCCATACCCGCCCACTGGGTACACTTATAGACAACAGGGAGTTAAGTTAATCAGAGGCCTATATGCTGTTGGTTTCAGACTAAATTTGCAGGTTTTCAATATCACTGAATTTTACTTACACATATTATGTCCAAAGTGCAAAACGAAGAACTTCTATTTCAGTTCCTATAAAATCATCACAGTGCATGTTTGTTTCAAATTTTAATTTCAATATTCCCCTAATCAAAACCAAATTGATTTAATTTATAAAAATATCAACATATTCTATCATTAAAAAAACTTGTTTGTAAAATTTAATATTCTTGAAGATTTAGATAGGAATTCGATCTTGAAATATCTCCAAATGTTCATGGCCTCAAATGAAGTGATCGCCTATGTGACACGCTTATCGCCCTTGGTATGGTCACAGTTGTTAGAAAACTCATGTCGTCTTATCGAGCATTAAACACTGTTTTGATTGACTTGAGCGGTACCATTCATGTGGAAGATAAAGAAATTCCAGGAGCCATTGAAGCTCTTAAAAGGTTTAAATTTCATATTGCGGGCAGCACTTCAGTTTAATATGATAATAATAATTTATTACTCGTAGAATACTTCTGATCGAGTGAGTGAAGCGCCTGTAAAATGACTCTTTACCTTACCTTGTGAAATATTGTTGTCGTATTGTATTGTCTGGGGAGCAGTTTAATAATCACTTTATATAATAATGTTCCTGTGAATACAAGAAATAATAATGAAATGAAATTATTTTTTAATATGTATTTAAAAAAAAAATTATCAGGCCTATTTCACATTCTTTGATTAATATTTTTAAACATTTTAGATTTTTTTTTTACACATTGACAGTCTAATATCTAAATAATATAGATAGTCACTTCATTATTAATTAGGAGATAAACCTACTGTGTTTTAAACTTTTTGTGAGTCTAATGTAGATAACTGATATAGGCCTACGCATGTCTATTTCAATTACATAGTTTGGCTTAGAATGTTACATCGTCATGCATTCAAACACAGAAAATCGCCTATCACAAAAAACGTGTTCGAACCTTCGTTGGGCCATAAAATAAACCAATCAAAATCAAGGATTTAAAAATGTCATGGTAGAATATCCATTTGATATATTTATATTTATATTTATATTTATATTTATATTTAACATTCACACCAATCGAATATATTCATATTCACTTTTCAGGTTGCAAAAGAGTGATCTTAAAATCAAATTTGTCACCAATACAACAAAAGAGAGCAAAAGAGTGCTGGTTGAACGGTTGAATAAGATCGGCTTCAATGTCTCCACCCATGACATATTTACATCACTGACTGCAGCATGTGACTTGGTCTGTCGGCGAAACCTCCGTCCCTTTCTTATAGTGGACGATAGGGCGCTTGAGGACTTCGCAGGTGAGCTGTAGATGAAAAATTGCCAAACAAACATGTTAGCTGTCGAATTTGGACATCCCCCTCGACAACACAATTATAGGCCTACTATAAAGGATACCCAATCCCCTTCACAGCTTTTCATTGTCATCGCTCATCATTAGTTTAATATGAGCTAGTGTTGTCAGCTGATTAGGAGCAGCTAGTGTTGTTCCGAGAGGGGGGGTCCTGGGGACATTTGCCCACCTTTTTAGCTTGGTGTCCCTTAAAATTTGGAGAAGTAGGATACTTTTACCATTGCAAAGGGTCCCACTTGTTCAGAATTCGCCAAAATGACCCCCTCAGGAGATCACCTAGGAACACTACTGTAGGAGTGTAACTTTCTCTGCTGTATCAGTACCAGATCATTCTGAGTGATCGATGTACAGAAACACAAACTTGGGAATAGTCCTGGGCCATGTTCAAGAGAGGTTTCAAAGTAATCGCTCAATGAGCGATTACTTTTAAACCTCTCTTGAACGCGATTGCTCAATGTAGCGATACGTAGCAAAGCGAGCGAACTTTGAGGTTTTGCACCGTGTCGTTCAGGAGAGAATGAGCGCTACTTGAGCAATACATTGAGCAATCAATGAGCGATTATAAGCGCTCGCTGTTATGGAATGGAGTCCTGATTTGGCCACTGGGTATGCAGAAGCTCCAAGAAATTTCGTAGATGTATAGGTTGTAGATTTATTTGTTCTTTGTTCTGCATAATATGATCCTCACCTTTTCCTGATGAAAGAACAATATCGCTTGAAGTATTAATGTATTACAGTCAGGCCCCGTTTATCCGCACAATTTGGTTGCAGTTGAAAATCGTTCGGATAGCAAGTCGTGCGGTTAAGCGAATCATCATTTGCATAGGAATGCATAGAAGGGATTTGAAAAAATATTGTGCCGATGGGTGGGTTTGCGGATATACAGGGTCTGGTTAAACGAGGTCTGACTGTATTTCCAAGAGAAAGCCTACAACATATATATATATATATAAATTATCCCCTCCCATTTAGGGATACACAATAATTTTTTTAAACATTTATATACAAAATAGCTCATGTTTTTCAATTGTTTTTGGTTTGCTAAAAAACTTACCAATTTATATATTGTGCAGCAGAGTTTTCAACAGTAGACAACCCAACTGGAAAGGCCGCATATTTTCCATTTTGAAATAGACATTTGTTGAAATTTTGACGAAATAATTCGATATAAAATTACATATGAAATTGGTTATGGTGTCTTTATTTGATTCAAAGCAATAATATCTCCATATACAATACATTCACTTTTATATTTTATCCCACCGATTTGTTGTAGTATTCCTTCATTTGTTAGATGTTCCTGTTGAAAATCCAAATGCTGTTGTGATTGGACTGGCTCCGGACAAATTTGATTACACAACTCTCAACAAAGCTTTCAAGTAAGACTGTCTGAGTAATCAAGAATTATTAGTCTGGTACATAAACTGAGGTACAAAAGAAACTTTACACTCTATTTATTCACTCATACAGTAAAAATAACAAAACAAATTGATATGATAAATAGAGAATACTAAACGACGTTCCATTTAATAACATATTTATGAAATGAGTGAGTGGTTTGTATTTAACGAGTGAAGCAAGTTACATACAAATACCATCTCACAAGTTTCATAAATATGTTATTCACTTTTCAGGTTGTAAAATATTCATTGGCCAGCACGCGATGTTATTACACAATGTGTAATAACATTGTAGATTTATTAAACTGTTATATCTTCCACGGGCGAGTATTAAAACCGGGATATTATTTAATGTTCAATGTTGACTGATTTGGCAAACAATACTTTTTTTTTAAACATGCAGAGTTAAGAGTCACTGAAACGACCAAGGGGTATAAAATCATTTTTACACCAACATGTTTATAATGTTGTAAATGTGTGCAGAATGAGGCACATTTATTGATTTTCACTTAGCAGATGTCTTATATGTCGATGAACAATTGTGTTTTATCCAAATTAATTTTGGAAGAATTTATGAATTTAAAATTTCTTTTTTTCCCTAAAAATTAAAACCAAATGGAATTATTCCTTGGCTGATGACTTTTTTAGAGTACGACTTTGGAAACATAAGATATATGTAATTGAAAATACAACATAGGATAAAACCAACTGAGGTACAAAGTTTCTTTTGTGCCTCAGTTTACTTGTTTCTCATCTCTACCTTAGTTAAAAAATTACGATTCCCAAAATTAAGCCTCATTTTTATTTTAACCACCGTTTAACTGCTAATGGCAGCGTAGAAAACTCCCGCCTACCCGACCGCCCGGAACGGTCTGTTTTCAAGTTGGACGGTCAAATTTTGAAGGCAGCCTGTCCGGTGGTCTGGCAGATATTTTACTCTCAAACAACAGATATTTTTCACAATACCAGGCAGGGTAAAAGTGACATGTAAGTCCGAATGATATGGGTACGACTGACCAGATTAATATAATAAGATAACCAGCACATCTAAAAAGCTTTATCTCAACTGATCACAGACCAACACCTACAACAAACAGTGAATGGAGGTTTAAGTCTGTCGAAAAATACAAGGAATTGAAGTCTTGACATTTGTTACTGCTTGAATCATCAAAGATACCGGTATGTTCAAAACATACAGTCATAAATATCTGTTCAAAGATTCTGTCAACGACTCAACATGTATGACTTTCCAGGAAGATTTGTTTGACTGACAAACAGACAGCAATTACCAGCCCAGTATTGATAATGGGAATTTATCCGTCACCCTATAGTTTAGTATAAACAAAGGAGCCGTTCAAATATTAGCTACCAAAATTCGTTCACAATTTAAGGTCAATGACGAAAACTCTCGAAAAAATTTAGAAAAATAAATTGGTCAGCCAAAGAGATGTTCTGACCATATCGTCAACCTTGGGTCAATTCCAACTTCCAAACGCAAGGCATAACTCTTGCCAGTCTGCATTACTGGCCGATATAAGCATTGAAGTATTTTGTTGTGTCAAGATAGTGAATCGCTGCACCAGAAATGCATAGTGGGCCTGGATTTCTAAACACAGTTTTTTTAAGGAAATACTGCAAGGTCTAAATTAGCCAGAAATGGAGACTGGCAAGAGTTATGCCTTGCATTGGGAAGTATGGTCAAATCTAGCTTTGCATGTTTTAATATTAATTGTTCAGTTTCTATCCTAAATTCCGAGTTATTACAGAAGTACGTTATGTACATGGGTAGTGTAATTAATTATCAAACATACTTTTATTTTGATTTAATGAAAGTAAAAAAGAAGCAATGAAACAAACTTGCCTCAACTAATCACAGTGTTCCCTGATATTGTAGTGTTTGCCGATAGTATTTTGTGATTGTTTCACCAACATTTATGAAACAGGTTTACAAGTTATATGTGATAACCATGTGTTATCTTGCGTTATAAGTTACTGTTATCATAAACAAAAGTCTAAACCAAAGCTACAAACTGTCAACATATCTTGTTGCATGTTTCCTATTCTCGCGTGCAACAATGTGGGATGACCTCCCATGGTTTTGCAAACATAAACGTCATTTGTCATGATTATTCAATCCATTTTACATCAATGTGACGATAAAGTAGATAATCAAATATAAATAGAAATTAGATATATCAGCAATTTTTTAATTTAAATTCATTTTGTGATATTATAAAATGACTCAAGAGAAATTGTCGAGAGATTAGGAATTCATTCACGTTCATTCATTCCAGTCGTAAATTCAACTTATTGTCTACCAGATGTCTAGTTATGTTAGCCAATATTACTTAGTACATCAAGGACTGATGATTAAACGTACATGTAAGGTCAAATTGAAATTTTACTGGCATTTGATCAATTAACAAACGTAGAGCCAAAGCTTATGTTAAGTGGAACATGTGCAACCCGATTATGTATATGCAATGTTGGTACTTGCAGTTGATTATTAACTTCTCCGCTTTTGAATGTTGAAAACCGGACAGGTAGCTTTTCATCCGGACTGGGGGATTATTTCAGTTACCAGTCCGGCTGTCTAGCTTTGATTTTTGGGAGTTTTCTACACTGCTAATGGCCTGTTAAATCTTAAAGGGACACAACGTGTTTTTCATGAAATTTTATTTCGATTTGATACGTACAAAAATATCAAATATCCTGATTTACGTCCAAATCATCTCATTTGGTTTGCATATGTATCCCCTAACACAAAATATTGACAATAACTTGCTTCAATGAAACTCGAGCAGCGGCTTAATACACGATGAGAAGGTGAATTCAATTGGACCCTTTCACAAGTATGCCAGTTATATGTTCCATTGAACAGTATCAACCAATATCTGTCTCTTTGTCTGCTACATATAAGTTTTCGGAATAATGTTTGATCAATTGACGCGTGAACAGTCATTAATATAACGCCCTTGGTAACTTTTGACCTTTGTTACTACAATTACATACAGAGTGTCCCTTTAACCTGCCGTTAGCTGATCGAACGTTAAATATGTGTTGTTCAAAACATGGTTAGTCACCCTCAGGTAACGTCACTGTTAAAGTTAATAGTGTGGTTAACCACAACGGCAAACACAAGGCATATCTTTTGCCAGTCTCCATTTATAAGATAAATAGTTGCGTTTGTAAATTTCCGGGATTCATTGCTATTCAACACCCGCATATTTATTTTTAAACCGACGGCATGAGCCGAAGGTTTTAAACTCTGAAATTTGCGGGTGTTGAATAGCAATGAATCCCGGAAATTTTATAAACGCAATTATTTATCGATATTGTAACTTGACCGTTAGTTATCAGGCGTTTTGTAACGAACACTCTTTTTGCGTACCTAAAAGTTTTGAGTCGGGCCGGATCTTGTGAACATGATGTATATGTTCGCGGTGATTCGCCCAAAGTAATTTGCGGGTATTCATTGTCATTCAACATAGGCAAATCAACCAATCAGAATCAAAGATTCACCAGAAGATCATGTTACAATATTGGCTGATGTAAGTCTTGCAGAATATCCCTTGCTTTTCCATGCTAAGATAGAGGATCACTGCGCCTGAAATGCATAGTGGGCTCCAATATCCTAGCACGAAAACCTTAAGGAAATACTAAATCAGCCAGTGATGGAGACTGGCAATAGTTATGCCTTGCGTTGGGAAGTTGCCATGACCGTGGCACCCCGTCATCAGAGATCAGTGGATATATATCATGGACCATCTAAGGAGTTTGAAAGATTGGGTGGTGTAGGAATGGGTTGACATATTAAAAAGTGGGGCTTCACTCAGAGGGGGGTCTATCAAATTTACATGAAAGTTTTCAAAGGGGGAGGGGGTATGTTTGAACTTCAAACTTTGAACTCCCCGAATGCCCTCTCTGGAACTGTCACTGTTCATACATTATACATTATAGGAAGGGATTACGGATGGCAGTGCCCCAAGCCCATACATTTTAATAATGATTGGATATTTAGAATTTCAAGGGATGATTTCAACACATCCCTGATATATATAATTATATGTCACTATAATCTATGTAAAGCATGACCTTACTGGTTGGACATTGTCACATATTGTGTATCAATCATTATAAAGCTGATCCAGGGAGGTTCACATTTCGAAAAGGGGGGAGGGGATGGCATTTGACTCAGGGCGTTCATCAAATTCACATGCAAAACTTTTCAAAGGGTAGGGGGTTTCCAAACTCCTGAATCCCTCGCTGATCATTCAACAACACATCTACCAACCTTCTCTCTCGGTTTTACAGACTCATGTTGGATGGCTGCCCTTGCATTGCTATACACAAGGGACGATACTACAAGACTAAAGATGGGCTCTCTCTAGGTCCAGGTAGGACATAAGTATTGTTTATTTAAAACATTAGTGTCTTGCTTGAAATCGATAGTGCTGATAAAAAAATGTGTTTTCAAACATTGAAATAATGTTTCATGAGTTTGAAGGCTTCAAAGGCTTATTGTGCAGAGTAGTGAAGTCACAACACAGAATGACACCAGTCACCACAGTCCTAGCCCATCTCCTCCGGTGAAGTTCTTACCTACCGTACTCCAATACACTGTAGTGGTTGTATGGTTTCTTGCACCAAAGGCCCAGGGGGAAACGAAATTCGAGAAGATATTCCTGTTTACACATATATGTTATAACACAGTCAAATTGAAAGAGAGTAATGAATCTAATATTTTGATGGCTTTATATTTCACAACTTGATAAACGCAAGCGTACATCTGTTGAAAAATAAAACAATGAGAACTGAAGCCATTCATCTGCGCAGTGAGTGGGAAAAACTTCGCTACAGCATAACAGCAGATAACAAGGGATGGTTCTGTGGCCATATTGGATTTTTTTGCATTACATGAAATGAAAACACGCTATATTGTACATTATTTTGCAACTTTTTAATAACTAAAGACATACACTGATAGAGTATTCACATTTAAAGGAACACATAAAATGTCATAAAACTAATGAATATTTGCTGTTATGCTGTAGCAAAGTTTTTCCCACTCACTGCCCCGATGAATGGCTTCAGTTCTCATTGTTAGTATTTTTCAACAAGTGTGCACTTGTCTTTATCAAGTTGTGAAATATAAAGTAATCAAAATATGAACTTAACTAATATCTTTCCATTCTACTGTGTTTTAATCATGCATTAATTTATATTATATATGTGTAAACAGGGATATGCTCTCGAATTTTGTTTCCACAAAAAATACCCCGATAGGACCCTCTTTTTAACCGTAGTCTCAACAGACCAAGCAAATAGGAACGGTTTTACCTTATGTTGCCACATAGCCATATTTTAAATCTGACATCTTAATTTGAAATATTAAGAAGTACCGGCGTTAAGCGTAAACGGGCTGTAACTATTGTAGTATTTGGCCAATCATGGACACCTTTTTCCCTGTTATTGTTTTAAATATCTCAGTACTTTTTATCCCATTCTGTAAGGTAAAGGGAAAATGTCTCAAGTTATCAGTTCATTTTTATCCCTAGTAGAAAATTAATTGAGAAAATGACATTTTAAAGTTAACTTCTTTTCAAGATTATTATATTCATTGGTTATAAACAGGTGATCAAATTTCCTCTTTTTCAGGTCCATTTGTGTCAGCCCTAGAATATGCAACAGATTCTACAGCAGAAGTTGTCGGGAAACCAGAAAAAGGGTTCTTTCTGTCAGCCATTAGTGACATGAGCTGTGAAGCTGATGAATGTGTCATGATCGGTGATGTAAGTTAACATGTCTACCCACTGAAGAGAGGAATCCACATATAGTCCCATTTCTTCATATTATAATTTTTATCTCATGTGGTCTTGAAGGTGCATCCATTGTGTTTCATAATTTTTTTCTAGGCTTTAATACGCTCCGACTCATCATATTTGCTGTTTACAGTGCAATAAATTCACTCGGTTTCCATATTTATCGCGAATCACCAAATATATCATAATTACTAGTTTCCAATTAAATAAAGTAACAACATTATACATGTGTAGAAACCGAAACTCCACGTCCCATTTACATGCACAGTAGTTATATGACCTATTAAACATGAACAACCAAAATTTATCAGTTTGTCTGGTATACATAAGATTTCAAAATTATGTTTGACTCACGCGGTACATTGTCCGGTTTAATTCCATCAGAAATCACAACTATTACCTTCTTATTGTCAATATACTAAGTCGACTAAGATTAAAATGGCAATTTTCGGCAACAGTCAGTACTTCCCGATAACATAATACATTTTATAACGTTAAGCATATGTGATCCCAAACAATAGGGGTGACTATTGACCAGAAGAGACTATTGCGATAGCAATAGTCTATTGCCACATACTATTGCGATAGCGATAGACTATTGTAACTCACTATTGCAATAACTATTGCGATAGGGTCTTTTTTTTACAAATACGTAATAATCAGCTAGATTTCTTTTGTGTTTTAGTAGAAATGTTTAATTGATGTAAGGACTAAGGAACCAATATCAGTAAAGAAATCATAAATGAAAAGACTTTTTGTCATTTGCTATTTCCTATCTCTAGTTCTTCCCTTTTGACATTCTAAAAGGAACAATTGAATTAAATGCAGTGAGACTTGTGTAAATCATTCATAATTAAGGGAAATTTAATAGTTTCGATAGTATCGATAGTTAACCTTACTATTGCGATAGCGATAGTGTTTTTGTATATACTATGGATATAGTACTATTGCCAAGCCAACTATTGCGATGCATCGATAGTTCGATGTATTGTTACACCCCTACCAAACAACACAATGGATGTACCTTTAAGACAGTGGGCCAGTGTCACATTTGTTGATTGACAACAGCTACTGTTTTCATGTCCCCGAATCAGAGATTCTGGGGGTATATTGTATTCCACTTGACCGTCTGCCTGACTGTCTGTATATCCAAAAAACTTTAACCTTGGCCATAACTTTTGATCGGCCAGTGATATGCCTTCGACACTAAACATGTGCATCTATTGTGATGAGACCTTTCAGATGAGGTCATCATTTTTTACCTTATCACCTAGACTTTGTCGCAGGAACCATTTGCAAAAAGTTTAACCTTTGCTATAACTTTTGATTGGCCAGTGATATGAATTGTATACTTGGCATGTACATCCATTGTGATGAGACCTTTCTGATGAGATAGTAGTCTTTTATTATGTGACTTTGCTCAGTTTTTTGCCTTCGGGTTGTTGCACTGTGCCTGAAAGTGTATTTTGTCAGCATACCATATTTAGTGTTATTAATTTACTAAAAAGTTATTAATAATGTGAGTTTTTAATGGTTTTTTTTTTACAGTCATTTGACTTTAATTTCAAGAAAAACAGTGCTTTTGTGACTTAACTTTTTGCTTTCTTGGGTCTGAACCGAAGCAAAAATGTACCTAAACGAAGGACTCTGTACATCAATATGTACCGAACAGATGCTAAGGTGGACTGTATCACCCCTACTGGCTCATAGAATGACAAACCAATTACGTCAATGAAAGCAAAGATGTCACTGATGACAATTCAAACAAATAAAATGATAATTTCTCTCCAGGATGTTCGAGACGACATAGGAGGTTCACAGACAGCTGGTATGAAGGGAATTCTTGTCAAAACAGGTAAATCAAACACGATGATGCCTATACCTGCTTGTAACCCCCCCCCCCCCCCCCCCCCCCCCCCCCCCACAAAAAAAGGATTTGTTTCTGGTTTCCTGCCCGTTAGTTTCAAACCCAAGCCTCAGGTCCTTTTTTTTCTAGGTTTTAACAAAGGTAAGGAGCAGATAATTATAATCTTTTATCTTTAACAACATTGGACATAGAAAATATCACTCATTTCTGTTGAGATAATAATAATATGCATATTTATATGCGCGCCTTATCCACATCAATAGATATGCCATGGGCGTAGCTACCTATACGCAATGTACTCAATTGAGTACACATATTCCCCCACATTTTGGAAAGACAAAAAAATGCAAAACATTTCATTTGATCTGTGATAAAATTTCGAAAATTCAAAGAATAGATACGTTGTTTAAACCGCGCCAACCAACACAGCACATTATTGTGTGTCTGACGATTGTACAACCTCAAAATGGGATCTGGATATGTTCAAAAGCATGTAGAAGAGATATTCTTTTTGAAGATTTGAATATAGTATGGCAAACAAATGAAACAATGAATTTGAAGTTTTAGGAATAACATTTATTCCTACTTTAAAAGATTAATGGGTTATGATCAAAACGAGAAAAGAATTGTAGAAGTTAATAGATAACTTGCAATCGGAACATGGAGAAAAAGGTCTTTGACAGTAACTGATAACATTACCGTGATTAAAGCATAATGAAGATATATGTTGATAACTTGTTGTGTACTAAACGGAAGGATGGTCACTCAAGACAAGCTCCATGTACACAAATCATCTCACATGATAATATTTATTATATTTACTCAATTGTCAAATGCTTAGTTTGTCACCACTGGAAATATTAAAATAAGTATGATTAATTTTTTGGTGAGGGATTCTAAAGATGTCAAATTGACAATCAGTTGTTTGAACAAAGGTCAAGGTCAGAAATCACGTGACCACGTTCACTGCCGACAGCCGAAGATAATAATGTGAATAAAATCCTATTTCAGCTCATATGGCTTAACCATAACTTCAAAAACCCAAATCACTATATCAGACACTGGGCTAAGAAAGGACTTTTGACCATTAAGAACCTATTTGGAGAGCATGGTTTATTTTCTTTTGAAGATTTGAAAAATAGAACCATGGGCTCTGTAGCTCATCAGGATTTCATTGATTTACTATCTAATGTTATCCCAAGTACTACATTGTTTACAAGCAACGGATATGTTTTTAGATCAGGTCACAGGGTCACCAAATCTACAATTTAGAATCCCTATTGGCAAAGGACTCTGCACACAACATTTCAGCTTTATAGACAAAAGAAGATGAAAATAGGTTTTTAAAGTGGTGATCCCTTTGACCCTATTTTCATCCCATTCTCCATGGGGATTCTAAATTGTAGATGTCGTGACCCCTTGACCCCAAATTGGGTCACAGTGGTCACATCCTTAAAAACCTATTTTCATCTTCTCCTCCAGTTTCAAAAGGTCTAGAGAGCTGAGAAGTTGTGTGCAGTCTCCTTGGCTAATTGGGATTCAAAATTGTAGATTTCATGACCCACTGACCTCAAATATTGATCACTGGGTCACAACCTATAAAAAATACCATTGTAGCAAGCTTTGAACAGTACTCTTGAGATTGTATGTGCATTTCTCTTCAGAAATGTGTGAGTTCTAACGGTTCTAAGAAATGGTTGTTGAGAAAGAAGTTGAGACTTGAAAATTAAGAATAGAGGATTTAACAGAAATTGTGTGTAATACTTATTTTATAAGCCCATAGCTTTTATTATATTTCATATGTAAAGACTAATATTTTATCATTATTGAATAACTGATGAGCTACAGAGCCAATGGCTCTATTTTTTGCTTGTCAACCATTTGGAGTCATGGGGTCACCAAATCTACAATTTCGAAATCCCATTAGTCAAGGAGTCTGCACACAACATTTCAGCTCTAGGCCTTTTTGAACTGGAGAAGATAAAAAAAGGTTTTTAAGGTTGTGACGCCATTTGGGGTCATGGGGTCACCAAATGTACAATTTAGAATCCCCATTAGCCAAGGAGTCTGCACGCAACTTTTCAGCTCTCTAGACCTAGTGGTCCGGGAGAAGGAGTCGAAAAAAAGCGAAAAGTTGACAGACGGACCGATGCTGGACGCCACGCCTTTCAGGCCTGATGGGCTTAAAATCAGTATGGGATAAAAGGTGCATACCTGGATCTTGAATACATATGTATTACCCGAAGCATGCATGTGGAAACGCCTTAAAGATAACAGAATTACTCTGTTACTTCTTAACAGAGATTTCATGACTTCAATAAAAGGTTCAATAAAAAATATGTTAAACTCATCTTTGACAATGCTTAAATACTCATAAATGAGAAAGTTTATTTGAAAATAAGGATTTTGTACGCAACAAAATGTTTAATCTGTATAGAAGTAAGTTATAGGATAACAGACTTAAAGATTTTCAGTTTAAATTTATTTGTTTATTTGCCCTCGATTGAGTACATTTTTCAAAACCCTAGCTACGCCTCTGTATGCTCATGGCGCTACAAAGAGGGAATGACATCAGATAAAAATATATACAAAGGTTTGCAAGGGTTACTGGAAATACACTGAGAAAAGATGGGTCTTGAGATTGCGTTTAAATGAGTCCAGACTGTCAGCAGTTTTCAGGTGGTAGGGAAGTGAGTTCCACAGAGTAGGGGCAGCATGGGAGAAAGCTCGATAGCCAAAAGTTTTAAGGTTGAAAGTTGGAACTCTGAGGAGATCTTTGCTGTTGGAACAGAGATTACGGGACTGTGATTGAGAGGTCAGCATGTCAGCCATATACTGAGGAGATAGACCACATTTTGCCTTGAATGTCAAACACAGAATTTTGAAATCTATCCTGGCCTTGATGGGTAGCCAGTGTAGCTCCTTCAATACCGGCTTTATGTGACAGTGCTTTGGGAGACAACAAATAATGCGTGCAGCTGAATTTTGGATTTTCTGCAGTTTATCAATTAGTTTCTGGCTTATTCCGAATAAAATACTGTTGCAGTAGTCCAACCGCGATGTTATTAAGGCTCTGACAAGGGCATGAGTCACATCTGCTGTGAGGTAATGGCGGATGTTGCCAATGGACTTCAGGTGAAAATAACAGGTCTTAGAAATATTATTAACTTGAGCTTCCATTGTGAGGGATGAGTCAAGGTAGACACCAAGGTCTTTCACGGGAGATTGGATGTTGATTTTTGCATCAGCTACTGTCAGTGACTTGTCTGCAATCTGTTTGAGTTGATGGTTTGTTCCGATGAGAATGGCTTCAGTTTTAGTGTCGTTTAGTTTCAGCATATGATCAGTCATCCAAGATTTAATGTCTGCAGTACAATCTGAAATTTGCCGGAAACTGGTTGCATGATCAGTAGATATAGCCTTTAGTAGTTGATTGTCGTCAGCATATGTGTGATGGAGCAGACGGTGACTGTGGACAATGTCAGCAACGGGGCGAGCATATAGCACAAAGAGAAGAGGGCCTAGGACGGAACCCTGTGGCACCCCATGGTGCAGAATGGCACTATCTGACACCACGTTCCTGATTGCTATGTGTTGGCTTCTGTTGCTGAGATAGGATGTTATCCATTTCAGTACTGTTCCACTGATACCGTACTGTGTGTCAAGAAGGTGTATTAGGATCTCATGATCTATAGTGTCAAAAGCCGATGACAGATCTAGAAGAATCAAAGCTGCTGGCTGTCCTCCATCAACAGTCTGTCTAAGTACATCTGTAACATGCACTAGAGCTGTCTCTGTGCTATGCTTTTCGCGATAGGCGGACTGATACTTATCAAGTAGAGAATTCCTATCAAGGTAGTCCTTAAGCCTCACACTCACTGCTTTCTCGACAATTTTGGACAGAAAGGCCAGGTTGGATACGGGGCGAAAGTTTTTTAAGTCTGCAGTGTCCAGATTACTCTTTTTGAGAAGTGGTCGTACAATTGATTCCTTGAAACTACAAGGAAAGACTCCGGTTTGCAAACTTTTGTTAACAATGTCCGTGAAGGTTGGAATTAATAAGTCAATGTGTTGTAAGACAAGCCTGGTAGGCATTGGATCGGCCTCACAAGTTGTCGGCTTCGATTTGACCACGAGTGATCGGATTTCATTTTCTGAGAAAAGTTCAAAATGACTCAGTGAATCGCCGTCAAAGGTAATCTTTTCGTCACTTGATGTATTTGACGTCACCATCAAAGAGATGGAGTGTAGGGGTGAGATTATTGACTATTTGGAATAGTAAAACATATTTAAGAGGGTTTGTGCCTTATTTATATAATTAATTGTATAAATTTTGTCTTTTTATCTCCTCATTCCCCAAAAAACTAAAATGTTTTAAATAAAAATCGCATCATTTTTTACAGCGTTTAAAGACCAGAAACATTTTTAAAAAAATTTTAAGGCCTAATGCCAAACACCAAGACAGATTATGTCATTTTCCCTTAAGCTAATATGGTAACTTGAAATGATAAGTATTTTGCACCACCTTGATGCTTCCATCCATGTGTTCTTCTGAAGTTCTGCTTGTCCATGCAAAATGCCTAGCTCATTGACTCTTTGCCTAGGGAAAAGTCATCATGTGTAGATGTGCCTTTATGGTTTTCAACTTCTTTGAAATTTTATTTTTAGCTGTGTCCATTGAAACACATAAATGGTTTTGTTTGCGGACCAGAACTCTGTACTGTGAAAACTGTAAGGTCTAGCTTGTTATGTGTCATCATGTAAGGTTTGTCTTTTCAACGTCTTTTGAATTTTACTTTGGCCCATCTTCTTGAAACACAATTTACAGTTTGGTTTCTGAACAATAACAATTGAACTGCAAGGTTTAGCTCAATGAAACGACCATCTGGTGACATTTGGGATTTCCAACTTCTTTGGATTTATATTTTTGGTCGTTTCCATGTAAAACAAAAGTGAGAATTTTGTTTCCAGACCTGAACTAAAATACTGTGTGGATTCAGGCAATGAAACTTGATATCCGGAACAATTGTCATGTTTAAATATGCTTTTGGTGTTGGGTTATGGCATGAGTTGTTGTTGGGCTTAAACTTCGTTCATTTTACATACAATTAAAATAATTATACAAAATGGAGCTCTAAAAATGCTTTGATATCACCTTGACCTGGCTGCATGTTGATTGCTCCCATAACTTTGGATTGGTCGATGTAAACACCTGATACCTAACCATACTCATTCACATGAGGTATGAGTAATTATCTTTGATATTTTAATTCCAAATTATACAAATATATATATATATATATATATATATATATATATATATATATATATATATACAGGCCCCCCTAAGTAATTGAAGGAAATGCGTCAATTTTGAAGAAAATCCATCCAAATTTGAAAGAAATGCGTCCATTACGGAAGAAAATGCTTCTTTTCTCGAAACAATCGCAGCAATATCGGTGAATTCACGGTAATTACAGAAACAATCACTCTGATGTTGGAAGGACCAACATCCCTATCGGAAACGACATCGGCCATTTCCGTGAATTCTCGGTCAATCCCGGAAATGCACACATCAAAAAATGGCGTCGGAAGAATGTTCTCCTGCTTCGGTGAGTAATGTTTTTACTGATTACAGTCCGTACTTTACATGAATCGAAGTTAAATTACTTTTGTTGAATGCGTCTTGGTACAGGGAATCAACAAGACTTTAGGTTACTGTCATGAAAATGAGTAGTTACGGTGCTTATGTTAAAACAGTTCGCGATTCGCCGATTGTTTACATCGAAGCCAGGTGAAGCCGTATCACTAACAGAAAGACTAAAAAGCATAGATGATCTCTGAAGCGTGTAAGACGTTTCAGGGTTATTTCATTAGTAATTAAGGACATTCATTTTGATAATTTCGTCACTTTATATGCGAATCCATGTCGCTGGGATTGCTTATAGTGGGTTATTTATTTCGGGTTTTCTTCACCGAGAGCAGCAACGAAAATGACTTGTAAAACAAAACCGTTTTTCTGTTATCCCAACAATTATAACCAAAAAATACAAAACTGTTGTATCTACATTAAACTCAAAAGTATTATCTTCTTTATTCGTTAATGAATATGTGATAAATAGCTGTTAGAGTTAAAGTTATTCCAGATGTTATGGGAATATGATTACACTATATATATGATATACATTTCGAAGTTGTGGCACCATGGAATACGGCGATAATTTGTCTGATGATAATTCTAAACATAAATAAATAACTTATCCAGATCGTCCGAATAATGGAATAAAAACGAGACATAGAGCTGCATGATCAGGATCCTAGTTGGCGAAAAGTGACCGTCATACAGTCAACAGATAAATAACCTAATAAACAGTCCCATTGACTAGGATTCGCATTATCACATATAAGTGACGAAATTAAATTCC
This sequence comes from Gibbula magus, assembly GCA_936450465.1. Taxonomy (NCBI): domain Eukaryota; kingdom Metazoa; phylum Mollusca; class Gastropoda; order Trochida; family Trochidae; genus Gibbula; species Gibbula magus. The sequence goes on along the minus strand of OW388306.1, from coordinate 39,411,030 downwards.
TAAAGTCCTAAATTACTAAACCCTGAAACGTCTTACACGCTTCAGAGATCATCTATGCTTTTTAGTCTTTCTGTTAGTGATACGGCTTCACCTGGCTTCGATGTAAACAATCGGCGAATCGCGAACTGTTTTAACATAAGCACCTTAACTACTCATTTTCATGACAGTAACCTAAAGTCTTGTTGATTCCCTGTACCAAGACGCATTCAACAAAAGTAATTTAACTTCGATTCATGTAAAGTACGGACTGTAATCAGTAAAAACATTACTCACCGAAGCAGGAGAACATTCTTCCGACGCCATTTTTTGATGTGTGCATTTCCGGGATTGACCGAGAATTCACGGAAATGGCCGATGTCGTTTCCGATAGGGATGTTGGTCCTTCCAACATCAGAGTGATTGTTTCTGTAATTACCGTGAATTCACCGATATTGCTGCGATTGTTTCGAGAAAAGAAGCATTTTCTTCCGTAATGGACGCATTTCTTTCAAATTTGGATGGATTTTCTTCAAAATTGACGCATTTCCTTCAATTACTTAGGGGGGCCTGTATATATATATATATATATATATATATATATATATATATATATATATACACGGAGGCATCAGTGTTCAACAAACACATCTTATTCTCTCCAAATTTTAAACTATTTTGTGTGATGATTTGGGGAATATTTTTTTATACCATTTGAATTGGGTCACATTTTTTCAAGATCATTGCGAAATTGTGTTACCTTGACAACCAATTTTTTTCAAATTTAGTATCAAATGTTTTTTTTTTATTTTGCCCTGACCTGGAACTTTTTCATGAATTGAATTCAGAATTGTGCATTATATTGAGAACAATTGTTTCGTTTTTCTACATCAAACAATACAAATCTTGATGAGTTACAGAGTCCATGGCTCTATTTTAAAGTTTACTTGATTGGGTTTTTCAATTTTGTTCTGTGTTTGATTTCCACAACTGAACTTGAAAAACATCAGCCTAGAAAGTAGAACAATATTGTTGGGTAGTGTTTATGTATAACCAATGATTTGAATAGATTTTATACTTTTATCAAAGAATAAAGCTCAAAAATCATTTTTCAATATGTTTCAGACTTTTTCCGATATAGCTGACTCTGTCTGCTCGTAAATGTTTTCTTTGAGAGGTATTTTATTTAAGTGGGTAAGATGAGGGCAAACAAGTTCTATAGATGTATATTTCTGTATTGCCATGAATTGCAACAATCAGTACAGATACCGTATCCTCTCTGGTATAAGACAAACATCAGGCAAACAAACATCTTGAAAACATGGGGTGGGCTTTTAGACGGGAGAGATACCAACTCGGATGAAATTCATAAAGGAGACCGTCAGACAGTCAGGATAGTTTTATGTAGATTTATGACTTAACTTTAAATAATATTATAGATTTATGTAATGGATGACCATGGAACATCGGGCAAAATTGGGGTGGGCTATAACCTGTGAATAACCCCAATCAGGACAACCCGCCCCGAAAAATAGGGGTGGTCCTAGGCGCAAGTATGGTCTTATACCCGAGAGAATAGTAAGACTTACAGTTATGAATTTATCAGCCTTAGGAGTTACAAGTCTAGCCAATTTAGTTTTTATGTGTAAGGAAGATGAATGTCAGTTTTAATGTTTTCAGGAAAGTACCGAGAAGGAGATGAGATGAAGATAAATCCAGCCCCACACCATGTAGCCCTTGATTTCCCTGCAGCGGTGGATTTCCTTCTGAACAGTTTACAAACTCCAAGCTAGCAAGAAGATCATATTACTGTATTGGAAATATTACTATGAATGCAATGATTCCTACTGTAGATCTAGGTGTTCATGGTCTTATCAAATCTTAACAAATCCAAAGCGAATCACTCAAATGTCAAATGACTTACCTCTTAAAAGTACATCCATTGTGTTGTTGGGGGTCAAATATGCCAAACGTTATAAAGGGTCTTATTTTATCGAGAAGTACCAACTGTTACCTAAAAATACCATTTTGATGATAGTCGATAGAATATTGACGATATGAAGGTAAAAGTATCGATTTCTGATCGAAAACCGGACAATGCACCGCATGTGGTGCGCGCCAATGAGTCAAACGTAATTTTGGAATCTTTTTCAAACCAGACAAAATAACAAATTTGGGTAGATAATGTTCAATAGGTCATATAACTACTGTGCATGTAAATGGGACTTATAGTTTCCGTTTCTGCACATGCATAATGATGTTACTCGATTTTAATTGGAAACTAGTCATTATGATATATTTGGCGATTGAGGATGAATATGCAAGTTGAGTGAATTTGTTTGTATTGTAAACAGCACATTTGGTGTGTTGGAACATATTAAAGCCAAATAAAATTTTATGAAACACAATGATGCACCTTTTTTTTGAAAATAACTATCAAATTGGTGTGACTTTCAGTCATACTTTTGAGTGACTGTCAGACTATGTCCTTCAATTTTGAATTATTACTGTTGAATTATTGAATTATATTTATTTTTAAACCCTGTTAGAACCACTGTCTCCATCATTATCCCCCGCCGCGCGTTTAGCGCGAAGCGGGGGATATAGTATTCGGCTGCGTCCGTCCGTCCGTCCGTCCGTCCGTACTAAATAGAATAACTCAAATACTATTCACTGGATTCTTTTCATATTTTGCATTTGGGTTCATCATGGGAAGAGTAATGTTCCTACAGAGGTTTGTGACCTTGACCTTCATTTCAAGGTCACAACGAAACTTTGTCATGTTATCCTTGTCAGCGCGATATCTCAAGAACCATTCGCTGGATTCTCTTCATATCTTACACATAGCTTCTCCAAGGAAAGACGACGAGCTGATTAGATTTTGGTGACCTTGACATTTTTCTCAAGGTCAAATTGATACTTTGAATTTTTTGACATGATAATGTACATGTAAAGCTTGTTAGCGGGATATCTCAAGAACCATTCACCAGAATTTCATCATATCTTACACAAAGCACCTCCTAGGGAAGACGACGAGCTGATTAGCTTTTGGTGACCTTTACATTATTCTGAAGGTCACAGTAGAACTTTAAATTTTTCGACATGTTTGACAGAAGATTTTGGTGATCTTTACATTATTTTTCAATTTTGAAGTATTAATTTGCGGCGGGGGATTATGTCACCTTAGTGACAACTACTTGTTGTCTTCTTTTTGGGCTTGGTGGCATTTAGTTGACTAAACAATATTCCATGAACACATTGTACATGAGAATTAAGAAATAAAAATCTTGCCATTGAAGGTACTGACACATGTAGCAAGTTGATTGGTCATACACAATATATGTATAAAATAATCAAGGAAGTCAGACGGCATTATTTATGTTTAACTCAACAACTGGATTTGTTTGTTGCAGAAGAGCGTTCTCATTGGTCAAAAACTAAGGGGACCTTATTTGATGTGTTTAATAAAAGTTATTAGAAATTAATTCACACTGCACCAGAACATTTTACTTGTTCATTTTCTAAAGCAGTATTGATCTCCTTGTCTTCAAGATCTGTTCTGGAAGCGATTTGTATTTGCATTTCTATGGAAACGGCTCAAAGAAATCCAAGGAATTTCTAAAAGATAGGCATTTAGAGTTTTGCATAAGAAACAAAATTAAAGATGTTTTGTTTTATGGAAACGGCTAAAAATAAAAAGTGTGAAAAGATGTAAGCCCAAAAAGGACATCTACACAGATTGCCAACATACCAAGTAACATTGAGCTTTTCCTTGGTTATTTACTTCTGGTCCGTCAACAAAATCTGAAGTTATATTTTCATGGAAACAACTAATCATAAAATAGAAATCCAAAGAAGTTTAAACCTCGAAAAGGCACATCGACACATGATGATTGTGCCCCATACCAAGTGTCATTGAGCTAAGCTTTACAGTTGATAAGTTCTGTTTCAGAAACAAAATCTCGAAAAATCCAAAGATGTTGAAAACCACAAAGTTCTGGTTCAACTTCCCTGTGCAAAGATTTAGACAAATTAGATGTCATGAAGTGGTGTTCAGTGGGTACAAGTTTCTATTAGATTGTCACAATTTAAAACAAAAACTTTTAAACATTAATTTATCCGAAAATTACATTCTAAAACGATATTGGAACAGATGCCAATAACAGGAAATTTTTCGTCAAAAACTGACTCGTTTGATTCGTGGTTTTGTAATGTATTCCTTCTGATTTATCCATAATCGTTTTGAAAATTGATTTTGTCATCATGTTATATGTACCTGTGCTGTAATTTGTTACAATAAATGAAACTGATTTTTTTTTTTTATGATTATGAGGATATCTTAGGGACATCCATAGGGCTGTAGGAGGCGCATAAGCCACACGTTATACTTTTTGTTATTTTATTAAGAAGTAGTGATTGTTGCCAAAAATTTCCCTTTTAATACTAATCGATTGACGATATAAAGGTGAAAGCAGTGATTGAAAACCGGAAAATCAACCGTGCCTGGTGCTCGTCAGTCACTGTCACGTAAATTTGGAAATTTATCTACATCAGCCAAACAGATAAATTTGGGTCGGTTATGTTTTATTGGTCATATAACTAATGAGCAAGTAAATGGAACGGTTTTTGCACTTGTATACAGTTCTTGTTTGATTAAAAACAAGTAGTAAATATCATATATTTTGTGATTGGGAATGAGTTTGTTGAAGTTGATTGGAATTATTTGAACATATGGTATTTATAAGAATCACATAAAATATTATGAAAAACAGTGAATGTCACTTTCAGCAGCTGTAACAAGACAACATTTTGTGGGTAATATGCTACCCTTAATATTTATTAGGTCAAACAACAGACATCCCAAACAATCTTAAACACATACGAATATGTTCACAAAAAATCAGCTAAAACTCAGCTAGTTCTTAAAGGGGCAGTAGCAAGTTTTTCGCAAATTTTATTTTTTCAAATTTCGCATTTATAATGATAGTTTATGTCATTTACATCTACTTTAGAGGGTAAACATCTTATTACACAAACCAATGTTCCCCTGTGTTAAAAACGGTTTTGCGTATAATACAAAAAATACATGGCGGTCATTTTATTGTGAACACATTTTATTATTTCCAATGACAAACACTATTCCGATGGCTTTATGGAACCATGTACACTCATTTTTTAACTTGATTTTCCGAAGAAGGAATGGTGTTTTACTGTTAGTGAGATTATTTCATTTCATTAATACATTTCATCAACTTATTTCACCGAAAAAACGTGCTATTGCCCCTTTAATACACCTGTACATTATAAGTTTGCAAAGGGGAACAAGTAAAGAGTTACAAAAATTGTGAAAAATCATCCAGACCAAAGCTGTTGATTTTGATATTTGACCAAACAAAAATAAGAAACGATAGTTAACAGCGTAATAAGTATTATTAATTACACTACACAATAATACCATTTTTAAATGGGTATATGTTTGATCAGGTAAAGCAATGTCAATGACATATCACACGGCCGTCATAAGAATATGGGAATACAGGTCTGGTCGTATTAATCGATTAAGAATGTTTAAACAATTTGACCATAGACATTTAGGTCCGTGGTTTAAGTGACTCATAAAACGTCAACAATGTGATATCTGTTATTGTGAGCATATTTTTTCAGCGATCTGATTGGTCGAGAGGACATCACGTGACCATCGACAGAAAAGCATATTGACTCCAGCCCAAGTCCGACCAAAAGCAATATTGACTTAAGTGACGTCAAACGATTGTTGCATGACGTCAAACGATTGTTGCATGACGTCATGCTATTGTAAAGGCCGGGTCACACTGTCCCGAATATGACAAAAGATGCCAACACGAATTAGAAAATTCTCATTTCGCACGAATTTGGTTTCGATTTTGGTTAAAAACTAATCAAAATCCGGAGCAGGTACGATGCAGTCAAAAGGCAATAGGATGTAACACGATGTAATACGACGTAACACACGACTACAATGCGAATGCAATGCGAATGTCGGGTTGATCGTCGCATTGGCCTAACGTTATATAGTCTGTAAGAATACAACACGATGACAGCATGATGGCAACACGACGTCGAATGAAAAGTTCGACGAGTATGCGATGAGAATACGAAGATGAGCTTGGTGATACAAGCATCACGTGACATCCACATTATATAACTCTGTTGCTGTGACGGTTGGCCTCTCGGTGTCGGCCCGGGAAAGCTTAATTTCAAATGTTAGGAAATACTGGAACAGCGTAATATTGACTTTGTTTTAGTATGGCAGAGAAAGCATAAACCTGATTACTGCTATGAAAACAAGAGATTGCCGAAATGAGTTAACCGCACTTTTTCTCTTTTAACTCTGATTACTCCTTTATACACCACGGAGAATCATTTTAAAACATGTTATATTATATGGAACTTGGTGCATGGTGCTACATATCAAAGTTACATACAACATTTTTGAAGTTTTTAAAATTTAAAAATGTTTTTCTCTAATTTAAAAAAGAAAAATACAAAATGTCGAACCCCTGAATCCCCACTACCCAATTACCACTCTGGATAAGCTTATGAGTTAATTATATAATTAGGATGACTATTGAGCAACGGAGCAAACATATAGTCAATAAAGTTGCTGAAACCAGTCTAGCGTGAGTTGCCATGACAGCAGGAAATCACGTGACCCTTTCCGCCTTCGGTTGCACCATCGGCGGATGTTCGAAAATCTTTGTGTGTTAAAAAACTTCCGAACCCGCGTGCGAATCTTCATTTTCGTGGTCAGCCCGTGTCTCAATCTTTCCCTTCGCACGACCATCGAGATGCAATCTTGTTACTTCTTTTCATTATCTTACTCTCATCGTCTGTCCATCGGTACCATCGCCAAAATATTAAACACTTTGCTCCTCGATTGTCACAAGAAGGCAACGCGACTATCTTCAATCCTCGTGATTACCTGCGAATAACCATCGTTTAGCATTACGATGCTATCACGATGGAACTTAAGTAAGAATATATTCATTACACACACATACATATATATATATATATATATATATATATATATATAATACATATATGTATTTATATACGATACCTATATGAATACATTCCATGTTTAATATAATGCATGCTTATACATGTACGTAATGAGTTTTTTTTATAGTACAGATACATTTTCCAGATGCATGTATACCTAAGTGGTAAATATATGGTACTATATATTTCATACTCATTGTGATATATAGAGGTATTGTTACATATATTACACAGGTTATAATATGTAATATTTATATCATTACATGTCTCATATTGACATAAACCTTTTGATGTAGTAAATGCCCTCGTAGCCTAGTCAATACGACATGGTATAATCACCGTGTGCATTCTTGCAAGGTATGATCGCAGTCGCGTTGTCTTCTTATGACTTCGGTCATCTTCGTGTTACATTCGTAAGGCCTTCGCTTGTGAAATATGCCCTATGGTTCCGATGGACAGGCGAAGGCAAATACGATGATGATACGAATCATACGATGTCATCTCGATAGACATACGAAGGGCACGATGAGGACACGAATGCACCACGAAACTAACATGTCAAATATTTTGCTCGCTCTCCCGATGTTGCCGCCGAACAGAGAAGAATTCCGCCGATGACCAAACGAATGCTTAAGATGCGTTTACGAATGGCCCGATTGCTTACGATCCTTTGCGAATTTGAACAATTTCAAATTCGTGTTTCCATCTTTTGTCAAATTCGGCACAGTCTGAACCGGCCTTAACCATGACGTCATCTGACCGTAGTCCCAGCTGTTCAAACCAAATTACATTTTTGACTGTACTTCATTGTTTTCTTTTCGTTCCTGTGTCAAATACATAATAAACAAAATTATTGACTGGTGATTCGGTCAATACCTGTTTTTATGGACCCGAGTTAACAATATTGACCGCGGACTTCGTCCTTGGTCAATATTGTTTTCACGGGTCCATAAAAACAGGTTTTGACCGAATCAGCAGTCTATAATTGTATAATGTTATGAAAAGAGACAAAGTTAGAATGACAACATGAAATTACTTGCCCCTAGCTTCTCGAACTGAAAGCTTTTGTTTGGTCACTGATTAACTGAACCTGTGTCAGAACAGACGAATACACGGGCCATCATCAGACCGTTTTGGAGAGGACATCCGAGCGATATGAGCTTCTACCCTGGTGGATTATTATTTGGCTTTTATAGCTTGGAATACAGTCAACTGTCGTTAGGCAAGTTGAGTCGGAACTGATTTTTATTGCAGCATTGAAAGTCAAAAAAAGGATTAAACGATTTGTCTAGCCTCTCGTCTATGTTTGAATCATATATGATCCACCATCTAGCCGTGGATTTTGAACACAGAAATACGCCACCATTTCCCTCCACATATCTGGCTCCTATTTCCCGCACATGGTACATTGCATTCCCATTCTGGTTTCTTTTTATACCGCTCTGTGTCCAATACATTCCCGCAGTAACATTCCTTTTTGTTCTGAAAAATAATTGCATATGTTAGTCACTTGTCGAATATACATAATACAAGTGAGCTGAACCAACGGAAATGTCTGTAGTAACAAGATGATGTCCACGATGTAATTCTGTTGAACGCATGCACACAAACTGTGCTCTTGGAACCATAACATATGCTAGAGAATGATCTGGTAGATTTAGCAATACCCAGGGATATGCCATAAACGTCTATACAATGCTCCGTATAAGAATGGGTAAATTCTCCAAGAGAAGTACGAAAAGACCAGTGCTAACACAATGATTATGTAAAACTTGAAGAGAACATGAAGAGTATGATCCAAGGATATATATATATATATTGTCAAACACAAAAGACGAGAAGAAAGTATGTGCAATCGATGGGAGAAGTTCGTTTTGTTACAAATGTTGAGAGAGAGATAAACAGAGAGAGGTCGAGAGTTAGAGACAGACCCAGACAGACAGACAGAGAGATTGATTATACCTCCATTCCAGCGTAGGTGTATCCAAGAGAAAGACACTTCCCAATGCACCCTTCTCTTGTCAGTCGATGAACCTTAAACTCTGCTTTAAGTAGTCTGTCCCAGTCATCTTCGAAGCATCCAATGTACTCCAAAGCTTAAATAAACAAGCATACAGATCTAGAGTCAAGTATACCACCGCCAAGCGGGAACAAGTCTGAAATATATCGTAAAATGGTTATGGAGATGTATTCTGCTATAAATCTTCAATCAGACGGTGAATGCTGATGAAAACGCGGAGGTATGGCTGCAGGATGATCCGTAAAGGTCTTCTTCTGAATGTAAGACAAAGTCACAAGCGACGATAAGCGAATTCAGCGTATTACACTCAACCACCAAAGAAACGTCACCATACAAAATACATTCCATGAGTGATTTATACGACTGAAATAGAGATGCATAATGTCTTCAGAAGTCAACTCAACTAAATTTTAAACTTAAACAAATTATCAGTTCACATTTGTGAAATACACACGTTTTAAGAATTGTCGTTTCCGAATATTTTTTAACTAGACGAGGTAGGAGAGCCAAAAAAGGCGTTATTTATGTGGACAACAACTTTTCTTAATTAATGTTCTACATTTTAGTAATGTTTAAGTTAAAGGTATAACAGTCTTGTCAAACACATTTGATTAAAGCGATGTTAACACCCACATTGTACTTGAACAGACATGATACACTCTGATGTATGAAATTCGGGGTACCTCTATACCAATAATGTTCCTACTTTAAAAGTAACCAGTTAATTAAGTTGTGGTTTTACGTGTGGTTTTGTGAACTAGATTTTTGCTATTTGTAAACGTAGTATTAATTGCACGTAATTGCTACACGTATATTAACAACTGTATGCGAAACCTGATCCACATCTGAAGACGACAGTATTTATAAAGTCATCATTTTCACTCAGCCAGGCTGAGAAAACATAACCAGCAGCAGTTATCTCCCCTGTCAGCAAGCTCTTCTCAGAAGGTCATCCTCAACTACTCCAGAGGACCCTAAAGGGACGACATCTCTACTGTGAGTCAGCGCTTCTCAGAAGGTCATCCTCAACTACACCAGAGGACCCTAAAGGGACAGACATCCTGTGAGTCAGCGCTTCTCAGAAGGTCATCCTCAACTACTCCAGAGGACCCTAAAGGGACAGACGTCTCTCCTGTCAGTCAGCTATTCCCAGAAGGTCATCCTCAACTACTAGAGAGGACACTAAAGGGACAGACGTTCCTCCGGTCAGTCAGCTCTTCTCAGGTTATCATCCTCAACTATTCCAGAGGACCCTAAAGAGACAGACGTCTCTCCTGTGAGTCAGCTATTCCCAGAAGGTCATCCTCAACTATTCCAGAGGACCCTAAAGGGACAGACGTCTCTCCTGTCAGTCAGCTATTCTCAGAAGGTCATCCTCAACTACTAGAGAGGACACTAAAGGGACAGACGTCTCTCCTGTGAGTCAGCTATTCTCAGATTGTCATCCTCAACTATTCCAGAGGACCCTAAAGAGACAGACGTCTCTCCTGTGAGTCAGCGCTTCTCAGGAGGTCATCCTCAACTACTCCAGAGGACCCTAAAGGGACAGACGTCGTTCCTGTGAGTCAGCGCTTCTCAGAAGGTCATCCTCAAGTACTCCAGAGGACCCTAAAGGGACAGACGGCTCTTCTGTGAGTCAGTGCTTCTCAGGAGGTCATCCTCAACTACTCCAGAGGACCCTAAAGGGACAGACGTCTCTCCTGTCAGTCAGCTATTCCCAGAATGTCACCCTCAACTACACCAGAGGACCCTAAAGGGACAGACATCCTGTGAGTCAGCGCTTCTCAGAAGGTCATCCTCAACTACTCCAGAGGACCCTAAAGGGACAGACGTCTCTCCTGTCAGTCAGCTATTCCCAGAAGGTCATCCTCAACTACTAGAGAGGACACTAAAGGGACAGATGTCTCTCCTGTCAGTCAGCTCTTCTCAGAAGGTCATCCTCAACTACTAGAGAGGACACTAAAGGGACAGACGTCTCTCCTGTCAGTCAGCTCTTCTCAGGTTATCATCCTCAACTATTCCAGAGGACCCTAAAGGGACAGACGTCTCTCCTGTGAGTCAGCTCTTCTCAGGTTATCATCCTCAACTATTCCAGAGGACCCTAAATGGACAGACGTCTCTCCTGTGAGTCAGCGCTTCTCAGAAGGTCATCCTCAACTACACCAGAGGACCCTAAAGGGACAGACATCCTGTGAGTCAGCGCTTCTCAGAAGGTCATCCTCAACTACTCCAGAGGACCCTAAAGGGACAGACGTCTCTCCTGTCAGTCAGCTATTCCCAGAAGGTCATCCTCAACTACTAGAGAGGACACTAAAGGGACAGACGTCTCTCCTGTCAGTCAGCTCTTCTCAGGTTATCATCCTCAACTATTCCAGAGGACCCTAAATGGACAGACGTCTCTCCTGTGAGTCAGCGCTTCTCAGAAGGTCATCCTCAACTATTCCAGAGGACCCTAAAGAGACAGACGTCTCTCCTGTGAGTCAGCTATTCCCAGAAGGTCATCCTCAACTACTAGAGAGGACACTAAAGGGACAGACGTCTCTCCTGTCAGTCAGCTCTTCTCAGGTTATCATCCTCAACTATTCCAGAGGACCCTAAATGGACAGACGTCTCTCCTGTGAGTCAGCGCTTCTCAGAAGGTCATCCTCAACTATTCCAGAGGACCCTAAAGAGACAGACGTCTCTCCTGTGAGTCAGCTATTCCCAGAAGGTCATCCTCAACTACTAGAGAGGACACTAAAGGGACAGACGTCCCTCCTGTCAGTCAGCTCTTCTCAGGTTATCATCCTCAACTATTCCAGAGGACCCTAAAGGGACAGACGTCTCTCCTGTCAGTCAGCTATTCCCAGAAGGTCATCCTCAACTACTAGAGAGGACACTAAAGGGACAGATGTCCCTCCTGTCAGTCAGCTCTTCTCAGGTTATCATCCTCAACTATTCCAGAGGACCCTAAAGGGACAGACGTCTCTCCTGTGAGTCAGCTATTCTCAGATTGTCATCCTCAACTATTCCAGAGGACCCTAAAGAGACAGACGTCTCTCCTGTGAGTCAGCGCTTCTCAGGAGGTCACCCTCAACTACTCCAGAGGACCCTAAAGGGACAGACGTCGTTCCTGTGAGTCAGCGCTTCTCAGAAGGTCATCCTCAAGTACTCCAGAGGACCCTAAAGGGACAGACGTCTCTCCTGTGAGTCAGTGCTTCTCAGGAGGTCATCCTCAACTACTCCAGAGGACCCTAAAGGGACAGACGTCTCTCCTGTCAGTCAGCTATTCCCAGAATGTCATCCTCAACTACTAGAGAGGACACTAAAGGGACAGACGTCTCTCCTGTCAGTCAGCTCTTCTCAGTATATCATCCTCAACTATTCCAGAGGACCCTAAATGGACAGACGTTTCTCCTGTGAGTCAGCTATTCTCAGATTGTCATCCTCAACTATTCCAGAGGACCCTAAAGAGACAGACGTCTCTCCTGTGAGTCAGCGCTTCTCAGGAGGTCATCCGCAACTACTCCAGAGGACCCTAAAGGGACAGACGTCGTTCCTGTGAGTCAGCGCTTCTCAGAAGGTCATCCTCAACTACTCAAGAGGACCCTAAGGGGACAGACGTCTCTCCTGTCAGTCAGTTATTCTCAGAAGGTCATCCTCAAGTACTCAAGAGGACCCTAAAGGGACAGACGTCTCTCCTGTGAGTCAGTGCTTCTCAGGAGGTCATCCTCAAGTACTCCAGAGGACCCTAAAGGGACAGACGTCTCTCCTGTCAGTCAGCTATTCTCAGGATGTCACTCTCAACTATTCCAGAGGACCCTAAAGAGACAGACGTCTCTCCTGTGAGTCAGCTATTCCCAGAAGGTCATTCTCAACTACTAGAGAGGACACTAAAGTGACAGACGTCCCTCCTGTCAGTCAGCTCTTCTCAGGTTATCATCCTCAACTATTCCAGAGGACCCTAAAGGGACAGACGTCTCTCCTGTCAGTCAGCTATTCCCAGAAGGTCATCCTCAACTACTAGAGAGGACACTAAAGGGACAGATGTCCCTCCTGTCAGTCAGCTCTTCTCAGGTTATCATCCTCAACTATTCCAGAGGACCCTAAAGGGACAGACGTCTCTCCTGTGAGTCAGCTATTCTCAGATTGTCATCCTCAACTATTCCAGAGGACCCTAAAGAGACAGACGTCTCTCCTGTGAGTCAGCGCTTCTCAGGAGGTCATCCTCAACTACTCCAGAGGACCCTAAAGGGACAGACGTCTCTCCTGTCAGTCAGCTATTCCCAGAAGGTCATCCTCAACTACTAGAGAGGACACTAAAGGGACAGACGTCTCTCCTGTCAGTCAGCTCTTCTCAGTATATCATCCTCAACTATTCCAGAGGACCCTAAATGGACAGACGTTTCTCCTGTGAGTCAGCTATTCTCAGATTGTCATCCTCAACTATTCCAGAGGACCCTAAAGAGACAGACGTCTCTCCTGTGAGTCAGCGCTTCTCAGGAGGTCATCCGCAACTACTCCAGAGGACCCTAAAGGGACAGACGTCGTTCCTGTGAGTCAGCGCTTCTCAGAAGGTCATCCTCAACTACTCAAGAGGACCCTAAGGGGACAGACGTCTCTCCTGTCAGTCAGTTATTCTCAGAAGGTCATCCTCAAGTACTCAAGAGGACCCTAAAGGGACAGACGTCTCTCCTGTGAGTCAGCTATTCTCAGGAGGTCATCCTCAAGTACTCCAGAGGACCCTAAAGGGACAGACGTCTCTCCTGTCAGTCAGCTATTCTCAGGATGTCACTCTCAACTATTCCAGAGGACCCTAAAGAGACAGACGTCTCTCCTGTGAGTCAGCTATTCCCAGAAGGTCATTCTCAACTACTAGAGAGGACACTAAAGTGACAGACGTCCCTCCTGTCAGTCAGCTCTTCTCAGGTTATCATCCTCAACTATTCCAGAGGACCCTAAAGGGACAGACGTCTCTCCTGTCAGTCAGCTATTCCCAGAAGGTCATCCTCAACTACTAGAGAGGACACTAAAGGGACAGATGTCCCTCCTGTCAGTCAGCTCTTCTCAGGTTATCATCCTCAACTATTCCAGAGGACCCTAAAGGGACAGACGTCTCTCCTGTGAGTCAGCTATTCTCAGATTGTCATCCTCAACTATTCCAGAGGACCCTAAAGAGACAGACGTCTCTCCTGTGAGTCAGCGCTTCTCAGGAGGTCATCCTCAACTACTCCAGAGGACCCTAAAGGGACAGACGTCTCTCCTGTCAGTCAGCTATTCCCAGAAGGTCATCCTCAACTACTAGAGAGGACACTAAAGGGACAGACGTCTCTCCTGTCAGTCAGCTCTTCTCAGTATATCATCCTCAACTATTCCAGAGGACCCTAAATGGACAGACGTTTCTCCTGTGAGTCAGCTATTCTCAGATTGTCATCCTCAACTATTCCAGAGGACCCTAAAGAGACAGACGTCTCTCCTGTGAGTCAGCGCTTCTCAGGAGGTCATCCGCAACTACTCCAGAGGACCCTAAAGGGACAGACGTCGTTCCTGTGAGTCAGCGCTTCTCAGAAGGTCATCCTCAACTACTCAAGAGGACCCTAAGGGGACAGACGTCTCTCCTGTCAGTCAGTTATTCTCAGAAGGTCATCCTCAAGTACTCAAGAGGACCCTAAAGGGACAGACGTCTCTCCTGTGAGTCAGCTCTTCTCAGGTTATCATCCTCAACTATTCCAGAGGACCCTAAAGGGACAGACGTCTCTCCTGTCAGTCAGCTATTCCCAGAAGGTCATCCTCAACTACTCTAGAGGACCCTAAAGGGACAGACGTCTCTCCTGTGAGTCAGCTATTCTCAGAATGTCATCCTAACCTACTCCAGAGGACCCTAAAGGGACAGACGTCTCTCCTGTGAGTCAGCGCTTCTCAAAAGGTCATCCTCATCTACACCAGAGGACTCTAAAGGGACAGACATCCTGTGAGTCAGCGCTTCTCAGAAGGTCATCCTCAACTATTCCAGAGGACCCTAAAGGGACAGACGTCTCTCCTGTGAGTCAGCGCTTCTCAAAAGGTCATCCTCAACTATTCCAGAGGACCCTAAAGAGACAGACGTCTCTCCTGTGAGTCAGCGCTTCTCAGGAGGTCATCCGCAACTACTCCAGAGGACCCTAAAGGGACAGACGTCGTTCCTGTGAGTCAGCGCTTCTCAGAAGGTCATCCTCAACTACTCAAGAGGACCCTAAGGGGACAGACGTCTCTCCTGTCAGTCAGTTATTCTCAGAAGGTCATCCTCAAGTACTCAAGAGGACCCTAAAGGGACAGACTTCTCTCCTGTGAGTCAGCTCTTCTCAGGTTATCATCCTCAACTACTCCAGAGGACCCTAAAGGGACAGACGTCTCTCCTGTCAGTCAGTTATTCTCAGAAGGTCATCCTCAATTACTCCAGAGGACCCTAAAGGGACAGACGTCTCTCCTGTGAGTCAGCTATTCTCAGAATGTCATCCTAACCTACTCCAGAGGACCCTAAAGCGACAGACGTCTCTCCTGTCACAACCAATTATAATGCCACAAATCTGTGTTCTTATTGTCGAAATGGGAATGGTTTAGTGGTCCAGATGTTCATATCCTAAGATTTCCGTACATATCTTAAAGTATTGTATACGATCTTGGATATTCCGAGATAGTATTGGCAAAATCTTAAGATATTTGTTCTTCCATGATTGTATAGAACAGCCTCACTCACCTATGCAGGTAAGATTGGGAGGGGACCAGGTGTTGTCAGGTAGGCAGGTAGTTACAGCTGAGGTGAGAGAAGACTCTATGTCCAGGTAACCGTCCAGACATGTGTATGTCCGGGAGCTTCTTATCATCTGACTGCCAAGGTTGATGATAGCATTGGGCATCAAGGGAGGTGGTGGGCAGACATCCGCTGTTCGAAAATCATTAAAGGTAAGAGAATTTGAGAGAAAAAAAATACAATCCATTTCTGTGTGTTTGGTGCTTGAGATAAATTACCACTAAGGACATTAATTCGGCATCTATCTAGCTTTCAAAGTTAAAATGCGATTGATAAGAATATCCAATGTTTATGAATTCCAAAAGAAAATATTCCACATTATGATGTTTCTTGTAGGTCATAAAACTGATGCCTTATGCAGTTTGATCTGACACTTCTTTCAATCATTCATTTTAAGTGTGTGATAATATGCCTACAAACATGCTGCTATACATACTACAATAAATTAATAATATCAAATCGAATCTACACCAAATCAGGTTTTCATCCTCTATCATCAGATGTCAACAATGATATTTCCTACCTTTCCTGCAGAAAGGCTGCTTCGTCACTCTGTGGACAGTACACTTCTGACCAGCAGAGCAGTTGTGGTCTGCGCAGGGACCCAAGAGTTCCTGTAAAGTGACCATCAGTTATCATCCACCAAAGCAATGCAATTTTAAGAGAAGTTCCGAATCTAGTGAACGTAATGTGTTATGCGGGTGATTATTTCTAATGCATTAGTAAGCTTTTATTATCAATGAAGAAAGGGATTTGTTTTTAAAAATCAACAATTTAAAATAATAATTTTCACCACCCACCCATTCGTTTAAATTGGTTATGATATCATAACAAAATGTGTTCTTGTTTGCTTTGGAGGATATTGGCAATTCAGTATATATATATACATATATATATATATATATATATATAATATATATATATATATATATATATATATATATATATATATGATACACTTTGTATTTGGAGTTGCGAGACCCTTATTTTGGGGCTACTGTTTCACGACATCAACAGTTTATTGACCAAGGAGTCTGTATATACGAGTCGAGTCCAGCACCGCTGGGTTTGGAAATAAAATAGAGATATTTCAATTTGTGAGAAGGCTAACAAAACTTTAATTAAATGCCACAATGACCAAGTTTTTTTTATGGCTTTAATTCCTAAAAAGAAAACGGCTTTAATCCATAAAACGAAAACGAAAATGGGTTTCAAGGGTCTAGCCTCTGTGGCACTTATTCGAGGCCACCGAGTAATGAAATCTATAAATCCAATAGTCCAAAGACTGAAAGCTATTTCAGTTTATAGCTCTTGAGAAGAACACGAACATAGATTTTAGGACACATTCCAAATGAACAATTTATAATCTCCTTTAAGTTAGGAAGCTGTTAAGCACTGAACATTTAGACCCTTCACCAATTACCGAAACTCTCTTCATTAAAATAAAATGGATTTGTTTGCAATTGCCAACTAATTGAAAATTCATATTTTGGTAAACGAATTCACATGTCCTTGTTTATATCACAAAGAAGGTGTTTTAGTCATAGTCATTAATTTTAACCAATATTTCATATATCTTAAAACAACAGATACTTGAATTGAATGACATTCTCCTGAAACTCAACTATTTGATGTTCGTATATTAAAGTTCACGTATAATGCATTTTCCTCAAACATTATTTCCTCTACGTACATTATATATCGGAATCAACTTAGCATAACATCGAGACAATATACACTTGCAATTGATTATTAAAACGATTTTAATTTACCCATTTTAACAATACCGCAATCAAAATGTTGCGAAATTACGTTGAATTATGATCATCGCCGATAATGAGATTACTCCGGTGACATCACAGGAGTCATCGGTTCAGGGACTACACTCCCGCAGATTTTCATTCTGAACGCAGGGGTTAAATTAGGCGGTTTTTTAAAAAGCCGTATATAAATAATTCATGGGCCGATTTCAGAAATTTAAAATCGAGCAATTGTCAAATCGAAATCGCGTTTTATTGAATATGAATGTGACTATATGGCATGGCATCTAACCTATAAATGCAGAGTTCCAGTTGTCGCATATCATTTAGTTCCAAATGTATCTGACTTACCGATGAGAGAGACTGAATGTCCACATGTATCCAGTCGTTCTGTTCAGTCAGATCTTCTGATGCAGAGGAACTGTCTCCCGTGTGAAGATGACAAGCTTGTGTTTCGGGCTGGAAGCCAGCAGAAAGACACCCATAGATGGATTGACATGACGCCGCACAGTCCAATAAACTCGCTTCAATTTGTTCACCAATTAAATCATTTTCCAGATATATGTTTTCAACCAAAACAGTTGACATATTCAGGCAGAATGGATTCACATAACAGTTGAGCAGTGAAAAGAGGATTGCTTCACGAATCATTTTAACACTAAGACAATCTAAGTCAAAGTAAAAAATCTCGTACTTATTTTTAAGTTACATATTCTGGACTTACTGGTCTATACACCCTATTCCGTCTTACCAGTATCTGCTCACTGATCGGTCAAATATCTCTAATACCCCAACAGTTCTCTCTACCAAGAACAAAAAAGTACATTGATAATTTATTCAACATATCTTTATTTTAGAAACACGATATGCTAATTGACAAGTAGAATCGTATTTATGCTGATATTTGTCTAATGTCCATGGCGTCTTTTCGACAATTAATTTTTTTTATTGAGTGTATTAATAAATGCGTTCTACAGCTACTTAAATGTAACTTTTATTTACAAAGACTTTTGTGGTAAAAAAAACCCCACGCAGTTTACTCTATGTTGAATAACATTCTTATCGTTTTATCGTGTTGTTTTGAAACATCTAAGCAAATAACACATTTTAAAAAATAACATACCAACTCCCAAGGAATCATTTGTACATTTAAAGATTGATTCACTTAAACAAAATAATTCTTATAATGTTAAAGGTACATCCATTGTGTTGTTGTGGGTCACATATGTTACAAACGTTATAAATGATGTTAATCTTTCGAGAAATACCGACTGTTACCAAAAAATTGCCATTTTGATGATAGTCGATGTTGACGATGTTGAAATGTAGAAGTGTCGATTATTGATCGAAAACCGGACAATGCACCGCGTGTGACGCGCGTCAATTGGTCAAACGTAATTTTCGAAACTTAACTTTGAGTTGATAGGTCTTTGAACTACTGTGCATGTAAATGGGACGGTGTAGTTTCGCTTTCTGAACAAGTATAATGATGTTGCTAGATTTTAATTGAAAACTAGTAATTATTATATATTTGTCGATTAAGAATGAATATGCAAGTTGACTGAAATTATTTGAACTGATATTGTGTGCAACTCTTATAACATATCCGATTCATTACTTCCATGGATATGCCAAAACATAACTCCGAATAATCTTAATACTAAGTTTTCTAAAGCTCGGTCTAACGCATTTTAGTTCAACTATTAAGGTGTCATTTTGCAAAATACTTTTTTTATGCCAGGCAAATATTAAATCACATATAGCAATATCTTTGCAGAAGTGTTAATATATATTAATATTGCAAAACATCACTTTCATTCCACCGGTCTCCCCTCGTCATTTGGCAAAATTTGTAACTAACTCTGTATTCCTTCTGCTAATACACAGAAATAGAGGACATTAGTTGGATATGATTTACACATAAAAAATAGAAAGCAGATTGGAAGATGGTGGACTCAAAGATCATAACCATCACCGCGCAGACTCCAATTTAACAATATCTCAAATTGTAATAATTGCTTTGTTCTATAGACCCTACTATTTTATATCCGTTACTATTTCATATACCCTAATTTTATATACCCTACTATTTTATATATTCTACCATTTTATATAACCTAGTATTTTATATATCCTACTATTTTAAATACTCTACTATTGTAAATACTCTACGTTATAGTTAGACCATGAGGGCCTGTTGTCTAATCGTTGAAATGGTTAGTTAGACCACGAGCGCGTCTTTCTCCCTTCACTTGCAAATTGATCATTGGCATTGCTTAAAAAGTAACATTAACTAAGTATTTAATAGATTTGGTTTCAATTTGGTACGCAATTTAACATCACTGTGTACATATTTTAAACACTTCGATTGAAATGGTGTCAAACTAATAGGTTACTGAACAAAAAATGATGTGTATGCCACAGACAATATATCAACAACAACTTTCACAAGACTTTTCATTTTTTTACAGGTTTCGGGAAGTATTGCCCAGTCAACTGTATCTATGATGAACGAAGTTAATAAGGACGCCAGGGCTCGAGAAGAACCGCCTGAATACTTCTGAACGTAAACATTGATATCACTGTACATACTTTATAACTTCCCAAGCTCTTTAATCTGTAAACACGACATTGATGTAATACATTTTTTATTTGAGTTATGTTCTTCTTTTAATACATGTCAAGCATTTTACGAAATATTGAAACCACGTAAAAATCTGGAATCGTATTAAAAGTTGTTCCGGCCGTGGTCTAACTGAAATTCACGTTGGTTATAACACGGCTCAAACAATAGCAGCTATGGTCTAAACCCTACTATTTCATACACCCTACTATTTTATATAGCCTACTATTCTATATATCCTACTATTTTATATATCCTACAATTGTATTACCCTACTATTTTATATACGGTACTATTTTGTACACAGTACTATTTTATATACCCTACGATTTTATATATTCTGCATTTTATATATTCTACTATTTTATATACCCTACTATTTTATATATCCTTCTATTTTATATGCCCTGGCATTGTACCCTCACTGTTAAACATATTCTCTGTCAGATTTTGGACAATGTACAAATCAGGAAACGTGTTTCATTGTCTAACATTAAAGGTGCATCCAATGTGTTTATTAGGCTTTAATTCGTTCCGACTCACCATATGTACTCTTTACAGTGCAAATAAATTAACACAGCTTGCATATTCATCCTCAATCGCCAAATATATCATAATTACTAGTTTCCAATAAAAATAGAGTAACATCATTGTGCATGTGAAGAAACCAAAACTGCACGTCCAATTTACATGAGCAATAGTAATATGACCTATTAAACATGACCAACCCCAATTTATCATTTTGTCTATAAATAAGATTCCAAAATTACGTTTGACTCATTGGCGCGCGTCAATCGCGATGCATTGTCTGGTTTTAAATCAGAAATCACTATTTTTACCTTAAAGGGGCAGTAGCACGTTTTTTGCAAATTTTATTTTTTTCAAATTTCCAATTTATAATTATAGTTTATGTCATTTATATTTTCTTTAGACGGTAAAGCATCTTATTAAACAAACCAATTATCCATAGTGGTAATATTTATAATTGCGCATAAAGGAAAATTGCATGGCGGCCATTTTATTGTGTTCACATTATATTATTTCGAATGACAAAAACGATTCCCGTGGATTTACAGAACAATGTACACTCATTTTTTAACTTGATTTTTTGAAGAGAGAAGGGTGTTTTACTATTGGTGACATTATTTTTCAAATACATTTCATCAACTTATTTCAGCGAAAAACGTGCTACTGCCCCTTTAATATCGTCAATATACTAAGTCGACTATAATTAAAAAATGGTGGTTTTCGGTAACAGTCAGTACTTGATAAAGTAACACATTTATAACGTTTTGAATATGTGACTCTCAACAACACAATGGATGTACCTTTAAGACATTTTGATGATGCTTAAACTTTGTCCTCCATCCGTGGACCAAGTATTTTAGTTTTCACAAAGACAATAAATATCCTTGATAAATTATAAATTTGAACTTTTTTAAATCAGCTATTAACCAACCTTTTGATATTTCACTGATGCGTTGCTGCCTAAGTGCCACTTGCTTTAGGAGTTATTTTTTAAACTGTGGACAACTTTTTCTGCCGCTAATGACAATAATACTGGCCAATCGGTGTTAAACAGCAACTCACAGCCTTTCTCAATTATTTATGTTAATGTTCTCATGGATAAAAATTTAGCGATCCATGTCAATGACTTATGCCAGACATATCATATGACAAACATGAAAAATGATTGGCTTTAATCGGTATATTTCACCCCATTAATATATCATAGACTCAACCGCAAAAGAAATGGGTCTGTGAAGTTAGCTTATAAACCTAGGTCGGATTCTGTCTGTTGTTTTGTAGGTATCTTCTTTTCTTGGAATAACCTCTAATGAGGTCTTACTTCCGAGAATAACCCGGTATGAGGTTTTACTTTTGAAAGTAAGACCTGAACCTAAGGTTTTTTTGAAAGTAAGACCTGGAAATGCACTTAGAATAATTTTTCAGACTTGCAACGCAATAGCCAACAAGCAGCAATTATTATCGAAAATTATACACAGTTAAAAATTCATAGTTGAAATAGCTGGATTCGAACCTGGCACCCTTCGCTCTCTAAACTGGCCCCTTAGACCGCTCGACTATGCAGACCGAGATGATGAGTGGAGTTGAATTACTCCATTTATAGTCATACCTTCTTTGCCTCGATATAACGCAACCGAGGGCGACATACCCTTTATAAAAACACGATTTGGGAATAAAAAATTATAAAATGTAAATTTTTACATTTGACGTTTATAAATAGGAAGAAAACATTCCTTCTTCGTCTTCTGCTTTTAAAATGGTCTAAGCAGAGAAATTAGGCCCTTTGAGCGTCCGAAACTATAACTCGTAAATTTTGATAGTTGACGGTTTCAAAGCTGGAGAAAACACTCCTCCTCGGTCTTCTGCTCTGAGAATAACCTCAAGGTCGGGATAGCCCCTCGGGCTAACGCCCTCGGGGCTTTATCCCTCCCTTCAGGTTATTCTCAGAGCAGAAGACCTCGGAGTCATGTTTTCTCCTTAACATACAGTTCCTTATTCCTTATTACTTATTCAAAATGTGAAGTTAGCAAACAGTTACTTATTCCTTATTCCCTATTCAACATGTGAAGTTAGCAAACAGTTACTTATTCCTTATTCCCTATTCAAAATGTAAAGTTAGCAAACAGTTACTTATTCCTTATTCAATTTTTTTGCAATTCACACTTGTCCGTAGCTTTTTATTAACTATTTAAGAATGCACACAACAATAACGTTCTTCTCTTGTGTGCAGGTAGTTTAAAACTTAACACAGAAAGCCCACAGCGTTGTGCATAGCTGAACCTAGCGCTCCACGAGCTATAAATAGCACGCAGTCGATTCAACATGGCGTCGCTTCAATCTGTTGCTGTCCTACTATTTCACATCTTCTACTATTTCATGTCTCCTACTATTTTATATATCCAACTATTTTATATATCCTACTATTTTATAGGCCAATCTATTTTATATACCCTATTACTTTATATACCCTACTATTCTATTTTCCCCTTCTTTTTTATTTACCCTACTATATTTTATGTTGGCTGCTGTTTTATATACCCTACTATTTTATATATCCTCCTATTGCATATATCCTACTATTCTATCTAACCTACTATTTTATATATCCATCTATTTTATATATCCTGCTATTTTATATATCCTACTGTCTTATATACCCTACTATTTCACATACCCTACTATTTTATATATCCTTCTGTCTTATATACCCTACTATTTTATATATCCTACTATTTTATATATCCTACTGTCTTATATGCTGTACTTTTTATAAACACCACTATTTTAATTATACTACTATTTTATGTGCCGTACTATTCTATATATATTTCTGTTCTATATGTCCTGGCATTGTGTCCTCACTGTTAAACACATTCTTTGTCAGATCTTAGATAATGCACAAATGAGGGAAACGTGTTTCATTGTCTAACCTTAAAGGATGGCCGAAATAGATTATTTTCTATTAAATTATTAACTGCAATTGGTTCAGTAGACTATTTGTGAAAAACGAGACCCCGAAAAAAGCAATATGTTGTTCCTATATTAAACTAGAGCATCTTAAAGTTTGCATCAAAATTGTCTGCTTTTCGGCCTCGAGCAACAAACGAAAATTCGGGCGGGACTTAGAGGGTTGGAAGGTAACCGGAAGTGACGTACGTGAAGGGTCGTGGTGTAAACATTCACTTACTATTTACTTACTATCATCAGTCAATCTGTTATATCTACGCTTTGCAACAATGACACATCGCTGTTCTGCTGTGAACTGTTCGAGTAATGTTGGTTATCAAGTTTCACTTTACAAATGTCCCAAAATATTGTTATATATATAAAATATAATTGATATGAATATTGAAAGACGGTGGATTCATAGACGTTAGTAGACATAAGATAAATTCAATGCTAATGAGAAATATGATGACAAAATGAAACCAAGATATGATAATATGAACGAAGTAAAGTTGAGACAATGAAATCAGATATTTAAGGATTGTTTTACATATTTTGTACCTCTATCGAAGTATAACAGCAACAAATTGTATAACATCGCGTAATGATGTTATACGAAATATGTTGCTGTTATACTTCGATAGAGGCACACAACATGTAAAACAATCCTTATAATTACAAAATCAAAAAGTTTTTCTTTAAATTTTAACACAAATCTAATATATTTGTCATTTATAACGGGAGGCAGCAGCTTGTTACAAGCAACAATACATGGCTGAAGCAAAATTGAGGAATCCTTAATCTAAAACGGCAGAGGATTCAATTTCGTTTTCCCAGCATTCACATGCATACAATCAGGGTTGTTTTTTTCTGGTTTACGCATTTTGTGATAAACCCTCATTAGCATATCACGCGACGTTCACATATGGCTACCGTTTGCGAAGCACAAGTGGATGAACAATCTTGAGGACTTGTATCTATTAAAATGAGGTGAACTTAATTGTCTCATTCGGAAAAGGAATGTATATTCCAGTTATCGGCGTAGGTTTGAAGACGAAATGACATGTGTATATCTTATTTTGAATCAAAATGTTACGCTCAGTTGTAAGAACCAACTGACACGACCGTTTGTTCTGATGGATTGTGACGTCACAAGGTACGAATGCACGAGGTATGGTAGCACATTTTAACTGCATTCATCGAGAAATGGCATCAGGTTTTCAAGAGCTCTCGTCCAATCAGAAACGCGGAAATTAGTGTAACAAAACAATTTTGTAATTATTCGGTGTTGTTAAGTTGTTATTTTTGTTGGAGAATGTTTGTGTATAAAATAAAACAACAAACGTGAGATAAACAGACGCCGGCGAAGTAGGTCCTACGGTAAGCAATCGACAATCAAAGCACATCACAACATCCTGTTTTTTTTAACGTCATTAATCTACCGACAACCTCATTGACTAACAGTATATTACAACAATCAAAGCAACTCACCACATATTTTAAAACAACAAAAGTACTTGGTTATCAACGATAATAATACGTCTACGAATCCACCTACAAAAATACCGCATCCCAATGATACATTTTACGATTTAGTTATCACTTATTAACACATTAAAATATTTGGAATCTAATAGATAATAAAATAATGTTTTCAATAAAATGTGTGGTTAATCAAATCAAAT
Source organism: Gibbula magus (assembly GCA_936450465.1). Lineage (NCBI taxonomy): Eukaryota > Metazoa > Mollusca > Gastropoda > Trochida > Trochidae > Gibbula > Gibbula magus. The sequence continues at coordinate 39,385,679 of OW388306.1, read as the reverse complement.
AAACATTGTATTAAATTGACCTTTTAGCAAGAGTGTCAATTAATGTAGGAAATTTACCGTATGAACGAACAATATGAATATCCAAATGCACATTAGACACACATTGTAAACCTATAAATCCATCAATGACAGTACTTGGAAACAGAAGATGGTCAAATGCAAACCCTCTTTCATCAAAAGTCTTTTCGCAAATGTCAAGATAGAAAACCAAAAAGCTATGATGATTTTACACTAAAAATAATTTCATTGGTACATAGTTAATTCACAGTTTTAATTGGACAACTTGATAGAGATATGTTCCTTACTTTCATTGCCTGACAATGTCTAGACTGAATGTCGCATTAATGTTTATTTCCTATTATTATTTTTGTGTCACCAAGACAGGACGTTTGATAATAAACATATATGACATGCCGGTCACCGACATGCCATTTGTTATATAATTGAATCGGTCCAGTAAACTTGTTATCAGTACAAACATAATTACACTCCTTCCTTCTCACATACTCAGCTTCTTAATTGCTTAAACTAATTTGCTGTAACAACACTTCTCCCCTTTGATCTGGAAGAAACATCTATATGGTACGCTAAACTGAGAATTGTGTATTGGTGTGCTGAAGTGACACATAAAGGCTATCAGACTATTTATTAAACCATTTCGTTTTCATTTACGAGATGTGCATTAAGATGCTTCTGGTAACATTATTCTTTCATTCGATAATGTTCGTTGTCTATATCGATCTGTGTTATCTTAATGTATATGTTTGCGTGTACAATGGAACAATCTTCATATAAAATCCATTGAGCTTGACCAATCCAGTTCATGTATTTATTCATGAAAGTGAAGTGAAAATTGGTTTGCATTGAATTACATCATATATAGAATTTTAATTGACAAACTTAAAACACAGTAATCTTTTAAATACACAATGTTATGTATAACCCTGCAATGTTGTCTCGCTTGTTTGAACAGCCAATCGTTCAGTGTACATGCAATTATACCTACCATATAACTTTATTTATTAATACATACAAAATTAACCTGCCGATTATTCAACATAATTTGATCAATTAGTGCTACTTAATCTCTCTTCACCCCGATTCCCGCGCTTCCCTTGTGTCAATGTCACTTGAACTGCCATTTGTTCATACAGATAAGGCAAGGCATCGGCCACGTCACTTGAAAAGATGGAGCTTGAAGACAAACACTCCTTGGAAAGTGATATGACAGCATTTCCGCTGTTAATTGCTACAAACATACTATACATAAGCGCAGAATGCACTCCAATTCAGCAGGCCCAAGTCGTTGTAACCAAATGAAATGGCTAGTTGAATAGTTCAGTAATCCGTTTATAGAAAATTTGGGTTATTTTGATGAAGTTTTCTGTCTTATATGAGCAGTTTAAAAGTTGGGAAAACGCGTTAAATTAAGATTAGCGGCCATAGTGAGACTTTTTTGAAAAGCTGTACATAAGTAATTTATGGGTCGATTTCAGAAATTGAAAGTCGAGCAATTGTCAAATTGAAACCCCTTTTCAAAGAATCCGGATGTTACCATATGTCATTTCATCTAACCTTTAAGAAATTTTGCTAATGCTTAATGTCCTACTTCTGTGTACCTCATATTTTAGTTTTCACAAAGGCAATAAATCTCCACGATGAATTATAAATTTTAACTTTTCTTTATCAGCTATTAACCAACCTTGGGATATTTTGCGGCTCAAGTGCCGTTTGCGTTTTTCTGCTGCTAATGGCAATAATACTGGCCAATTGGCGTTAAACAGCAACCAACTACCTTTCTCAATTATTGATGTTAACGTTCTCATGGTCGTAGTGCTTGTTGATTTCTCCACAAGGATAATAATTTAGCGATCCATAGCCAGATATATCGTATGACAAACATTAGGGACTGCAACAACGGAATATTTCACCCCATTAACATATCTTATATGTGATATGTTTGTTCTTATATTATCAAACCATTTCTGTATTTGCACATGGGCTCAAACATGCAATGGCTTGCAATGAACTTTTTAAAATCAGCTATAAACAAATCTTGTGATATTTTGCTGATGCTTTTGCTGATGCTTTTTCTGCCTAAGTGTCACTTGCTTTTGGAGTTATTCTTAAAACTGTGTACAACTTTTGCTGCCGCTAATGGCAATAACACTGGCAAATCGGCGTTAAACAGCAACTCACAGCCTTTCTCAATTATTAATATTAATGTTTTCATGGTCCTAGGGCTTGTTGACTTCTCCTCAAGGATAACAATTTAGCGATCCATTTCAATGACTTATGCCAGACATCTCATATGGTAAAAAAGAAAAATGATTGAATTTAATCGGTATATTTCACCCCATTAACATATCTTATATGTGATATGTTTGATTTTATATTATCAAACCATTTATGTATTTGCACATGGGCTCAAACATGCAATGTCTTTGGTGACGTAAATATCAAACATAACTCGTTGAAGATACAATGAATTTGTGTCTAAGTGCGAAAGTGTTGGAATAAAAAACTTGTCTTGGCTGCATATTTGATTGCATATTGATAACGAGTAAGCTTTTGTTACAAGAATTTAAAGGTCGGCATTTCTAGATGATTAACGATTAAAAAATAAAAGTTTTGTAAGAAAATGGATCACATTCAGTGGATCGATATTCTCAGGTTGGAATCAAAGAAAATATTGTTGTCTTGTTAAATTCAGATCAAATTGCACGTTGTCCTTTAACCGACTGGAAATTTTTGTGCAGTAACTGCTGACCTCTTTCATCTCTACATGCCTCTTCAGAAGCCAGAAAACGCATTGGCATTTTGGTTTCTTAGTAATGAAAAGGTTAACCTTGCTTTAACCATATAGATCGGCTGTGGTTCTACAGAACAATATCTACCGCCTACCATTTAGGTAAGACAGAAGCACGGGTTGAAAACACTTCACAATCTTTGAATGGACCCTTGAGTTAATATATAATAATATATAATATATATAAATACATCCAAAAACAGTAAAAGCCTTTGCAAGCTAGGGATCGACTCTTTAAACCTTAGTTATATCCATAACTCATCGAAATCTGCCTGTTGTCTACCCAATGTCAGGATGGTAGAACATGTCCAGATAATGAAGACTTTAAGCTCACTTTCTGATGAGTCTGTCACACACTACACTGTACGGAACATCTACATCTATCTATACAAGTATACAAACAAAATGGGATTCAAGTGTAGATATTCTGTTCACGGTTTGTACACCACTACACCAACTATATCAGTAATACAGCTACATGTACTTATAGAAAGTAAGATACGGCTTTTTATGTTTTTTATTTCCACATCAGAAGTACATGTTATGATTATACACACCGATACAGTTGTCATAGTATACATGTTGATAATAAATACAAAAATATTTACATTTTATTTCGGATTGTAAAAAAGATTCAGGTATTGCATGTTCGTGAAAATATGCAAGATTTATATTGCTTGTAATTTCTAGTAGTCTTAAAGAATAAATATCATCATCCCGTACATGTCTTAATAATGGACAGAAGGCCAAAATGTATACACTCTGGGCTGTCTAAAACTTATGAGGGCAATGTACTTTTGGATCATTTAAAGCTGCCTTTTCTGCTTGTTGCATAGACATTGTGTAAATTATATGAATCCAAAAGGTAGAAATAAAGTCTTATTTACATCTCACAGAAATGAGTAAAATCTAGATATAAGAAGAATATGGTACATCCTAAGAACAATTTGTAAATATTTATATAATTTATTTTTTGGGTTAGTTTTAAAGATGAACATACAGTAATTACAATTATCAAACGCCGCACATAACGTAGCGTATTGGTTTCAATGAGTTTCTCAGACGAGTCTCTTCTCGAGTGTCATTAATGAGATTATATTTGATAAAATGATAGTTTCTTAAACTGACATAGAGATAGTCTCCATCCTTGAACATCCCAACGGGAAGACCATTAAGTGGAAAAGGTTTTGTTGATATGGTGCCATTTGGTAACGACAGTGTCATCAATTTTGAATTGAAAAAGTACGTCATTTCGTCTTTGGTAATGTCATAGAAAAATGTTTTAATACTGTTTGATTTTTCGACTTGAGTTGGACTCCCTCCCTTATAGAGTGCTCTGTATATGTACTCTGTTGAGGCAAAGTAGATGAACTGTCTTCTGGTATCCAATGAAGCCTGGTGCATGGCTTTATTGATGCAAAATAGTTCTTTAACAATCTTCCCTTCTGGCGTAGCTCTGACTAGACAACGCTTTGAGTTCTTTTTCCAAAGACCAAATACGATGATTTGTCTTGCATCATCAGCTGCAACCACATCTATGGCCTTCAGCCCTTCAATACGAACTGGCGGAGTGTTGTTGAGGTACATAAAGTACAGGTTGACCGATAAATCCACGATGAAGAGCTTCTGTTGTGAAAACATGAAACACACTCCTTGTATTTCATCAACTACTTCAGCAAGTTCTATATTAAAAGTAGTTTTCTTTGCAACGGGGATTATACGAACGTTTCGAGCACCAACAGCGGATTGGAAGGGAACCTGGAGTATATACTGGATTCTATGTGGTCCCTTTCTTGATTCTGAAATTAGTTAATGAAATTCAAATGTAATAAAACTTAGAATCATTATTACTGCCCAGTCACTTGCTGTTTATAGATGATCATTTGAAACTGGTTAACGATATGGTAAGAACATTTAAAGGTCAAATAGGAGGGGGATAATATGCACACATTACATGAAGTAAAAGGTTTAATTCCATCGTAACCATAAAATAGACGAGATTACTGATATTGTTGTTTAAAGTTTTAATTTGAGGGCATCAGTATTTAATAGACTCTGTGACTGGATTCTTAGAGTCCACCCAATCGGCCCTGTTTGTGATATTGACTGTGTTTCATGCAGTTCCTCTTTAACGAATCATATGATTAAGGCTATAAATACTGTATAAGTGCAAAACACTAGATAACATTAATGAATTACATTGAATTTCTTGGTCAACTTAAATGTACATGACTGTGTTCGTATGAAACACTCAGTACGTCATGAAACATTATCAAACTTACAAAACATGAAAAAGGTAATGAGAACTTTTAATCAGCATCCCCAAATTGTATGTAGTGTATACGATCCTTATGCTGTTCTGTTATATACTTTCTTAAAGTTCTTTACAGGGCTAAACAATGATAATAATGAGGACACTCATACACGCTGAACTCCCCACCACGAAGGGGCATGCTCAAAGCGCACACACATTAAGACCCTGGTGTACGGACAGACTAAAATTCTTTTTTAATCCCCAACCTGCTAATCGAGGCGAGTTATCTGTCACATTGCCTTAATTTCCAAACCAGGTACCTAAGTGTACTGCTGGGTGAACAAAGGTACACTTTGAATAAAGTCACTTTAGTAACACCAGACGTTTCACAACTCATGTAGATAAGCAATGTGATTAATCTAATGAAGCCATATAAATCTGATTTTCACATTTTCTCCATCTTCACCATGACTTTCCAATCTTACATTAGCTCACATTCACCATCACTGACATGCATTGTGACTCCCTTTTGTGTTTCATACAATCATACGAATATACCATGCATAAAAATAGACCATCTCCGATTTGAACAAAAAGAAAATGTAACAAACACATATAAATCCAACAAAGAAAGCGTTATACAAACATGCGAAACACAAATTCTTGTTCAGTAAAACAAATCACTTTTGGAAAGACACGTTAGAATGGTAAAGTAAAATTTGAACACAAATAGCAAAAGACGTCACAAAATAATACACTGAAAACGTATATCAACTTTCATAATCAATACTTTATGTTCCAATATGCATATTTATTATATACCCATGTAAACTTAAGATAGTAATACAGGGGTGCAATACGGTTTCCGTGGTCGATTTCCGTATTGCACGGTGAATTCCGTATTGCACGGCTGACGGTTCTACGTTCTCTAGACTTCGGCACTTCTCGGAATTTTCCGTAATTTTCAATGTTTTCCTATTCAATCTCCGAAATTTATGTTTTATTCACACTGCTGGTAATGTTTCAGTTGATTAAAGTATCAATTTGGATTAAGACCTAATATTAACAGCACAAGAAGGGAAAATGTTACTCAAATTATCATTACCAAGGAAGAAAAGCGCTTTGCCGAAAGCTTCGCTAGCGATGTTGCGTCATTGTGACGTCACAGCGGTTTACAATTGTGACGTCATAACCATGGTTACGTCATTCGAAAGAAGCACGACGGACGGAAGCCTGAATGTTGTTTATTATTGTCAGTTCTTTGTAATTAAATGACAGTAAAGCAAATTTGATGGATTTATTATGTTAACACACTGAACAAATTTTCACTTAAAGCTCTTTTGGGCTAACAAATGAGAAAATAAAGATATTATTAAGATTTCAAATCATGAGTCGTGCTGGTCAAGCAACCGTCCGTGTATCAATACGCAGCACGTCGCCCCAGTAAATTTACGCAAATTTATTTGTTTACCAATTTGCTAATAAAAAGGGGTATATAATAAATATAGAACATCATACTTGTGCATTTGGATCGTTTGTATTGAACTCGAAGCTGTCATGGAAGCGGAGGAACAACTCGTTCTTCGAACTCGTTGTTCCTCCGCTTCCATGACATCTTCTCGTTCAAAACAAACGATCCAAATGCACAAGTATGATGTTCTATATATTTATGCTTCTTGTTTCGAAGCTTCATCAGGGAATTTTGACTTTTTAATAACACCAGACGTTACAAGGATATTTTGCTTTTCGACAAAGAATACGGTCTAATTTATGAAGTAAGTGTTAATTAGTTTGGAAAGAAAAGAAAATTATATTTGAGAACAGGAACTATGATGATTAAATGAAAATAATTATGAGTATATTCTTTGTTAAAACAAGCGTTATACCATTGTCTGCAAACATCTTTCCTGTGTTAGGGCTCTGAAATAAAAAGATTGTAATATTATTGTAATAGCTTTTGTATCCTTTGGATTTTGTGCGCACGTCTGTCATTATTTGTCTTGTCTTTAAACTAGTAATCAATTATTCATGTAACTATGCGTACATATAGAAGAGAAGTGTATCCAGATGTTTAGAAATTTCTAGGAACGAATTGTTTCATCGTTTCAAAAGATGTAGTGGAGTTTGAGATTTTAATAGTTGATCATTTGACAAAACGTTTGGTTCTATATCGCATGCCTAAACTACATCCTCAAACATCAGAGTTGTCTAGTTTGTCAGCGATGTGGACTGCCTCCTTAATCACTGTCTCTTCAATTCTTAAAACGCTCAAATGTATATGTAATAGTTGTCTAATAAGTTAATAATTTCTTATTATCTGAAATTGATATTGATAAATCAGAATGTGGGGGATAAATCTGCATTTCATGAATATATGAAGCTTTATACGTTTTGTCCTGCGATATATTTTCCCCTTAAAATCTATAATTTTAAAATTTTGTCAATGAAATGTTCAGATACATTCAATATTTTACTTAGAAACTAATGAGAATGATTTCAGGAGAGCGGTAAATACAAGTTCTCGTTTCTTCTAATATCAAACATATCATACCCCTGGCCAAAGCAGTGTTTTCACTCAGCTCTTGCAATTCTCAATATATTACATACATACTATGCAATTATTGCCGTCATATATTCAACAAACTGATTCGATTTACCTTCAAACTTGATATTGGGCAGGCGAGCCAGGCGTCTGTCTTTGATGCACCCAAAACATCCCCCTGGTGAACACACTGCTCCATCCGAATGGCATGGTTTCTTCCGCCACTGAAACAAATCTGGATACAGGAATCAGTTTCTTCTACTGCGGTAACGCTTTGATTCTTTGCTATCCTGAAGAGGAATGTGTCATCCTTACATTCCAGGACAGGGAATATGAAGATGAAGAATATGCCAAGGAACATTCTGAGTGAAACTTAAGAACGTGAATGTAAGAAACGATTCAGTTTAACATTAAGCGTAAATTGGATGCGCAACTAGCTTCCTATTTTTTTTCTTATTGTGGGAAGAGTTTTTTGAAGGAGTCCCCACTGAAATGTACCAGATGATATTGTTTAACATTTATTGGTTTGGTTAACTTAACCTTACCTATTTAAAAAGTTGAGTAGAACACAAGTAGTTTAAATTATCTATCTCACTGATAGATAATGATAAAAATGAGAAGAACAAATATTCTGGGATCATTATTACTTACCTAATGTTGTGATATAGTTTAAACTAATTATCACCCTTTGATAAAATGTTTGTATGTGTTTTCAGTCACTTTAATTTTGTTATGAATCACTTCATTGTCGTTTCATAATTCCAGAGAGAATTATACCATCAAAATGAATGAATTGCTTCGACATCAATAATTTGTGAATGGTGAAAAGTAGTTTTGTTGTATGTGTTGGTAAATTCACCTACTCGGTTTACATGTACCTTGATTGTTGATCTCAATTAACGTTAAATCTCGTTACCCAAAGCTCGTATGACGTCACATACATGTAGTGGCACTTATTAAGTTTAACTCTTAAGCTTTGCAAGCGAAAACACTCTGAATAGTGAAAAAATATATACAATATTCCGAGGATAAGAGAAGCAATAGTTGAATCTGCCGTGACATGAATTCGGGGTTGAGCTCGCCGTTAAGGCGGGAACCAGTGATTTCGTAGGCAAAACGGATTCATAGACATAATTATTTGTAGACAGACGGATAAAATTTTTTACTGGTAGTCCGAATTGTTTCGCTACACATATACACCACTACTCTTCTCAGAGTTGAATTTAAGCTATGAGTTAGGTGAAAAAGTGGCGACATTATCATCATTACCTAATGCCATCATGTCGAAAGGAGATACCAATTCATTTACTTCCAACACTCAAACACTTCACACTAACTGTTTGTACCGAACGACTTTTTCACAAAATAATGTACTGGCAAGTCAGCCCACCAAGACTAAAGACATACATCTTTAATGACTACTTAGGTCAAAAGTTAATAGACCTTTATATTTTGTCTGAAATGACTTTGTAAGAAAACATCTCAAACAAGGTATTTCACTGCACTGGGCCATCCTTCCAAATGTTGAATATTTCACCGGTGTTCACGTCCCTGGAGTGACTGTTAGTCACTCCCATTTGTTTCGTTCTTGTTCTTTGTGGTGTGTCGTTTCAACCCGATTTCAGAACCTATTTCACTGTTTTTATTGAAAAGAAAATAATATCCTTCTATTTCATATATGCTAATATTCTATATACCCTACTATCTTATATACCCTACTATTTTCTTACCCTACTATTCTATATACCCTACTATTTTATATACCCTACTATTTTATATACCCTACTATTCTATATACCCTACTATTTCATATATCCTACTGTTTTATATACCCTACTATTTTATATACTCTACTACTTCATATATCCTACTATTGTATATATTCTGCTGTTTTATATATCCTATTATTTTACAAACCCCGCTCTTTTTGTGTCCTACTATTTCACATCTTCTACTATTTCATGTCTCCTACTATTTTATATATCCAACTATTTTATATATCCTACTATTTTATAGGCCAATCTATTTTATATACCCTATTACTTTATATACCCTACTATTCTATTTTCCTCTTCTTTTTTATTTACCCTACTATTTTATGTTGGCTGCTGTTTTATATACCCTACTATTTTATATATCCTCCTATTGCATATATCCTACTATTCTATATAATATTCTATTTTATATATCCATCTATTTTCTATATCCTGCTATTTTATATATCCTACTGTCTTATATATACCCTACTATTTCACATTCCCTCCTATTTTATATATCCTTCTGTCTTATACCCTACTATTTTATATATCCTACTATTTTATATATCCTACTGTCTTATATGCTGTACTTTTTATAAACACCACTATTTTAATTATACTACTATTTTATGTGCCGTACTATTCTATATATATTTCTGTTCTATATGTCCTGGCATTGTGTCCTCACTGTTAAACACATTATTTGTCAGATTTTAGATAATGCACAAATGAGGGAAACGTGTTTCATTGTCTAACCTTAAAGGATGGCCGAAATAGATTATTTTCTATTAAATTATTAACTGCAATTGGTTCAGTAGACTATTTGTGAAAAACGAGACCCCGAAAAAAGCAATATGTTGTTCCTATATTAAACTAGAGCATCTTAAAGTTTGCATCAAAATTGTCTGCTTTTCGGCCTCGAGCAACAAACGAAAAATGGGGCGGGACTTAGAGGGTTGGAAGGTAACCGGAAGTGACGTACGTGAAGGGACGTGGTGTAAACATTCACTTACTATTTACTTACTATCATCAGTCAATCTGATATATCTACGCTTTGCAACAATGACACATCGCTGTTCTGCTGTGAACTGTTCATGTAATGTTGGTTATCAAGTTTCACTTTACAAATGTCCCAAAATATTGTTATATATATAAAATATAATTGATATGAATATTGAAAGACGGTGGATTCATAGACGTTAGTAGACATAAGATAAATTCAATGCTAATGAGATATATGATGACAAAATGAAACCAAGATATGATAATATGAACGAAGTAAAGTTGAGACAATGAAATCAGATATTTAAGGATTGTTTTACATGTTTTGTACCTCTATCGAAGTATAACAGCAACAAATTGTATAACATCGCGTAACGATGTTATACGAAATATGTTGCTGTTATACTTCGATAGAGGCACACAACATGTAAAACAATCCTTATAATTACAAAATCAAAAAGTTTTTCTTTAAATTTTGACACAAATCTAATATATTTGTCATTTATTACGGGAGGCAGCAGCTTGTTACAAGCAACAATACATGGCTGAAGCAAAATTGAGGAATCCTTAATCTAAAACGGCAGAGGATTCAATTTCGTTTTCCCAGCATTCACATGCATACAATCAGGGTTCGTTTTTTTCTGGTTTACGCATTTTGTGATAAACCCGCTTGAAAACTTGTATCTATTAAAATGAGGTGTTCCTGGTGAACTTAATTGTCCCATTCGGAAAAGGAATGTATATTCCAGTTATTGGCGTAGGTTTGAAGACGAAATGACATGTGTATATCTTATTTTGAATCAAAATGTTACGCTCAGTTGTAAGAACCAACTGACACGACCGTTTGTTCTGATGGATTGTGACGTCACAAGGTACGAATGCACGAGGTATGGTAGCACATTTTAACTGCATTCATCGAGAAATGGCATCAGGTTTTCGAGAGCTCTCGTCCAATCAGAAACGCGGAAATTAGTGTAACAAAACCATTTTGTAATTATTCGGTGTTGTTAAGTTGTTATTTTTGTTGGAGAATGTTTGTGTATAAAATAAAACAACAAACGTGAGATAAACAGACGCCGGCGAAGTAGGTCCTACGGTAAGCAAGCGACAATCAAAGCACATCACAACATCCTGTTTTTTTTAACGTCATTAATCTACCGACAACCTCATTGACTAACAGTATAATACAACAATCAAAGCAACTCACCACATATTTTAAAATAACAAAAGTACTTGGTTATCAACGATAATAATACGTCTACGAATCCACCTACGAAAATACCGCATCAAAATGATACATTTTACGATTTAGTTATCACTTATTAACACATTAAAATATTTGGAATCTATTAGATAATAAAATAATGTTTTCAATAAAATGTGTGGTTAATCATATCAAATAAACATTGTATTAAATTGACCTTTTAGCAAGAGTCAATTAATGTAGGAAACTTACCTTATAAACGTATCCAAACGAACAATATGAATATCCAAATGCACATTAGACACACACTGTAAACCTATAAATCCATCAATGACAGTACTTGGAAACAGAAGATGGTCAAATGCTAACCCTCTTTCATCAAAAGTCTTTTCACAAATGTCAAGATAGAAAACCAAATAGCTATGATGATTTTACACTAAAAATAATTTCATTGGTACATAGTTAATTAATTGGACAACTTGATAGAGATATGTTCCTTACTTTCATTGGCTGACAATATCTAGACTGAATGTCGCATTAATGTTTATTTCCTATTATTATTTTTGTGTCACCAAGACAGGACGTTTGACAATAACATATATGACATGCCGGTCACCGATATGCCATTTCTTATATAATTGAATCGGTCCAGTAAACTTGGTATCTGTACAAACATAATTACACTCCTTCCTTCTCACATACTCAGCTTCTTAATTGCTTAAACTAATTTGCTGTAACAACACTTCTCCCCTTTGATCTGGAAGAAACATCTTTATGGTACGCTAAACTGAGAATTGTGTATTGGTGTGCTGAAGTGACACATAAAGGCTATCAGACTATTTATTAAACCATTTCGTTTTCATTTTCGAGATGTGCATTAAGATGCTTCTGGTAACATTATTCTTTCATTCGATAATGTTCGTTGTCTATATCGATCTGTGTTATCTTAATGTAAATGTTTGCGTGTACAATGGAATAATCTTCATATAAAATCCATTGAGCTTGACCAATCCAGTTCATGTATTTATTCATGAAAGTGAAGTGAAAATTGGTTTGCATTGAATTACATCATATATAGAATTTTTATTGACAAACTTAAAATACAGTAATCTTTTAAATACACAATGTTATTTATAACCCTGCAATGTTGTCTCGCTTGTTTGAACAGCCAATCGTTCAGTGTACATGAAATTATGCCTACCATATTACTTTATTTATTAATACATACAAAAATTAACCTGCCGATTATTCAACATAACTTGATCAATTAGTGCTACTTAATCTCTCTTCACCCCGATTCCCACGAGAGTCCTCTTCCCTTGTGTCAATGTCACTTGAACTGTCATTTGTTCATACAGATAAGGCAAGGCATCGGCCACGTCACTTGAAATGATGGAGCTTGAAGACAAACACTCAATGGAATGTGATATGACAGCAGTTCCGCGGATAATTGCTACAAACATACTATATATAAGCGCAGAATGCACTCCAATTCAGCAGGTCCAAGTCGTTGTAACCAAATGAAATGGCTAGTTGAATAGTTAAGTAATCCGTTTATCGAAAATTTTGGTTAATTTGATGAAGTCTTATATGAGCAGTTTAAAAGTTGGGAAAACGCGTTAAATTAAGATTAACGGCCATAGTGAGACTCCTCCACGTACGTCACAGCACAATACGCTTCAGTGACCACCGCCCGCCCACACTCATTCTGGTCACCGGGGCTTAATTAGGCACCTTTTTAAAAAGCCATATATAAGTAATTTATGGGTCGATTTCAGAAATTGAAAGTCGAGCAATTGCAAAATTGAAACCCCTTTTCAAAGAATACGAATGTGACCATATGTCATTTCATCTAACCTTTAAGAAATTTGCTAATGCTTAAATTTTGTCCTACTTCTGTGTACCTCATATTTCAGTTTTCACAAAGGCAATAAATCTAAACGATGAATTATAATTTTTAACTTTTCTTTATCAGGTATTAACCAACCTTGGGATATTTTGCGGCTCAAGTGCCGTTTGCGTTTGGAGATACTTTTAAAACTTTTTCTGCCGCTAATGGCAATAACACTGGCAAATCGGCGTTAAACAGCAGCTCACAGCCTTTCTCAATTATTAATGTTAATGTTTTCATGGTCGTAGGACTTGTTGATTTCTCCTCAAGGATAACAATTTAGCGATCCATTTCAATGACTTATGCCAGACATCTCATATAATAATAATAATGAGGATACTTATATCGCGCTGAACTCCACAACACAAAGGGCCGTGCTCAAAGCGCTACACACATTATTACCCTGGTGTAAGGACCAACATCGTTCCTTTTTCATTCTCAACTCCCTTTGGAGTATGCAACCTGGGCTGCCAATTAAGGCCCTCGAAGGTTATCTGTCACATTGCCTGCACTTCCAAACCAGGTACTCAATTGTACTGCTGAGTGAACAGAGGCACATTTCGAATTAAGTCCCTTGCCCAAGGTGACACCACGAGCCTCTCAATTCATGTATCAGTGTGGGACAGGGAATCAACCCACAAACTCTCAGTTTTCATTCAGCAATGAGGCGGGTAACCCACCCATCCAGCGATCCACGCCCGTTGTTGCTGAACTTAACTGATAGCGGTCGACTGAGCTATGCACAGGACCACGTGCCACCACGTAAAAATGAAAAATGATTGGCTTTAATCGGTATATTTCACCCCATTAACATATCTTATATGTGATATGTTTGTTTTTATATTATCAAACCATTTCTGTATTTGCACATGGACTCAAACATGCAATGTCTTTGGTGACGTCAATATCAAATATAACTCGTTTAAGATACAATGAATTTGTGTCTAAGTGTGAAAGTGTTGGAATAAAAAACTTGTCTTGGCTGAATATTTGATTTGATATTGATAACGAGTAAGCTTTTGTTACAAGAATTTATAGATGATTAACGATTAAAGATAAAAGTTTTGTAAGAAAATGAATAACATATAGTGGATCGATGTTCTCAGGTTGGAATCAAAGAAAATATTGTTGTCTTGTTAAATTCAGATCAAACTGCACGTTGTCCTTTAACCGACTGGACATTTTCTGCAGTAACTGCTGACCTCTTTCATCTCTACATGCCTCTACAGAGCCCAGAAAACGCATTGAATTGGCATTCTGGTTTCTTAGTAGTGAAAGGGTTAACCTTGCTTTAACCATATAGATCGGCTGTGGTTCTATAGAACAATATCTACCGCCTACCATTTAGGTAAGACAGAAGCACGGGTTGAAAACACTTCACAATCTTTGAATGGACCCTTGAGTTAATATATAATAATATATAATATATATAAATACATCCAAAAACAGTAAAAGCCTTTGCAAGCTAGGGATCGACTCTTTAAACCTTAGTTATATCCATAACTCATCGAAATCTGCCTGTTGTCTACCCAATGTCAGGATGGTAGAACATGTCCAGATAATGAAGACTTTAAGCTCACTTTCTGATGAGTCTGTCACACACTACACTGTACGGAACATCTACATCTATCTATACAAGTATACAAACAAAATGGGATTCAAGTGTAGATATTCTGTTCACGATTTGTACACCACTACACCAACTATATCAGTAATACAGCTACATGTACTTATAGAAAGTAAGTTACGGCTTTTTATGTTTTTTATTTCCACATCAGAAGTACATGTTATGATTATACACACCGATACAGTTGTCATAGTATACATGTTGATGATAAATACAAAAATATTTACATTTTATTTCGGATTGTAAAAAAGATTCAAGTATTGCATGTTCGTGAAAATATGAAAGATTTATATTGCTTGTAATTTCTAGTAGTCTTAAAGAATAAATATCATCATCCCGTACATGTCTTAACAAGAAAAGCCTTTAAAAAGGCATGGTTGGAGGCATCTTGTTAAGGCTAAAATATATTATAAAAAGGATATGTATGTCATATGTACATATAGCAAAATGAAGCCTGCATTATGGTCATTTTGGGGGATAAAAGTTTTGATTACTAATCACACAATTAGTTATTCAATACAAAAGTCGCAAATAAAATAATTTTACCTCGATCATTTAAGTTGTGTATATGCTTTTCAATTTACATACATTATTTATTCATAAATAAAATAAAATAATATATAATCTATCATTTGAAAATGAAAGTGAACATTCAACTTCCCCGATTTATTTTAAAGCGCAACTCCTGGGTGCTTTTGCTCCAATTTTGAAGTAGGCATATATTATTAATTTGATCAAAACGTTGTTGAGAGTTGTGTCAATGGTTAGATTCCAGCAATAAGAATATGTAGGCCTATTTTCCCTGAAACAAGCAGTCAACCATTTGTTAAACATTTGCAAATTTAAAGTGTACCAATTCGATTGATTATGAAGCATGCATATTCTGTTTATCTGTGGAAGGAAGGCATATGGACCTTTTTTAATACAAGGATAATGGCCCGGTATCCTCATGCTTGGTGCTATCAGTTTGGACATAAATATGGTTCTATCCAATATGTGCTTATACATGTATAAGCTTCACTATCATTAATTCAATAACAGTACATTGAGTACCATTATGCAAGTCTGATTGGCATTGGAAATATTGATAACTGAGTGGAAGGTTGGTGTGTTGATTGACAACCACTATTATCGTTTAGTATATGCTTGCTCCGCGCGTATAACATTAGCGTGTAAAGTTTCTTGGATTTTCCGAAACTGCAGTGCGAAATTATGCACTTCAATTGGTACATGTCTGCTCATGGAGGTGTAAAATGGCTTTGAATTGAAAAATCTTATGTTTACTAACATTCAGACTCAGAATAACACAACGGTCGTTTCTATTTTAGATGTTTAGACAAAATCTCTTTTCGCAGTAAAAGGGGATAATTATTTCGGATAACCCACATGGTCACGTGGTTACAAATTTGTTACAGCCGTGTTCGTTGGTCATATGCTTTTTCCAAAGTATGAAGAGGCCAAGCATGATTGGTCGAAAGTTTATTTTGAATATTCCAACAGTAATATAGCGTGAAATCCAACTGCGTATCAGGTTGGAGGCGGTGTGCGCCTCCAACCAATAATGGACAGAAGGCCAAAATGTATAAACTCTGGGCTGTCTAAAACTTATGAGGGCAGTGTACTTTTGGATCATTTAAAGCTGCCTTTTCTGCTTGTTGCATAGACATTTTGTTTCACTAGAAGACAAATAGTGTTTAGAGGGTTACTCCCTTGATTTCGAAAAAGTTTATTTTGAAAGAAGGGATATGAAGGAGTTTATGATCGTTGATGACTGACAAGAAGGATTACAAATTTTACATTGTGTAAATTATATGAATCCAAAAGGTACAAATAAAGTCTTATTTACATCTCACAGAAATGAGTAAAATCTAGATATAAGAAGAATATGGTACATCTTAAGAACAATTTGTAAATATTTATATAATTTATTTTTTGGGTTAGTTTTAAAGATGAACATACAGTAATTAAAATTATCAAACGCCGCACATAACGTAGCGTAATGATTTCAATGAGTTTCTCGGACGAGTCTCTTCTCGAGTGCCATTAATGAGATTATATTTGATAAAATGATAGTTTCTTAAACTGACAAAGAGATAGTCTCCATACTTGAACATCCCAACGGGAAGACCATTAAGTGGAAAAGGTTTTGTTGATATGGTGCCATTTGGTAACGACAGTGTCATCAATTTTGAATTGAAAAAGTACGTTATTTCGTCTTTGGATATGTCATAGAAAAATGTTTTAATACTGTTTGATTTTTCTACTTGAGTTGGACTCCCTCCCTTATAGAGTGCTCTGTATATGTGATCTGTTGAGGCAAAGTAGATGAACTGTCTTCTGGTATCCAATGAAGCCTGATACATGGCTTTATTGATGCAAAATAGTTCTTTAATAATCTTCCCTTCTGGCGTAGCTCTGACTAGACAACGCTTTGAGTTCTTTTTCCAAAGACCAAATACGATGATTTGCCTTGCATCATCAGCTGCAACCACATCGATGGCCTTCAGCCCTTCAATACGAACTGGCGGAGTGTTGTTGAGGTACATAAAGTACAGGTTGACCGATAAATCCACGAAGAAGAGCTTCTGTTGTGAAAACATGAAACACACTCCTTGTATTTCATCAACTACTTCAGCAAGTTCTATGTTAAAAGTAGTTTTCTTTGCAACAGGGATTATACGAACGTTTCGAGCACCAACAGCGGATTGGAAGGGAACCTGGAGTATATACTGGATACTATGTGGTCCCTTTCTTGATTCTGAAATTAGTTAATGAAATTCAAATGTATTAAAACTTAGAATCATTATTACAGCCCAGTCAATTGCTGTTTATATATCATCAATTGAAACTGGTTAACGATATGGTAAGAACATTTAAAGGTCAATTAGGTGGGGGATAAGATGCACACACTACATGTAGTAAAAAGTTTAATTCCACTGTAACCGTAAAATAGACGAGATTACTGATATTGTTGTATAAAGTTTTAATTTTAGGGCATCAGTATTTAATCGACTATGTGACTGGATATTTAGAGCCAACCCAATCGTCCCTGTTTGTTATATTGACTGTGCAATTCATGCAATTCCTCTTTAAATAATCATATGATTCAGGCTGTAGATACTGTATGAGTGCAAAACACTAACATTAATGAATTACATTTACATGGTCAACTTAAATATACATGACTGTGTTCATATGAAACACCAAGCACGTCATGAAACATTATCAAACTTGCAACACATGAAAAAGGTAATGATAACTTTTAATCAGCATCCCCAAATTGTATGCAGTGTATACGTTCCTTATGCTGTACAGTTATGTAGTTTCTTTATATAAGTTAATAATAATAATATACATTTCAACGCCTAATATCCAGTTAAAGCACTGCTCAATGGCGGTACAATTATTACCCTGAAGGAATTGTACTTTCGGTGCCGCTACTAAGCGCTCCGCGCGACCATATAGGTCCGTACCTCCCGTGTTCAGGTACCCATTTAAACAGCTGGGTGGACTGAGTGCAATGTGGATGAAGTGCCTTGCCCAGGGGCACAACACAGTATAAGACCCAGGTCACAAATGTTTGGTGTCTCCACCGGGATTCGAACCCAGGCCGTTGGCGTGAGAGGCAAGCATGCTAACCACTACAGGGCTAAACATTAAACATAATGAGGATACTTATACATGCTGAACTCCACACCAAGGGGGCATGAACAAAACGCACATACATTAAAGGGGCAGTAGCACGTTTTTTCGCTCAAATAAGTTGATGAAATGTATTTGAAAATAATTTCACCAATAGTAAACATCATTTTCTTTTCGGAAAATAATGTTTAAAATGAGTGTACATGTTTCGGTAATGCCATGGGAATCGTTTTTGTAATACAAAATAATAAATTGTGTTCACAATAAAATGGCCGCCATGAAATTTTTGCTCTATACACAACATAGTTTGAACAGCTACAGATAATTGGTTTACCCTCTAAAGTTAATTTAAATGACATAAACTATCCTTATAAATTACCAAAAAACGTGCTACTGCCCCTTTAAGGCCCTGGTGTACGGACCAACATAATTCTTTAAACTCAGTGGGAGTATGCAACCTAGCTGCTAATTGAGGCGAGTTATCTGTCACATTGCCAAAATTTCAAAACCAGATACCCATACAAATCTGATTTCCACATTTTCTCCATCTTCACCATGCACTTTCCAATCTTACATTAGCATTTACAGTCATCATCACTGACATGCATGGTACCTCCCTTTTGTGTTTCATTCAATCATATGAATATACCATGCATAAAAAATAGACCATCTCCGATTTGAACAAAAGAAAATGTAACAAACAAATATAAATGCAACAAAGAAAGCGTTATACAAACAAGCGAAACACAAATTCTTGTTCAGTAAAACAAATCACTTTTGGAAAGACACGTTAGAATGGTAAAGTAAAATTTGAACACAAATAGCAGAAGATGCCACAAAATAATACACTGAAGACGTATATAAACTTTCATAAGCAATAGTTTATATTCCAATATGCATATTTATGCTTCTTGTTTCGAAGCTTCATCAGGGAATTTTGAATTTTGAATAACACCAGACGTTACATAGATATTTTGCTTTTCGACAAAGAATACGGTCTAATTTACGAAGTAATTGTTAATTAGTTTTGAATTTTTCTTTGAGAACAGGAACTATGATGATTAAATGAAAATAATTATAATAAATATTTTTGTTAAAACAAGCGTTATACCATTGTCTGCAAACATCTTTCCTGTGGTAGGGCTCTGAAATAAAAAGATTGTAATATTATTGTAATAGTTTTTGTATCCGTTGGATTATGTGCGCACATCTGTCATTATTTGTCTTGTACATATTTTCAAAACTAGTAATCAATTATTCATGTAACTATGCATACATATAGAAGAGAAGTGTATCCAGATGTTTTAAAATTTCTAGGAACGAATTTTCATTGTTTCAAAAGATGGAGTGGAGTTTGAGATTTTAATAGTTGATCATTTGACAAAACGTTTGGTTCTGTATCGCCCGCCTAAACTACATCCTCAAACATCAGAGTTGTCAGGTTTGTCGGCGATGTGGACTGCCTCCTTAATCACTGTCTCTTCAATTCTTAAAACGCTCAAATTTATCTGTAAGAGTTGTCTAATAAGTTAATAATTTCTTATTATCTGAAATTGATATTGATAAATCAGAATGTGGGTGATAAATCTGCATTTCATGAATATATGAAGCTTTATACATTTTGTCCTGCGATATTTTTTCGCCTTAAATCTATAATTTTAAAATTTTGTCAATGAAATGCCACGAAAGTGTGTTCAGATACATTCAATATTTTACTTAGAAACTAATGAGAATGATTTCAGGAGAGCGGTAAATGCAAGTTCTCGTTTCTTCTAATATCAAACATATCATACCCCTGACCAAAGCAGTGTTTTTACTTCACTCAGCTCTTGCAATTCTCAATATATTACATACATACTATGTAATTATTGCAGTCACATATTCAACAAATTGATTCGATTTACCTTCAAACTTGATATTGGGCAGGCGGGCCAGGCGTCTGTCTTTGATGCAGCCAAAACATCCCCCTGGTGAACACACTGCTCCATCCGAATGGCATGGTTTCCTCTGCCACTGAAACAAATCTGGATGCAAGAATCAGTTTCTTCTACTGTGGTAACGCTTTCATTCTTGGCTACACGGAAGAGGAATGTGTCATTCTTACAATCCAGGACGAGGAATATGAAGAGGAAAAATATGCCAAGGAACATCATGAGTGAAACTTAAGAACGTGAATGCAAGAAACGATTCAAGTGAATTTCATGCACAATACTCATCATTCTCTAGTTCAAACTCTTGTCCTGGGAAGAGTTTGTTTGACGTGTTCTCACTGGAATGTACCAGATAAGGCTGTTTAATGTTTAATGTTTTAATGAACTTTAATGAACTTCTTTAAAAGGTTGAATAGCAAACATACAGCTTATCTGTAACTCAAAGGTCAAATGTTTCCAGGCTCAAACGATAATTTAAAAAAAAAACTCAATTCAAAGTGAGATAACTCTGACGCTTGACTGAATACAACATAAATGACCTTTTTCACTTTAAACAGTTTAATGGCAGATGACACTGTCATTGAACATGGACACGCAGAATAAAGAATAAACAGAATAAAGAAGTTATGTATCCATAAAATAGTCTTTCATACTTATCGCTCTCGTTGACGTTGAAACAGGAAGTTTTACAAGAACATTTCAACCTGAAGCTGAAAAATTTTCTTTCGCGGGAATACTTTCCATTTTATTGAAGATTTACAATGTATGAGTTTTAATAATGTATTTCTATAATTGAAGATTTATAATTTCTACTTCAGTTCCTCTCCTGCATGTTAAAGTCATTAGAGAAGACAATAAACTCCATACAGACTTGTATTGTAAAGAAACACATCTCACAGATATTTGACTCCATCTAGCTGCCACCAAAAATTTTTTTCAGATCCATTGCGTATAGTGGTGCACTTAGCATCCTCAGAATCTGCAGCAAACCTTGGTGGGCTGATCTACATTTAGCAGAATTATTGGAGTATCTACTTAAATGTGGATAAAAACAATGTTTTGTCCACGTTTGATAAAACCAAAATTGTGCAGTACAGGAGTGATGACAGACAACGTCAAAGATATAAACCCCCCCGGGTGACTACCCTATCTGCGACACATTGCAAGAGAAAATGAACCAGGTTCTCAACGACTCTCAAATTGTGATTGCTGACTTTACGTTAATGCTACTTGAGGTAGGTACTGTGAGTGAACAAACTTCGTCAAAAACCCAAACCACGACAGCTTGGGACTGTAAGCCCTGTCTCTGCCCTTACTGTAAAGCCTGTGAACTTACTTATGTCTACTACAGATACCTTCAATAATCTTAAAGGTAAGGCATTTAAAATCAAGGACAGTGTGGACTGTCATCCACTGTTTGACCTGCATCAAATGCAAGGTTCAATATATATATTGGTCAAACGGTACAGAAGGTTAGCAGTAGACTTTCTGGACACAGACACAATATAAAGAGCAAAATACCCCATGTAGCACCCACTTTCAATCAGCCCCTTCACGACTACTCCTGTGTGATATTAGAAACAATCCAGAATAATGGCAAGCCAAACTTGACCTGGCCGAATAAATGTGGATATATAGACTGAACACTGTCTATCCTAATGGACTGAACGAGTACAATCCAACTGGCTAATCTTAGGCCATTTCCTCTCATCACATCCTCTACATATGTATCTGATTCCAGCTTGTAACTTCGTTCTTGAGGACACTTGCATTTAGGTGAGGTGAGCTAGGGTATAACGCTGCTTTCAAGAGTATTTCACTTACATCGCGGCTGTTAGTATTACGGCAGTGAGAAAGGCCGCAACGCCATGTGGCTATGCATTGCGGTGAAACCTGCGAGCATCGACTTGAACTAGCGAAACATGGATGGTACTATGCTGAAATTCAGTGTAGCATTGCACCCCAACCCAGACAAAGTTGCCGTGCCCTGGCGGGATTCGAACCACGGTCCTCTTGATCCGAAGCAGCTTGCATTTAGCAAGCGAAACGTTGAATAATGGTTGTAGAGAAGGACACATCTACGTTATACATGTAATTGAAGATGAAAATGATTTAATTTGTGAATGTCAAAAACATAATGTAAACTTTATTGGGAATGTCCATACACATTTTAATTACTCGATTTGTTACAATCTACAAAATAAATTGATCGGTTGTATTTAGTAAAATTTATAAAATCTCCATACTATGAATTTACATGCTTTTTTACTCTTAAGGAGGGGCTCCGTGAGATCGTCACCTTAGTGACATTTTTTTCAGTTCTGTTCTGTTCAATAAAAGATGCAAGGGTTCTATTGACAAGAAGAGCCAAAATCTTCTTGAATGTGAGATTATTGATGCAGGCGATGATATTACAGAAATAAAAAGTTTCCCATATATTTACGAAAACAATTATCCATGAACATCGGGGGACAACGAATATCTAACTTTCAGCACATTCCATGAATTTAGGTAATTAAATTGAGGAAAGTAGCAACACTACCAATGGTAACGGACCTAATGACATCGTGTTCCGTTCATTAACTTCGAACACTCGAATACTTCACACTAACCGTTTGTACCGAATGACTTTTTCACAAAATAATGTACTGGCAAGTCAGCCCACCAAGACTTAAAACATACATTTTTAATGACTACTTAGGGCGAAAGTTAATAGACGTATATATTTTGTCTGAAATGACGTTATAGGAGGAACAAAAGAAAGTAAGCATCTCAAACTTAGTATTCCACTGCACTGTGCCGTCCTTCCAAATGTTGAATGATTCACCGGTGTCCACGTCCCTGGAGTGATTGTTAGTCTCTCCAATTTGTTTCATTATTGTTCTTTATAGTGTGTCCATTACACCCATTAATTTATCCTTTTGTTTTACAGCGCATTTAGATCATTAAACTATTAGTTGAAATTCATTCAATGTCTCGATTTTAGAACCTTTGCTTAGTTTTTAAAAAGTGGTAAACATTCGTGAGAAATGTAATACACAGTTTTTCCTAATTTTATAAGTATATACATTATATATCATACATCTATTTTATAACACCATATATAATTAAAGTTTCTACTTAATAGAACAACATTTTCTAAAATATATACTGGTTTTATAAGACCACACTTTGAGTATGCATGTGAAGTATTGGATGGATATTTGATTGATCAAGCTGATAAATTAGAAACAATTCAACTTGAAGCGGCCCGAATAGTAACTGGTCTTCCAAGATATGCCTCTGCGAGTTCTTTATACTTCGAAACAGGATGGGATTTTCTTTCCGAGAGAAGAAGGAGATGTAAATTAACCATATTTAAAAAATACAGAAACGCCTTGCGCCAGATTTTCTTCAGGAGTTACTCCCGCCTTTAGTAGGCAACATGACACCATATGGATTAAGAAATTCAAATAATTATAGCCAACCTTATACACGACTCAAGTACTCAATATCATTTAATCCATCATCAATTAAATCAATTAAATTATTAATTAAACATTCCTTTAGCAATAAGAGACTGTGATTCTGTTGCCTCATTTAAATCCAATATTCAAATCAAAGTAAAATATGCACCTGTTTTCTTTTCTTACGGAATTAGAAGACTACATATCTTACACACAAGACTAAGATATATGAAGAGCTCACTTAATTATGATTTATTTAAAATAAGTGTAAGAAAAAATGCATGTTGTCAATGTGGCCACAACTGTGAAAATATATTTCATTACTTCCTTGAATGTCCTTTGTATATTACTCAAAGACAAAATATGTTTATTTCATTAGATAATATTGTCAGAAACAGAGCTTTAATTAATATTAGTCTTCTTTTACATGGCAATGCAGGTCTCTCAATTTGTGAAAATCAGAATCTTTTCAAATTTGTACATTGTACATTTCTCAAACTAAACGTTTTCTCTGACTTCTTTTGTACATATCCTGACTGCCTGTCCGTCTCTTGTTGCATATTGTTGTGAGAAGAATCATGTAATTATCTGGAGAGGGTTTTTTTAAGTTGGATAACTTGTGCCCAATCCATTTCTCGAATGAATAAGATATGTTCAATCAATCAATCAATCATACCCATATATTATATAACATCGATCTATCATATAACATCCATATATCATATAGCACCCATCTATTATGCAACATTCATCAACAGAGTTATCATCATTAATCCACAGAGCATTCATACGGCAGTCATTTCAACAGTATTCGTCAACAATACATATTATCCTGAATCACATAAACAACATATTTCAAACAGCATTTTGCTCTACAGCATTAACCTATGCATCATTCAATAATTCAACATTCATCTCTACAGTTTTAATCTATACAATATGCATCAACACATCATTCATCCATACATCATTCACCTATATAAACCATTCATTTACGCACCATACATCTATATATCATCCATCCATTGAGCATTAACCTATATAGTATTCAAGTATACAATAATCATCTCTACAGCATTTAAGTACATGTATTTATCATCCCAAAATGTGTTCCACGGGAGATATCGCTTTGGCAGTAGATTTTGCATATTGCCCTGTCACCGTCAACTGCTTGAACTCACTATGATTTACATCATCGAGTAATGACATCACAATGCTATGACGTCATAATAATGATGACGTCACAATGCTATGACATCACAGCACTGAAAGCCAAATGGCAGTTTTGTGTTCAGATATGTTAATTTTTCATAAAAAAAACCTAATGAAGAATGATTTTGGATGATAAATAGAACCTCACCCAAGTGTCTTCTGGTATCAAATATATCATCACTCGTTGATAAAAGTAAAAAGTATTTGTAACGTTCGTCACCTATTTGATATATTTGAGATTTTCTATATATCATTAATGTGTACAGCCTTCATCAATACAACATTCGTCTTGAAATCTTAACATGGAAACCAAATGGAAACTTACAATAAACCATAACACGGAAACCACATTGAAACTGAGAGTAAACCTTACCAGTTGGACATTTATGGTAAACTAAGACAAAATATGGATACCAGGTTGAAACCAATCGTAAACTATAACATGGAAACTGAGTTGAAACCTACAATAAACATATTCATGGTAACCAGTAGATTCCACTTGAAGGAATGGGTAATGAGTCACATTCAGATACTGTGTAAAGTTCAGTTTCAGTGGTAGGGGAAACCATAAGTGCAAATGTTAAAGGGGCAATAGCACGTTTTTTTCAATTTTCTTTTTAAATTTCCAATTATAATGATAGGTTGTGCATTTAAATGTACTTCAGAGGGTAAAACATCCTCTTACACAAACCAATTATCCGTAGTAGTGGTAACGGTGGTGCGTTTAAAGCAAAAATTACATGGCGGCCATTTTATTGTGAACACATTTTATTATTTCCAATGACAAAAACGATCCCGAGAGAAAAAGGTTTTTTTACGATTGGTGAAATTATTTTTTAATACATTTCATAGACTTATTTGAGCGAAAAAACGTGCTACAGCCCCTTTAAAACTATCTTGACACCAAGAAGACATAATGGTTTCCATTTTCTTCCTCTCAGTTTCAGTGTTCCGAAAACCAGCTCATTTTGGCTATGCATTCAATCTTGGTTAATCCTTACTATCTCATGGTCACGACTTAATATTATGTACACGTCCATGCTGTATAATCTCGTGGCTACAGCTGATTATATCGTGGTATAAATTTGTATTACACAACGAGCAATGAAATACTGAGATTTATCAGTGAAATAAAGTGTCTATCAAGCTACAATGAAACTAACTTATATTTTCACTGTGACCAGTAACTGATATAATTTTTCATCCGAAACTGTCTTCCATAGGATATATCACCTGTGTCCGCTATATCAAATATCAGTAATCATAGAGAAACTAACCAAAAAGCAACCAATAAGAATCCACAATACATTAAAAGTCATGTCACAATTTTATGAAACTGGTTAGAAATTTCTCTTATTCATGTTTGTCCGTTTGACATATAGAAACAAATCGTTGCTAAAGTCTTCACGTCATTCATACCTTGATATATTTGTAACTTTGGATTGGATGATGAAAGCTGAGACGAGGCGATTCTAAGTTGTCACGCACTATTAGTTGTGTGACCAAGAATGACACCTGCATAATTAAAACCCACATAATGGTGTTTGAGTGGACAAGAGGTAAGGGTTAAAGGGGGAAGCAATTAGAAGACACAGCTTCATTGAACATTTATGTGAACCACAGCCAACTGCTAACATTTAAAAGTCGCCATCTCGTATGTGTAGAGGAACGTGAAGAAGATCAAGAATGGCAAAGACTGAATTTATCGTGAGCTGTACACTATATTGTTTTATCAGTTTTACCTTGACAGAAAGCTGTAGTAACTTCATGACAGAACGTAAGAGATTTGATGGGTTCACATTCAGATTGATAAACGAGAGCAGTTTGTATTCGTGCGCAGCAGAATGTGGTTCTTATCCCATATGTAAATCTTTCAACTTCATTAAACCTGGGCGAGTTTGTCAGCTGAATTATAAGGCAGCATCTGCTGCAGACCTCACTGATGATATGGACGCCTTGTATAGCAGTATTGGCAGCTGGGACAGTGTGAGTATTCTTTCAAAAAATGTGTATTTTATGATTCCAAACTGATTTTATACGACTATTAAACTTGTCACAAAACAAAATTTCCGTTTGATACTTGTATAAGAATGTGAATAGGTAAAACGCTTCATCAAACAAGTCCCTTTTGATACAATGACATATTCTACCTGAGAGAGAAAAACTATATAATCTAAATTGTCCAATACTCAGCTATTTATTTAGTTGCTGTGAAGAATTACCATGGTATACACATATTAACTGATATTAATGACCATGTACTCATTAATATATCCAGCTTAAAGCTGCCAAAATTATATATATCTTCAGATGATTTTAAAGGAGCTGTAGCGTGATTTCCTTACTGTCCTAAAACAAATGTACATGGTGCGGTTAAGCTATGCGAGTCGTCATCGAGCCATTTTCCTACATTAAAATGGCCGCTAGATGGTAGTTAAATGACCTGATTGATGTAGCGATACCGTAACACTCAGGGTAGAGATTTGAATATGGCACTCTGATGGAATGGTCAACCATCTTGCTGTCTGAACTCTCAAATTCTCATGAGACCTACAAATCTACCTCTCACACTGAATAGGTCCACACCACGGTCGCTTTATACATCTTATCCGGTTGTGTAATGATATGTTTTCCCATTTACGTAACAATATATTGCATACACTTTAATGATAAATTAGAAGAAAAAAATATGCAAAAAACGTGCTACAGTGCCTTTAATTTTGCCTTTATCGCAATTGACATTGTGATATTGTGATGTAGGTTCCACTTAGTCCCTGTAAAACTAATCCTCATCGGTGCCAGATTACAGAGAGATGCGCTGCATTTAGGAATGGCAATTTGGAATGTGGTGAGTTGGAGAACTAAAATATTCAAATAAATAAATAATATTTGTCTTCCACAACAATCACAGTCACTAACATGAACTGCATCTTAAAGACATAATGTAATCATTACTCATGTTTGTCAACATAAACAAGGATAGACATTTGTGTTGGTATACAGGTAATGGTCTCGTTTCATCTTCCCTTTAACTCAATTACATTTCATTCTCGGGATTCGCAAGTGTAGATTTCGAAGAAGAACATAGAGTGTGATAGATAGTTGAAGCAAGTCATGAATTGGTGATTTTTGCTATTTAGCATTTTAATTCAACAAGCTTTTATTGTAGAAATAAGGAGCATGGATCGATTTAACCTATTTTGCTCAATGCTGACGATTTTCATAACTTGGTCTTCTTTCCAAACAGAACCCATTGCACATAACGTTGCCGAAGGGAAGCGGGCAACTTCAAGTTCAAACTTTTTAACATACTCAGGTAGTAGACCGACAAATGCCGTAGACGGAAAGGATGAGAGGAATTGGATTTCAGAATCCTGTTTTGCTGTTGACTATGACGATCCTACCCCATGGTGGCAAGTGGATCTCCTGAAAGAATACACTGTAATTTACCTTGTCATATACAACCGAGGAGACTGCTGTCGTAAGTATTTTAGTATTGTAAAGGAAGGAAGGTTTTTGGATAAGAACTTCTTTAGGGTAACTTCACACTGCCCCGATTATAACAAACGATGCCAAGAACACGTAGAAAATGTATGATGTGCGCAAGGCAATATGATGTCAACGAGATTTTACACCGCCCCCATGCGATTAGTGGACCAATCATAGTGTTTAGTTAACATTGGCTGATTGTAATGCAGGATTGTCGAACAAACGAAGACCGTTGGTCAACCCAATGTCTCTCATGTTACAATTATTGCTCGATCTGATGCACCAAGTACTGGGCATTGTTACTCGGTCACTTTAGCTGAGAGGACATTTAAAGGGATTTTTTATATTTTTTAATGAGAAGATTGACCAGTCTGATTGGGTAGGTTAATGGCTTAGTAATATGCTGATATTTAAAGCTTTCAAAAATCATAATCTTTTGGCAAATTTGGCACTGTGTGAAGTCTGATTTATGGTAGCCAGTAAGACGTTTCTGACAGCATGTTTGCACTTTCATCACGTTGAATCCACGCTTTGCAAACTTCAGCTACCGCTCCAAGGTTTTTCTGCAATGTATAATTATTGTGCCATGGTTTTATTTCCCTGACATACTTAACCCAGCAGCATATATTTTCAATATCACAAAATCACCAAATATAATTTGCTAATTTTGGTGATATATGACATGCATGCTTTTATCGTGTTCTTTCCAGACTAATTGGCGAAGAACATTTTAAAAGCAGACTTTCCTCAGTCAATAATAACAAAGTTACCATTTGACAGTACAGAAACCTTGGTTCGGTATATATTGCAGTACATAACCCTTAGTTAGGTATGTAATGTAATACAAAACCCTCGGTTCCATATGTATAATTGCAGTGTAGAACCCTCGGTTTGGTATATTGCAGTACAACAACCTCGGTTTGGTACATCTTTGATTCAGTTCAGGTTTCTTATTTTTGTTTCAGCTGAACGTCTGCACGACTTTGCCATAGAAGTATCCAGTGATGTTGAGATGGGTTTCCCTGAAGCGGGAAAACAGTTATGCTACATGTTCGATGGGGTTGTTACTGCTGCAAAGGCAGGCATTACATGTACAACACCTATCGTTGGACGATATGTTCGAGTCACTGGGAGGAAGAAACTGAACCGCAATGACTTATTACAGTTTTGTGAAGTTGAAGTTTACTGCTTAATATGAATTGACTGGTGAAACAGAAAAATGTATACTACCATTTTTTTTATCGTATGCTCCAATACTTACTTACTCACATAAATTAAAGACATTCATTTCTGGTTAAGAGGAGCAATACCTACAAAAAAGCATCATATTTTTAAGCACACAATCGAAGGGTCTTCTCCGTCAATATATGTATACCATAGCATTTCCATTAAAGGGGCAGTAGCACGTTTTTTTCCAAATTTTATTTTTTCAAATTTCCCATTCATAATGATAGTTTATGTCATTTATATTTACTTTAGAAGGTAAAACATCTTATTAAACAAACCAATTAACCGTAGTGGTATAAACGGTGTTGTGTATAAAGCAAAAATTACATTTTATTGTGAACACATTTTATTATTTCGAATTACAAAAACGATTCCTATGGTTTTACTGAGCTATGTACACTCATTTTTAACTTGATTTCCCGAAGAGAGAAGGGCGTTTTACTATTGGTGAAATTGTTTTTCAAATACATTTCATCGACACATTGAGCGAAAAAAAACGTGCTACTGCCCCTTTAATCACCCAGTAGACACGAAAATGCTATACATGTAAGAATTTAATCAATGGTACGTCCAATGTGGTTACACTGTAACGGTGCTTTTACTCTTTGGGCATCATGAACCAGGAGCAGATACGAGGAATCCTAAAGGATCTGCATATATAGCTTATATCTTACACGTGCAGGAATACTGACGTTTTGTTGTCATGCTTTCGTTGTCATTAGTCTGTATCTTATGACGTTTTTCTTGACATGTGTCGGCTTGCTCGGAAAATCATCTTTCTGCTTTACCGTCAATAAATCTTATGAAAATTTAACATCTTGGGTTTTCATCTGTCATAAATAACATCTCAAACACCGTTTTAGCATGAATATTATTTGTGCAATATTTATGTATAACAGTTAACGGGCGTCGAAAAATAATTCACAACTCGAATATAATATTTCTGACGGATAACAGTGTGAATATTGTGATTTGTTTCTACCCTGGGTCCTCACTTGCATTTATAATTAAAATGTGTTGTAGCCTTCATGATGATTGAAAACTTGTTTACATTTTATATATTGAAAGTGAGTGTAGTATTTTATGGCATATGCTACCTAATTGGCATTGGAATGATAATGTTAAGCATTATTAAATAGTTATGTTCCTACAAGAGTAAATAGGACTGAAATGTAGCATAATACGCAGGTTACACGATGGTCACTGCTCTATGTGTCCACGTTATTGATAAGGTCACGAGGTCCTACACGAGCCAGAACTTTGAAATCTAGTCACTTATAAAACAAGTCAATGTATTTTATTAACTTTTCTGATCCTGAGGCGTGTCATTGTCTTTGCGTTGATTTAAAAACATAAATTTATATTAGATTTGTTTAATTAATAGTCGAATGGCTTCTTGGGTCATGGAATTGGTAAATGCAGCAAAACCTGATATGATTTTTCTATTTGACGTTGAACCTATTGCATGACACTGGTATAAGGACCTTGTTGGTGCATGGCACTCATGTTGAAGCATGACACTGACTGTGACATTCGGAAAGGATGATAGATAATTATTTCATGATAGATTTAAAGTGACCATGTATCTTGTCACACTGTGAATAAAGCAGATTAACACAAAATCACGATACATGTTTATGATTAAAACATGTTCTTGCTATTTATACGAATATCTTACTTTTGCATTGCTTTATGCACTTTTGTGAACATAAAGACAGAGTATTAGTATTTGTAGTACCATTATACATCATTTGATAAGGTTTAAAATACAAAACGAACGTGCACGTATTTAGAGAAGACACTTTAAAGTTTAGTATTGTCACTGTAAGAATGAAAAAGAGAACTAAACAAAAAGACTAGTAGACCATAAAAGCAACAATAAGGATATTGACGTTGTAGGCATGTTTCTAAAGTATATGTTTCTCTTACAGTAATTTTTTGACAGCAGATGCATTTTGTTTGTAGGTTTTGAACATGAGATAAATTGTACACTAATAGATATTGACTTTAGATATTTTGCTATAACTTAAAGCAAAGTAGATATACAGAAGACAATTTGATTTCGTTGACAATTCAAGGTGCATTTGGTTGTGACCATTTTGCGTGTTGATAAGCAGCGTTGCTTAACTAGTTTCTTAACTTCGAGCAATGTTACAGTATGCAGATGTTCAATGATAAGTTTTACTGGAAAAATGAACGATTTCCCCATTGACAACATCAGATGATTGATGAAGGCGATGAGATAATTACAATAATCAGAAGCAAGACATGTATATAGATAATTTTCCGTGAACAATGGGGTACATTGAAAGTCTTATTTTTAGTACAAGCTTTCTAGAACTATGCAGAACTCTTCAGATGCATTTCATATAATACATAAAGTAATTTTTAAAACGATAATGTCAAAATATGGAAAGGATGTAACAATGCGTAAAAAGGATCAACCACATTAGGGAGTAGTATCTTATATGAATAAATTGATTGACAAACAATATACTTTATAATAAATTCTACCAGGCCTTCCAGTCGTGTCTGACAAATCAGAGACAGTATAACTTGAGTAACATGAATACACTTGTTGTCAAGCAATGACCGTGAATGTCTAAATTCTCATCAGGCTTGCAAGAACGAAACTCCTTCCAAATAATTCATTGTTGCGATTGAAATGACACAAAATAAATATTGAATTACAAGAATAAAACCTGAAACCGATCCAAACGAGACTTGAAACGGCCAAAGGTTGGTAGCTGCAGTATCCAAGTTGGAGAGATCTATCAAACAAAAACATAGCAATTTAGAAATGTTCTTGAATACATTCAAGGAATATATCATCTGAAGAAAATGACGGAATATAGAATAAACTTACATAATACCAATGTCAATTTTGAAAATATTGCAGAAAATATCCCGAAAAAATAGACTCCAGTTGTGAAATGTCTTTATCTAAAGTGTGTTTCCTTTAATGCATTTATAAAATGTCGCTGTTTTTTTTCTTCGAAAATATCATATACAACCTTAATTAATAAATGACAGGCAATAAAATTTCTTTACCGCATCGAATGTCACATCACTACTGAGTCAAACGAGTCAGAATATAGTTAATATATCAAATCTTTGTTGTGGTAGAACATAAACGTACTGTGTTTGAAAATCAATGGAATCTAACAGAATCATATCCGCTAATGAATGCAAAAAGACATTACTTTGTACAGCTGAAAGTTTCTACCATTGAAGGTGCATCCATTGTATTTCATAACATTTTAATTGGCTTTAAAACGTTCCGACGCACCATATGTGCTGTTTACAATACAAACAAATTCACTCAGCTTTGCATATTCATCCTCAATCGCCAAATATGTCATAATAACTAGTTTCCGATTAAAATCGAGTAACATCATTATGCATGTGCAGAAACCGAAATTGCACGTCCTATTTACATGCACAGTAGTTATATGTCCTATTGAACATTATCAACCCAAATTTGTTATTTTGTCTGGTTTAAATAAGATTCCAAAATTACGTTTGACTCATTGGCGCGCGCAACATGGGGTGCATTGTCCGGTTTTCGATCAGAAATCGATACCTTTACCTTCATATCGTCAATATACTAAGTCGAGTATAATGAAAATGGTAGTGTTCGGTAACAGCTGGTACTTCTCGATAACATAAGACCATTTATAACCAATGGCATATTTGACCCCCCAACAACACTATGGATGTACCTTTAACACGACTATCGTTGACTAATCAATACTCTTGAAAGACACTAACTGTCTGTACCGAATGACTCTTTCATAAAATAATGTACTGACAAGTTAGCCCATAAAGACTAAAGACATGCATTTTTAATTACCACTTAAGTCGAAAGTTAATAGACGTACATATTGTTTTAAGGCACAACAGAAAGTAAACATCTCAAACATGGTATTTCACTGCACTGTGTTGTCCTTCCAAATGTTGAATAATTCACCGGTGTCCACGTCCCTTGAGTGATTGTTAGTCACTACCATTTGTTTCGTTGTTGTTCTTTATAGTGTGCCGTTTCAACCCATTAATCATTTATCCTTTTGTTTTAAAGTGCACACACAAAACTATTAGTTGACCACTCCAATCATTCAATGCCTTGATTTCTGAGCCTTGATAAGCTCTTAAATAGTGGTAAACATTTATGAGAAATCTAACACACAGATTTTCCGAATTTCTTAATTATCAACATTATTTCATGGTTGTTATAAGTTTCATTGAAGAAGAAAATCTTAACAGCTAATATCTCATTCAATCCTTTAACGAATTTCATGAAGGCCGAGGGGATCAGATCCGGGATCTAAATTCACTCGAACTCGTGTAACACCTTATAGAACTGGTACGCAGTTTCTCTTATGTCCCTTTGATTTAAGGCTAGATACAAATCGTTACCAAACATTACCTCTTCATATCTCCTATTTAACTGTAATATTTTTATTTTTCATATATTTGTCACTTTGGATTGCATAATGAAAGCAGAGGCTTAACGATTCTAAGTTGTCACGCACTATTAGTTGTATGCATGCTATATCTACTTTTCTATGTTCATGAATGACACTCCTGCATAACTAAAACGTGTACAATGGTGTTTGAAGGAAAGAAGTAATGGTTAAAATAAATCGATTAGGAAACACACCTTCATCGAACATTTCAGTGAAAGACAGCAAACTGCTTACATTTAAAAGTCGCCATCTCGTATGTTTAGAGGGTGGTTACGTTTTGAAGCAGATCTAGAATGGCAAAGATTGAATTTATCGTGAGCTGTACACTATATTGTTTTATCAGTTTTACCTTGACAGAAAGCTGTAGTAACTTCATGACAGAACGTAAGAGATTTGATGGGTTCACATTCAGATTGATAAACGAAAGCAGTTTGTATTCGTGCGCAGCAGAATGTGGTTCTTATCCTATATGTAAATCATTCAACTTCATTAAATCTGGGCGAGGTTGTCAGCTGAATTACAAGGAAGCATCTGCTGCAGATCTCATTGATGATATGGACTCCTTGTATAGCAGTATTGGCAGCTGGGACAGTGTGAGTATTCTTTCAATAATTTCTCATTTCTTAATACAGCTAATAAGTAAACCTTAAACTCTTTGAAACGCATAACAATACAAAATTTACGGTTTATAATTATGTCATTAGGAATGTAAATTTAGTCCTTGTAAATTTCGTAAAAATGCGTTTCTTATTCCTATGGTATATTAAAATTAAACCCCACCACTTCATTAAATATGTCTCTTTTGTTAAACTAACAAGTTCTACGTTTTTTCGATAGTCACCTATTTTCACATGTTTTGTGTTATGTAGTTGTTTTAAAGGGATATCATAATTTATATATTATATATATATATTAATGACGTTTAATAAAAAAAATATAACGCAAATATTTGATAAAGAATACCATCATTGTGAACCATCTGCCCAATATAATGCAGCTTAAAAATTGTCCTGATATGCCAAATGAAATCTCTGAAGATCTGGAATAATTGCTTTTACCCTTTTCCTCCATTTACATGAAGACATTGTGCTGCAGGTGCAACTTGGTCCCTGCCAGGCAAATCCTCTTCAGTGTCTGACAACAGAGAAGTGCACTGTGTTTAGGAATGGGAATTTGGAATGTGGTAAGTTAGAGACCAAATAACATCAACATTATAAAGAGGATGTGTTTCCCACGGCCACTAACGCGAACCATTTACCCTTTAAGATGTAGGTTTAAACATTGCATATATTTGTCAACCTGAGTCTTGAGGTATAGATCTTTCTTAGTGTAGTCTTCAGCTAAATAGAAGTATCTCAAGTGTACATTTCGAAAACATCAAAATAGAGTTGGACAGGTATCTGAAGCAAGTCATCAAATTGGTACATGTACAGGTAGAAGATGTCAAAAACAAATGAATATATTTGTGATGTTTTAGGAATGATGTGAAGTAAACTGTAGGTTTTGTTTTGATGCAATTTACGGAGGTAATTGTCTCATTTCATCTTCCCTTTAACTCAATTATATTTCATTCTCTGGATTTGCAAGTGTAGATTTCGAAGAAGAACATAGAGTGTGATAGATATTTAAAGCAAGTCATGAATAGGTGAATTTTGTTATTTTAACAATTTTAATTCAACCAACTTTTATTGTATAGATAAGGAGCATGGACCGATTTAACCTATTTTGCTCAATGCTGACGATTTTTACAACTTCGACTTATTTCCACAGAACCCACTGCACATAACGTTGCCGTAGGGAAGCCAGCAACTTCAAGTTCAAACTATTCTGCGCACTCAAGTAGTAGACCGACAAATGCCGTAGACGGAAGCAATAATAGGAATTGGATTTCAGAATCCTGTTTTGCTGTTGACTATGACGACCCTACCCCATGGTGGCAAGTGGATCTCCAGAAAGAATACACTATAATCTACCTTGTCATATACAACCGAGGAGACTGCTGTCGTAAGTATTTCAGTAATGTAAAAGGAAAGAAGATTTCTGGTCAACTTCTTTAGGGTGATTTCACACTGTCCCGATTATAACAAACGATGCCAAGAACACGTAGACAATTTATGATGTTCGCAGAAGGCAATGTGATGTCAATAAGATTTTTTTCCATGCGATTAGTTGACCGATCATAGTGTTGAGTTAACATTGCCTGGTTTTGTCTGATCCATGATGGGTAACAGCTGATCGTAATGCAGGATTGTCGAACAAACGAAGACCGTTGGTCGACCCAATATTATGTCTCTCATGTTACAATTATTAACGATGTCTAGCAGACAGAACAGAACAAGAAGACATAGTCATCAACATCCCCCGCCAGACACAAAAAATGAGAACAAGGGCAATAATTCAAGAAGAACTAATTGTGCACTTCTCATTTTCTTTCCATTAAGGTATCGATATCCTCAAGCTACACAACTGATTTGATGTTAAACAATGTCTGAGAAAAGCTATATCCTTTGAAGATACTTGGAACAGAGACAGAAACCATGAACAGAGTTCAAATATACGGAACAAGTGGAATAACTCCGGAAAAAAATAATCACATGCTTATTTTTTTCGAACTCCATCAAGGTATCGATACCCTTAAACCACACACCAAATTTGGTTATCCTATCTTAAATAGTTTCTGAGAAAAACTGTCCCGTTTGGAGAAACCATGAACAGAGTTCAAATATACGGAACAAGGGCAATACCTCCGGAAAAAATAATCACACGGTTCTTATTTTCGAACTCCATCAAGGTATTCATGTCCACAAGCCACACACCAAATTTTTAAACCCTATCTTAAACAGTTTCTGAGAAAAGCTGTCCCCTTTGGAGATACCATGAACAGAGTAAAAAAATATGGAACAAGGGCAATAACTCCGGTAAAAATAATCACACGGTTCTTATTTTCGAACTCCATCAAGGTATTAATGCCCTCAAGCCACACGAAAATTTGGTTATCCTATCTTAAACAGTTTCTGAGAAAAGCTGTCCCCTTTGGAGATATCATGAACAGAGTCCACAAATAAGGAACAAGGGCAATAACTCCTGAAAAAATAATCACACGGTTCTTATTTTCGAACTCCATCAAGGTCTTTATGCCCTCAAGCCACACACCAAATTTGGTTGTCCTATCTTAAATAGTTTCTGAGAAAAGCTGTCCCCTTTATAGCGGACGGACGGACGGAAACACGGACGGACGGACAGAGCTCAAACCTATATCCCCCTTCCACTCGTGGCGGGGGATAATAACGTATTATGTCAATGAGATGTCAGCCGGCCTCCATCTTATTGGTGTATCCGTCGTAGTGTTTGGTTGTCATTGCCTGGTTTTGTCTGATTCATGAAGCGAAAACAGCTTATCATAATTCAAATTTTTTCGAACAGATGAAGACAAAGGTCACGTGCATGGTCGGACCGGTGGTTAAAAAAATTTATTAATCACCCGTTGAAGATATCGCAGTGTAATAAATCTACCGTGTTATTACACTTAGTGTAATAACATCGCGTGCTGCCGGAACTACTTGCACTTGGTCACATGCCAAAGTAACGTGACCAAAACAATGTCAGCTGTCAATCACAACATCTCGAAGTAGCATTATTTCAGACATTTTTACTTTTACAATATCCTTTTAAAAGACTATCGCAGCATTGATATCTAAATAATAAATAATTATACAAATTAGTGGTCACAAGAACTTGCAGAGTATAAACAACTATTCTCACATCTCTGGCAATCAACATCGTCAAATCAGCGACTTGATCAACCTGTCCAGCTGATGCGGGGTCACGGGAGTGCACTGTTGTTGACATTGGTCCAAATCGAGCAAGTGTTTCAAATTTGCAGCAAAGTACAAACACAAACACTCTAAATGTTAGCCGTTCTCAAATGCAATCCCTTGGTCCTATCTTTGCAGGACCAATAAACAACTCAGTGATCCATGTTAACTTTCATACTTCTTAAAACTTTTCAAACTGTTTCAAACGTTCGTGCCACACGAACAGCCACGCTTCTTTGAGGCGGTGCACAACTTGAAAGCTATGATACCACGCACTTAAAAAATAATCCCGAGAATTGAAATTTGTGATTCAAAAAGTTATGTCAAGTTATTGTTTTTTCATTAAATATGATGGTTGGTTCGTAAAATCGTGTTGATCTTTAATTGTTTTAGATCGTTGTTCAGTGTTAACGTACAACGGAATGACAGCAGCCTCATTACAATGTATTCATACGCCTGACCTAGTTATGCTGGCATAATGCACTCGAACCGGCCTTTCGTTTGCGCATTATTTTGTTAATTTTGGGTGATTAATAAATGAAATACTAAACTCTGTCCTTTTTAATAACATATTTATGAAACTCGTGAGATGGTATTGGTATTTAACTCGCTTTCGCTCGTTAAATACCAAACCACTCACTCGTTTCATAAATATGTTATTAAACAGGACATCGTTTAGTATTCTCTATGTATCACATGTTATAATTATTGCGCGATCTGATGTACTAAATACTGGATTTTGTAACTGGGTAAGTTTTAGCTGAGAGGACATTAAAAGGGATTTTATATATTTTTAAATGTGATTTTTTTAACATTATGATTGCTAGGTTAATGGCTTAGTTTAGTAATATGCTGATATTTAAAGCTTTGAAAAATCATGATCTTTGTTTGATCAGAACATTGATCGGCTATCTACCTTTCGGCTTACTCGGTAGTTGCTAATTGGTAACAATTGTTAGTAATTCAAATCAGGCAAACATGGCCAAGATAACACGATGACGTCATGAGAATGATGCATTTGTACGATGCTTCGAATAGGATGATCACGTGACCTCCATATGACAGCAGCCCGAAGACTTCTTGGTTGCTTATATCAGTTCCAAGTTGCATGTCCATCTTTTGGCAACTTCAGCACAGTGTGAAGCCTGATTTATCGAAGCCAGTAGGACGTTTTTGGACAGGTAAAATCCACACTTGGCAAACTTCAGCTACCGCTCCAAGGTTACGCTACAGTGGATAATTATTGTGACATGGTTTTCTTTCCCTCCCATAAAACTCAGCAGAATATATTCTCAATATAACAAAATCACCAAACATCAGACTATTGTTCTATGACGTCAAATTATATCAGTCACTGGTTACAGTGAAAATATAAGTTATTTTCACTGTAGATTGATAGATAGTTCATTTCAATGATAAGTCCCAGTATTTCATACAATAAATTGCAGTACATAACCCTTCGTTCGTTATCTATCGGTATGTATAGTGGTACATAACCCTTGGTTCGGTATGTATAGTGGTACATAACCCTTGGTTCGGTATGTATAGTGGTACATAACCCTCGGTTCGGTATGTATTGCGGTACATAACCCTCGGTTCGGTATGTATTGTGGTACATAACCCTCGGTTCGGTATGTATTGTGGTACATAACCCTCGGTTCGGTATGTATTGTTGTACATAACCCTCGGTTCGGTATGTATTGTGGTACATAACCCTCGGTTCGGTATGTATAGTGGTACACAACCCTCGGTTCGGTATGTAAAGTGGTACATAACCCTTGGTTCGGTATGTAAAGTGGTACATAACCCTCGGTTCGGTATGTATTGTGGTACATAACCCTCGGTTCGGTATGTATTGTGGTACATAACCCTTAGTTCGGTATGTATTGTGGTACATAACCCTCGGTTCGGTATGCATTGTGGTACATAGCGCTTGTTTCGTTATGTATTGTGGTACATAACCCTTAGTTCGGCATGTATTGTGGTACATAACCCTCGGTTCGGTATGCATTGTGGTACATAGCGCTTGTTTCGTTATGTATTGCGATGCATAACGTTTGGTTCATTTGATATTGAGGTACTAAACGCTTGTTTCGTTTTATATTGCAGTAGACAAATATTGGTTCGTTGTAGATTGCAGTTCAGAACCCTTGGCTGGTTATGTCGTGCAGTACCCAACCTTTTATTTTTTTGTTTTGCGGTACATAGCCTTCGGTTCGGTATTTTTTGCTGTACATAACGCTCGGTTCGTTATGTATTGGAGTACCGAACCTATGGTTCTGTATGTATTGCGGTAATATTAACCCTTGGTTCGGTTTGTATTGCAGTACGGAACCATCGGTTCAGTACATCCTCGTTTCAGTTCAGGTTTGTCATATTATTATTTCAGCTGAACGTCTTCCGTATGTATAATTGCAGCGCAGAGCCCTCAGTTTTGGTATATTGCAGTACAACACCATCGGTTTGGTACATCCTCGTTTCAGTTCAGGTTTCTCATATTTTTGTTTCAGCTGAACGTCTTCACGACTTCGCCATAGAAGTATCCAGTGATGTTGACATAGGTCTCCCTGAAGCAGAAAAACAGTTATGTTACATGTACGATGGGGTTGTGACTGCTGCAAGGGTGGGCATTACATGTACAACACCTATCGTTGGACGATATGTTCGAGTCACTGGGAGGAAGAAACTGAGCCACAATGACGTATTACAGTTTTGTGAAGTTGAAGTTTACTGCTTAATGTGAATTGAATAATGAAACAGAAAAATGTATACTATAATTTTTGTATCGTATACTCCAATGCCTACTTACTCACAGAAAGACATTCATTCTCATACATTCCCTGGTAAGAGGAACAACTGAACCGACATGACATATTACATTTTTGTGAAGTTGAAGTTTACTGCTTAATGTGAAGTGAATGATGAACCGGGAAAAAATACATAAATCATTTTGTTCTATCGCATCTAATACTTATTCACAGAAAGACATACATTCTCATATAATCCCGATTAATATAGTGAAACCTACAAAAAAGGAAGATATCTTTATCCACGAATGAGCACACACGTGAAGGGTCTTCTCCGTCAGCAAATGTTTATCTTACCATTTCCCTTAATCACCCAGGGCCAGTAGACACGAACACTACAGTAATTATACATTTAAGAATTGAATCAATGGTATATCCATCTAGGTTTCACCTCTGTAACGGTGCTTTTACTCGTTCGGGGTCATGATCAAGAAACTGATACGAGCAACACTGCAGCACAAGCATATATCACGTATCTCTCACAATTGTTGGAATACGATGTCATACTTTGTCTCTTTTTCGTCGTCATATGACCGTTTCTTATAACATTCTCTTGACATGTGTTTGTTTGTTCGGAAAATCAATTTTCTGCTTTAATGCCTCGTTTACACTTGCACGCAAACGCCTCCGCTAGGGCCCGATAAAAATCTTCTCCTGGAGTACAAATAGTGGACAAAGGTCAAATGACTCTGGAAAACGTTTTATAAGGTTTTAATTGGGTATACCACGGCGTAACGTGCGGACAACGGCGGAGGAAAATTTCAAACACGTTTGAATTTCGGCTCAATGCACAAACCGTTTTACTCAGCGGGTAAAGTGTAAACGCAAAATTCCCAAGCCATTATCCGCCAAATAATTTGCACGCTATCCTACGCCGTTCTCTTTCACTATCTGCCACCATTAAAAGCCCCGACAAAACATGTTCCGCTGAGAACCACCGGTTATCAGTTGTTGGCACGCGGCAAGGTGTCGAATAACAAAAGGAGATATGATCTCGCAATGTAGATAGGGGTGCGCAACAAATTTACTTTTTTCACTATCATTTCACACTATCATCATGACAAAACAATACACATATTTCATAATAATGGCGTTATTTTAATAAAAAGGTTTATGGTTACACGTTTATGCAAGACGAAAATGTAATTTTATTGTTATTTTGAAGCTTTTTACCTAGACTTTACATTTTAGAAATCTTTATTGTTTTCTGTTAAACATTAATATGTGTGTCAATTAATCCCAGGATTGCTTGAAAATACCACTGTTTGATGGAAATACATTCAACAACAAAATCAACCCCAAAAGGCATTTGTATCCAGACAAACTTGAATAATATTTTTTTAAAAACCCTTGAGATATGTGAACGACCGTTTCCCCTTAAAATAGATATAGAGCAAAATGATAAAATATATCTCTTACCCTTTAAACAAATATTATATTTCCCAATTATTATTGTATAATTATTTTAATATCATATTTCTAGACAGTTATTAAAGTTTCTTATGTGCATGACGAACACTGTTACTGAAAATGTACAGGCTACACAAATGTACACGGCCTATCTGAATCAAACTGAGGATGCTCAGAAACAATGGTAAGCCCCCCCCCCCCCCCCCCCCCCCCCCCCCACCAAACAGCATTTTAACTGCATTTAATTTAATGAACTACCTATCATGCAGTTAGCCCCTTATGAATTAGCAATTACAACCTGTCAAGGCGTGTTTGTCTAACAAACAATTTCTCTTTTAAATCTCGCCCATGTTACAAATCCAAACTTTCAGCCAATTATCTACTTCAGAACAAATGATAATTATCATGCAGTGCGATGATTTATCGAATACCGTAGCTGCTTTAATATCAAATATGTATAAACGTAAAATCCCCCCCCCCCCTCCCAAACTGCTTTTTTAGCTTAACAGTTTATCTAATATTTTACGATGATGTTTATATTTTGTTGTTTTATTATACTCCCGACCAACTACTTCTGTGTTGTCATTTGTTGAATCATTTTCTTGTTCATGTAACTTTCATCAAAAGCTACTTCTGTGTTCTTGTTGATTTTACTATTTTATATTTCCACTGGTTATATTTTGTAAAGTTAAATTTTCTTTCCTTTCAGCCATAAACTGCTGTATATACCCCACTGTACTTACAGGGGTGTGCTTCCATGTACCTGTTGTTTAAAGTCACTCGAATGAATCATTATGATGAATTAATTACCAAAATAAAGTTGAAATCGGTGGTAATGGTAGTAGTGAATTATGTTATCCCTACCTTTTCAAGTTATTCTTACTCCTACTTTTCAAAAACCACCTATTTTAAATGAAGAGATTTGTCCTACCCTTTTCACCAACACTTAATCTCAGCAATTACATTTCATAGCTGACACCTCTCTCTATAAGTAAA
Organism: Gibbula magus; assembly: GCA_936450465.1. Taxonomy (NCBI): domain Eukaryota; kingdom Metazoa; phylum Mollusca; class Gastropoda; order Trochida; family Trochidae; genus Gibbula; species Gibbula magus. The sequence continues at coordinate 39,342,152 of OW388306.1, read as the reverse complement.
ACAATAATGTCAAACTTTAACAGTCTGGGGTATTAGTGAGCCACGTTCACTTTTATGCTTGTGTATACTTTTTCTTAGCATTTACTGTGCTTTTATCATTGCTACAATTAATGAATTTGGTGTCTAATAGGTCCAAGTTGTCCGGGCGATTGTACTTTGTACACATGAATGCTTAACAACTATGTATCGCTAGACACCTGAATAAAATTATTTTCTTCTTCTTCTTCCATCAATTTTTTAAACCTTTGATTTATATGATAAACTATAGCTACCTTATACTATAGACATGCAACAGGCGTATTTACAGAGGCAATGACTCTCTTATTTTTAAGGTTATAGCACATTGCCTTAACTTCCATACCGGGTACTCAATTGTACTGCTGAGTGAACAGAGGCACACTTTGAATAAAGTCAGTTGCCCAAGGTAACACTACAAGTATTCACAACGCATGTCTCTGTATGAGACAGGGAACCAACCCTTCAAAATCTCAGTTTATCCAGCAATTAAACGGGTCACCCAGCCATTCGGAGAGCCCATTCTTGCTCAACTTCACTGATAGCGTTCAAGTGAGTGAGTGAGTGAGTTATTGTTTAACGCCGCTTCGGCAGTATTGCAGCCATTAGCGGCGGATAGCTTCAATTATATTTTTGTATTATCCTAATTTTAAAGAGCCATCAAGGATGTTGATGAACATATAGGAACATTGCCAAAAATCTATCTCCGTAAAATATATACACTTAATTTTTCACAAATGTTTTCGACCCAAAATAAGCCGAGAATTTGCACTAATTAATAAAGGTGTTTTCCAGTCTAAATATAGATCCAGTCTATTATTTTCAAGCGCAAAGCCTTGTGGTCAAACTCACACACTGTATACAAAGACACGAAAGAATAACAAAGTTTATGAGCAATGAAAGAAATTGAAATATATCATTTTTGGCGGCTATTTATTTACCATTTCATTTAATTATGTATTTGCTACAGATATTAAAGGGGCAGTAGCACGTTTTTTTCAAATTTCATTTTTTCAAATTTCTCATTTATAATGACAGTTTATGTGATTTTTATTAACTTTAGAGGGTTAAACTTTTTATTACACAAATCAATTATTCGTAGTGGTGATAACGGTGTTACATGGCGGCCATTTTATTGTGAACACATTTTATTATTTCGAATAACAAAAAACGATTCCCATGGCCCTACCAAGCCATGTGCATTCATTTTCAACTTGATTTTTCAAAGAGAAAATAATGTTTTACTATTGGTGTCATTATTTGTCAAATACATTTAATCGACTTATTTGAGCGAAAAAACGTGCTACTGTCCCTTTAAAATACCCAAATAGGTAGTTTGCCTGAATTTTATAATTAATGAGAGTACATTTTTTTTTATAATTTGCTGGTCTTATCTCAATAAAAAGTACATTAAACAGGCAACAATGTGTATATGCTACTGAACTGAACTTGATTTGCTCAATTAAACTTCTAACAGTGCAGTCACACTGCCATCCAATGACAAGGCAAGTACGAGGGGGCCATGACAGAAAGTTGCATCATTGTGTTGGCATCAAGGGAGCAATCATTTTTGCATATGCATCATCATGGTAACAGAACTGACATAAAACCTTGGGACAAACGAAATTGTTAATACAAACTAAGTGAAACAATTTATACAAAAATAAATTTGGTGATTATGTTCCAGTTGGTTTGCCTATAAGCTTGTATGACAACATTAAAAACTGTGAATTTTCATTTTATTTATCATTTCATTAATACTCTAAAATGTCATTTTTGATTTTTATTTATGAAAACATTTTTGATAAAAGTGAGTAGTGAAAAGGGGAGGTAACTAAGTAGACTAAGTAATAGAGTAACACGTACTATCTAATATTAATTATTAAGCAAATAGCTGGGACATGAAATTTACACTTTAAATTGACTCTTTAAATATTGTCCACAATAACTTTCTAGTTCAACAATTTGCTTCTGGAGACCTACAACAGTACTCGAGATTAGAGCAATGCCGCGTGCAAATAATAAAAGGAAGATTGGAAACAGATTTGAGTGAAATTAGATAGCGTCCCATAACAAACAGGTAAAAAGTTTATATCTATTTATTGTGTTATTTTGATTCAATTAAAACAATTAATTTCATAATTATCCACTATGTGTTGCTTTCACGTGATTTATTGAAAATAATAGCAACTTTAACCTATGGTAGTTTGTCACAGGTAAGATATCAGTAGATGTCGGGCGCAGTTGTAATATAGGACCTGAATATTGATCGAGAGGTTGTAAACAAATTACGCGATGATTTTTGCCAGACTATTTTTACAAAAACTGTACTTAATAATTCAAAAATTTGCACGTTTTAAAGCGTGTTCTTCTGTCAAAACAAGTTCTTGCTTTATGATATTGTTCACCACCTTATGCAAAGATTACATAACGAAGAACATTTCCATATGTGATAAGATGATATGCATTACCCTTTCATAATGGTTTTCCGCCTTGCAATATACACGGGACCACATGCCTAATTACAGCCAGTTGACGCTAGCGTTAATTACCGTTGCCATAGAAATACTCTCGGACAGCTGGTAGTCAATGTATGTGTACACGAGTTACCTCCCTTTACCGCCGTTACAACCCAGATGTGAATTCTATGTAATCAATGGGAATTTGGACATATCTAAAGGTAATAATTCCATTTGTGATGTTGGGAGATGCAGGGAGATGGCCTAGTGCTTTAGATGCGTTTGGAACACACAGGAGCAGGCATTATGCGTTCGTTTAGTCGCTTGTCCGCGATACGTTCCAACCCATTCAAACTGATTCTGGTTCGAGAATACAGCTACTCCGGATCCGATACCGCCCGGAGAATATCGGTTTTGGGAGCTACAGGACCGACTGGTCAAGAGGTTTTAAAGGAAGCCATACTGCAGGGTTACAGTGTACAAGCATTGGTGAGAACCCCGGACAAACTCGTGATCTCTCATCCTAATCTTGTGGTAAGTGTTAGAGTGGCTATGTCACCTTGACCTTTGCAGTTCAGTCTAGACTTGCACATAATCTTCCTTATTTTCGTAAGCGACAGCTAGCTGTTGTGCGTCGACTTTCATGTTAAAGTTTCAAACAAACAAAACAAAATTATTCATATATTGACATATTCTATCATTTTGATAAAGTCATATGAAAAACCAGTTATGTATTAAAACTATTATTGATACATGTATCTCATAATATGGATTATTTAAAAAAGTTTAGCTATTGAATCTAATTATAAATCCCGATTTTCCAATGATCTGCATTTACGTATTTTTCAAAGTAATATTCAACACAGATTATATATAAACCAAGGATTCACTAGCGATTGATCTATTAAAATATTACTTTGTAGAATGAAATGAATTATACTTTGATCCTATCAATCGACGTTTTTTTAAATTATTATCAAAACATAAAGTAATCAAAATGAGTCGATGAAAATCAGCTTATTATGAACGATAAATTCAGAACATTTATTTACATAGTAATAATAATCAAATATAAGATATACCATAAAATAATATCACAAACCTTTATTTTAATCAGGTAAAAAAGGTAGGTATCTTCAAAGCCAATGATTTGGCAGAACACCTTGAAGGCTCTGTGGCAGTGTTATCGTGTTTAGGAGCCCAGGCAAGTCTATTTGCTCACAGGCCGTGTACTCTCTACTCCCAGTCAGCGAAGACGATCGCCGATGCTATGGGGAAATCTGGAACTGACAGATTCATCTGTATGAACTCTTGGAGTACAAAATGTAAGATATACGTAAATCCTTTTTACAATACATTTTTGAAAAGTATGTTGCCTCATTTGAAAGATAATAAAAAAATGTGCGTTCACTGGGTGAAATAAATACTATTTTTATTACCTACGACCTCAATCATAATATTTCCTCCATGACGCCATAGTATCAATTTATCCAAATGTTAATCGCGTCACGTTACTTTGATTCTAAATGTGGCAACGACGGGTCTCAAATGTTGATGTGAAAGAATAATTTACACGTTTACCTAAATGTTATGACTTCATGAATATAAAATACAATATATCGTTGTCAATGTACTATTTTTATGACAGCATTAAAGTGCTTGAATATCGCTATCGCTATATCGGTCTCACTAGAGGAAATATCAATATTCAGATGCTCGTGTCGTAAAATAGTATGTGGCGGACACTCATATAATGTCCTCTATTACCCGACACCGGGGAAAGAGGTTGGAAGATAATACTCTCTGTTTGGAGAGAATGGTTTTATAGAAGAACACCAGGTAAACTGGTAAATTGTAGGTTACATACATGAAGGATGGTACGTATGGCTGAAGTACGGGACACATTTTACCTGGGCAACCGGGTTGTTATAGAATTATATACTAGTCGGATAACGTAGTAATAACAGGGCTCTGTTCCATAACATCCATAACAGCGAGCGCTAAATAATCGCTCATTGAGCGCTACATTAAACCTCCCTTGAACGCGATTGCTCAATGTAGCGCTACGTAGCAAAGCGAGCAAACCTCGAGGAATCGCACCGTGTCTTTCGGGGGAGATTTCGCTACATTGAACGCTACATTAGCGCTACGTTGAGCGATCAATAAGCGCTCGCTGTTATGGAACGGAGCCCTGGTGTTGTATACACGTAGCGTAGTATGAAGACTCACTGAGTATTTTCTGTTTGGAGAGAATATATCAAGGACACATTTTGCAGTTACCTTGGGCAGTCCGATTGTTATAGAATGGTTCAGCCGTCCCTTCTACCTCAGGAAAATATTGTCTGATATGGCGAAAATGGAAGACTACCTCAAGTCCACCTGTGGTCATCTCAACTACACAGTTGTCAGAGCACCTGGACTTTCTAATGGGCCATCCACTGGTAAGCTGATAGATTAAGCAGACTGACATTTAAAAAAAAATGAAATGGGCATGCATTGCCTGAAAAAGCACAACATATAAGATGTACAATAACAACAATTTGAATATATGTCCAATTTACTCATTGGGCATGATCCTATTCCATCGCGGTATATGTATGCGAAAGGCTACTTTCATCCCTTGATTGTCTTCGCAGTTGTTGTATCGTATCGCTGAAGGCTTTGTACTCATCGTTATATAGCATGTATTTTATTGTGGGGATTGGAAATTTTATGTAATGGATAACACCTGAATGCGAGGGCGTTCTAGCAAAGAGAGGCCTTTGCCCTAGGGACGACCCGAGGGCGCGATAGCGTAGGCAAAAGCCTCTCTTTGCTAGAACGCCCGAGGATGAAGATGTTATCAATTTTATATACCGAAAAAAACTAATGTGTGGGTGAAATTGTCTAAATGTTTTAATTGCAGTGCAGGTGATTCAAGTCAAATAAAGCGCACATAAAATATCATCGAAGTTTCGGACAGCAAAGTAGGGACCAACAATCAACCTTTCCTAGTCACCAATCCTCTGTAGTCTAGTGGTAAGGTCCTCGGTTACAAAGCGAAAGGTTGCGGGTTCGATTCCAACATTTTCTGATTTGAAAAGTTTAAACTTGGCAATTTTGTAGATAGATTATCTTACTCAGTGGGACTTAGGATTCCTTGCACTCAATAAATTCCATTTAGCAGGCCTTCTACTGTATAATACCCTGCTGGAAGGGTATTATACTATACAAGGCCCTCCCACAGGGGTATTATCCTGTGCAAGGACTCTCGATAGGATTTGTAAGACCCTGCTCACTTTCTCAGGGATGTTCTCCCGGAAAAAAGACTGAGTTAAAAGAGTGTTAAATGGGTCTTGAGGTATATAAGGTCGCCTATTGGTCGTCTCAAGAGGGTACTGTCAATATTGATTATCCATCTCCGAAGACAATCGATTGTTTGAAGTTGCCCTCCGGATCTGAATACCCTGCTGGAATTGCCGTTTTACCTTTAGTTATAAACTGAGGCACAAAAGAAACTGTACACCCTATTGTTTCACTCATACAGTAAAAATAACAAAACAAATTGATATGATAATACCGGTATATTATTTAATGTTCAAAGTTGACTGATTTGGCAAACATCATGCTCGTTTTTTTTCAAACATGCACTGAAAGGACCAAGGGGTATACACTCATTTTTACACCAACATGACCCCTATGTTTATAATGTTGTAAATGTGTGCAGAATGAGGCACATTTCTTCATTTTCACTTAGCAGATGTCTTATATGTCGATGGACAGTTGTGTTTTATCAAATTAATTTGGGAAGAATTTATGAATTTATAATTTAATTTTTTCCCCCAAAAATTAAAAACATAGAATTATTTCTTGGCTGATGACTAAACGCCTGCACTTTTCAGTTTTAGCGTACGATATTTGTAATTGAAAATCAAACATATGATAAAACCAACTGAGGTGTTAGGTTTCTTTTGTAGCTCAGTTTATGTAATACTGGCACACTCTTTAACTCATTCTGCCGTTACACTAACTGGTTTTAATAGTTGTCAAACGAGAACTGTTGAATGCTAGAAACAACTGCAGGCATGCAATTATCCACGTTGTGGTAAAGCATAATATTATCTATAAGACAGGATATAACAAGTAGTTGTCACTAAGGTGACATGATCCCCCGCCGCAAATTAATACTTCAAAATTGAAAAATAATGTCAAGATCAGCAAAATCGACTGTCAAACATGTTGAAAAAGTCAAAGTTTCACTGTGACCTTGAGAATCATGTCAAGGTCACCAAAATCTAATCAGTCCTTTGTCTTCCCTAGGAGGTGCTTTGTGTAAGATATGATGAAATTCCGGTGAATGGTTCTTGAGATATCCCGCTAACAAGCTTTACATATTAACATAACATGTCGAATCAGCCCGTCGTCTTCCCTTGAAATGAAGGTCAAGGTCACAAACCTCTGTAGGAACATTACTCTTCCTATGATGAACCCATATGCAAAATATGAAAAGAATCCAGTGAATAGTATTTGAGTTATTCCATTTCGTACTGACGTACGTACGTACGGACGGACGGACGGACGAACGCACGCAGCCGAATACTAAATCCCTCGCTTCTCGCTAAACGCGCGGCGGGAGGTAAAAAGAGAGTCGGTTTAATTTTTATTTTTTTTAAGATTGATGACAAGTATCAACCGACTCGATACTAACGTATTTTACAGAAACTGATGTAATGGCACTTATAACATAACTCATTAATTTAAGATGACTCAACATAATGATGGTTGGCTAGTATTACACTCAAGCTCTGAGAAATGGTAATTATTCTGAAAATATACCCATTACTACGAGAAATGTGATTTATTGAAAACAGAGGCTCCTTTTCAATATTTTTTCATTATTTTTTCAGAGTCTAAGTATTAGACAAATGTTTGGCCAACTATTTAGGTTGTTTATTCTTCCAGACCAGACAGTTAAAGCCAAAGAAGGTCAGTTCTTGAAGAACGTCTCACTGAGTATGCCGCGGAGGGATGTTGCGAAGTTTATGCTCTCGTGTCTCATGACAAGGGACTGGGATCGTAAATGTGTCGCCATTGGTATATGATCGATTGCTAGCTATCATAATTAATTTGAAGCATATAACAAATACTATATACAATGGTTATAAAATATTCAAATTGTTGTTCAGTCAATCGAAAGTGTGTCGCAAGTAATAGAGATAAGTATTAATTTGAAGAATAATCACATTTGTTTAAACACATACTACATGTATATAAAATGTTTATAAAATACTCAAATTGATGCTTAGTCAATCGAATGTGTGTATTGATAGGGATAATATTAATTTGATAGAGATAATTATTTATTTGAAGCACAGTCATATTAACACAAATTATGTACAGTCGTTATAAAATATTGATGCTCAATTAAAGTATGTCGCCATTCGTATATGATCAATTAATAGAGATAGTAATATTTAATTTGAAGCATATTCATGTTAACACATACTGTATACAATGGTTATAAAATACTCAAAGTGTTGCTCAGTCAATCGAAAGTGTGTCGCCATTGGTATATGATCAATTCATAAAGATAGCACCATATCACCTATAACTCGTATATAAATGGTTTTCTTAACTAAATACTCAACTTCTGCTCAGTTACATTGTAACCTTTTTTTTTTATATCAATACTCGAAACTGTGTGTCGCCATTGTAATGTTATAAACGGATTGAGTCGATTGTTTATTTGAAGCATGCTTCTGTTTGTTCATACATGTTATGACTTCCTTTAAAAGTTCTTTAAATGAATACTCACATGGTGTTTTAACTAAATGATGATTACTGTGTGGAATCAATGTTTGGAGTGTGTTTCAAATCATCATTTATTTATTTGTTTCATACCTTACATATTGCTTTGGGGTATAGGGTGGTTGTAGACATTTATTTATTAAATGAAGGTTCGCAGAAGGTTGGACGTTTTCAAAAGATAATCATTTGGCGAGATTATTTGATGTCTATGCTATTCCATTTCTTTGACAACTTGCTCAAGGATTGATCAGTTAATTATGCAATGGATGGTTCGATTACCTTAACAAATAATTATTTATTTACACGTTTTTATATTTCTTGATAATGTTGTGGATTGTTCAGACAAATATGCAAATGATAGTTCCATTCTGCAATTTTTGTTATTGTTTTTCATGTATCTGTGCTTATAAGAAATGGTTTCCTTGATTACAAACAAACCCCAAAAAATGATGAAGATGGGATTTTATTTATTCAATTTATGTATTCAAACGCATCTTTTGTTATGTATTCAAATACGGTTTTAATGTAAACGAGAAAGTAAAGAATTTTTCATCAATAAAAAGTGACTACCGACTTCTTAAATACCACTAAAACATCAGATATATTTAGAATTTATATTTCAACAGAGTCAATATGAACTTATGACAGTAATGATTTTTCATATGTTTGCCACATGATTAAGTGTTTCTGATACGTTTTGCCCGAACAGACGTGAAACAGCGTCCGATATAGTTTTTCATTTGTTTTTACTTTTAATTTGTTTATAGTTACCATTTTAAATAGTTTATTAAAGTTATTATTGCTTATTTTCATTAACGTATAGGTGATGTCAAGGTTGTTTATCACCCTACTCCATCATCAAATTATCACAGAAATAATTTCAAAATTTTTATGCAGCTTCATTATTTATATACCTGCCAAACGAATGCATTTTCTCTTTAATTAGCACATGTTGTAAGCTTTGACAGTGGGCAAATATACAATCATAGAACTCAGGGAAATGTATATGGTTTTGACGTTTACATCTATTTAAAATATTCTTTTACATCATAGTGTTTTCGTTTATTCGAATCTCTTCGCAATGTCTGTAACATAACCCGAAAAGATCAAATGCATTTCCAAAAGTAGTATGTTTAAGTAAATGTTTTTTTTAATGATTTATCATTATGTGTTATAATTTGTAATAATTAAATAATTCATTTACGTATTTCTACGTATTTTCGTCTATTATTATCACATCATATTATTCTTAACTTAGTTTCAAGATAAGTATTTAAGTAACTATTTCGGTCAAAATATTTGTTTTCAATTGCAGAGGCACTATGGCAACAAATAAGTTTGAGAAATAACGTCAAAATCACTTCAGCTTTATTTCCTTTAACATCATTTTGATGGAAACAAATGTACGCAACGTAAAATACCAGTTTATATCACAGTTGGTGCCAAATATAAATCTAAACTGTCCGTGCTATACTTAAAGTGCAAATTGCTCTTTGTTAAGATTGCTTGAGTCTAATTGCTATTGAAGGGTAGAGAATCAAATGTATATAATATTATAAGTATATGTCCATGTGCCCAACAGTCGATACAAATATATAAAAATATTCAAGTTAACCTACTGACGTTATTGAAGCGTCCATAAAATCCTAAATTCCATACGTGAACTGAACAAACTTTTACTGAAACGAAATTTGGATTAAATATTTGTTTCGGACCATTAAATCATTAAATCTGACACTCATACGTTTATTTTATTTAACTAATATAAGTTTTAATAATGCTTTTAGGGACATAGTTTATATCAGTCGTTATTGATGGGCATGTTTGTCTGCCTTTATGTTTGTCACTGGTCATCGGCAATGTCCTCTGCTTATTAGTCTGTTTAGTGCTTCACACGTGCATTTGCATGCAAAAAATAAGTATCACAATCCAGAAAAAATAATATATTTCATATCCCTGTGTTCTCCTCTCTGTAAACTGTAAAGACATTGTACAATGAACGCGTACCTAACGCCAACTTTCCAATGAAAGGCATAACACTTGCCAGTCTCCATCACTGGCTGATTTAAGCCTTGCAGTATTTTCTTACGGTTTCCGTGCTTGGAAATCAGAGTCCACTGTGCATTTCAGGTGCAGTGATCTACTATCTTGGCACCGAAAAACGAGGGAAATACTGCAAGGCTTAAATCAGCCAGTAATGGATACTGGCAAGGTATGCCTTGCGTAGGGAAGTTGACCTAACGCTAGTCCATGACTAATCTAAGAATTCAGCTTCAGGATATGTGGCAGACTGATTAATTAGATATATAAGCACCTATAGATATATCGATCGATGGTGGGATAGCTTGCTGCACATCCTCCTTCAATTACATGTATGTTTATGAGTAATATTCTTGCAGACCAGGGGCGGGATAGCGCAATGGTTAGCGCGTTCGACTTCGGATCAAGGGGACAGGAGTTCGAATCCCGCCAGGGACACGGCAACTTTGTCTGCAGTAGAGAACTGTTCTACACGCAGTAAGGTTTGGGTGCAATGCTACACTGAATTTCAGTAGTACCACCCATTCGCTAGTTCCAGCCGCTGCTCGCAGGTTTCACCGCAATGTATAGCCACATGGCACTGCGGGCTTTCTCCCTGCCGTAATACTAGCAGCCGCGATATAAGGGAAATACTCTTGAAAGCGGCGTTAAACCCCAACTCACCTCACCTCACCTCTTGCAGACCATGCTTATACATGCTACTTTCAAAAGTACATGTTCTTGCCGATTTTATCATATGCTATATGTACCATTGCACATATTCTTGCCAAAACAATTGACATTGTTATGCTAAATTTTCTTGATGTATGTTCAAATGTTTGTTATACCCATTATGTATTGTTGATATTTGCCAAACAACTATCGGCGTTCTTATTCCGTTATTCTTTCCTGGTGTTTACATTGGCGTATATTATTTTATTTCTTGATGAGGTAGAGTAACCACTTTATTGTTAGTCAAAGAAGAATTTGTTTTGTGTGTGTTATTGATACTATTTTCTCTATCTAATTCTCCAGAACCAAGCTAAAACTCTTCTGCAATCCAAATTGAGCGACCTAATGAATAGCTTATCAATTATGAATAATAAATTAAATGTAATAATCACGATCATATTCTTGCCATTTAAGTGTATCGCAGTCTTGCTAAATTCGTTTGTTATGGTTTTGCAGTATTTATTTATCGAATATTTGCAATACTGTATTGAATTAAAAAACATTGTATTATGTATAGTATTAACAAAACAATAAGGACAATATGTTATTGCTGAACATAATGTTGACTTCCATGTTTTGGAATTTAGATGAAATTTATAAGAAATTGTTATCATTATGTTTTAGATAATAGTTTTATGTTATTGTGTCTCACAATTAGTTAAAATACGTATTATCCATGTTCCAGCACTAAATGTGAAGATTCATTTGAAAAAGGTTGGTGGCACTGACCATTTGTGTTAATATTTGATCATATGAACGTCCAACAAATTCCTATGGTCTCATAATGTTATGAATAATGACACTATGTTATAATGCATCATTTACAATGTCTATTTAATAAAGAGTTTGCAATGAAGTCAGCTTACCATTAGGATTTGTTATTCAAACAAAGAACCAGACAGTATGCATCGTTTTGAATTCTGAGTCTCTGTTGTAAAAGTCATTGGGATAAATGTTTGTTTCTATTCTTAATAAACTATTCTTATGAAAAATATTGGAATGTCTGTGTAATTCCTTAGAATTTACGCCGTATTTGCTGGATGATTGAGTATGTTTTACCTTGCTACAATTTTCAGGGGATTAAGAGGATCATCCTCGGTTACCCATGGTTTTATATATGCTCCATTACTCTCCACCATATCACTCATGGGAAACCTTATCAGGAGAATATGTTCTCCTATTACCCGCCCTTGGCCGGCGTGACGAAGTCAGTAACCAAAGAAAATGCTCAATGGGATAAGACGGAAATGGTCAAGGGTGATAATCGGTGACGGATGGCTAACACTATGACCTCGCTTGCTTTGAAACGAAGTGATATGAATTGTCATTGGCTCGCAGGTCCAAGCTGCGTAGCAGTTTGATTGGCTCACGCCGGTCAAGGGCGGGTAATTTAAGTACAGATTCTTCTGATAAGGTTTCCCATGGGTGATATAGTGGAGAGTAACGGAGCATTTAAAAAATCATGGGTAACCGAGGATGTAAGAGGATATGTCTTCCCACGAAGTTGTTTCTGAAACCTTCGTCAAGACGTCTGGCACATAACAAACGCTTTGGTATTCCTGGGAATACAGTGTATGCATGTGATTTTACGTATGGCTAAGTACAGTCGGCAGCCATGCGGTCTGCTAGCTCTCAAAAGAAGCACACTTCCGGTGTTACACGCGAGCACTCGTTAATGTATAGACATGGGATGGATAATCGAGGTTACTGGTTCTACATTACCGATACGCTACAGCGTTGTTAAACAAACATCATAAAACGTCATTTCAACAATAATATCATTAACCTATCAGTATCAGCAAATACGTTTTCATGCATAGTTCATGATGTGGTTTTATACTCGCATGTTTACGTGTTGTTGTTTTTTTATATTCGCATGTTTATATATTTTTTTTTTATATTCCATTTTCAGCTCCTGTGGGTTTAAACATTGTTTTATTTACATTCACTAAATCCATCGGCAAAAGTACAAATTCTTATTCGGGACGAGTCGGATTCGAACCCATACCCTCAGCGTCAATTGCCATCACTGACTTTATCAGGTGATTACCCAATCGACCACCACTGAGACCCGCTCATTTTGGGTAATACGATTGTATCATTACAATACAACAGCTTTTTTGTAAACTTACTAGATCAATATCATACCATCGCTATTGCTCGATTATCTGCTCAAGCCAAATTAAATTTACAACAAAGGGATTTTGAAAAGTTGGCTGAAATACTGATGAAGAATCCGTGTCCTCTCACAAAAAAATCAAATTGAAAAAAATCTTTTAATTATATAGGGGCCATGTGGTAGTTCACTAGATTTTTAAAAGGCGTTATGTTTTCCTCATTAAATTAAGCAATACTAAAATTTAAGAAATTGATTTTTGAAGGCCAAAGGAAGGAGATAAAGGTATCAATTTTAACAATATGTTCCCAACAGCATAATTTAATAACTGCATCGTGGAAGCGTAACAATGCGCTGTATCAAAACTTCATGTTGTGTGCTGATACTCTAGCACAGAAAAGTTAACGAAATACAGCAAGGTTAGTGTTTAAATTAGCAAATGATAGAGTGAGTTATTTTTATTTTTTTTATTTTATTAGATTGTATTATTAGAGTGAGTTATGCCTCGCGGGTAAAGTTGCTTCGGCCTCGTATGTCTCGAACAAATCTTCACAACAAAACTGTACTTTATTGCAAAAATACCTTAATTATTCAGGAGCTTTATCATAATTATCACGTGCTGTTCACATTCACGTATACATTTCACATAAGAACAAAAGAACGCGTATCATATAGTCTTTGAATATGTATATAAAAATCTAATCAGTATAACCGATGTAACTATGCTGTTCAGGGATTTATTTCTCAGACTTGCCATTTTCAATTTATTTTGGCACGTCTCTATTTGACAATATTTCCCCTATGGAGTAACATGGTTGAACGTGACTTCCAGGTGATATTTACAGAATCTATTGATATTTGACAATCCCAAAGGTGAAACTATACTTCAGTGATCTGTAAAAATGCTTGTGCCAAGAAATGACTTATCAATTGAATATTGACTTTGGCTACTTTATTAAATTATGATACCACATTGCCCATGGCTAAATAAGATGTTAAAAATGCCTCGCCGCTCCCATGCATGATTTAGACTGTATCTAGACGACAACAAAACCCGGTTAAATCTATAGTGCACTCTTCACAAAACATAACGCAAAGGTGAATTTGAGAATGTTGCTGATCTCGATACAAAACAGATGCCATTTATTTCCAAAAAATCCAGGTTTTAAGATTGTATACTGAGTCAGTGCCAAAAAGCGGCAATGTCCATCTACACAGGCCTGTGGTCCATCTCGTTCGTATTTGAGGAAATGAAAGACCAAGAACACAACAATAACAACCCTCAAACTTAATTTTCTGAAATGTTTGCCATTGCGGTTTTTTTTTAGAAAAAGGAATTTTCACTTTTTTCCCATTGCAATTATGTTATATAATTGCTCTTAAACTAAAGCAATATATTCCTCTAAAAATTGTTTTTGCATTTTATTAGTTGAAAAGTTTATACTTTTCTAGAAAACGATAATCTCACCATTAAACTACATACTGCTTATTTAAAAACTTTTACGAATGACAAGTACCACAGCTTGGGTAGGACATACTTCTCAGAATTTCATTTACAACTTCATGGGGGCATTTTATTAATCCTCGCATCGTATTTCTCGGTTGTGTTGCAATGTGTGTACATGATTGCAGCTAGACATAGGGGATACAGGTTGCATTATCTTAATAAAATAAATATATCTTAATGTTTCAATTACTTAAGTATAAACTTTCGTAGTTCATTTATATGTTGAGATTGAAACATTGACTTGTATAAATGTGAGTTTCTTCTCCAGTTCAAAATAACAATCGTCAAATGATTGAACAAGTCATCATATAACTGTCATATTCGCATTCCTACTTGAAAACCTTGTATAACTCCACACTTGTTTGCTTGAAACGATTGCATTGCAATTCTGTGATAAATATTCCTAAATACAAAATTGAAGTTTAGCACGCCATCGTTCTTGGAACATCGCATTTAATCTGAAGCTTGTCAGCTTTAAATAGCTTTCACCTGACAATCATGAAATGACAAGCCGGTATTGACAGTTTCCCTGTTTACGAACAATACGGGCAATTACAGTTCTCGTGATATCTCGCCGTTTCTCTCGAAACTTCGTTGAATCGATTTCCTCTTGTCTTTCACATGTAAGATAGCAAACAAAACTCGAACGTATTCACCCGAAGCTCATGAAACATTTGTGGTTTAATGATGTGTCCTTTTAATCTCCGGTGAATATTTATATTAAAGCTCGTTTGGCGTGAGAGTTTATGTTCATTCTCTTGATTACAGTTATTAAATTGCAATAAGTACATTGATCATAGTTTTTGTAGGATGAAAGTTAGTTTTTAATTTTAAAGAAAGGCATTATACGTTAAAGGCGCTGAATCACGTATTGTTGCATACATTTTATAAATAATATGTTAAACGTCTCATTACACGACCCGATAAGCCGTATCCATATAAACCAATTGTTTATGAAGAAAATGGTGTGAGTATTTGACGAACTGTTCAGCGTGAGAGGTAGATTTGTAAATCTTATGCGATATTGAGAGTTCATGCAGACAACAAGAGCCTTGACCATTCCATCATTGTACCATACTTAAGATCACCTAAGATCAACTACCGAGCGGCCATTTTAAAATGAACATTAATGACTCGAATTGCGTAACCGAAAAATGTACATTCGTTTTGGAACTCTTTTTATTAATTCAGGCGTATCTAGCCATTGGTAATTTACTTATGTAAGAACGCTGTGCTTCAGCGCCTTTAATCTTGCTGTAAAATATGTTTGGAACAAAATGCAAAGGGGCGTGTATTGTCGAACACAGGTGAGATGAGGTGAGGTTTTACGACGCTTACAAGAGTATTTCACTTATATCGCGGTTGCTAGAATTATGGCAGGGAGAAAGCCCGCAGTGCAATTTGCCTATGCATTGCGGTGAAACCTGCGAGCATCGGCTGGAAATAGGGAACCATGGGTGGTACTACGCTGAAATTCAGTGTAGCATTGCACCCAGTTCTCCACTGCAGACAAAGTTGCCGTGCCCCTGGCGGGATTCGAAACCCGGACCTCTTGGTCCGGAGCCGAACGCGCTAACCACTGCGCTATCCCGCCCCAAACAACGAAAAAAACATGCAATTGATGATCAACCACTTAATATATTTGTAGTATAAAAAGTAAAGGGATGTATCGAAGTCAATAACCCACGTTCGTTTAAAATCATATTCAAAATGCTGCCATCGTTATATCCTACAATGGCATATATCGCCTAAAAACCAATGCATTTTCCTTTAACATGAATTATAAAAGACAAAAATCGATTTGGTTTATACAAAGATACCAGACTTCACCAGCTTGCTTTATTACATAGATAACACAATTCATTACATGACAAATGCATGTACTGAGTCACTTGCTATTGTGTAGACTGTCGTAACATTATTATTATATATATATATCTCATATATAAATTCAAATCACGATCTGTGAATAGCAAAGTCATAAATACTGATATCACATTAACATATACACTTTATTTTATCTTCATTATTGTATACTCTATAAATCCGGAGAAAATGTCAATAGATTAAATGTTAGATTTGACAAAACTATTAAACATTATTTTTTTAAATGAAGACATATTGCCATAAGTATTACTATGCTGTACTGTTTTATGCAAAGCCAAAGGCTACCACTTGAAGATGATATTACAAAACGATTTGCTGCAAATGTAAAAAGATCAATACTTCTATTTAGCGATATATTGTTTAGATAATTAACAAAACATAAAATTTATTATCGAGATTGAATATAAATGCACGTATGCATCCAACAAGTTTGTTCACCTATTTTCAGTTTCATATTGAAAACAACGTGTTTTTGATTTACCTTGGTCTTCATTAAAATTGCATTATTTGCATTGCAAAAGGTAAATCATCATGATCTCCCTGCGTGGCTAATCTGGTTAGGTCTAATCGAAGCAGGTCCAGTTGCAATTTGCTCAAAATTTATGTCCTTTGGCTTATCGATAAGTGAGAGGTGACAATTTCTCCAATTCGCATGTCGTCGAGGAGACATTTTGGATGCATTTAAGGTAAATATATTCCATGTGGAACCTCTCAAGGTTTAAATACATTTAATTACAGAAGTTGATTTTCTCAGGATACTCATTCCACAGAGCTGGGACTATGTAAGCAAATTATCACTGTGCAAATATTTTGTGGCTTGATGACCTGATCTTAGTGTCCGAGAAGTTTCTTATGTCATAATCAATTCAGTCAGATAGCTGGGAGAAATCTGATTAACACATTAAGTTAAAGTCAAAATTTATTTTTGGGTTTGAGCCTGAACT
Organism: Gibbula magus; assembly: GCA_936450465.1. Classification (NCBI taxonomy): domain Eukaryota; kingdom Metazoa; phylum Mollusca; class Gastropoda; order Trochida; family Trochidae; genus Gibbula; species Gibbula magus. The sequence continues at coordinate 39,324,686 of OW388306.1, read as the reverse complement.
GGAAGCCAGTTGAGGGAGGCTGCAGCTGGTTGGTGATTTAATAAAACTCCAACATGTTTCGCCCAACCGATAGCATTCACTAGTTACGTCATTCTCTAAAAATAACAAGAACGAAATCATCTATATTTAATAAATGGACATGTGCACAATTGAGCTTAAAGGGACAGTATTTTGCAAATTTTATTTTTTCAAATTTCCCACTTATAATGATAATTTATGTCATTTATATTTATTTAAGACGGTAAAACATTTTATTTATAAAAAAAACAATTTTCCGTAGTAATAAAAACGGTCTTGCGTATAAAGCAAAAATTGCATGGCGGCCATTTTTATTGTGAACACATTTTATTATTTCGAATGACAAAAACGATTCCCATGGCTTTACGGAACCATGTACAGTCATATTTTAACTTGATTTTCCGAAGAGGGAAGGGTGCTTTACTATTGGTGACATTAGTCTTCAAATACATTTCATCGACCTATTTCACCGAAAAAACGTGCTACTGCCCCTTTAACGTTATAATTCACCACAGTATCCTCTGTTAATAATACACTTACTTCAACCATCAGTTATTGTGTAATTAAGTATCGTTTAATTGGCCCCGAACCCGTATAGTTAAAGCACGAGTTCAAGGCCCTTACAACATGTCAGGGCAAAAGTATCATTACCCAGTACGTTTATTAGCTTTACTTTATTTAGTGAATACTGTTGGATTTTCATCAGCATAATTTTGTCCCAAAGATGGAATGCTTAGACTGATCCTGAATTTTTAACTAGGTGTCGAAGTGGTTGTCAAGCAAAATATTCAACGAAACATCCATAATACCAATCATTTGCACATCATTGCCATTGCATTATTATACAGTATACAACTAATTGTTGGTGATAAGAGTTATACATGTACACTAAATTATTTTCGAATACATTCCATATATTCCATGTTATATGAAAATATGAAATATGAAAAAAATAGATTTATTCATCAACTATTATAGTACACTCACCTCATGTCTCTGGTAAAGTCAATATTCATGTAGGTACATCGCCTGGGAAAATGGTGTCTGTGGTCTTTACATATCTCGGTTTCTAATATATTTCAGAGTGACTTCTAGCCAAGGAGTTCTAACTCAATCGTTAGCACAATTTCCCATTAGGTCTGCCGTGTGAAGGGAGCCGTCAAATTGTATTACCGTATAACGGTAAAGATGTTTCATATTCAGTGGATGTTTTCACTAGATGGTTAGTTCAGCTCTTTGAAGACAGTTTCGATCAATAACCTTATTTACATACTATAGGCAAGTTTTTCGAATATTGGGTTTTCATTGCATTTCTTTGACATATTTTCCACAAACAAAAAATGAACCTGTGTTAACCATATGTAATACATATTAGTAGATATGTGGTATATTCATTCATTTCTGAGATGTCTACCTATCATCTAATTTGCATTATTTATTTAAAATTTTAAACATTAACTGACCCATGAACATGACAAATCGGATATTTGAAAGGACCTTGTCTATGTCTTGTTTAACTCTGATATATTCTATGTGGAAAAAGTAAAGGTGAACGGTTCACTTGGATTTTTGTTCAATATATATATATATATATATATATAAACTGACGGACAAAAGAAAGTATAACACTCACTTGTTTTCGATTAATTCAATATTTTAAAGAAATGAGATGCATTTGATTATGGCACGATACAATAACACCTTTCAGCAGTAGTTTGAATGACTTAATTGGTGACTGTTTTATTTTTCAACTAAAATATCAGTATTTCAAGTAGACAGGGGTAAGAAATGAAATTTACACCAACATGATCCCCACCGTGTTTAAAATGTTGTAAATGTGTGTAGGACGAAGCACATTTATTGATTTTCACTTAGAGTATGTGCTATATGTCGATGAACAGTTGTGTTTTATAAAAATTAATTTGGGGGAATTTCTCAATTTAAATTTTAAATTTTAATTTAAAAAAATTCAATTCGCATAGAGATATTCTTTGGCTGATTTAATGTTTTGGACTAATTTCACAAACTAGTCCTTTTTTAATACGACGTCGAAAACTAGAGATATTTGACTTTGAAAATTATAATATGATAAATACAACTGAGCCATATACTTTCTTTTGCCCGTCAGTGTATTTAATATATATTGGGGTACAGTCCCGGTTTGGTTCGTTTCAGAACGAAGAATGAAAGTCACAACAAAACTATTTTTGTTGAAAATAAAATCAAATGATTGTGAAACTAAACATATGATTAAAATGTTATGAAATTAATAACATAAAAAATAATTAAAAAACCGAAAATACACTTTGATGCATGTTGCAATGAACCGAAAGTGAAATGCCTCGGTTCAACTAATGTAGTTGAGACACTTGGGAGCTGCGCCAATTTACATCTTTCAGAGGGGTACTTGATGTAAAATTAGGATAACTATTGATCTTTGGATCTCGATAATTGTCCAGGCCGGGTGGTCGTGTGGAAAGCTGTTGGTACGGTCAGTGCTGGCGATAGTTGCCTTACTCTGAGGGTGTGGGTTCGAATCTCCTCCTTTATTGGCCGCCCTGTTCATGATGTTGACAAACAAGGTATGTTTACGTATTACTGTACTGCCACGATGACGAGCATTTAAAACAAAATAATTAAAAAAGCTCACATAATAATTATTGCTGCTATGCCTTCGAGCATCAGTAAAATATCAATATCAAACTGTCAATATGTCAAATCTGTTTCACAGTTCTACACTGCAAAATCTCTGACTGGAAGCTTAACAATTATCTGTTCATATTTCCGAGAAACACAATCGTGTTTTTCGAATCCCTTAGACGAAATATGTATGTGTAAATCTGTTCCACAGTTCTACACTGCAAAACCACTGAAAGGAAGCTTAAACATACATGTCTTTTCTTCTAAACTTACTCTCAATAATCGATGGATGTTAACGCTATTTCATTATTCCAACAAGGAGGAGATATGTACGGATGGTTAACCGTGGTATTTTCAAGTTATGTGAATTATTTATGGCACTGTTTGTAAAGGAAATGTCAAAGGTATTAATGCTGCTGACTCCAAACCACTTTAAGTATCTTTCGAAGTTTGAAATGTTAAATTAAAAAACATAATTCCTTATTTAACGTAGCAACACAATTTAGGAATGTTAAATGTACAAAATAAACTCGTTATCTTATGAATTTGAACGACCAACATTTAATTAACTTTTACATTGATTTTCTTCAAATTTGTCCTTTAGGTGAATTAAATGCTTCTTGTTTCTTGGCAATAATACGTCATACACAATCCGAATCCATTTCCCATCGAGCGGCCATTTCGATATGTACACATTAAATGGCGGATCGAAGGTAGTTAAAGTGATCTGACTGTTGTAGCTAAACCTGAACACTCAAAGTAGAGTTACAAAAATGGTCAAGCATCTTGCTGTCTGAACTCTCAAAATCGCATAAAACTTACACATATCCCCTCCCCCCCCCACACACACACACTAACGAGCAGCACACACACACATGTAGCTGTATACGTCGCACCATATTCTACCCATTCAGATAACCGTTTCCTATGTATACGGCTTATCGGGTCGTGTAATGAAATGGTGTACCCTTTAATGTAACAATATATTGTATAAACTTTATAAACCAACAGTATTTATTGATGGCAGTTAATCATTCCTCTAGAAATAGATTAACTTGTAATACTTTTTATAAGATATATAGCTTACACTATTTGTAAAACACTATTCCAAGATTGATAAAAAATATATAGCAACGTTTTTTTTAGGAAAATAACATTGGTCTGGCAACTGATGGGCAACATCTGTGATTGACGCCATGTACAATGGTACTAGAGGGCATGTCACGGAGTGAAATCATCAGAACGGTCTTCATTTGTTTGCAATAGGAAAACGCTTGTTTAAAAATATGTAATGAATAGAGATAAATAACTATTTTCTGGCAAGCATGGTTCGATTCTTTATTATGAGACCCAATAACTTCTTACTCACGATAGACTAGTTAGACATTTTACTTAAGATTTAGGAGTAGAATTAACAACCTTGTGGTTTAGAGTGTTTATAAAGTAAATTGTAGTATTAATTTTTATCACCTTATCATATATTTTATTTTTAATATGTATTTACTTTATTAACAAACCACTACTTATCTTTTCACTTTAGATGTAAAAGTAGAACGAACAACCTTGTACATTACATTGCTCGACCTCGAGTTCAAACACTTTCCGAGAGACCGAAAAGATCCCCTTGCTGGTGTTGGCAAAATCAAATCAGCTGAAGCGAGGTTTGAAGCAATCAATCTATCCGACCAGTTAATTCAGTTAAAGCCCGCGTCAATCCGATACAAAGCGAGAAACCATTAACACAGCCTTGTACAGTATTTATACTATGTTCACAATAGAATCTTCACAAGGACAGTATCACGTTTAGCCAAAACCCACCTCCCCTTTTGGTCTGGAACCATGTTAAAGACAGAAAAACAAACGGTGCCTACTCCCATGACGATTGGTGCCGTGAATTCAATTAAAAAGTGTCTGCAAATGAAATCTCTAGGTGTGTGGTATTGATTGAAGGGAGAGAGAGACGATATCTATTTAACTAGCCATTAGTGAGTTCTCAAGTTCTTGGCAGTTGGCTTTATGTCGTTTAAATAAGAGTCTGGCTTTGATGAAGTTGTTCACGACAGTTGCCTCGTTATTGGGATCTGCATGCGCTTAACTTTTCTATTTTATTCAAAGTTTCTTTTTCTGTAATGTCCATGTTGGGTTGTTATGTAAACTAGATAAGAGACGAAATCACTACGAATGTAAATTTGAGCAATCATCTAAAGCAACACAGTCCTAAATTATAGTTCGCAAAGGAAACAATTTATTTTATTGCGATATGTATACGCATTTCAACACCATGCAGTTAATTACTCTATAGGATACTAGATAAGATAATACTGATTGTATGTTACATTGTAGAACACAAAAGAACATAAAACGTGGAATCATACAAGGTAAAACACGAGGCGTGTCATATGTTCAATGTGTGCACACGTGCTCATATCACTTAGCCTAGCAACCATTGTTCCGTATTCTAACAAGTGAGCGTCACGACACATTATTTCACTGAAACTTGTGGCAAACGGGTTGAATAATACGATATTCAAACTCGTTTATAAAAGTTAAATTACACACTAATATGTTTCATTTAAATGTTCCAATTCGAAACATGTTATTAATTATGAATGTTGTTTTACTCCGGCTATTTTGGAAACTCATATAAAAGCTAGTTTTCCAGTAGCTCACGTTTATGAAAAGTGTCCATGTGAATTTGAACATTAACACAACTCATGATTGTACAGTATCAAGATGTTCAAACCTTCTCTATCAACTTTCTTTCGCTCAGAAACAAATTATTTTGTAACTTCCCGTGAACACGTTCGATCATTCTCCTTATGGGATCTTTTTCACCTTAGCATTTTTCCATTCGTGTTCAGCCATTGAGAAGTGTTATTTGCCTTGTTAACACTTCTTTAGTCGTTGATTATCTCCTTTAAAACGGAATATATTCATGAGACGATGGATTCCGTTCTCAAACAACAAAGCGCCAAAGTCTCGTTTCTTCTGAGGGCAAGACCCAACTGCTTACGGTTTTGTAGTAATTGCACATGCTTTCAAGAGGTGCTTAAATTCTACTTTGAATTATGCTGCTCAAATTCCTTTGTGGCTGAAGCGTTGAAATTCACCGTCTGTGGCTAACTGTATTATGCATTGATGGTTTTTAAACAGGTTTTGCTACACTACTCTAGAGGCCCCGGTCATTGGAAATGTAGAGCTCAAATTGAATGAAAAGCTTTGTGGTTTTCTCGAGGGAACTGAAGCAATTAGGATAAATGGCGTATTCAGATGAAGATTAAGTATTCAACTTCTTGTTTGTGAAGACATCGAATAGAAGTAATAGAATATTTGGAGGTAGATATTCTTACATATTTAAGTGATTTTAGCCAAACTGGTTGATAAATAACTTCGTTTTTTTTTTAAGAAATAAAGATATAATCAATTCCGTCATCGATCTATGTTGAACGGGAACCAGTTGACCCCGGGCTAAGAATGATGGAGACCTCAAAGTTAGAGTAATTTCTAAGCTCAGAATCAATTGTTGTAGAGTTGGTTCGCCTTTGTGAACAGGGACATACATTTTCATGAATATATATAACATATAAATGAAATATACATATACATTTTAAAGGAAACGAAAGCTTGTATCATTATGTAAATTCCTGTGTGATGCAACGTACACGTGTATCACTGCACGTGCGTTTTGAGATGCACGGGTTTCATGAAATTGTCGTTGTTATTCATAACAGGCTTCATGCCCGTGCATCACACTTTGGTAAGCAGATGGCTCAACTATAGTTCAAGATTGACAGTCGAGTTGGTAATTGTTTCAAATTTAATGATATCGTAAAAGGATTGACAGAATTATTAAATAGTGTCAATAAAATCAGCTTATTTTCAGACATTCTCAAACAATAATATTTCTTCTCTGGGGATTTAATGTTTGTTTGTTGAAATATTTTCTTAATCTTTGTGAAGGTAGGCCTACTTCATAAATTAGATGTATATCAACCCAATGCATTCACAAATGTTCCATTTGAAACATGTGATCGAATCTATATGATACCTGGCCTCTAGCTAAGTAACTAACCATTGCACCGAGGACACAAGTCGGAATCACGACAATTTGATTTAGATTACATGATAATGCCTGGAGAAATATCGTCAGTTTCGGTAGGACTTTTTTGATATAATCTTAATTAATTTTGGCTGGAAAATGTCAATTCAGATATTGCGATTGTGTGGTGTGTTTCTTTTTAATGTAGTCTATTGTGTATATTTCATTTGTTCATGCAATACGACTGGTCCATTATCTTTCTTTTATAGCTATGTGTTAAAGACACGGTTAATACGACAGTATGCGTTTTCCACATGCGCCAGACACTAAATATACATATACGAAACCTACCTACCTATATAAACTATTTACAAGGTGAGACACTGTCCGCCATCATGGACCCTTGTTATGAACTAATTCTCGTTTAGTCTATATGAAAACTTTTTCGAAAATAAATGAAATATGAATTTTTAAAATTTCACCCCTTCTCTGTATTGCACTATACCAAATATCATAAACATGCACAACTGCCGTGGCAATCACATAATACGTTAAGGAATGATTATTTTACTCATGGATATATAACGATTCACTGTCATGGAATGTAAGTTTAGTGACGTTACAATGAACTTCAATTTACATGATATCTGTGCTTAGATAAGATTATAGGTGAACATACTTTCGGTACGCAGCTTTATCTTTACAAATGGTTACGTAAATTTAAACTCTAACTTCAGTAAAAGGGTTTGATGGTTGGTACTACTTGGGGTAACTTGTTTCCCGACTGGTGGCTTCCTGTCTTGGGTATTTGTAGGCAGTCAGTGGATCCATCTAAATTATTTTCGGCTATTCAAGAACCAGTTTGAGTGTAAGAAGCACTCTTATGAGTTGCTATGCTATTGAATTCTACATTTATGTCATATCAACTTTGTTTTCTGCGTCTACCAGTGTATCATCGAAAATACTCGTGTCATTCGACAATCTCATCAACACCTTTTAAGGCACTGGTGACTATAAACATTTATAGCTATTAGCATATCAATGCATATCATAGCATTTCACTCTATTGTATCTCATTTGACACCCTTACTTGTCAATCTGATTAATTGTTTGATTCAATATACAATTGAATATATCTAAAGGCTTGTTTTGTTATCATGTCCTAATTTCTCCTGGGGACTTGTTATTTGCTAATCGTAACAATGTCAAATATGAGGACCACTGCCTCTGTGTTTCGACACGTAAGCAAGGTTTACACCATTTCTCTAAAAGCCAAGAAACTTAATTTGTAATTTTTAAAACATTTTTTGTTCATATTTAAAAAAAAACAAACGGGTTCTTAAGAAATCGTCGTTGTAGAATCTCCTTAACCAGGCGAGATAGGAGAGTGAAATATGGCTTATTTTATGACATCATACAACAACGATGCGTCATCAATTCAAAGAAGGTACAGTGTGCCGACAACATCGACAACTCCTTTGAGATTGTCATTACAGGACCCCATTGTTGTATGTAAAGATACAAAATATTAACAATAACATTTCATGAGATATAATGATCTCATCACGAACATTCCAAACCGACCTTTTCTGGAAGGATTAATAACTCTTGTCATTATTTACTAAATAAACGTCAACAAATCTGAATGCTTCTATTTCGGTGACTTCCTTTAATAGAGCCACCGTTATTACAGTATATGTTTGAAATTTATATTTTGATCAAGTAATTATTAAATAAACCCAAAATCCATTTATGTTTTATTCTCTTTGGTAATATCGTTTTAAAGAGGATGTTTTGTTGTGTTAACCATGATATAAACTGAATCAATATTTATCACATTGTCATTAATCTTCAATTGTTTGGCAACTTGAATCTGTTTATGCAGACATTTACACTGTTGTAATCTGCTATGTTCATATTTCAAACAAAAATCATATATCACACGATATCAATTGACGTAAAATGATAAGAAATGATAAGTTCAGTCTGCCAGGAAGTTTTTTTTATTCTTTCTTTGTGGCATACAAATTTAATTTGATTACAAATCGATGCAAATTGCATTGTGATTACATTCATTGTAAACATATTTTACAAACTACATTTGAATTATTGAAAACAGGTAACATCTTTTTCAGGACTTCAAGATTGCAACAATATAACTTTAATTTGATTGATCAAACGCTTATAATCCGGTTTTTAGATGAATCAGGATGCCATTTTCACAATCAGAATAAGACCATGTTTCTTCTCATCAATTATTGATGTCTTTGAAACATGAACTGAAAACTGTCAAAGTGTCATAAACTGTTGTTGACAAACATAAGAAGGTTGTTTGCAGAATGTTTTATGAATGTCAAGTGACTATGTCTGAGATGTCATTCTGACACGAGTTACCGTTTATTGATGATAAGCAATGGATATATTTCAAAATGTGCCATCTGAATACAGTTTTGTGTTTTAACGCCGCTTAGATGCTCAGTGATAGTATCTGTTCACATGGATATATACTGTACTTGGGGAGTGGGGGGGGGGGGGGGGGGGGGGGGGGGGGTCTGCAGTAGAGAACTGTCATACATGCAGTAAGGTTTGGGTTCAATGCTACACTGAATTTCAGCGTAGTACCACCCATGGTTCGCTAGTTCCAGCCGATGCTCGCAGGTTTCACCGCAATGCATAGCCACATTGGGGGGGGGGGGGGGGGGGGGGGTCCATTCTGTTTTGACTATGGTTTCAGTGTACTATACTCAGTCCTCTCTTAGCCCTCCTGACAGTTAGGAATTGATGATCAGATTCTCATCACAGCTCTACAAGAAGACAACATCATGATCTGTGTCTCTACATCTCTTTGACCTTTTCTTTAGTGATCATTTCCAATCCTTAAGTTCATACCACACACACTTCATCTGCTACTTTCATCTATCTCTAAATTTCATAGACGTAGGAACAGTTCATTGCATTAACCCGGGTCATGCTTTTGTGGTATTTGACAATGCCATTTTAGCCCAGCCACTGGGCAGATGGCATAGGCCGTCGTCTGTTCACAAATGACATTTCCGACTCTCAAGAACCACTACAGGCTGCACGTAGGGAATAAAACTATTTGTCTATATATGTTCCTAATATCAGGGGAGGGGGTGAAGTTGGATTTGTGTTTAAATCTTGATTTTGGTCCCCCTTGAGAGTTTCCACATTTCAATGAGCTTAAGCAGTAGATCGGATCTATTGAGTGCTGCTATCGGTAGGGTAGGTCACGATCACCATTTGTTACGTAAGCATATTTTGTCGGCGATCTGATAGGTCAAGATCACATGATCACATGATTGTCGACACTAAAGGATTTTGACACAACAGAGAGACAAAAAGACGTATTGAGTTTAGTTACTAAATATAGTCTTGATGACATCAAACGGTTGCTTCCTGACATCATGCTAGCTATTGTTGTTATGACATCATTTGATCCCAATCTTAAGTCTTCGAACCAAGTTACATTTTCAACTGTATTATACTGTTTTTCTTCGTTCCTGTGTACAACACATATTAAAACCATAATCGACTGGTGAATTCAGCCAATACCTGTTTATATGGAGTCGAGAAAATGATGTGGTATTCTCGGGTATAAAAAGATATTCAACTCATCAGTCGTATAGTGTTTAAAGAGGCAGTAGCACGTTTTTTTTGGCTCAAATATGTTGATAAATTTTTAAAAAAAAATCGTGTCACTAATAGTTAAACACCCTTCTTCGGAAAATCAAGTTAAAATATGACTGTACATGGTTCCGTAAAGCCATGGGAATCGTTTTTGTCATTCAAAATAATAAAATGTGTTCACAATAAAATGGCCGCCATGCAATTTTTGCTTTATACGTAACACCGTTAATACCACTACGGATGATTGGCATGTGTAATAAGATGTTTTACCCTCTGTAGTAAATATAAATGACATAAACTATCATTATAAATGGAAAATTTGAAAAAATAAGATTTTCCAAAAAAAAACAACGTGCTACTGCCCCCCTTAACACCTTGCTCAGACACTGATAGTCACTGATTCATTACAATTATCCAGTCACTGATTGAAATTACCCCTTGATATCCATTGATATCAACCTTAACGTTCGATGTTGTTGAATACTAAATATAACGGCATAAATCTGTTCCTCTAATCAAACAAAAACAACTATCTTATGAAAACAAGTTGCAATGTTATCGTCACTGTTAGACATCAAAATTAAACATGCTTCGTATACACGGTACTGTCAGTTTTCAAAGAAAATTGTTGTCATGGATATCAACAAATAACAACGCTTACTGCAATGATTGACGTCAGGGTTACACAATAAAACTAGTCTGCTGTAACACATCGTCCCACGGCAAGGTGAAAATGTATCGAGATCTCTCCATTTTTACCTTGCCTTCAACCTTGGCAGAGGTGGTGAAACGAATCAGCGACACCTATTGTGATCACAAGTTACGTCCCTTACCATCTGCTAACATACAGCCAATGAAATCGCCGTTTACATTTGGAACCAATTCAAAATAGCGACGATCGACACAGTCACTGAGACAATACAACTGTCTTCTGATTGGCTTATCCGATTAGCCTGCAGTACGTCTCAGGAAATCTTATCACTGATAATGCGAGGGTTGAGGTCTAGGGCGGAAGGAGAAGATATGGAAATCTTTTCGTTACGCCTGTGACGTTGTGAAGATGGCTGTAACACAACTTTAAAACAACCTTTACATTGGGTGTCCTTTATCTGGTTAACATTCTGAAAAAAAAGTTGATATTTGTCTGGGTTAGTATCATTGCCAGTATATTCTACTTCAATACAGCAACCGCCACATAGAATGATGTAATTGTACATTCTGTTGTAATACAATTACCATCTTCCCGTTACGAAAGCCATTTAAACTGAGCTGTTACATACAACTTTTTGGTACGAAAATTAAATTTGTCTGTATGTCACTATCAATAGCATCTACATTGTACTCAAACAGCTACGAGGAACACGTTGACTTTAAGAATCCTGTATGTCAATAAATGTTTATTACTTATGAAAAGAGTCACATGCCTATGGTACGTACATAAATTATGTGTATACGTACACACATGCACATCGTATAATTAAAGGTTATAACATTTCAATTTTTATACCATACCCCATATCAGCCCGAGGGCCGCAGGCCAGAGTTGAGTTCTGATATGGGGTATGGGGTATGGTGTGAAAAATGACATTTTGTAACTTTTTTATTTATCATATATCATACTTTTTTCTAAAGCAAGACAAAAGGTTTACAGAAATATCAAGAATATGATGTGTCTATCTGAAAATGTACCATTACAATATAAGGGCCTATAAGATTAATAAATCCTCCATTATAAATAAGTTTGCTAAAAAATCATGTGAACCGTGCCTCTTATTCAGTTTCATTAGATCTAATAGCATATTTAATTTAATAAGTAAAAAGCGTTAACAACATTCTTGTTTGGAGAGAACTCTGTAACGAGCTATTATGACACTGCTTCGCTTATGACGTTACTCTATGTTAGGGTAAGCAAAGGGAGATCACTCGGGCTGATGTTGATATGGATTGACGGACCGGGCTGATATGGCTGATATGGATTTGCGGACCAGGAAGCAATATGGGTGCGGTTTGCTGAACTCTATCACATATGCAAAACATACCATATCATTGATACATATATGATAATAAGAGGTTATTACATGACAGTTTTCCTTTCGCCGGTCATATCAACCCGAGACTGCCATATCAGCCCGAGGGCCGAAGGCCCGAGGGCTGATATGGCAGTCGAGGGTTGATATGACCGGCGAAAGGAAAACTGTCATATCGTAACCTTTTTATCATATACCACATCTGTGACTGAGAAACATATGAAAATGGTACTGTAGAACTACTCTGAACTAGTAAACAGTTTATTTATAACAAAAAAATAAACAATAACAATGGAAAACATCATTGTTTGGATCTGCTGCCTTTCTCTTGTGATTAAGTATTAGCAGGATATTGATTCGAATATCTACAAAGACTCGACAAGAAGGAGTTCAGCGAATCTGGTTCATATTCAGTTTTGTCGTGTTTTATGACGTTTAGAAACAAACTGTCCAAAACCTTGGGCTCAATGTTTTTTCACTTCGCCAACTGAATCGAAATAAGTTTAAATGGGTTTCAAGTCACCTTCAGTTTTCTTCACGGTGTCACGTATCAGTTTCATCGAAGAACCGATCTAAAATTCCTTCCAGTTCAATAATTCTGTCGGCAAGAGATGCCAAGACATCGTCTCCGATACTCATTATGCCAATGTCAACATTGACAAGGGTGACAAGGGACGTAACTCTAAAATATAAACTGGGCTCTGTCTATTGATGTTTTGCGCGCTTGCGTGAATTGATTGCAAAACCTGCTTACTCGACGGGCAATACGGCTGATATGGATTTTTGGCCCTAGGGCTGATATGGCTGATATGGATTTGCGGCCCGGGTGGGCAATACGGGCGGAAGTCCGTAACCAGTACCGTATGTGCAAAATGGTCCATATTATTGATAGGTATATGATAAATATAAATATACACCTTAACAAGCAGACATAGTCAACTATATACCCTTCCAAATGGGAACAGTTTAAAACACAGTGAACAATGATTTAATTAGTAATGAATTCATATATACCGCCCAAGACGTATTATCCTTTGCCTAACAGTTTTAAAAATTTGTTCTGGAAGTGAAAAAGCATTTTGAGCTTTATTCCAGCATCTAAATGCAGATTTTTTTTACCATTGAAATGGCTAAAATAGATGTCCAAAAAGGTGAAAAAAAAACAAAACCCAAAACACATGATTAAAGTTCCACACACCAAGTTTCATTAAGTTACACTTTCCAGTTTAGGAGGGGTGATAGCACAGCTGTTAGCGGGTTCGGCTCCGAATCAAGACGTCCGGGGTTCGAATCCTGCCAGGCGCACCGCAACTTTGTTTGCAGTAGATAACTGTTCTACACGCAGTAAGCTTTGGGTGCAATGCTACACTGAATTTCAGAGTACTACCACCCATGGTTCGCTAGTTCCAGCCTATGCTCGCAGGTTTCATCACAATGCATAGAATGTCGGTCGGTACAAATTAGGATTGGATCGCGGAGTCCTAAGTCGACCGCTCAAATTTCATCGCTTTCGAACAAATTTTTTTTTTATTAAATTAGATTTTTATAACAACTTAAGCATGTAGATGACTATTTGATAATTATTTTTCATGCAACCTACATTTAAGAAAAAATGCCATAGCCAATGCCATAGCATTCTACCATTCTGCCATGGCATTCGCCAATGCCATTGCATTCTGCCATGGCATTCAATAATGCCGTGGCAAAATGCCATGGCATTCTCCAATGCCGTGGCAAAATGCCATGGCATTCGCCAATGCCATGGCATTCTTTGGCTGCAGCAAAATGCCATGGCATTTATCATTGCTGGAAATTTCAAAATCAAAATATGAAATATGAGTAGTGATATTTTTTTTTTACATTGTTCCATTGAAATATTTAGAAGTTTTCAATGGAAATTTGGTTCGATTTCCAGGGTTCAGAGTATGAATATGACTCTAAGAGAATTATGACTTTGTTTTAAATATCAATTTTGTTTGGAATTTAGGTTTAAGAAATGTTGATGTTGGAAATATTAATTGAATCTGGTGAAGTTTAACTTTTGTGACATGTTAATTATAATTTCTATGAAATGTTGACTTTGGAAATATTTTTTGACTTTGTCGAACTTCAACTTAAATGATATGTTGACATGAAAGTTTATATTAAATTTTGTGAAATGTTGACTAAAAAAGTCATGACTTTCGCAAAAATGTTGAATTGGAAAAAAAATTGACTTCAAAGAAAAGTGAACTATTAAATATAAATTGAATTTGGTGAAATGTTGACTTTGATATAAAAAAAAATCGATTTTTGTGAAATGTTGACTTTGGAAATATTTAATGACTTCGATGAAGTTTAACTTGAATGAAATGTTGACTTTGAAAAAATATGATATTCGAAATAATTATTGACTTTTTTTAAAGTTTAATCTTAAAGATCCACAAACCTCGACCATATCACTTTTCGGTTTTTATTCAAGCATATTCAAAGATGACGAGGATTCAACTTAATATATGTCAATTCGACCAATAAACACCTTTTGTAACGCCTTCTTAGAACGCCGCTCAATTACGCCTCGTAAAACTTTAGCCGAGAGCGAATGCTAGTGCTAGGCTTTGTGACGTAATACACAGGAGTCGCTTGGCGTCTAATGACAGAATCCACTAGAATTAGCCTTACATAACTGCCTAAATAACATATTTACCCTTGTCCTTATACAACAGAATAACATATATACACGCCCCGTAAAATATACTACAAATGGCAGCAGATGTCAACACTGTTTAATACTGGGTGTGACCATTGCTGGACCCGTAATTCTGCAATGTGTTTTGGAATAATTCTTATCATTGCCCAATATGGCGGCGGCACTCATGTCAGATGGTGAAGATGTTCAAACGTTACAGAGATCTATTAGAGATTTCATACTGATTATAACGGTGTTAACACGCCTCATGCATTGACCCATGGGTATGTTGTTTTCACATTCGTCCATTTGCGAAATAACAAAATGTATTTTCCATATTTTTGTTTATCAATGTAACGATATGTAATAAGTGATGTAGTTGCGTTATTGACACTCTAACTTAGATAAATAAGAGGGGAAATCTACACGACTGCACTATAACCTCAGTAATTTTATTTAATTGCAAACCAAACAACACAAGGCCATTGTGAGATGATCAAAGTTCTATAGTTCCAATTCTTTCATTTGAAAATGGGAAAGATATATTTTCCATTTTTTTATCCGATGTGATTTAAACAGTATTTCATATCCAAAAACACATGAATTGACCACCACAAATACGTGCAATATAAAATGCAAGGCCTTTATTATATCATGCTAGGAAAATGAGAAAGTCTAATGTTTTTTAGTAAAGCTCATGCAATGCTATAATCTAATGAATGTTTATGTTAGGTCAGTGGTATTACACTCAATCTGGGTAATTGTAAATTATAGATTTAAAGATAACCCGAATATTTGTTTCTAAAAAGTGAAAACCAGTAACAATGATGAACATTATATGATGTTCTTAGTTATAATGCAACTATTCTATAAGCAATATAAAGTCACAATGAGAACTAATGATGCAGTAGATTTGAAACGATAAGCCTTTCCAAAAACAAAATCAAGCACAACAAAATAAGTAACTTATAATGACGTTTATAATTTTTTAAAAATGCATGGTCTTTTTTTATTTTTGAATTGTCAGTTCCTCAATTCAAAAATACTATAGCCTATCAGATAACCTAACACTCCATCCGATTGGGGAAAAAACAGATCTAAAATCAGCGGTAGAATATCGAAAAATGCTCAAAAAACTCCGAAATTACTCCCTACGGACGCACAGATACCCATTCTATAGGAAACTTGTAAAGTCGAAACGTTCTTATTATGTTTTAAACGAAATATCGACGAAAATCGACAATTCGCCTAAGTATTTCATTAAGCAACTCCTGTGTATGACGTCACATCGCTAACGAAAGCTAACGGCGGCCCGGCAGACTATTTATAAGGATTGGGATAATTAGCAGGCCAATTTTACTCACTTTGAACGGCCATATCTTAGTAAGTAGTTGACGCTTCGAAATAATCGTTTGGGTTTTGTTTAGTTGAAAGTGTTGTCTATATGAATAAAGGAATTAACATCGAAAAAAACAGAGAGATTTTATTATCTTTAATACAAATCATTAAATTCGGTGAAATGTTAACTTTCAATAGATATGCATTGACTTTGGTGAAAGTTCAATTTAAATGGCATTTTGACTCTGACTAATATACAACTAATGTCTGGCTTATGGTGTATGTTTCAGACAGTAAGTGTTAGATCACTTACCTGCGCTGTCGCCCAATACACACCTGTCAACAACATTAACGATGTATACAGAACTGAGTTTGATCACTTGCTGACTTTGATATAGACTTGTGTGAAAATTTAACTTACATAAAATGTTGAACATATTTTGAGTTTAGTAATATGTTGACTTAGAAATAATATTTTGAGTTTATTGAGTTTATTACTATACTTAATATATTTCTGTTGATATCAAATCAAGGAACATGTATCGTGTGCAAAAACAATATTGGTTCAAAATCAAATTTCAATTAAAAATACGAGTGAAATTTTCACATATATTTAGAGTTTTATTTCAATCATATGTTAAAATATCAACAAATCTTAGTTTAATTTGAGTATTAATTATATTTACAACAAAACATTATTACATTGAAGAGAGTTGTGGTAGTTCAAATGTAACAATAGCATACTGAATGCTGTCAATATTGTGAGAAGAAATACATTCATAAGACAGAGAGTCTAACATGTTTCACGTGCACTGTTGAAAATCAATAAATCAAATAGAATTTTTTTTTTAAAACGGCGACAGCCACTGAAGCGGGGCGTATATCCTGTCACAGCCCGACCTAACACCTAAGTTGTGTATTCTGCTAATTAACAGATATGTCTCTCGCTCGTATACACGACTGTCTAAATAACAGGCGGATACCCTCATGAGTGTTATATCACTTACCTGCGCTGTCGCCCAATACACACCTGTCACCAAGGTGAACGATGCATACACAACTGAGTTTGATCACTTGCTCACTTTGATATAGACGTGTGTGAAAATTTAACTTACATAAAATGTTGAACATATTTTGAGTTTAGTTATATGTTGACTTAGAAATAATATTTTGAGTTTATTGACTCTAAATTTGGTGAAATGTTGACTTTGGAAATATTTAATGACTTCAAAGACTAACGATGTATACACAACTGAGTTTGATCACTTTTTGACTTTTATATAGATATGACTCTAAATTTGGTGAATTGTTGGTTGGTGACTTTGTTGAACATTTAACTTACATGAAATGTTGATTTTGAAAACATATTTTGAATTTGGTAATATGTTGACTTGGAACTGATTGATTTTACTGATTTATTAATATTTTTAATGTATTGCTGTTGATATTAAAACAAGGAACAGGCATCATGTGCAAAAACAATAATGGTTGAAATCAAATTTCAATAAAAACAAAATAAAAAAACATGTCAAATCTTCAAATAAATTTTGAGGTCTAGTTCAATAATATGTCAAGATAAAAGCTAATCAATTTGAGTATTAATTACATTTACAACAAAACGTTTATTACATTGATGAGAGTTGTAATAGTTTATAGGTAACAATAGCATACCACATGCTGTCAATTGTGTAAGGAGAAAAATAGTCTTACATGTTTTACGTGCCTTGTTGTTAATCATTTAATCAAATAGAAACAATTAGAACGGCGACAACCACTGAAGCGGGGCATATGCCCCATCACAGCGCGACCTAATAAACAAAGTTGTGTATTAGGCTAATAAACAACTACATGTATGTCTCTCGCTCATATACACGACTGTTTAAATAGCAGGCGGATACCCTCATCAACATAACACAATATATTCATTATATTCGGCACCTTTGCCTCATTATAAATAGTATGTTTTTGTTTAAACATCATTATTTATACTCACCGTTGATAGTTAACAATATGCCCAATTATCCTAATCTGTCTAATCCCGACAATCTTTACACAGATTAAAGACAGAGTTATCGCTCAAGTGAACTGCACTCACCACTCACCGCCAGGTGGCCTACCTTATATAGCCATTGCTTCTTCTGATGGACAGACACGAAGCCGAACGCGACCGAGGGGAGGCCGGGAGGGAACTTACGATTGTTAACTATCAACGGTGAGTATAAATAATGATGTTTAAACAAAAACATACTATTATTTAATATACTCTCCGTGATAGTTAACAATATGCCCGATTGCCACAGAGATGGAGGGGAGCGAGAGGCCACTAAGAGGGATAGCTCTGTCTTAACAAGAGTCAAGTTGGTGAGCCAATACAGCGTAACCAGCCTGAACCCCGATGGGGTTCATCTGTCAACCGGAGGGTTAAGCTTGACCCAACTCGTAACCGGAGGGACTCTCACCCGCGTGGTCACCAACTAAAGAAAAGACAACAAACGCATCACTAAAATCATCGAGACTATGTTTATTACATACTCTAGACTGGCTCAAGGAGCAGCCGAATTAACGAGGGGGGGGTAGGCCTCTTCGGTACGAGGCCGACGGAACTCGTTGCTGGGCGTACACCTGTGCGCCCAACCGATGAATCCCCTCCATGTCCTCGTTGGATACGTCTCGAAGATAGTGATTGGCGAACACCAGGCCCGACTTCCAGAAACAGTCGGCCATGATGTCCGCCACTGCCATGTTACTGTGAAGAGCCATCGTAGCCGAGATGGCTCTGATCTCGTGTGGATTGGACTTCGCTGGCGGGTCGAGGCCCGCGGCCTTGTAGGCGTCCAACACTGCCGAGCGGAGATAGACGCTGAGTTGTCGCTTGTCTATCTCCCGAACACTAGTCTGGGAGTGCGGAAGAAAAAGTTTCCTTCTCCCTTGACGTAGTGTCTTGGTCTTTTCGGTGTAGATCCGCAGGGCTCTCATCGGACAAAGGAGCCGATCCTCGTCCGTCGGATCTATGCTACCGGAAAGAGACGGTAACGAAAAGGTTCTACCCCTTTCGTCTGCGGCTTGGTTCTTGCAGATGAACTCAGGGGCTAACCCCAGTGTGGCCGACCCACCGTCTCTCACCTCAAAACGCAAGAGGTCCGCCTGGAGAGCGTGAAGCTCTGAAATCCTGGCTGCGGACCCCATCGCAACCAAAAAGGCTGTTTTGATGGTGAGACGGAGAAGAGTCGTCTCTGTCAATGGCTCATAGTGGTCCGACTTGAGATGGTTGAGCACCACTGTCAGGTCCCACTCCGGAGGCCTGAGCTTCCTCCGCCCGTCCTCATTCCGGTAGGTCTTAATGAGTTCTTTAAGGACCGAGATGTCAACCTGGGGCTCACGCTTCCTAAGGACTGACATGACCGCCGCCAGGTTGGTGTTAATTGAGGAAGCTTTGAGCTTCCTCACCTCTCGTAGGTACACCAGGTACTCAGCTACCTGCGGGACCGTTACCGCCTGGATAGCATACCCCTCCTTCGCGCAGAAGGCGGCGAAAGCACCCCACTGGGCGTCATAGAGATTCCTCGTGGAGGATCTCTGCGAAGATGCGACCACTTCGGCGACGGACTTGGAAAACCCCGCCCCTGTCAACCCCCTTTGGAGACAAACCAGGCGTGAAGGTGGAGCGCCTGGGGGTTCTCGTGAACCCGCCCGCTTGGTTTGCTCGTCAATAGGTCCCATCTCAGAGGGAGGGGGACAGGGTCTTGGCGGCACATCCTCCTCAGGGGAACGTACCAGGCCCTGGCTGGCCACAACGGAGCTATGAGTAGAAGTTGAAGTACTTGTGTCTCCTGTACCTTCGCCACCACGTGACTCAGGATGGCGTGAGGGGGATAGGCGTAGGCGACCATCCCCTCCCATCCTAACGCGAGCGCATCGAGAGCCCACGCGGCCGGGTCCGGTACGGGGGACACGTACGTCGGCAACTGGTGGTTGAGCCGAGTCGCAAAGAGGTCTATGTGAGGTTTGCCGAACCTCAAACACAGACTCTCGAACACCCTCGGGTGCAACATCCACTCCGTCGAAGGAGGTTTGTCCGGCCGAGACAAGGCGTCCGCCAGGACGTTCTTGGCTCCTGGGATGTGCACCGCCCTGAGAGAGAGTCCGAGACTGTCCACTAGGTGAAACAGCTCCGCCACCAGTTGAAGTAGAGAGTCTGCCTTGGTTGACCCCTGCTTGTTTATGGCCCAGGCCGCCGCTGAGCTGTCCGTGTGAACACACAGGACCTGCCCCCGCAGGTGACCTGACCAATGGCTGATCGCCAGCCTTATGGCGTCCAGTTCGAGGACGTTGATGTGGCGTCGTGATTGTGCTGGCGACCACACCCCCGCCGTTTGGTCTGAATCTAGGTGGGCTCCCCACCCCTGGGTGGAGGCATCCACGTATAGCTGAGACGTCGCTGGGGGCTGCCTGAGGGGCACTCCCCCCAGCACGTTGGACTCCTGCTGCCACCAGGAGAGGTGGTGTCTCAACTCGGTTGGAATCGGGAAGACATGACGGCAAGTCTTCTCCCTGACGTGCGCGTTTACGAAAATCTGCAGGGGCCTGAGCTGCAACCGACCCCTTCGAGTGAAGTGTTGGGTTGCGCTCAAGAACCCCAACAGCCTCTGCCACTTGCGGAGTGACAGCGGCTCCCGGAGTGCTAATTCCAGGAGATCTTTGTAGCGCCCCATCCGTTCTGTAGTGACGAAAGCTCTGTAGGTCACGGTATCCAGGCGAGCTCCCAGAAAGACCAGCGACGTCGTTGGCTCCAGGTCTGACTTGTCTAGGTTGACTAGCCATCCCAGCCGCCTGAACAACGTTATCACAAAGTCTCGTTGCGCCTCCAGAACAGATGGGGATCTGTTGTGAGTGAACCCGTCGTCCAGATACATCGCGAACTGCACGTCCACTCGATGAAGGTATTGGACGATGGGCTGGGTCACGCGAGTGAAAAGCCATGGAGCCGACGATATCCCGAACGGTAGAACGTTCCACTGAAAGTGGCGACCCGCCAGGACAAAACGGAGGTATCTGCGATCGCCATGGTAGATGGGAATGTGCAGATACGCGTCCTGCAGATCGAGGGATATCATCGAATCCAAGGGCTCCAGCAACCGCATCACTGATGGTACGGTCAAGAGACGAAAATATGGCGGCCGCTCTAGGAAGGAGAGGTTGAACTCCTTCAAGTCGTGGATCAGCCGCCACTTTTTCGGGTCTCGCTTCGGTCGCACGAAGACCGGAGAATAGTATCCTGGAGTGAGGTTTTGGGGCAGGAGTTCCTCCACCGCCCGTTTGGAGATGAGTGTCTCCACCTGTTCCAGCGTCAGTGCGAGCCGATCTCGTTCTAGCGGCCTCTCTGTTGGAAAACAGGTTAGCGGGGGGCGGTGTGCCACGGGAATACGAAACCCCCGCTCCAAAACCTTGCAGACGAAAGGATCGAGCCCCAATTGCGCCCAGTTGGCCACAAACCGAGAGAGCCGACCTCCCACTGGCCCGTCCCACGCCGGGACAACCTGTGGAGGCAGCTCGGGGGCCACCCACGAGTCACTGCTTCCTCGGGGTACCTCCATATGCGCGGCCCCTGCCACGCTGACTTCCCTTCTTGGGGGTGTGCTTGGGAGAGGGGCCGGCATTGAAGTCACGACTTCTGTCCTGCCGACCCCCAAACCGAAAGGAAACTCCGCCAGTCTTGGAGTTACCTACGGGAGTGTTCGCGCCTCCCTTCCTCTTCTTGGGCGTATGCGTCTGAGAAGAGGCTCTACCCCCGCCAGCGGCCAGTCTGTTGGTCAATTCCTGCTGCTGACACTCCTGCCGCTGCCGGAGGACCCCGGCAATCTGCCCATCAAAGAGTGACGAAGATGACGCGGGAGCGGCCCGCAAGCGGTTCCGGAGCTCCGCCGGAAGGTTTGTCCGGGCAAGGAAACCATCTCTCCTGAGATTTGTGACCCCCGCCGAAATGCGGGAGGCGCACAACATCATCTGAGCGATGTTCCCCGCCACGGCGCCGAAACCGCGGTAAAGAGCCTTCGCCCCTCCCTCCATCCCCGCCTCCTTCGCAAAAGATGCCATACCCTGACAGGCATGCGCCACGTGATTGGCCAACCCCAGGATGCTCCTAGCCTCTTTGTCAAGATGGCTCAAGTGAGCATCCGACACCTGGTGAGGTACGGAGGGGACGGCCACACGGCGAATATCGTCGTCCAGGGCAGGGGGACAGAGGGGGAAAGAAGACTGTGCTACTGGGAGGGAAGCGCGCTGCTTCTCACCCAGAACCAGGGGGGGCAGGAGACGGCCTGGCGCCGCCGCGGCGACATTGGCGTCGTAATCCCTGCCCGCCGCCTGAAGGAGTCTGTGTGGCGGCAGTGCCACGAGGCGTTGGGTAGGCGCCTCTTCCTCGGTGCAGAATGTCTCCATTCTGGCCAGCTTGGTCGAGGAGGGCTCATCCTCAACCTCAACTAACTCCACTTGACACCAGTCGGCGATAGCCGCCAGGCGTTCCTTGAGGTCAGGGGCATCCACTTGAGGCGTCTCCACAATGGTCATCTCGGGAGAGGATCTCCCTGAAGTGGACATCCCACCCTCCTGGGAAGCCACCTCCGGGGGCGACTTGTCTGGATCTGAGGAGGTGCCGGCAGGTGAAACAACCACCACCCTCCTCCTCTTGGGCGTGGACGGCGGGGAGGTCGAGGGCGAAGTAACCCCTTCCTCAACCCTAGTCTGCGCCGGCAGTCGTTTGTCCAGCATGGAGGAAACCATGTCCTTGACTGAGGACAGAATATCCTCAGTCAATCTCCTTGTATCAAAGGGAGGAGGAGAAAGAGGCCTCAGCCTCCTCTTCTTGGACTTGTGTTTCTTCTTCCTCCTAGGCGAAAGTCGCCGGTCTGGAAAGGACTCGGCGTCAGGGGAGGATCTCCTGATGGGAGATCTCTCACCCCCACTACCCTGTGAAGAGACGTAAGTGTCCTTGGCGGCCGCCTCTCGACCCGATCCCGCCCCTGCCTCTGGCAAATCGAATTCCGCCGTGTCCTCCGAGATCACCAGGTCTGAAGCCGGCGACCTGGGATCGGACATGGCGGTGCCGGCGCTAGCGGAAGCGGTGGCGGTAGCGGACGGAGAGGGCCGCCTGGACGCCCTCAGCTTAGACTGACTCTCGCTCTTCTTAACGGAGTTGCGATACTCGCGATGCTCCGCCACAGAGAGGTCAGCACATTCCTCACACCTGTCCGCGTCCGGACAAAGGTTGCGGCACAGGCGGCAAAGGGCGTGGGGGTCAAATCGCGCTGACTTCCTATAGCCACACGCCCCACAGAACGCCGAGTATGGCGAAGTCATACTCAGCAAGCAAAAGAGAGATACGCGCGAGCGGCCGGCGCTATCCCCGCGCAAGCGGCAAGCGCTAAACAAACGCAGGCGGCAGCGCAATCCAACCCAGGCGACAAGCGCTGTCCAACCCAGGCGACAACCTACCAAGAGGAGGCGGCAGGCGCTATCCACGCGCAAGCGGCAAGAGCTAACCAAGCGCAGGCGGCAAGCGCCAACCGCTACAGCAGAAAACAGAAGGGCAAGCGGTATGATCCCCGCGCCAAGCGCAAGGGACAGGCGGCACGCGCAAGCGGCCCCGAGATCACCGACCTGCACGGACTGCACGTGCAGAACGAGCACCCCGAAATCAACAACAGTTGACACGTCAACTGCAGTCAACAACCACTAAACCTGTCTAAAGGAGAGAGACTACTTCGCGAAAGGCAGTCTAAACACCCTCAGACAGAAAAAATACAACTGAGAAGGAGAACAAAGTCGAGACAATAATCTTATTACTATCGAATTAGAGAGCTATCAAAACACAACATGCTTCGATGGCCGACAGAAAAGCAATGACTATATAAGGTAGGCCACCTGGCGGTGAGTGGTGAGTGCAGTTCACTTGAGCGATAACTCTGTCTTTAATCTGTGTAAAGATTGTCGGGATTAGACAGATTAGGATAATTGGGCATATTGTTAACTATCACGGAGAGTATATTAAATAATGTATATATAATGGCCTTATATTGACTTTAATGGAAGCTCAACTTTAATTGCATTTTGAGTCGGACTTATAGACAACTAATGTCTGGCTTAAGATACATGTTTCCGACAGTAAGTGTTAGATCACTTACCTGCGCTGTCGCCCAATACACACCTGTCACCAAGATTAACGATGTATACAGAACTGAGTTTGATCACTTGCTGACTTTGATATAGACTTGTGTGAAAATTTAACTTACATGAAATGTTGAACATATTTTGAGTTTAGTAATATGTTGACTTAAAATATCAACAAATCTTAGTTTGATTTGAGTATTAATTACATTTACAACAAAACGTGTATTACATTGAAGAGAGTTAAAACGGCGACAGCCACTGAAGCGGGGCGTATATCCTGTCATAGCCCGGCGGACCTTACACCTAAGTTGTGTATTCTGCTAATTAACAGATATGTCTCTCTCTCTCATAGACACGACAGTCTAAATAACTGGCGGATACCCTCATCAACACAACACAATATATTCATTATATCCGGCGCCTTTGTCTTTGGTGATTTTTTGACACGTTTGAGTTTTGAACGCAATTATTTTATTTTATTTTGTCAGACATACATTTGAAGACCATATAAAAATCAGCAATGAACGTATCTAATACTTATTTTAAGCAATTCATCCAATAAAGTTTAACACTTTACCTTTCGCTCATCTTATAACATGTCCAGATTACATGCAATTATTGGTCAATTCATCCAGAAATGACTACATGAATAATAATGAACACTTCGTTTCATTTCGTAGTTGTCCATTAAAACGAAATGAACAGACAAGCAACTCGCAATATAACTTAAATTCATAATAACATTGATCATCAGACATCTGTTCAATTTTAAAAAGTACGTATTTTTGTGAATTTTGATAGTGCTCGCCTTCGATTATCCCAACACATGTTCTCATTCAAACAACACATACAATAATAATAATACTAATAATAGATCACAAGTTTGCCTGTGCTGTCTCCCAATACACCTGTTACCACCGCGGTGCAAGATACTTTAATAAACGTGTACCCAGCGAACTGACCGGACTATATCTATAGTGACATAACAACCTATCCCTGTGTATTACCTATCAGAATAATCAGTCTCATTAACGAGGCGTCGATACCCGTCGGTATTACGTAATGTGTATCCGTTCATAAAATAACAAATCACCGACGTGTTAATGAAGTACAGCTTAATCGCAAAATTCAGACTAGCAAGCTTTCAAACCATAAACTTTATGAATACCTAGAATGCCTATGGATTGACATCACTGTAGTGTTTTTAACATTAAATAGGACAGAGATTGCAAAAGGAAGGTTGTTCTATAAACTACCTTTAGAAGGAGATTTAACACTGGGAAGAAGGATTTAAACATATGTATGTCCATAAATGAATTGGGAAATAGTAGACAAGCTATTAGATGTGCTATCTTATCAGAATACCACTCTAGAATACAGAGACATACAGATAAGTCATGGCGATTCAACAGTACATTACAGGTTTTAATCCCCGGATTCCTTATCCTCAAAATAAACAGTTTAAATGTTAGGGCAATTTAATGATTTAATGACTTATAAATAAGCATGTCAAGTATCCCCAATCAATAAAAAAAAGTATGGCCATGGTTACGTTTTTCACAAAATGGATCCTACATCAAGGTCAAGATCACAAGGTTATAACCTCAGTGTGTGACATTGGAAACAACATTTTCAAATGCTGACGAATTAAAAATTACTGCCAGTGTGAAATTGGAAAAGTCAAGGGCCATAACTCTGGAAATATTAATCCGATCGGTCCCAAAAGAGCACATGCGTAACACCGATGTATATCCAAAGTTGTGTAAAGTTTCAGAAAATGTAGGAGTTGATTTCAGGACATAGGTTACGGACGGACGAGCGGACAGACGGGCTGCGCCACGACATAAACCCCTTGGGTTTCACCCGGGGGTTTAAAACCGAAACAACATTACAAGTATTGATAAATTTCAAATAGTTATTTGGTAAAATATTGCTGATATTAAGAAACAAGCAATCCAGATTTGAAAGAAACACCATTATGGGAGGAATTGCCATTACTTAGGGGCCCTGATATTGATATTCAGAAGTAGAAAAGTTATGTAATTGTAATCGTTGAATATAATGAAGTATGAGGAGTCATAAATAATCAAATAACTTTGAATAATACACTAAAGATATTAATTCAACTTTCAAAACCATGACTGTATGTGTGTTGAGTTAAATGCAGTACAATGGTAGATTATTAAATACAATACCGGCAACACATTGCTGTAGATACACTTCTTCTGTTTGTGGGAGTGCTGGCGGCTGGTGCCTTACTCTGGTGGTGTGGGCTCGAATCCCACAAGGGACTCGTCCCGAAAAAGTAAAATTCATTACTATTTCAGATAGTGTGATTCCAAATAAGACTATGTTGCATTTGTTCACTGTCTAAATGGAATTATTTTCATGAAGTTCTAGTTTATTTTATCTATTGTTAGCCAAAAGCAAGGGGACCTGAATATTAGAACACTAGATTTATGTATAAGAAATATCGCGAGTGTTTATCGGCTGTAACGTAATTACTGATGTCCTAAGGTGTGTACACTGCGGCTGTTTTATTTGACTTGAACTTGCAATTCAGTAAAGCGAAATAGTTCTAAAAGTTTATTTCGCGGCTGATAATAAATGGGAATCCATTGTTGACACCTTTCCTGGAACTAAAGAACATCCACGAAAATCCACCTTTCATTTCACATCAGCATGCATATGGTCACCTTAGACCTAAACCTTTACGTTTATGATATTGTTTTGATAATTAGATAAGTAACCTTGAGCTCAATACCTATCATACAGTGGGATGCACATATCTTTACCAGTTAGACTGCAGTAAGAGTGCACTCTGACTGCAGTCGGCTGTAAATGGACTGCAGTTTGATCGTTTGATCATTAAGAATATACTCTGACCGTGACTATGTCTGGCCAAATTGCAATTAACTGCAAACAGAAAGTGTTCTAATCGAAGTCGAGCACTATCAAAATTCACAAAAATACGTACTTTTTAAAAATTGAACAGATGTCTGATGATCAATGTTATTATGAATTTAAGTTATATTGCGAGTTGCTTGTCTGTTCATTTCGTTTTAATGGACAACTACGAAATGAAACGAAGTGTTCATTATTATTCATGTAGTCGTTTCTGGATGAATTGACAATAATTGCATGTAATCTGGACATGTTATAAGATGAGCGAAAGGTAAAGTGTTAAACTTTATTGGATGAATTGCCTAAAATAAGTATTAGATACGTTCATTGCTGATTTTTATATGGTCTTCAAATGTATGTCTGACAAAATAAAATAAAATAATTGCGTTCAAAACTCAAACGTGTCAAAAAATCACCAAAGGCAAAAGCGCCGGATATAATGAATATATTGTGTTGTGTTGATGAGGGTATCCGCCTGTTATTTAGACAGTCGTGTCTACGAGAGAGAGAGACATATCTGTTAATTAGCAGAATACACAACTTAGGTGTAAGGTCCGCCGGGCTATGACAGGATATACGCCCCGCTTCAGTGGCTGTCGCCGTTTTAACTCTCTTCAATGTAATACACGTTTTGTTGTAAATGTAATTAATACTCAAACTAAACTAAGATTTGTTGATATTTTAACATATGATTGAAATAAAACTCTAAATATATGTGAAAATTTCACTCGTATTTTTAATTGAGATTTGATTTTGAACCAATATTGTTTTTTGCACACGATACATGTTCCTTGATTTAATATCAACAGAAATATATTAAGAATAGTAATAAACTCAATAAACTCAAAATATTATTTCTAAGTCAACCTATTACTAAACTCAAAATATGTTCAACATTTTATGTAAGTTAAATTTTCACACAAGTCTATATCAAAGTCAGCAAGTGATCAAACTCAGTTCTGTATACATCGTTAATCTTGGTGACAGGTGTGTATTGGGCGACAGCGCAGGTAAGTGATCTAACACTTACTGTCGGAAACATGTATCTTAAGCCAGACATTAGTTGTCTATAAGTCCGACTCAAAATGCAATTAAAGTTGAGCTTCCATTAAAGTCAATATAAGGCCATTATATATACATTTATAATGAGGCAAAGGTGCCGAATATAATGAATATATTGTGTTATGTTGATGAGGTGATGATGATTACGGGGATTTAATGAGCGGTTTTCAGCGGAGCTGTTCTCCCACTCGGTTTGATGAGGGTATCCGCCTGCTATTTATACAGTCGTGTATATGAGCGAGAGACATACATGTAGTTGTTTATTAGCCTAATACACAACTTTGTTTATTAGGTCGCGCTGTGATGGGGCATATGCCCCGCTTCAGTGGTTGTCGCCGTTCTAATTGTTTCTATTTGATTAAATGATTAACAACAAGGCACGTAAAACATGTAAGACTATTTTTCTCCTTACACAATTGACAGCATGTGGTATGCTATTGTTACCTATAAACTATTACAACTCTCATCAATGTAATAAACGTTTTGTTGTAAATGTAATTAATACTCAAATTGATTAGCTTTTATCTTGACATATTATTGAACTAGACCTCAAAATCTATTTGAAGATTTGACATGTTTTTTTATTTTGTTTTTATTGAAATTTGATTTCAACCATTATTGTTTTTGCACATGATGCCTGTTCCTTGTTTTAATATCAACAGCAATACTTTAAAAATTTTAATAAATCAGTAAAATCAATCAGTTCCAAGTCAACATATTACCAAATTCAAAATATGTTTTCAAAATCAACATTTCATGTAAGTTAAATGTTCAACAAAGTCACCAACCAACAATTCACCAAATTTAGAGTCATATCTATATAAAAGTCAAAAAGTGATCAAACTCAGTTGTGTATACATCGTTAATCTTTGAAGTCATTAAATATTTCAAAAGTCAACATTTCACCAAATTTAGAGTCAATAAACTCAAAATATTATTTCTAAGTCAACATATAACTAAACTCAAAATATGTTCAACATTTTATGTAAGTTAAATTTTCACACACGTCTATATCAAAGTGAGCAAGTGATCAAACTCAGTTGTGTATGCATCGTTCACCTTGGTGACAGGTGTGTATTGGGCGACAGCGCAGGTAAGTGATATAACACTCATGAGGGTATCCGCCTGTTATTTAGACAGTCGTGTATACGAGCGAGAGACATATCTGTTAATTAGCAGAATACACAACTTAGGTGTTAGGTCGGGCTGTGACAGGATATACGCCCCGCTTCAGTGGCTGTCGCCGTTTTAAAAAAAAATTCTATTTGATTTAGTGATTTTCAACAGTGCACGTGAAACATGTTAGACTCTATGTCTTATGAATGTATTTCTCCTCACAATATTGACAGCATTCAGTATGCTATTGTTACATTTGAACTACCACAACTCTCTTCAATGTAATAATGTTTTGTTGTTAATGTAATTAATACTCAAATTAAACTAAGATTTGTTGATATTTTAACATATGATTGAAATAAAACTCTAAATATATGTGAAAATTTCACTCGTATTTTTAATTGAAATTTGATTTTGAACCAATATTGTTTTTGCACACGATACATGTTCCTTAATTTGATATCAACAGAAATATATTAAGAATAGTAATAAACTCAATAAACTCAAAATATTATTTCTAAGTCAACATATTACTAAACTCAAAATATGTTCAACATTTTATGTAAGTTAAATTTTCACACAAGTCTATATCAAAGTCAGCAAGTGATCAAACTCAGTTCTGTATACATCGTTAATGTTGTTGACAGGTGTGTATTGGGCGACAGCGCAGGTAAGTGATCTAACACTTACTGTCTGAAACATACACCATAAGCCAGACATTAGTTGTATATTAGTCAGAGTCAAAATGCCATTTAAATTGAACTTTCACCAAAGTCAATGCATATCTATTGAAAGTTAACATTTCACCGAATTTAATGATTTGTATTAAGATTAAACTTTCATAAAAGTCAATAATTATTTCGAATATCATATTTTTTCAAAGTCAACATTTCATTCAAGTTAAACTTCATCGAAGTCATTAAATATTTCCAAAGTCAAAATTTCACAAAAATCGATTTTTTTTTTATATCAAAGTCAACATTTCACCAAATTCAATTTATATTTAATAGTTCACTTTTCTTTGAAGTCAATTTTTTTTTTCAATTCAACATTTTTGCGAAAGTCATGACTTTTTAGTCAACATTTCACAAAATTTAATATAAACTTTCATGTCAACATATCATTTAAGTTGAAGTTCGACAAAGTCAAAAAATATTTCCAAAGTCAACATTTCATAGAAATTATAATTTTTTAAACTTAACATGTCACAAAAGTTAAACTTCACCAGATTCAATTAATATTTCCAACATCAACATTTCTTAAACCTAAATTCCAAACAAAATTGATATTTAAAACAAAGTCATAATTCTCTTAGAGTCATATTCATACTCTGAACCCTGGAAATCGAACCAAATTTCCATTGAAAACTTCTAAATATTTCAATGGAACAATGTAAAAAAAAAATATCACTACTCATATTTCATATTTTGATTTTGAAATTTCCAGCAATGATAAATGCCATGGCATTTTGCTGCAGCCAAAGAATGCCATGACATTGGCGAATGCCATGGCATTTTGCCACGGCATTGGAGAATGCCATGGCATTTTGCCACGGCATTATTGAATGCCATGGCAGAATGCTATGGCATTGGCTATGGCATTTTTTCTTAAATGTAGGTTGCATGAAAAATAATTATCAAATAGTCATCTACATGCTTAAGTTGTTATAAAAATCTAATTTAATAAAAAAAAAATTTGTTCGAAAGCGATGAAATTTGAGCGGTCGACTTAGGACTCCGCGATCCAATCCTAATTTGTACCGACCGACATTATAGCCACTTGGTGTTGCGGGCTTTCTCCCTGCCGCGATATAAGTGAAAAAGTCTTGAAAGCGACATTAACCCCAACTCACCCCAACTCACCTCACCCCAGTCGTTGCGAGCAGGTTTTACCGCAATGCATAGTCACAATGGTGTTGCTGGATTTCTCTTCCATCAGTACTATAAGTGATGTACTCTTTGAAGCGGTGTTTAATCCCAAATAGTTATTACCTCATATCTATTTTTTTGGTAAAAAGTTATGTAAACGAAAAATTTATGAAACACAAAAGAGACAAGTAAGCATTGTCTATGACAATTACACCATGGGGTATCAAGAGAAAGTTGCACAGTTTTCAAAACGACGCTATGTCTGAGATACTAGATAATAATAAAAGGAACATTCGCTGACTCTTGGTGCCAATTACACAATAAAACATGTCTGCAGCCCTCCAATGTGCAACCTCGCGTGATGTGCAACACTTAAACTGAGGAAAAATGTTTAAAATTGCTTTTTAATTTAATCTACCTTAGAATCAATAACAGTGGCGTCTGCAGATAAACAGCAATATTTAGACAACACTTGTCTGACTTACAATTACTCGATGTCTAAAATAAACATTACAGTAAGTGAATGGACAACTTCGCGTGACCAGAAACACATATATTGGTAGATAGTACCATGTAAAAATCACCATATTGAAACAAATTGGTCTCGACCAATATCAATAACAGCGAGATCTGCCGTTACGTAGCCTGTTATCTGTGTTGATGATAAACCATGTATGTTGTCATTTACTGGACACTTTCGCGTGACAAGAAACGTTTTACATTGAAGTTTCCTTAACTTGTCACATGATCTTGTCATTTTTATCCAACATTGTTACATTTGGGATAAGGTAATTATCCAAAATGTTAGATTTGGTCACTATCTAAATGGCATGTATTTCTATTGTCATATTTATATCAAGGAAAATCATATTTTCCCGTTTAGCACCAATGTGAATCAAGCTAGTAACACCTCCACTGCGGCCTTGGTTTAACAATTGATCTCTATTTCGCAATAAAGGCATGTCATGAAGTAAGAGAATGGACACTTACTCACGAGGAAACAGTGGAGAACGCTAACATTTAGCAAGGGAAAGTAAATTATATCAATGTCAGGAATAAAACAGTTACATCTGCTTAAAGGGGCAGTAGCACTTTTTTCGCTGAAATAAGTCGATGAAATGTATTTGAAAAATAATGTCACCATTAGTAAATCACCCTTCTGTCTTCGGAAAATCGGGTTAAAAAATGAGTGTGCATGGTTCCGTAAAGCCATGGGAATCGTTTTGGTCATTCGAAATAATAAAATGTGTTCACAATAAAATGGCCGTCATGCAATTTTTGCTTTATACGCAGCACCGTTATTACCACTACGGATAATGTGTTTGCATAATAGAATGTTTTACCCTCTAAAGTAAATATAAATGACATAAACTATCATTATAAATGGTAAATTTGAAAAAACAAAATTTGCAAAAAACGTGCTACTGCCTCTTTAAAGCAAGTATCACATAGCCTGCTTTTCTTTCTTTCTGTTTTAATCATTGTATTATAATAAAACCTTTGTGCAGTAAGAGAATTGACAGCTTTGCGTGACAAGAAAGACTTGTATATATGATGAAAAAAGTAGGGGACACATTATTTAAGGTCAGTATTAATAACAACATGTAAGTGTGCCGTCATATAGTTGATTTTTGGTATGTTTTACAACAAACTTGTTTTTTTTTTTAATTAAGTGAATGACCTTTGCGTGACAAAAATCGATTTTCTCTGAATGTTCTTATATCATGCTTAAGTTGTATCAGGGGAAATTAAATATGTTTAGAAGAGTATCAAAAAGCATGATTTGAACGATTCAACCTGATAAATGAGTAACCATATACATACATTGTTTATAACCCGAAACGCCGTGTATGTTAAAGGGACACTCCGTATGTTATTGTAGAAACATAGGTCAAAAGTTACCAAGGGTGTTACTTTATAGAGAAGTAATGAATGTTGTCGAAAATTACCCATTTACTGTCAATCTGCTGTACAGTAGATATATGTATAGTATGTTCCGCGGCTGGCGCGTGTCAATTGTTCAAACGTAATTTTGAAAATTATTATGTAGCAGACAAGAGATATTGGTTGGTACTGTTCAGTGGAACATATAACTGGCATAGTTGTAAATGGGGCGCATGAATTCGGTTACTCATTTTGTATTAAGCCGCGCGCTGCTGGAGTTTCATTGAAAGCAACTTATTGTCAAATATTCGCCGTTTGGGGATACATATACAAGCCGAGTGAGATGAATTGGACATAAATCATGACATTTGATAATTTTGTATGTATCAAATATAAATAAAATTTCATGAAAAACACATGTCACTTTAACAATAACAATATTGTTATCCTGAAATCTCCCTTTTCTTGTGTACTCTATCCCTAAATGCCATTTACAGACACGAGTATCATTAACGGTGGTATCTATGAACGTGTACTTCGTGTCGTCCAGAACCCAGTTTTAAAGGCCTAGGAAAGTCTATAACAGCACTACGGAGCCCTGTTTCCGAAATATGAAGAAGTTATGGTTCCTCTTTATTTCATAGTCATTGTTTTCAAATTTGGAAATTTTACCAAAATTCCCCTCAGAGATTAAATCTGAGACTAACGAATACCCAGTTGCATATGGTTTACAATATAATAAACGTTCACAATAAAACATGTCTTAT
Organism: Gibbula magus; assembly: GCA_936450465.1. Lineage (NCBI taxonomy): Eukaryota > Metazoa > Mollusca > Gastropoda > Trochida > Trochidae > Gibbula > Gibbula magus. The sequence continues at coordinate 39,290,541 of OW388306.1, read as the reverse complement.
AAATGAGTGGATATCTGCGCGTGACGAGAAACACACAAACTGAAGTATCTCGCTTCATGTAAAAACTTCAGCGAAGGAAAATCAAATTTGTCTAGGTCAGTATCAATGCTAACAGCGTCTACTTAAATGCATCCGGCCTCACGTAGCCAGTTGCCAGGGTTTAGTAGCGTCCGCACGTACTCTTCCCGACACAATGTTAGTCACCCGTCTCTACCAATTTACTCCTTTATTCATCCGAGCTTATTACTCTTTAAATATTAAGGCCAAGTGATCAATGTTTGGTACTGTTCTGCTACCACCATGTCCCCCTGTCTGAACCTCCTGGCCTGTAGTCCAGAGAGAAATTACAACAAACACTATACGACTTCAACAACATTCCCCAAACGCAAGCCTCCATGCCCACACCAATTTCCATAGCAAGGCATAAAAAGGCTGGAGCAATTTGTTAGGACCCGCGTAGCACCTTTTGAATGATATGATTATTATACTCGGGAATCAAGTGTGGAAACCTATCCGGGTCAAATCTCGCGAGACGTGTTCTTCACGTGTTTGTGACGAGCGCCGTCACGTCGCTTCTATAGAATTAATGCCCGCGTGACCGCATCACTACCACTTGGCGTTAGTGTTCCTACACCGCATTTGTCTTCACACCTTACAGCTCGCTTACATGAAGCAGTCATAAATTACTAAAGACACTCTCTCCTCTGCCCAGTTCGTCTCATATGGATTGCTATTTCACAGCAAGAAGAGCTGAAATTGATTGACACTGTCAGATGTGCTGGCTGCTTGATAACGGTTTAAGTTGCTCCCTTACTGCCCATATCAGCGGCAAGTCCTCCGGGATATTTAGATAGGAAATTGACACAGGGTGAAATTACACCTCAAAGGTAAAAGCGACGGTCGTATTAGACGTTCGGTCGTTCTCTGCAAACCCCTAACACTGGAGGATTGTTTCCTAAGAAGCATTGATGAGCAGGGCATTTCGCTTTTGACTTTTTCCTTTGTCGAGGGTTAATACTTGACTTATAAGAAGCCACAGATCGATAAAATCGTTGAAGGGGATTTCATTAGGTGCTAGCAGAACTCTTGGCGAGTAGAACTTTGTCTGTCGTCATTTCCGTCTGTAAATGCCTTACTGTCGGATCGTGAAGATTCGCCGGAGGTACGGGTCTATCTAAAAGTCAATCTCCGAAATAAGGCATCATTCAAATCTTCCGGATTCGGAGTCAGGATCAATTTCAATGCTGCACTCCACAGGATCACACGAGGAAGTATCTTGATTCTCTCTTTGTGATGGCAGGTGAGCATTTTGATTAAATTTACTTGGCGTAATGAAATATGAAATATGATTTTGTATTAATATCTGTCATCTCCAATTCGGATCCGAAGTAAAATTGATTTAGGGAATCCGGAACTTATCAATTTGGAAGCTGTCTCCATGTCTCTTTGAGAAAAGATCTTTGCACTTTTTTTTATTTTTACTTTATTTTCCAAATAAATTATTTCCTTTATTTTGTTAGAATGGTGAAGTTAAATGATGTCTATGTAAACAAGGATATCTTTTATGTTGTATACATCTTTCTGTTTCCGCATAAAAAGCGTACACATTAGTTCAATACCTTGTTAAATAGGGACTGTTTGATGTTTCATAAATTGTTAATCGTATTCCTTTATATTAATCGCCCTATGTATATAAGAATATAAGTTACAATTTGGGACTAATTGTAGTCCCTCGCCACTTTTTGAAAACATTATATATATTATATAAATGACTGCTTTTCCAAGTAAATCCTTTTCGTTTTTTTATAAATATATTATGAAATTATTTCTTATAAATTAAAACTTTGCATTTCAAGAGATATTTGAATATCTTAATTAAGATACAAATATGAAACCCATCAACTCTATTATCAAGCGTAAGTTCTGTCAACAATAGTTAAACATCGTCGCTAAAGTGACATAACAAGCTATGTAACAAAAGAAAAAAATGATGAATTTAGTTTTCCCAGCTAACAATCGTAAGTATATAGTTATTGTATAATATGAAACATAAAGAAAAACACTTTTGTTTATTATATTTTGTATGCAGGTATCCCTACTACAACTGTTTAGGCAAATCGTAAGGTACTTTACATGAAGCCCGCATCTGTCACCAGCTTAACATCAAAGAGAAGAGTCATCATAAGTAGGACTTATAGCACTGGAGGTGGCTGAAGGAAAGTGGATGAATGCTGCCTGATAATGAAGTGGTTAGCTTCTGAGAAAGGTATGATTTATCAAAGCCTGAAAAAAGTTGTAAACGGTTACATGTAGTATTTGTAAGCAAATTGCTGTATTTTTCATGCATGATGTTGGCGAGCAATAAAATTAAATTCATGAGATTTGGAAAGTCGTGAATTGATAGCAGTTGAAAGCAATTATTTTGCGAATATTACCTTGGGCTTTATAAGGATATGTGCGTCCTGCATTGACAAATATCAATTTAAGTGTAGCATTTCAACAAAAGCAAAACTTATGAAGGCTTTAAACTATCGGTATTACGATAGATATAGAAGTTGTTTGTTATTTCGCATATAACATTTCATTCAAGGTAGTGAGTAAGACATGACGTTAAAGATAATAAAAAGCCATCTGTGTTGTTCGATGTTGATTCGTTTATTCGTATAGACAATACTTTCATGTAAACGAAACACAAAATATTATTTCGAAGCGTCACCTAATTATCACGATATCGCGGTTAAAAGTGAATAAAATTGGCCTGCTAATTATCTCATTCTTGAAACAGTTTTCCGCGGCCCCTCAGTGTAGCATAACCTTCGTTAGCGTTGTGACGTCATACTCAGGAGTTGCCTTCATTGAAATCCTTAGGTGATTTATCGATTTCGTCGATAATTCGTTTAAAACTTAGTCACAACTTTTGACAATGCACGTTTCCGATAAAATGGTTATTTGTGCTTCTGTAAGGAGTAATTTCGAAGTTTTTGGAGCATTTTTCGATATTCAATCGTTGATTTTAGATTTGTTCTTTTCCCAATCGAGCATGATATAAAAAAGGCATGAATTATTTATAACATTTACATTAGTTGAAAATATCAAATTGAGAAAACTGTATTGTGAATTGGAAGTAGTAGTATATATTAGCAGTGTCCCGAGGGCATTGTTAGGGCGAATATTACAGTGATTACATGGTTTATGATTACAGTTTACAGTTATAATCCAGTCTGAAGGGACAAGGACTGCCTATCATTATGAGGTTGGAACTATTAGGTCGGTTACATTTTTGCTGTTTAAGTCGCCATTATGAATATTACATTTTACTTAAAAGGACCAATTTGGCTTTAATTAGTACGAAAAGTATTCTTCAACGGATAGATTGACGTAATTTCTCGTGGCAATAAGGGGTTAAATATTTGTTTTGTTAGTAATTTGTTATTTCTAATATAAAATTTTATTTAATTAGTTGAGTATGGCTCCCATGTGTGAGGATTGGTCAAATAACTTCGCTACAGCATAACAGCAAATTGTTTATTAGTTTTATGACATGTTATGTATTACTATGTGAATACGCTATCAGTGTATGTCTTTAGTTATTAAAAGGTTGCAAAATTAGGTACAATATAGCGTGTTTTCATTTCACATAATGCCAAAAAATCCAATATGGCGACATTACCCTACCTTTAAGATTAACCTGATTTTTAAGTAATTTAGATTTATCCTGAATATATAATCACATGTTATTAACATAATAATAAGTCGTTACATTTTGTTTATAGATGGCTATTAGTAATTGTTATACATGTACATTTCTAATGGTATGGTAGTCATCATTAACACACTATAAAGGTAAAATAACAAAGACATTAATGTCACTTTTCGTAAATGACTGATATCGAACATTAAAGTAAAACATTTCGAACATTAAATCCTGACCTTATGCATAATGACATGTTTTATAAGAGTGGCCCAAAGTACAATTGAAGTTGCGTCACGACCTTTTTCAGAATGACATGTTTTATAAGAGTGGCCCAAAGTACTATTGAAGGTGCATCACGACCTTTTGCAGAAGGACAAGTTTTATAAGAGTTTCGTCACGACATCCTGTTATTTGATTGCGAACTTACATATTGGTATATCGTTTTAAGAAATGATTTCTTCATATAATTTTATGAATAGGTGGATGTGCCGGAATCGAAATTAAACTTAGCCTACAAAATTTAAATAATCTCAAATAAAAAGTAAATTCTTCATTAATACGTAAAACTCCTATAAACAATCCATGTTTGAATATTGAAAATAAACATAGATACATATAAATACCACAAGGGTCAATCTGTTTTCACCACAAGATGGAAATGGTTTCTTAATGGCAAACAAATGTCAACGCGGAAATAATTCTAATGTATAGCAAACTAAGTTTTCAGAATCTTTCTTTGATCGCTTCCCGCAAATACCACTGGTTCGATAATGCTGTAAATAATTAATGGCACTTTAAAAACATTGGTGATTCTGTGTCACGGCATGTTAACTTAGTAAAGATTTTATCCTCGATTTAATTTTTTTAAATAAAGCATTTTTCAATGTTAGTGACAGATTCACATTTGGTTTATGAACTATACATGTAAGTATAATATATACGTAATGGTTTATTTTATATGAATTCCATATAATTAATTACCCAGATAGTCAATAAATCATAGCACATGATCGAAATTAAAATTCTAAATCAATTTAAATCAAATCTAAATCAACTACACTATGATTTCAAATCGAGTGATGGGGTATTCTTAAATTACCCTTTAACCTTATATCAATCATTGATTCTACTGCCAATTAAAATAGTAACACTCTCCTTCAAATAGATTGCCGCTTTGTAAAAACACAGTCCTCCAATTCTGACCTATTGGAAATTAAATTGGAATTAAAGCTTGGAGATTCCCCTTCTATCGATACATCAATGGTTAAGAGTCGGGGGCGCATTAACTCCGAGGATAACAGGATTGAGCTGGGTTTCGATGTTCCACATTGAGCAAAGAAGGGAATTATTCCCTAATTTGTTTGACTTAGAACTTCTGTTTAAATCGACAGCTCGTGCGGAGCTTGGAAGTCCGTGGATGGAATTGCCAGCGCGGGAGGGAATCGAACACGCAATAAAAAGCTCAGCCTTGCCATAAATAAATCGGAATTTGATTCTTTTTGATATGTAAATGTATAATGCTTCGTCATAAACTCCACTGTTACCTATGTAAACCGTACTTTTGACTAGGTACATACAGTCCTACTACACACGTTTGAATTAGTGAACCTAGTGTTAACCATATATATGTTTCAATTTATACCAATGAGCATCTCAACTGTATTGATATTTGAATAAAGCGGCTTTGAAATACAAATTCTATTCCGAAGGGAATCTTAACCCAGCAAATAAAATTCCAGTTTGTTTTTTGAATCTTTAATCATTCTTTTGTTTAACCTTTCGAATCCCAAGAAAATAGACAAAGCTCTTTTTAGGACAATTGTGCTTTGACATTTGAGCAAACCTAATTTGTGTTAAACTACCGTATTCTATCGAGCGTTGAGAACAATTCCAAGCCTTACTAGTTCCAATGTCTGCAGCTAGGGACTGTATTGATTGCCGGAGCAGTCTCTGTATCCAGAATTAAGAAGATATGTAGATACATGTGATAACAAGTGATAATATCACCTGACAGGCATCACAAATACGAGATATCGTTGCCATGTAACACATTGTTGTTTCTTATTTTACAGTGTCAAACGTATCATCGTGAAGACAGGAGTGAGAAGAGCAGTGTCTGTTGGCAGGGGCAATATTAGGAGTTCGATCAGTTTGGTATCACTACCTGAGGTACCAAAGATTGACATTGGTTGAACATTATTCATTTTGGAAAAGTGGACTATCAACCCGGCTCGATATATAGTCTAGCACAGGACAAAGAAGAATACTGAGATACAATTGAGGTTGGGATATAATGGAGATTGAATATTGTGTGAAAGGGATACCAGTTCTTATACTGTTTTAAAGTGATATCAGTACCTGAGATATCTAAATTCATCGCTTGTTGAAATATATCGATATCGACTCGACTCAGCTTTGTCCTGATGTTACAACAAAACATTAGTTAAAGCTTGAATATCTACAGTGAGGAATTGTTATTCTTGAATCGTTCTGATATTCAGTACCTGAGATAACTAAATTCCCCATTTGTTGAAAGATATCGATTTTGGAGGCGTACTACACAAGCCGAACTCCGCACACAGAGTTGTACAGATTTTACTACAAAGCATTGGAAGGAAAGAGGACTACGGGTGCTACATCTGATGTCATCACAGAAGTCTCCCTGGAACTGTAAGGAGCATATATACAGAAGACCTTCCGCCAGGAGGTACACCGAGTGCACGCTCAATATGATCAGCTGGGCAGCTAAGATTGCTTCTATGAGAGGGAAGAGTCGAATACTGTCTTGCCTCTTTCTATTCCCTCTGCTGTTTTATATGTTTATGATGTTCAGGACCGTTGACAAATCCTGCCCGTTGGATAGTTTCACGGACGATTACTCCGGTTTCGGTGAACGGAAACGGAAGTTGACGTCCCATGATGCATTTGAAGATTTAAATGTTCAGGACGGTTCGTCGTTAGATTTCGATGGTGGCGCTGAACTTCACTTGGATTACGAGGCTGAAAAATCTAACAGAAAACACGTCCAAAAAATGATATCTTCGAGTGCAAGGGATTCCGTGGACTGGAAGAAATATCATATGATAAGACCCAAATATATTTTCAACTGTTCCAATTTAAATGAGATTAAAATTAAGAAGAAGATTGGTCACGGTGTTTCGAAACAAACTTTTCTTGGAGTGTATAACGGATTACACATTGCAGTTAAAATGGTGACAAGACATCTTCACGACGTTCGAAATTGTCTTGATGATCTTAAGAAAGTCGGTGAAGACACTCCAGGCCGAAAGGCCAAGTGTTTTATTCACCCAACTATGAAGCTGATGAAAGAAATACTATTCTCGGAGCAAATTGAACATAACAATATTGTGAGACTGCTTGGATATTGCGTTAGAAGCGAGGAAAGCGATTCCACGGATATAACGGAGCATGGTGTGGTTGCCATATATGAATACGGCCATCGATTTGTGGTTGATAGTCTGCAGATATTGCCCTGGCCGGACCGTCTTAGGCATGCGATAGACATGGGTAAACTTTTACAATATCTTGAATATTCCCCACTTGGCTCATTGGTTGTGCCAGACTTCAAAGAAGGCCATTTCTTATTGGTCAATTCGACTATCAAAATGATTGATCTTGATGATGTAAATAACATAGAACCTCCATGTGGCTACTCCGACCACGCGGCTGTAACTAATGAGTGTGATTATGATCTTAAATGTAGGCAAGCTCAGTGCTTAGGATTCAATGCAAAGACGAACTTAAAAAACATGAACAAATTGATTTTCAAAAGGTTACTTTTTCCTGTATCGTTCCCAGAGAACCTCATTTTACCAATTGGGCAACTGAATGCTAAATTAGATTCCTTAGCAATTACTGCAAGCGAATTAGTTCTGGCTTTGGGAAAATTGCATGAAGTCAAAAATTCTTAGTGAAATTAGACACCCTTTCTTTCTGCAGACTCGCCAAGTGTTAGCCTCACTAGTTTTTATCTCATGTTCGATGTACAATCAATGTCGATGAAACCTAAATTCCAAGCTTCGTTAAACCAGCTGCCAAACTGAAGCATTATTAGTTGCAAGCGTGTTAAACACGTCATGGGCACTTATGAACCTCGTTTCTTACAGAGTGTGAACGATAGTGGATGTTTTTCGCTGACTGTGTGTTACCTGAACCTAATGTTCTAGTCTCTGGGAATATGTTCGAGGATCCAATGCTCTCATTGCATGGCCATCCTGAATTATGCATGTCTGTTATTTTCTTTACATCGATTTTTCGTCATTCCAAACATTATACTTGAAGTTAATGACATGGTTATAAAATAAAGATACACCATTTAGTGATCGTATTCTAAAACTTTGAAATATGACCCCAGAACATTTGGATTTTATGTATTTTTTGAAACTCATTAGTAATAAAACCATGGTATTAAGATTAATGTGATTCTTTGAGAGTATATATCTCCGATATTGAAATGATATAAAAATGTGAGAATGCATTGTTAAAAAGAAAGAGACGCCGAATTATGCAATTTATGCTTTTTCATCGAAATTTTAATTTAATTTCATGTTCGTTACTTTGCTGTTATACATGCAATTTAACAATGTGCAAATGTTCAGTTCGCAATAAAACGGGTTTGGATTCTACAGTTCTTATGAATGTTTCATGCCTTAAGTATTAAAGATAGACTTATAGGTTTCTTTTATAGTTATATAGTATGTATTATTCAAGTTGCATTTAGGAAGTATTTGAACATTTGGCATTCAAGATTGATGTTCTGAGGGCGGGCCTGTTGTTAAACGTTCCATCCATGTCAGGTCCTATATACAGATTGCGTGATAATGACTTCATATCTACTTGCAAATCTTATCTTAAAAATATATGAAAATAATATATGAAGTTGAAATTTCAAACCTATTAAGATTGAGTACTAAACATTTAGAATACAGAAACTTATCCATTGGTTTATGCTTATCGACATCATAAATATCACTGTTTCCTTGTGGTAATGTGTTTATTATCATTATAATTGGGTACTTTTGTACATGTAGACTAGTATAATGAAACTATAAACAGTTATTACCCATTACGGCTAGAATATCGGGATTCATATTGTTCATTCGATGTCCGTGTGCAAAATTATTTTTTCATGGTACGGTGACGAACAATGTAATTACCAATGTGATGACGTCACATCTCGTTTGTAACTTTATCGTTCTAAATTCGGCGATGGATAATTTGTTTCAAGTGAATTTTGTGCAGTATTTTTCCTCATTTTCTTAATTAAATCATTATATACCTGTCTCTGTCATACTATGTTTATAACATACGTGCCAGAGCTTTCATTCGCGGTCGTTCTCGCTCGTGAAATACCAATATTAATATACTCAGTTGTTGCTTCGCTTCCTTCCTTGAGACTCGGCATAACGCTGCCCTGTGATTGATCATGAAGTGCGAAAAATGGACTGTCAAATGTACACTGTATTGCAGACAATAAAGAGTTAATATTAAATTCAAGTATATCCCAAAAGAAAACATCTAAATATCGAAACTACCGAAAAACTTCGTAAAGTTAAGGATGTTCGCTCCTCAATTTTATAGAATTAAACTTTTTTTCTAACTTATATTTTTTAAAAGATCAAAGTATATAATTGAAAAATCATCATTAACAAATATGGGGTAGTGTAGGTTTTTTCGAGATATGACGCCTGTAAGAAGTACAATTTTAACATGGGAGTCTATGGGAAAATGAGAAATAAAGTGCTAAAATCTTTAAAATACTACATTTCTAGTATTAAACTTTTTTTCCTTTTTTGATATGTTACAAAGTTCATGTTCCCCTACCGAAATCGATGAAAAAATATATATGGTAGTGTGGGTTTTTTTAAGCTTTGACACAAAATGTACCTGAAAAGCTCCCTTTTTAGTCAAATTTAGGCCATTTATGCTGTTTAAGCACTTTTTAGGGGTTCTAAAGTCACATTTTCTTTATTTCATTTGCTTTTTCAAAGTATCTAGGCGATGTGGAATATCATGAAGTAAATAAAAATGACAAAAAAGCTTTGCTTCATCATATTTCATTTTTGAAGTTCAACCGGAAGGAGCGGACATCCTTAAAGGCATTGCAGCACGTTTTTTGGGATATGATGTTTTCCAATGTATTATTAAACTTTATTCGATAATATATATTATAAGTTTAATAAGTAAAACATCTCATTAAACGTCACAATAAGCCGTATCCAGAAAACGGTTATCAGAATTGGTAGGAAATGGTGCGATGAGTAATGCGACGAGTTTGTGGAACTCTTCAGTGTGAGAGGTAGATTTCTAAATCTCTTTCGCCTTTGAGAGTTCAGACAGCAATAATGCTGACCATTCCATCATGGTGCCATATTAAAACTCTACTCTGGGTGTTCAGGTATCGCTACACCAATCTGATCACTTGAACTACCTTCTAGTGGCCATTTTAATGTGAATACCTTCAAAACGCTGCAAGATAAACGAAATCTAATGGCTTAACCGAACTATGTTCATCATTTAGCCATAGATTACACGTTGATTTAGTAGGAACGGCGTGTAACAGTGCCTTTAAATGTAAAATGGTTCCTGGAACTCTACATTTTGGTGTATATCGTGCTAGTGGTAGGACCACTCAAGCATAAACGGGCGATGAGGAGCATCATGTTCTTGCATAATAAGCATTGATAAAACAATCTTAACATCCTAGATTAGTTGATGTGAAAAGAAATTGAAAAATGGTTAGTGCATACATGTAGTCTGCTTTAAAGGAGCATTAGCACGTTTTAATAAGTTGATGAAATGTATTTGAAATAATGTAACCGATAGTAAAACACCCTTCCCTTTTCGGAAAATCAAGTTAAAAATGAGTGTACATGGTTCCGTTAAGCCATGGGAATCGTTTTTGTCATTCGAGATAATAACATGTTTTCACAATAAAATGGCCGCCATGCATTTTTTTTATTTATACGCACGGCGAAAAATTGGTTTTATCACAGTTAGAATGTCATTAAGGGATCACTTCTACAAATAATTCAGATAAATGTCAAATATCTCTAAATTTCTTTTGAAATTAAAGAGAGAGTTCTATCATGAAATTCGAGAGTAAATTCTGGTTAACATATATATGGTTTTAATGAATGATTATAGCACAGCTCAGCTATTACTGAGAGTAATATTTTGAATAATTTATATTTGGCAGTTTGAAGAAGAGACTTGAGGTCTTTCCGGCATCGGCGAAACGAGTGTAGAATGCTTTGTTACGGCCAAACGTGACATTGAATATGACATATATGACATGACATATGACAGTCTAATGCTAAAGTATTTGTTTCTTTGTTCATATTTACTCCAGTTGAAATTGCATTTAACTCGGACATTTAGTATAACGCGCACATTTTAGGACCAAATGACCCCAAATGGGGTACTTGATCATCATGGAAAACCCAACCAAAATCAACCTTGGGGAAATTGTCATTTTGAGCTAAAACACTAAAAAAAACATAAGAAAATTGCTGAAAGATACATCCATTGTGTTTCATAAAATTGTATTTGGCTTTGATACGTGCCAATATACGATATGTGATGATTTCAGTTCAAATTGCTTCACTCAACTTGAATATTTATCTCCAACCAGAAATCGATACTTTTATGTTTATATCGTCGGTGTACAGAGTCGACTATTATCAAAATGGTAATTTTCGGAAACAGTCTGTACTTCTCGATAGAATAACACCATTCATAACGTTTGGCACATGTCATCCCAACAACACAATGGATGTACCTTTAATATGTTTTTAAAAGAATTACAATAAATTAAAATAGCCAATTTTATGTCTAAATGAAGCCACATGGGGTACTTACTCGTCATGGAGAACCAACCCAACATCAACCTTGGAGAAATTGTCATTTTGGGGTAAAAACCTATTAAAAGATGAGAAAATTGCTTAATATTTTGTGAAAAGAGTTATGTTTATATGAAGTGAGGTTCAAAATGGAAAACCCAACCAAAATCAACCCTGGGAAAAATTGTAATTTTGAGTATAATTATCCAATAACATAAGAAATCACTTGCGAAGTGTTATTTTCAGTTTAACAAGAAAGTTCATGCCTAAATGAACCCACATGATGTACATGTTCACCATGGAAAACCCAACCAATATACCACCAACCATGGGGAAACTGTCATTATGGGGCAATATCCGAATGCAAAATGTGTCAAGCAGTAAATCAAACAAAATCTGCAAATTAGTGAACATGTGGATCACAATTAACCTGAATGGAAGTTCTAATTTTGAGGGGAAATCTTATAACAAGATAAGAAAATATTTAAATTTTGTTAGAATTATATTTCATGAATAAGTAGCTATATATAACTAATTGGCATTATATTGGACATCATTGAATACGTTGCATTTAAATGTAAAGACTTCGATTAGGTCAGTGACTGTATTATAAGATACTGTATAATATATACGCCTGCAGTCTGTCAAGAGCATCATTGTAGAGATAAAGCATGTCCTGAAATATGCTTGATGAAAAACAAGACATTCAAGACTATGGTATTGCGAATGCTGACCATATGTGCACATTTTGATGGATATGCAAAACAGTTTGAGTTCTGAACTCTTATTGTTGTGTAAAGTGTAAATCCCTGACAAACTTGGCTACATGTGCTTAATATCCTTATCGGGATACAAAATACGGAGCCTTGAACATCACCCTGTTTTCACTATAAACAGCTACGAGATATGTTTAAAGGGGCAGTAGCACGTTTTTTGCAAAATTTATTTTTTCAAATTTCCCATTTATAATGATAGTTTATGTCATTTAAATTAACTTTAGAGGGTAAAAATCTTATTACACAAACCAGTTATCTGTAGTGGTAAAAATATGTTGCGTATAAAGCAAAAATTGCATGGCGGCCATTCTATTGTGAACACAATTTATTATTTTGTATTAGAAAAACGATTCCCATGGCTTTACGGAAATATGTACACTCATTTTAAACTTTATTTTCCGAAGAGAGAAGGATATTTTACTATGGTGAAATTATTTTTTAAATACATTTCATCAACTTATTTGAGCGAAAAAACGTGCTACTGCTCCTTTAATGTACAGGTTAGTTTATAACTTTAACAAGGGCAATATCATTAAAACATTGTGTTGGTGACTTTGTTTAAGAAGCTTGTCTCTATTTCTTATGTAATATTAAGATTTAATACAATGAAGATTATGATGATTGTCTTTGGTTGTATTTGATCGAACGTTTTCTACAATTAAGGGAAAGGAATTTTTGCTTGTTTGCTTCACAATGATGGAGAGACATACCTGAAGAATTAAAAAAAATAATAATAGATTATTGTTTCAAATGATTCACAAATAATCAATTTGTTTCATTTATGATACCATTCTCTTAAATGTGACACTATTTACCTAATTTGCATTTACTTAAAAATTAAAAAATACCTTTGTTGATATTCTGTCAACTAGGAATGTTTAATGTTAAGCTTATGTATGTGTACCTGTTGCATTTTTCTGATATTGATGGAAAGAAGTATTTCTGTGGATATATATGGATAAATGTGGATATTTGAGAAATATTGGCATAAGAATTGTTTTTAACAATATGCAAATATTTTCTATGTAAGTTCTATAATTCATCTTGTTGTTTAAAAACAAACAAACATAATAACATAAATCAAAATTGTCCTTTTATAATCTCTTCTTTTGAAAGTTTGAAGGTATAGTTAACGAATATTTGAGTGCATATAATAATTAATAAAGTTTTTGTATTGTAAAGTTACGTAATGGATACGATAAACAAGTCTGACATTTATTACCAATTAATAGAAACTCATGTTAAACTCTTTTTTGTTTTATTCACGTAAGTAAAACATTTCAAAACATATCATTACTATTAATATCACCTAACTGTTTTGATTTGGTATTAGCCTTTTTATTATTTTTATTATTCTTTTTTAATTAATTTAAAATCAGAGAAACCAAATTGATGAGTTTGCTTGGCTGAAATTGAACGATAAACTCATTAACGGACCAAAAAAGCATATAATATATACACCGGTATACAGTTTTTTGCATTGTGGTATTTTATTTTAGATACCTTTTTTTCATTGTCAAACGTGATACAGTTTGCTTGAAATATGGTTTGAGTTAATATCAACAATAATGAATACAATGTTCGAAATCTAAACAGTACCGATCAACAGACGCATTCTTCAAAGGAAATTAGTCAGTAAGATTAGTAAGATTACATGTGTAGCTATTACACAATTTCTAAATTATTTTATTATTAGTCTAGTACACATTTTGTGTTAGTGGAAATTGGATTTAGGTAATCATCATTATCAGTTTCATTTCTATTCCATAATAATTTCTAGTAGAAATAGGTGACTTTGATACATAACATATCAATTTAGCATGTTGATATATAGAGATTATTAACCAAGTGTGTTTCCGTCTCATTAATATCATATTTTTTGAATAAAAATAATGTATTGTGGCTAAATGTGATATAATTTCCTACCTTGAAGTTTACACGGATTCCCGAACGTTGGTTGGTCGAGAGCACGGTCATGTGATCAAAAGTTTAAGGTTCATAACCCATTAACTTTTGAAAAATCGTTCATACTCCTGTGAACGCTTTCAGGTCGTGTGAACGTTTGCCGTAGACTACAGTACTACTTTCCTGATTTTTCTCGAAAACCTTCAACGGTTACCACTTTCAATGAAGTATTTGATTGAATAACATAAACTCAATACTATCATACATTCTCAATTGTTAAAATATATAAAACATTTAAAAAAAGATCGCGCATATATAAGTGGTTGCTGTTTACTAAGTGAGTCACAAGGCCTATTCTAGAAACGAAAGACATTCACGGTCGCTGGCTGAATACAAACTATGCAATCTAGAAGGTAACATTATGTAACGAACGCAAGCGAATACCCACTAGCTAACCAAAATTAACTAAGGGGATTCGGATTTGAGCAGTCTTGGCAGTGAAATATTTCTTTACATAATATTGACGAGGCGACAACATCAAATGGCGGCCTCTATGTCATGACGTTCACTAACCTATCGTTTATAGGTATAAAAGGTCAATAGGCACCAGAAATCTGTCAGAACGGAGAAAAAACATGTCGACATATTTACTGATTTTTGATAACATATCTTAATGGCATCAGTAGTCTTGTTTGTTTCTACACTAATCTTATATATATATTCCCCTGTATCACGGTAAGTGCTTTCTTCTAGAAATAAACATTTATGTGGTTATGGTTATCTGATAACGACCCGATGAACGATGTATCTTCAAAGCCTGGTGTATTGTTACCGACTACTGCAGAGTTCATCTTCAACTCTCTCATCCTGCCTTGTATGTATCACTTCCCAGACAGCTTCTCACAGGGTCGTGAATATCATCAACAACGATAAACTTCAGAGCGTTTTACTTACCCTTTCGGTGGATAATACCTCAAGATTTATGTAAGAAAAAAAAATAGAAATCAATAGACTTAAATGCAATAGAAAAAAACCCCATACCAAACCAATATATAAGACATGAAAATAAATGTTTAAATAACTCGCCATGGTTTTTTTTTTATTTTATTGTCACGGTTACAGAAAACTTCCATTCACATTTCACACTATTATATTTATTATATATACAGGCTTGCGATAACCATGTATATAGAAAGTTGAGATAGTCATGCAAAACAGAGTAAAACGCGACTTCTAACAGAACATGAACATCATATTACCCATCTTGTCTTCGGGTATAACGTACGTTAATGCAACTTTCATACCCTGGGTGCAAAGGCAGCGTATGTCTTCGCGAGGTGACGTATGATCGGGGAACAATCTCAAAATAAACAACCAGTGACATCACTTGAAAGGCGAATCGGCTTCCGCCTGCGTTCTTTGTGGTTAATCATAACGATCTCTCAAAACCGAGTCATGAAACGTTTACCCCACCTTTCTCGATGAACTGTGTGTCCCATTCCATGGTCTGCGTCTGAGACAATTTGACGGAAAATTGCGAAAGTGCGAAAGCCAACTGCATTTTGAAAAGCTATCTGTGATTGACTAAATTTTATCGCCAGCAGGGCGAGAAAACTATTTGATTGGCTGGAACATACATCACCTCACGAAGAAATAAACTGCCTTTGCACCCAGGGTATGAAGGTTGCATTAGCGTACGTTATACTCTGAGACAGGATGCATATTACCATGGATTGTTGGGGGTCGGGATAGCGCAGTGGTTAGCGCGTTCGGCTTCGGATCAAGAGGTCCGGGTTCGAATCCCGCGAGGGGCACGGTAACTTTGTCTGCAGTAGAGAACTGTTCTATACACAGTAAGGTTTGGGTGCAATGCTACACTCAGCGCAGTACCACTCAAGGTTCGCTAGTTCCACCCGATGCTCGCAGGTTTCACCCCAATGCATAGCCACATGGCGTTGCGAGCTTTCTCCCTGCCATAATACTAGCAGCCGTGATATAATTGAAATACTCTTGAAAGCGGCGTTAAACCCCAATTCACCTCACCTCACCATGGATTTGTCAATGCTTTACATGCATGCACACATGAGTTCTGGACAGGTTTTCTGAAACAGCGTGTGAATACTGGTTATCCAGTCAACGTTCTCCTTCGTAACTACTGATGTTATATACATGTTGAAGTATTTGGTGGAAACCCTAGCACAAAGGGAGACAGACTTTGAAAACATATACAGTAAACTCAGCAAATCTGCAAGATCTACAATTTGCTCAACCTACATGTGCAGCTTCCAAGCTGTGTTCGACGGGGGCTTACGAGAGGTCGATCAAAATGAAAATAGCCGTTTTGGCATATTAACATGGATTTCATAATAAATATTATAGGACCTGTTCTCGTATCGCCTACATCCCATTTCGCCTACACCACTATCAACACAAATGTATGGATGGGTGCATATAATAGCTGTCTATTGTTGACAAATTTCATGTCTGTTTCATCTCGTGAGGTGAGAGGCGCCACTTATGGAATTATAAACTAACTTATAACTTATAAACTCACTCGGTGATACAAACAAAATACTAGTCAGGAGAAGACAGATACATTATAGATGTACCGGTTGTGAAATTATACACCCAGGGACAAAAGAAACGATACCATACAAAATACATCATGTCTTCAGATGCCAGCTAAGCTAAATTTGAAATTTCAAAACATTATCTGTTAATTTTTCTGAGAAACACACGTTTTAAGAAATCGTCCTTTTCAAATCTCCTTAATTTACGTGATAGGAGAGTCAAAAATACTCTTTTGGCTGGCTCTATGACGCCCTACAGTAATAATAAGTTTAAGTCTGTTCATTTTGCGATAGAAGTTTCATTACTCATAAAAGTTTACCTTAAACACTACCCCTTTGAAAAAGCAATTCAGCACACCATGTGTATTTAAAAAAATCTATACCAGCATACCCTCATACATGAAATTGTGTATACCTCTTACGAGATATAACCTCATCATAAACATTCAAAATCGATTTTATCTGGTAGAAATATTTTGTGTTATATTTTGATTTAGTTGAAATGTTTGCATCGTTTCTTTCCCCCTCGGTGTACTACCTTTATATTTCAGTAATGCATGTACATATTAGCCAGACATAGACAAGCACATGTTCTTAACGTGGTAGACTTGTTGCCGAGCATACCTCAAAGGTTATCATGTGTTCAGAATTAGACTTTGTTTCTTGCTTAACTGTAGTTTTTCATCGGACTTGCTTACTTTACAATGAATTCGCGTGTCAAATTAACGATGTGAAACCATTTGTCACGAGAAAAACAATGTTTTGGCCATTTCAATGTATCCGAAGTGTTGTATTAATTTACATAAAATTAATTAAAATACATAACTCTTTGTAAACATAATACGATAATATGACTTTTTTGTTGTAGATTCTACATATTTTTCAGATTGATAGAATATCACTACATTCATCTTTCAATATGATTGTAAAGGCAATCCATTAGTCTAAAGAGTTCTGTTATCTTAAAGGGGCACTGAAATAAGTCGATGAAATATATTTAAAAGATAATGTCACCAATAGTAAAACACACTTCTCTCTTCGGAATATCAAGTTAAAATATGAGTGGTCATGTTTCCTCAAAGCCATGGGTATTTCTTTTGCCATTCGAAATAATAAATTGTGTTCACAACAAAATGGCCGCCATGCATTTTTTGCTTTATACGCAACACCATTATAATTGGTCTATGTAATAAGATGTTTTACCTTCTAGATTAATTATAAATGACATAAACTATCATTATAAATGGAAAATTTTAAAAAATAAAATTTGCAGAAACGTGCTACTGCCCCTTTAAACGCTTAAGTAATACAATACACAGATATCCGATCTCCAACTGATCACAAGTATGATGTCATATAGCTGTAAAATCCTCAGAAAGTCTCCTCTGTTTTGATTTGAAATCACTATTTCTCTTCTCATCAACATTGGACACGATCTGCTGACATTATCCGCATCTGTCCAATTACCGATATGAAACGATCTGTCATGAGATTAAAAACCATTGACAGCTGTGGAAACTGTCTTCAGGCTCTATTGTGCTTGCCTTTTCACGCTGATCGAGTAAGGTATGTAATGAAATTAGATCGTAAATTTGTGACAGAGGGAATTACTTTCATTCGATTTATCAAATTTACTTTATTTATCGAAGTGATCAAAGACATTTCAAGTAGACCCCGAATCTGTTTGTAGAATACTGAGTATAGATTGGAAGGTAAACGGACTCCGAAATAGAAATGTGCCGATTGAAACGTGGAGCCAACAGCATAGTTGTTTGAATGAATGATAATTACAACTATGTGATACTGTCGAGGGAATAAAGAATTCATATACTCCATGACCTCTAAATAATTTGCTTTATCTCCCATGAAGGTCATTATAACATCAGATCAGAGAGCCATGAGCTTCTAGGCAGATACGATAGCAACTTCCCAATGCAAGGCATAACTCTTGCCAGTCTCCATTTACTGGCTGATTTAGGCCTTGCAGAATATTTCCTTAAGAAATCTGTGCTTAGAAATCCAGGCCCACTATGCATTTCTGGTGAAGCGATTCACTATCTAGGCACAACAAAGCGAGGGAAATACCGCAAGGCTTAAATCAGCCAGTAATGCAAGACTGGCAAGAGTTATGCCTTGCGTTTGGAAGTTGATACGATAGAGACAACTAATACACTGGCACCGAAATAGAAACATCCTGGTAATTTAAATCTAATTTATTGTAAAACTAATTCAACGTATCAGCTCCAGGTGAAAACAGATCTTTTTGCTTAACATCAGTTTTGCAAAATCGGGCATGTTATTAATATTGAAATCATTGTCGCTTCAACATTGGAGGGTCGATGATAATTACAAGGTGATATTTCGATTTCGTTTTATGGGCGTTCAGATGTCAAATTAGTTCTTGATGTGTCTGAATGATTAATAATTTGTCATATTGATATAGATATCCGTAGTTTGATGTTAAATTATTTTCATTTGTTGTTAGATATATAGTGTTTCTAATCATGTTACAGTGATTGTGTTCATCTTTAATATTTGTCATTACTGTAATACAATTTTTTTTTAATTTGACGATAATGCTTTGTCATTATTTCCTTTTAAATAAGGCGAATTACCAGTATGATTGGATTTCATACATAAAACAATTTGATAGTATGTGTATGCTCAAACTACAACTGGGCCACTACTGTTATATTGTACCAAACATGAAAAAACATTTCAATGCGTTTTTCATACCTGTATCGCAACAGTGAAATGTTCGTTTCATGGACAAACATGTATATCTTTACACCATGTTCGGGATATAGATGTTCAATTATAAGAACA
The DNA here is from genome assembly GCA_936450465.1 of Gibbula magus. Taxonomy (NCBI): domain Eukaryota; kingdom Metazoa; phylum Mollusca; class Gastropoda; order Trochida; family Trochidae; genus Gibbula; species Gibbula magus. Next base: position 39,270,908 of record OW388306.1, on the reverse strand, counting down.
GGAAGATTTTCTGGATAACAACTTCTTTAATGTGAAAATACACCTCGTTTCGGAGTACATACTCACTCCTTCATCAGGTGGAATGTACGGAAATAAAATCATATTTTGTTGTTGTTATCCAGAAAATCTTCCTGTTCTTATGTACACCACTTCTAAATGTCCTTCAAAGACCTGATGTTCAATTATCTTTCAATTTTGCAATAAAGTGTGATGTGGATACTGCAAATAAAATGTTAGTAGATTGTGAGAACCGCTTCCCTCCCCACAGAGGTTACTCAAGGCTATTACTCTAGATCTACAATGAAGAACTTACTTGAGTTACCTCTATAGACGGAATAGTGAAGCAGGTTGATGTTTAGGCCTTAAAAAATGTTTCTGGTCTTTACAGGCTGACAAAAATGATGCGATGACGCGATTTTTTTTTTATTTACAACATTCTTTTTTTGGAATGAAGAGATAAACAAACACAATTTATACAATTATTTATATAAATAAAGCACAAACCCTATTAAATATGTGTTACTATTCTAAATAGACAATAATCTCACCCCTACACTCCATCTCAACATAAACGAGTGACATTTTCTATGTCCAATGTTTTCTGAGGTTAAAAAATTATAGTTATCTGCCACTACTTTTGTTAAAACCTAGAAAAAAAGACCTGAGGCGTGGGTTTGAAACTGATGCGGGTGGAAACCAGAAACAAATTCTTTTTTTTTGGCCTTAACAAAAGTATTTATCAGGTTTCTTCAGTGCCATAATCAGGGGAGAAAAATCACACGATAAAAGTGAGCATAACTTACATTCCCCAGCAACCAACTGTCTGTCTATTTGGGAAATGATGTTAATGAGATTGAATACAGATCAAATGTCACAGTTTTGTGTTTCTTGTAGCTGGCTTCAGAAATTAATCAAGAGTATCAAATGAAGTTTCTCATTTCACAATGTTATTCACCTAGGTGTAATAGTTTCCTAACGAAGTTATCGCCATTGAATCATCAGTTATTCGCGCACAATTCGATTACAGAGTCAAAGGCGATAACTAAGTATTTCGAAATCGGTGGAATTGCAATGGAAACCACATTACATTTAAATCCCAGAAAACTGCAAATGGAACAAGCATAATGGGAAGAACATATTAAACCTGTACTAAATTTGATTGATGTCCACTGACGGAAAATACACAGGACGGACGGGCAGACTGACTGCTGTATAAAGGACCAACAACGGACAACGGGACAAACATGATAAGGGTAACAGGTTAATCACAATTTCTTGCATTTTTCTCAATTCTTAAGTTCCCCTTACAAACTCATTGTAGTCACAGTAGTACCTCTGAGAATCATTAACATGTACATATTTCCTGAAGTATACAACAGTAAATTGAACATTGTACTTATTCACATATTCGCTCTCGCTCGAGAAATACCAATATGAAGATGGAATGGCCTGGACATTTAACTACTGGTCAAATTCAAATAACGATACTATAAACGACCACGAGTTAAAACAGTTATTCAATACATTAAAAAACATGACATTACATGAAGAACATGGTGTATTTCTTACAAGAACTAGAAACATTGCTCGGTTTCTTCATTTCGGAAAAAGCTCATGGCATTTGCAGTAATAATCGATACCTCTAGTATAAAATGAACTCCAAATTACAACCGTGCTTGTCCTGAGCCCTATTTAATGAGTTTTTGACTGGAGATGACATCAGGTCCAGCCTTGGACTTATCTTGCTTTTGAATTCAGTAGCATGATTTGGACAGTCAGCAAGAAGGGAGTAGAATATGCCTACAGGCTCCAAACTCATATACTATTACTCCTATGTTTATCAAATTACATGTCTTGTAATCATATTGTTCAAATGTTCCGGTCTCTATTTCTTTCTAACGATGCACACGATCTAAAACACTTGATATTAAGACATTGCAATGAAATATATACACATTTCTAAAATTACGAATAGTTTGAGTGTTATTTCTGTAATGAAAGTTTTGATACCTCTCTATACTTGTGGCAGTTTAATAATTTTAAATGTCATTTAACTGCGCAGTAATTTGTAATCGGTAAACTTATATAATACACGTGCACGAAATACTTAACATTCCTAATTTACACGAAATAATAAACATTCCTAAATTTTCTTCTACAATGATCTGCAGAAATGCTTACTGAATAAAGTTATTAAAATCTGTACTATAATTTAGACATGATGTAGCAATTACTAAAATATATATGATATTTTATGCTGATATAAATCTGTCAATTTAACCCCACCAGACATTAAATAAGTTATACATAAACATTATGTTTGGCTCTCAAAACGTGTAATACTACATTTAAATATTATGGATGACAAATGACCCTTCCATATATGACCTATTCTCTTTTGGCTACGTCTTGTTCCTTCAATGACGTCTCAACAAAAGCCGGAATATTATAGTGGTCAACGCACAGCAAGTGCTTGGCAAGGTTTCTAGAGCTACGGCCTCCTATTAAGAGGTTCGGGGTTCGAATCCCGTCAGGGGCACGGTAACTTTGTCTGCAGTAGAGAACTGTTCTACACGTAGTAAGGTTTGGGTGCAATGCTACACTGAATTTCAGCGTAATACCACCCACGGTTCGCTACTTCCAACCGATGCTCGCAGGGTTCACCGCTGTGCATAGCCACATGGCGTTGCGTGCTTTCTCCCTGCCACAATACTAGCAGCCGCGATAAAAATGAAATACTCTTGAAAGCGGCGTTAAACCCTAACTCACCTCACCTACAGCTACATGCAGTAGGGTTTGGTAGCAACGTCATTTTACAAACATTGAGGTACATTCCCTGGTTTCAAATAGTCGGAACTATGTTCACCACGCATAGTATAAGTACACTGTCATATCAACTTTCTCCTTGCTCACTGGCTTATAATATGTATCATTCGTTGACCAATCAGGGACATGTGTATATTTATCGAATTAGAACAGAACTTGTGGTTTTTACACCCACTGAACTGAGCATACAACAGCTGAAGGCTGAACGTGTGTTTATTATATACATACATATCATATAGATCCGTCATCGTTATCAACTTATGGTATCACCCTGGAATCAATTTGTATGTTACCTGACACTAAGTAGTATACAATGACATTATATATCGATTTCTACTTAGCACTACTTAGATCTTAATCTACAGAGGCATACTTCAGAAAGGTCATAACTGAGGACAAACATAGGTTTAAAGGGAAAGTTCTATCGCCGATTTATCGGAATCTTCCGCCATCTTGTTTTCTTGGCATTTCGTGAAATGAAAACACGCTATATTTAACCCAATTTAAAAAAATTGTAACAAAAGAACATATACACTTATAGGATATTCACAAAGTAACACATAATGTATCATAAAATTAATAAACAATGTGATATTAGGCCGCAGCGAAGCTTTCCCCACTCGCAGCGCCGATGAATAGCTTCAATTCTCATTGTTTTTATTTTTCAACAAATCTGCGCTTATCTTTATCAAGTTGTGAAATGTAAAGTCATCAAAGCATTGACGTAATAAATATATTTCAATTTGACCGTGTATGAATCATGTATTAAAAGCATATATGTGTAAACGGGAATATCCTCTTGAATTTCGTTTCCACAAAAAATACCCCGATAGAACCCTCATTTTGACAAGAACATAAACATTGTATGTCAGTTAAAGCAAACTGACTGAGGTTCTCACAGTTTCGATTCAATTATTATGAAATCCTGTAGAAAAATAATCATCAACAGAAAACAAATTTCATTACACCAAACCTCTGAAAATGAAGGTATGTATATGATTAAGATTTGAACGGTTTTAGTTGCGTACGTCAATTCGTCCGCCAGGTCCAACCTACTCTTCGGCCAATACCACCCGATGGTTTTAACTATATGGTGATAGAATAGGGACATAATAGAGAGAATAAAAGAGACAGCGAAAAGTCATATCTTTTAATGTTGTTTTGGCTCTTACTTTGTGTATATGTTACCTTGAGATGTACATCTAAATGTAAGACAAATCGCTTCAAATGGTAATAAAGTATTATCGTATCTTATTTATTAAGACCACCAATCCAGTACTTCGGAATCGAAAATGAATATGAGTACACAACATGCTTCTCAGTATCTACGACATGCATCGTTAGTATAAATGGCATGATGGATTATTGATATGTTTGCCCTTCCTGTATTTCTCGGAATATATATTATTCAAATTGCTGTTAACAAGAGGAATTTATTGTGAGGACACTTGACATTTGAGCTTCGAAAGTCAGCATATTGTAAATGTTTTATCGATGACATGTAGAATACAATATAAAAAAAATGACATGGAAATAATATATTTCTAGGTCACAGTAACATGACAACGTTATTTTTTTATGTTTAACAACTCTACACTGTAAAACATTGTAGAACATTTACTTCTTTTGTTTCAACTGTTTATGTAATGAATTGTTAAATATTGTTTTCGATTACGACAGATATGTATAACATTATCCGTCCGTGACTCCCTTTATGAGAAGAGCAACCAATGAACGAGTGTGCCTCCAGATACGGAACCACGTTGCTTTTTTAATCTGATTGGCTATCTGATGACTGAAAACCACAAGGTGTGAGATACAAAAAGCAAGCAGAATTCTAAAATGATTGAATGAAACTATATATGTTTCCAGCTTCCTTTGTTCACAGTTGCAATCGACGGTGCAATCTTATTTGCACATACCAATGACACGTGGGCTATTTTGTCCTGATGAACATCCATGCACAAGGTGAGATGTGGAGATTATCTGAACAGAACTGGATGTCAAGGGTTGGGTTAAAGGTACAGCCATTGTGTTGTTTAAACGTTATAATTTGTGTTATTTTATCGAGAAGTACTGATTATTGCCGAAAGTGCCATTTTATTCCTAGTCGGCTCAGTATACCGACGATATAAAGTGTCGGTTTCGGATCGAAAACCGGACAATGCACTGCGTGTGGCGCGCGTCAGTTAGTCAAACGTTATTTTGGAAACTCATTTATAACAGACTAAAAGAAACTTTAAGTTGATAATGTTTAATAAATATAACTACTTAATTAATCTAATTAATTTTGAGTTTGAATACTATCTGTATAATATTTAGTATTGAGTGGAAGGGAGGCTGTCTTCCGGTTCAGAAATATGTGACTTCATATTGCTTAAAACTACAAATGTGTCCACAATGGCATTCAAGCTAATCGAACTTGCTTTCTCTGAAACAGGATTCTTTTATTTTGAATGAATCATTACAAATTTAGTGCTTCAAAAGTGTGCATTTTATTGAAATGGAAATACCAATCTCTTCAGAAGTTTTATCATGAAAAACGATACTGTTTCGATTATCGGATTTCAAGAGCTAAAAGCTTACAAATGGACTCTACCTGAAACATTAGGAACGATGAAATATAGAGGGTAATGAATATGTGGTCTACGTAAAATTATGTTTATTATGTGAATTTATTGTGCATTGGTATGATACGAGCGAGTTTATCCAAATAAGATTGACGCAGAGGAGAGTTTAAAGGACAGTAACATATGCTGTTGGAGTTACAAATGGCGTTATCTATCGAGAAGTAGTGAGTGTTAACTGAAAATAACAATATGCTCGTTCATTCAGTATAGTGATATTTGTTAGATAATTTATCTTTCTGTAAGGTATAGCTCAATAAGACATTATTTTCAAATGTTTTATTAAGTTCTATACAGACAAAAGTGAAGCACACATAAAGGATCTGCAAAGCTAAGACACAACCTGGAAATATTGTTAAACAAATTCCATTTCGCATGGAAAGAAGGCATTATTTTCATGCAATAATGTTTTCAACTTTAAATACATCCTTGACAATATTTACAACACGTTCTATGGATCTTTTTGGATATATTGTAATGATATGATAATATCAGAGTATACATAGAGATCTCACCCAAGTGTCTTTTGATATCAAATATTAACACGAGACTCATTTCATTAATGTTACAAATATCCGAGGCTTGCCCTGTTGATATATTATTTTTCAGAAGACACGAGGATGAGATAGTAAACCTACTGTGTTTTTAAACTTTTTGTGAGTCTAACGTAGATTCGATACCGATTTTTATCATTCGGAGCCGAACGCGTAGGTTTATCTCCATTCTACCATGACGAATTATCAGCGTATTTTAAACGTGTTTCTTTGACACTGCGGAAATGAACTGAGTGGTGCGGTAATCGGTTGAATCCATTTTTCTTCAGGTATGACGCATCACATTTCCATTGTTTTCGATTCAGGTAGAAATTAAATAAATAGTGAAATTAAAAATTCATTCATATTCAAATATGGTTATTAAGTGATAAATTAGATTTTAATCAAATAGAACCGATAGTTTGGGAAATTTCAACGTTTCAAAGCGTTGAAATGTATTCCTCTACGACATATCAAATTTGACGCGACTATTCCCTGTGACGTCATAACTGATTGAGCTTGTGACGTCATTGTATTCGAACGTAAACCGGTTCGCTCTCGGCTTATCGCGATGACTCCTGTCGCTACTGTAGTTTCACTGTTCAAAACATCGGTTCAAATGAGACTTTTTTTCCAAAACAGATACACAGATTAAATTGCGTATAAACATGATGGTAATCGCAAAGATAACTGATATATGCATGTTTATTTCAATGACATAGTTTGGCCTAGAATGTTACATCATCATGTAGTCAAACGCAGTAAATCGCCTATCACAAAAACCGTGTTTGAACCTCCGTTCGACCATAAAATAAACCAAACAAAAGCAAGGATTTTAAAATGTCATGATAGAAGAAAGCTTTAATTTGTGATGTCATTTACTGATGATGTAATTATGATTATGACGATTTGATGCTAGCGGTACCAAAAATGTAGATATCGCGCTTGTAGATATGACATGATCTCACACACACGATATCTACTGTGGGACCCAGTTTTGAATGATAAAAGAATATTGTTGATGAAACTTTCGATTCTCCCAAAATTCATTTACGTGATTACATTTTATGAAAACATACTGGAAACTTTCTGGTTCAGATTTACAGAAAGAACAAATATTTGAATAATTTATTTTCATTTTTCAGCAGCTCTCTTCTTGTGTAAATGCTATGTTTATAAATCTATAATGAACATCTCAAATGTCACACTCTTAGTACAGTTTCTGTACTAATCCTTAAATTGTATAGAAATAATAATTAGAATACCTAATACTTTTAATTTTCAAATGGTTTTTTCGTTTGGCTATTCAATTTAATACTAAGCGACACTATCACAAGGAATGCAAGTGACAGTAGCGCTCCGTGAACTGACAACGTGCGATTTTTGTCGGACATGACAAGAGTTATGTCCCTTGATTTCAGGGGGGCTGGTTAACTCGTCCTTCGTTTGGCTCAAAATAGACAAAGAGTTTCCCCATTGGGACAGTGGCAAGGGAGTCCTCGTTTTTTTGCAAATGCCTCTCGTCCTCGAAAAACATCGATAATGTTCTGGAAACCTCCAAATATGGTAAATGAGAATTCATGTAGAAATGTAATCTGAAACATTGCAATCGTAACTATGCAACTCATGTCAGTCTCGAAATGTTAAATTTCGTTTTACAAAGCTGACTTTGCAACTCTTCATTTTGCATATTTCATTTGTAAAAGATAACTAGCAACATTACAAAATTTGTATATTATTTAGATTTAATAATTACAAATGACCAGTTGACTTTTCGACTTTGACATTTCGAGAAATACATTTCAACTTTGTGAAGTTGAGAACGGCAAGTTAAGATTGACAGAATTAAAATGTAAGGTTTGCATCCTTGGACTTGTCTTTTCGAGACTTGTATGGTTGAGAACGACATTTTACACTTTACAAGTTACAAGTCAACATGTCTTCATTTTTGGCACAGATCCCCTTCCATAATTATCGGGCTCACAGGGCGCCGCCACATTGCGAGAACGAGAGCGTAAAACGACGGGTACGCGATTAAAGACCCCACGAAATTAGGAGACGCCGCTGTTTTCAATGGCGAGATATGCGGGCCTGTCCGGCATGTTTTTAAAAACCGTAATGAACCGATCCCCAGATCAAATAAATATAAGATTTGTAATCATTAGATTACTGCACAAAAATCGAGAATATCTGCTTGGATATTTAAGATTTGCAGCTGTCCAAGTTCGGGCGACTCGAGGTTTGAACATTTTGGTAATTTGGTGAAAAACATTCTAGACCATTTCATAAGGATATAAATTTAGATTACTTTTTAAATACCCTTATTGATATAAATTCATTATTAAAATAACAAACATTTACGGAAATTAAATTATTATAATTAGTAGTAATTACATTGATTTTCGTAACGTTTCGTTGGAAGTCAGAGGGAACACTTAACTAAACTAAACACTCGGTGTATTGTGAAAAGTTCGCAATCAAAACTGAATTCTTATATACCAGAAATTGGCTTTCTTTCTTTGGGTATTATATGCTAATAGTTTAGTATGTTATTTACAAATCATGATTAATCTTAAACATACTTATTGTTTTTTTTTTTGTCTTCAATTTAATTTTATATCACTGTTCGTACGAGAACAATTTGATCACGAATTATGGTAGTGGTTGTACTGATTTCGGCCTCGCTATTTGAACTCATTGCTTAAGTCGATATAAAATTATGAAGATTATCTTATTGTTATGGATTTTCAGGAAGATAATAATTTTACTTAAATTCTAATTAATTGTCTTATTGAAATGAATCAGTAAAGTTTGAAATATCTTCTTCACAATATTTAGGATATAACATTTAATATCATTATTAGGAAATAAAATTAGGAATGGTCATGTCTAAACAGAACTCCTAATTTATCAAAATGAAAATAATTACTTAATTAACATACATATTACACTCCTACGAAACAACGATAGACCCATCCTCCGAAATCACTGGTTCCCGACATAGACACTTGTATTATACGTGCATGTGAAAGTTTAGAAATATATATCATATCATATATATTCGTCTGCAGAATTATCCAGGTATTTCATTTTAAGGACAGGATATATATTTAAGGGATTAATTCATCACCAAACTGTTGACAAGATGAAAGTGTTGAGCAGTCCATCCCAGTAAAACCATCCACAGGGAAGAACAAGGACATTGCATTATGATTGACAATTTTGTGATTCATTTTTTTTAATTATAATAATTGTAAATTTAAACAATATGACTATTTACACCGCATTTTGAAATCCTGAAACTAAGTAAGAATTCATCGTTACCCCATACTACATTTTACAAATCAATTACACATATTTTTGTGTGGAATTATGTATTTGGAATTAATTACAGATATATAAACTAATTGAAGTACAGTTACTTGAAGCAGGTTCAATGATTTATTTTTATCGAACAATTTCATAATTTTAAAAAATGCATTATGAAACTATAAATATTAACATTATTTTATTCTACTAAGGATATATTTTAATATTTGATAAATAGTCAAAACGCGGTTTTGTTCCTCAATGAGCCAAAAAAAGTTGTTTATTAACCTTTTTGAATACATCCTCAGCTATTTATCACAAACTGCAGGTCGACGAAAGCAAATAAAAACTTCTTTCTCGACGTTGACAAACATTTCATTGCACCTCAAGTAGACCTAGTTGATAAATTTACTAATTATATCCATTGAGATATCTGGAATATTATTTCAGTGTGTAACTGAGGCTCATTTATTAGAGTCATGGTGCTTGAATTTATTATGCGCATGCGCGTACAAGACTTACGTTACGGGAACGTTTGATTCAAACAGTCTGAACGGCCTTGTAGAACTGATGGAATGATAAATATGATGTATTCAGCGCCATGATCAAATTTCATTGTATTTTTATGTCACTTCGGGTTTAATCAGTCGTATTCATAAGAATGCATAACACGATGACAAGTGCGCAGCGTAAACACACAGCAAATCTAGTTTATTGTTCAAACTGTACCGCACACAGATGTACGAAGTTTTCAATCGAAACTCCTTGCACGGATGTACTTGGTGTGTCAATGAAGCCATTTTTAAAAGAAAAATGGCGGCCCCACGTCGAGCCAAAGTTACGGTTTATGTTTGATGTTTTTACTTAACCAATTTACCATATACAAATATATTTGTGAGAAATGACCTGATAACCCAATCTTTTGTAGGAAATAATTACGTTGGAATAGTCCTTACAACTATCAATAATGTAATCAGAACGTCTTGATATGACATGAGACAATCCATGTTATTATTGGGTTCAAATGCTTTTATTTTCCTTTGATGTTCATCCAATTACAAATTTAATCAGCAGACTTTCTGATCATTAATCACAAATGGGAACATATGTATGAAGTTTCGTTATGAAGTAACTATAAACATATACATGTGTACCAACATCTATCAAGATTCTCATTTAATATACTGTTTATATATTTTCATAAAAAAAAGTATGAAGATTGACCATCGTAAAATTTCAGAACACTGCAATGTCTTTTTCCTAATCTGTCAAACTAACGTTTTATACAGTAAAATGAAGTAATTAATCATAAGTAGTGCAGTACAAATAGTAAATGTTTCTCTGAAAACAATTTTTTTAAACGTTGTTTTTATTCGAATCTATCTTACATTCAAATGAAGTATCTATTGAAAAGACATATACTCGTCTTTATTGGTTTTGTCTCAGATACATTGGAAAGAGGCAATTTAAAGACAAGACAGTGTGTAAATCTAATAAAGTAGCCGTGCTGCTACTACTAACGTGTTATATTTCATTATCCTACATACCAGTTCAGAAAGTGGAGAGGGCAGCTAAGACAAAATACTCTCTTGAAGGTACAGCCATTGTGTTGTTGGGGGTCAATATGCCAAACGTTATAAATGGTCTTATTTTATCGAGAAGTACCAACTGTTACCGAAAACAACCATTTTGATGATAGTCGACTTAGTATATTGAAGATATGATGGTAAAAGTATCGATTTCTGATTGAAAACCGGACAATGCACCGCGTGTGGCGCGTGCCAATGAGTCAAACGTAATTTTGGAATCTTATTTAAACCAGACAAAATAACAAATTTGGGTTGATAATGTTCAATAGGTCATATAACTATTGTGCATGTAAATAGGACGTGCAGTTTCGGTTTCTGCGCATGCATAATGATGTTACTCGATTTTAATTGGAAACTCGTAATTATGACATGTTTGGCAATTGGGGATGGATATGCAAGCTGAGTGAATTTGTTTGTATTATAAACAGCACATATGGTGTGTTTGAACGTATTAAAACCAAATAAAATTTTATGAAACACAATGGATGCACCTTTAATCTACACTTTTCCTCCAGTAATCAATCTGACATTACAGTCTTATTTAACATTACTTAGATTAATTCAAGAAGACACTTTTTACGATCTTAGTTTAGTTTCGGGAGGTTCCATTTCCTTATTCCCCAATCTAGATCAATAAGTATTGACAAGTATAGATGTACATTGTCATTGAGTGTTGAAATAGAAAAGATAGTGAATGACATAGCTGTACATCTGGAGATCTGGAATATTTTTCCGAAATTGAAAATTGAAAAGCGCTTACAGTTAACAAGTTCAAAATACATACAAAACATCTCAAATTCGCATGAGTCCTACAATTCTAGCTCTCACACTTCCCGGTGACTGTTTTAGGATTCTCATGAATTTTGTTGGTTAAAATAGTTCGTGTATTTGACCTTATAAGCATAATATTTCAGATTTACTTAGTTTATCAGATCGCTTTTTGTGGCACTGATAACATTATCCACTGTATGAAAAGTATAACAATATATATATCATAACATAAATATAAGAATCATGTTGCTTTGGATTGTAGATTTTGTAAATTACCTACTTTTTTTCCGTTGACATTTGCAATTTTATACCTTGGAAGTTTGGGAGATGGTCGATGTATCAAATACATGTGTCCTTGGGGCTTATTTTAATTACATGTTCATAAGATACTAAAATTAAATTTAAAAAGCCAAGCAACATAGATTACAACAGGACCTTCACAAGATCGTCAACATGAGAGTCATATTGCAATAAGTTTCTCATAACTTTACTTCTGTGCAGAGCTAACCTCATCATGTTCCATCAAGGGCTGTGATCCACTCACATTATCTGCATTTGTTAAGTTAAGGATATGAACAGATCTGTAATACGATTAGAAACCAATAGTAAGCTGTTGATATGTCCATGTATCTTCTAACTATTGCGTTGCTGTACACACAACAAATCGAATTACATGTAGTATGTAATGAAATAAGATCGTCAATTCGTGACACAAGGAATTACGTTTATTTGATTATCAAATGATGTTATTTCTAGAAATGATCAAAGACATTTTCAATAGACCCTGAATCTTGTTGTAAAATCACGAGTATAGAGGTGGAAGGAAACTGTCTTACTGATTTATAAGGTGGACAAACTGTGTATTTATTCAGAATAAAAGTTACTTAAATATAACATTAAATCTCGTTGCAATTGTTGAGAGACATTTAATATGTTGATATCTAAACATGTATGTGATGAAGTTCCGTTTCTAATTGGTGCCAACAAATGATTCACTGATTTAACATAATAATATTCATAAAAATAACTATAATCTTCGATATATCAATCCTGAGATATCTACCTGGGTAATTTCTCAAATTGCATGATTATTGTTTAAACAAACGATCTGATGTAACTGCACTGACAATTCAATACAAAGCTTATTAAAGTGGCATGGTGCACATTTTCCTGTCACAAGCGTAACAGGCAAACAGGTGGCCAATCAGGCAATCACGCTTCAGTGCGCTCGCTAGGCTAAATTTGCAGCTTTTCTCAAACTTGCAATTGGTTGTAAAAAGTTGTAAAATGTGAATATTCCAAAAGCGATATCTTCAATGGTGGAGTAATAAATATTTTTGGGGATGGATACATTATCTTTAGAATACCCAGCAGTAAAGCCCAATGAAAAAGTATAATAACTATACTAAGCCACATTTGTTCGAAAAAAACAGGAAGTCATCCCAAATCTGATTAAAACCGACGGTATACCGCGGAAAAAAATGTGCAAAAAAGTGCAACTACCGGGATACAAACTCATATCGTTCGGAGGTTTCCACGCCAAACCGTCTGGTAACAGCCTCTAGACTCCCATGTTCTGACGCAATTCAGTAAACCAATCACGAGAAGCTAGGGGCAGATAACTCCAAACAGCTATCCCTTTGTCTGTTCCGATTGCTTTCAAAACAGCGACCGTTTAAAAACTATGATGTGATTGGTCAGCTATTTGACTGGGCTTTAGCTGCGCTAAACTGGTTCGGAACACACGCCTATACGGGATGTTCTCAGACCTTGTGGCGAGGAATCTACAGAACCTGTTCGTATCCCGGTAGATATATTATTTTGCAAATTGTATTCCTCGGAACAAGGTCGATTTTAATCAGACTGAGTCATCATCAATGTTAATGAGGTCCCCCGCGAATTAATAGCTTTAAAACTGAAGGAAGGGTGCTGAAAATCACAATCACATTTTAGAGTCAAGTAAAGTTATATTCCGAGCTTCAGAACAAATGTTAATTTTCCCGGAAAAGAAAATTTTCAGACTTGAGAAAACAACCTTTCTCAATAGAATGCTTTTCTTACATTAAATATTTAGTATTCAGAAAACATACAAATACGTTTATTGGTTTTGTCTTAGATAAATTGGGTAAATGAGGCAATTCGAAGCCAAGACAATTTGTAAATCTAATAAAACAGTTGTCCCTGGTCTACTGCAGGCATCTTTTTCGATTATCCTACACATTGGTTCAGGAAGTGAACAGGACAGCCAGGATCATAGACTCTTGAGTTGTTAAACATTGTACAGTAACTGTTCTGTCAACATGAGACGATCTGTAAATAATTGATCATTTCCAGAAATCAAGATGTCATTAGATATTTACTTTCATATCTCTCATTAGAATGGATAACAATTGTTATATAATGCAGTCTTCTCTTTATGTTGCACAATTGAGAACACAGTCAGGAAGACGGATATGTTAATTTATACTCTGTCAAACTTACATCACTGAACAAAGTCATAGCTGGTTTTGTTTGTATTGTTTTTGTATGGAGTGGGGCAGTAAGGGTCCGCAAAAGAAAAAGTATCACTAATGAGACACAGGGGCTTGTATCGCTGAAAACAAACAGTTCCTAGGTCCAATACTACGATACGACATACCTATACTTATAAATAAAGAAAGGGATGCAACGCCTAATTTACCCCCTGTCCAATCAAGTCCAAATTTCAAAATGTTAACACACTTTGTACACCTAAAACACATTGTAGAATTAAAGCACAGTGATTACTCGTTCGGTTAAAACAAACATCAACACAATCGGTCCATTATTTCTAAAGTTATGACGCTTCAAACACGATTTTTTACCTGTCAAACTCGAGTGGGCCAAAATGGTGTCTCAGCAATACATCGACAAAAATCGAGGAAAAAGCCGATATTTCATTCCTAGCAAAAGCAATCAATCTCGAAAAGAGTTTTCTTCTATCACTTTACATCCCTGATACATTTGTCATACTTGAATAGTTCGGGTATCTTACCGTAACAACTTTATTGCAACTTTCGTGTAAGTACAGGCATTTCATCGAGCTACCTGCGCCATTTTGGAGGAGGATCCGGATCAGTTCGTACCGAAACTGGTTCGTCCCAGGGTCGGTTTGTATTGGTCGGTGTCCCCGTTTTGAGTGGAACCGGTTTTGGTACGAACTGATCCGGATCCTCCTTCAAAATGGCGCAGGTAGCTCGATGAAATGCCTGTACTTACACGAAAGTTGCAATAAAGTTGTTACGGTAAGATACCCGAACTATTCAAGTATGACAAATGTATCAGGGATGTAAAGTGATAGAAGAAAACTCTTTTCGAGATTGATTGCTTTTGCTAGGAATGAAATATCGGCTTTTTCCTCGATTTTTGTCGATGTATTGCTGAGACACCATTTTGGCCCACTCGAGTTTGACAGGTAAAAAATCGTGTTTGAAGCGTCATAACTTTAGAAATAATGGACCGATTGTGTTGATGTTTGTTTTAACCGAACGAGTAATCACTGTGCTTTAATTCTACAATGTGTTTTAGGTGTACAAAGTGTGTTAACATTTTGAAATTTGGACTTGATTGGACAGGGGGTAAATTAGGCGTTGCATCCCTTTCTTTATTTTTAAGTATAGGTATGTCGTATCGTAGTATTGGACCTAGGAACTGTTTGTTTTCAGCGATACAAGCCCCTGTGTAATGAGATAAGCGTTGAAGTTACACTTTAAATGTCGAGGCTTCAACAAAATAAGGACAAAGTTGGCAATGGATCTATAAGCAAACTTTGTACTTCGGCGCTTTGATGAGATGTTTGTCTGCAGATTCCAGTGATTCTCTGATATTAGCATCTGTAGTAGCAACGTGTATGTATATGTGCCGATGGCCTCATGCAGGGTTCATGATAAGATGCAACTCAACTACCAGGCAAAAGAAAGGACTCACCTCAGTTGATTTTATCATATGTATGATTTTCAATTGCAAATATCTCAAGTTTTCGATGTCATAATCCAAAACTGATAAGTACAGGTGTTTAGTTAGCAGTCAAAGAATACTTTTACATGTTTTTTAATTTATTTTTTTTAAATGAAATTTTAAATCTAATTTGTAAAAAAAAATATTTTTGATGATACACAATTGTTCACCGACATATAAGACATATCCTATATGAAAATAAATAAATGTGCCTGTTTCTGCACACATTTACAACATTTTAAACAGGGCAGGGGTCATGTTGGTGTAAATTTAATTCTTAACCCTGTCTTCATTACAAAAAGATATTTGAACTAAAAATTAACCACAGTCACCAACAAAGTCATCCAAACTACTGCAGATAAGTATTATTGTATCGTGCCATAGTCAAATACATCTGATTTCTTTTAAATATTGAATTAATAGAAAGAAACTTAGGTTAGTCCTTTCTTTTGCCCGGTAGTTTAAAAACAAATTTTCAGTTAAATGTCGATAAGTACATTCATAGATAAAACAGATATAATTTTGTATATAAATAATACATTTGTGAAAGTGTTGTTCTAACCACATTGCAAATATACACAAGTAATCGTCATTCTAAATATCTTTAGAGAACTCATTTCTTCCCTACACATTTGTCTCTGTAATATAAACTCCACCCCATCACTTCATTGACCAATCACAATTGTCGGTATGTATGCATGTGATATAGTTCCACTGTTCAACAAACAGGCTGGGTGTTGTATACTATACATCCATCATCGTTATCAAATTATGATATCGTAAGGGAATCAATTTTTCGCCACCTGACACTAAGTTGTTTACAATGACATGTATATATTGATTTCAACTTAGCACTACTTAGATCTACAAAGACACACTATGAAAAGGTTACAACTGCTACAGGATAAATTCAACTAGTTATGTCTACAACGTGAGCATTGTTGACAATTAACACAATGAAGGATGGTATTTTATTGTTTTTCTCCTATATTTTGAAATGGATAATTAGTTTGTGTAATACGATGTTTTACCCTCTAACGTAAATATAAATGACATAAGCTATCATTATAAATGGGAAATTTGAAAAAATAAAATTTGCAAAAAACGTGCTATTGCCCCTTTAAAATAGTGATTTTAAAGATTGTGTTGCTACGTTTTGAAAACACTCGGAACTACATGTAGATGACAATACAAGATTAGATTGGACTTGATAAATACGTTTTGTGCAGGACGATATTGTCATCTGCCTATATCCTCGGTCAAAACTATTATTTGATTCATGGTACAACGGTACAAGAACATACATATCTTAATGAGAAGCAAATTGATGTCAAGGCTATTTAACATGGTATAAAATGAGACGCACATGTAAACCGTTCTAAACTAAAGTCCAAAAGAAACGTCACACCTCAGTTGGTTTCGTTTAATTCAATATTTTAAAGAAATGGAATGCTTTTGATTATGGCACGATGCAATACGACCTTTTGGCAGTAGTTTTTATGACTTAATTCATGACTGTTTTATTTTGTTTATTACAATATCATTTTCAAAACTAGACAGGGGTAAGAAATGAAATTTACACCAAAATGAACCCTACCATGTTTAAAATGTTTTAAATGTGTGCAGGGAGAGGCAAATTAATTGATTTTCACACAGAGTATGTGTTATATGTCAATAAACAGTTGTGTTTTATCCAAAGTAATTTTTGGGAATTTTAAATTTCAAAATTCTAATTTTGAATTTAAAATAAAAAAAACACGTAGAAGAACTCCATGATTGATTTAATATTCTGGACTAATTTCCTAAACTATTTATTTTTTTAATACAACGTCGAAAAACTCGAGAAATTTGACATTGACAATTATACATATGATAAAAACAACTGAGGGGTGGCGTTTCTTTTGGACTGTAGTTTATTTACTTTCATCAACTAGAAGATTTAGGCATATTTAGGTGTTTGTGTTGGAATATGCATCACAATAGCAAATGACGTTGCCATGAGACTCTAGGGAGTAATTAGGAAACATGAAGGAAGACTTATTGGAAACAAACTGCAGTAAAAGTGGTTTTACCTGAGACGCTTTCAGTGGTGCATCAATATATCTTTGTTATAATTAAATGAATGTTAATGAGACACTTTACGCCCGAAAATAGTTTGTGTGTTACCTTTCGGGCACCATTCTCTCCTCATAGAGTAGTAAAACGATTTCATGCTACATGACTGCTGTTGCAATACACTGATATCGCTAAAAATTGAAAGGCCAAATGTACCTTATTTATTTTCGTATTTTGTTATTACAGTTTGACCTAATAGATATGAGCTCACCATTCAACTGAAGGAACTCGTGTATTCCCTTCGCGAATGCAGAGTTTAAAACCACATAGAAACAATTACTGTATTTTGAAATGAACATTCTAATGTCAAGTTTACACTTATTAGAAACGATGATAGTCATTTGCATATCATAATTATTGGTTTTGTTCATAGGGCGAATTTGTAATTATTCACACACAGTTACGTGGACATGAGAAACAAATGTACAGAAACAATATAGTATTAACTTGTCACATAAATGACAAGGAAAACATTATAAATGAATAATTATTTGATTTATACATATTTTATTCACAAAGAAATGGATTAGGAACAAGTTCTCCAACTTAAAATACCCTGTATAGAAATAAGCATTGATGTAAAGATCTACCGTAACTGATAAAACACTGAAAAAGATATAAGAACTTCTAGAAAAAATGAACACCCCATGAACGTAGTACTAGGTAATAGTAGGTATAGATTATATAAATATATATATATATATATATATATTGGGTCTTGTTTCTTGTTACAGACTAACAAGGTCTTACACACATTGTGTCTTCATTATTAGTACATTCATCATGCTTATCAACTTATGGTGTTATCCTTCAATCAATTTGTCTATGCCGTAACACTAAGTTGTAAACAATAGTAGGAATATATTGATTATCACTTGACCAGTAGTTCTTCAAACTGTAATCTACAGACACGCTTTGAAAATGTTGTAAACTTTTCCGCAGCGATGAGAATTACAACCAAATCAGCTACATGGTCATAGGCATACAAAGTGTTAAGCAATGTCATGGCAACATACCATGATATCATGGAGGATACTAAGAGATCATCAGTGTAGCACCATTCTAATTAATCGAAACCAGGACATCTTGATCAAAAGATTTTGTAATACATTTTACGATTTTTACAACTCATATTTAAAAAGAGATGTCTCTTGTGTTGGATTAAAATGAAGTGTTGAACATGTGTTTACTGAATGTTGAAAGACACAAAACGATGATTGAAAGTCACAACAAGACCGTTTCTATCTATGAGCACCGTATCCAATACAATATATGTTCCAATCTAAACTTAACAAAGTTTTGCCTGTCACAACATAATATCACACTGAGTCATAATAAATTTTACACACAGTTCACACATTATATGCTTGCATCAGTAACTTTCCATCAACCAATGTTTTGGTTGAGGCTACATAAAGACGATACTCTCATAGAACACTAAAGTCAAAACATGAAGTCAAAATTAGGTTCATAAGTCATAACTCAGCAAACTCATCTTCTCAAAGATGACATTTAATGGAATTCATAACCTGCAACAGCTCGCAAAAATACGGCCATCAATTACAGCTTCATTATGTTCCAAAACATTGCTCTGTTACTGTGGATCGACAAGGGCTTTGTGTCCCAATTTTTACTCAGGCATGAAATGTTGTGATTCTGGATGTTGATTAGCTCTCACGATGCTCTTGACTCTTATCATAATGATGTTGGATTATCTCATGATGATGCATGTGAATGCCCTACTGATGCGCTTCAGTGATCTCCTGACGCTTTTGGGTGATAATATGATGTGCGTGGATGATCTTTTGATGCGTTTGGGAGATTTCAGATTTACCTAGTTTATCAAATGCTCTTTGTCGCCCTGATGACATCATTCCCAGCATGAACAGTATAATGATTGATTTACCATAACATAACTATCCGAACTTTGTTGCGTTGGATTGAAGATTGTGTATATAACCCACATTTCGTTGACATTTGCAACATTATACCTCCGGATTTTGGATGGTGGATGTATTAAATACATGTATCCCCAAGGCTTATTTTCATTACTTGTCCATAAGATACTACATTTAAATTTCAATAGGTCAAGCAACATAGATTACAACAAGACCTTCACATGTTCGTCCACATGGGAGTCGTATTGCAATAAATTCCCATAAGAAGAAATAGAGGATATATGTCTTTTCTTGACTAATACGCTGTTTATCTCATCGAGTGAGGTAGAAAGGTTATATTTTCACGAGTGGCGCAGCCACGAGTGAAAATATATAACTTTTCTACCTCACGAGATGAGATAAACATGGTATTTGTCAAGAATTGACGGATATTCTATTTATTATATGATATTATCCATGTAATTGCGTCCGAAAACGGTCGTTTTCACGCCAAGCGGCCGCAAGGAACAGCCCGTCACCACAGTAACACTGTGACGTCATAAGCCAAATCGCCACGCGAGACCATTGTTTTATGACGTCAAATTATATTAGTCACCGTTCGCAGTGAAAATATAAGTTATTTTCACTGTAGCCTGATAGACAGTTTATTTCACTGATAAATCCCAGTATTTCACTGCTCGTCATATAATAAAGACAGAGTTAAACTCATCATGTGCCATCATGAGCTGTGCTCTACTCACAGATTTACATTTCTTCAGTTAACGATATGAAACAGTCTGTAATAAACCAATAGTATGTTACTGTGTATCTCCTCGCTATATTCCGTTGCTTTAGACACTACTCATCGAATAAGATATGTAATGATATACGATCGTCAATTCATGACAGACGGAATTATATTTATTTGATTATCAAATGATGTTATTTCTTGAATTGATTAAAGACATTTTCAAAAGGCCCTGAATTTGTTTGTAGAATCCCGGGTATACGGATGGAAGTAAACTTTCTCCGAACTTCAAATGTACGGTTAACTGAGGTGAGAAAACGGTGTGGGTTGGTGAAGGTAAGTTAAATATGACGTTCAATCTTTTTGCAATTTGTACCGATGATGCCTAGCATACCTAGTAGTTATAGAAGAAGTGGTATTAACCCCTGTCCTGCTACCTAGGGTCGAGCTCAACTTTGATTACATATAAAAACACTACTATACATCGGATACAGCTAAGATTGCATGTAATCCTCCCACTTGCGCCTCTTACACTACAATTAAATTTGAAATAACAATTTATAAAAACTAAAGGAAAAATTTTGATTTTTTAATTTATTTACACTAAATGTTACTATGGGCCTCTAGGCCCAGTCAAAAGCCTTCAATTCATCTATCTAACTGCAGAAATGCCAATGTAGGTATGGCAACATATACTCTAAGACAGTCACTATAAAGCATCAGGCGAGGAAAGACAGTACTTTTGATACAATTTTAGCACATCTACATTTTGTATAAGAGGATGATGATGGTCATATGCACATTTCGGAAGATAGTTGTTCAGACAGTGACAGTAACAGTGTTCAAAATGATTCTGATCTGGAATCAACATCGCCAGGCAGTGACGGTTCTGTCTGATGAACAAATTGTGGATCTTTAAACCTTTTTAACAGGTAACGATGGACAAGGACGTCGATACGTTTCAGTTGTATACTTCAGAAGAAATGGTAAAAGACACTGTTACATATACACACGCAGAAGTACAGAAACATGCTAACGATAAAAAAGCAGAAAATGCATGGACGTTTACAGATGTTGATTAACAAATCTATGCCTTATTTTGGAATTCTCATCACATGTTGACACTTAAACAGGCATCGAGCATGTTGATAGACATAAATATCTATCTCATTCAAATATAAACACTTCATTTTTCCAAAATATTTTCGACCCAAAACTTACGTGAGAAACTAACAAGTAAAGGTGTCTAAATATAGATCAAGACTAGTGTTCTCAAGCGCAAAGCATCGTGGTATACACCCACACTGTACACAAACAAACACAAGAGAAACGCAGTTTATTGAAACTCAAAGAAATTGAAATATAAGTTTTGAAGTTCATTTTTTTCCATTTTATTCACTTATGTAGTTCCTACATATATTGAAATAAATGTACTAGGTATCTACTTGTATACTCAATGATGATATACATAATATATATATGTTTTGATTGAACAATCGTCGCATTCAGTAATCTGTGACGAGGGACGAAAACAATTGTGAAGAACGAGATTCACGTGGGTTGCTTTGGCGACTTGTGAAATTTACAAGCTTACACGTCTCGGAAACGCTTGTTGCTGTATAGCACGTGTTATGCATGAAAGGGAATTTTGTTTTTGTCTGTATTGCTATTTGACAACAAAGACACAAGATCAATCCGAGACAGGAGGATACATCAGTCCCTAACATCTTGAACATACTTTAATGTTCTTTGCGATTGACTAAAGGCCAGTGAAAACTTGACTGTAGACTGGACAATACATACCAGTGAAGCCTGATACGTATGTCATTAAATATTTCTGGGGCGTTGATTCCTAGTCCTTGTTCCTTTTTGGGAAGAGAAGGAGGGAGCAGACAAAAAAAAAACAAGTGGGGGGAGTCATAACCCTTGATCTATCTCGTCCATTGTTTTACACCAATCGAAATGTGACTGCAGATCATATTTTCACAGATAAAGTGCCAGCAACAGAACTGCTATCAAATGGATTGACCCTAGTTCAGTGTTAAATATCAGACAGAGAATGCAGATTCTCTCAATGTTCTCTGTCGTTTGAGCAGATTTCTATGTTTGAAATCTATTGATACATAGTTCATGTCACTAACTCCTTTAAAAAAAAATTGTAATAAATACCTGAATACTCATAAGAGAGAACCTTTGATTTTATTCTTTCATTCTGCACATTTGTTTAAATATGGCTTGAAGATTCTCTTCGTACATTCAGAACACTTGGATGGTGGAACTCTCAACTGGTGTTCTACCATCTACCTCACAGTGGCATGGAAACCGGGGGACGGGATAGCGCAGTGGTTAGCGCGTTCGGCTTCGGATCAAGAGGTCCGTGGTTCAAATCCCGCTAGGGGCACGGCAACTTTGTCTGCAGTAGAGAACTGTTCTACACGTAGTAAGGTTTGGGTGCAATGCTACACTGAATTTCAGTGCAGTACAACCCATGGTTCGCTAGTTCCAGCCGTTGCTCGCAGGTTTCACCACAATGCATAGCTACATGGCGTTGCGGGCTTTCTCCCGTGATATATAAGTGAAATACTCTTGAAAGCGGCGTTAAACCCTAACTCACCTCACCTCACCTCACATGGAAACCCTGAAGAAATAGAATATGAATTATATGAATGAAGTGACTATGAAAATGATTAAAACATATTATAAATTGCATTTGATTTACCTTACTGTCGTACTGAACACAGTACCAATATTAAAAAGGGAAATTCATGACACATGCCTTGTATAGTATTCAGAAATCGTAAAATCTACAAATATAGAATACGTAATAAATCAATAAGACTAAGTTTAATAAATACATATTTACCCTTGAACTCTAAGTGTTGATTAGATTTCTCTGCATTGTTTCTTCTCTCTGTCAACTAGCAATCGCTGAACATCGGGCCCTTGTTCAGTTGTTCCTTAGCAAGTGAAAATTTTGGGTATTTTCAGGCCCAGGGTAACAGTTAAAGGCAGACAAGAAGGGTAGCAGGACAGGGGTTAATATTAATAGTATTAATATTAGTAGTATTAATATCAGTAGTAGTAGTATTGGTAGCAGTAGTAGTAGTAGTGATAGTAGTAGTATAAGTGGTAGTAGTAGTAGTAGCTGTAGTAGTGGTGACAGTGTGAGTAGTAGCACCTTCAGACCCTTTTTATCCAGACCCTGTATACCCGCACGCTAGTATTTCAAATCTTTTCTGTGCATTTCTTTGCAAATGTTGTTTCACTGGTGTTTCAACTGTAATCAAATCATGTGGATAAACGCTGTCTCACTGTTATAATAATTAATCTACGTTTTCAAAATCTTGTAAAATTTAGTTAATTTGCAAGTAAAGTATACTCTCCCTACACATAGACGATTGTTCTAATTAAATGATAATGTTTTGATAAATTAAATTGAATTTGAGCTAAAATATCAAAAAAATAACTTACATCAAACATTAGTATCTTGATAGTATATCATTATTGTTTATATGATACGAAATACGTACATGTACTTTTCTGCGAGTGATTTGGTTTTGATACAATCTCAGTATTTGAACAGCTATTTATATCTGTGAATTTTTATGATCGGTCAATAGTAGTAAGAACAGTCATTGTATGTTAATAGCTAAACAAAGATCATACTCAAATTAACTTTTATCAGTAAACAATGTTAGAAATACATTCTATTCAGACAGCGAACTCATGCACCATTGTTATAGTTGGGATCACACTATCTGCAAAATTACAATTTATTGCATTGCATTATTATTGCATTCAAACCAAACACTAATCGCTAGCAGTGAGATTAAAAACAGTTTATCCACTCGACCACCGAGTCTTAACAAACAGTTGAGATCTATTCGTGGTTCATTTGTATATGTTCAAAGGTCCACATATTTGCTAATGTACACAATATTGATATTCATTGCCTGAAAGTTTTTGATAAATATCTACTTGAACAATAAATCTCAACGAATATCTGATTTCTTCAACTATATTTTTTATTCTTGAGGCGCTCTTGCCATGTTTTGCGCCTGGATATCCATCATCAAATGACAACAACACGACTTTGTTATAGTAAATTATTCAATGTATTAATGTATACCATTAGAATAGGATGAATAACAAAATAAAGCTGATTGAACGAAATAAAATGAGAGGAACAATGTCTTTTCTTAAGAATTACGTCTTCCTCCTTGTGAAAACCCATGAGAATTTAAGCAATAATCGATACATGTAGAATAAAACAGAATTGCAATTTCATCTGTGCCCTTTAACCAAGCTCTCCTTAATCGGTTTGGGATTGCAATTACATCAACTACATGTTGTATATCCATGTGCATATCTCTACTTCTGAATGAAATAATGTAGTTTAAACATTCAACAAAGGCTGAATATATATTTTAAAGGCAAAGCTCTGATATATGCCTAATATGTTTACAGTATGACTGTAAAGTAATCCTATTCTACTCTCGCTCCATTATTAGTAATTGTCAGCGCAATGTACAGGAACAAAATGTTTTTTTGCAAATTTAATTTTTTCAAATTTTCCATTTATAATGATAGTTTTTGTCATTTATATTTACTTTAGAGGATTAAACTTCTTATTACACGAACCAATTATCCGTAGTGGTAAAAAGGGTGTTGCGTATAAAGCAAAAATTGCATTGCGGCCATTTTATTGTGAACACATTTTATTATTTCAAATGACAAAAATGATTCCAATGGCTTTACAGAACCATGTTCACCCATTTTTTCACTTCATTTTCAGATGAGAGAATGGGTTTTACTATTGTACACTCATTTAACACTTGGTTTTCCGAAGGGAGTCGGGTGTTTTACTTTTGGTGACATTATTTTTCAAATACATTTCATCGACTTATTTGAGTAAAAAAACGTGCTACTGCCCCTTTAACAGTTAAAATTCAGTACTATCCAATATCTGTAGTCGCAGCTGACGATCGTACATATAACTGCCACTGTACATACCAGAATGTAAATCTAAATGCAATGTAATTGTTACACCCGGCAAATAACACACAGAATAAAACAAACCTTCTGATTGATATTAAGTCCAAAATAATTACAGAATGATTCGTAAAGGAAATTTACTGGTAAAGTTTCATTTCAAGTTTTTACTGGCCTCAAATGTTCTTACTGTCTATTTGCGGTCATTTAATTTAATTTCAATCAGCAAACTATTTGATCATAAATCACAAATGGAATGATTATTCATTTAGAAAGGTCAAGTTTCCTGATATTTTGCCTTTTAAATATGCCATGATTATATCATTATACGATCAAAGATTGAGGCTAGTTTATATATTACGAATAAAGAATATATTGACTTAATGCCATCTCCACAACTTACTTTTCTCAATATTTAAGATAGCTTTGACATAGACTAACTCGTTATTGAAACAAAAACATAAAATTACAATTTAAATTCTGCTTCCCGTTTTCAGTGAAATGGTTTCTAAATTGAAAAATTACTTTTCAATGACATACATAGAGAATACAAAACAATGTTCAGCTCTATGACATACTTATGAAATGAGAGAGTGGTTTGGTATTTAATGCGCGAAAATAAATTAGATAACGATTTTTTTCGCGTGTGTAATCACTATGTTATTAAACAGGGCCGAATTTAGAATCTTCTTCAAAACTTAATAGTATAGTTAAATCACACTTGGACTCTTCAACAAACGGGAGTCGGTCCATTGCAAGTGCGGCGCTGATATTGTGATGTCATATCTCACCCAATATGACGTCACGACAATGTGTAATAACATTGCAGATTGATTAAACAGCGATATCTTCAACTGGTGTGCATTGTATTCAGTTATACATTTTGAGGATGGATATTTTTTCCTTGAGAACACTCTGCAGTAAATAGAGAATCTCACCCAAGTGTCTTCTGATATCAAATATATCAACACGAGTTGATAAAAGTTACAAATATCCGAGGCTTGCCGAGGATATTTTGACTTTTATCAACGAGTGTTGATATATTTGATATCAGAAGACACGAGGGTGAGATTCTATTTATCATCCAAAATAATTCTTCATTAGTTTTTAATGAAAAATGAACATATCTGAACACAAAACTGCCATTTGGCTTCCAGTGCCGTGATGTCATGGCATTGTGACGTCATCCTGATTATGACGTCATAGCACTTAGATGCCATTACTTGATGATGCAAAACCATTGTGATGTCATGTAGCTGACGCCAACAGGGCATTGTTCAAAATCTACTGTCAAAACGATATCTCCTAGGAGATATCGCTTGATCTCATACAAGCGATATCTCCTGTGGAACCCAGTTTTGAATGATAAAGGCCAATTTATTAAGTACAATGAGAATTTCCCTTCTTTGATGGAAAAAATCCCTAAGCCACAGTTGTCCAAAAACTCATATTTGTGTAATTACTCCTGTGTTTTAAAAAATAGGAAATCATCCCAACCTAAACTAAATGTGTTTCTCAAAAGTATTCATAAGATCCCTCGCAAATTAACAGCTTTGAAATCGAACGAAGTGTGGTTATAACCATCGTCAAACACAAAGTAAAGTTATTTTTCGAATGTCAGTACCAATACTAAATCTTTGCTGGAAAACAACATTTTCAGACTGAAGACAACAATCTCTCCGATTAAAATGTTTTCTTACATTCAATATTTAGCATTCAGAAAACATACACACAAGTTTATTGGTTTTGTCTTTGATAAATTGGGTAAATGAGGCAAGTCGAAGCCAAGACAATTTGTATATCTAATAAAACAGTTGTTCATGGTCTACTTCAGTCTTCTTATTATCCTACACATGGTTCAGGAAGTGAAGAGGACAGCCAGGATCATAGACTCTTGAGTTGTTAAACATTGTACAGTGACTGTTCTGTCAACGTGAGACGATTTGTAATAATTGATTCCAGCACACAATTGACATAGACATAGACAATAAGCACATGATAATACCTTATGTACATTTATACACTGTCAAATTTCACTGCCAAAAAGTCGTAAATGGTTTTGTTCGTTTGGATTTGTGTGGAGTTAGGAGCTATGGGTCCGCACAATCACTAAAGAGATATGTGTTGAAGTTAGTCTTAAGTATTTGTAGCTGCTGGTTAAACCGTCATTTGATATGCGGTTGATAGAACGTCACAGCTTCTAACTGACTAATCATTATTGTCGATATGTAAACATGTACATTAGTTTCACTGTTCAACAAGCAGTTGATGGGTTGTCGTATATTTACATCGTCATCGTTATCAACATATTATCGTTCGGGATTCCTTTTGTCTGCCAACTGACACTAAGTTGTTTACAATGACATGTATATATTGATTTCAAATAAGCATTGCTTAGATGACACACTTCCAAAAAGTTACAACTGCTTAAGGATAAAATCAACCACTTTAGGCTGAACCGGGAAGTTGTGTCGACAAAACAAACATTTTTGACAATTAACACAATATAGGATGGTATTTGATTGTTCTTCAAGATCTGTATTCACAGTATAACCACACACTTTAAAGTTAAAACCACGTATAACAATACTTGTATTTTGAACTGAACATAATAAGTTCACAAAATGATGATTGAAAGTCACAAGTAGACCTTTTATATTTGTTCCGATACAATTCTAACTCTTTCCCAAACTAAACAGTTTCACAACATAATATTAAACCGATCAATAATGAATTTTACACAAGGTTTCACACATTCTATGCATGATTGCATCACTAACTTTCCATCAACCAAAACTCTGGTTGTGGCATACACAGAGGCGATAACGTTATAGTACACTGAAGTCAAAACATAAAGTCAAAATTACGTTCATAACTCATAACTCAGCAAACTCATCTGTTCAAAGATCACATTTGATGGAATTCATAACCTGCAACCCCTCGTAAAAATACGGCCATCAATTACAGCTTCATAACGCCCCAACACATTTTCCTGTTACTGTGGATCCACGAGCGCATTGTGGCCTAATGTTGCTCAAGCATAACATGTTATGGTCTTCAATGTTGCTCTTGACTGTTATCATAAATATGTTGGGTGATCCTATGATGATGTTTGGTAATCTCGTGATGCGCTGGAATGCCCTACTGATGCGCTTCATGATGTGCGTTGATGGTCTTCTTCTTGGGAGAGCCAATGATGCTTTTGATTGCTTTCGTGTGTACTTTAGTGGTCTCGGAGGATCGGTTTAGATGATTTAAATTTGTTTTATAACTTAGGAACCAAAATTAAGAATTACTGGGACAAAACTTTTACTTTTGGACGCAGTTTAATTTAGCCTCTATGTCAGTGAAATTTGGAAGTATTCTTTAATTAAGAACATTTAAAATGACATACTCGTTTCTTAAAACATCAGTCAACATAATATCCATGGTATCTAGTTCATTATTCTCTGGATGAGACCAAAATCTTACGAGTCACTGACCTACGTATCTAGAACAAGGGAAGTAACTCTTATCTCCACGTTACAGTACTGTGTTATTTTGAATGCTTTAACGTTTTAAAAAATCGTTGTTTTTGAATCTCCTTATCTAGATAGGAGGGTATACAAGGCGTTGTTTTATGACGTGCTACAGTAATACTGCGAAGGACATTTTTTATAAATCAAATTTAGTTTGAACTTAAATACCCAAAACTCTAGCAAAACACAATATTTTGAAAAAAAGCGATTTCAGCACCCCAAGTGTATTTGATTTAACATAACAATATCATAATCTGATGTATGGAATCGACCTATTTTCAGTAAACATGTGTCTATTTAATACATTCAAGATTTTTCTTTTAACAACAGCATTTCGTTTTATACTCTCTTAAAAAGTTGAGGAGTTTTCTTTTGTACGTGAGTATAGTACAGTGAGCGTGTCCTTATGAGCACATTTACAATATTTACAGATTAAGTTTCGTTTGAACAGGTAACGCTGTCAACTATGTGAACAAATCTTTATAATTCTGATATCATGATAAACAAGGTATAATGATAGATATACCAAGACAAAAATATGAAATCATATATCGTTGTATTGTGTACTTGACCTAATGACAATATTTATCAGACTTACCTATTCTATCCAATAGCTCTGTTTGAGCAGATAACATCTGAAACAGTATGAAAAAATCTTAGATTTCTTTTATCATGGTTAACAAAGTATAGCGATAAATTTTGAACAACATAAATATGAGAATCGTGCTGCTTAGGATTGAAAATTTTGTAAATGAATCACACGTTTGCATTGACATTTGCAACATTATATCTTGGGCCTTAAGATTGTGGATGTATTAAATACATGTGTCCCCAAGGCTTATTTTAATTACATGTTCAGATACTACATTTATTTTCAAATAGATCAAGTAACGTAGATTACAACAATACCCTCACATGATCATCAACATGAGAGTCATATTGCAATAACTTTCTCATAACTTTACTACTGTCGAGAGTTATCCTCACCATTTCCCTCAACTATCAGCATCTACATGTGCTCAGTTAAGGATATGAAACGATCTGTAATACGATGAGGAACCAATAGAAAGTTGTTGATGTTTCAATGTATCTTCTAACAGATCGCAAGCAGTGTGAATTTTTTCATTTCAGTCAGTTCGATTGTCAGGTATATCCATCATCAAGTTCTCACGAATTAATCTATTAAATAATAAATAAAGTGTTACAGAAAGTGTTATTGTGCAAGTGAAAAATGCTCTCCCAACAATTAGAGGATTCTTATAAATAAATTATAAAACGTTGGTAAACTAAAATGGAATTTCGAGGCTAAAATATCTTAAAAGATTTATATTTGACATTAGTAACTTGATAGTATATCAATATTATTAATATGATGCTAAATGCACTCTGTGAGTGTGTTGGTTTTGATGATATCTCAGCAATATTTTGAGCAGCTGTTTGTATCTGTAAATTATTATGACGAGTCAATAGTAGCAAGAACAATCATTGTATTTTTATATCTATCCAAGGAACATACTCAAATTAACACATGCAACATGTTTAAATGTACTATTTGGGATTTTCTGCATTAGTAAAATTTTGTGTGCTTCTTTCGGAAACTGTTAGAGGTCATTTTAGTGTGAAGACCTTTTAAAACTTCGGAATTGGATCCACGTTGCCTTACCAAAACATAACCATTCATTTAAGAATTCTATTTATTGAATGAGGAGGATTGTTTAGCAATTGGTATTTTTGTTTCTCCAATTTATGAGATCTCTTTATTTCCAAAAGAAAAGGTTTTACATCCCATTTTAACATTTTCAATGCAGTATAATCAATTGTTCGTTATGCAGCTCAGGATCGTAAGAGTCACTGCACAATATTGTTCATAAACGCCGTATAACTGTTTACAGGAACACCCGAAACAACAACACACAGAATTATTATTTTTAAAAAAATAAAGAATTAACTTCTAATGCTTTATTTCAAGTTTTAACTGGCTTAAAATGTTTTACTATCTATTTGTGGTCAATTAAACATTCAATCAACAAACTATACACGAACTTCATGATTATCTATTTAGAATGGTCATTTTCCTTCTCAATTTGCCATTAAAATACCATGACAATATTATATTATACTATCAGAAATCGTGGCTTGTTTTATATATTACGAATCAAGAATATATCGACTTAATACCATCTCCACAATGTATGTTTACAATATTTAAGATAGCTTTGACCTTGATTAACTTTGTATTTAAACAAACACGAAATTACACAACAGTGTAATTAGAATACTAAGTTAAAGTTTGTTTCTCTATTTCAATGAAACGGTTTCTACAATGGCATAACGAGTTTTCAATGAGATACAATGTCCCTTTTAATAACATGCTTTTATAATTATGATACTAGTGAGTGCTTTGGTATTTAACAAGCAAAAGCAAGTTAGATACCGACACCAGCAAAGTGTTGCATCACTATGTTATTAAATAGGACCGAGTTTAGTATTTTAATTGTTTCTCACTGATTTAATTGCTCAAGCTCTTCATTAAATTGACACACTCCATTCCGACCGGGGTGCTGATTTTGTGACGTCATATTCAAATGTCGACTGAAATGCTGTATGATCATCTACGGGATTCATTAAACATGGACTCAATTTGACAAATACACGACTTAAATTTGCCCCTTTAATTACTTATATACGACTTTTTAATTTCACTGCCTAAGTCACTTAAGCGTATCTGCTTAGAGTGACGTCATTCCCGGTGCTTGGACATCTGCGTACATGATATTTTTAACTGTCTAATTAACATACTAATCATCAAAATAACTATAATCTTCGATATATCAACCTATATCTACCTTGGTATTTTCTTAAATGACAATTGCATGATTAATGTTTAAACATTATTGTACAAACGATGTAAATTAATTTCACTGACAATTCATAACAAAGCTAATTAAAGTGTCATATACGTAACATGTGGCCATATAGGAAAGTGTATATAGTCTTGATTTTATACTCATTTGATTCCGATAATGTACATAGAGATAATAATCTGTCATTCTTTACAAAAATGCATTATAGATCAAATCATTATGACGGAAATATGAATAAGTGATGTTATTACAAAATGTGAATATTACAAAAGCGATATATATCTTCAACGGGTGAGTAATAAAATTAGTTTAGCGAAGGATACAATATCTTAAGAATACCCATCAGTAAAGCCCAATGAAGAAGTATAATAACTATACTAACCCACATTTGTTCTAAAAAAACAAGAAGTCATCCCAAACTAAGAAACTAAGAATGTTAATGAGCTGAAACTGAACGTAGTGTGTCGATAATCATAATTTTTACATTTTAAATCACTTTTAAGAGTCAAGTAAAATTATATTCCGAGCTCCAGAGCAAATGTTAAAGGTACATCCATTGTGTTGTTGGGGGTCAAATATGACAAACGTTATAAATGGTCTTATTTTATCGAGAAGTACCAACTGTTATCGAAAACAACCATTTTAATGATACTCGACTTAGTATATTGACGATATGAAGGTAAAAGTAGTGATTTCTGATCGAAAACCGGACAATGCACCGCGTGTGGCGCGCGCCAATGAGTCAAACGTAATTTTGGAATCTTATTTAACACCAGACAAAATAACAAATTTGGTTTTATAATGTTCAATAGGTCATATAACTACTGTGCATGTAAATAGGACGTGCACTTTCGGTTTCTGCACATGCTTAATGATGTTACTCGATTTTAATTGGAAACTAGTAATTATGATATGTTTGGCGATTGGGGATGAATATGCAACCTAAGTGAATTTATTTGTATTGTAAACAGCACATATGGTGTGTTGGAACGTATTAAAGCAAAATACATTTTTTTTAAACACAATGGATGTACCTTTAATTTTCCCGGAAAAGAACATTTTCGAACTTGAGAAAACAACCTTCCTCAATAGAATGTTTTTTCTTACATTAAATATGTAGTATTCAGAAAACATACACATAAGTTTGTATGAGGTAAATGAGGCAATTCGAAGCCAAGACAATTTGTAAATCTAATAAAACAGTTGTCCCTGGTCTACTGCAGACATCTTATTTGATTATCCTACACATTGGTTCAGGAAGTGGTCAGTGAAGTGACATCCAGGATCATAGACTCTTGAATTATTAAACATTGTACAGTGACTGTTCTGTCAACATGAGGCGATCTGTAAATAATTTATCAATTCCAGAAATCAAGATGTCATTAGATATTTACGTTCACATCTCTCATTAGAATGGATAACAATTGTTATATAATGCAGTATTCACTTTATGTTGCACAATTGAGAATACAGTCAGGAAGACGCATATGTTAATTTATACTCTGTCAACTTGCATCCCTGAAAAAAGTCATAGCTGGTTTTGTTTGTTTTGTTTTTGTGTGGAGTGGGGCAGTAAGGGTCCGCACAAGTTAAAGTTTCACTAATGAGATAAGCGTTGAAGTTACTCTTTAAATGTCGAGGCTTCCACAAAATAAGGACAAAGTTGGCAATGGATCTATCAGCAAACTTTGTACTTCAGCGCTTTGATGAGATGTTTGTCTGCAGATTCCAGTGATGTTAGCAACTGTAGTAGCAATGTTCCGTGCTATCTAGGAATCATCACAATCTAGGAATTTGTTTCCCTGTAGTTACATGTTGTACATTGTGAGCGTTTTCAACTTATTTCCTGTCTACCTTAATTGAAGTGAACTTAATACGTAAATTGTGAATATGTCATTTCTATATCTTCTATCGATTATAGGGGCCAATCTTTAGATTGTGAAGTGTTTTAATTCGTTTCTCTATCGTATCTACCAACCGTAAGGTTACTAGATTCCAAACATTCTCAAATATTTTCTCTTTGTAGTCTACCAACTATTTTAACTCGATTTTATATGTTTCACCATCACATAGAAACAATAATTGTATTTTAAAATGAACATAATAATGTCAAATTTACAAACGACAATATTGATTTTCATATCACCATTTTGGTCTTGTTTAAAGGGCCAAATTTTCATCATTCATACACAGTTACATGGACATAAGAAACAAATGTATATGCAAAAATATAGTGTTAATTTGTCACATAAATGAAAATTAAAAAATTATAAATGAATAATAGGAATAAGCATGGATGTAAAGGTCAACCGTAACTGATAAAACATTGACAAAGATATGAGAACACCCCATGCACTTAGTACTAGCTATAGATTATTAAAATTGGGATGTTTCTTGTTCCAGACTATCAAGGTCTGACACAAATTCTGTCTTCATTATTCGTACATTATTCATGCTTATCAACTTATGGTGTTATCCTTCAATCAATTTGTCTATACCCTGACACTAAGGTGCAAACAATAATAGGAATATATTGATTATCACTTGAGCAGCAGTTCAAACAGTAATCTTCAGACGCTCTATGAAAATGTTGCAACCCTTCCATCCACAATGATAATTACAAACAAATACGATACATTGACATAGTAAAATCACAGTATTAAACAATGTCATGGCAACATATTACAAAATGGATACTAAACGCGCGCCAGTGTGGCACAATTATATTTAATAGAAACCTTGACATCTTGATCAAAGTTTTTGTAATAAATTTTACAATCCTTTACAACTAATATTTTAAAGACATGATTTTAATATTCAATCTATACTTTACACACAATATAAAATTGATCAATAATAAATTTAACACACGGTTTCACACATTCTATGCTTGATTGCATCACAAACTTCCCATCAACCAATGCTTTGGGTCAGGAGTACATAGAGACGAAAACACGAGAGCACACTGAAATAAAAAAAATTCAGTCAAAATTCCGGTCATCACTCATAACTCAGCAACCTCATCTGTTCAAAAATCAAATTTGATGGAATTCATAACCAAAAGCCTCGTAAAAATACGGCCATCAATTACGTTACTCTCTGTTACTGTGGAGGGCCCAATTATTACTCAAGTATGAAATGTTGTGATTCTGAATATTTATAAGCTCTTTAGACGCTGTTGACTTGTCTCTTAATGGTGTTGATTGATGCGCAAAGGTGATCTTATGAAAATGTTTGTTGATCTCATGCTGCGCGTTGATGCCCTACTGATGTGTCTGGGTGATCTCATGATCCGCGTTGATGCCCTACTGATGTGTCTGGGTGATCTCATGATGCGCGTTGATGCCCTACTGACGTGTTTGGGTGATCTCATGATGCGCGTTGATGCCCTACTGACGTGTTTGGGTGATCTCATGATGCGCGTTGATGCCCCACTGATGTGTTTGGGTGATCTCATGATTCTGTTGAGGTATCTCATGATGCTGGTGGTCGATCTCATGATGCTGTTTGGTGATCTTATGATGCTGTTTGGGGATCTCATTATGATGTTGGGGGATCTCATGATGATGTTGGGTATTGGGTGATCTCATGATGGGCATGGATGCTCCAAAATCGTACGAGTCAATAATGTATCTAGAACAAGGGAAGTAACTTTTATATCGATGTTATAAAAATGCATTGTTTTCAGAAGTTGGCTTCAAATTAACTCATACAATACATGGTTTACTATGACATTGTCATAAATATGAATACATTGTCTGTCTGTCTGTATGAGTCTCACAGTGACTTAATGGGTAACCGATTTACGTATCATATTTATTTAGCTTTGTTTGCACAGTGACAGCGTCAATTGTATGAAAACATTTTTATAATTATGTTATCATGGTAAAAACAAGTAAACTCACGTGCAAAAGAAACGTCCCCATATAAAATACAATATATTTCAATCCAAGGGCGATAAAAAGAACTGAAACAGCGTTACATCATGTCTTCAGAACCTTACACTACTACATATTAATTTTCAAAGCATTTTCTCTTCGTATTTCTGAGAAATAAACGTTTTAAGAAATCGTTTTGGAATCTCCTTACAAAGGCGAGATAGAAGCTTCAAAAAGCGATTTTACTTTGTGACCTCCTACAGTAATAATGCGTCAACAAATTTAAATCCAATAATGTTATTTGTGTCGAAAACATCTTTGTGTAATTGGATTTCTACTTTTAAAAGTTTTTAACTTAAATACCAAACATTGTGGCCAAAAAAACGTCGTGAAAAAGGGATGTAGCACCCAATGTGTATTTAAACAGACATAAAAACAAAAATCAACATCTACTTTCTACGACATCAATATTCCATTTCATATGTGGGGACGTTTCTTTTGCGCGTGAGTATAGAACGATTTTCCAATGACATATATATGAGAATTATGTTGCTTGAGATTGCAGATTTTCTAAAAAAACCTACAGTTTTCGGTTGACATTTGCAACTTTATACCTTCGGATTTTGGATGGTGGGTGTATCAAATACATGTGTCCTTGAGGCTTATTTTAATTACATGTTCATAAGATACTACATTTAAATTTAAATTTAAATTTCAATTGGTCAAGCAACATAGACATTCACAAGATCGTCAACATGAGAGTCATATTGCAATAAGTTTCTCATAACTTTACTTCTGTGCAGAGTTCACCATGTTCTATCATGTTCCATCGCGGGCTGTGCTCTCCTCACAGTATCCGCATTTGTTCAGTTAACGAAATGAAAATATCTGTAATAAGATTAGAAACCAAAAGTAAGCTGTTGATGTTTAATGTATCTTCTTGTTATTGCATTGCTTTACGCACAACTAATCGAATTAGATATGTAATGAAATGCGATCGTAAATTCGTGACAGACCAACGTTTATTAGATTATCAGTTATGATGTTATTTCTTGAAATGATCAAAGACATTTTCAATAGAACCTTAATCTGTTTGTATAGAGTCCCGAGTATCTCCGAATCTGGTGCTGAGGTGAGCAAAGGGTCTTTGATAAATACGTTTGGCGTACGTGTTGATTACATTATGAATGATCAAATTTGAATGATGACATGAATTATGAAATGATATCCCGTATATACATTGAGTCTCCGTAGCAATAGTAGTATAATTAGTAAAAGTAGAACAAACAGCAGCAGCAGTAGTAGTAGAAGTAGCAGTAGAAGTGGAAGAAGGCGAAACAAGATGCAGAAGAAGATAAAGAAGAAGAGAAGAATTCTTATGTTACAAAGGTACACTTGGTCGTCATGAAACGAAAATATCATTATGATTAAGTGATTAAACTTCAACTACGGAAATGGGTTGGTCGAATTGGACGCATATTTTTTTTAAAGAATCAGCGGTAGTTCTTATCGTGGCCGAATTTTGAAATGTACACATTGCAAGCATAGTCTCCAGTTTTGATGAATGTTTTCTACCGTCAAATCAGAGTATACATGATTTTTGGTATGATATTAAGTAATAGCAATTAATCTGCTTTTTTTCAAAATGTTGCAAAAGTGGGTTAATTTGCAAGTAAATTATACCCTCCCTACAAATAGAGGACTCTGCTGAATAAATGATAATGTTTTGATAAATTAAATGGAATTTCAGGAGCTAAGCTATTATAAAACATTTATATTACACATTAGTAACTTGATAGTATGTTATTATTATTTAAATGATACTAAAGACGTACTTTTCTGTGAGTGAGTTGGTTTTGATAAAATCTCAGCGATTATTTGAGTAGCTGTTTATGTCTGTAAATTATTGTGAGTCAATGACAATAACAGTCATTATATTTGTATATCTATACGAAGAATATCCTCAAATTAACTATTGTCATTAAAAAATGTTAGAAAATACATGCTATTCAGACAGTGAACACATGCAACACTGTTAAATTTGTGATCACACTATCTGCACTAGTACAATTTATTGTATTTCCTTCAGAGTCAGACACTAATCGCCAGTGACATTAAAAACAGCTTATCCACTCGGCCACCAAGACTTAACAAACAGTTAAGACCTTTTCGTGGTACATTTGTATATATCCAAAGGTCCACATGGTTATTGCATATTGGGTAACTTGCAAAAACACAGAACATTGATGTTCATAGCCGGCACTATATTTTATTTCTTGAGGCGCCCACGACATGTTATGAGCCTTCCTTATCCATCATCAAATGTCAACAACACGTATTTGGCTTTGCAAATTATTCAATGTATGCATGTATACCATTTATATACCATTAATAATTAATACCATAATAGGAAGAATAACAACATAAAGGTGATTGTACGACATAAAATGAGACGAACAATGTTGTTGAAGAATTATGTCTTCCTTCCTGTGAAAACCCATGACATGTTCAGAAATAATCGATAACTGTAGAATAAAACTTAATTTTATCTATGCCCCTTTTCCAAGCTCTCCTGATTGCAATGACATCAACTACATGCTGTACATCCATGTGCATATCTTTACTTCTAAATACATTAACGTACTTTAAACATTCAGCAAAAGGAAGGTTGAATATATTTTGAGGCATAAACTCGGTTGACATGCCTCATATGCTTATAGTTTATGACTGTAAAGTATCCCTATTCTACTTTCGATCCATTATTTTTCATTGTCAGAGTAATGTACAGGAACTCAACCATCTTTCCATTAACTTTGACTTTTTTTTATCCTTGTGGTACACATATTTCAGTAGGTTAATAACTTCATAAATTGCCCAATAAATGATGTATCTTTGCTCTAGGTCACTCGGCAGTATTTATACGAAAAGGAGAGTAATTCTGACATGAGCCAAATTAACGTTAAAATAAAGGGATGAGATCAGAATAAATGATACAATTCTATGAAAATGATTTTTATCTACAGTGTCAAACAGCCAATAACACGAGTACAAAGTCCAAAATAATGACAGAATGATTTGTAAATGAAATTTACTGGTATTGTTTCATTTCAAGTTTTTACTGGCTCTGAATGTTCTTACTGTCTATTTGCGGTCATTTAATTTAAATTCAATCAGCACACTATTTGATCATAAATCACAAATGGAATGATTGTTCATTTAGAAAGGTCAAGTTTCCTGATATTTTGCCTAAATATACTATCATTATATTACTATACGATCAAAGATTGACGCTAGTTTATAAATAGCGAATAAAGAATATATGCACGTAATGTCATCTCCACAACTTACTATTCACAATATTTAAGATAGCTCTGACCTAGACTTACTCGTTAATTAAACAAAAACATAAAATTACAATTTAAAATCTGCTTCTCGTTTTCAGTGAAATTGCAAAATTACTTTTCAATGATATACATAGAGAATACAAAACAATGTCCCGTTTTATGACATACTTATGAAACGAGAGAGTTGGTTGGTATTTAATGCGCGAAAGTTAGTTAGATAACGACTTTTTTCTCGTGTGTATCACTATAGTATTAAACAGGGCCGAATTTAATATAGTATTACTTACTCATATAATTAAATCACACTTGATTGCAAGAACTTTTTAATAAATGTGACACACTCAATTGCAACTGCGGCGCTGATATTGTGATGTCATATCTCAACCAATATGACATCACGTCAATGTGTAATAACATTTTCAACCAGTGTGCATTGTATTCAGTTATACATTTTGAGGATGGATATTTTTTCTTGAGAACACTCCGCAGTTAAGCCCGATTTATTAAGTAAAATGACAATTTCCCTTCTTTGATGGAAAAAATCCCTAAACCACAGTTGTCCGAAAACTCATATTTGTGTAATTACTCCTGTGTTTTGAAATATAGGAAATAATCCCAAACCATCCTAATCTAAATGTGTTTTTTCAACAATATTCATAAGATCTTTCACAAATTAACAGCTTTAAAAGTGAACGAAGGGTGCTTATAATCATCGTCACATACCAAGTAAAGTTATTTTCCGAATTTCAGTACCAATGTTAAATCTTTCCCGGAAAACAACATTTTCAGAGTTAAGACAACACTCTCTCCGATTATAATGTTTTCCTTACATTTAATATTTAGCATTCAGGAAACATACACGCAAATTTATTGGTTTTGTCTTAGATAAATTGGGTAAAAGAGGCAATTCGAAGCCAAGACAATTTGTAAATCTAATAAAACAGTTGTCCCTGGTCTATTCAGTCTTCTTATTTGATTATCCTACACATTGGTTCAGGTAGTGAAGAGGACAGCCAGGATCATAGACTCTTGAACTGTTAAATATTGTATAGTAACCGTTCTGTCAACATGAGGCGATTCGTAAATAATTGATCCATCCCATATATTAAAGGGACAGTAGCACAGTGTTATAAGACAAACAATACCTTTAAAGGGGCAGTAGCACGTTTTTTCGCTCAAATAAGTTGATGAAATGTATTTGAAAAATAATTTCACCAATAGTAAAAGATCCTTCTCTCTTCGGAAAATAAAGTTTAAAATGAGTTAACATGTTTCGGTAAAGCCATGGGAATCGTTTGTGTAATAAAAAATAATAAATTGTCTTCACAATAAAATGGCCGCCATACAATTTTTGCCTTATACGCAACATAGTTTTTTTTGCCACTACCGATAAATGTTTTGTGTAATAAGATGTTTTGCCCTCTAGAGTTTATACATAAACATAAACTATCATTATAAATGGGAAATTTGAAAACTAAATTTTGCAAAAAACGTGCTCCTGCCCCTTTAAGATGTCATTGGATGTTTACTTTCATATCACTCATTTAGTATTGGTTACAGTTAATACATAGTAAATTATTCTCTTTGGCTACACAATTGAAAAGATGATAGTTAGTACACAATTCACAATTGAAAAGACAATAAGCAAGTAATAATAAAATGTGTATTAATACTCTGTCAAACTTCACTGACAGAACGTATTTGCGTTGTTGTTGTGAAGTTAGGAGTTTGATTTGGGGGTGTAAGAGTCCAGACAAGTTAAAGAATCACTAATGAGAGAAAGCGTTGAAGTTGATCTTAAAATGTTCAGGCTTCAACAAAATAAGGACAAATTTGGCAATGGATCTATAAGCAAACTTTGTACTTCGACGCTTTGATAAAATGTTTGTATGCAGATTGCAGTGACCTCGACTGTACACATTTGTGGAGGAGCTCGCTGATGATAGCAGTTGTAGCAACGTAAGCAAAGTGTTGTAAAGGAAGCGAGAATGTGTTTCAATTTATACTGTTTTGTGAATGTTGTGAAATTGTGTGAATCTGTTATTTACCACAACTGTATACATCTATAAAAATGAAGATTGATAAAGCGACACACACATTTATCCTCATCACAGCAAGTTAGGAATGAGTATGACACAACTCTCTTGAAAGCTCGACATATTGAGAAACTATAGTCATGGGTGATAACATGCTTTATTTTTTTAATCATATGAATTATAGATTAGACTTGTAATAGACAGGTGTCCGAATTTTTAATCGAACTCTTACCAAGTCAGTGATAAAGGCAGGTAAGATATGTAAAGATATTTTCAGTTCTTTGTGTTCTAGGCACCATTCTGGTGAAGGTCAAAGAAGTTGTAAGTATATAACTACTGTTGCATTACACTAATTTCGCTTAAAACAAACACATATATGAAAACACAGATTTGCACCCGTATTTATTTCCCAGTAAAGATCATCTTTCATGATAAGTTTTGACTTCATAGATATGTGGGCATTGAAAAAGTGCATCATCTGTAAACGGTCACAAGATTAGTTTTATGCTTATATAAATGTTCATGAGAATATCCTCAACCCTTGTTCAGAAGTAATGCTTACAAATTTCGAACATATGGAATGCTTGATCGAGGCAGGTGACAAAACATTCATATTGAGTGTGGTATATCGTCCTCCCCCCATCGAAGCAGAACGGCTTCAACAAATGTGTTTTCTTCAAGGATTGGTCTACCTATCTGGACTGCGTAGTTGTCTTACCACAGGAGATAGTTGTTTGTGGAGAACTTCCATCTCGAGTATTTGATGAACGCAGATTTTCTAAGAATATTGGAATCGCATGGTCTGGTGCAGCACTGTTAAGGAGCAACCCACACCCATGGTCATACACTAGACGTTCTGATCACCAGGGAGGACAGTCTAGATCCATCACCTGAATTCGTTGATCCCTGCTTTTGTGACAGTAAAGGTAATCCATCTGGAGATCATCTGGCAATGCATTGCACCCTGAACTGTACCAAACCGAAGCCGACAATGCACAATGCACAATGCACATTTCGCAAATATAGAGCAACCTCCATACCTGCTTTCTGACTGTACCTTGGAGGAGCTTGTTCAAGCCTATAACAGCGGATTTGCTTCTCTTATTAATAAGCATGCCCCTCTGCAAATGAAAACCACCATGCTGAGACCAAATGCACCTTGGTACACAGACGAGCTCAGAGAGATGAAGCATTCTCATCATGCTGCGGAACGACAGTGGCGTAGAACTCAGCTTTGTGTTCATAAACAACTCTAAAAGGACATGTAAACAATATTGTCAACTATCAGGAACAAGAGATATCATTATTCCCATAGGATTGCAGAATGTAAGGCCGATCATAAACAACTTTTCAGAATCGCGAAGAACTTAATGGGACAATCGAGTAAGACGCTCCTACCATCATACTCTTCAGACAAAACTCTAGCCAAAAAATTTAGTGACTTCTTCACCTGTAAAGTTGCAACTATAAGAGATAATATACCATCGTTTGGCTTGGATGTTACAGGTGATGTGGCAATGCGTGCCGATGTGAAGTTCTCTGGCAAATGTCTGACACTATTCACACCTGTTACCACAGAAGAAGTACGCAAAGTCATTCTGAAGGCTCCATTGAAATCCTGTGAGCTTGATCCAGTTCCAACATGGCTTTTAAAGCAATGTCTAGAGCAGGTGATTCCCCTCATCACCAGCATACTAAACATGTCTCTATCTGAATCACAACTTCCATGGAGTTTGAAGAGAACTCTCGTCAGGCCCCTTCTAAAGAAGACTGGATTAGACAAAGAGACGATGAAACTATCGTCCAGTATCAAACTTGCCATTCTTGTCTAAGTTCCTAGAAACAGTTGTCTGCAAAATCATCTTATATCCAACAATCTGCAAGATAACTTTCAGTCCGCCTACAGAACTGGACACTCCACAGAGACATCATTTCTTCATGTTCATCACGACATTGCCAATGCTCTTGACAACAAGTGATCTGTTGCATTGTTAATGCTAGACCAGTCTGCAGCATTCGACCTTATTGACCATGACATGCTGTTTCAGTGCCTTCATCTCACTTATGGAGTATCAGACAAAGCCTTGGCTTGGTTCAAATCCTACAAGTGGCAATAGGAACATCCCTATCGGTGGACAAGTCTCTGTCTCTGACCTCGGGCCAGTTCTTTACTGTCTTTATTCAAAACCAATGTCATACCATATCTATGCAAATGACAAACAGATTTATAAAGCCATCAATCCATCCACTGATTACAAATGTACCATCAATAACCTAGAAACATGTATGACTGATAACATCTCCAATATGTTGAAGATCAACAAAGAGAAAACAGAATTGATAGTTTTTAAGCCAAAGATCCATCCTCAATCAACCAACTGAGTTGAATGTTGGAAACACCACTATCCAAGCTGCAGACTCCGTCAAGAACATAGAAGTTCACATAGACAGCACTCTATCGATGGAAAAACAGATAAATGCCATCAGCAACTCCTGTTTCTATCAAATAAGGAACCTTGGAGCCACCAGACCATACATCACAGAAGACTGCTGCAAAACATTGGTGCAGTCGCTAATAATATCTCGGCTGGACTATGGAAAAGTCCTCTTGTCTTTCACATCTCGTCTTCAGAGAGTGCAGAACAGTGCGGCACGACTAATAATCTGATCCCGGAAACGAGATCATATCACACCAATTTTGATGGACTTTCACTG
The DNA here is from genome assembly GCA_936450465.1 of Gibbula magus. NCBI lineage: Eukaryota > Metazoa > Mollusca > Gastropoda > Trochida > Trochidae > Gibbula > Gibbula magus. The sequence continues at coordinate 39,227,191 of OW388306.1, read as the reverse complement.
GTTACCAGTACACCTCAGATGTCAGCACAAGGCCCTGATGTATGTATACAAGGCCTTGCACTGAACAGCTCCGTGTTACCTCCAAGAACTCATAACTCCATACTGACCTTCACAATCACTTAGGTCCCAAAGAGTTTCACTCATCAATGTTCCCAAAACAAGAACTGTGAAATCTACAAGTCCCAATCAGAGACTCTTAATCATATACCAGTTTCAGAAAGGAGGTCAAAGCCCATCTCTATCAGAAAGCCTACAAGACTCGGCAATAGACTCTCCAACCATTGTCACTGTAAAGCGCCTCAGAGTGGTTTTCTGTTAAGCCATATAGGGTGCTATAGAATGTTTGCATATTATTATTATTATTATTTATTTACACTCGTATCTAGCTTGTGTCCTGGCACCATCTGTCTTCCCAGAGGCAAGTCAAGTCACTTCTTACAACCTCTCTTACAATACACTGATATCTCTGAAATTAAAAACATATTACAGAACTTATTTCCAACATCGTCTTTTGTGATGGAAAAAAGTTTTGACTTCATAAATATTCACGCATCAAAAGAATGAAGGAACTCATGTATTCCCTACGCAATTGCAAAAAGGAACAAAAATCTTATGTTTAGTTTGAAATAAGATAGAACAAATAATTGTATTTTGGTCTTGTTAAAAAGGCGAATTTTCAATTATTCATATGCTGTTACAATGACATGAGAAACAAACTTATGTGCAAAATAAAGTTGTTAAACGACAAAGAACAGATAAACACTGAAAAAGATATGAGTGCTTCTAGATAAAATGAACTCTTAATGGACGTACTACGAGGTTATATTCATTGGGACTCGTTTCTTGTTCCAGAATAACTAGGTCTGACACAAACTATGTCTTCATTATTCGTACATCCATCATGCTTATCAACTTATGGTGTTATCCTTCAATCAATTTGTCTATGCCCTGACACTAAGTTGTAAACAATAGTAGGAATATATTGATTATCACTTGAGCAGCAGTTCTTCAAACAGTAATCTACAGACACACTATGAAAATATTGAAACCGTTTCCACAGGGATGAGAATTACAACCAAATAAGATACATGGCCATAGACACACACAGTATTAGGTAATGTCATAGCAACTTATTACATACAAGATACTAAACAGGCATCAGGGTAGCATCATTCTAATTCATCTGGGACATCTTGATCAAAGATTTTGTAATACATTTTACAATCCTTTACAACTCACATTTTAAAGATATGTCTCTTCTGTTGGATTAAAAAGATTTGTTGAACGTGTGTTGACTGAAGACACAAAATTACTATTGAAAGTCACAACAATACCATGTATCTTTAGGCGCACTCTATCCAATACAATTCCAACTCTTCTAATGTAAATTTAGCATAGTTTTGCTGCTCACAACATAATATCAAACTGATCAATAATAAATTTACACACGGTTTCACACCTTCTATGCATGATTGCATCACTAACTTTCCACCAACAAATGATTTGGCTGAGGCGTACATACAGACAATAACATCAAAGCACACTGAATGCAAAACATAAAGTCAAAATTCCGGTCATCACTTATAACTCTGCAAACTCCTCTGATCCCTTTTGTTGGATTTCATTATTATTCATTATATTTATTAAACATCATATTCATCTTGTAACATACGGCCAACAATTACAGTTCATAACGCCCCAACACATTTCTCTGTTACTGTGGATCAACGAGGGCTGTATGGCCCAATTCTTACTCAAGCATAAGATGTTGTATTCTGAACGTTGATTAGCTCTCTTGATGCTCTAGACATAATGATGTTGGGTGATCGCAGGATCATGTTGAGTGATATCATGATGCTGTTGGATGATCGCATGATGATATTGGACGATCTCATGATGCTGTTGGGTGATCTCATGATGATGTTGGGTGATCGCATGATGATGTTGGGTGATCTCATGATGCTGTTGGGTGATATCATGATGATGTTGGGTGATCTCGTGATGATGTTGGGTGATCTCGTGATGATGTTGGGTGATCTAATGATGATGTTAAGTGATATCATGATGATGTTGGGTGATCTCATGATGATATTGGGTGATCTCATGATGCTGTTGGGTGATCTAATGATGATGTTAAGTGATATCATGATGATGTTGGGTGATCTCATGATGATATTGGGTGATCTCATGATGCTGTTGGGTGATCTAATGATGATGTTGGGTGGTATCATGGTGATGTTGAGTGGTATCATGATGCTGTTGGGAGATATCATGATGATGTTGGGTGATCTCATGATGATGTTGGGTGATATCATGATGATGTTGGGTGATATCATGATGATGTTGAGTGATCTCATGATGATGTTGGGTGATCTAATGATGATTTTGGGTGATCTCATGATGCTGTTGGGTGATCTAATGATGATGTTGGGTGGTATCATGATGATGTTGGGTGATCTCATGATGATGTTGGGTGATCTCATGATGATATTGGGTGATCTCATGGTGATGTTTGGTGATCTCATGATGATGTTGGGTGATATCATGATGATGTTGGGTGATATCATGATGATGTTGAGTGATCTCATGAAGCTGTTGGGTGATCTCATGATGATGTTGGGTGATCTTGTGATGATGTTGGGTGAACTAATGATGATGTTGGGTGATCTCATGATGATGCTGGGTGATCTCATGGTGATGTTGGGTGATCTCATGATGATGTTGAGTGATCTCATGATGCTGTTGGGTGATCTCGTGATGATGTTGGGAGATCTCGTGATGATGTTGGGAGATCTTAAGATGATGTTGGGTGATATCATGATGATGTTGGGTGATATCATGATGATGTTGGGTGATCTAATGACGATGTTGGGTGATCTCATGATGATGTTGGGTGATCTCATGATGCTGTTGGGTGATCTAATGATGATGTTGGGTGGTATCATGATGATGTTGGGTGGTATCATGATGATGTTGGGAGATCTCGTGATGATGTTGGGAGATCTCATGATGATGTTGGGTGATACCATGATGATATTGGGTGATCTAATGATGATGTTGGGTGATATCATGATGCTGTTGGGTGATCTCGTGATGATGTTGGGTGATATCATGATGCTGTTGGGTGATCTCGTGATGATGTTGGGTGATATCATGATGATGTTGGGTGACCTCATAATCATGTGGGGTGTATCTAGAACAAAGAAAGTAACTCTTATATCGCCGTTATAAAATGCATTGTTTACAGAAGTTGGTTTCAAATTAAAGGACGATTATTTGTGAGGTTCCTTGTTTATGCGATATTAACGAATTAAAATGGATGATCCTCCTTCAAATAACATTATTTAGATCCGAAGGTTTAACTCTATCAAATCGATTCGTGAATCTCATTTCTAACAGTGTGTATGATACCAGAAACGTGTGTGTTTTTGGAATAAATCATACAATGCATGGTTTACTACGACATTGTCATAAATATGAATATATTGTCTGTGTGAGATTCTGTCTTGCACAGTGACTTAACGGGTAATGATTTCTGTTTCTTATTAGGTTTCTGGTAACCCTTCAAAGGTTCTCATGAAGTTTTGTTTTTGTTTTGTGATGTTTTGCTCAAGTAAACTCATGTACATGATAAACGTCACCATACAAAATGCAGGACATTTCAATCTACGAGCAAAACATACGACTGAAACAGAATTACATCATGAGTTCAGAAGCCAAATTTGAAATATCAAAACATTATCTGCTCATATTTCTGAAGTTTTAAGAAATCGCCTTAACTAGAAAAGATAGGAAAGACAAAAAAAACTATTTTGGTTTGTTTTATGATGTGCTACAGTATGATGCGTCAAACTTAAGTGCAAGAAGGTAATTTATGTCAACAATATCTTTTATGCATCAAATATCTACATTTATCAAGTTGGAACTTTAATACCCGAAATTCTGGCCAAAAAACAGTTTGAAAAGGCGATATCAGCACCCTACTTGTATTTGAACTGACAGAAAAAAGTATTATAATCTGATGAATGAAATTGACACTATTTATATGTCTATCAAATACATTCAAATCTACTCTCTCCGACAGCAGTATTTCATTTTATATTCTCTTACAAGCCGGGAGGTTTCATTTCTACAAGAATAAACTATAGTGTACTTCACCTAATGAGCATATTTTTATCAGATTTACCTATTTTATCAGAAATCTTTGATTGCATTGATAACAGCGTCCACTATGAAAAAATCTCTATAAGTCTGTTGTCATGGTAACTAATGAACATATTAACCAGATTTACGTATCTTATGTATGTAGCTTTGTTTGCACAGTGACAGCGTCGACTGTTTGAAAACATTTGTATAATTCTGTTATCATGGTAAAAAAAAGTATAACGATGTTTCAGTGACATAGAAATAAGAATTATGTTGCATCAAATTACAGATTTTTAAAAAATCACCTACCTTTCCCGCTGACATTTGCAACTTTATACCTTGGAAGTTTGGATGGTGGATGTATCAAATACATGTGTCCTTGAGGCTTATTTTAATTACATGTTCATAAGATACTACATTAAAATTTCAATAGGTGAAGCAACGTAGACCTTCACAATATCATCAACATGAGAGTCATATTGCAACAAGTTTCTCATAAGTTTACTTCTGTGCAGAGTTCACCATGTTCATCATGTTCCATCATGTTCCATGAGCATCATGGGCTGTGCTCATCAACTGGTGTTATTTCTTGAAATGAATTGATTTGAATACATTTTGAATAGAGCCTGAATCGGTTTGTAAATCCTGAGTATAGTTGTGGAGGAAAACTATCTCCGATACAGTTGATACCCTAGCATGTGTTATTAGATTGTTTGATTGCATTATGAAATGATCAAATTTCAGAAATATGAATTATACCACCATACATGTACCTTATACATCTAGTCTCTGTAGTAGTAGTAGTAGTAGTATCAGTAGTAGTAGTAGTAGTAGTAGTAGTAGTAGTAGTAGTAGTAGTAGTAGTTGTAGTTGTAGTAGTAATGCCAGAAGAAGAAGAAGTAGACACAAAAGTAGTAGACGAAAATGCTTAACATTTGAAGGGTTCATATTTTACAAAAAGTAACTCAGCCATCATGAAACAACAACAGCATCTGTGATTAAGTGTCAACTACGGAAATGGGTTTATCAAATCGAGACCAAAGAATCTGCAGTGTTTAAGATCTTTGCCTACTCCTGCTAAGCACACACCACAAGCACAGACTTTAGTTTCTTAAAATAATGTTTCCATTTTATTCTCTCCGATTGTCATTTATCGTTGACAATTCATGATGAATGAATTAAAGTAAAAGGGTAATGTATTTTTTTTTTATGAAAATTAGTAATACAATAAATGTGCTTCTAAACAATCAATACACGTGTTACAAAATGCTTTTATTGTGTTAATTATGCTTTCCCTACAAAAAGAGGATTGTGATAAATAAACGTTTTGATGAAATATAATGCGGCTCGAATATCTTAACACATTTACATCACACATTAGTAACTTTTAAGATACATTTGAGTTCATTTGTATATTAATAGTATTTACACGATACTAAATACGTACTTTTCTTTGAGTGTGTTGGTTTTTATAGAATCTCAGCAATTATTTGAGTCACTGTGTAAATTATCATGAGTCAATAGTTAGAACAGTAATTGTATGTTTATATATGCTGAACCGGGGATGTAGCTCAGTTGGTAGAGCGTCCGCTCATCACCCGGAAGGTCGGGGTTCGATTCCCGGCCGCGTCATACCAAAAGACGTTAAAAGATGGGAGTTGTTGCTTCCTTGTTTGGCACTCAGCATTATAAGGATAGAACAACGCTTGAACTGGCGCTGCACTGTGGCTGCCGGGTGCCCAGAGCACAAAATGAATTTTAAATTTACTTGTATTGAGGACAATAAAGTGTTATTATATCAATACAAAGAACATACCCAAATTAACAATTTTCATTGAAAAATGTTAGAAATACATGCTATTCAAATAGTGAACAAATAACACCCTTTGTAATAGTACAAATTAGTGTACTTCTTTCGGGACGAGGTCCTTGCAGCACATTCCCGCTTTAATAAATAGGTTAGACCTTTTCACGTTAATGTGTATGAAATTGTACTTTAGTTTGGCTGCCATTCGCACCCATAACTTGAGAGTCGGGTACTAATCGCCAGGAGTGACTGTACAATCAGCTTATCCACACGGCTACTGCGTCGAGGATGTTACCTTCTTTTGATTCCTACCTTTTATTACCCAAGTATATTAGTTATCCGTTGTTAAAATTTAGAACTTGTAATCACTGTTTGCCTGTCGAGACAGGACGTTGGAATAATACCCCAAGAGAAAATAGAACATGTAGATTATGCGACTCACCTTCTATAGCAGATGAATTTCACTATATTTTTCGTTGTGCTACTTTCCATGAAACCAGAAAAAATTATATTCCAGCAAGAATACTTACCTTCGCAAATATTTCATCTTATAGACAACTCTTTACCACACAAGATTTTATTTTTTAAGAAACCTAGCTAAGTTCATAAACATTATACTCTCTACAATTTCAAAAGCTAAGAAACCTGACAAATAATATGCTTAGATCATTTAAACTTGTTTCGTTTCTGATTGTACTGTATATGACTGTATTGAAAATATCCTGTTATAACCCACCGCCATTTTGACATTGTATATTATATTATTATTGTTGAATATGTACTCGTATACCACCAAAGGTGGTTTTTGAGAATAAAATGAAGTTGAAGTTGAAGATAAATATGATATCAGACTTATCTGCTTTTGCTGTTTAACGTGTCTGGTAACGAGTCACAGATCCCTAATTTCAGACAATTGAAGTAATTAGTAATAACAACTACTGCATGTTAACAGTGAAGCGAAGCGTAACTGGTTAGCAGGCACGTTAATCAGCATAGGTAGATAAAAGTGAGACTTATTTTTATCCTCGACGCATTGTCCCTTTAACAAGTAGGTTAGACCTTATCACGTTTGTATATATACAAAGTTCCACATACTTATTGCATATTGGATAAATAACAATAACAATATCTGGACTTCGATAAATATCTACTTGAAACAATAAATTTGAATCTTAAACATCTTGAGGCGCTCTCCCAAGGTTTGCGACTATGTTGATCATCAAATGACAACAATATCGCTTTGTTTTAGCAGCTTCCCCAATATATCCATGTACACTCGTATAATAGGATGAATAACAAAATAAAGCTGCCTGTACGAACTAAAATGAGAGGAACAATGTTTGTGTTTAATCTTCCTCCCTGTAAAAAACATTGACATTTTCATCAATAATCGATAACTGAAGAATAAAACAGAATTTCAATTTCATCTGTGCCTTTTTGCAGTGCAGTGGCATCAACTATAAGTTTTACGTCCATGTGCATATCTCTACTTCTGAATGCAAAAACGTACTTTAAACATTCACTGAAAGCAAAGTTGAATATATATTTTGAAGCACAAACTCGGATGCTATGCCTAATATGTTTACATTTTATGACTGTAAAGTACATCATTCTACTCTTGTTGCATTATTGTAATTACCAGAGCATTGTGCAGGAACTCAATTATCTTTCCATGAACTTTGACATTTTTAACCGAAAAAAAATAATTGTAGTATACACATATTTCAGTAGGTTATTATCTAACAAAAATTATGTTTCTTTGTTACATCAATCGGCAGCATATTGTTCATGGAAGAGTACATGTAGTTTGAGTAGGTAAGTGTTTCAAATAAAAACATATTTTTAAAAAAAACTATTCAAAATATTAGTTTATTATGCAATAACAGAGTACAGTTAAATTTAGACTTGTTAAACGGCAATGTAAATCTTTCTTACACTGACGACGTGCAAAGTTTTAAAGAAGTACACATTTATATATCTCTAACTGTGATTTGACAATTAAGATATAAACTACTTATTACCCATTAGAATAATTATTTTGTCATTACACTCTACTATGTCATTTCGAATTCTTTTGTAAATATACTCATCTTTCTATATAAACATGTATCTGTACATAATGTATGTTATATTTCAATTTCATATGTCAACATTGTACATAAGTTAAATTGGATAACTTGTACCCAATCCCTTCTCTTGAATAACTATTTTTAAATGTAAAATTGAAAACCAACTTATGACATTGATGACTAGTGAAATATTTTATCAACATATGATATACAATTTTCATAACATGACAATAAGATGAAATTTTGTTTCAAAGACAAGCACATCTTCGATAATGTATACATTATTGACATTTTACCTGTTAACTGATATTTTATTGTGAATATACCAGCATACTATGACATATGTATTATGTATATATTTTCATTGATTATACAATTTAAGCAAAATACCTAGGTGAGTAAATTTCTGTAGAAACTGCATAATTGAATGAAATAGTAAATAAATAAATGGCAGAAACTGTATATTTCTATTTCAAAACTGTGTTTATCTGTGTTTACGGTGTGTGAGTTAAACCACAATGATTTACCCTTGATCTATATTACCAGTGGAAAACACCTTTATTAATCAGTGAAATTTCTCTGCTTATTTGATTTGAACAATCTGCGAAAAATTATGTGTATATATTTCAATGTGACAGATTTTGGATAATTTTTCGTTTTGTCTATCAACATAATCCATGGATGAGACCAAAATGAATGATCATCTTAAAGGCAAAGTAGTATGTTTCAATTGTTTATATCTTCAAATTTGCTATTTATAATGACAATTTACGTTTCTTTATTTAATAGAGTAAAACAGCCAATTACACGACCCGATTTTCCGTAGTCATATAAAAGGGGATAACACGAAAATTGCTAGCGACCATTTGAATGTGAACAGATATTTAAAAATCGAGGATAGAAAATGGGTTGGTTTTGCTTAACCGAAACATATCCATTCGTATTAGAGCTCTATTTTTTAGGAGGATTGTTTAGCAATTGGTAATATTTCTTTTAATTTTTTAAGATCTCTTTATTGCCATTAGAAAACGGTTTACAATGCTTGTTTACAGTTTAAAATGCAGTAAAATCCAAGGTTTGCTAGTTACAGGTATGCAATATATTGTACATACCACAATTGTAATGTAAACACAATATAACTATTTACACCCGGAACAATAACACACAGAATAAATATAACGTCTGATTGATATTAATTCAAAACTAATGAGATACTATTATGTAGATAAAATTAACTGGTATTTTTTTATTTCAAGATTTAACTTGCTTTAAATGTTCCAATAGTCTATTTAGGGGTCATTTGATTTGAATTCAGCAGACTATTTGATCATAAATCTCAAATGGAATCATTATTTATTTAAAAAGGGCAAGTTTCCTTATATTTTGGCATTTAAATATACTATGATAATATTATAATTTACGATCAGGTCGAGGCTAGTTTGTATATAACAAATAAAGAATTGACTAAATGCCAATTCGGAAAGTATTTTTATTCAATATTTAATATTATATATTATCTTTTACCTAGATTAACTTGATATTCAAACAAAAACTAAATAACAAAACATTTATAATTAGACAACTGAATTAAATTCTGTTTCTCGTTTTCAATGAAATGTTTTCTGCAAAATTACTTTTTAATGAGAATACTGGACGACGTCCCATTTTAAGATATATTTATGAAACGAGTGAGTGGGCTGGTATTTAACGAGCAAAAGCGAGTTGAATAACGATTCTATTCACTTGTGTCACCACTGGCTTACTAAACAAGACCGATCTTTGTATATTATTTAATACCCGTTTAGTTAAATCACACTTACTTGCAAGAACTCCTCGATAAATGAGACACATTCCAATGGAACAAAGGCGCTGATATTGTGATGTCATATTTTAACCATTATGACGTGATGTCAATGTGTAATAACATTGTAGATTTATTAAAAAACGATACCTTCAACTAGTGTGCAATACATTCAGTTATACATTTTGAGGGTCGATTTTGTTAAGAGTATTCCCTTCTTTGATGAAAAAAATCCCTAAGCAATGGTTGTCCGAAAACTCATATTTGTGTAATTACTCCTGTGCTTAAAAAAATCAAGAAATCATCCCAAACAAACCTCATCTAAATGTGTTTATCTACAATAGTTAAGGTTTTCCCAAATCTACAGCTTTACACTTGAACGGAGTGTGCTGATAATCATTATCACATAATTTCCAGTCAGGTAAAGATATTTTCCGAGTTTCAGTGCCAATGTCAAATTTTCCCCTTCAGACAACAACCTTCCTAAATAGAATGCTTTTCTTACATTAAATATTTAGCATTCAGAAAACACACATACAAGTTTATTGGTTTTGTCTTGGATAAATTGGATAAATGAGGCAAGTCGAAGCCAAGACATTTTGTAAATCTAATAAAACAGTTGTCCCTGGTCTACTGCAGGCATCTTATTTGATTATCCTACACATCGGTTCAGGCAGTGAACAGGACAGCCAGGATCATAGACGTTTGAGTTGTTAAACATTGTACAGTAACTGTTCTGTCAACATGACATGATTTGTTCCAGACAATCAAGATGTCATTAGATAATATTATTCACTTTCATATCACTCATATAGTATTGGTTACAGTTAATACATAGTAAATTATTCTTTTGTCGCTACACAATTGTAAAGATAACAAGCAGATAATAATATATATGCACTTATACTCTGTCACACCTCACTGACAAAACGTCATAGATCGGGGGAGTTATGGGCCCGCACAAGTTAAAGAATCACTAAAGAGAAACGTGTTGAAGTTGCTCTTTAAAAATCCAGGCTTCCATAAAATAAGGACAAAGTTGATCTATAAGCAAACGTTGTACTTCGCGGCTGTGTCAATATGTTTGACAGCATATGACAGTGGTCTAAACTGTTCACATTTGTGGAGGAACTCACTGATGATAGCAATATACGTAGCAATGTATGTATGTTCAGTGTTGTAAGGAGAGCGAGGATGGATTTCAATGCCATTGATTTATGAATGTCTCGATAATCTAAGGTTTCGTTACATATCACAACTATATCCATCTATACACATAAACATTGATAAAGCGATACTCTAATTTGTCTACTCTTGACTCGAAACTGCCATCACTGCAAGTCTGGAATGAGTCAGACACAACTCTCTCTTGAAAGCTCAACATATTGATAAACAATGGTCATGGTGATCTGTGCTTCATAATGGAGAATTTCATCAAAATATACCCAAAAGTACACCTTTGTACGTCGGTATAAAATTTTAGTCTGCAGATTGCAATGCTCTAGATTGTACACATGTGTGGAGGAACTGACCGATGATAGGAATTTATAGTAGCAACGTATATATGATTCAAAATGGATATACTCTCATATAATTATTGATATATTCTGCAAAATTATAAAATATAGACTAGGCTTGTACTAGACAACTACAGGTGTCCACATTTTAAATTGAATTTTTACTTGTACTTCAAACCAAGCCAGTGATAAAGACTGCTGAGATAGAGTAAGATATTGTCAGTCCGGAATATATGTTTCAGCATTATTTTTCAATTGCTGAATCCTGACAAAATGTTCCTTATTAGCATTTCAGTGCAAATTGTTGCATATGCAATCAGGACTTATATATAATGTATTTTTTAAAAGTGTTGTTTTAACCACATTTAAAAATACAGTAGGCGCAAGTAATCGTCAGTTCTCTATGTGATTAAAAGAAAGGTTCAGATCTTTACTTTGATAGGAATGCTGCTTCAGTTACAAGGTTTAAAAAACCACTCACCAGACCAACATTATTCACAATTTGTATTGTAGCTGATCACATGCTTAACTAAACTGAGAGAGTCATATGAGAACTCATCTACAGTAACACGTAATGCCAATTCCAGCCGACCCTCGCATATTCCATTGCAACTCAGAGTTGCTTCTCTAAAGACTCTCTGTAAGTTGAACCCTATCACTTCATTGAGTTATAAAAAATGTTGATATGTATACATGTGATGTAGTTTCACTGTTCAACAAGAAGCTGAAGGCTGATTGGTGTTTACTATACTTACATCCATCATCGTTATCTAGTTATGATATCGTAGGGAATCAGTTTGTCTGCCACCTGACGCTAAGTTGTTTACAGTGACATGCGTATATTGATTTCCACTTAGCACTACTTAGATCTACAGAGACACAGTTTCAAAAGGTAACCGCTGCTGCAGGATACATTAAACCACATAAGGCTGAACCGAGAAGTTATGAAGACAACACAAGCATTGTTGACAATAAACACAAGAGTAGTATTTCATTGTTCTTTGAGTTTTTTCATTCACCTTATATCCATTTAATGTTCGTGCAACAATTGTTTAGTCATAACTCAGGATCATTAAAGGTTTGACCGAACGAGATATTCCAACAGTTAATTTCGTAATAATATGATCATGATGTAGGTTGATCGAGTCTGAAAATTGAGATAGTGTTCTTTAAGATTGTATAATTACATTTTGAACGTACTCGAGTTGACACTGTTAGATAAAATTGAACTATATTGCAACTTTTTCAACGATGATACAGTGACCTTCTTCCAATGTATAATCTCGTGTGCTCCTCCTTCAAATGGAGTATGTGGACTGTGAACTAGATATCACAACAAGATTAAATTGGACTCCAGTAGATTGCAAACTTTTGTTCAGGACTATATAATACTATAAACTTTTAAAGAACAATGAGTTATATTTTTATTGATAATAACAGTACAAGCACACGCAAAAATAATTTTAGTTTAAGCCTTGTTAATTGGGCGAATTTTGTTATCATTCAAATGCAATTTTTTTTTACATGTATGTTAATGTTAATGTATGTTAATTTGTCACATAAATTACAAAGAAACATGACTAAATGAATAAAAGAAACAAGCATTGGATGTAAAAGTCGACTACCAGTGATAACAAAACGATATGAGTACTACGAGACAGAAATTAGAATAAGCACAACATGAAAGTAATACTAGATGATATACATTGAGACACTTTGCTTGTTCTAGAGTAACGAGGTCTGAAAAAAATTCTGTCTTCATTATTCGTATATCCATCATGCTTATCAACTTATGGTGTTATCCTTCAATCAATTTGTCTATACCCTGACACTAAGTCGTAAACAATAGTAGGAATATATTGATTATCACTTGAACAGTAGTTCTTCAATCAGTAATCTACAGACACTCTTTGAAAATGTTGCAACCATTTCCGCAGGGATGAGAATTACAACCAAATCAGATACATGGCCAGAGGCATACACAGTGTTAAGCAATGTCATGGCAACATATAACATAGAGGTTACTAAATGATCATCCGTGTAGCCATTCTAAGTAATCAAAACCAGGACATCTTGTTCGAAAAAAATTGTAATGAATTTTACAATCTTTTACAACTCCTATTTTTGAAATTATTGGTTTGAAAATACAATTATTGAACGCTTGTTGACTGAAGGTTGAAGGACACAACATGGTTGATAGTGAAAGTCACAACATGATCTTTGTTATTTATGAGCACCCTTTCCTATTCAATTCTAACTCTTTTCCAACCAAAACTTATCAAACTTTTCTGTTAACAATATAATATCATACTGATCAATAATACATTTTATACACGGTTTCACACATTCTATGCATGATTGCATCACGAACTTTCCATCAAACCAAGCTTTGGTTGAGGGGTATAATAAAATCACAACACTGAAGTCAAAATTACGGTCATAACTCATAACTCAGGAAACTCATCTGTTCAAAGATCCCATTTGATGGAATTCATAACCTGCAAGACCTCGTTAAAATCAATTACAGCTTCATTGCACTCCAACACGTGTCTCTGTTACTGTGCAGGAGGCCTATGTGCCCAAATTCTTACTTAAGCATGACATATTATGATTCCCATGATGCTCCTGACTGTTCTCCTGTTGCTCTTGGCGGTTCTCATAATGCTCTTGACTGTTCACATGATGCTCTTGACTGTTCTCAAAATGCTCTTGCCTGTTCTCATAATGCTCTTGACTGTTCTCATGATGCTTTTGACTGCTCTTATAATGCTCTTGATTGTTCTCATGATGTTCTTGTCTGTTCCCATGATGCTCTTGACTGTTCTGATGCTCTTGATTGTTCCCCTGATGCTTTTGACTGTTCTCCTGATGCTCTTGACTGTTCTCATGATGCTTTTGACTGCTCTTATAATGCTCTTGATTGTTCTCATGATGTTCTTGTCTGTTCCCATGATGCTCTTGACTGTTCTGATGCTCTTGATTGTTCCCTTGATGCTTTTGACTTTTCTCCTGAAGCTCTTGACTGTTCTCATGATGCTTTTGACTGTTCTAATAATGCTCTTGATTGTTTTTAATGCTCTTGTCTGTTCTCGTGATGCTATTGATTGTTCCCCTGATGATCTTGACTGTTCACATGATGCTCTGGACTGTTCACATGATGCTCTGGACTGTCTCAAAATGCTCTTGATTGTTCCCATGATGCTCTTGGCTGTTCTCACAATGCTCTTGACTGTTCTCATAATGCCCTTGACTGTTCCCCTGATGATATTGACTGTTCACATGATGCTCTGGACTGTTCACATGATGCTCAGGACTGTCTCATAATGCTCTTGATTGTTCCCATGATGCTCTTGGCTGTTTTCATAATGCTTTTGACTGTTCCCCTGATGCTCTTGACTGTTCCCCTGATGCTTTTGACTGTTCTCCTGATGCTCTTGAATGTTCTCATAATGCTCTTGATTGTTCCCATGATGCTCTTGACTGTTCCCATGATGCTCTTGACTGTTCTCATGATGCTTTTGACTGTTCTCATAATGCTCTTGCCTGTTTCCCTGATGCTCTTGACTTTCTCATGATGCTCTTGACTGTTCTCATGATGCTCTTGATTTTTCCCCTGATGCTTTTGACTGTTCTCCTGATGCTCTTGACTGTTCTCATTATGCTTTTGACTGTTCTTATAATGCTCTTGATTGTTCTCATGATGTTCTTGTCTGTTCCCATGATGCTCTTGACTGTTCTGATGCTCTTGATTGTTCCCTTGATGCTTTTGACTTTTCCCATGAAGCTCTTGACTTTCACGATGCTTTTGACTGTTCTAATAATGCTCTTGATTGTTTTTAATGCTCTTGTCTGTTCGCGTGATGCTATTGATTGTTCCCCTGATGCTTTTGACTATTCTCCTGAAGCTCTCAATGGCTCCCATGATGCTCTTGACTGTTCTCAAAATGCTCTGGACTGTTCCCCTGATGCTCTTGACTGTTCACATGATGCTCTGGACTATTCACATGATGCTCTGGACTGTTCACGTGATGCTCTTGACTGTTCTCATAATGCTCTTGACTGTTCTCATAATGCTCTTGACTGTTCCCCTGATGCTCTTGACTGTTCCCTGATGCTTTTGACTGTTCTCCTGATGCTCTTGACTGTTCTCATGATGCTTTTGACTGTCCTCATAATACTCTTGATTGTTCCCATGATGCTATAGGCTGTTCTCATGATGCTCTTGACTGTTCTCCTGAGGCTCTCGACAGTTCCCCTGATGCTCTTGACTATTCCCCTGATGATCTCGACTGTTTCCCTGATGCTCTTGAATGTTCCCCTGATGCTCTTGACTGTTCCCCTGATGCTCTTGACTGTTCCCATGATGCTCTTGAATGTTCCCCTGATGCTCTTGACTGTTTTCCTGATTATGTTCGGTTGTCTCATGACGATCCTCGGTGGCTTAACTGCTTCCATGAACCAATGGATGAAGTTACAAAAGAGCTTTTCACATTCTTTCACAATATTGCCTAAGTGCCTTTAAACGATAAACTCACTGACTCTCACGTTTGTCTCACCTTACAATTTTCAATCATGTGTTGACAGAACTTCATCTGAACTTGTACAGTCAGCATATTAACGCTCAAGGAAGCAACAGGAATTCTTTAAATACCCACAATGTCATAATATTTACAAAGAACATATGTTTGTCTTTGATCTCATTGAATTTAAACGTTATTCAAACACCAGGAAATGTCAAATACCAGCATCAAAAGGATTGGATCACTGAGTTTGTTTTTTGTACATCCGTCTTCTGTCACATTATTTTCGTTTGAGTTTGTCTCCTGGGAATTAAGATAAATGATTCTTTCACTCCATTTCTGTTTTAATTTCCGGAAACTAGAAGGGAATGATTAAGCAATGCAATATATGTAACGTGCATTAATGTCTAAATCCTGAGTTTGTAAGCCAAGTGTTTGTTCAAATATATAGTGCTGATTTACTGAACTGTTAAATGTGGATACTTACTTTAAAGTAGTTTAATGATATTTGAATTCGATAAACTGCTGTAGAATAAACATCCCTTGAAAGAGAATGTTTTAGTCTGTAATATACAAGCCTCTTTATAATCTGATGAACAAAGGGTTGTGGCTTATCTAAAAGGATATTTATGAAGTTTTAATCTCTTAAAATCGAAAACATTATCTAAGACTAAATCCTACAGAATGTGAATACTTTCCTGTTACGAAGCCAATACAATAATATTTACACTATATTATTAGTTCTGGAATTTGAGCAAGAAATTGTCCTATCAAAACATATTGCTATCCTTATTTTAAAATTTAGAACAGGTAATCACTACCTCCATGTTGATTTTCTGAAATGTTGCCTGTTAACTGTTACGAACTATTCACATCAGGTACAGAAAGAATGATAGAAGTTTTAATACCTTTCAAGTTGTTAAACAATTGGTTTATCCTTGCTCGTAACTTTTACAACTATCATTTGGGAAACGCATGTATGTGCTGAAAACATCCTGATATTTCTACTTCAATGGTTATTAGGATACTGCATTGGAAATGCGTCATCATCTGTTTCCTTATACATACTACCTGAGGGAATTAAAGGCCTTGTAGCATTTTTTTGGGCATATTATTTCTCAATTTTATCATTAATTGTTAAAGTTTATACAATATATTGGTGGACAGTGGTGTGGAACCTTTCAGTGTGAGAGGTAGATGTGTATGTCTCATGCGAATTTGAGAGTTCAAAAAGCAAGATGGTTGACCATTCCATCATGGTGCCATACACTGTTACTCTGACCATTTAGGTATCGCTACATCACTTGAACTACCTTCGACTGGCCATTTTAATGTGAACTTGAAAATGGCAACTCGAAGGGAAATGGACTCACATGGCTAAATCGAATCGTTTCGAACTTTCTTTATTGATTGAGGAGTATTATCTGCCCTTTGATTTATTTACTTATTTACCATTTTGGAGATCACTTTATTTCAATAAGAACGACGTGCTACAACTTCTTTAAGTACACTATTCCTGAACATGTCGCGAAATACGGTGTACTTAACTTTGTACAACAGTGTATTTGGATAAACAATGAAATGCTTCACCATATTAAATGAACTCCCGTCTAAACGAAGTTATCCATATTATGTTAAAGTGGTAAATGAAACGGTTATAATGACTAAGTGATTTAAGGGGATAAAGCTCGCACAATTGAAATATGATGCTTTTCCCGTCCTGAGACATCTCGGACTTGAATGAGATGAGGCTATACGGAGTCATTTACATTTGTTACAAAAACCATAATTGTAATCGTAGTTATCATGACGCAATTTTTATTAGGCAGAATGACCGCTTCAATGTTAATATTGATGTTATAGGGAAGTCGTTGATTCCACTAAAGTGAAACTTTATGCACCATGCATGCAATGGTTATTCTTCCAGTGACGATTGTCCTTGAGATCTTCTTATAGGAATCTGCACTGATAACATAGTTATTTTTTTGGTGCACTTTTCAATCCATTTATGCCTTATGGTTGAGGCAACTACCAACACTATCAACCTAGTCTCAACCATGCTGACATCAATGTCGCTAGAAAGTCAACACGAGCTCGAGATTTACCAGGTACCCAATTGTACTGGTGGGTAAAAAGAGGCATATTTTTAATATGGTCTGCGGTGACAACATAAGTCACTAAACTCATGTCTCACCGTGGGACAGGGAATCACCATTCAAGCTCAGTTTATCCAGCAATGAAACGAGTCTCCCGTCATGCCGGGCGAGGCACACTTATTGTTGAACTTCAACTTAGGTATGCATATGACAACGCACAACATATTGAACTTCATAAACTTGATACCTGCTTCCATCAAGCGATACCATACTTCTGGAATGTTTGTGAATTTGTTCAGGACTTGTGTTTATTTACCTATCACATCTTTGTACCAAATATGCTATTCGTTGTGAATCATAAAATAATATTGTAAAATTTAGCGCCTCCTCTCTACTGTGTGGTACTGCTCAATGGCGCTACATTATTGGCTTGAAGGAAGTGTAACTTCATTGGAGCTATATGTTCCTACTTTCCTGTAGACTTGTTATGATATTCAAATTCAAAGAGGTGTAACATTTCTTTTGGCGTTCAGTTTATTTATGAAAAAGCTTATAAATATTTATTAAATTTTTTTAATACTGAATGTAAATATTTAATGTAAAGCTTATGTTAATGTTAAAGTTAACTGTGGTCGTAAGAGATGTTTTAGTTTTCAAAGAAACATTCCACTTTGTTGTTTTACTCTAAACATTACTTTACATGACATATTTACATGGAATATATAAGGATTATTTGCATTGACATTTCTTTCAAAGTGCCTAATTGAAATTAAAATTAACTGAAATTTTAATTCAGCAATCTGATTGTAAAATATGAAATGTATTCACATAAAAAGAATATTTTATTATGTAATTTCCGTTACTGACGGTTGACTAAAATGTATTGCTCTTAACATGACATCAAATTATCACTTCATCTGATGAAGGAATTACATGATTAGGATACAAGTATCTTGTTATATGTAGTTGACTTCACTTCAATGTCTCAATGTTTGGCATTTAGCATCGGCTGACAGGCTAAATAAAGAAGATAATGTGAACATTCGAAAGAATTTATGTTTATTACAATCTGTTTATTATGTATAGCTTTTGACAACAGATATGAAGTACATTTAGCTTTAAAATATAGGTAATTTGAATCTGCTATGTTTTGTATGAAAATTACAATTTGATTGGTTAAACATGTTTTATTCCTGTTGATACTGCCTTAAAGGAATTTGATTTTAGTATATTGATGAGATCATCGAAAACACAAGATGCTGGTGCTCATTTTGATAAAGTCCTTCTGAAACAATTTCTCCAGGATTTCTTTGTTTCCATTATGAAAAGTTGTTGACAACAACGTAGTGATTACAATTCTGCAGATGTTTCATACTAAACATTATTTGAGAAAGGTTTTGTTCTTGTCAATCATCATGTTATATCATTTGATAACAATGATTATTGGTAATGTCATGATACTGTGACATTACTAAATTCCAAGTGACAATAGACATATTGGTCATCATTATATATGGTTCTTTGGTGTTTTTGATGAATGCATGTCATCGTAACGGTATGCATCCAGAAAGTCTGTTAATCTACGTGTGCATCTTAGTGCAAATATATTTCGCTTTGATTTCATTTGTACTATTTCAAGTTCATTGAAAACAGATCACCATGTTCAAGGTATATGTGATCGATAGGGCAAGTGTTCGAGTTCGTCAACATCAAATTTTAAACATTTTGATTTCCTAAATGTGGACTTGTATTTTTCCAATCGACTCAATGAGAATCATCTCAACATAAGTACATTGAATGAGTATAAAATCAGATATATGACTAATGTTTTGTATCATTGATCTGACATTATCGCTATACTGAATCTACTAGCTGTACAACGGTGATTTTCAAGTACAGCCAGCATTCAGTGATAAAAGAACACAATTTATAACGCTTGACATTTGTCATTTCAAAAACATATTGAATATCCTTTATACTGCATTGGTTATTCACCCAATTCCGTCAACAAACTGCAATATCAAGATCTGCTGAAAACCGAACATCATTACTACATGTAATTACACCGTGCTGATCCATTATGTGGCTAAATTACTCCCAATGGTCTCATTACATAGTCATTCAAATCGCCTGATAGCAGATAAAGCTTAAATAATTGTAAACTCTTTCTCTCTTCAACTTGTGATTTATTCAATTATATGACCTTCTCTTATGTTCAATAATGCAATGATGCAATGTAGATTGTTTTACCTGATCTTGATTTCTCATTTCATCATTCATTTTAACTGTCAATGATGTTAATATTTTATTTCATTATGTTATATATGCACATGTTTATAAAACAGGAATCATAGAAACTTCGTTCTAACAACGGTCAGATAATTTTAACATATTCCCAAAATGCTCCAACAAAATGGAAAGTGCTTATTAAATTAACAAATGGAGAACGAACAAATGATGTAACAATCTCAAGTGTATTTGCTCACTATTTTTTTCTTTCCTTGATTTGAACATTCTGAAACAGACACCGCGAAAGTAAGTCATTTATCTCTTGGGTAATCAAAAGACAAAAATGTGAAAGTGGAAAAACTCTATTGGCTTGTAGAAAGTCACAAAAAACAGCAGTTGCGTTTCTTGCAAATTGCCAAAGACAATATAATTTGTGACATAACTAAACATTTCTAAAAGCTATACAGGAGACATTGACGAAGACAACTTTTTAAAAACTTATTAATGTTCCCTATTGCTGTGAAACGGATTGTTATATCAATTTTAAACATTTGTAATCAAATAAGTGTTATAAAAGCATAATCGGCATGGTACAGCAATGTCAATTAAAAGCAAAAGTTAAAAATCAAATGTTAAACTATTATCAATGTTTTTGCAATGAGGTCTTGAAACACTATTTGATTCCACAGACCCAATATAATTTTGTTTCTTCAACTCTCTACTTTATTGGTTCTGTCTTATGTCAATCTTAGTGCTCAGATAACCGTTAGTTCCATATCATTATTAAAAATGACTATCTTAAAGCTAAGTGAGACTGGAGTGAGGTGAGGTGAGGTGAGGTGGGGTGAGGTGAGGTGAGGTGAGGTGAGGTGAGGTGAGGTAAGGTGAAGTTGTCTAACAAAACAAATCGTTCCTTGTCTTCGTGGACAACATGAATGCTAAGGTTAAGTAATCGTCGTTTCCAGATGACAAAGTTATTAGTAGTGTATATAATAGGTAAAATGTTGACTGTTTACTGAACACTTTTTACTTCACTTGCCCATCGTTAAGCTTCAGTTTAATTAATACAATACGCCATGAAGATTTACATTAAACGTTCCAGTTTCAAGATGCATAATCCTCCCTCTAGTTCGGGTAATATACACATTAACACTCGTTTCGTAAATGTATATTGCACACTTGTTCACGTAATAAATATATAAAGGAAATTATACGGTGTTTACACAGACAGAGCATCTAATTCATTCTAAAATCGTTTTCACAAGAAACATACATTCTATGGACTGTTGGACACGGACTATGACTCCAGTACAGTATTACTTCAAAACAAGTCTTTTTGATTGTACAGTATTACATAAATCAACAAATGGACAATGTATGTATCTATAACAGGTAAACAGTTGACATTGGCATTCACGGTTTATTTGAGTCACTTGTCCACTGTTAAGGTTCTGTTTAATTAACACTGTTGGCCATGAAAATGTACACGGAATGTAACAGTTTCAAGAGTCAAGGCTAAACATATTGTGTTTGAGAATAAGTTTTAGACGTGTATCACGTACTATCTGATGCTGTGGTTCTGATTTGAAAAAGTGGCTACATGGTCACAAGTAGGCTATGGCTCAAAGAATACAGAAGAATTAATGTAGCTAATTGAAAAAGGGGCTACTTGGACACAAGTTGCAATCCAATCAAATACAAATATAGATTCCAAATTTATATGAGTTTACTCACAGAATCTTGCATCAAGTTACAAAACAATCGTTTTCATTAGATGTTTCGGTTTACAAATATTATAATTCTCTCAATGAGCTTATGTTATTATTCATCTTTTTATTATTGACATTATAATATTTATAAACAAACACTTTTTTGAAAAATAAATAAAATAGGCAACATATTTCCTATGGTGTATTTAAAACTACCACCAATATATGGGTAACAATTTCTTCTCAGACAATATAAGACAATGATATTATAAAGTACCACTCTTTCAAAGCCAAAATTCAAATAAGGTAAACTTGAAAACAACCATACTATCAATTCACGTATATGGATTATATAACACAATGTCCTTTTCAATTAATCTCTAAATTTGGTACACACACTAATCATGAAGGCACATTCAGAAAACCGAGCAATCATCATCACAAATACTGAAACCAGCAGCTTTTGATACTTGATATGTCAAAAAACCTTCATTTGCGTTTATACAATAATACACGAGAAAAGTATTTGGTACCTTTTTTTCATGATATATTTTTCAAAATTAAAAGAAAGAAACAGAAAAGGGTAAAACATTTATAAGATCGGATTGTTAAATAGGACAGAAGTTATTGATCACTCGACCTTGTAGTGATACCTTACAATGTTTAATAAAATATTCGGAAATTGGTGTTGTGTAGTAATTTGTTATTAGGAAAATACGATTATAATAATATGATGAACTTTGATGAACATCGGTCTGATTGAAATCGACCTCGTTTCGAGGAATACATTTGCAAAATAATTCATCTACCGGGATATGGACCTGTTCTGTAGATCAATCTCCACAAGGTATGAGAACAACCCGTATATATATATTGTAGCAATGAATGTAAAATCTAACTAAAATTTAGAAAATTTAAATAAAATTGAGATTTTGTTGTCATACTTCCATTAATTTTGAGATTTGAATTATACCCGTTATGTACACGATTATAGTAACATGAACATGTAATAAACTGTATTTATTATGTTTATGGGGAAACAAAAATGCTAAAAATTAAAAATCAATTACCATTTAGACAGTCTTTACCGCACTACAGATGAAGAATGCTATGATGCCGCGCACAGATCAATATTTGCATTAAAGATTATGACAATTCCTTGATTAAGTTCACATGAAGGTATTACGGACCTGTTGACTATTTATCACACTCGGTTGCCAAAATGATATGTCTTTATGTACATACAAGTACGAATGGCAGAATGTTATAACATAGGGATGTATGGATATGCAGGATAAATACCTAATGGTAATGTGTTGCATCAAATTTGGAGTTACATGAACTGAGTAAAACCGTTTTAAGCCTGTGAGAAATCATTGGGCATTTGATTTTTAATTTGTTGAATATTTTCTATTTCTTCATTTGTTTGGTATTTGTAGCATTTTTGTCAATCAAAGGTGTGAAACTCACAAGTCATCTGAAATGCATGCATCTATCATAAACAAAAAACAAAAAAACAAATACCTACAATGTTAATGATTATTTCATTGTTAGTGGCCAACTAGCATTCTATTAATCATCAGCGAAATACAATAAGCTTAACATTAGTATTGAAGCAGAAAGACTGAGGCTTAACTTAGATCTCAGTTATGTCATTTAACAGGTGTATTGATGCAAATTTCAGGTTGACGATTATGGAAAGCTCTTTCCAGTCATTATAAATCACAAAGGTAATGATCAAAATAGTATATATTACTCTTGTAGATATTATTCGCCTGTATTTTCTTAAAATATGGATTTTTCTCGTCGTAAACTTGAGAAAATGACATATTTTATTTTCAAAAGTCATTATCACCAATGTCAAAAAATAAAATCGATATGGCTATCAATATAATTGTCCTTTCAACAGTTATTTATCTAGAAGGTTTTAATATTTTAAAAATCACAATTACTATCAACATTATTTAATAAAGGTCAGAATATTATTCACAGTAAACATTTGTTGGTCCAAAAATGTACCCTAGATGTCGCATAGCAACGACAGCTATCGATATTTTGTTCAAATAATAAAATACAGCCAAGGCTTTGAATCTCTGTCTATCTCTCTGCTTATTTCAACTTGGTGATATATTTCAATAAATAATTCACGTAATGCCACTCGCAGAATCCTGGATTCCAGTATCACTGTTTCATGCGATTTGTTGTACTATATATTTAGCTTTTCGAAATGACATTATCCATCCAAGATCATACATTTTTTGCTAAGCAAGATAAGGGTTGATATAAATATAGCTAAATATAATGCAGTAAATATAGGTTTTTTTTTCGGAAACGTTAGTGTCAGTTTAAGAAAAGCCCAAACAAAATACACATTCATTTTGGATGGGGATAAAGCATCTGCAGCTCTCAAACTGTCAATATTCAAGCTATTCTGATGAACGCCAGACACACATCTGACATTTGTCAACCAGATGCATAATATTACACTTGACATGTTGATAGTTTCTCTGTCTCGAAAAACATGTTTGCATTGTGAATTACATGGCTTTTTGAAAAGTTCAAAACCCTTAGTCAATAATTTTATAACGATAAATGAACAGTTTGTTGTGTTTATCTCAAAATATGAACCATTACACATGTTGGCCAAACATTGAAAGTACACGTTGAAAGCTATTATATGAAAAAAGAATTGTAACATGGCAAAATGTGCCAACATTATCATTAAAGTGGTGGTAGTATGAATAAAAATACAATACGAAAGTAAACAATTCAAATTGAAGATCAAAATATATAATAATTTAGTAAAACAATAGCTTTGAGTTTGCTTTGAGTTCTCTGTATTTTTAAAAAAAATATGTGAAGAAACCCATCTAAATCAATTTCTACATTTCTTTCAATAATTTCCCAAGATGTTTTAAATTTAATACTTTGTATTGGAATTAAAAAAGGTTACATTTTTAGAAAAAGAAGATTGAATGAGTTGTTTCTCAAAGGAAATGTCCAATTTGTATTTATATAATTAGGTTAGAGTTTGGCAACATTATATTTTGTAAATAATTGTGCTACATGCACCAGACAATTTCCTTTGCAATTTTTCAGTTTAAATTCAGGAACCTTCGTCATAATTGTGAAAAATTCAAAGAATAAGAAATGAGACAACCTCCAGGTCCAAAATATATTTGTTAACGAAACCAAAACCAGTAGATACCGAAACTGTTATTATTTGTTTCATAAGGTTGACAACACACAACAGACTATCAGGAAAATTCATTCCCTTTGGGCAGTGAGGACTTTATAATGGGACCAGATTAATTTACTCCTCCCACATTTTCCTCAAGACTTTTATCCATATCCATGTATCTTCACAACATTTCCAACTCTTCTCTCTCCGCCCTTGACATCATGGCTCATATTGTCTGTGCTAAGACTTTAGCATACTTGACCAATAGCCAATTGACTTCCGTGATAATAACAAAGACTATATATCTAAAGATAATATTACAATGAGATACATTTTTGTCAAGTGTCTTGTATGTCTATCAACATACCCATGTCTCAAAATGTGCAAAATCGACATCGATTTGCAGCATTGACTAGATCAGCTTTGATAGGTATGTTTAGTTGCAGCTTTTATTCTCCTTAAATGGTTAATCATTTGTAAGTTTGATAGTTTTCCAATGTCTAATTACACGCATAGTTTGTAATTTTATCGGAGCAGGCAAGTCATTGGTGAAATTAGAATCAATTTATGAATGTTCCAACATCATCGCTACTGGACAGTACTGCAGTAGCGAATGTCAAGAAGGATTTCATTCGTTATATATATATATATAAGCAGTTGGTAAGGGGCGTAGCTTGTGATCACGGTTTTCACAGTGATCACAGTTTTCGCTATTGATGGGGGCAAGGTAAAAAACGGGTATATCGTTTATCTCGATATGTTTTCACCTTGCCTTTGAAAGATGTATCCATGGGAAAAATGATTGATTGTAGATTCTACTGAAATGTCAGAATAAGGAAAAAGTGTCATTTCATTATTTTATTTTACCTTCCATATGACCAAACAATTGAACAAAGAGATTGATGTTGGCCACACACGGGAAACCAAGTAAAAGATCATTGACGTTGCATTTCAGACATTTCAGAAATACTATTGGATATCAAACTACCCTTTTGCAATTGCTTTAAATAATCTCTTGACAAATGAAAACAATTTAGTTTTTTAATATCATAGTTTTGACAATGACAACTATTGTTGACGACTATATCTTATTCATCCAAATACATTTTAAGTCACTTTTACAACCTGAAATGTATATATCCTGTGACACAATAAGCAAAGATTTAATGCGAATGTTTATGACATTTTGATGTCAAACTTGAATGTAGAAAAACAGCGTTTTTCAAAGACAATACAATGAATCAATTTGTAACAAATGTGATGCTGGCAAAATTGAAGATGAATGCCACTTAATGCTAATATGTCCATCACATAAACAGTCTAGATTTGAATATATTCCAGGTTATTTCTATAGCCCACCTTCAATTGTCAAATTTCAAGCGCTCATGGAGTCCAGAATATCAATGTTCCCAAAGGAATATGTATATTTTTGAAGAAACACCTACGTCAAATAATATTGTTATACCTGTTGTACTCTTGGTCCCATGACCTTCAATTCTGAATAAATGAAATGAAATGAAATACATTGTTAAAGTAGAGATGAACGTAGAAATAATCTATTTCTGAATTTAGACGACCATTGAGTATTACAAACAAATGAAGCCATGTGTACACAGGACAACTGAGTGTTTTAATGCTATTCTCTCGGTGGGTCTAAATTGAAACGTCTTTCGGCTTTTTAAATATACATCAAACAATCAATACCTGTTACATCCCAGAAAGGTTTGATGTATGAATAACGTTTCAAAGGATGACAATAACATTTTGTTGGAACTATGGATTTTCCTCTTTGCTTTTGAATAACATAATTGTTTTGGTTAACCAAAACAATCAAATATCAAACATTGTGGCAGTAATCTATTTAAATGTCAAATTCTAAGCGGGGGCATTCTACTGTGATGTTTAGTGTCTCATACAGAAGGCCCTTCTGTTGAAAGCCTTTGAATACAAAATAATTCAAATATTTATTCAAGCAGAGCATTTTGACAACGTTGACTTTAAACGTGTAGTAACGCAGATCAAAACCATGTGTTTTGGATGAAGAAATGTTATCACGATACAATAACATGTATGGCCAGGGAAAGACAGAAGATAGGAAAAAAATAATCATGATATAAGATCATTCATTAAAAGTTTACTATGTTATCCAAAACAGTTACAAACAATCTCCCCGTAGAAACAAATAACCATTAATAAAATTAAGCAAAACCTTTACAAATTGTAAAGACTGATCTATCATAATCATTCTGTTCAAGATAATCCTACCCTCATTCACATTTACTTTCTATCTATATAATTTATTCCCTAAGGGAAACTTTACACCTAAAACGAATAATGGGGAGTAAAAATCAAATAAAAAAGTATAAGGTGTATTTCATAACCATTTAATGTTTGTCAGGGACCTGTTACTCTTGGCAACTGTTTAGTGGTATTGTTTCTGAGATGGATATGTTTATCTTTGAGTCAATAATTTCCATTTTTATACGTATATCTGTATTAACTTGCCTTGGATTCGTATTGTTGAAAATATAGTGGCTGTAATTCCAGTGGTTTGCTATCAAAGATTTAATTTCTATGTCTCAAAAGGCACTGGATAAATCACAAACTCGTGCTAATATATGGTTTTATAACATAATCTGAATCATTACCTCAGAATACTTGTAGTCATACATACCTTATCATTGCTCTTTCTTCTACCTATAGATAGCACCTGCAACATTTCCAAATGACTGTCCTGAGAGATAACGCCTAGTAGGAAATCAATATATGCATACTGTTATACACCACTAATTGCCAGGGTGTTGACTAATTAAAGTATCTCGACATCAAATGCTAATAGTAACCGATGTGTGTATAATGGACACACATTTATGATTAGACCCAGAAACAAGGAACAGAACTATAAACTATCGTCTATGGATGTAATTATACCATGTTGACTTCACTAATTGAAAGTTTTGCCGTAGTTCTTCGTTTATCTACCAGTCATTATGTAATGGATAATACGAGGGCGTTCTAGGAAAGAGAGGCCTTTCTTCAAGTGTTATCTATTTTATATACCAAACAAACAAACTAACGTCGGTGCAGTTGTCTGAAGTTATACTGCGGGTATCAAAGACTGTTGAATGGGCATTGAGGTATATAATGCTAGTTATAGATAACATTCAGGAATATGCCTTTCTTTAATTTATGTCACATAAGTACCTTTTATTTGTTTGTTTGTCTTTATCTATATTATTTATTACTTTAATTATAGAATGTTTTCCATTCACCTTTTACCAATTACCATCTCTGTCAGTTACTGCTCTCTGTTATGTTATCTTATTGAAATCGATGTTACAGAGACACTACTTATTTAAACCTCATTTATAACTTTATGTGAAGCCATTTACAAATTCAATATTCAGCTTAGCTCAATAAAGCTTCCTCAGCTTAAAGTTATAAGTGTACATCATTGTAATGATATTACAAAGTGAATATATTGAATCAACTGAAAAAGTAAGACTAAAATTATTTATCGAATGATGAAGTCATATACATAACTTATGAGCGACATACTCTTGGTGATGAAATTCCATATTTTTACAGCTTATCCATAATTTAAAAATACTTCACGAGGCGAAGAAAACTTGAACAGCCTTTACAAGATTTATCATAACAGTAATATGACACTGGACTATAAAATATCCTAAAATAGTTAAACTTAGAAAAATAAAAAGTAATGCAAATCACAAGTCATCTGAAGTGTATTCACAGATATTCTTTTAAATCAGTTCAGTAAACATCCCCATTTTTTGTTTAATGTTCCTACAATTTATTGTAAGGGAAGACTAATTTTATCATTTATCAGTGAAAAAACATAGGATTATAGGTTTATGCTTCAATATGATCGCAATGTATGTTAGCAGGTGTTTCAATACAAAGTTAATATATTTCAGTTTCAACAGTAAGGACAGCTCTTCCTGGTCATTGGAAATCCCAAAGGTAATGTTAACTTACTTTGTGTTTGATATTTAACCTTAGTTGAATCCAGAGCAGGAAGAATACAAAAATAATGCAACTGAAGTGTATCCACAGAACATGCATTCTTTTGCATCAGTAAACATCCATTATTAATTTTCCTATAATTTATTGTTATTAAAAAAGAAAAATTGTATTATGTATCAGTGAAAATAAACTAAATACAATAAGATTATAGATTTATGCTCCAGCACGTTCACAATGTATGTTAGCAGGTGTTTTAATACAAAGTTAATCTATTTCAGTTTCAACAGTAAGGACAGCTCTTCCTGGTCATTGGAAATCCCAAAGGTAATGTTAACTTACTTTGTGTGACTCTTGTGCCCTATGTTCTTTGAGTATGGACTTTTTACAGGAGAGGTGAAAAAGTGTGTTGTGAACAGTTATTAGCAGAATAAAATGTTAATGCAGGAAGGGACATATTAACTGTTATATATTCCCTTAACTAAGGTATGATAACATAATAATTGTCATAAATGAGGATAATGATGATCAAAAAAGGAAATGACCTAATCAAACCGAAAAAGGTGACAAGAGGTTGTAATTATCTAATAGAAGGGCCTACCCCTCACTTAATCGTGTTTTGACAATTGACGCCATTTCTTTCAATATTTTTTTCTTCTGACAAAAATAACCACCAGCTTAGTTGAACCCAACTGATCCTCTTAATGGCTGTCATTGGTTCCTTAGATGTTATGGCTTCTCTACAATGAGACGACAGACTCCGGACCTGAGATGTCTGACTGTTAACTTACCCGGTTTTGTGAGATCTTTCCATTTTCAGTAAGCTTACGACCTTAATCATTCATATCACCATTGAGGTTTCCGACTGATGCCTGTACAAGGGGAACATTTTTGTTTTAGAATTATTTGACCTACAATTTACTGTTATCTTAACAGTCGCAGTATTGGCATTTTATAAAGTTCCAGGCAAAAGAAAATATAAAAAATTTTCAACAGAGAGATGCTGCTGCTGGAAAGAGTAGATTGTGAATGTCCAAAAAAATCTTATATCACTCTCTTTTTCTGTATGTTTTTAAATAGGTTCCAAAATGACAAAAAAGTCTTGATCTTCAGAAAAGATATAAGCGCTCTCTTTTTGAAGAAACCCTGTTGTTGTCACCATACTATCGATGGCAATGAACAATGAGTTGAGTCATAGGACCTATGAATGAACTTTCCCTGTTTTACAGGAATTACTTAACATTAGCAACGGTTTATTCAACATAGAGAACATGTGTCGGCAATGATGCTGTTGGATTATAATACGTTTTGCGCATGTTGTTTGAATTCAATTTAGCTATTATGTGATGCTACTTTGGCATTTTGGAGCAATCCAAGTTTTATATTTATGTCTGCATGTATGAAATCGGTTCCTGCGTCTGTGAACATTAATGTAATGTAAATACTAATACACATATTGGTCATAATTGTATATTCGGTTCTTTGGTATTTTATCTGAATACATTCCATCATGACATACCTGTACAAAGCTGCAGCCTGAATGTCGGTTCATCTACTTGTGGATCTTAGTGCAAATATAATATTGATGTCATTTGTACTACTTCAACTTCATTGAAAAAATTCTAGGTATATGGTATTGTCTGGGAATGTTTTTCGAGTTTGGCATGATAACAACGAGAGAAGGGTTCAGATATTAAAACTTTTGATTTCTTTAATTTTGGACCATCTGACAACTATCTCAAAACAAATACATTGAATGAGTATAAACTCAAATATATGACTAATGTTTAAGCTACCGTTCACATATTGTCAATATAGTGAATCTACTAGCATTGCGACATAATTGTTTTGGCAACACTGCTAAATAATACTAGTTATAATGCTTGACATATGTGACTTGAACAACATACTGAATGCCCTTTATACTGCATTGGTTATTGACCCAATTCAGTCAACAAACTGCAATATCAAGATCTGCTGAAAACCGAACATCATTAATTACACCGTGCTGATCCATTATATGGCTAAATTACTCCCTGTGGTCTCCTTACATAGTCATCCAGATCCCCGATAGCAGATAAATCTAAAATAATTGTAATTTCTTTTCTCTCTTCATCATGTGATTTACTTAATTATATGACCTTCTCATGTGTGCAGTAGTATTTACTTTCTAACACAACACTAAATGTAGATAATGATTCACTTGATCTTGATTTCTCATTTAATCATTCATTTAAAATACCAATAGATATAATATTGTATAATGTTATATATTTACAAGTTTATAACAAAAGGATAATAAATAAAAGGTCAGATAATTTTAACATATCCTCAAAACGCTCCAACAAAATGGAAAGTGCTTATTAAATTAACAAATGCAGAAAGAACTAATGATGTAAAAATCTCAAGTGTATCTTTTTTCTTTTCTCGATGAAAACATTCTGAAAGAGACACATGGAAAGTAAGTCCTTTATCTCTTGGGTAATCAAAGGACAAAGACGTGAAAGAACAAAAAGTTTATTGGCTTGTAGAAAGTAAAAAAACCCAGCAAAGTTCAAAAGACAGTATAACTTGTGACATTAACTGAACATTTCTTATAGGTATACAGGAGACTTAACTTGTTAAATGTTCTTTATTGCTGTGGAACGGATTTTTACAATATTTTAACCAAAAGTTTTATAAAAGCATAATCGGCATGATACAGCAATGTCAATTAAAAGCAAAAATGAAAAATCTTTAACTTTTTTTGCAATGAGCTCTGGAAACTCTTATTTGATTCCACAGACCAAAAACCATTTGTTTCTTCAACTCATCTTGTTTTTCGACAATCCTATTGCTAAGATAAACATTAGTGTTATATCTTACAATCACCTCATGACTATATTAAACTTAGATAACTTGTACCACTGGTTAATAGTGCAAAGTTCTGAATTATTGAATTAAACTGAGTTAGACTCGGGTGAATTGAGACGAGGTTAGGTTAGGTTATATTCGAGAAAGTTTCATATACCTATAGAGTGTATTTGATTTTACTATTTCCCCGATTTTGCGTCATAGTTGTGAAACTTATGCTTATGAACTTAAAGCTTTTGATAATTAACAAATTATTGAGAAACTCCATCACTTGTAACCTTTTGAGTAATTTGTTATTAAGCCCTGTTCGAAACCGTGTCTTAACGAACTCCTGGATGTTGGAACTTCAATAAATGCCTGGCATCACTGATGATTTTTCATTTTTAATGTTATTTTGACTTTATCTTCATTGTATCTGTATTGTAATCATATATGCCACAACCAGCGCATGTGAACGACTCAAGTGTATTATATGTGCAAACAACTTTATTATTAACCACTTTGAGATTGTATGGTTAATAAATGTTGTAAAGCAAAAGTGTGCAAAGTTGAACTGATAAATATACGTGTTATATACATCATACTTTGTTTAGTAACGAACGCCATAGTTTGTTCACGAATGTATGCATATTCAATATCGGTGTAGACATGAATACTTTGACATATTATTAAGATTACATAGATAGGTATAGGTAAAATAAATCATATACTGCATCTACAGAATTATAGAAGTAGACAATGTATACATGTAATAAAATGAGTTTAATGATCAGTATATCATTCGTAGTACATAATCTATTTGAGGAAGAGTGGTTGATTTGGTTATTTAATTCATATTATGCCACTCACAGAATCCTGAATTCAAGTATTACTGTTTCATAACAATTTGTTGTATGATATATGTAGCTTTTGGGAATGAAATGAACACTTATCCAATAACTAACATGTTTCGAAAAGAAAACAGGTTTTTAATAACATAGCTAGATGTAAAACAGTAAATAGTTTTTTTGGAAACGTTAGTGTCAGTCCTAACAAAATGCACAGTCATTTTGGGTGGGATAAAATACCTGCATCTCTTAATCTGTCAATATTCAACGTATGCTGATGAAAAACAGACATCTGACAATTGTCAACCAGAAACATAATATAACACTTGACATGTTGATAGTTTTTATGTCTTGAAAAACTATTTTGCGTTGTGAATTACATGACCTTTCAGCAATGTTCATGATCCTTAATAAATAAATTTACAGAGATAAATGAACAGTTGTTTATTGTGTTTATCTGAAAGTATGAACACCTACACATGTTTGCAAAAAAATGAAAGTACTTGTTTCAAAGTATTGTATGAAAGAAGAATTGTAACATGGCGAAAATGTGTCAACATTGTCATAATAGTGGTACTAAATATCTAATACGAAACGAAATGATTTAAAGTGAATATCACAATAAAGACACCTTTACTGAAACAGCAGCAGAGCTTTGAAATCTCTTTGTTCAGAAAAAACTACCTGAAGAAGCCAATCTAATTCATTTTCTACATTTCTTTCAATAATTTCCCAAAATGTTTTAAATTTAATACTTAGTTTTGGAAATTTTAAAAAGTTTGCTTTTTAGAAAAAGAAGATCGAATGTGTTATGACCCAAAGGAAATGTCTATTTTGTATGTCTATAATTAAATTTTGAATCCTAGCAGAGTTTAGAATTATTTATTATAGATAAGTGTGCTACATTCACCGCGAACTTAATTAATTAATGCGTTGCTGCAATGTTCCTCACACTACTTAGCCATAAAGATGCCACAGGCTTTCATTCTGTAATAACTTGAACATTGCTAAAAAGGGGACCTTGCTAACAATTGTGAAAAATTAAAGGGAGAGAATTGAGACAACCTATCTGTCCAAAACACAAACACAAACAAACACAAGTATATAGCGAAACTCGGAACTATTATGTGTTTACCACCCTATCTATCAGTTAAATAAATTCCCTTTGGACAATAACAGTTTTATATTGGGACCAGATTAATTTACTCCTCCCACATGTTCATTAAGAGTTTTATCCTCATCCATGGGGAACAAGGATTGATTGTAGATTATTCTCAAATGTCAGAATAATGAAGTAATGTACAATTTCTTTGAACCTTCCATTTGACAAATGTAATGAACATAAAGAATGATGTTGAGCACACACGGGAATCAAGTTGAAAGTTAGTGACTATTGTTGACGACTATATCTTATTCATACAAATACATTGCTAAAGTAGAGATGAAGAAAGAAATAATCTATTATTTTTCGACGCCCACTGAAGATCCTAAATATATCATACGAGAGCACCCCTGTGTGTACAGGACAACTTAGTGTTTTAATGCTTTCCTCTAAATGAGTCTAAATTGAAACTTCTTTCTGCTCCACAAATACACGCTAAAGGATCAATACATGTTATATCCCTGAAAGGGTTTGACGACGTATGAATAACAGTTCAAGGGATGACAATAAATTTTGTTGGAACTATGGATTTTCCTCTTTACTTTTGAAACCCATAATTGTTTTGATTAATCAAAAGAATCAAATGCCAAGCTTTGTAGCTGTTATCTATTTCAATGGCAACTTCTAAGTGGGGGCATTCTGTTGTGATGTTCAGTGTCTCATGCAGAAAGCACGTCTGTTGAAAGCCTTTGAATACAACATGATTCCAGTAATTATTCAAGGAGAGCATTTTGACAAGGCTTACTTTATAGTAACGCAGGTCAAAATCATGTGTTTTGGAAAAGTAATGTTATCACTATACAATAAAATGTATGGCCAGGGAAAGACAGAAGTTAGGAAAAGAAATTAATTGTGATGTAAGATCATTCATTAAACTTTTACTAGGTTATCAAAAACTGATACAATCAATCTTTTTGACAAAACAAATAAACAATTAATACAATTTAGCCACAACTTGACACCTTTTGTAATTTGTAAAAACTGATCTTTCATAATCATTCCGTGCATAATAATCTGACACTCATTCACATGTCAAAATCAATTACTCAAATTTTCAATCACATTTAGCTCCAGATAATTTATTCCCTGCTGAGAACTTTAAACCTAAAATGAAAAAATGAGGAGTTCAAATCAAATGAAATATATAAGGAGTTTTTCATAACCATTCACTATTTTTTTTCAGGAACATGTTACTCATGTTATATTTTACAACAACAAACATAGGGGAGTATAATTTCAGTGATCAAAGACATGATTTCTATGCCTATATGACATTAGATAAGTCGCAAACTCGTGCTTTTACCCACATGTCACCTAATCTGAAGTGACCATGCAGTCAGAATACTTATAGTCATACATCCCTAATCATTGTTCTTACTACAGATAGCACAGCTGCAATCTTTCCAAATTACTGTCCTAAGATATAGCGCCTACTTGGAAATCAATAATGTATGTACCACTTATTGTCAGGGTAAATTAAAGGATAACGACATAATGTGCTAATAATAATGGCCGTGTGTATAATGGAGACAAAAATATTGTTAGCCTCAGATACATAACAGAACTATGAATGGATGTAATTAAACCAAGTTGACTCCACCAATTGAAAGCCTCCTCGTAAAACCCAGTCTACACGTCAACATTTTTGCTAGTTAAAGATAAAATTCAGGAATATGTCTTTCTTTAATGTATTTCACGTAAATACTTTTCATATGTTTTATTTTCTTTCTCTGTTTTATTTATTATGTTAATTATAGCATTTTTCCATTTACGTTGTAACTTTATCAAACCAATTATCATCACTGTTATTTACTAGTCTCTGTTTATTTTTTTATATAAACGATGTTTCAGAGACACCAGCCATTTAAACCTAATTTAAATTTTGTTTTACTCTGTTTGAAATCGGTATATTCTAATGTGGAACAACGTATTTAATACAAACACGTTTGATACAGAATGTCACCATCCTTTACTGTCAACGGGAGTATATCATTTTTGTCATTACGTTGGTCATTACGTGAAGCCATCTGCAATGATTGTCGCGTTGGCAAACAAATAAAAAATCAGTGTAACTCAATAAAGCTTTCTCAGCTTAAATTTATAAGTGTACATCAATGTTATGACGTAACAAAGTGAAAAATATAGAATAACCTGAAAATGTAAGACTTTTGAACATGTTTTCATTTACAATTTTATAACAATAAAGATTGTAACTGACACTCTTTAGAGTGACACGGGGATCTGCTGGATAAAAAACTGAACGTGTTCAGATGTAACATCAAACCAAAAAATGTGACATTGGCCGTAATAATCTTTTAGAAGGGACACACAATGGTGGTTTAAATTGACACATGCAATAATTTGTTCTACTGACAGACAATAGCCACCAGCTTAGTTGCACCGAACTAATCGTCTTTATGGCTGTCATTGGTTCCTAAGATGGTGAGGTATCTCTACAACGAGACGCCGGACTCCAGACCTGAGACTTCTTAATGTCAACTTGCATGGTTTTGTTAGATGACAGTAAGTATTTTATCCTTTCTAGTTTAGATCTTTCCTATTTCCATAAGCTTACAACTCCATCATTCATTTCATCAGTTAGGTTTTCAACTAGTATGTAAAGGAGATGAATGGTTTGAGTTATTTGACCTAGACTTAACTGTTATCTCAACAGTCGCTGTATGGATGTTAAGTTATGGGTTTTTTTTAAAATTCTGGCGAAATGAAAATATACACACTTGTATTAGAGTAAAAAAATGAAATGCTGTTGACGAATAGAGTAGATTATGAATGTCAAGAAAGAAATCCTATATCACGCTCTCTTTCTGTTATTTGAATGTTCCAAAACCAGTTTTTCTTGATTGAGTTTTGATTTTCCGTAAAATGTTTAAACAAGCAGATCAGTGAGAGTCGCTCACTAAACCCCAACGCTTCATGCGATCTCTTTAGTTTAACTCTGATCAGATATCTGGAGAAAATATATATGAATCATTACAAAATATGTTTGTGACCATATAATAGTTGTTCTGCAACCGCTATGACAAACGTGTCTATGGACAAAAGGTTGGGCGTTGGTTTCTCATTCAAAGTTTCATTGAACACAGCATTCCAGTTTTCAAGTTCTTATCTGAACACGACATTGTTAATTGCGTTTTTATAGAAACAATCAAAAGTACAAATCATAAGATACTGACATTACCATAAGTTTCGTCCGCACTAGACAATTGTATGAATAACCAAGTTTCATTGACCAAGGCCTTATAGAATGCAAAGAAGTGCTGCAATTGAAAAGCTGAAAACACACATAACATTTATGATAACTTAATAATTATCGAACCTGCCCTCACCAAACGAAATCCTCATATGATCACATAGCTTTTCCATTTGGTCATATTTTATTTAGATACAGCACCTTCAACTTTTGATTTGTCAATATTCAAAAATGCTATTCTGATGAACACAAAACCATTAATTGATAATGTTATAATGGTATATGAATAGTTAATCATGTTTTTATTACATGTAAATAAGAAATCAATGCACAATTTATTTTTAAAGCGAGTGGCGACATGCTGTCTACACAGAAATCTAGGATGTGAAACTTACTCAAGGTTTTCCTCTGTTCACCCAGCAATACAATTGGATACCTGCTATGTAAGTGTCATCTTCGGTTATCAAGGGTTTTATAAAATTATGCTCCGTTCCGTTACTCTTCACTATATCACCCCTGGGAGACTCTTTCAGAGAAATCTGTACTCAAATTACCCACACTTGGTCGGCTTGTCGAAATCAGTAATCATTGAAAATGCTTGATAGGAGAAAACGGAAATGGTCAAAGGAGATAGCCGGTGACGGATGGCTAACAAAATGGCCACGCCCAGGAGGTGCGTGCTTTGCAACGAAGTGATATGATTTGTCATTGCGAAGCAGTTTGATTGGCTCGCACCTGGTAAGGGAGGGTTCTTTGAGTACAGATTTCTCTGATGGAGTGTCCCAGGGGTGATATAGCGGAGAGTATGGGAGCATATATAAAACCCCGCGTAACTGAGGATGTTAAGTGTAGGCAATTTGACATATAACTTTAAAATAAACCTAAAGAGGCAAACTCTGAGGGCAATAGTGTGTGCCCTTTGAGCATGCCCCTTCATGGTGTGGTGGATAGAAACTTGATCATCATCGGTCATGGCATATACACAAATATAGACCTAAAAATGAATACAAATACATAAAGCTCAACAAGAACAAACATATCAATTAAGTAATCACTTACTCCATTCCTTTTGCGCCTACAATAATATTAACATACAATTACAGTATTAAGTCTTTAAAACAAAACTAATCAAGGCATATTTTTGGTAAGAAATACTACGCAAGTATTTCATTCAATTTCTTTTCGAAAATTATTTCAATAAGTTCCCAAGATATTTTAGTTTTAATACTATACGTGATATGTTTGAAAACATTTACTTTTTGAAAAAAATTTTGGAATAAGGTATTGTTAGAATATAATAACCTTTAGAGTTTTAATCCTTTAAGGATTAAGCAACACGCACGAATAAATTAGTAATGTTTCACAGTGGTGTGCTATGTTATGCTAGTGATAGCAATACTGATTCAACAGGCTTCTTCCTTTAAAGATATAAGAAGGGAAATAGTTGAATGAGAAAGCCATCTAAAGCTATCCAAGATTGTTCCTGCAATGTTCCTGATGAATGTTTACATGTGTTCGTATCTAATAATAATTGTGAGAAATAGAAAGACTTTAAATTGTGACATCCCTTCTCGCATGAATGTGTTATAAAAATAATAAGAACAGCTGGTCTCTTACAGTAAAACCAGCATTTGAAGAAATTCTAAAATCCTATTATTTGTTTCATACGATTGACAACACACTATCCATCACAATATCCATGGGCAACACAATATCCGTGAACGTCAATCCCTTTGGGCAATAACAACATTATATTGGAACTGGGATTAACTACCTCCTCCCACATTTTCATTAAAAGTTTTGTCTTATCCATGGGGATTGTAGATTTCTCTTAACGATCGAGGCTTATCTAAAATAACCAACAAGTGTGAAGTGATAGAATCATGAATTAATGTATCATTATCTTGATAGACTTTACCTCTCCAATGGAAATAGAGGTGAGCTGAGAAGGGGTTTAACACCACTTTCAAGACTATGTAGCAGCTCCGACTTAGTCGGAGCTGCTATCAGTTTTTGTGCAGTTTCCGTCGCCGCCGCCTGCGCGTTTTGTATTCACTATAACTTTTTTCCTAGAAGGTTTGGAGAACTCATATACATAACTTCTTACTTATGCCCCTGGGGAATTTTTTTGACATGTTCATATTCAAGGTCAAAGGTCAAGGTCACGAGTTCTGAAATCGCTAAAAAATTCCTTGTAAACACGATAACTTAAAAAACATTTGTACTATCAGGCTCTTATTTGGTGTACATCAACTATGGAGAAAGGCCAAGATTTGAAAAGGTTTTCGCTAACATCCGTCAAAGGTCAAGGTCACAGCGAGGGCACGACTTAAGCATGCTTTTGCGAAAATGTCTTATTTCAAATATTAACACTTTGACTCATTAAATGATTGTTATACACAATGAAAAGTGATCACTGATTGTGTGACCTTGACTTTTAAAGGTCAAGGTCACGAGATAGGGTCAAGGTCACCAGTTCTGAAATCACTAAATAACTTTTTTCCAATGAAGGTATCAACACCTCATATAATTAGCTTCTTTCTTGTACACCTGGGGAAATATTTTGACATGCTCACATTCAAGGTCAAAGGTCAAGGTCATGAGTTCTGAAATCTCTTCAAAAATCCTTGTAAACACGATTACTTCAACAACTTCTGTGCTATCAGGCCCTTTTTTGGTATATATCAACTATGGAGAAAGACCAAGATTTGAAAACTTTTTTGCTAAAATCAAAGGTCAAGGTCACAGCAAGGTCACAACTTAAGCGTGCTATTGTGAATATGCCTTATGTTAACAATGAACACTTTGAGTCATTGCATGATTCTTATACTCAATGAAAAGTAATCGTTGATGGTGTGACCTTGAAGGTCAAAGTTCAAGGTCATGAGATATTGGTTAAGGCCATGTTAATCTTTTGATCCAATTTTGAAATCAGAAATAGGTTTTAAGAACAAAGTTGTGAAAAGTGACCCCAGTGATGATTCAACTGGTTAGAATAACTTGAATAATGAACAAATTTTTGTCCAAAAAAATTCCCATTTCATTTATGCTGAGGAGAAGGCGGAACAGGGAAAGGCGAGACCAATAGTTTCGGAGCTGCTCTGCTTTTGCGGTGTCCCGCAAACGCTCTTCTAGTTTATAGTTTATGCATCGCAATAGTTGCCTTGGCAATAGTACTATATCGATAGTTTATACAAAAACACTATCGCTATCGCAATAGTAAGGTTAACTATCGATATTATCGAATCTATTAATTTTCACTTAATTATGAATGATTTACACAAGCCACTGCATTTGATTCAAGATTTGTCATTTTAGAATGTCAAAAG
Source organism: Gibbula magus (assembly GCA_936450465.1). Taxonomy (NCBI): domain Eukaryota; kingdom Metazoa; phylum Mollusca; class Gastropoda; order Trochida; family Trochidae; genus Gibbula; species Gibbula magus. The sequence goes on along the minus strand of OW388306.1, from coordinate 39,186,750 downwards.
GGAAGAACTGGAGATAGGAAATAGCAAAATGACAAAAAGTAATTGCATTTATGATTTCATTACTGATTTTGGTTCCATAGTCCTTACATCAATTAAGCATTTCTACTAAAACCTAGCTATTTATCTAGCTTATTATTGCGTTTTTGTACCAAAAAACGCTATCGCAATAGTAAGTGGCAATAGACTATCGCTATCGCAATAGTCTCTTTGGATCAATAGTCACCCCTAGTATTTTACTTATATCACGACTGCTAGTAGGGAACCACGGGTGGTACTAAGCTGAATTGCACTGTGGCGTTGAACCCAAACCTTACTGCGTGTAGAACACTGCTCTACTGCAGACACAGTGGCGGGATTCGAACCCCGGACCTCTTGATCCGAAGCTACACTACACTATCCCTCCCCCTGATAAAAGAGACAGCCATTTTCATCACACAAGAAAAAAACCATTAGACCGTTATTCGTTGGTTACATCAGCCCAACCTTTCGTAGTATCTTGAACTAATATGTTGACGGATGCAAACAGTCAAATTATAGTTTTATGGTTGTAGACAATTCATCATATTCATACAAATACATTGTCTATCAGTCTATATTCAATAGCGCTTTTATAGACTGATATAGTGTGATGTTTTATGTGCATGTGGGTTTCCTTGATTCATTGAATATTGTTATATTTTGGCAATACAGGTTTGGAAGCTTCTATGAAGCCGGTGTTAACCCTCTTGCTCTGGGTGTTCCAGTCCCGGCTCGACTTCACACCATTACTGAGTACATACTCTACTAATAAAACGGTGCTGAGAGCTACATGTTTCTGTTTACCGTGGTAGCTATGTACTTTTTCGCAAATTCTTTCATTTGTTATCCCCCGCCAACATAGTTGGGGGGATATTGAAATGGGCTCTGTCCGTCCGACATATCTCAACGAAACTTGGTGTGTCGACCAATCATCATGTGTATATGTGCCTTTTGGGGTTTTCATCTTCTTCGAGTTATTTTTCTTGACCGTTGCCATTGAATTGAAACCTAACTTAGAATTTCATTTCCGGAGCAGAACTCGAAAACTATAAGACATAGCTCAACGAAGCTTGGTGTGTGGAACAATCATCATATCTAGATGTGCCTTTTGGGGTTTTCAACTTCTTCACAATTTTTTTTTTTTTTTTTTTTTTACCATTTTCATGGATACATAACTTAATAATTCATTTCCGGAGCAGAACTCAAAAACTGCCATGGATGTATTTAAGCTCATCTGGCCTGAAAGGCCTGATGGGCTTATGGCATGGCACGGTCTCCAGCATCCGTCCGTCGGTCCATCCATCTGTAAACTTTTCGCATTTTGTCTTCTTCGCCAGAACCACTTGGTCTAAGGAGCTGAAATTTTGTGTGCAAACTCCTTGGCTTTGCTAACAACCCCAAAAACTTATTTTCATCCTGATCATCAGCAAACGATCTTAAGAAACTAAAGATGCAAATAGTGTCATTGAGTCACTAATCAAATATTTCAGTAAATAAATTTAGAACACAGGCAAACAGAAAGATCAATCAACAGTAAAGATCGGGTATGAAGTAAATTTCAATTTCAGACATCGGTAATTCATGATAATTTTATTGTTGTTACAAAACAATGCATTAATTAGATGTTTGAGTTCTGTTGTACACTTCATATAAATTGCCGCTGCTAGCTTAGATAATCGCAGGTCAGAGTTATTGACACTTCATAGTCCACTTCTTTGTCTGCAAATAATTAGAGTGCAGCCTCAAACAAAATAATCTCATTCAATTCTGAAATGAATCCAAATGACGGACAGTTTCAACTGGCACTGACGATACCTTAACTACAAGATATGGGCTGGAATTTCTACCTCGATCTTGATTTAAACCTATGCAAATTGAAGCCCATGAATAACATGGAAACCCCATATTTGCCTGTAAAGTAGATATTTTGTTGTGTCATGTCACACCATATAGCTCTTTTGTCACATTCTTGTAATTGCTCAACAGATTGAAGAAGAACAGAAGAACAACCTCTTTCATATATCTCTCATCTTCAGTAGATGAAATGTCGAACTTGCGCTCGAGTTATTCTGCACAATACACAAACACACATAGTACACAACTTATGAAAAATGTATACAAAATGCAATATTTTAGTTCTACTATGTATCGCGTAACTAATTCTGTTATTCTCAGTATAATATATACACCAATTGATCTGTCTATATTCATCTCCATTGACACGGATAGTAGCCTGAACTGAATGGGTACATGACTATAAGTATCCCGTCACTCTGAATCATGTTAACTGTTAAATGTTTATTTAATTTAACTTTAGTTTAATTATTAGCATGACGAGCTCGTCGATAATAAACAGTCTCATTACCAGAGGGTATTTGACCACTGACATTTTGATTTGAGAGCCAGTTTTTCAAACTTTCATTTATATCTGTATAGTGCTTTAACTATTTGGCCAGCGTTAGTTGCACTTTACTACTGGTAAAAATTCACCGACCGTGTGAAGACACCGCAAACCAGCATAACAAAGATTTTGTTTATAGAAAATTAGTACAAGAGAGGTAACTCTGAACGGTACTTGTTGCTAGGGATGTATTGTTGCTAGGGAGCGTGAGAAAGAAATTATACCTACGGCATGGGACACGGCTTTACCAATAGACAGTCGACATATTGCTATGTGAATTGAGAGATATAATATGATATTCAAAATACTACGATCCTGATTACTCCATGAATCAGACCGATCCTGTCTGTCTAGTATTGATCCCGTACCTCCATTGTCAACTCTGTAAATGTTTCTGACAAGGGAATCCATGGGGACGCATATCTCCCTTCTGACTTCCCTGTGGCCGCTACTGATAAGCTATTATCATTCATGTAAATAGAATGAACTTGCAGTCTTAACTGGACTTGGTCAAAGAATAATACTTTTTGTAAAGTTTGGGGTGTGATACTTATTCACTGTCAGAAGCATCACAGTCGTTGATCTTACTGCACTAGAATTGAACTAAAATGAGTCTTAGACCAATCATTTCCAAACATGCTAAAAAAAATGTGTGTTTGTTCAATAAATTCAGGGAAAGGGTATCATTTGATTTGATAAAGAAGTCAATATATAGGATCTTGGATTTGCTATGAAAATAACTGTAACAATACAATCTCCTAAATATTTCAAATTAATGTTAAAAGTCAATGATAATATCTATGATTGAGGAAAGAAAAACAAAATGAGAAAGTATCTTTCACAAACTGTTTAAGAGGCATTCTAGAAGATGATGTGGTGAAGAAGACAAATATCTTATGGATGATCAACTTCTTTATTAACAATAGCGACGTTTCGGTAAAGATCCTTATACCGTTATCAAGCATGAAACGTCGCTATTGTTAATAAAGAAGTTGATCATCCATGAAATATTTGTCTTCTTTATCTTTCAAAACTTTTGAAGTTAGTAAGATGAATTACAAAAGAGGTCAATGGACATATAACATGTTTATAGTATATGAGTGAGTGACTTTTTATTTCAAGCAAATGAAGTTAGATTTGAATTAGATGATCTTATAACATCGTTACATTGCCAAGCATTGATTGCCATAGGAAAGAAAAAGTAAAGATTGTAAGTTGATGAATAAACTGTTTCGATATTGAACATGTTTTGAAAGTGAAAACAATTATCGTTGAATTATTGGTCATTACACAATTTGCAGTCAATTATCATCTATTGATCCATGCAACCATCACAGATATCAAAACTAAGCAAAACTATATACAGGAAATGTCTTTATGTCGTTTCAGAAAAAAACCTTTCAATGTTTTTTTACATGCAAGTTTACGACAATCTAATGATTCTAACAACAACAGTCATCAGAGGATGATTTATCCACCAGACTTCGATTTCCTTTTACCATTTATGTGAATATCGGCCATCAGTTTTTGATATACTCCAACATTATATATTTGGCATGCTCTTCTGTTATTAACTTTATTTAGTCATTTCTCCACAAACAGAACCAATTAGAGGATAAGTATTAACAGTTTTGGAGTTTTGATGATGAAACTATCCCTAATGCAACAAAAACTAATATCATTATTTAATATCTTAAAATATCAAAAGGCGCCATTTCAGCACAATAGGTGAACTAAACACTCACAGTTTCTTAATAAAATTATGAACGGTTTTTACTTTATCCTGAAACAAAATTATCTCTGTTGGTTTGTAAATAACAAAAAGCACAATTGCAGTACTTAAATAATGTACATGCAAAGATTCAAGAAAATATAATCACTTTATTGTCTTTTTAGATTTAAAAAACCTTTTGAAGTCAAAACAATATAACACATGATTGTATGATAGATTTTCTTTGAAATCAAAGTCGTGTAATTTTGTATTTGTGTTTTTGTATTGATACTACTATATACTACTATAAATTATAATTATTATTATAATTAAATAGCATTTAAGATAACTGCTTTAAATACAATCATAAATGATGAATTTAAATTAAGTTTACTTAAAAATAAAGCTCGAAACAATCTCTGACCTATTTACCATTTCCTTAAGTTATCTTCATGTGAATGAGTTTATGCAACATGATTAAATTATCATCACTGTTTGCATTAAATGAAAATTTCCAAGAAAATTTTACTGATTTCATTCCATATAAAAAAAGTTTTGTTTCATCTCCATCCATCACTTTTGATTATTTCAAAAGAGAGTCTCCTTGGAACAGCTCAAATACTCTAACCTTCATCATTATAATAGTGTTGTGTTCCCTCAACCCATGTGTCAACGGGTTTGGAATAAGGAACCTGTCTGAAGGAACATTATTGTTTATTATTACCTACGAGGGCAATCATATCGGTGTTCATATTTTTCATACGATGCCCCAGGGCAAAATATCACGGTGACATCACGTCATAAACAATGTTATGACGTCACGCTTCGTCTATGACACTCGTGCCTGAATATTGGTATATCCCTCGCTCTCGCGTGGGAAATACTAATTTTCAGGCACTCGTGTCGTAAACATAGTATGATATAGACACTCATATAATATCCTCTATACATACTTGAAATATTACACCAAACGACAATAACGCTAAATATGATCTGATGATATGATATGATGATAGGAAATATGATCGAGTCTGTCTTCATTGGAACCCAAAAGTAACATATTCCATTTATATTGACGAAACCCTTATCCATAGTACAATGTTGAGATGTGGCAATAATGTTAACCTTAGTATTGCGATTTTTTTTGTCAACGTCCCAAAGATGCTATTATTCAAGACAATCTCTAGCAGTATTGGGATAATCAATATTGATTCAAAGAAAACATCCTTTCTCTGATGAGGGCTCGACTGTGTTTTTCTTTGTTTATTAGATTAGGATGTTGAAGTTCCTATCTGTGCCTCTCTGAATAGGAATAGTGTGAATGTAGCATTTCAAAAGCATGTTTTATTCAGTTATTATTTTCTTTTTAAGGATAATCTCTGACATCATAGTCAAATACCTCCCCTCCTTGACTATCCTTTGTATAATGCTTAAACATTTATTATTCAAATTACATGCGGAAGCAACACACAACAGTAACACTGTTATTATCTTGGTATCTTACAAATTTATTTTACTCTCAACTGAAAACGAGCACAACAAATACAGAACTTGAAGAGGAATTCCCTTTTGACAGGGACACTGTCAATGCCAATATCAGATAAAGGCAGTCATGGAGCTTTAGCAGCCTGTTCTAAATATCTTGAAACGACCTGGAATAATCAATAGAGTTCTTCCCGTAAGCAGTGTTCCCCACAGCTACTCTGAAGGTGTTAATGATGATAAACTGACTCAGGTCTGTAACAAACTCGTTGTGATACCACAGTTAACTCACTCTACCAGGTCATTCTGTTGTCATGTCACTGAATAAAGATTATCATCGTTTTCCTCACACTACAATAACAAACATAGATTTGCACTATCACGAGCAATCCGCATTTATATGAGGGAGGAATATTTAACCTTAATTATATCAGCACACGTAAATATCACTCTGAGAGGAGCCAATACAGATGTATGTTGCAAATCAGTTCGTTGAGCGTGGAGCAGAACATAAGAAAGACAGATAAACTTTGTTATGCAATACTGATTTACTTATGAGTTCATCTGCTTCAGTTTTAAAAATAACTCTGTGTTAGGAATTGATTGTCTTTCAATTAGGGGCACTATGATTTTATTGTCATCCTATTCAACTTCCTCATGCATCAAGTCACTTGAATGATTGAACCATTGGATATCCAATGATCAATCATAACTGTGATAAAATAGCTGCATCAGCATAATATGGGATCCCTTTCATAGTCTTAAAATTTTTACTTGTTGCCTTGATACAAGTAGCACAGTGTTATGTTGGTTATCTATCACAATTAAAGTTACATATGTTGTTGGAGTCCATTATAACAAACGTTTTCAATGGTATTATTATATTAGGAAGGCAAATAGGAAAATTTATTTTTGGGTTTGCTTTACTTGATATAGCGATGTAAAACTGCTGCCATTACAAATCAATCTCCCATTATTTTTCTTTCCTTAAACAGATTTTCCCCACTGGAATTGGATACTTATATGTACATAAAAACATGACAGTGAAAAATTACACAAAGAGATTATTACCCAAGGATATGTGTTATATAATTTTTATGAAATTATTTTGAATTTTTTCTATTACCTTGCCTTAGCTTCATAATCGCCAGAGGCAAAAATGAATGAAAAGACACGTGATATAGCCACACTATCTCATTTCCATTTCAATAAAATACCTTTGCTCATCACTTAAGAGAAATATCAATACTTCCATCCACTGCATGACATGGATTCCTATCTGTCATCCGTTGATCTCTCCCCACCATTGTCCGTTCCTTAACGTTATCCATAGAGATGTTATTCCCATGGCCTGCTGGCTTCTCCATTCACGCTCACTGATAAACTCATATCAGACAGGTTACTTGAATACATTACAAACAGAATAACTGCACTTCAAATATTTATGTTTTAAAGCTCCATGGTTGATGATCAGCTAATTACAGAACAGTTGTCCATTTCAGCGATTATCTACAATTCTGTTAACAATTACATTCCTTGCAGAATTGAATTTAAATTAAACGAGAAGAATTTTTTAACTAGATGGTTCAAGTAGTTGACATAAACATACATAAACAGCTTTGTTATTCTCATTTTACGGTCAAAGGACGAATTTGTAATAAACAAAGAAATGAAATGATCATTCCTTTAGAAAATTAATGTCTTCTTGTTTAATGCAATTTGTTATATCGACTAATACAGATAATTAAACTGGCCTAAGAGTAATTCAAGGGCCCCAATGACGAGTATCTAAAATAGCCATAACATGTAACAAAACTTTTCAAAATTGCCCAGGTGAAGTTTTCCTGAATGTTGAATTAATTATCATAGCATGATATATTAATGAAATCTTTCAATTTGGTTGCAGATTATACGTTCATTTCAGAATTCGGTTGCAAATGTGGGGACTAAAGGGGAATGCAACCCAATTCGAGGAACCTAACTGCGAGGTTCATTTCTGTCCTGCAACCGAATTTTCAGATGTCAGATATCATATGTCATGTTATGAACAATCATCTCTGCTATTTTGTTCACTTTGTATGATCAGTTTCTCTTACTTCAGATGCATTAACATATCATTATTGAGCTCCTGTCATTCGGGCCCTTCAATCACTCTTAGGCCAAACTATGATAGGATCATTAGTATTTGTACAACACGTCTCAAAGAAGCTTGTAATGATCTATCTCAAAGCAAATTCCCAGTTTTACTTCTACTTATCCTATCACTTTTGTTCTATGCATTCTCTGTTGAACAGCACCAACACACTTCAACCTGCAATATTGGTAATCTTTGACCAAGGGTTATTGTATGAAGTCTCAATTTCATGTTGAACGAACCTGTGTGATAGAGGGTTATCGAATAACATATGGTGTATCTTTATGGAATATCTACGTATATGTAGTTTCTGTATGGACTACATGTATGAAGTATATGTATAGAACATCTGTGTGGAGTGTTTGGCATTTAAGTAAGAAATGTTTAAAATGTAGAAATTTTATTAATAAAATATGTTATTGACATAAATAACCTTCTATAACTTTAATTGGTTGACGCGTCTTCACTGTAGGACGTCATAAAACAAGCCAAAAAAGCCCTTTTTGACTCTCCTATCTCGCCTAGTTAAGAAGATTTGATAATGATGATTTTGAGATTTTTTAAAACGTCCGTTTCTCAGGCATGTGAACAGATAATGGTTTGAAATTTCAAGTTTAGTTCATTTGGGTTCTGAAGACATGATGTATCTCTGTTTCAGTCGTGTTTATCACTCGTGGATTGACTTATCTTGCATTTTATGGTGACGTTTCTTTTGCGGTTGAGTGTATATGTTTTATGAAAACATGTATGCTATCTTTTAGGTTTTATCACGATAGCATAAACAATAGTGAACGGTTCATGACAAAAGTATGCTGGTAAAGTCTAAGAAACTTACTCGAGCCTGATGAACCAATGCAAAATATTAAAAGAATCAAGCGGATATCTTTTAACTATGGACATATGTGCTGATAACTTATCAAGGCTTATATAGGCATTAAAAGCTCAATGCGAAATTTACAATGTAACGTCTTATTTAGAATTATCGATGTTAGCCTGCCTCTCCATTTTGCTTATCTATACTTCTTCCTGAAATTTTGTCTGGATCTCGTCTCTTAAACTATTGATGCTTGGTCAACTAAATGTCATACACAAGTAAACAATCACCCATAGATGTGCTGTTTGCTATTTTATAGTTTTAAAGTCAGGTTTACTGTCTAGATGGTACTTAAGATTTTCCTTAAGCTGAGACTGTATTTTAAAGTCATTTTGTCCAGGGCATATCGCCAACTCAAACTTTAAACACCTGTCATCCTATCTATGGGTGATCTCCATATACATAAACATAAGGACACATGCAACACCTGAAGGTCTTCATAATGGTATGTCTCTATTATACACTCTCATTTAATTAAACGTTACACATATTTAACAATTAACCACATATTGTTTTTATCTGATTTATTTTCTTATCACTGTACAACAATATGAGGGCAATATTTCGATTGTTCTAACAGTATAAGCAGTTTAATAGACTGCTTTCTAGTCTATTGGTTTTGATAATACATGTCCCAGTCCATTAATTGAAAATCGTTATCTATTGTAACGGTTTGCTGTCAACGAAAATAAGATAAAAGTTATGAAAGTTGATAACACTGGTTCAAAGGAGACCTGGACTATTTAATATAAGCTTTCACACTCTAACCAATGATTCCACAGGGTTTATAAGTTGTGCAACTCGATTTAAGGATGATATAAACGGCGTTTCACGTCGATTTGTACACAATGGAACTCATAAAACAGAATACAACAATTCTCAATAGTATGTTCAGGCTCGTTTATCCTATTTTGTTTGTTATTTTATGCATTTATATTCGTTTTCCTGGAATGCATTGACATCGTAATTCAATTCTTAAAGCTTGTGAAGCTCCAAATGTTTAATTTCAGACAAAAGCGATCTAAGAATTACTTATTCACAACTCCTGGTCTGTATTTAAGATATATTGATGACAATGGAGATCTCTTGGGAATGTTAAACAGATTCCATTTCTTTGTTCACAGCATGAACTCAACGTAGTGTATTTATATTGATCATACTACAACCACATGATGGAAGAACTCTGCTTGTTTGAACCCATTTAGAGACAGTATTTCCTTCTTTATGGTGTTGTCCTTCCTAAAAAAAATCATGTTTTCCTTTATCTGAATATATGCATTTGTCAGTATACTGTTTGCTTGTAAAGTCACTGTATCAACATACATAAGTATTAAATCCCTTTTCTGTACTTGAGAGGGAAGGGGGGTAATTACATAGTTGTCACTAAATTAACCTGGGCAACTGTTTATCTACTTGTAGTTGCTGCTCAGAAAAAGTACAGAAAGCTTGTGCATAACTGTTATAAATATCTCATCCAAACACGTTTACTTCTAATACCTTATTAGCTTACCAGTACTGAAAGGCGAGATGCACAAATGGCATGGTAACTTTTTTGTCCCCAATAAGGGCCAGAGTGGCCCCAAGTTAAAAACCTCTTTTCTTTTTCTTCTCCAGATCAAAACGCCCTGGACATATTTTGAACTCGGATGCTAATAAAGATTTATCGTTTTATAGTTTTTTAGATTGTAGTTTTGGTAACTCTGTTGTCGCCAGCCACACCTAGTTTGACTTCTTCTACAAACTATTCAACTTATAAGTGAAAAAGTATAATAGCAAGATTATACCCACAGGAATATTATTAATCCTCGCAGAAGACTGTAAATAAAATAAACAATATTGTTGCAAAAAGAGTTGCAGCATGTATCTTCTTTCCAATTTGCAGTTTGAAACAAAACAGACTTAGAGAACTTTAAATACAATTATTTTGATGTATACTTGTATCGTATATATATTCTTAAAAAGCTTCCGACACTAGAAACGTGAAAAAGTATAATAGCAAGATTATCCCCACAGGAATATTATTAATCCTCGCAGAAAACTGTAAATAAAAAAACTCAATATTGTTGCAAAAAGAGTTGCAGCATGTATCTCCTTTCCTATTTGCAGTTTGAAACAAAACAGATTTAGAGAACTTTAAATACAATTATTTTGATGTATACTTGTATCGTATATATATTCTTAAAAAGCTTCCGACACTAGAAACGCACACACATCCTGTTAATGCTGAGTGAATTGAATACAAAACGGATTTTCCTTGTCAGTCTCAGTCAGTTTATCAAATCGGTTTATCGTAGGCATCACTTTTAAAGTGGGAACAGTGCATATTGATTACTTCATGTCTCGGGGGATACCGCAGTGGGATTTAAAGTATTATTATTTCAAATATCCTATTTGTATTGACATTGTCCAGTTTTGTGATACATCTGCAACAAAAGAGTTGGTAAGACCTTCAAATATTAATTGAATGAGATAGCAGCCTAAATTGTGACTGAAATAATTGATGTAGGATCAACATAGGGAACAAACTTTTAAATACATTTATTGTTTCTAAATATCCTTGATCAGTATGTTTGAAAATAATCAAGCAAGTTATCCTTTTAGCTTAGTCCAACCCTAACAAATATGAGATGTAATAAATGGATTATGGTACAATCAGTATGAACACTTGTACTTATTCAACACTATCATATCTATACATTTGTATGTATAGAGTAACAGACTAGGTGACCGTGTATGCCAACGTGAAGATGTTTTTCTGAAAAGTGAGATGAATCTCTTGCCTTATAAGTTCATCCATCTTATATCTCAGAGTTCAGTCATCAAGTAGTCCTAAGCAGCTCAGGTACATAAAGATAAACATACACAGGGGAACTCTCATCAAATGTACATGTTTTCTTAGAATCTCTAGCATAAACACAAGTGCTGTTCACATCATTCATTTACAATAAAAGCAAAACACACTATCATTAGTTTTAACAAAGAACTAGTAGATTATGCTTGATATTCCGAAAGATACCCAAACTCGTATATCATCTCTTCACTGAATACCAAGAGCAATTGTTAGCTTTTAATCCTGTTGTCTGAAATAAAGCAGCAGCAACGATAACTTTACATGTATCCTTATATCCTGCTCGGATCAATGTTAAAGTGCTATTTCCAGTGAAGAATTGGCTAGATCAGAGTTTTCAATAACAACATGCGGGCCTTTATGAGTTGTTTGAAATAGAACAGCCATAGCCTTTGAAGCTGTTAATTTCAATTATGGCCTCAACGTATTCTTGTAAACGAAAATAAATGGCTAAATGGTTCGAACAGAGACAAGGCTAAACCAACTCAACAAATACACCGAAATAATTGAGCTTTACATATCCCCCTAGATGTGTTGGTGTGTGTATGCCAATGCAATGACTTATAGATATATATTGTGAGGTTGTATTTGTGATTATAGACTGACATATGAATTATTCTGTGTTTCCTGTGTGCAGCCAGTTAATTGATATAAAAACGGCACATAAAAAAAATAACGGAAAATGAAATGCAATAATATTAATCAAAATAGATCAAAAACTTAAAAAATGAATAATGTTCATTTACATTTAGAACTCATGTAAGTTATCTATTAATGTTATGTAAAAGCAAGTTAATCTATGTTGTATTGTGTTTTCCGAGTTTGTTTCAGTGACAAACAATCACCAGCTTGCTTCCACCATGACGGATCCTCTTAATGGCTGACACTATTTACAAAGATGTCTCAACAAAAATGTATAGTATTCTGGTAGTAAGACGTCTTAACGTCAGCTCTCAGGATCTTTGGGAAGATAGTGATGACTTTATCCCTTGTGTTCTTGATAATTTATTTCTTACTTTCCTTTCCCCATACGTCTCTCACTTAGTCACTTAACCATAAGCTGGGGAAGTTGGAGAACAGAACAGAACAGAAAATGGTGTTTTTATAGAGACTATTGTATTGTATTAAAAGTAAAAAGTGGAACATTGTAACATGTAAGTCTGTTTTATAAACTGGTTCAAGTTGAAGACAATATTCTGGAATATTGAACTGCTTTGTTTCAGACGAGTAAAGGCTATTACTATTCATGACTTTAGTATGTTATTGATTATTCGAAATTAAGAAATTGCAAATACATTGCTAATATGGCAATTTAAAGTAGGTAACTGATGTTGCTGCTGCTGTGCTCACATCAATGGAAAGCATGTGAAATAACAACATATTATGATCTAACATTTATAATGATGAAACATCTATCTTTTACGTTGTCGGGTATTATTATTCAAAAAGTCTTAGCTCTAGCTTAGGACAATTCCTTTATGATCAGTATCAGGTTTGATGCTACATTTAATGATTTTCATTAAACTTGTACATTGCGGAGCAAATTTTAACTTGTTTTTAAAAATGATTGTGAAAAAAAGAGCCCTTAGACTTGAAAAGTTATTTATATACATAAAACAAAGCAGATGGTGAAAAGATTACTTTTAAATCCAATTACTTTCTCATCAGTTTCGGTGAAAGTGCAAACAAATATTTTAATGGCTGTATGCAAACTAGACGAGATCTGACAAATAATGTGTTCTGGGAAGTGATCCTAAAATACAAATGAAAAACTATATTGTTAGCTTGCAATAGGTTGAAATTGCTTATATCTTTCACAATATTTGAATGTGTTTCAAGTATATGCAAATACAATTATAATTTCTGTGTCTTACACCTAGATTATAGTTCTTTAAAAATCCCTCAGTTATTAACATTGTAAATTTAGGTAGGTATAATTTTAAGTCAAAACTGTGATTTACAAATAGAAAAGGACTTTTTAAATGCCAAAGAGAAAAAGGCACTAATGGAATCAATTCTATCACTTTTCGGGTAAGCAAAAGAATGAAGTGTGATTATTATTATAACAATGGTGATCATGTAGATCTGTTGAAACGTGGTTACCCATGGAGCCTCGTTTAAAGGGGCAGTAGCACGTTTTTTGCAAAATTTATTTTTTCAAATTTCTTATTTATAATGATAGTTTGTGCCATTTAAATTTAATTTAGAGGGTATAACATCTTATTACACAAAGCAATTATCCGTAGTAGTAATAACGGTGTTGAGTATAAAGCAAAAATTGCATGGCGGCCATTTTATTGTGAACACATTTTATTATTTCGAATGACAAAAACGATTCCAATGGCTTTTCTTAACCATGTACACTCATTTATAACTTTGTTTTACGAAAAGAGAAGGGTATTTTACGATTGGTGAAATTATTTTCAAATACATTTCATCAACTTATTTGACCGAAAAAACGTGCTACTGCCCTTTTAAGGCTATCCATCAAACTAAAATAAAGTTTCTGAAACATATCATCTGACAATCAATGATCTTAAGATCTCCTGATCAAGTAAAATGGACCTCAGCTAATACAAAGTCTCATCGTGAACAAGGGTTGAATTGGAGTGTTGATTCAATTACCATTTTTATTCTGTTTGATCACACGTTGCTTTTGTGAGAAGCCATTTCGAACAAAGAAATCGTTTTATTCAGAGTTTGTTAATGGATTGCATTCACTTGGTTTGTCTCATTCTGACTTTGTCTGAACACGTAATGTGTTTTGGAAGCCTTTAATCCATTTAGTTGGGGTTTGTTTATCATAGACCAGTGGAAAGACATATATTATATCAATTGATATAATTCTATGCCTATATCATTTTAAAGGTCTCATTTCAGAAACAGACAACTATCATGATGAGTTTGGTCTTAAAGCCAAGCGTTGCATAGCACATTTACTGTAATTCAATGTAATTTTGTAAAGGATATTTTGTATATTATATCAAATTTCAATTAAAAATGCTATAACATATGAACAATGATGATGACAACTGATCTCTTTACTGCGCCTGTATACTAGTGTATATATTGCCAACTAGAGGACAAATCCTTTTTCGTTGATTTCCAAAGCAGATTTCGAAGCATGAATTTTACATTGATCTTAAAAATTTATTTTCTTAATCTCTGCAAAATATGATCCATGTTTAAGTCAGAAAAGAAACGAGATAGCCCAGTGGTTAGCACTTCGACTCCGGATACGAATTTTGCCAGTAGTTCGACAGCTTTGTCTGCTACAGAGTACTGTTCTATATGCAGTTTGGGTGCAATGTTCAATGAATTTCAACGTAGCACCATCAATGGTTCATTACTTCCCATCAACACTTTCAGGTTTTAACGCAATGAATAACAACAATTGTGTTGTGGGCTTTATCCCTGGAATAATACCCGGCAATACTAGAGGTTAAACCAAAATTCACCTCACTTATTTTACTGCACCTTTATAAAGTGTATACATTAACCTCTAGAGGCAACCTCTTTTTTTCTTGCTTAAAACAAAGCAGATGTGGGATTGAATTTTAAATTGAATTAGGCTTTCCTCGGTTTTCCGTAAAATGAAGATTGATTAAAGCATTATAAATGAACGAGCTCTGAGAAGGGCTATGTTTAGAAATGTGTGCCACAAATACAAATACATTGTAGTAATTGCACTGTTACTCTGTGGAGATTGTGGAATGTATTGATCCGTCAATATCATGAGATAAATAGACGTGAAGTACGTCTTATTACACATCTGTAGGAGTAATACAAGAAAGAATGTGCTTATGGGATTCGGGGATCGTGAATTGAAGAAATTTTTTGCTTTGCAGATACAATTTTATAAATAAATTTATCCCGTTACCATATTAACCGTTTAACAGTTACCATATTGTGATGCCATATACTTATGACACCGGCACCGACTACCAACATTAGCTCTATTTATTGTCCTTTCTCTCTCTCTAATATTGATCATGCATCTCAACTGTTAGCCCCTGAACATTCCCCGCAATCCGTTCCAGACACGTTACCCACACAGACAGAACTATCAACTTTAGAAAATGGTTGGATTCAGTCAAAGAGTATAATTGTTTATAAAGACCATTGATTCTCACTGCATTCTAAAGGATCACACTTGATGCTTCAACGTTTGTCTCTTAGTCAATCACCACAAACTAAAAGAACTCTCAGCTTAAGATAATAGTTGGACTTCGTCACAGAGTATCAATGTTTATAAGGACAATTGATTCTCACTGCAGTCCCAAATGATCACAGTTGACGCTTCAACTTCTGTCTCTTGCTCAATCACCACACACAAACAGAACTAAAAACTTCAGATAAGAGTTGGAGTGGCAATGTTTATAAGGACCATTGATTCTCATTGTCTTCTAAAGGGTTTACTGTTGATGCTTCAACTTCTGTCTCTAATTCAATCACATGCTTGCCTTCTACAATTGATCTTGACTGGATTGGACTTTATAATGATTGTTTGGTGAAAGGATAACATCTAACAATTAGAATGTTAATGAAGTTTTGTAGTTTGATAGTTATTTAATGATGATGAACAAGACGTGTTGGTTTCACAGGAAACAACAAATTCATTTCTACATAACATTAAGTGACATAGTATATTGAAAATAAGTTTAGTATTTAAAATTTAATACTATCCTTTATCAGTGTTAATTTACTGATTTGTCCTCAAAACAGATATTTAACATGATATAAACCTCCTGTGACGAAATTCATTTTTGTCAACCCACTTCTAGTTATATTTGCGAACTAAGAAGTCATTAGACATGTGGAACTGGTTCCATATATCAATATAGAAATTTGAAGGTGTAACCAGATATTCACACAATTAAAAACATATCCGATTGTTCCACTGGCACCTTTTAGTCACAAATGCTCTTATGCTATTTAGTTGGAATGGCACCACAGGTCGTGTTATTGAGTGACGTGCCATAGTTAGTACAGTAATTGATATTA
Source organism: Gibbula magus (assembly GCA_936450465.1). Lineage (NCBI taxonomy): Eukaryota > Metazoa > Mollusca > Gastropoda > Trochida > Trochidae > Gibbula > Gibbula magus. The sequence goes on along the minus strand of OW388306.1, from coordinate 39,170,278 downwards.
ATCCATAATATCCATAAATCCATAATATTAGGCAAATAACTGACAAACCACAATGCAGTACAAGTATAATGAAACTAGCATTTAATACGCTGAAAAATAAGTTTGATATTGATATTCTAATGAAATTGAACAATTTAAATTGATTATCAACGTCTTTGTTTCAAAGAGTAACATTATGATTATTTGTATCATGATCTATTGGAATTGTAAATGATTGAGATGATCATACAGGACAAATCTCTCATTTTACAATACTTTTATGGATGACATGTTTCTGAATCAGTCATTGCATGGGAATTGTTACATTGTTGTGGTAAGTTACACAGGCATGTTCGAAACTGCTATTCTATCACAAGCTTGAAATGATCCTTGTGAAGCGTTTTGTTGACAAAAAGCAGCTGATTCGAGTGCTGACAAAAAGACGTCTTACCTTTTGACGTTGATGTGCTTGTGTATAGACAGGTCTCTGCCAGGCACTAAGGACGTTGTCGTTGCTGTTCTGACTAAGTAATTGTGCAGGCGTCAGGGAAAGTTGTTTTGAAGTGTTTGAAATCTTAGTGTCTGTTTAAGAAGTTTGAAAGCAGTAAGTAACTGATTTATACCTCCTTTAAGAAAATTTTCATAACATCAAAACAGTGTTGATCTTTTTTGACATTAAGATTAATTAATATTGATTTTACGAACCAAGTGTAGTTCATAGAAAATAGTTTTGTTATTATCTCTTGTCACACGTTTATACATAATATTCGACAAATATGTTCGAACATCAAACACTAATACATTGAAAATGTTCATATATTGCATTTAAATTCACCACAGTGATATTTTCTTTCTCCACAGAGGTTTGTGACCTTGACCTTCATTTCAAGTGATATCCCGAGAATGTTAAATGGATTCGCTTTATATCTTACACTCAAATGCTTCTAGAGAAGAACCAGGTTTGTTAGATTTTGATGTATCAGTTATTTCAATAGTTCAGGATACCTAAACGATATCAACATCAAAACCCCTTTGTCATACAATATTGATAGTTTTAATAACATTGTATTCTTCAAAACTAATTGTAAATAGACAACATTACTTACACTAGTTACTGATTCACTTAAATTATGTGTTTTATAATTTATTCATGTAATAACGTCTGTTCACAAATGTCACCTTCAATTGTGCTCTTCATTTTTCAAGGTATGCAAAACGTGAATACTGAGTTCAGAGAGTACATAATTTGATAAGTATGAGTAAGAAATAAATGTGAAGATAATTCAAGCATGAAAAGAAAAAAATAGGAATTGTTTTGGACCATTCGTAATTTTTTTTTGTGTCAGCCACTGTCAATATTACACTATAATTACAATATCTAAGCTATATAGTTTCATATTTCCATTTGGCCAGTAAATTCTTCGCATAGAATTATAAGAAAAGAGTATATTTGCATTGAATATGTACAAGAAATTTTTGATCAAAGTCATAATGGATCAAGAAGTAAATTGTGAAGAAATAAACATTGAAGATATCAGTCAGTTACAGAAAGAGCGGTCAGCTATACAATCCGCATTCACAAGAACTGAAAACAAAATAATTAATTTGATTAATGAGAATGACTGCAGACCTATTTATGTTGAAGAATCAGTTGCGTCTATGGACAAAATATTTGACAATTTACAAAGGAAAGTGGGTGAAATTTTGGACTTATCTTCGAGTGATAGTGAAGAACGAAGTAAATTAGCACACTACATGAAAGAACTAGAAGACAGACATATGAATGTGAAAACCAAGGTTCAGTGCTGGAGGGATGATATATCTAAATCTAAAGACACTGCTGAACAAGAACAAGAAGATTCCAAAATTGTTCAAACCAAGAAACATGCTAAACAGGAAGACACTTCTAAACTTCAAGATTCCGTAACACCTGAAGATTCTGTCAGTCAGGCCGGTTCCAGGACGAGCAACGTCAGCACCAGATCCAAGGCAGAAGCCAAGAAAGCCTCGGTACAGGTGAAACTGTCTGCCCAGAAAAGAAGACAGGAGTTAAGACAGAGAAGATTGGAGATAGAAATGGAGGAGGAGAATCTCAAATTGGAAACAGAACTTGCTGCAGCTGAGGCGGAAATTACTGCCATGGATAATGGTAGTCACCATTCTTCGAATGTCCAGGAAAGAGTATGTCAACGGCCAAACGTATTAGAGACAGCTGGTGTGATCAATAGGGAATGTGTTGAAATGAATCGTTCTGAGATGATCGGAGCTAATCCTGACACTTCGTCGCATGATGTCTTAACCATGTTACAGCTCCCTAAGGTAGAAATCCTCAAATTTGATGGAAATCCGTTGAGATACTGGACATTCATCAGATCTTTTGACTCAACTGTTGGAGACACAAATATCAACAATAGTGCGAAGTTGAACAGACTTCTTCAGTATTGCGCAGGACGGGCAAGAGACTTTATAGAAAGCTGCATCATTATGGATCCAGAAAAGGGTTACCCTCAGGCAAGACGCTTGCTGTTTGAACGCTTCGGCAACAAATACCTAATCTCCAAAGCTTGGGTCGACAACATCACCGATGTCCCAAATCTGAAACCTAATGATAGTGCAGGTTTAAGAAAATATGCAGACTCTGTCAGGAGTTGTGTCGTGTCCTTATCCGCCATGGGGAGACTTAGTGAGGTAGACAACCAGTTAAAGATGAAACAAATTGTGGAGAAACTACCCCTTTTCATGCAAAATAGTTGGCGAAAGCAAGCTGTCAACACCCTTCATCAAACAGGACAGTATCCAGATATTGAAGATCTTGCAACATTCCTCGAAGGGGTCGCGCGTGAGCTCTCTGACCCGGTGTTCGGCATTCATGTCAAGGACAGTTCAGAAAAACCAAGGTTTGGGTTCAGATCTTCATCCAACTTTGTAGCTAAGGAAACTCAGGAATCAGAAGGTAAAAGGGTTGAGAGATTTTGCAAGTGTTGCAGGAAGAGTCACCCTCTTTATCAGTGTCCGACCTTCAAGGAGATGAATCTACAGGATCGCAGGAACTTTGTGATAAAAAACAAACTTTGTTTCAACTGCTTCTCATCACGGCATGTAGCACCATTGTGCGACAAAGACAGTTTCTGTGAAACAGAGACTTGCAAGCGACTGAATAGGAAGCATTCACAATTACTTCACTATGATTCAAGAAGGACAAATCCTCGAATAATGGATCACTCAACTTCAATGCAAAGTTCCTCTTATGGTGTCAATGGGGCCGGGAAGAGAATCGCCTTGCCGATAGTTCCTGTTAGTATCAAAGGAAATAACGGACAGGTAGTCAACGCATATGCATTGCTTGATCCAGGGAGTACGAATACCTTCTGCTCAGCTGAAATTGTGGATGAACTCAATCTCAAAGGCAACAGTGCCCTGTTGTCGTTGAACACTCTCACTGACAACAATTGTCAGAGTCAGACAAAGGTTGTCTCCCTTTGTGTGTCAGATATCAAAGGGAGAAATGAAGTGAAAATGTCAAATGTGTTTGTGCTGTCAAAGATGCCCACACTGGATGGAAGTATGGTCTCTCAGAGTGATGTGAGTGACTGGGAGCATCTCAAAGGAATAGACTTGCCACATGTTGAAGGCGCGTTTGCGAAGGTGACGCTCCTCATTGGACAAGACAACCCACACGTTTTAACTCCTCTTGACGTTCGATCTGGGAGAGCAGATCAACCCTACGCTACCAAAACAATGTTTGGTTGGGCCATCAATGGACCTCTGCATAAAGGCACTCAACGTGAGATATCGGCAAACTTTGTTCAGATGGAAGGAAGTCTGGAAACTCAAGTGGAGAAATTCTGGCAAATGGAGAATATCAGTGGAGAAGAACTTCAATTCTCACACCACGACAAGCAAGTCATCAGTTTGTGGGATACCACAGTGGAAAGAGAAGATGAACATTATAAATTACCGATCCCCTTTAAATCGGATCCACCTGACTTGCCGAACAATTACATCACCGCTGAAACGAGGCTGGAATCTCTTTGCAGAAAGTTGTCACGAGATCAAGAACTTTCGGAGAACTACAGGGCAGGAATCATGGAAATGGTAGAGAAGGGTTATGCTGAGCGAGTACCGGACAGTGAAGTTCACGGTAATAGTGGATATGTGTGGTATCTACCCCATCATGTGGTCCTCAATGAGAAGAAACCTGGTAAATTCAGGATAGTGTTTGATTGCTCCGCCAAGTTTGCAGGAACCAGTTTGAATGACGCAGTCTATCAAGGTCCAGATTTAACTAATTCTCTCCTCGGTGTTCTCTTGAGGTTCAGGGAAAATGCCATTGCCATAGCTGGGGACATAGAATCAATGTTTCACAGGGTTAAAGTAGCGGACAAACATCGTGATGCTCTACGATTTCTGTGGTGGAAGGATGGACAACTAGGGGGAGAAATAGAAGTCTACCGCATGACCTCACATCTCTTTGGTGGAATCTGGAGTTCGAGTTGTGCGAACTATGCACTCAAGAGAGTTGTAGCAGACAATGGAAAGAACTGTAATGAGAAAACACTTGAAACAATCAATGACAACTTCTATGTCGATGATTGTTTAAAGTCTGTGAAGACAGAAGAAGAGGGAATCACTCTTGTTAAAGACTTGTGTGATCTCCTACAAAGGGGTGCTTTTAGGCTCACAAAGCTAATGAGCAATAGCCGGGAAGTACTTCAGAGTATCCCGCTGAATGAAAGGGCAAAGGACTTGAAGGATATTAACCTGTGTGAAGATGCACTACCCCAGGAGAAGGCTCTTGGTGTGAATTGGAACACTGAATATGATCAACTTGGTTTCAAACATGTACCTAAAGAAAAGCCATCAACGAAAAGAGGTCTCATCAGTGTGATCTCATCAGTGTATGATCCGCTAGGATTTCTATCACCTTTAATCTTACAAGTGAAGAAAATCTTCCAGGATGAGTGCCGTCTAAAGAAAGAATGGGACAAACCTATAGAACCCGAAAACAGTGTGCAATGGGACAAGTGGTTGTCTAAGTTGCATCTCATTGGACAGTTTACTGTGCCCAGATGTGTGGTACCTCCTGGCTTTGATGAACTAGTCTCAACGGAGTTACACCACTTTGCCGATGCCTCAAGCACTGGCTATGGTGCAGTGTCATACTTGAGAATGAAGGATTCCAAGGGAAGAATTGCTTGTTCATTTCTGATAGGAAAATCACGGTTAGCACCCATTAAGAGCATCACCATACCAAGACTCGAGTTGTGCGCTGCCGTCTTGAGTGTACAACTTGATCAACATTTGCGCAAAGAACTACGCATGGACATTGGAAAATCTGTATTCTGGACAGACAGCATGATAGTGTTACACTACATCAGAAACGAGTCCCAAAGATATCAAATCTTCGTTGCTAATACAGTGACTAAAATCCGTGAGGTGTCTTCACCACAAAGCTGGAAACATGTAGTTTCAGCCAGCAATCCTGCAGATGTCGCATCACGTGGACTCGACGCTGATGAGTTGCTTCAAAGTGACATCTGGCTTCACGGACCAAGTTTTCTGTGGAAGAATGAGGATGAATGGCCAGATCAACCATCTATCCTTGCTCCTCGTGAAGACCTAGAGATAAAGAAAGCAAAGGTGAATTTTGCCGTTATCGAGGAAGGTGAATCATGTACAGACAGATTGATGAAGCAATACTCGTCATGGTTTCGCCTGAAGAAAACAGTCGGATGGATCTTAAGACTCAAACAGTGTCTTCTTGACAGAGTGAGACAAAGGGAGTCTGGAAAGAAAGTATCCATGAAACCAATCAGTGCAACTGAAATGAGACAAGCAGAAAATGAAATAATCAAGTATGTCCAAATTTCAACATTTCAAAGTGAGTTTGAATGCTTGTCAACTGGACGTTCAATCAAGAAGTCAAGCTCAATATGTCCTCTGGAACCATTTCTGAATCAAGAGGGAATCTTGTGTGTGGGTGGGCGACTAGGCAATGCTCCAATAGACGAAGAATCAAAGCATCAGAAGATCCTACCAAAGGGACATTCTATCGTCACACTCATCGTTCGAAACTGTCATGAACAGTTGGGACATTCAGGTACTGAACACGTTCTTGCACATGTGCGAACAAGATTTTGGGTGATCAAGGCTCGGAGTGTGATAAAGAAAACTCTAAAAAACTGTGTTCGTTGCAAGAGAATTCAAGGAAAGCCATTACAACAAAAGATGTCGGACCTCCCAGAAGACAGAGTCACACCTAACGATCCCCCGTTCTCCCATGTAGGGGTAGATTGTTTCGGTCCTTTCATGCTAAGGAGAGGCCGAAGTGATGTGAAGAGATATGGATGTCTTTTCACTTGTCTGACCACTAGAGCTATCCACATTGAAAAGCTTGATAGCTTAGATACAGACTCTTTCATTAATGCTCTTAAGCGTTTCGAAGCCCGCAGAGGTGTTCCAAAGTTGATTCGCTCAGATAATGGTACAAACTTTCGGGGAGCAGAGAAAGAGTTAAGAGAAGCAATCAAAGCCTGGAACCAACAAGCTATACACAAGCACCTACTTCAAAAGGAAGTAACATGGATCTTTAACCCCCCTGCTGCTTCCCATATGGGAGGGGTCTGGGAAAGACAGATCAGGACTGTTCGCAAGGTTCTCAGTGCTCTGTTGCAACAACGACATGCTCTACATGACGAAGGTCTCTCTACACTGTTTTGTGAAGTGGAGGCTGTTGTAAACAGTAGGCCTATTACAATAGTCCCTGATAGTCCTAAAGACAGGGAACCTCTCACACCAAATCACCTCTTGCTGTTGAGATCACCAATGTCTGTGCCTCCAGGAATATTCTCCATGAAGGATATGTATCGTAAGAGGTGGAAACATGTGCAATCTCTTGCAGATCAGTTCTGGGCCAGGTGGCTCAAGGAATATCTACCGACTCTGCAACTCCGCCAAAAGTGGCTACAATCAACGGTAAACTTGAAAATCGGAGATATCGTTTTGATTATGAATGAAAACGTTCCTAGATTTAGGTGGCCCCTAGCGAGAGTGACTCAGGTGTATCCAGCGAAAGACGGGTTAGTTAGATCTGTAGAAGTCAAGACGAAGGACTCGATATTCACAAGGCCAATTCACAAACTGTGTCTCTTAGAATCGGTATGTGACGAAAATGGACTGTGAATTATCATGGGCAATAACGCCTGTGTAGTGACATAATGGACTGTGACTTGTGGACAATGAACTAACTGCTTCCTGAAGATAAAAAAAGTGAAGCTTTTCAAATGAACAATTCCTTACAGTTATTGTTTAATGGTTGTGTTAAATGTCCCATTTAAGGGGCCGGAATGTTAGATTCAAGTTTTTTGGTCTTAAATTACACTTCATGGAAGAGATTTTATGAGAGCTTCTCTGAGTTTGTTTTTTTTTTGCTAAGGTTTTTTTTGGTGTTGACATATCATTTTCAATGTTTATATGATTCAGCTAATTTTGATTTGGTCATGTTTATGAAATACCAGCAATAGTAAACCACATTATACTTTCTAGATTCATTTATTTGTCTAAATTAAATTTTTTGGTATAAAAGTCTATTAAGTGCATAATTTCAGGTTTGGCCTGATTAATCCCTATCCAGGCCTAATCCAAGATGGTTGAAGTACCAAAGCACATGTAAAGTTTAACGCTAACAATTTCATCTTTATGTAGGGTGATAAGGGCGCATAAAATTTGTAAGTATTGCAATAATGTTGTTAATTACTCCTAGATTCTAAATCACATTACTTTTATTATTGAAGACAAATGTTTTGTTAGGAATTTATGTTTTTTAATGCATAACATCACCAGCATGGCAATTTCCCTTAAAATCCGGAAAATATTCATGTTTGTAATAATTCAATATCTTTCATACCCTTAATATTTTAACTCTTTCTAGTCATTAGCTATGCCTTAATGATTTTTCTAGTCATTTAATATCATGCATTCAATAATATGCAATATTGTCCATTTTGCTGTAGCTTATAGTATCTTTTGTTTCTGTTTTAGCTTGTACCCGCACTGTATAGTGTATACTGTTCCATCAATATTCATCAAGAAAAGGCAATATAATGCTGAACAATATAAATGCTCAGAAACGTGAACCCACAAAGTGTTCAAAATAACATGTCAAAAAAGGAATAAAAGCGGTGTACTTGATCAACTTGTTGTGACCCCTTTCTGTGCCCTACACCTAGTATAAAACCCTCAAGCAGATTAACCAATAAGGTTTCTACCTCCACAAACATGGTGTCAGGATAGCACACTGGTTCGGCTTCGGATAAAGAAGTCTTGGGTACTTTTCTCGGCAGGTCTCAACAAAGAGAAATATTCTACGTGCATTAAGTGTTTGCTTCCAATGATATATTGAAATTAAGTGTAATATCAAGTTTATTAGTTTCAATGGATGGTGGTTTTACCACAATGCATAGCCACAATCTTTAGTCAATTGCGATTCAGGAAGTATGGTAATGCCTTCAACCCGTTGCTAGTAATAAACCCCTGAAAGAGGTGTTAAACCCCAAATCACCTCACTGTACATCATGCGTAAAAACACACCTCAAAAGCTCTAATTTGTCACTGAAAATTTTTAATTGTTCTCCTTCCTTGTCGACTAGGAACATGTCTTACAAAATTAATGTCATAGATGTTTTTTGTATTTCAAATCTTCAGTTTTTAGAATGTCACTAAGGACCTTCTTACTGAATCTTTTGCAATATAATTGAATGTAATGACAGACGTTGTATTTTTTTTATGTATGTTGAACTTTTCAGACTTAATGTGTGAGTGTTTTAACAATGCAGAATGACCTATTAATACTTATAAATGATATATAAATGACATACGAAGAAAAGTTGTAAATAAGCAACAGTGGAACAATCGATGAATTCAAATGAGGGGGTTATTATGTAGATTAAATGTTTCTAATGAATGTTCCCTTATAGAAGCAGTCAACCATTTGTTCAAACTTTGCTGATTTTAAGTAAAGCTATTAGATTGATTATGGAACATAGTTAGGTTAATCCGTGGAAGGAAGGCATGGTTCACTGTGATGAATACATTATGAGTACACTGAGTACCTTACATATCTAAGTCTTATTTAAAAGTCAACCATTTGTTCAAACTTTGCTGATTTAAAGTTCAATGTGATGAATACATAGAGGATATCTGTCTTTTCTTGACTAATACCATGTTATCTCATCGAGTGAGGTAGAAATGTTATATTTTCATGAGTGGCGCAACTTTTCTACCTCACTCGATGAGATAAATATGTTAATTGACAAGAATTGACGGATATTCTATTTATTATATGAGGTTATCCTTGTAATTACGTCCGAAAAGGGTCGTTTTCTCGCCGAACGGCCCTGGGAACAGCCCGTCACCACAGCAACACTGTGACGTCATAAGCCAATTCGCCACGTGAGACCATTGTTTTATGACGTCAAATTATATCAGTCCCTATTCGGAGTGAAAATATAAGTTATTTTCACTGTAGCTTGATAGACAGTTTATTTCACTGATTAATCCCAGTATTTCATTACTCGTCATAAACTAATTAGGAGTTCACGAGTACCTTATATATCCACGTCTTATTTAAAAAGTTGATAATCGAGTCACATTGACATAAGAGTAAATATATAAGCTTCTTTGGGATTTTGTTTAGAAAAGAAAAGCCAAAAAAGTGTTAATTACAAGTAAAATTAGAGTTAATTGCTCCGCAGCTCATCATGTTTTGATTTAATATATTGTGCGAGAAACAGTTTTTGAGTTCATGGTCATCATTAGAGGTAAAAAGTCATTATCTCAACTGTTCACACAGTTGTGACAAATTGCAGCTTTCTAGTGATATAGGTCATTTCATGGTTGTAACGACTTTACTAGCAGGTATTTCTATTTAATTTGATTTCATAAATTGAAATAGTAGAGATCGAGGATCACACATTAAACGGAAAAAACGTTCATCTAACTTTTCTGTTTCCAAAAATTCCTATATAAATTCCTATTCCTATATAAATTGTCATTGACAAATGGCCATTTTTAAAACGACATCACTTAGAATGCAAACATCCCGATTTCTAAATGTTTTCTAAATTCTAAGAAAAAATGGCTTGAGTAAACTCTTTGGGGAGAGAAAAAATAAGCATGAAATTACATCAAATAATGCCCGACAGCCCATGTGCCAAATTCAAATCCGCGGTATCAATAATAAAAATTTTTTTTAATTTTCAAAAGGTTTTTCCTTTTCCTTTCCATCATACTTTCCAATATGGTATTATTCCATTTCTGTTAAAGCCATATTTTTTAAATGCCATACTAAGACCTCCTCCTTCTCAAACTGCGCTGTTGAAATAATATAATGAATTGTGTTATAGTCAAAGGAAATCAAACAAATCAGACGAATAGTGCTTTCTGTAGAATTTACAGGTCAAAGATGAGTGCCTCAATTTAAAGTCTGTCGTTTAAAGAGAATGTTTCCATCAATCTTGGTATTTATCGTTTTGATTAATAAAAACAACAATGGAAAACGAGTAGATCAACTCTCGTATTTTTAGTGTCATCTTTTGAAACTTTCATCATGCATCACACCTGCTAGAGGATGAAACAGAGCTCGGATGTTTGATGTTTGTTTGGAAATAATCTCGATTTCAGATCAATCAAAACCCAAAGGATGACGGAAATAGCCACGTTGTCCAGTTAGCCGAAGTGTTTCTATGTAACTGCTTGAACTACCAGCGTAGATATTTTATAACTAATGTTAATGAAACAGGTACCAATTGGAAGCAACATCATGGCTCCCTATTATATATGAACTAATGTAACAACTTTCACTGCAGGACTCAGAACACAACCTGAATATTTCAAGACGTAAAGAAAGCAGACAGCTTGCCTGCTATACAGGGATAAGGGGATACACAAATCCAAATGTGAAACATAACGTGGTAATAGATCAATCAGTGTAATGTACATTCAACCAATTCATTCATCTTTTCATGAATTAATATTCGCGACTGTGAACATCATTTCGACTCGTGCATATTTCCCGTAGTCACTCGTACCGAGATGGTTATTTTATGTATTACCCATTACATTCAATTAAATACACATTTACATTGATCATCTGATTTGTATTCATGCGCGTGTTAACCGAACATCCCAAGTAGTCAAACACTGTACAAAATAGTTCTTTAATAAAACGATGAGAAACTAATATGTTATTAGACTGTTTGGATAACCCATAACATTGGTGTCATATATATTTACATACATAAATACATATACGATACAACCTGAAATGATTTTAAGTTAAGTTAACCATTACGCCTTACTGCAGAACCCTCAGTATGAATGGTCAGCTCAGGTATGTGGTGTCAGTTCACGTCGGCCGTAGATCCACAACAAAGAATTATTACTCTAATCAGACATTTACTGACGGTGAAGTCGATGCATGGAGATTACGATTTCCACAACGAACATTTGACCCAGGAAGTGTGTACCTAGGGAAATATTTATTGTAATGGATGCAGAATGTAGATAAACTGCATGCAAAGGGACGACCTGATGAAAGATTATTCGATCGTGGCGTGATTGAACTGCAGATCGACTGCTGTACCGATGTCAAACTACAGGTTTGACCTCAATGCTCATTCTGCACGCTTATTCCGATTCAGAAACAACGAGGATCTAGTGCATAGATTGTGTAATATTTTCTGATGTTGTCTCTCATTGATGGTTATGTAGATCTAATTATTTATGGATTGCACATTCTCGTGTCCGGATGTTTTACTCTGTTGGCAGCCATGTTTGTTTACAAACAACAATGACAACATGAAGCCGTTGAAATAGTAATCGTCAATAAAGTGTCAATTAAAGCAATAATTATAATGAAGATAAATAAAATTAATTATAATTTTGAATATAGAACATGTAGAATAAACTAAATGTTTGTATATTCATGATCTCTGTTTTTATTTTAAAATCGAGATGTGTGACCGAGTTCGGCACGTTCTATTTATCAACGAGGAAGAAAGTAAAACTGTCAGCCAATCGTCGTGTCATTCTCTAACTACTCTCGGATGCTCCTGCTTCAAATGGCGTATGCGGACTTTGAACTAGATATCACAACAATATCAAATTGGACTCCAGTAGATTGCAAACTGTTGTTGTTGATAATTACAGTACAAGCACACGCACAAATTATCGAAAAGGAAATTGATGACAAGGCAAATCACCATATCATAAGATTAGATGTAAATAAAAATGTTTTTCATGAACTAAAACATTCAGATATATGGTTAGGATTAGATTTAGGGTTAGGATATTTGGATATGCATTGACATAGCAATTACTTTTTAGGTTCTGAAGGTGATAAACGGTCACTATATAAACAATGGGTTTTGATTTCATAAGTATCCGATCATCGAACGAGTGAATGAATTCCTGTATTCCCTACGCAATAGCGATGGGAAACAAACATCATGATTAGTTGGAAATGTGATCGAAACAATGATTATAGTTTAAGTCTTGTTTATACGGCGATTTTTTTTATCATTTCAATGTAGTTATGACAAAAGAAATAACTTACATGTGCGTGGTTAACTTGTCACATAAATTACAAAGAAACATTACTTAATGAATAATAGAAACAAGCATTGGATGTAAAAGTCTACTATAAGTGATAAAAACGATATGAGTACTACGAGACATGAAACATGAAAGTATTACTAGATGATATACATTGAGACACTTTTCTTGTTCTAGAGTAACGAGATCTGACACAAATTCTGTCTTCATTATTCGTACATGCATTATGCTTATCAACTTATGGTGTTATCCTTCAATCAATTTGTCTATGCCCTGACACTAAGTTGTAAACAATAATAGGAATATATTCATTATCACTTGAGCAGCAGTTCTTCAAACAGTGATCTACAGACGCTCTTTTGAAATGTTGAAACCATTTCCACAGGGATGGAAGTTACAACCAAATCAGATACATGGCCAAAGGCATACACAGTATTAAGCAATGTCATGGCAACGAGCATCAGTGTAGCCATTCTAAGTAATCAAAACCAGGACATCTTAATTGAAATAGTTGTTGATAAATCTAACAATCCTTTACAACTCCTATTTAAAAAAAATATTGGTTTGACAATTCAAGCATTGGATGCTTGTTGACTGAAGGTTGAAGGACAAAAACTGATGCTAATGAAACTCACAGCATGATCTTTGCTATTTAAGAGCCCCCTTTTCTATTCAATTCTAACTCTTTTCCAATCTAAACTTATCAAACTTTGCTGTTAACAATATAATATCATACTGATCAATAATAAATTTTACACATGGTTTCACCCATTCTATGCATGATTGCATCACGAACTTTCCATCAAACCAAACTTTGGTTGAGGGGTATAATAAAACAATAACATCACAACACTGAAGTCAGAATTACGGTCATAACTCATAACTCAGGAAACTCATCTGTTCAAAGATCACATTTGATGGATTTCATTAAGTATCAAAGTTTATACAATATATTGGTGGACAGTGGTGTGGAACCCTTCAGTGTGAGAGGTAGATGTGTATGTCTCATGCGAATTTGAGAGTTCAAACAGCAAGATGGTTGACCATTCCATCATGGTGCCATACACTTTTACTCTGACCATTTAGGTATCGCTACATCACTTGAACTACCTTCGACTGGCCATTTTAATGGCAACTCGAAGGGAAATGGACTCACATGGCTAAATCGAATCGTTTCGAACTTTCTTTATTGATTGAGGAGTATTATCTGCCCTTTGATTTATTTCCTTATTTACCTTTTGGAGATAACTTTATTTCAGTAAGAACGACGTGCTACAACTTCTTAAAGTACCCTATTCCTGAACATGTCGCGAAATACGGTGTACTTAACTTTGTACAACAGTGTATTTGGATAAACAGTGAAATGCTTCACCATATTAAATGAACTCCCGTCTATACGAAGTTATCCATATTATGTTAAAGTGTTAAATGAAACGGTTATAATGACTATGTGATTTAAGGTAATAAAGCTCGCACGATTGAAATATAATGGTTTTCCCGTCCTGAGACATCCCGGACTTGAATGTGATGAGGCTGAGATAGGGATTCATTACATTCGTTACAAAAACCGTAATTGAAATCGTAATTATCATGACACAATTTGTATTACGCAGAAGACCGCTTCAATGTTAATATTGATGTAATAGGGAAGTTTACTAATTCCACTAAAGTGAGACCACTAAGTGTTGAGACCTGAAATGAGTATTCTTCCAGTGACGATTGTCCTGGAGATGTTCTTATAGGAATCTGCACTGATAACATAGTTGTTTTTTTGCTGCAGTTTTCAATCCACTTATGCCTGTTGAGGCAACTACCAACACTATCAACCTAATCTCAACTAAGCTGACATATATGTCGCTAGAAAGTTAACACGAGCTCGAGATTTACCAGGTACCCACTTGTACTGGTGGGTAAACAGAGGCAAATATGGAATATGATCACTTACTTAAGGTGACACCATTAGTCTCTAAACTCATGTCTCACCGTGGGACAGGGAATCACCATTCAAGCTCAGTTTATCCAGCAATGTAACGAGTCTACCGTCATGCCGGGCGAGGAGCACTTATTGTTGAACTTCAACTGAGGTATGCATATGACAACGCACAACATATTGAACTGCATAAACTTGATACCAGCTTCCATCAAGCGATACCAAACTTCTGGAATGTTTGTGAATTTGTTCAGGACTTGTGTTTATTTACATATCCCATCTTTGTACCAAATATGCTATTCGTTATGAATTATAAAATAATATTGTAAAATTTAGCGCCTCCTGTCTACTGTGTGGTACTGCTCAATGGCGCTACATTATTGCCTTGAAGAAAAAGTAAGTGTAACTTCATTGCAGCTATTATATTCCTTCCTTCCTGTAGATGGAGGTCAATACCAATGGGCACAACACAGTATGAGACCCTGTTCACAATCTTTGATGTTTCGACCTGGATTCGAACCTTGACCTTGAGGGACCAGCATGCTAATGGCCACCCCACTATGCTGCACCTTTCATTGTGATGAGTTTTATTACAAGTATGGATCTAATATATAAGATCTTTATTTAGTTCTCTTTATACTGTTTATTGAAATTTCCCTATTTTAACATTTCACATTTACATTTGAAAAATATCAGTTGGCCAAAGAGGAAACTTGATAATGAAACTTCACATTTTCCGCTCTACATAGAATGTACGAATTAGTCACTTTTACATATAAGTACACACTCGGATTAACGAAACTGACGATCACCATGCTCATTTTGATAAAGTCCTTCTGAAAGAATTTCTCCTGGATTTCTTTGTTTCCATTATGAAAAGTTGTTGACAACAAGGAAGTGTTTACAATTCTGCAGATGTTTCAGACTAACAATTCTTTTAGAAAGTTTTTGTTCTTGTTAATCACCATCATGTTATATCATTTGATAACAAAGCTGGTTCATGATACTGTCATATTACTAAATTCAAAAAGCAAGTAATAATACACATATAGGTCATCATTATATATGGTTCTTTGGTATTTTTGATGAATGAATGTCATCGTAACTGTAAGCATCCAGAAAGTCTGTTAATCTACTTGTGCATCTTAGTGCAAATATATTGTAATTTGGATTTCGCTTTGATGTCATTTGTACTACTTCAAGTTCATTGAAAACATATCACAATGTTTGAGGTATATGTGATCGTCAGGGCAAGTGTTCGAGTTCGTCAACATCAGATTTTAAAATGTTTGATTCCCTTAATGTGGACTTGTATTGTTCTAATCGACTCAATGAGAATCATCTCAACATAATTGAATACACATTGAATGAGTATAAAATCGGATATTTGACTAATGTTTTGTATCATTGATCTGATATTATCGCTATACTGAATCTACATGTACTAGCAGTACAAAGGTGATTTTCAAGTACAGTCAGCACTCAGTGATAAAATAACACAATTTATAACGCTTGAAATTTGTCATTTCAAAAAACATATTGAATATCCTTAAAACTACATTGGTTATTCACCCAATTCAGTCAACAAACTACAATATCAAGATCTGCCGAAAACCGAACATCATTACTACATGTAATTACACCGTGCTTATCCATTATGCGGCTAAATTACTCCCAATGGTCTAATTACATAGTCATTCAAATCGCCTGATAGCAGATAAAGCTAAAATAATTGTAAACTCTTTCTCTCTTCAACTTGTGATTTATTTAACTATATGACCTTCTCTCATGTTCGATATTGTTTACTGTTTAACACAGCACATAATGCTGTGTAGATTCTTTTACCTGATCTTGATTTCTCATTTCATCATTCATTTTAAATGTCAATGATGTCAATATTTTATTTCATTATGTTTTATATGCACATGTTTATAAAACAAGAATAATAGAAACTTCGTTCTAACAGCGGTCAGATAATTTCAACATATTCCCAAAATGCTCCAACAAAATGGAAAGTGCTTATTAAATTAACAAATGGAGAAAGAACAAATGATGTAACAATCTCAAGTGTATTTGCACACTCTTTTTTTCTTTGCTTGATGTGAACATTCTGAAACAGACACCGTGAAAGTAAGTCCTTTATCTCTTGGGTAATCAAAGGACAAAACCGTGAAAGTAGAAAAATTCTATTGGCTTGTAGAAAGTCACAAAAACAGCAGTTGCGTTTCTTGCAAATTGCCAAAGACAATATAATTTGTGACATAACTGAACATTTCTAAAAGCTATACAGGAGACATTGACGAAGACAACTTTAAAAAAAACTTGTTAATGTTCCCTATTGCTGTGAAACGGATTATTATATCAATTTCAAACATTTGTAATCAAATAAGTGTTAAGTGTGCAAAAGCATAATCGGCATGATACAGAAATGTCAATTAAAAGCAAAAATTAGAAATCAAATGTTAAACTATTTTCAATGTTTTTGCAATGAGGTCTTGAAACACAATTTGATTCCACAGACTAAGTATTATTTGTTTCTTCAACTCTCTACTTTATTGCTTTTGGCTTTTGGCAACCTTAGTGCTCAGATAACCGTTAGTTCCATATCATTATTAAAAATGACTATCTTCGCTTAGTGAGACTGAGGTGGGGTGAGGTGAGGTGAGGTGAGGTGAGGTGAGTTGAGGTGAGGTGAGGTGAGGTGAGGTGAGGTGAGGTGAGACGAAGCGCAACGTTCCTTGTCTTCATGGACAACATGAATGCTAAGGTTAAATAATCGTCGTTTCTGGATGACAAAGTTATTAGTAGTGTCTATAATAGGTAAAATGTTGACTGTTTACTGTACACTGTTTACTTCACTTGCCCATCGTTAAGCTTCAGTTTAATGAATACAATATGCCATGAAGATTTACATTAAACGTTCCAGTTTCAAGATGCATAATCCTCCCTCTAGTTCGGGTAATATACACATTAACACTCGTTTCGTAAATGTATATTGCACACATGTTCACGTAATAAATATATAAAGGAAATTATACGGTGTTTACACAGACAGAGCATCTAATTCATTCTAAAATCGTTTTCACAAGAAAAATACATTCTATGGACTGTTGGACACGGACTATGACTCCAGTACAGTACAGTACAGTATTACTTCAAAACAAGTCTTTTTGATTGTACAGTATTACATAAATCAACAAATGGACAATGTATGTATCTATAACAGGTAAACAGTTGACATTGGCATTCACGGTTTACTTGAGTCACTTGTCCACTGTTTAGGTTCTGTTTAATTAACACGGTTGGCCATGAACATGTACACGGAATGTAACAGTTTCAATAGTCAAGGCTTAACATATTGTGTTTGAGAATAAGTTTTAGACGTGTATCACATACTATCTGATGCTGTGGTTCTGATTTGAAAAAGTGGCTACATGGTCACAAGTAGGCTATGGCTCAAAGAATACAGAAGAATTAATGTAGCTCATTGAAAAAGGGGCTACTTGGACACAAGTTGCAATCAAATCAAAGTACAAATATAGATTCCAAATTTATATGAGTTTACTCACAGAATCTTGCGTCAAGTTACAAAACAATCGTTTTCATTAAATGTTTAGGTTCACAAATATTATAATTGTCTAAATGAGCTTATTTTATTATTCATCTTTTTATTATAGACATTATTATATTTATAAACAAACAGTTTTTAAAATTAAAAAAATAAGATTAGGCAACAGATATCCCATGGTGTATTTAAAACTACCATGCAATATATGGGTAACACTTTCTTCTCAGACAATATAAGACAATGATACTATAAAGACCCACTCTTTCAAAGCCAAAATTCAAATAAGGTAAAATTGAAAACAACCATACTATCAATTCACGTATATGGATTATATAACACAATGTCCTTTTCAATTAATCTTTAAACGTGGTACACACACTAATCATGAAGGCACATTCAGAAAACCGAGCAATCATCATCACAAATACTGAAACCAGCAGCTTTTGATACTTGATATGTCAAAAAACCTTCATTTGCGTTTATACAATAATACACGAGAAAAGTATTTGGTAACTTTTTTTCATGATTTATTTTTCAAAATTAAAAGAAAGAAACAGAAAAGGGTAAAACATTTATAAGATCGGATTGTTAAATAGGACAGAAGCTATTGATCACTCGACCTGGTAGTGATACCTTACAATGTATAATAAAATATTCGGAAATTGGTGTTTTGTAGTAATTTGTTATTAGGAAAATACGATTATAATAATATGATGAACTTTGATGTACATCGGTCTGATTGAAATCGACCTCGTTTCGAGGAATACATTTGCAAAATAATTCATCTACCGGGATATGAACCTGTTCTGTAGATCTATCTCCACAAGGTCTGAGAACAACCCGTATAGGTTTGTGTTCTGTACCAGTTAAGTTTAGACTACAACCAGATAGCTGACCGATCATATCATGATTTTTAACGGTCACTGTTTTGAAAAATTCGGAATCATTCGTTAACACGTTCCTCATGTTACAGAAATCGACGAAAGTATGACTCTTGGGTTGGGTACCTCAATAACATCTGAATATCCGAACCTACGGGCTGTTATCAGTTTTGCAAGGAAACCTGTGCATGATATGAGTTCGTATCCTACCAGATGCACTATTTTGCAATTTTTGTCCTCGGAAAATGGTCGATTTCAATCAGTCTGGATAAACATTGTACTATTTAGGCAATATTACGCCATCTTGAGAACGCTATATTAACGAAAACATTTTGAATTGCACCCAATGCCCGGCATCACTGAACAGATGATGTCAGTTACTAATGTTATTTTGACTTTATCTTCACAATTGTTATGCCTGTATTTTAATCATACACGCCACAACCAGAGCATGTGTTCAGAAATTGATGAAAATCATTCAAGTGTATGATGTGTGCAATGAACCGAAGTATTGATCTCTTTGAGATTTTATCAGAGGCAAACGATAAACTGAAATTGTATGGTTTTATCAATGCTGTAAAGCAAAAGTGTGATACACTGACCTAATTACATATATATGTGTGACATGGTAACGGATGCAATATTATGTTAACGAGTGTATGCAAATTCATATTCTTGTTTCTAAATGACATCTAGACATTGCAATATATTGTAGTAATAATCTTTAGATATTGTAGCAATGAATGTAAAATCTAACTAAAATTTTGAAAATTAAAATAAAATTGAGAATTGGCTTTCATACTTCCATTAATTTTGAGATTTGAATTATATACATTATGTACATAATTATAGAATATGTAATTAACTGCATCTATTATATTTATTGGGAAATCAAAATGCTAAAAATTACAAAAATATATTACCATTTCGGCAGAGGTTTCCTCAATATACAGGGGATGAAGAATGCTTTGAGATCTCGCACAGATCAATATTTGCATTAAACACTATGGCAATTCCTTGATTAAGTTCACATGAAGGTATTACGGACCTGTTGACTATTAACCACACTCGGTTGCCAAAATGAAATGTTTTTATGTACATACAGGTACGAATGGCAGAATGTTATAACTTAGGGATATATTGATATGCGGGATAAATACCTAATGGGAATGTATTGCATCAAATTTGGAGTTACATGAACTGAGTAAAACCGTTTTTAGCCTGTTGAGAATTTGATTTTTTTAATTTGTTGAATATTTTCTATTTCTACATTTTTTGGGTATTTGTATCATTTTTGCTAATCACAGATGTGAAACTCACAAGTCATCTGAAATTCATGCATCTATCATAAAAAAATAATCAAATACCTACAATGTTAATGATTATTTCATTGTTAGTGGCCAGCTAGCATTGAATTAATCATCAGCGAAATACAATAAGCTTAACATTAGTATTGAAGCAGAAAGACTGAGGCTTAACCTAGATCTCAGTAATGTCAATTAGCAGGTGTATTGATGCAACTTTCAGGTTAACGATTATGGATAGCTTTTTCCAGTCATTAAAAATCAGAAAGGTAATGATCAAAATATTATATATTACTCTTGTAGATATGATTCGCCTGTATTTTCTTAAAATATGGATTTTTCTGGTCGTAAACTTGAGAAAATGACAAATTTGATTTTCAAAAGTCATTATCACCAATGTCAAAAAATAAAATCGATATGGCTATCAATATAATTGTCCTTTCAACAGTTATTTATCTAGAATGTTTTAATATTTTAAAAATCACAATTACTTTCAACATTATTTATTAAAAGGTCAGAATATTATTCACAGTAAACATTTGTTTGTCCAAAAATGTACCATAGACGTCGCATAGCAATGACAGCTATCGATATTTTGTTCAAATAATAAAATACAGTCAATGCTTTGAATCTCTGTTTATCTCTCTGCTTATTTCAACTTGGTGATATATTTCAATAAATAATTCACGTAATGTCACTCGCAAAATCCTGGATTCCAGTATCACTGTTTCATGCGATTTGTTGTACTATATATTTAGCTTTTCGAAATGTCATAAACCCTTATCCATCCAAAATTATACATTTTTGCTCAACAAGAAAAAGGGTTGATATAAATATAGCTTAATATAATGTAGTAAATATATGTTTTTTTTTTCGGAAACGTTAGTGTCAGTTTAAGAAAAGCCCAAACAAATAACACATTTATTTTTGAAAGGATTAAAGCATCTGCAGTTCTCAAACTGTCAATATTCAAGCTATTCTGATGAACGCCAGACACACATCTGACATTTGTCAACCAGATGCATAATATTACACTTGATATGTTGATAGTTTCTCTGTCTCGAAAAACTTGTTTGCATTGTGAATTACATGACTTAGTCAATAATTTTATAACGATAAATGAACATGGAAAGTACCCGTTGAAAGCTATTATATGAAAAAAGAATTGTTACATGGCAAAAATGTGCCAACATTATCATAAAAGTGGTAGTAGTATGAATAAAAATACAATACGAAAGGAAACAATTCAAATTGAAGATCAAAATAAATAATAACTTTAGTAAAACAATAGCAGTGCTTACAGTTCTCTGTATTTAAAAAAAAAATATGTGAAGAAACCCATCTAAATAAATTTCTTTCAATAATTTCCCAAGATGTTTTACATTAAAACTTTGTGTTGGATATTTAAAAAAGGTTACCTTTTTAGAAAAAGAAGATTGAATGAGTTGTTTCTCAAAGGAAATGTCCAATTTGTATTTATATAATTAGGTTAGAGTTTGGCAACATTATCTTTTGTAAATAATTGTGCTACATGCACCAGACACTTTTCAGTTTAAAATTCAGGAACCTTCGTCATAATTGTGAAAAATTCAAAGAATAAGAAATGAGACAACCTCTAGGTCCAAAATATGTTTGTTAACGAAACCCAAACCAGTAGATACCGAAACTTCTATTATTTGTTTCATTAGGTTGACAACACACAACACACAACACATTATCAGTTAAATTGATTCCCTTTAGGCAATAAGGACTTTATAATGGGACCAGATTAATTTACTCCTCCCACACTTTCCTCATTACTTTTATCCATATCCATGTATCTTCACAACATTTCCAACTCTTCTCTCTCTGCCCTTGACATCATGGCTCGTATTTTCTGTGCTAAGATTTTAGCGCACTGGACACTAGTCGAATAGGCCAGTCAGCTTGCAAAATTAACTTCCGTGATAATAACAAATATTATTTATATAAAGATAATATTACAATGAGATACATTTTTGCCAAGTGTCTTGTATGTCTATCAACATACACGATGTCTCAAAATGTGCAAAATCGACATTGATTTGCAGCATCGTCTAGATCAGCTAGGTAGATAGGTATGTTTAGTTGCAGCTTTTATTCTCATTAAATGGTTAATCATTTGTATGTTTGATAGTTTTCCAATGTCTGATTACACACATAGTTTGTAATTTTATCGGAGCAGGCATGTAATTGGTGAGATAAGAATCAATTTATGAATGTGCCAACATCATCGCTACTGGACAGTACTGTAGTAGCGAATGTCAAGAAGGATTTCATTGGTTATATATATATATATATATATATATATATATATATAAGCAGTTGGTAAGGGGTGTAGCTTGTGATCACAGTTTTCACAGTGATCACAGTTTTTGTTATTGATGGGGGCAAGGTAAAAAACGGGTATATCGTTTATCTCCATATGTTTTCACCTTGCCTTTGGAAGATGTATCCATGGGAATAATGATTTACTGTAGATTCTACTCAAATGTCAGAATAAGGAAATAGTTTCATTTCATTATTCTATTTTACCTTACCTTATGACCAAACAATTGAACAAAGAGAATGATGTTGGCCACACAAGGGAAACCAAGTAAAATATCATTGACAGTGCATTTCAGACATTTCAGAAATACTATTGGATAACAAACTACCCCTTTGGAATTGCTTTAAATAATCTGTTGACAAATGAAAACAATTTAGTTTTTTAATATCATAGTTTTGACAATGACAACTATTGTTGACGACTATATCTTATTTATCTAAATACATTTTTAAGTTACTTTTACAAAGTGAAATGTATATATCCTGTGACGCAATAAGCACAGATTGAATTGAAGATGAATGCCATGAATATATTCCAGGTTATCACTATAGCCCACCTTCAACTGTCAAATTTCAAGCGCTCATGAAGGTACAGAATATCAATGTTCCCAAAGGGATAAGTATATTCTTGAAGAAACACCTTCGTCAAATAATATTGTCATACCTGTTGTACTCTTGGCCACATGGCCTTCACTTCTGAATAAATGAAATGAAATGAAATACATTGTTAAAGTAGAGATGAACGTTGAAATAATCTATTTCTGAATTTAGACGACCATTAAGTATTTCAAACAAGTGAAGCCATGTGTACACAGGACAACTGAGTGTTTTAATGCTTTTCTCTCGGTGGGTCTAAATTGAAACGTCTTTCCGCTTCATAAATACACATCAAACAATCAATACCTGTTACATCCCAGAAAGGTTTGATGTATGAATACCGTTTCAAAGGATGATAATAACATTTTGTTGGAACTATGCATTTTCCTCTTTGCTTTTGAATACCATAATTGTTTTGGTTAATCAAAACAATCAAATATCAAACATTGTGGCAGTAATCTATTTAAATGTCAAATTCTAAGCGGGGGCATTCTACTGTGATGTTTAGTGTCTCATACAGAAAGCACTTCTGTTGAAAGCCTTACAATACAAAATAATTCAAATATTTATTCAAGCAGAGCATTTTGACAAGGTTGACTTTATACGTGTAGTAATGCAGATCAAAACCATGTGTTTTGGATAAAGTAATGTATAAAATATATGGCCAGGGAAAGACAGAAGATAGGAAAAAAATAATCGTGATATAAGATCATTCATTAAACATTATCCTACCCTCATTCACATTAAGTTTTCAATCAGATTTAGCTCTATATAATTTATTCCCTAAGGGAAACTTTGCAACTAAATTGAATATTGAGGAGTAAAAATCAAATATAAGGTGTATTTCATAACCATTTAATGTTTTGTCAGGGACCTGTTACTCTTAGCAACTGTTTAGTGTATTGTTTCTGAGATGATTATGTTTATCTTTGAGTCATTTATTTCCATTTTTATACTTATATCTGTATTAACTTGCCTTGGATTCGTACTGTTGAAAATATAGTGGCTGTAATTTCAAAGATATCAAAGATTTAATTTGTATGCCTCAAATGGCATTAGATAAATCGCAAACTTGTGCTAATAAACTCACGTGCAAAAGAAACGTCCCCACATTTTGAAAACAGTATAAAATGAAACATCGATGTCGGAGAAAGTAGATTTTGAATTTATTTGGTAGCCACATGTTTTGTATAGAAGTATTCACAATTTCATACATCAGAGTATGCTTCTTTTAGTTTTACATCTGTTCAAATACACATTGGGCGTTAAAATCGCTTTTTAAAGATGTTTTTGGCCCACAATATTTGGTATTTAAGTTTAAAACATTCAAAAAGTAGAAATTTAATTAATTAAAGATATCCTCGACATAAATAACCCTCTTTGATTTAAATTTGTTGACGCGTCATTAAACAAGGACGTCACAAAACAAGCCAAAACTGGCTTTTTGAGGCTTCTATCTCATCTAGTTAAGGAGATTCCAAAACGACCAATTCTTAAAACTTGTTTCTCAGAGTTATGAATAGATAATGTTTTGAAAATTCATATTTAGTATTGTTGGGTTCTGAAGACATGATGTAACGCTGTTTCAGTCGCATTAATCGCCCGTCGCTTGAAATATCTTGTATTTTGTATGGGGACGTTTCTTTTGCACTTGAGTTTATATGGTTTTATCACATAATCTGAATCATTACCTCAGAATACCTATAGTCATACATCCCTTATCATTGTTCTTTCTCCAACCTACAGATAGCACCTGCAACCTGTCCTAAGAGATAATGCCTACTAGGAAATCAATATATGCATACTGTTATACACTACTTATTGTCAGGGTGATTAAAGGATATCAACATCATATGCTAATAGTAATCGACGTGTGTATAATGGACACACATTTATGATTAGTCCTAGAAACAAGGAACAGAACTATAAAATATCGTCTATTGATGTAATTATACCATGTTGACTTCATCAATTGAAAGGTTTTTCGTAATTCTTTGTTTATCTATTATTATTATGTAATTGATAACACCTGAATACGAGGGCGTTCTAGGAAAGAGAGGCCTTTCTCGTAGGCAAAGGCCTCTCTTCAAGACTTAGTGTTAACCTTTTTTTTATATACGAACAAAACCAAATTACAAACAAACACTATAACGTGAGAGCAGTGAAGGTATACTGCAGGTGGTTCAAGTAAAATAAAGTGCTCTTAAAATATCATGGAATGCCACCGCTGGCAGTATACTGACCAACAAAAAACCCTTTTTAGTCACCAATCGTTCATGGTCTAGTTGTAAAGCCTTTGGATACAAAGCGAAGGGTTGCGGGTTCGAATCCCGCATTGTCTGCTATGAAAATTTTAAACTTGCCAATTTTGTGGATTGATTAACTTACTAAATGGGCCTTATAATTTCTTTGATGCAAAGAATTGTACTTGGAGGGCCTTATACTGGATAATACCCTCTTGCAAGGATATTATTCTGTTCAAGGCCCTCCCATTGGGGTATTATCCAATATAAGGCATTCTCAATAGGAATTGTAAGGCCCTAGCCCCTTTCTTAGGGAAGCTCCCTCGGAAAAAAACAACTGAAATCAAAGACTGTTTCCATTCACCTTTTACCAATTACCATCACTGTCTGTTACTGCTCTTTGTTATGGTATCTTATTGAAATAGATGTTACAGAGACACTAGTTATTTAAACCTAATTTATATCTTTTTGTGAAGCCATTTACAAATTCAATTTTCAGCTTAACTCAATAATCTTCCTCAGCTTAAAGTTATAAGTGTACATCATTTTAATGATATTACAAAGTGAATATATTGAATCAACTGAAAATGTAAGACTAAAATCATTTATCGAATGATGAAGTCATATACATAACTTATCAGCGACATACTCTTGGTGATGAAATTCCATATTTTTACAGCTTATCCATAATTTAAAAATACTTTACGAGGCGAAGAAAACTTGAACAGCCATTACAAGATTTATCATAACAGTAATATGACACTGGACTATAAAATATCCTAAAATAGTTAAACTTAGAAGAATAAAAAGTAATGCAAATCACAAGTCATCTGAAGTGTATTCACAGATATTCTTCTAAATCAGTTCAGTAAACATCCCCATTGTTTGTTTAATGTTCCTACAATTTATTGTATGGGAAGACTAATTTTATCATTTATCAGTGAAAAAACAATAAGATTATATGTTTATGCTTCAACATGATCGCAATGTATGTTAGCAGGTGTTTCAATACAAAGTTAATCTATTTCAGTTTCAACAGTAAGGACAGCTCTTCCTGGTCATTGTAAATCCCAAAGGGAATGTTAACTTACTTTGTGTTTGATATTTAACCTTAGTTGACTCCAGAGCAGGAAGAATACAAAAATAATGCAACTGAAGTGTCTCCACAGAACATGCACTCTTTTGCATCAGTAAACATCAATTAATAATTTTCCTATAATTTATTGTTATTAAAGATGAAACATTGTATTGTTAATCAGTGAAAATAAACTAAATACAATAAGATTATAGATTTATGCTCCAGCACTATCACAATGTATGTTAGCAGGTGTTTTAATACAAAGTTAATCTATTTCAGTTTCAACAGTAAGGACAGCTCTTCCTGGTCATTGGAAATCCCAAAGGTAATGTTAACTTACTTTGTGTGACTCTTGTGCCCTATGTTCTTTGAGTATGGCAAAATTGAAGATGAATGCCACTTAATGCTTATAAGTCCATCACATAAACAGTCTAGATTTGAATATATTCCAGGTTATTTCTATAGCCCACCTTCAATTGTCAAATTCCAAGCGCTCATGGAGTCCAGAATATCAATGTTCCCAAAGGAATATGTATATACTTGAAGAAACACCTACGTCAAATAATATTGTCATACCTGTTGTACTCTTGGCCACATGGCCTTCAATTCTGAATAAATGAAATGAAATGAAATACATTGTTAAAGTAGAGATGAACGTAGAAATAATCTATTCTGAATTTAGACGACCATTAAGTATTTCAAACAAGTGAAGCCATGTGTACACAGGACAACTGAGTGTTTTAATGCTTTTCTCTCGGTGGGTCTAAATTGAAACGTCTTTCCGCTTCATAAATACACATCAAACAATCAATACCTGTTACATTCCAGGAAGGTTTGATGTATGAATAACGTTCCAAAGGATGACAATAACATTTTGTTGGAACTATGGATTTTCCTCTTTGCTTTTGAATACCATAATTGTTTTGGTTGACCAAAACAATCAAATATCAAACATTGTGGCAGTAATCTATTTAAATGTCACATTTTAAGCGGGGGCATTCTACTGTGATGTTTAGTGTCTCATACAGAAAGCACTTCTGTTGAAAGCCTTACAATACAAATAATTCAAATATTTATTCAAGCAGAGCATTTTGACAAGGTTGACTTTATACGTGTAGTAACGCAGATCAAAACCATGTATTTTGGATAAAGTAGTGTTATAACGTTACAATAAAATGTATGGCTAGGGAAAGACAGAAGATAGGAAAAATAATAATTGTGATGTAAGATCATTCATTATACGTTTACTATGTTTTCAAAAACAGTTACAAACAATCTCCCTGGCGAAACAAATAACCATTAATAAAATTTAGCAAAACCTTAACAAATTGAAAAGGACTGATCTATCATAATCATTCCATGCATGATAATCCTACCTTCATTCACATTAAGTTTTCTATCAGATTTAGCTCTATATAATGTATTCCCTAAGGGAAACTTTACACCTAAAATGAATAAAAATCAAATACAAAAGTATAAGGAGTATTCATAACCAGTTAATGTTTTGTCAGGGACCTGTTACTCTTAGCAACTGTTTAGTGGTATTGTTTCTCGGATGGATATGTTTATCTTTGGGTCATTAATTTCCATTTTTATACATATATCTGTATAAACCTGCTTCGGATTCGTACCGTTGAAAATATAGTGGCTGTAATTTCAGTGGTCTGCTTTCAAAGATTTAATTTCTATGTCTCAAATGGCACTGGATCAATCGCAAACTCGTGCTAATATATGGTTTTATCACATAATCTGAATCATAACCTCAGAATACTTGTAGTCATACATCCCTTATCGTTGTTCTTTCTTCAACCTACAGATAGCACCTGTAACCTTTCCAAATGACTGTCCTAAGAGGTAACGCCTTTTAGGAAATCAATATATGCATACTGTTATACACCACTTATTGCCAGGGTGTTGTCTAATTAAAGGATATCGCCATTATATGATAATAGTAATCGACGTGTGTATAATGGACACACATTTATGATTAGGCGAAGGGTTGCCGTTCGAATCCCGCATTGTCTGCTATGAAAATTTTAAACTTGGCAATTTTTTCGGATTGATTAACTTACTAAATGTGACTCAGAATTTCTTTGATGCAAAGAATTGTACTTGGGGGGCCTTAAACTGGATAATACCCTCTTTGAAGGATATTATTCTGTTCAAGGCCCTCCCAGTGGGGTATTATCCATTAAAAGACCTTCTCAATAGGAATTGTAAGGTCCTAGAAACTTGGAAAAACAACTGAAATCAAAAACTGTTAAATGGGCATTGAGGTATATAATGCTAGTTAAAGATAGAATTCAGGAATGTGCCTTTCTTTAATATATGTCACATAAGTACCTTTTAGTTGTTTGTTTTTCTTTATCTATATTATTTATTACTTTAATTATAGAATGTTTTCCATTCACCTTTTACCAATTACCATCTCTGTCAGTTACTGCTCTCTGTTATGTTATCTTATTGAAATCGATTGTACAGAGACACTAGTTATTTAAACCTAATTTATAACTTTTTGCGAAGCCATTTACAAATTAAATTTTCAACTTAACTCAAGAAAGCTTCCTCAGCTTAAAGTTATAAGTGTACATCATTGTAATAATATTAAAAAGTGAATATACTGAATCAACTGAAAATGTAAGACTAAAATCATTTATCGAATGATGAAGTCATATACATAACTTATCAGCGACATACTCTTGGTGATGAAATTCCACATTTTTACGGCTTATCCATGATTTGAAAATACTTCACGAGGCGAAGAAAACTTGAACAGCCATACAAGATTTATCATAACAGTAATATCACACTGGACTTTAAAATATCCTAAAATAGTTAAACTTGGTTGAATTCAGAGCAGCAAGAATAAAAAGTAATGCAAATCATAAGTCTTCTGAAGTGTATTCACTGATATTCTTTTAAATCAGTTCAGTAAACATCCCCATTTTTTGTTTAATGCTCCTACACATTATTGTAAGGGAAGACTAATTTTATTATTTATCAGTAAATACAGTCAATACAAAGTTAATCTATTTCAGTTTCAACAGTAAGGACAACTCTTCCTGGTCATTGTAAATCCCAAAGGTAATGTTAACTTACTTTGTGTTTGATATTTAACCTTAGTTGAATCCAGAGCAGGAAGAATACAAAAATAATGCAAATGAAGTGTATCCACAGTGCATCAGTAAACATCCATTACTAATTTTCCTTTAATATATTGGTATTAAAGAAGAAATTGTTTATTATTTATCAGTGAAAATAAACAAAATACAATAAGATTATAGATTGTATGCTCAAGCACGATCACAATGTATGTTAGCAGGTGTTTCATTACAAAGTTAATCTATTTCAGTTTCAACAGTAAGGACAGCTCTTCCTGGTCATTGGAAATCCCAAAGGTAATGTTAACTTACTTTGTGTGACTCTTGTGCCCTATGTTCTTTGAGTATGGATTTTTTACAGGAGAGGTGAAAAAGTGCGTTGTGAGCAGTTATTAGCAGAATAAAATGTTGATGCAGGGACGGACACATTAAAGGGGCAGTAGCACGTTTTTTTGCAAAATTTTTTTTTTTAAATTTCCCATTTATAATGATAGTTTATGTCATTTAAACTATCTTTAGAGGGTAAAACATCTTATTATACAAACCAAATATCCGTAGTCGTAATAAAGATGTTGCGTATAAAGCAAAAATTGCATGGCGGCCATTTTATTGTGAACAGAATTTATTGTTTAGAATGACAAAAACGATTCCCATGGCTTTACAGAACCATGTATACTCATTTTTTAACTTGATTTTCCGAAGAGAGAAGGGTAGTTTACTATTAGTGACATTATTTTTCAAATACATTTTATCAACTTATTTCAGTGAAAAAACGTGCTACTGCCCCTTTAACTGTTACATAGTCCCTTAACTAAGGTATGATAACATAATAATTTTCATAAATGAGGATAATGATGATCCAAAAAGGAAATTATCTAATCAAACCGAAAAAGGTGACAAGAGGTTGTAATTATCTAATAGAAGGGCCCACCCCTCACTTAATCGTGTTTTGACAGTTGACGCCATTTCTTTCAATATTTTGATCTTCTGACAAAATAACCACCAGCTTAGTTGAATCCAACTGATCCTCTTAATGCCTGTCACTGGTTCCTTAGATGTTAAGGCGTCTCTACAATGAGACGACAGACTCCAGACCTGAGATTTCTTACTGTCAACTTACCCGGTTTTGTGAGATATTTCCATTTTCAGTAAGCTTACGACCTTAATCATTCATTTCACCATTGAGTTTTCCGACTGATGCCTATACAAGGGGAACATTTTTGTTTAAGAATCATTTGACATACAGTTTACTGTTATCTCAACAGTCACAGTATAGGCATTTAATAAAGTTCCAGGCAAAAGAAAATATACAAATTGTCCAACAGAGAGATGCTACTGCCCGATAGAGATACTGCCCTGTATGTATTTAAATAGGTTCCATAATGACAATTTTTCAGTCTTGATTTTCAGAAACAAACTATTAAACAAGCAACAAAGGGATATGTGGTCACTTATAGAAGAAACCCTGTTGTTTTCACCATATTACCGATGTCAATGAACAATGAGTTGAGTCATAGGAGCTGTGTAGACCTCTGAATGAACTTTCTATCTTTTACAGGAATTACTTAACATTAGCAATGATATATTCAACATAGAGAACATATGTCGGCAATGATGCTGTGGGATTATAATACGTTTTGTGCATGTTGTTTAAATTCAATTTAACTATTATATGTGTTGCTACTTTCGCATTTTGGAGCAATCAAACTTTTAACTTTGTGTCTGCATGTATGAAATCGGTTCCTGCGTCTGTGAACATTAGTGTAATAAGTGAAACATCAATAAATACTAATACACATATAGGTCATAATTGTATATTCGGTTCTTTGGTATTTTATCTGAATACATTCCATCATGACATACATGTACAGCTGCATCCTGAAAGTGAGTTCATCTTAGTGCAAATATAATGTTGATGCCATTTGTACTACTTCAACTTCATTGAAAAACTATCACTATCTTCTAGGTATATGTAATTGTCACGTAAAGTTTTCAAATTTGAACAGATTTTAGATTTTTTGGACTTAAATTGTCCATATTGACTCAATGAGAACCATGAATGAGTATAAAATCAAACATATGATTAGTCTTTGTGCTATTGTTCATTACAGTGAATTTACAAGTACTACAACGTAATTTTCGGCATCAGCCAGTACTCATTGATAAAATTGCACAATTTATAACGTTTGACAAATGTGACTTCGACAACATACTGAATGTCCTTAATACTACATTGGTTATTGACCCGATTCAGTCATTCAATCATTAATTACACCATGCTAATCCATTATTTGGCTAAATTACTCCCTATGGTCTCATTACATAGTCATCCAGATCCTCGATAGCAGATAAATCTAAAATAATTGTAATTTCTTTTCTCTTCAACTTGTGATTTACTTAATTATATGACCTCCTCATGTGTGAAGTATTATTTACTATTTAACAGAAAACTAAATGTAGATAATGCTACACTTGATATTGATTTCTAATTTCATCATTCATTTAAAATGTCAATGATAATAATATTATATTGTATTATGTTATATATTCACATGTTTCTTTACATAAGAATAATAGAAACCTCTTTCTAACAAAGGTCAGATAATTTTAACATATTCTCAAAACGCTCCAACAAAATGGAAAGTGCTTATTAAATTAACAAATGGAGAAAGAACTAATGATGTAACAATCTCAAGTGTATCTTTTTTCTTTCCTCAATGAAAACATTCTGAAGCAGACACATGGAAAGTAAGTCCTTTATCTCTTGGGAAATCAAAGGACAAAGACGTGAAAGAACAACAACTTTATTGGCTTGTAGAAAGTAAAAAAAACAGCAAAGTTCCAAAGACAGTATAATTTGTGACATTAACTGAACATTTCTCATAGGTATACAGGAGACTTAACTTGTCAATGTTCTTTATTGCTGTGAAACGGATTTTTACAATATTTAAAATTTTACAACCAAATAAGTGTTATAAAAGCATAACCGACATGACACAGCAATGTCAATTAAAAGCAAAAATGAAAAATCTTAAACTTTGTTTTGCAATGAGCTCTGGAAACACTAATTTGATTCCACAGACCAAATATTATTTGTTTCTTCAACTCATCTTGTTTTTGGCAATCCTAGTGCTAAGATAAACATGAGTGTCATATATTACAATCACCTCATGACTATATTAAAGCTTAGATATCTTGTACCACTGGTTAATAGTGCGGAGTTCTGAATTATTGAGTTAAACTGAGTTAGACTTTGGTGAGTGGAGGTTAGGTTAGGTTATATTCGAGAAAGTTTCCTATAGACTGTTTATATTAGATTGTTAGATTTCCCCGATTTTGCTTCCTAGTTGTGTAAATTATGCTTATGAACTTAAAGCTTTTGAAAATTTACAAATTATTATTGTTAAATCAGCTTCTGGTTTATGCAACTCTACCCCTAACTTCATGGTTGATGGAGAACTAGGGAAAGCCCCCCTTTATATAACTAACTTTTACAGTTTACAAGCCTGTAACTGTTACATGCCAACTTATCTGGTAGAAACAATCCTTAAAGACCAATTTGACCAAAACTGGAAAGCTGAAATAGATTTATATATATATATTCATGATTTAATTTTCAAAACTGTAAACAAAAAGAAAGAGAAAAACATAAAACATTAACAGATATGATTTTTTGTCTGTAATCATTAGACATTCAGGGAATTCATGAGATGCTAAATTCCAGATAAAATTGGGCCAATTTCCTTGATTTTGCTCCATAGTTTTGAATGTTATGCTTATGAACTTAAAGCTTACAAATTATTGAGAAACTGCATCTGAAATGTATCACGTGTAACATGTAACCTTTTGAGTCATTTGTTAGTAAGTCCCGTTCGGAACCGTGTCTAAACGAACTTCTGGATGTTGGAACTTCAGTAAATACCTGACAGCACTGAAGATGTTTCAGTTTTTAATGTTATTTTGACTTTATCTTCATTGTATCTGTATTGTAATCATATACGCCACAACCAGAGCATGTGAACAACTCGAGTGTATGATATGGGCAAACAACTTTATTATTAATCACTTTGAGATTGTATGGCTTATAAATGTTGTAAAGCAAAAGTGTGCAATGTTGAGCTGATAAATGTACGTGTTACATCATACTTTGTTTAGTAACGAACGCCATAGTTTGTTCACGAATGTATGCATATTCAATATCGGTGTAGACATGAATACTTTGACATATTATTAAGATTATATAGATAGGTATAGGTAAAATTAATCATATACTGCATCCACATAATTATAGTTATAGACAATGTATACATGTAATAAAATGAGTTCAATGTTTAATGATCAGTATATCATTCACAGTACGTAATCTATTTGAGGAAAAGTGGTCGATTTAGTTATTTAATTCATGTAATGCCACTCACAGAATCCTGAATTCAAGAATTACTGTTCATAACAATTTGTTGTACTTTATATTTAGCTTTTGGAAATGAAAAGAACACTTATCCAATAACTAACATGTTTCGAAAAGAAAACAGGTTTTTAATTACATAGCTAGATGTAATACAGTAAATAGGCTTTTTCGGAAACGTTAGTGTCTGTTAAAGAAAAGTCCTAACAAAATGCACACACTTTTTGGATCTGATAAAGCACCTGCATCTCTTAATCTGTCAATATTCAACGTATGCTGATGAAAAACAGACATCTGACAATTGTCAACAAGAAACATAATATTACACTTGACATGTTGATAGTTTTTATGTCTTGAAAAACTAGTTTGCGTTGTGAATTACATGACCTTTCAGCAATATTCATGATCCTTAATAAACAAATTTACAGAGATAAATGAACAGTTTGTTTATTGTGTTTATCTCAAAGTATGAACAACTACACATGTTTGCAAAAAAATGAAAGTACTTGTTTCAAGGTATTGTATGAAAGAAGAATTGTAACATGGCGAAAATGTGTCAACATTGTCATAATAGTGGTACTAAATATCCAATACGAAACGAAATGATTTAAAGTGAATATCACAATAAAGACACCTTTACTGAAACAGCAGCAGAGCTTTGAAATCTCTTTGTTCAGAAAAACTACTCGAAGAAGCCCATCTGATTTATTTTCTACAATTCTTTCAATAATTTCCCAAATGTTTTAAATTTAATAAATTTAAAAAGTTTGCTTTTTAGGAAAAGAAGATTGAATGAGTTATGACCCAAAGGAAATGTCCATTTTGTATGTCTATAATTAAATTTTGAATCCTAGCAGAGTTTGGAATTATTTATTATAGATAAGTGTGCTACATGCACCACGAAATTAATTAATTAATGCGTTGCTGCAATGTTCCTCACACTACTCAGCGGTAAAGATGCCACAGGCTTTCTTTCTGTAATAACTTGAACAGTGCTAAAAAGGGGACCTTGCTAACAATTGTGAAAATTTAAAGAGAGAGAATTGAGACAACCTTTCTGTCCAAAACACAAACAAGTATATAGCGAAACTCTGAACTATTATGTGTTTCCCACCCTATCAGTTAAATACATTCCCTTTGGACAATAACAGTTTTATATTGGGACCAGATTAATTTACTCCTCCCACATGTTCATTAAGAGTTTTATCCTCATCCATGGGGAACAAGGATTGATTGTAGATTATTCTCAAATGTCAGAATAATGAAGTAATGTATCATTTCTTTGAACCTCACATTTGACAAATCTAATGAACTTAAAGAATGATGTTGAGCACACACGGGAATTTAGTTGAAAGTTAGTGACTATTGTTGACGACTATATCTTATTCATACAAATACATTGCTAAAGTAGAGATGAAGAAAGAAATAATCTATTTTTTATGTCGAATCGAAGATTCCGGGGGTATATTGTTTTTCACCTGTCCGTCTGTCTGTCCGTCCGTCTGTCCATGTGTTTGTCCACAAAAACTTTAACCTTGGCCATAACTTTGGATTACTCAGAGCTAGGGCTTTCATACTTGGCACGTGCATACCTTGTGATGAGACCTTTCAGTTGAGGTCATCATATTTGACCTTGTGACCTTGACCTTGCCGCAATTGACAAATTCAGAAAACTTTAACCTTGGACATAACTTTTGATTGTTAAGAGTTACGGCTTTCATACTTGGCATATGGATACCTTGTGATGAGACCTTTCAGTAAGGTCATCATATTTGACCTTGTGATCTTGACCTTGACCTTGCCGCAGTGGACATCTTCAGTAAACTTTAACCTTGGCCTTAACTTTAGATTGCTCAGAGCTTCGGCTTTCATACTTGGCATGTGCATACCTTGTGATAAGACCTTTCAGATGAGGTCATCATATTTGACCTTGTGACCTTGGTCTTGCCGCAGTGGACAATATTTAGAAAACGTTAACCTTGGTCATAACTTTGGATTGCTCAGAGCTACGGCTTTCATACTTTGCATGTGCATACCTAATGATGAGACCTTCAGATGAGGTCGTCATATTTGACCTTGACCTTGCCGCAGTGAACAATATTTAGAAAACGTTCACCTTGGCCATAACTTTAGATTGCTCAGAGCTGCGGCTTTCATACTTGGCATGTGCATGAGATGAGACCTTTCAGATGAGGTCATCATATTTGACCTTGTGACCATGACCTTGCCGCAGTGGACCATATTCAGAAAACTTTAACTTTGGCCATAACTTTGGTATATCCGGGGGCATCCGTGTTTAACAAACACATCTTGTTATTTTTATTTTTCGACAACCACTGAAGATCCTAAATATATCATACGAGAGCATCCATGTGTGTACAGGACAACTTAGTGTTTTAATGCTTTCCTCTCAATGAGTCTAAATTGAAACTTCTTTCTGCTCCACAAATACATGCCAATACATGTTATATCCCTGAAAGGGTTTGACGACGTATGAATAACAGGGATGAAATAAATGAAGGATAACATTTTTTGGAACTATGGATTTTCCTCTTTGCTTTTGAAAACCAAAATTGTTTTGATTAATCAAAACAATCAAATGCCAAGCTTTGTAGCTGTTATCTATTTTAATGGCAAATTCTAAGTGGGGGCATTCTATTGTGATGTTCAGTGTCTCATGCAGAAAGCACGTCTGTTGAAAGCCTTTGTTCACAACATGATTCCAGTATTTATTCAAGGAGAGCATTTTGACAAGGCTGACTTTATAGTAACGCAGGTCAAAACCATGTGTTTTGGAAAAGTAATGTTATCACTATACAACAAAATGTATGGCCAGGGAAAGACAGAAGTTAGGAAAAGAAATTAAATATGATGTAAGATCATTCATTTAACTGTTATTATGTTATCAAAAACTGATACAATCAATCTTCGTGACTAAATAAATAAACAATTAATAAAATTTAGCCACAACTTGACACCTTTTGTAATTTGTAAAAACTAATCGTTCATAATCATTCCGTGCATACTAATCTGACACTCATTCACATGTCAAAATCAATTACTTAAATTTTCAATCAGATTTAGCTCCAGATAATTTATTCCCTGCTGGGAACTTTACACCTAAAATGAAAAATGAGGAGTTCAAATCAAATGAAATATATAAGGAGTTTTTCATTACCATTCACTGTTTTTACAACAACAAACATAGGGGAGTATAATTTCAGTGATCAAAGACATGATGTCTATGCCTGTAAGACATTAGATAAGTCGTAAACTCGTGCTTTTACCCACATATCACCTAATCTGAAGTGACCATGCAGTCAGAATACTTA
Source organism: Gibbula magus (assembly GCA_936450465.1). NCBI lineage: Eukaryota > Metazoa > Mollusca > Gastropoda > Trochida > Trochidae > Gibbula > Gibbula magus. Next base: position 39,132,902 of record OW388306.1, on the reverse strand, counting down.
TAGTCATACATCCCTAATCATTGTTCTTACTACAGATAGCACAGCTGCAATCTTTCCAAATTACTGTTCTAAGATATAGCGCCTACTTGGAAATCAATAAATGTATATACCACTTATTGTCAGGGTAAATTAAAGGATAACGACATAATGTGCTAATAATAATGGACGTGTGTATAATGGAGACACAGATATTGTTAGACTCAAATACATAACAGAACTATGTATGGATGTAATTAAACTAAGTTGACTTCACCAATTGAAAGCCTCCTCATAATACCCAGACTACACGTCAACATTTTTGCTAGTTAAAGATAAAATTCAGGAATATGTCTTTCTTTAATGTATTTCACGTAAATACTTTTCGTTTGTTTTATTTTCTTTCTCTGTTTTATTGATTATGTTAATTATAGTATTTTTCCATTTACGTTGTAACTTTATCAAACCAATTATCATCCCTGTTATTTACTAGTCTCTGTTTATTTTTTTATATAAACGATGTTTCAGAGACACCAGCCATTTAAACCTAATTTAAATTTTGTTTTACTCTGTTTGAAATCGGTATATTCTTATGTGGAACAACGTATTTAATACAAACACGTTTGATACAAAATGTCACCATCCTTTACTGTCAACGTGAGTATATCATTTTTGTCATTACGTTGGTCATTACGTGAAGCCATCTGCAATGATTGTCGCGTTGGCAAACAAATAAAAAATCAGTGTAACTCAATAAAGCTTTCTCAGCTTAAATTTATAAGTGTACATCAATGTTATGACGTAGCAAATTGAAAAATATAGAATAACCTGAAAATGAAAGACTTTTGAACATGTTTTCAATTACAATTTTATAACAATAAAGATTGTAACTGACACTCTTTAGAGTGACACGGGGATCTGCTGGATAAAAAACTGAACGTGTTCAGATGTAACATCAAACCAAAAAATGTGACATTGGCCGTACTTTTAGAAGGGACACACAATGGTGGTTTAAATTGACACCTGCAATAATTTGTTCTGCTGACAGACAATAGCCACCAGCTTAGTTGCACCGAACTAATCGTCTTAATGGCTGTCATTGGTTCCTAAGATGGTGAGGTATCTCTACAACGAGACGCCGGACTCCAGACCTGAGACTTCTTAATGTCAACTTGCACGGTTTTGTTAGATGACAGTAAGTATTTTATCCTTTCTAGTTTAGATCTTTCCTATTTCCATAAGCTTACAACTCCATCATTCATTTCATCAGTTAGGTTTTCAACCAGTATGTAAAGGAGATGAATGGTTTGAGTTATTTGACCTAGACTTAACTGTTATCTCAACAGTCGCTGTATGGATGTTAAGTTATGGGTTTTTTTTTAAATTCTGGCGAAATGAAAATATACACACTTTTATTAGAGTAAAAAAAGTAAATGCTGCTGACGAATAGAGTAGATTATGAATGTCAAGAAAGAAATCCTATATCACGCTCTCTTTCTGTTATTTGAATGTTCCAAAACCAGTTTTTCTTGATTGAGTCTTGATTTTCCGAAAAATGTTTAAACAAGCAGAATAGTGAGAGTCGCTCACTGAACACCAACGCTTCATGCGATCTCTTTAGTTTAACTCTGATCAGATATCTGGAGAAAATATATATGAATCATTACAAAATATGTTTGTGACCATATAATAGTTGTTCTTCAACCGCTATGACAAACGTGTCTATCGACAAAAGGTTGGGCGTTGGTTTCTCATTCAAAGTTTCATTGAACACAGCATTCCAGTTTTCAAGTTCTTATCTGAACACGACATTGTTAATTGCGTTTTTGTAGAAACAATCAAAAGTACAAATCATAAGATACTGACATTACCATAAGTTTCGTCCGCACTAGACAATTGTATGACTTACCTTGTTTCATTGACCAAGGCCTTAAACAATGCAAAGAAGTGCTGCAATTGACAACCTGAAAACACACACAACTTATATAGGATAACTTAATAATTATCGAACCTGCCCTCACCAAACGAAATCCTCATATGATCACATAGCTTTTCCATTCGGTCATATTTTATTTAGATACAGCACCTTCAACTTTTGATCTGTCAATATTCAAAAATGCTATTCTGATGAACACAAGACAGACATCTGACATTTGTCAACCAGATACATTATATTACACTTGACGAATTGATGTTTATCTGTCCACAAAAAAACATGTTTGCATTTTCAAATGACATGACTTTACAAAACCATAAATTGATAATGTTATAGCGGTAAATGAATAGTTAATCATGTTTTTAGTACATGTAAATAAGAAATCAATGCACATGTTATTTTTAAAGCGAGTGGCGACGTGCTGTCTACACAGATATCTAGGATGTGAAACTTATTCAAGGTTTTCCTCTGTTCACCCAGCAATACAATTGGATACCTGCTATGTAAGTATTGCTGCGGTTATCAAGGGTTTTATAAAATTATGCTCCGTTCCGTTACTCTTTGCTATATCACCCCTGGGACACTCTTTCAGAGAAATCTTTACTCAAATTACCCACGCTTGGTCGGCTTGTCGAAATCAGTAATCAATGAAAATGTTTGATAGGAGAAGACGGAAATGGTCAAAGGAGATAACCGGTGATGGATGGCTAACAAAATGACCGCGCCCAGGAGGTGCGTGCTTTGCAACAAAGTTATATGATTTGTCATTGGCTCGCAGGCCCAAGCTGCGTAGCAGTTTGATTGGCTCACACCGGCCAAGGGAGGGTAATTTGAGTACAGATTTCTCTGATGGAGTGTCCCAGGGGTGATATAGCGGAGAGTATGGGACCATATATAAAACCCCACGTAACTGAGGATGTTGAAGTGCAGGCAATTTGACATATAACCTTAAAATAAACCGAAAGAGGCAACTAGGTTGCAAACTCTGAGGGCAATAGTGTGTGCCCCTTCATGGTGTGATGGATATAAACTTGATCATCATCGGTCATGGCAATTAAACAAAAATAGACCTAAAAGTGAATACAAATACATAAAAGAACAAACATGTCAATTAAGTAATCATTTACTCCATTCCTTTAGCGCCTACAAACGCAATAATATTAACATACAATTCCAGTATTAAGTCTTTAAAACAAAACTAATCAAGGCATATTTTTGGTAAGAAATACTTCGTTCGTATTTTCATTCAATTTCTTTTCTAAAATTCTTTCAATAAGTTCCCAAGATATTTGAGTTTTAATACTATACGTGATATGTTTGAAAACATTTACTTTTTGGAAAAAGAATGTCGAATAAGGTATTGTTAGAATATAATAAGCTTTAGAGTTTGAATCCTTCAAGGATTTAGCAACATTATCAGTGTAGAGAACTATGCAACATGCATGAATAAAGTAGTAATGTTTTACAGTGGTGTGGTATGTTATGCTTGTGATAGCAATAATGATTCAACAGGCTTCTTCCTTTAATGATATTAGAAGGGAACTAGTTGAATAAGAAAACCATCTAAAGCTATCCAAGATTGTTTCTGCAATGTTCCTGATGTATGTTTACTTGTGTTCGTATCTAATAATAATTATGAGAAATAGTAACACTCTAAACTGTGACATCCTTTCTCGCATGAACGTGTTATAAAAACAATTAGAACAGCTGGTCTCTGACAGTAAACCCAGCATTTGAAGAAAATCTAAAATCCTATTATTTGTTTATTACGATTGACAACACACTATCCATCACAATATCCATGGGCAACACAATATCCGTGAACTCCAATCCCTTTGGGCAAAGCAACATTATATTGGAACTGGGATTAACTTCCATCTCCCACATTTTCATTAAGAGTTTTGCCTTATCCATGGGGAATAAGTATTGATTTATAGATTCCTCTCGACGATCGAACCTTATCAAAAATAACCAACAAGTGTCAAGTGATAGAATCATGAATTAATGTAATATTTTCTTGATAGACTTTTCCTCTCCAATGGAAATAGAGGTGAGGTGAGAAGGGGTTTAACACCGCTTTCAATAGTATTTTACTTATATCACGGCTGCTAGTAGGGAACCATTGTCTGGTACTACGCTGAATTTCAGTGTAGCATTGCACCCAAACCTTACTGTGTGAAGAACAGTTCTCTACTGCAGACACAGTTGCGTGATTCGAACCCAAGACCTCTTGATCCGAAGCTTAACGCGTTATTCACTACGCTATCCCTCCCCCTGATAATAGAGACGGCAATTTTTATCACACAAGGGAAACTCATTAGACCGTTTTTCGTTGGTTACAGCAGCCCAACCTTTTGTAGTATCTTGAAATTATATGTTGACGGATGCAAACAGTCAAATTATAGTTTTATAGTTGTAGACAAATTCATCATATTCATACAAATACATTGTCTATCAGTCTATATTCAATAGCGTTTTTATGTGCATGTGGGTTTCCCTGATTCATTGAATATTTTGGCAATACAGGTTTGAAAGCTTCTGTGAAGCCGATGTTAACCCTCTGCCCCTGAGTGTGCCAGTCCTGGCTCGACTCCACACCATTACTGAGTACATACACTATAAATAAAACGATGCTGAGGGCTACATGTTTCTAGAAATATTACAACCGTGGTAGCTTTTTTTGTTTGTTTTACTCACAAGCTTTCCTTTTTAGGAATGATGTCCCCTGAGTCAAAAGTGATCAGTAGTTGTGGTCTAAAACCTGAAATGCAAAACAATGAAATGAAAATGGAGTGCAATATTAACACATACGGAATGATAGGGATTATCGTGACAAGAGGTTGTAATTATCTAATAGAAGGGCCAACCCCTAACTTAATAATGTTTTGACAGTTGACGCCATTTCTTTCAATATTTTGATCTTCTGACAAAAATAACCACCAGCTTAGCTGAACCCAACTGATCCTCTTAATGGCTGTCATTGGTTCCTAAGATGTTAAGGCGTCTCTACAATGAGACGACAGACTCCAGACCTGAGATTTCTTACTGTCAACTTACCCGGTTTTGTGAGATCTTTTCATTTTCAATGAGCTTATTACCTTAATCATTCAGTTCACCATTGAGGTTTCCGACTGATGCCTGTACAAGGAGAATTTTTTTATAGAACTATTTGACCTACTGTTTACTGCTATCTCAACAGTCGTAGTATAGATATATAGTATAGTATAGTATAGGTTCCATAATGACAATTTTTCAGTCTTGATCTTCAGAAAAAAAACTATTAAACAAGCAACAAAGGGATACGCGGTCCCTTATAGAAGAAACCCTGTTGTTTTCACCATATTACCGATGTCAATGAACAATTAGTTGAGTCATAGGAGCTGTGTAGACCTCTGAATGAACTTTCTATCTTTTACAGGAATTACTTAACATTAGCAACGGTTTATTCAACATAGAGTACATATGTTGGCAATTATGCTGTGGGATTATAATACGTTTTGAGCATGTTGTTTGAACTCGATTTAACTATTATGTGTTGCTACTTTGGCATTTTGGAGCAATCAAACTTTTATCTTTGTGTCTGCATGTATGAAATCGGTGAACATTAGTGTAATAAGTGAAAAATCAATTAATACTAATACACATATTGGTCATGATTGTATATTCGGTTCTTTGGTATTTTATCTGAATACATTCCATCATGACATACGTGTACAAAGCTGCAACCTGAAAGTCAGTTCATCTACTTGTGGATCTTAGTGCAAATATAATGTTGATGTCATGTGTACTACTATAACTTCATTGAACAATTTCTAGGTATATCGTATTGTCTGGGAATGTTTTTCGAGTTTGACATGATAAAAACGAGAGAAGGGTTCAGATTTTAAAACTTTTGATTTCCTAAATTTTGGACCATCTAACAACTATCTCAAAACAAATACATTGAATGAGTATAAAATCAAATATATGACTAATGTTTAAGCTACTGTTCACTTATTGTCAATATAGTGAATATACTAGCATTGCGACATAATTGTTTTGGCAACAGCCAGTACTCATTTATAAATAATACTAGTTATAATGCTTGACATATGTGACTTCAACAAAATACTGAATGTCCTTTATGATGCATTTATTATTGACCCAATTCAGTCAACAAACTGTGATATCAAGATCTGCTGAAAACCGAACATCATTAATTTCACCGTGCTGATCCATTATGTGGCAAAATTACTCCCTATGGTCTCATTATATAGTCATCCAGATCCCCGATTGCAGATAAATCTAAAATAATTGTAATTTCTTTTCTCTCTTCATCATGTGATTTACTTAATTATATGACCTCCTCATGTGTGCAGTATTATTTACTATTTAACACAACACTAAATGTAGATACATGTAACGATTCACTTGATCTTGATTTCTCATTCCATCATTCATTTGTAATGCCAATGATGATAACATTATATTGTATTATGTTATATATTCACAAGTTTATAACACAAGAATAATGGAAACTTCTTTCTGACAAAGGTCAGATAATTTTAACATATCCTAAAAACGCTCCAACAAAATGGAAAGTGCTTATTAAGTTAACAAATGCAGAAAGAACTAATGATGTAACAATCTCAAGTGTATCTTTTTTCTTTTCTCGATGAAAACATTCTGAAAGAGACACATGGAAAGTAAGTCCTTTATCTCTTGGGTAATCAAAGGACAAAGACGTGAAAGAACAAAAACTTTATTGACTTGTAGAAAGTAAAAAAAAACAGCCAAGTTCAAAAGACAGTATAACTTATGACATTAACTGAACATTTCTTATAGGTATACAGGAGACTTAACTTGTTAAATGTTCTTTATTGCTGTGAAACGGATTTTTACAATATTTTAACCAAATAATCAAATACGTTTTATAAAAGCATAGTCGGCATGATACAGCAATGTCAATTAAAAGCAAAAATGACAAATCTTAAACTTTGTTTTGCAAATAGCTCTGGAAACTCTAATTTGATTCCACAGACCAAATATTATTTGTTTCTTCAACTCATCTTGTTTTTCGACAATCCTAGTGCTAAGATAAACACTAGTGTCATATCTAACAATCACCTCATGACGATATTAAAGCTTAGATATTTTGTACCACTGGTTAATAGTGCAGAGGTCTGAATTATTGAGTTAAACTGAGTTAGACTTGGGTGAGTTGAGATGATGTTAGGTAAGGTTATATTCGAGAAAGTTCCATATACCTATAGAGTGTATTTGATTTTTACTATTTCCCCGATTTTGCGTCAAAGTTGTGAAACTTATGCTTATGAACTTAAAGCTTTTGATAATTAACAAATTATTGAGAAACTCCATCACGTGTAACCTTTTGAGTAATTTGTTATTAAGCCCTGTTTGGAACCGTGTCTTAACGAACTTCTGGATGTTGGAACTTCACTAAATGCCTGGCATCACTGATGATTTTTCATTTGTAATGTTATTTTGACTTTATCTCCATTATATCTGTATTGTAATCATATATGCCACTACCAGCGCATGTGAATGACTCAAGTGTATGATATGTGCAAACAATTTTATTATTAATCACTTTGAGATTGTATGGTTTATAAATGTTGTAAAGCAAAAGTGTGCAATGTTGAACTGATAAATATACGTGTTACATCATACTTTGTTTAGTAACGAACGCCATAGTGTGTTCACGAATGTATGCATATTCAATATCGGTGTAGACATGAATACTTTGACATATTATTAAGATTACATAGATAGGTATAGGTAAAATTAATCATATACTGCATCTACAGAATTATAGAAGTAGACAATGTATACATGTAATAAAATGAGTTTAATGATCAGTATATCATTCACAGTACATAATCTATTTGAGGAAGAGTGGTCGATTTGGTTATTTAATTCATGTAATGCCACTCACAGAATCCTGAATTCAAGTATTACTGTTTCATAACAATTTGTTGTACTTTATATGTAGCTTTTGGGAATGAAATGAACACTTATCCAATAACTAACATGTTTCGAAAAGAAAACAGGTTTGTAATAACATAGCTAGATGTAATACAGTAAATAGTTTTTTTTGGAAACGTTAGTGTCAGTCCTAACAAAATGCACACTCATTTTGGGTGGGATAAAGCACCTGCATCTCTTAATCTGTCAATATTCAACGTATGCTGATGAAAAACAGAAACATAATATTACACTTGACATGTTGATAGTTTTTATGTCTTGAAAAACTATTTTGCGTTGTGAATTACATGACTTTTCAGCAATATTCATGACCCTTAATAAATAAATTTACAGAGATAAATGAACAGTTTGTTTATTGTGTTTATCTCAAAGTATGAACACCTACACATGTTGGCAAAAAATGAAAGTACTTGTTTCAAGGTATTGTGCAAGAAGAATTGTAACATGGCGAAAATGTGTCAACATTGTCATAATAGTGGTACTAAATATCCAATACGAAACGAAATGATTTAAAGTGAATATCACAATAAAGACACCTTTACTGAAACAGCAGCAGAGCTTTGAAATCTCTTTGTTCAGAAAAACTACTCGAAGAAGCCCATCTGATTTATTTTCTACATTTCTTTCAATAATTTCCCAAAATGTTTTAAATTTAATAAATTTAAAAAGTTTGCTTTTTAGAAAAAGAAGATTGAATGAGTATGACCCAAAGGAAATGTCCATTTTGTATGTCTATAATTAAATTTTGAATCCTAGCAGAGTTTGGAATTATTTATTATAGATAAGTGTGCTACATGCACCACGAAATTAATTAATTGATGCGTTGCTGCAATGTTCCTCACACTACTTAGCGGTAAAGATGCCACATGCTTTCTTTCTGTAATAACTTGAACAGTGCTAAAAAGGGGACCTTGCTAACAATTGTGAAAATTTAAAGAAAGAGAATTGAGACAACCTTTCTGTCCAAAAAACAAACAAGTATATAGCGAAACTCTAAACTATTATGTGTTTCCCACCCTATCAGTTAAATACATTCCCTTTGGGCAATAACAGTTTTATATTGGGACCAGATTAATTTACTCCTCCCACATGTTCATTAAGAGTTTTATCCTCATCCATGGGGAACAAGGATTGATTGTAGATTATTCTCAAATGTCAGAATAATGAAGTAATGTATCATTTCTTTGAACCTTCCATTTGACAAATCTAATGAACATAAAGAATGATGTTGAGCACACACGGGAATCAAGTTGAAAGTTAGTGACTATTGTTGACGACTATATCTTATTCATACAAATACATTGCTAAAGTAGAGATGAAGAAAGAAATAATCTATTTTTAATTTTTTTGGCCCCCGAATCGGAGATTCCGGGGGTATATTGTTGGCATATGGATACCTTGTGATGAGACCTTTCAGATGAGGTCATCATATTTGACCTTGTGATCTTGACCTTGACCTTGTCGCAGTGGACATCTTCAGTAAACTTTAACCTTGGCCTTAACTTTAGATTGCTCAGAGCTTCGGCTTTCATACATGGCATGTGCATACCTTGTGATGAGACCTTTCAGATGAGGTCATCATATTTGACCTTGTGACCTTGACCTTGCCGCAGTGGACAATATTTAGAAAACGTTAACCTTGGTCATAACTTTGGATTGCTCAGAGCTACGGCTTTCATACTTGGCATGTGCATACCTCATGATGAGACCTTCAGATGAGGTCATCATATTTGACCTTGACCTTGCCGCAGTGGACAATATTTAGAAAACGTTAACCTTGGCCATAACTTTGGATTGCTCAGAGCTGCGGCTTTCATACTTGGCATGTGCATACCTAGTGATGAGACCTTTCAGATGAGGTCATCATATTTGACCTTGTGATCTTGACCTTGCCGCAGTGGACCATATTCAGAAAACTTTAACTTTGGCCATAACTTTGGTATATCCGGGGGCATCCGTGTTTAACAAACACATCTTGTTATTTTTATTTTTCGACAACCACTGAAGATCCTAAAAATAACATACGAAAGCATCCATGTGTGTACAGGACAACTAAGTGTTTTAATGCTTTCCTCTCAATGAGTCTAAATTGAAACTTCTTTCTGCTCCACAAATACATGCCAAACGATCGATACATGTTATATCCCTGAAAGGGTTTGACGACGTATGAATAACAGGGATGAAATAAATGAAGGATAAAAATGTTTTGAACTATGGATTTTCCTCTTTGCTTTTGAAAACCATAATTGTTTTGATTAATCAAAACAATCAAATGCCAAGCTTTGTAGCTCTTATCTATTTTAATGGCAAATTCTAAGTGGGGGCATTCTATTTTGATGTTCAGTGTCTCATGCAGAAAGCACGTCTGTTGAAAGCCTATGTACACAACATGATTCCAGTAATTATTCAAGGAGAGCATTTTGACAAGGCTGACTTTATAGTAACGCAGGTCAAAACCATGTATTTTGGAAAAGTAATGTTATCACTATACAACAAAATGTATGGCCAGGGAAAGACAGAAGTTTGGAAAAGAAATTAATTGTGATGTAAGATCATTCATTTAACTTTTATTATGTTATCAAAAACTGATACAATCAATCTTCTTGACTAAATAAATAATTAATAAAATTTAGCCACAACTTGTCACCTTTTGTAATTTGTAAAAACTAATCGTTCATAATCATTCCGTGCATAATAATCTGACATTCATTCACATGTCAAAATCAATTACTTAAATTTTCAATCAGATTTAGCTCCAGATAATTTATTCCCTGCTGGGAACTTTACACCTAAAATGAAAAATAAGGAGTTCAAATCAAATGAAATATATAAGGAGTTTTTCATAACCATTCACTGTTTTTTCAGGAACATGTTACTCATGTTATATTTTACAACAACAAACATAGGGGAGTATAATTTCAGTGATCAAAGACATGATGTCTATGCCTGTAAGACATAAGATAAGTCGCAAACTCGTGCTTTTACCCACATATCACCTAATCTGAAGTGACCATGCAGTCAGAATACTTATAGTCATACATCCCTAATCATTGTTCTTACTACAGATAGCACAGCTGCATCCTTTCCAAATTACTGTCCTAAGATATAGCGCCTACTTGGAAATCAATAAATGTATATACCACTTATTGTCAGGGTAAATTAAAGGATAACGACATAATGTGCTAATAATAATGGACGTGTGTATAATGGAGACACAAATATTGTTAGACTCAGATACATAACAGAGCTATGTATGGATGTAATTAAACTTAGTTGACTTCACCAATTGAAAGCCTCCTCGTAATACCCAGTCTACACGTCAACATTTTTGCTAGTTAAAGATAAAATTCAGGAATATGTCTTTCTTTAATGTATTTCACGTAAATACTTTTCATTTGTTTTATTGTCTTTCTCTGTTTTATTTATTATTTTAATTATAGTATTTTTCCATTTACTTTGTAACTTTATCAAACCAATTATCATCCCTGTTATTTTTTTTATATAAACAATGTTTCAGAGACACCAGCCATTTAAACATAATTTAAATTTTGTTTTACTCTGTTCGAAATCGATATTTTCTTATGTGAAACAACGTATTTAATACAAATACGTTTGATACAAAATGTCACCATTCTTTACTGTCAACGTGAGTATATTATTTTTGTCATTACGTTGGTCATTATGTGAAGCCATCAGCAATGATTGTCGTGTTGGCAAACACATAAAAAATCAGTGTAACTCAATAAAGCTTTCTCAGCTTAAATTTATAATTTTACTTCAATGTTATGACAGTACAAAGTGAACAATATAGAATAACCTGAAAATGTAAGGCTTTTGAACAGGTTTTCAATTACAATTGTATTACAATAAAGATTGTAACTGACACTCTTTAGAAGTGACACGGGGATATGCTTGATTAAAAATGAACATGTTCAGATGTTCAAAATAAAGGACATCCATTAAAGTACCACAACGCTCATGTTCTCTCTAATTCAATATTAACCACCAGTGATGTAACTTGAGCAACAAAGGATACAATAAAATCATAAACATCTCCTATCAGTGACATACTTTTGGTGATGAAATTGCATTTTTTTTACAGTTTATCCATACTTGAAAATAATTCATGAGGTGATTAAAACGTGAACAGCTTTTACAATATTTAGTATTACTATACTACGCCATTGAATTATAAAGGATTTAAATACTTATTAATACATTTAAACTTATTTGAATTCAGAGGACGAATAAACAAATAATACGACTCAAACGACAGTAATTAAAAGTACAGTTATTATAGATTGATGCAACTCGATCGCAGCAATGTATGTTAGCAGGTGTTTTAATACAAAGTTAATCTGTTTCAGTTTCAACATTAAGGCCAGCTCTTCCCGGTCAGTGTTAATACAAAAGTTAATGGTAACTTAGTTTGTGTGACTCTCGTAAAAAATGTGACCGTATATTCTTCAAGTATGGATTTATAGAGAGTTGAAAAATAATGTTATGAGTTATGAGTGGAACAAAACGTCTGACGGATGCAGGGACGAACACATTTATGGTTATATATTCCCTAAATTGAGGCAAGATGACGTAATAATTGCATAAATGAGGATGGTGATGATAAAAAACGGAAATCATTAGATCAAACCAAAAAACGTAACATTGGTTGTAATCATCTAATAGAAGGGACACACAATGGTGGTTTAAATTGACGCCATTTCCTGCAATAATTTGTTCTGCTGACAGACAATAGCCACCAGCTTAGTTGCACCGAACTAATCCTCTTAATGGATGTCATTGGTTCCTAAGATGGTGAGGTATCTCTACAACGAGACGCGGGACTCCAGACCTGAGACTTCTTAATGTCAACTTGCACGGTTTTGTTAGATGACAGTAAGTATTTTATCCTTTCTAGTTTAGATCTTTCCTATTTCCATAAGCTTACAACTCCATCATTCATTTCATCAGCTAGGTTTTCAACCAGTATGTAAAGGAGATGAATGGTTTGAGAGTTATTTGAGCTAGCCTTTACTGTTATCTCAACAGTCGCTGTATTGATGTTAAGTTGCTTTTTTTTAAAAATTCTGCCGAAATGAAAATATATACACACTTTTTTAAGAGTAAAAAAAATTAAACGAATGACGAATAGAGTAGATTATGAATGTCAAGAAAGAAATCCTATATCACGCTCTCTTTCTGTTATTTGAATGTTCCAAAACCAGTTTTTCTTGATTGAGTTTTGATTTTCCGAAAAATGTTTAAACAAGCAGATCAGTGAGAGTCGCTCACTGAACCCCAACGCTTCATGCAATCTCTTTAGTTTAACTCCGATCAGATATCTGGAGAAAATATATATGAATCATTACAAAATATGTTTGTGACCATATAATAGTTGTTCTGCAACCGCTATGACAAACGTGTCTATGGACAAAAGGTTGGGCGTTGGTTTCTCATTCAAAGTTTCATTGAACACAGCATTCAAGTTCAAGTTCTTATCTGATCACGACATTGTTAATTGCGTTTTTATAGAAACAATCAAAAGTACAAATCATAAGATACTGACATTACCATAAGTTTCGTCCGCACTAAACAATTGTATGAATTACCAAGTTTCATTGACCAAGGCCTTAAAGAATGCAAAGAAGTGCTGCAATTGAAAAGCTGAAAACACACATAACATTTATGATAACTTAATGATTATCGAACCTGCCCTCACCAAACGAAATCCTCATATGATCACATAGCTTTTCCATTTGGTCATATTTTATTTAGATACAGCACCTTCAACTTTTGATTTGTCAATATTCAAAAATGCTATTCTGATGAACACAAAACCATTAATTGATAATGTTATAATGGTATATGAATAGTTAATCATGTTTTTATTACATGTAAATAAGAAATCAATGCACATTTTATTTTTAAAGCGAGTGGCGACATGCTGTCTACACAGAAATCTAGGATGTGAAACTTACTCAAGGTTTTCCTCTGTTCACCCAGCAATACAATTGGATACCTGCTATGTAAGTGTCATCTTCGGTTATCGAGGGTTTTATAAAATTATGCTCCGTTTCGTTACTCTTCACTATATCACCCCTGGTAGACTCTTTCAGAGAAATCTGTACTCAAATTACCCACACTTGGTCGGCTTGTCGAAATCAGTAATCATTGAAAATGCTTGATAGGAGAAAACGGAAATGGTCAAAGGAGATAGCCGGTGACGGATGGCTAACAAAATGGCCACGCCCAGGAGGTGCGTGCTTTGCAACGAAGTGATATGATTTGTCATTGGCTCGCAGGCCCAAGCTGCGTAGCAGTTTGATTGGCTCGCACCTGGTAAGGGAGGGTTCTTTGAGTACAGATTTCTCTGATGGAGTGTCCCAGGGGTGATATAGCGGAGAGTATGGGAGCATATATAAAACCCCGCGTAACTGAGGATGTTAAGTGTAGGCAATTTGACATATAACTTTAAAATAAACCTAAAGAGGCCTTTGAGCATGCCCCTTCATGGTGTGGTGGATAGAAACTTGATCATCATCGGTCATGGCATGTATACAAATATAGACCTAAAAATGAATACAAATACATAAAGCTCAACAAGAACAAACATATCAATTAAGTAATCACTTACTCCATTCCTTTTGCGTCTACAATAATATTAACATACAATTACAGTATTAAGTCTTTAAAACAAAACTAATCAAGGCATATTTTTGGTAAGAAATACTACGCAAGTATTTCATTCAATTTCTTTTCGAAAATTCTTTCAATAAGTTCCCAAGATATTTTAGTTTTAATACTATACGTGATATGTTTGAAAACATTTACTTTTTGGAAAAAGAATGTTGAATAAGGTATTGTTAGAATATAATAACCTTTAGAGTTTTAATCCTTTAGGGATTAAGCAACATTATCAGTGTAGAGAACAATGCAACATGCACGAATGAATTAGTAATGTTTCACAGTGGTGTGCTATGTTATGCTAGTGATAGCAATAATGATTCAACAGGCTTCTTCCTTTAAAGATATAAGAAGGGAAATAGTTGAATGAGAAAGCCATCTAAAGCTAGCCAAGATTGTTTCTGCAATGTTCCTGATGAATGTTTACATGTGTTCGTATCTAATAATAATTGTGAGAAATAGAAAGACTTTAAATTGTGACATCCCTTCTCGCATGAATGTGTTATAAAAACAATAAGAACAGCTGGTCTCTTACAGTAAAACAGCAGTTGAAGAAATTCTAAAATCCTATTATTTGTTTCATACGATTGACAACACACTATCCATCACAATATCCATGGGCAACACAATATCCGTGAACTTCAATCCCTTTGGGCAATAACAACATTATATTGGAACTGGGATTAACTACCTCCTCCCACATTTTCATTAAACGTTTTGTCTTATCCATGGGGATTGTAGATTTCTCTTAACGATCGAGCCTTATCTAAAATAACCAACAAGTGTGAAGTGATAGAATCATGAATTAATGTATCATTATCTTGATAGACTTTACCTCTCCAATGGAAATAGAGGTGAGCTGAGAAGGGGTTTAACACCGCTTTCAAGAGTATTAGTAGAGACTTAGTCTGAGCTGCTATCAGTTTTTGTGCAGTTTCCGTCGCCGCCGCCGGCTGCGCTTTTTGTATTCACTATAACTTTTTTCCTAGAAGGTTTTGGGAACTCATATACATAACTTCTTACTTATGCCCCTGGGGATTTTTTTTGACATGTTCATATTCAAGGTCAAAGGTCAAGGTCACGAGTTCTGAAATCGCTAAAAAAATCCTTGTAAACACGATAATTTGAAAAATGCTATCAGGCTCTTATTTTGTGTATATCAACTGTGGATAAAGGCGAAGATTTGAAAAGGTTTTCGCTAACATCCGTCAAAGGTCAAGGTCACAGCGAGGGCACGACTTAAGCATGCTTTTGCGAAAATGTCTTATTTCAAATATTAACACTTTGAATCATTAAATGATTGTTATATACAATGAAAAGTGATCACTGATTGTGTGACCTTGAATTTTAAAGGTCAAGGTCACGAGATAGGGTCAAGGTCACCAGTTCTGAAATCACTAAATAACTTTTTTCCAATGAAGGTATCAACACCTCATATAATTAGCTTCTTTCTTGTACACCTGGGGAAATATTTTGACATGCTCACATTCAAGGTCAAAGGTCAAGGTCATGAGTTCTGAAATCTCTACAAAAATCCTTGTAAACACGATTACTTCAACAACTTCTGTGCTATCAGGCCCTTATTTGGTATATATCAACTATGGAGAAAGACCAAGATTTGAAAACTTTTTTGCTAAAATCATTTCAAAGGTCAAGGTCACAGCAAGGTCACAACTTAAGCGTGCTATTGTGAATATGCCTTATGTTAACAATGAACACTTTGAGTCATTGCATGATTCTTATACACAATGAAAAGTAATCGTTGATGGTGTGACCTTGAAGGTCAAAGTTCAAGGTCATGAGATATTGGTTAAGGCCATGTTAATCTTTTGATCCAATTTTGAAATCAGAAATAGGTTTTGAGAACAAAGTTGTGAAAAGTGACCCCAGTGATGATTCAAATTGTCAGAATAACTTGAATAATGAACAAATTTTTGTCAAAAAAAATTCCCATTTCATTTATGCTGAGGAGAAGGCGGAACAGGGAAAAGCGAGACCCACAGTTTCGGAGCTGCTCTGCTTTTGCGGTGTCCCGCAAACGCTCTTCTAGTTTATAGTTTATGCATCGCAATAGTTGGCTTGGCAATAGTACTATATCGATAGTTTATACAAAAACACTATCGCTATCGCAATAGTAAGGTTAATTATCGATATTATCGAATCTATTAATTTTCACTTAATTATGAATGATTTACACAAGCCACTGCATTTGATTCAAGATTTGTCATTTTAGAATGTCAAAAGGGAAGAACTGGAGATAGGAAATAGCAAAATGACAAAAAGTAATTAAGGATTCAGAACTAAAGTTCTGAATCCTTATTGAGATTGGCGTGTTTTATTATTATTATTCTTCCACGGATTTTGTCCCCAGCACTTCTACCAGAAGGAATGCAGCTAATGCAACCAAACTTTGCAGAATGATATCCTTTACTGTGTAGTTTTATGCCGCTTCTTTTGAGCCCAATCAATCAAGCCATTAAAGGTCCAGTTCGATTCTAAAACTTGATTTTTAACATGGGAATTTTTTTCAAAATGCACCTAGAGACTTGCAACGTTTTCTAAATGATCCGCAATGACATTGCGAGCAATAAAGTAAATCATGGCGAAATCGTCAGTCACGTGGTTTAGCCGCCATCTTGGATGTTTTAACTTTTTCAAATTTTCGGACCCCATGTACTTTTGCGGAAACACCACTCCGAAGATATTGGCACCTAAGAGCTGAAACTACTTTTTATATATAGCTGAAACATTGGGGAATAACAAGTTTGTTCTTGTTTGGGCGAATTGCTAATACTTTTCCCACAGTGACCTTTCAAAGTCCGACAATTTTTGAAAATCGCAAACTTCAAAGGGGGATAACTCATAAAGTTTAACTGCAAATTTCAAGATTTTTCCAGGAAAGCTAAGGCACTACTTTGGTCTATGCGAATCAACAATAAAATCAATGCTGAGCAATCATTTCCGGTTTTTGAGAACGGATACATAATTATAGATAATAGCACTGGCAATTTTAACATGGGGGGAATTTTCAAAATGCACTTAGAGAGTTTTTTTCATTTGATAGACAGGAACATTACAGACAAAAAAGTCAATCATAACGTTTTTGTAAGATGTACGGTTTGGTCGCTATTTATGCGAAACTATTCACACAATTTGAACAACAGAGAGAAAGCATGTCAGGTCACGCCCATAGACTGAATACAAGTCGCAATTCCTTTTGTTCTTCTATTATATGTTTTCACTCTGATTCAGCCGAAACTACGAGAGTTAACATTCTAAAAATAAAGGAACAGATAGTCCTGAGTATGAAGTCAATGTGTGTAACATTTGGGCCTCATTGGTGCCATCATTCAAGGTCCAGTTCGAATCTAATTCTCCATTTTTAACATGGGAATAAAATTCAAAATGCAGATAGAGACTTGAATTTTTTTTAAAAGATGCACAATAACCTTGCGAGAAAGAAAGTACATCACGGCGAGTTTGTAGGTCACGTGGTTTAGGCGCCATATTGCTTTTTTTTACAAATTAGGTATCAATAATGCTACAGACATGCTAGAGACTTGCAACTTGTGTTGAAAGATGTATTTATTGATTATATTTAAGTAATTGTATCATTTATGCGCTGAATCCTTTTATCGTCGCTTGCGACTATATTTGCATTTATGATTTCATTACTGATTTTGGTTCCATAGTCCTTACATCAATTAAACATTTCTACTAAAACCTAGCTATTTATCTAGCTTATTATTGCGTTTTTGTACCAAAAAACGCTATCGCAATAGTAAGTGTCTGCTCTACTGCAGACACAGTTGCGGGATTCGAACCCCGGACCTCTTGATCCGAAGCTACACTACACTATCCCTCCCCCTGATAAAAGAGACAGCAATTTTCATCACACAAGGAAAAACCCATTAGACCGTTATTCGTTGGTTACATCAGCCCAACCTTTCGTAGTATCTTGAACTAATATGTTGACGGATGCAAACAGTCAAATTATAGTTTTATAGTTGTAGACAAATTCATCATATTCATACAAATACATTGTCAATCAGTCTTTATTCAATAGCGTTTTTAAAGACTGATATAGTGTGATGTTTTATGTGCATGTCGGTTTCCTTGATTCATTGAATATTGTTATATTTTGGAAATACAGGTTTGGAAGCTTCTATGAAGCCGGTGTTAACCCTCTTGCTCTGGGTGTGCCAGTCCCGGCTCGACTTCACACCATTACTGAGTACATACTCTACTAATAAAACGGTGCTGAGGGCTACATGTTTCTGTTTACCGTGTTAGCTATGTACTTTTTCGCAATTTCTTTCATTTGTTATCCCCCGCCAACATAGTTGGGGGGATATTGAAATGGGCTCCGTCCATCCGTTCGTCCGTCCCGATTTTGTTTCCGGAGCAGAACTCGAAAACTAAAGACATATCTCAAAGAAACTTAGTGTGTCGAACAATCATCATGTGTAGATGTGCCTTTTGGGGTTTTCAACTTCTTCGAGTTATTTTTCTGGACCGTTTCCATTGAAACTTAACTTAGAATTTCATTTCCGGAGCAGAACTCGAAAACTATAAGACATAGCTCAACAAAACTTGGTGTGTGGAACAATCATCATATGTAGATGTGCCTTTTGGCGATTTCAACTTCTTCACAATTTTTTATTTGTTTAATTTTTACCATTTCCATGGATACGTAACTTAATATTTCATTCATTCCGGAGCAGAACTCAAAAACTGCCATGGATGTATTTTAGCTCATCTGGCCTGAATTTTTGTAAACAAAACTCCTTGGCTTTGCTCACAACCCCAAAAACTTATTTTTCATCCTGATCATCAGCAAACGATAACTGTCAGTTGCAATAAACCTTATATTTGGTAGGCTAAGGTTGTTTTGATATGTTACAAACTTTACAGGGAGTGGCATCGCTGCCCTGCTGAGCCAACAAATGAAACATATCATCATCCATCCTGCTACATCAGGCTATAAGGAGAAGGTTCATAGTCACTGTTATTCAACAACTGTTCTTCAATAAATGTTCCCAAAGGCAGGGGATATGGCCGACTCTCTCTGCTTGTTTTGTTTTACTCACAAGTTTTCCTTTTTAGGAATGACGTCCCCCGAGTCAATAGTGATCTGTAGTTGTGGTCTAAAACCTGAAATGCAAAAAAATGGAATGAAAATTGGGTGCCAAATCAACACGTACGGAATGATAGTGAATGATTGGTATTAATAAAAAAATTTTTTTTTAAATTGCTCAATTTTATTAGTTTTTGCTTTCGTATCAGGCAGATACATTGTCAGTGTTTTGAACTGATTAAGAACCAATTGCAAGCCTCAAACATAACACTTTACAAGTATGATTAATGACTTGATACACTTCATTTTGAGTTCCTTTTCTAATGTATGTATTTCCCTTGTCATCGTTTTATGTTGAGATACCAATTCCTAAAATTCGGAAACATATCGTCGTCATGTCGAAATGCTCTGCTTGAATATTACATCGAACAATGTTGTATTTGAAGACTGTTGAAAGAAGTGATTTCCTTATGAGACACTGAACATCACAGTAGAATGCTCACGCTTAGAATCTGCCATGTAAACTTACTGCCACTATGTTTGCTAATAGTATTGTATTGTTTTCATTAATTAACACCAATTATTTAATTCAAAAGTAAAGCTAAACTCCCTTATCCCAAAGGAATTTTTTTCATCCCTTGAAACATCATTCATACATCAACTCCTTTCAAGGATGTAACAGATATTAATTATTTTATGTGTAGTTATTGATAGAGTAGAAATTTTAATTTAGACCCGATGTGTGGAAAAGTATGAAAACACTAGGTCGTCTATTTACAAATAGCTGCTATTCCTAGAATGTTAAATGATCGTCGAACTGTCTTAAACGTTTCTGGCCTGAATATGCTCAACGCAACCATTTTGTACATTCATGAAGAACATTCCGATGGAGTGTAAATGGCACTAAAATACCCGATGTGTACACATCAGTTACCTGTTGTTACCTGTTCTTCAATCGTACCCCTACATCAAAATGGACAGAGCTGAACAGATTCAGGACACCCCTCATTTCATTCAATATGAATCAATCCAATGAATATCCCTCAATTCAGACAATAAATTGTCTCAGCACTTTCCCTGGCAATAATTTTTTTACTGAAAACGATGACCACAGAGAACTGTGGACGAAATTTAACATCATCAAAAGGATACACTATTAGGATCCGCCAGGGGTACTTGTACTTAGATAAATTCATTGAGACAGCTTTTATTGAATATGTGTAGTCTCCAAGGTATTTAAAGGCTCTACTGTAATCCTTAATGGTTTGTTTATTGTCATTGACAAACCAAAGAGACTTTCCTTTTATCATAGAGAAGCTGCACAAAAAGGTGTAGTTCGTCGTTCACGACCCTTTTTACTGTTACATAAAACACTGTTTAATTTGGAAAAGACATCAAGCACTACAGTATAGAGTTAAACAAAACTAATTCTAAAGATCTTAAGAAACTAAGGATGCAAATAGTGTCGTTGAGTCATTAATCAAATATTTCAGTAAATAAATTTAGAACAAAGGCAAACAGAAAGATCAATCAACAGTAAAGATCGTATATGAAGTAAGTTTCAATTTCAGACATAGGTAATTCATGATAATGTTATTGTTGTTACACGACAATGCATTAATTAGATTATGAGTCCGATCTGTTATATATATAAATTGCCGCTGCTAGCCAAGATAATCACAAGTCAGAGTTATATTGACACTTCATATTCCACTTCTTTGTCTACAAATAATTAGAGTGCAGCCTCAAACAAAATAATCTCTTTCAATTCTGAAATGAGTCCAAATAACCGACAGTTTCAACTGGCACTGACGATACCTTTACTACAAGATATGGGCTGGGATTTCCACCTCGATCTTGATTTAAACCTATGCAAATTGAAGTCCATGAATAACATGGAAACCCCATATTTTCCTCTAAAGTAGATATTTTGTTGTGTCATGTCACACCATATAGCTCTTTTGTCACATTCTTGTAATTGCTCAACAGATTGAAGAAGAACAGAAGAACTACCTCTTTCATATATCTCTCATCTTCCGTAGATGAAATGTTGAACTAGCGCTCGAGTTATTCTGCACAATACACAAACACACATAGTACACAACTTATGAAAAATGTATACAAAATGCAATATTTTAGCTCTACTATGTATCTCGTAACTAATTCTGTGATTCTCATTATAATATATACACCAATTGAATCTGTCTATGTTCCTCTCCATTGACACGGATAGTAGGCTGAACTGGATGTGCACATGGCTATAATTATCCCGTCACTCTGAATCATGTTAACTGTTAAATGTTTATTTAATTTAACTTTACTTTAATTATTTGCATGACGAGCTCGCCGATACTAAACAGTCTCATTACCACTGACATTTTGATTTGAGAGCCAGTTTTTCAAACTGTCATTTATATTTGTATAGTCCTATTTGGCCAGAGTTAGTTGCACTTTACTACTGGTAAAAATTCACTGAGCGTGTGAAGACATCGCAAACCAGCATAACAAAGATTTTGTTTATAGAAAATTGGTACAAGAGAGGTAACTCTGAACGGTACGTTGTTGCTAGGGATGTGTTGTTGCTAGGGATGTGCGTGACAAAGAAATTATACCTACGGCATGGGACACGGCTTTACCAATAGATAGTCGACATTGCTGTGTGAATTGAGAGATACAATATGATATTCAAAATACTACGATCCTGATGAATCCATGAATCAGACCCATCCTGTCTGTCTAGTATTGATCCCGTACCTCCATTGTCAACTCTGTAAATGTTTCTGACAAGGGAATCCATGGGGACGCTTATCTCCCCTCTGACTTCCATGTGGCCGCTGCTGATAAGCGCTTATCATTCATGTAAATAGAATGAACTTGCAGTCTTAGATAACCGGACTTGGTCAAAGAAAAACACTCTTTGTAAAGTTTGGGTTTCGATACTGATGCACTGCCAGAAGCATCACAGTAGTTGATCTCACTGCACTAGAATTGAACTAAAATGAGTCTTAAACCAATCATTTCCAAACATGCTAAAAAAAATGTGTGTTTGTTCAATAAATTCAGGGAAAGGGTATCATTTGATTTGATAAAGAAGTCAATATATAGGATCTTGGATTTGCTATGAAAATAACTGTAACAATACAATCTCCTAAATATTTCAAATTAATGTTAAAAGTCAATGATAATATCTATGATTAAGGAAAGAAAAACAAAATGAGAAAGTATCTTTCACAAACTGTTTAAGAGGCATTCTAGAAGATGATGTGGTGATCAACTTCTTTATTAACAATAGCGACGTTTCGATAAAGATCCTTATACCGTTATCAAGCATGAAACGTCGCTATTGTTAATAAAGAAGTTGATCATCCATGAAATATTTGTCTTCTTTATCTTTCAAAACTTTTGAAGCTGGTAAGATGAATTACAAAAGAGGTCAATGGACTTTCAACATGTTTATAGAATATGAGTGAATGACTTTTTATTTCAAGCAAATGAAGTTAGATTTGAACTAGATGATATTATAACATCGTTACATTGTCCAGCATTGATTGACATAAGGAACAAAGTAAAGATTGTAAGTTGATGAATAAACTGTTTAGATATAAAACATGTTTTTGAAGGTGAAAACCATTATCGTTGCATTATTGGTCATTACACAATTTAGTAGTCAAATATCATCTGTTGATCCATGCAACCATCACAGATATCCAAACTAGGCAAACTATATACAGGACATGTCTTTATGTCGTTTCAGAAAAAAACCTTTCAATGTTTTTTACATGCAAGTTTACCACAATCTAATGATTCTAACTACAACAGTCATCAGAGGATGACATATCAACCAGACTTCAATTTCCTTTCCCAATTCATGTGAATATCGGCCATCAGTTTTTTTATATACTCCAGCAGTATATATTTGGCATGCTGTTCTGTTATTAACTTTATTTAGTCATTACTCCACAAACAGAACCAATTAGAGGATAATTATTAATAGTTTTAGAGTTTTGATGATGAAACTATCCCTAATGCAACACAAACTAATATCATTATTTAATATCTTAAAATATCAAAAGGCGCCATTTCAGCACAATAGGTACACTAAACATTCACAGTTTTTAAATAAAACTATGAACGGTTTTTACTTTATCCAGAAACAAAATTATCTCTGTGGGTTTGTAAATAACAAAAAGCACATTTGCAGTACTTAAATAATGTACATGCAAAGATTCAAGAATATATAATCACTCTATTGTCTTTTTAGATTTAAGTCAAAACAATATAACACATTATTGTATTGTAGATTTTCTTCGAAATCAAAGTCGTGTAATTTTGTGTTTGTGTTTTTGTATTGATACTACTATATAATATTATAAATTAAATAGCGTTTAAGATAACTGCTTTAAATATAATTATAAATAATGAATTTAAATTAAGTTTACTTAAAAATAAAGCTCGAAACAATCTCTGACCTATTTACCATTTCCTCAAGTTATCTTCATGTGAATGAGTTTTTGCAACATGATTAAATTATCATCACTGTTTGCATTAAATGAACATTTCTAAGAAAATTTTACTGATTTCATTCCATTTAAAAAAAGTTTAGTTTCATCTCCATCCATCACTTTTGATTATTTCGTCTCATTGGAACAGCTCAAAAACTCTTACCTTCATCATTATAATAGTGTTGTGTTCCCTCAGCCCATGTCAACGGGTTTGGAATAAGGAACCTGTCTGAAGGAACATTATTGTTTATTATTACCTACGAGGGCAATCATATCGGGGTTCATATTTTTCATACGATGCCCTAGGGCAAAATATCACTTTGTCATGGTGACATCACGTCATAAACAATGCTATGACGTCAAGCTTCGTCTATGACACTCGTGCCTGAATATCCGTATATCACTTGCTCTCGCTCGGGAAATACTAATATTCAGGCACTCGTGTCGTAAACATAGTATGATATAGACACTCATATTATATCCTCTATACATACTTGAAATATTACACCAAACGACAATAACGCTAAATATGATCTGATGATATGATATGATGATAGGAAATATGATCGAGTCTGTCTTCATTGGAACCCAAAAGTAACATATTCCATTTATATTGACGAAACCCATATCCATAGTAAAATGTTGAGATGTTGAGATATGGCAATAATGTTAACCTTAGTGTTGCGATTTTTTTGGTCAACGTCCCCTGGATGCTATTTTTCAAGACACTCTCTAGCAGTATTGGGATAACCTATATTGATTCAAAGAAAACATCCTTTCTCTGATGAGGGCTCGCCTGTGTTTTTCTTTGTTTATTAGATTAGGATGTTGAAGTTCCTATCTGGAGAATGTAATGTGCCTGTCTTTGAATAGGAATATTGTGAATGTAGCATTTCAAAAGCATGTTTTATTCAGTTACTATTTTCTTTTTAATGATAATCTCTGACATCATAGTCAAATACCTCCCCTCCTTGACTCTTCTTTGTATAGTGCTTAAACATTAATTATTCAAATTACATGCGGAAGCAACACACAACAGTAACACTGTTATTATCTTGGTATCTTACAAAGTTATTTTACTCTCAACTGAAAACGAGCACAACAAATACATAACTTGAAGAGGAATTCCCTTTTGACAGGGACACTGTCAGTTCCAATATCAGATAAAGGCAGTCATGGAGCTTTAGCAGCCTCTTCTAAATGTCTTGAAACGACCTGGAATAATCAATAGACTTCTTCCCGTAAGCAGTGTTCCCCACAGCTACTCTGAAGGTGTTAATGATGATAAACTGACTCAAGTCTGTAACAAACTCGCTGTGATACCACAGTTAACTCAATTTACCAGGTCATTCTGTTGTCATGTCACTGAATAAAGATTACCATCTTTCTCCTCACACTACAATACAATACATACATTTGCATCAGGAGCAATCCGTATTTATATGAGGGAGGAATATTTAACGTTAGTAATATCATCTCGAGTATGAAACATCCCAGAGGAGCCCATAGGTACACATGTATGTTGCAAAACAGTTCGTTGAGCGTGGAGCAGAACATAAGAAAGACAGATAAACTTTGTTATGCAATACGGATTTACTTATGAGTTCATCCGCTTCAGTTTTAAGAGATCATCATTCTTTTCAATTTATTATTATGATTTATAAAAAGAACTCTGTGTGAGGAATTGATTGTTTTTTCAATTAGGGGCACCATGATTTTATTGTCATCCTATTCAATTTCCTCATGCATCAAGTCACTTGAATGATTGAACCATAGGATATCCAATGATCAATCATAACTGTGATAAAATAGCTGCATCAGCATAATATGGAATCCCTTCCATCGCCTTCAAATTTTACTCTTTGTCTTGACACAAGCATCACAGTGTTATGTTGGATATCTATCACAATTAAAGTTACAGTATGTTGTTGGAATCCCTTATAAAAAAAGTTATCAATGGTATTATTATCTCGAAAAGTATTGAGTGTTCCTGCAAATGTCCATTTTAATGCTAATTGGCTGATTAAAATGTCAATATTAACATGTAAACTTGTGATGTTTTATCGAACAACAGACAGCATACAGCTGCTGGAGCAAGGAAAATAGGAAAATGTAATTCTGGGTTTCCTTTACTTGATATAGTGATGTAAAACTGCTACCATTACAAATCAATCTTCCATTCTTTTTTTTCCTTAAACAGATTTTCCCCACTGGAATTCGATACTTAATGTACATAAAAACATGACAGTAAAGAATTACACATGGAGATTATTACCCAAGGATATGTGTCATATAATTTTTATGAAATTAGTTTTAATTTATTCTATTACCTTGCCTTAGCTTCATAATTGACTGTAAAAAAATGACTGTAAATATACATAGCCACACTATCTCATTTCCATTTCGATAAAATACCTTTGCTTATCACTTAATAGAAATATCAAAACTTCCATCCACTGCATGACATGGATTCCTATCTGTCCTCCGTTGATCTCTCCCCACCATTGTCCGTTCCTTAACGTTATCTGACAGGGGAATCCATAGAGATGTTATTCCAATGCCCGCTGGCTTCCCTATTCACGCTCACTGAGAAACTCATATCAGACAGGTTACTTGAATACATTACAAACAGAATAACTGCAGTCTTAAATAACTTCACTTCAAATAGTTATGTTTTAAAGCTCTATGGTTGATGATCAGCTAATTGCAGAACAGTTGTCTATTTCAGCGATTGTATACAACTCTTTTTAACATAACACAATTGACATTTTGAAAAGAACATTTTTTTATAATGAACTAGATGGTTCAAGTAGTTGACATAAACATACATAAACAGCTTTGTTATTCTCATTTTACAGTCAAAGGACGAATTTGTAAGTAAACAAAGAAATGAAATGATCATTCCTTTAGAAAATTAACGTCTTCTTGTTTAATGCAATTTGCTATATCGACTAATACAGATAATTAAGCTATGGGCCTGAGAGTAAGTCAAGGGCCCCAATGATGGGATATCTAAAATAGCCATACAATAACCAAACTTTTCAAAATTGCTCAAGTGAAGTTTTCCTGATAGCTGAATTAATTATTGTAGCATGATATATTAATGAAATATTTCAATTTGGTTGCAGATTATACGTCCACATAAAAATCGGGTCATTTCAGAATTTGTTGCAAATTATTGGGACTAAAGGGGAATGCAACCCAATTCGCTAAATACGAGATTTCAAGTACATTTCTGTCCTGCAACCAAACAGATGTCAGATATCATATGTCATATTATGGACAATCATCTTTGTTATTTTGTTCACTATGTATGATTAGTTTCTCTTACTTCAGATGCATTAACAAATCAGTATTGAGCTCACGTCATTCGGACCCTTCAAGCACTCTTAGGCCAAACTATGATATGAGCATTGCTATTTGTACAACACGTCTCCAAGAAGTTTGTATTGATCTTTCTCGAAACAAATTCACAGTTTTACTTCCACTTATCCTATCCCTTTTGATTACTGTTCTATGCAGTCTCTGTTGAACAGCATCAACACACTTCAACCTGCAACAATGGTAATCTTTGACCAAGCGTTATTGTATGAAGTCTCAATTTCATGTTGATCGAACCTGTGTGATAGAGGGTTATCGAATAACATATGGTGTATATGTATGGAATATCTACGTACATGGAGTTTCTGTATTGAGTATATGTATGAAGTATATGTATAGAACATCTGTGTGGAGTGTTTGGCATTTAAATAAGAATTGTTAAAAATGTAGAAATTCAACTAATAAATATGTTATTGACATAAATAACCTTCTATAACTTTAATTTGTTGACGCGTCTTTACTTTAGGACGTCATAAAACAAGCCAAAAAATCCCTTTTTGACTCTCCTATCTCGCCTAGTGAGATTCGATAACAACCATTTTGAGATTGTTTAAAACGTCTGTTTCTCAGGCATATGATAATGGTTTGAAATTTCAAGTTTAGTTCATTTCGGTTCTGAAGACATGATGTATCTCTGTTTCAGTCGTGTTTATGACTCGTGGATGGACTAATGTTGCACTTTTTATGGTGAAGTTCCTTTTGCGGTTGAGTGTATATGTTTTATGAAAACGTGTATGCTATATTTTAGGTTTTATCAAGATAGCATAAACAATAGTGAACGGTTCATGACAAAAGTAAACCGGTAAAGTCTCGAGCTCGATGTGACATTGACCTGTGAGAGCCTTACTCGAGTTCTGATGAACCAATGTGCAAAATAATAAAAAAAATCAAGCGAATATCTTTTAACTTTGGACATATGAGCTGAATACCTTATCAAGGCTTATATAGGCATTAAAAGCTCAATACGAAATTTACAACGTAACATCTTAGTTAGAATTATTGATGTTAGCCTGCTTCTCCATTTTGCTCATTTATTCTTCTTTTCTGAAATTGTGTCTGGATCTCGTCTCTTAAACTATCGATGCTTGGTCAACGTAATGTTATGCACAAGTAAACCATCACCCATAGATGTGCTGTTTGTTATTTTATAGTTTTAAAGTCAGGTTTACTGTCTAGATGGTACTTAAGATGTTCCCTAAGCTGAGACTGTATTTTAAAGTCATTTTGTCCAGGGCCTATCGCCAACTCAAACTTAAAACACATGTCAGCCATTCTATGGGTGATCTCCATTTACATAAACATAAGGACACATGCAACATCTGAAGGTCTTTATCATGGTATGTCTCTAATATACACTCTCATTTAATTCAACGGTACACATACTTTAACAATTAACCACATATTCTTCTTATCTGATTTATTTTCTTATCACTGTACAACAATATAAGGGCAGTATTTAGATTGTTCTAATAGTATAAGCAGATTAAGAGACTGCTTTCTAGTCTATTGGGTTTGATAATACATGTCCCATTCCATTAATTGAAAATCGTTATCCATTTTAACGGTTTGCTGTCAACGAAATTAAGATAAAAGTTCTGATAGTTGATAACACTGGTTCAAAGGAGACCTGGAATACTCAATAAAAGCTTTCTCACTCTAACCAATAATTCCACAGGGTTTATAAGTTGTACAACTCGATTTAAGGATGATATAAACGTTGTTTCACGTCGATTGTACACAATGGAACTCCTAAAGCAGAATACAACAATTCTCAATAGTATGTTCAGGCTCGTTTGTCCTATTTTGTGTGTTCTTCTATGCATTTATATTCGTTTTCCAGGAATGCATTGACATCGTAATTCAATTCTAAAAGCTTGTGAAGCTCCAAATGTTTTATTTCAGACAAAGGCGATCTAAAGATTCACTTTATCACAACTCCTGGTCTGTATTTAAGAGATACTGATGACAATGGAGATCTCTTGGGAATGGTTAACAGATTCCAGTTTTTGTTCTCTGCATGAACTCAACGTAGTATATTTATATTGATCCTACTAGAACCACATGATGGAAGAACTCTGCTTATTTTAACCCATTTAGACACAGTATTTTCTTCTTTGTGGTGTTGTATTTCCCAAACAAATCATGTTTTATCCTTATCTGAATATATGCATTTGTCAGTATACTGTTTGTTTGTAAATTCATTGTGTCCACATAAATAAGTGTTAAATCCCTTTTCCGCACTTGAGAGGAAAGGGGGTAATTACATAGTTGTCACTAAATTTACCTGGGCAACTGTTTATCTACTTGTATTTGCTGTTCAGAAAAAGTACAGAAAGCTTGTGCATAACTGTTTTAATTATCTCATCCAAACACGTTTACTTCCAATACCTTATTAGCTTATCGGTACTGAAAGGCGAGATGCACAAATGGCATGGTGATTTGTTGTCCCCAATAAGGGCCAGAGTGGCCCCAAGTTAAAAACCTCTTCTCGTGTTCTTCTCCAGATCAAAACGTCCTAGACATATTGTGAACTCGGATGCCAAAAAAGAGTTTTATTTTATCGTTTTGTAGTTTTTTAGATTGTAGTTTTGGTAACTCTGTGGTCGTCAGCCACACCTAGTGTTGACTTCTTCTCCAAACTATTAAACTTATAAGTGGAAAAATATTATAGCAACATTATCCCCACACGAATACGTATTGATATTGTCATGATCAGTATGCGACATGACGTAATTTCATTGCCAGCTGCAGTATGCATCTCCTTTCCTATTTGCAGTTTGTAACAATACAGATTTAGGGAACTTTAAATACAATTATTTTGATGTATACTAGTATCGTATATATATTCTTAAAAAGGTTCCGACGATAGAAACTCACACACATCCTCTTAATGCCGAGTGAATTGAATACAAAACGGACTTCCTTGTCAGTCTCAGTAAGTTTATCAAATCGGTTTATCGTAGGCATCACTTTTAAAGTGGGAACAGTGCATATTGATTATTTCATTCTCGGAGGATACCGCAGTGGGCTTTAAAGTATTATTATTTCGAATATACTATTTGTATTGACATTGTCCTGTTTTGTGATAAATCTGCAGCAAAAGAGTTGGTAAGACCTTAACAAATTAATTGAATGATATAGCAGCCTAAAATGTGATTGAAATAATTGATGTAGGATCAACGTATGGAACAATCTTTTAAATTCATTTATTGTTTCTAGTGTAAATTGTAAATGATCAAGCAAGTTATCCTTTTAGCTTAGTCCAACTCTAGATAAAATAAGATGTAATAAATGGATTATGGTACAATCACTAGAACACTTGTATTAATTCAACAGGTATCATATACCCTGCCGTTCATCTAATAGAGCATTTTAGTTTAGCATTAGATTTAAATATACATTCAATCAATTGTCAATGGAATATTTGGAAACTTATCAGTATCACCTGTCACTATCAAGTGTCAAATGGCATTTATCTGGATATGATAGTTCGTTTTAGACAAAATGTCCTAAATGGCACACGACAGTGAAGATGTTTTTCTGAGAAGTGAGATGAATCTCATGCCGTATAAGTTCATCCATGTTATAACCCGGAGTACATTTATCAAGAAGTCCTAAAAAGCTCGATTAGGTACATAAAGAAAAACATACACAAGGGAACACTCATCAAATGTACATTTTTTCTTGGAATCTCTAGGATAAACACAAGTGCTGTTCACAATATTCATTTACAATAAAAGCAAAACACAGTATTATTAGTTTTAACAAAGAAGTAGTAGATTATGCTTGATATTCCGAAAGATACCCAAACTCTTATATCATCTCTTCAATGAATACCACGAGCAATTGTTAGCTTTGAATGCTGTTGTCTGAAATAAAGCAGCAGCAAACGATAACTTTACATTTATCCTTGTATCCTGCATGGATCAATACTAAAGTACTATTTCCAGTGAAGAAGTTGCTAGATTATGGCCTCTACACATTCTAGTAAAACGAAATAAATGACTAAATGGTTCGAACAGAGACAAGGCTAAACCCACTCAACAAATACACCGAAATAATTGAGCTTTACATATCCCCCTAGATGTGTTGGTGTGTGAATGCCAATGCAATAACTATATATATATTGTGAGCATATATATTGTGAGCATGTATTTGTGATTATAGATTGACATATGAACTATTCTACGTTTCTTGTGTGCAGCCAGTCAATTGATATAAAAACGGCACATAACAAAAATAACGTAAAATGAACTGCAATAATATTAATCAAAATTAATCAAAATTAATCAAAAACTTAAAAAATGAATAATAATCATTTATATTTAGAATTCATATAGGTTATCTATTAATGTAATGTAAAAGCAAGTTAATCTATGTCGTATTGTGTTTTCTGAGTTTGATTCAGTGACAAACAATCACCAGCTTGCTTCCACCACGACGGATCCTCTTAATGGTTGTCACTATTTACAAAGATGTTCAGGACGTCCCCGCACAGATGTATAGTATTCTGGTAGTAAGACGTCTTAACGTCAGCTCACAGGATCTTTGGGAAGACAGTGACGACTTTATCCCTTCTGTTCTCGATAGATTATTTCTTACTTTCCTTTTCCACATACGTCTCTCACTTAGTCACTTAACCATAAGCTGGGGAAGTTGGAGAACAGAACAGAACAGAGAATGGTGTTTTTATAGAGACTATTGTATTGTATTAAAAGTAAAAAGTGGAACATTGTAACATGTAAGTCTGTTTTATAAACTGGTTCAAGTTTAAGATAATATTCTGGAATATTGAATTGCTTAGTTTCAGACGAGTAAAGGCTATTACTATTCATGACTTTAGTATGTTATTGATTACTCGAAATTAAGAAATTACAAATACATTGCTGATATGGCACTTTAAAGTAGGCAACTGATGTTGCTGCTGCTGTGCTCACATCAATGGAAAGCATGTGAAATAATAACACATTATGATCTAACATTTAAAATGATGAAACAGCTATCTTTTACATGGTCATGTATTAAACAAGTTTACACATATACCAAAGTATTATTCAAAACGGACAATTCCTTTATGATCAGTATCAGGTTTGATGCTACATTTAATGATTTTCATTAAACTTGTACATTGCGGAGCAAGTTTTAACATTTGTTTAAAAATCATTGTGAAAAGAAAGAAAAAGAGCCCTTAGACTTGAAATATTTAATGAGTATTTTGAAGTTATTTATATACATAAAAACAAAGCAGATGGTGAAAAGATTAGTTTTAAATCCAATTTCTTTCTCATCAGTTTCGGTGAAAGTGTAAACAAAAATGTTAATGGCTGAATGCATAGACATTAGCCGAGATCTGATAAATAGTTTGTTCTGGGAAGTGATCCTAAAATCAAATGAAGTTTTCAGCATCCATACTGTAATGAAAAACTATATTGTTAACTTTCCATAGGTTGTGTAATTTGAAATTGCTTACGTTCTTTCACAATATTTGAATGCGTTTAAAGTATATGCAAATGCAATTATAATTTCTGTGTCTTGCACCTAGAATATAGTTCTTTAAAAAACCCTCCGTTATTAACATGGTAAATTTAGGTAGCTATAATTTTAAGTCAAAACTGTGATGTACAAATAGATGTGAAAGAGAAAAGGCACTAATGGAATCAATTTTATCACTTTTCTTGTAAGCAAAAGAAGGAAGTGTGATTATTATGATAACAATGGTGATCATGTAGATCTGTTGAAACGTGGCCTCGTTTAAAGGGGCAGTAGCACGTTTTTTGCAAAATTTATTGTTTCAAATTTCTTATTTATAATGATAGTTTGTGCCATTTAAATTTAATAGTAGAGGGTAGTACATCTTCTTACACAAAGCAATTATCCGTAGTAGTAATAACGGTGTTGCGTATAAAGCAAAAATTGCATGGCGGCCATTTTATTGTGAACACATTTTATTATTTCGAATGACAAAAACGATTCCAATGGCTTTTCTTAGCCATGTACACTCATTTATAACTTGGTTCTACGAAAAGAGAAGGGTATTTTACGATTGGTGAAATTATTTTTCAAATACATTTCATTAACTTATTTGAGCGAAAAAACGTGCTACTGCCCTTTTAAGGCTATCCATCAAACTAAAATAAAGTTTCTGAAAAATATCATCTTACAATCAATGATCTTAAGAACTCCTGATCAAGTAAAATGGACCTCAGCTAATACAAAGTCTCATCGTGAACAAGGTTTGTATTTCAGTGTTGATTCAATTACCATTTTTATTCTGTTGTATCTCACGTTGCCTTTGTGAGAAGCTATTTCAAGCAAAGAAATCGTTTTATTCAGAGTTTGTTAACGGATTGCATACACTTGGTTTGTCTCATTCTGACTTTGTCTGAACACGTAATGTGTTTTGGAAGCCTTTAATCCATTTAGTTGGGGTTTGTTTATCAGAGACCAATGGAAAGGCATATATTATATCAGTTGATATAATTCTATGCCTATATCATTTTAAAGGTCTCATTTCAGAAACAGATAACTATCATGATGAGTTCGGTCTTAAAACTAAGCGTTGCATAGCACATTTACTGTAATTCAATTGGTTTGTTTTTAGGATATTTTGCATATTATATTAAATTTTAATTCAAAATAATATTACATATGAACAATGATAAAGACAACTGATCACTTTACTGCGCCTGTATTCTACTGTATATATTGCCACCTAGAGGACAAATTCTTTTTCGTTGATTTCCAAAGCAGATTTTGAAGCATGAATTTTACATTGATCTTAAAATTAAATTTTCTTAATCTCTGCAAAATATGAGCCATGTTTAAGTCAGATAAGAAACGAGATAGCCCAGTGGTTAGCACTTCGACTCCGGATACGAATTTTGTCAGTGGTTCGACAGCTTTATCTGCTACAGAGTACTGTTCTATATGCAGTTTGGGTGCAATGTTCAATGAATTTCAACGTAGCACCATCAATGGTTCATTACTTCCCATCAACACTTTCAGGTTTTAACGCAATGAATAACAACAATTGTGTTGTGGGCTTTTTCCCTGCAATAATACCAGCCAATACTAGAGGTTAAACCAAAATTCACCTCACTTATTTTACTGCACCTTTATAAAGTGTATACATTAACCTCTGGAGGCAACCTCTTTTTTTCTGGCTTAAAACAAAGCAGATGTGGGATTGAATTTTAAATTGAATTAGGCTTTCCTCGGTTTTCAGTAAAATGAAGATTGATTAAAGCATTATAAACGAACGAGCTCTGAGAAGGGCTATGTTTAGAAATGTGTGCCACAAATACAAATACATTGTAGTAATTGCACTGTTACTCTGTGCGAGATTGTGGAATGTATTGATCAGTCAATATCATGAGATAGATAGACGTGAAGTATGTCTTATTACTCATCTGTAGGAGTAATACAAGAAAGAATGTGCTTATGGGATTCGGGGATCGCGAATTGAAGAAATTCTGCTTTGCAGATACAATTTTATAAATAAATTTATCCCGTTACCATATTAACCGTTTAACGGTTACCATATTGTGATGCCATATACTTATGACACCGGCACGGACTACCAACATTAGCTCTGTTTATTGTCCCTACCCTCAGTCTAATATCGATCATTTATCTCAACTGTTAGCCCCTTAACATTCCCAGCAATCCTTTACAGACACGTTACCCACACAAACAGAACTATCAACTTTAGAAAATGGTTGGATTCAGTCAAAGAGTATAATTGTTTATAAAGACCATTGATTCTCACTGCATCCAAAAGGATCACACTTGATGCTTCAACGTTTGTCTCTTAGTCAATCAGCACAAACAAAAAGAAGTATCAGCTTAAGGTAGTGGTTGGATTTCGTCACAGAGTATCAATGTTTATAAAGACCATTGATTCTCATTGCAGTCCCAAATGATCACAGTTGACGCTTCAACTTCTGTCTCTTTCTCAATCACCACACACAAACAGAACTAAACACTTCAGATAAGAGTTGGAGTGGCAATGTTTTTAAGGACCATTGATTCTCATTGTCTTCTAAAGGGTTCACTGTTGATGCTTCAACTTCTGTCTCTAATTCAATCAAATGCTTGCCTTCCACAATTGATCTGGACTGGATTGGACTTTATAATGATTGGTTGGTGAAAGGATAACATCTAACAATTGGAATGTTAATGCAACTTTGTAGTTTGATAGTTATTTAATGATGATGGGCAAGACGTGTTGGTTTCACAGGAAACAACAAATTAATTTCAACATAACATAAAGTGACATAGCATATTTAAATAAGAATAGTATTTAAAATTTAATAATATCCTTTATCTGTGTTAATTTACTAATTTGTCCTAAAAACAGATATTTAACATGATATCAACCTCCTGCGACGGAATTCATTTTTATCGACCAACTGTTAGTTATATTTGAGAACTAAAAAGTCAGTACTCATGTAAAACTGGTTCCATATATCAATATAGAAATTTGAAGGTGTGACCAGATATTCACACAATTAAAAACAAATCCGATTCTACCACTAGCACATTTTAGTCACAAATGCTCTTATACTATTTAGTTGGAATGGCACCACAGGTCGTGTTATTGAGTGACGTGCCATAGTTAGTGCAGTAATTGATAGTCAACGGCTACTATAATATTTTGTAAATAACTAACAAGGCACAATCCTGTATAAGTATAATGAAACTAGCATTTAATACGCTGAAAAATAACTTTTATATTGATATTCTAATGAAATTGAAAATTTTGAATTGATTATCAACGTCATTGTTTCAAAGAGTAACATTTTGATTATGTGTATCATGGTCTATTGGAATTGTAAATGATGGAGATGATAATACAGGACAAATCTCTCATTTTACAATAATTTTATGGATGACATGTTTCTGAATCAGTCATTGCATGGGAATTGTTACATTGTTGTGGTAAGTTACACAGGTATGTTCTAAACTGCTCTTCAATCACAAGGTTGAAATGATCCTTGAGAAGCGGTTTGTTGACAAAAAAGCAGCGGATTCGAGTGCTGACAATAAGACGTCTTACCTTTTTACGTTGATGTGCTTGTGTATAGACAGATTCGAGATCATATTTCCAAACTCTGCCAGGCACTAAGGAGGTTGTCGTTGCTGTTCTGACTAAGTAATTGTGCAGGCTTCAGGGAAAGTTGTTTTGAAGTGTTTGAAATCTTAGTGTCTGTTAAAGAAGTTTGAAAGCAGTAAATAAATGATTTATACCGCCTTAAGAATATGTTCGGAATTTCAAAACAGTGTTGATCTTTTTTGACAATAAGATTAATTATCCCCCGCCACAACGAAGTTGGCGGGGGATGTAGAAAAGAGCTTCGTCCGTCTGTCCGTCTGTCTGTTTTTTCCATTCCGGCCTCAAACTTCAAAACTATTCAATATATTTGCTGAAACTTTTTACAGGTATCAACCAAGTCGTCTAGATGTGCCTTTTGCTATATAGAAATTTGAGAATATTTTATTTTTTTTTACGAATGCAAACAGTCTGGACTTAGTTTTCCCTCTTCTTGGTTCTATATTCCGGCCTCAAACTTCAAAACTATTCAATATTCTTCCTGAGCGACGTCTAGAGGTGTAACGATACAGAGCGGTTGCGATACAATACATATACATTTATCAACGTGTTCAGGCTAGAACTATCACCTATGAGTTAGGAGTTATAAACATTTTCAAGAAAGTAAAAGCATTATATATTCAAAATACATGAATATATTCAAACTTCCTACATGACGGGGGATATGGCCGACTCTGTCTGCTTGTTAATACTGATTTAACGAACCAAGTGTAGTTCATAGTTTTGTTATTATCTCTTGTCTTGTCTTGTCAAAATACTTTCGAACATCAAACACTAATACATTGAATATTTTCATATATTGCTTTTAAATTCACCACAGTGATATTTTCACAAAGAGGTTTGTGATCTTGACCTTCATTTCACGTGATAAGGTCACAACGGGACTGCCGCTGTGAAAGGAATACCCCGAGAATGTCAAATGGATTCTCTTTACATCTTACATGTTTCTAGAGAAAAACTTGAAAGATTTTGATATATCATTTATTTCAATAGTTCAGGATACCTAAACGACATCAAAGTCAAAACCTCTTTGTCATACAATATTGATATGTTTTATAACAATATTTTCTTCAAAACTAATTGTAAACAGACAACATTCTGCTTACTGATTCACTTAAGTTATGTGTTTTATAATTTATTCATGTAATAACGTTTGTTCACAAATGTCACCTCCAATTGTGCCTTCATTGTTCAAGTCATGCAAAACGTGAATACTGAGTTCAGAGAGTTCATAATTATTAAGTATGAGTAAGAAATAAATTTGAAGATAATTCAAGCATGAAAAGAAAAAAAATAGGAATTCCGTTGGACCATTTGAAACATTTGTTGTGTTCGCCACTGTCAATATTACACTATAGTTACAATAACTAAGACATGTCCATTTGGCCAGTAAATTCTTCGCATATGTAGCCTAGGATACTATTCAATTTATGTCTCTTGTGTCGACTATGTCATTATTCATATCGAGGACTGAATACCGAGGACGTTAACTATATCAAGGATATGTATAAGGCGTGTATCTGGATGTTTTGTATCCAGCTGGGTTCTTTTACTTATACTTTTACAAATCCCAAAGCTTTCAATGTTTTATTGTTAAAATCTTTAAAAATGTGAAGCTACCAATTATAATACAAGTTAATCTCATACATTTACTCACGCGGTGGTATCAAAAATACAATGTGTTTCAGTTCATTTTTTTTCTTACTTGAATCATTTTGTTCAGAATTTGATGCCACACTATCTCTTCCATGTGTGATAAAAGAATGTACATGTGAATAAAGAAAAATGGATGAAAAGATTAGATATATTTACCTAATAACCCTAACATTAATCACAACTCTTGGGGAAAATATCTTAAGTTACATTACGTTTTACCTTA
Organism: Gibbula magus; assembly: GCA_936450465.1. Classification (NCBI taxonomy): domain Eukaryota; kingdom Metazoa; phylum Mollusca; class Gastropoda; order Trochida; family Trochidae; genus Gibbula; species Gibbula magus. The sequence continues at coordinate 39,094,373 of OW388306.1, read as the reverse complement.
TCTTACAACAGTACATTATTTTACTTAAAGTGAAACAATGAACAGTGTTCAAAATGAGTCCGATGAAAGATAATATAAAAACCTGTTTGAATAATAAAATAATTTTCAATCCCAAATAAATCCTATCATATTGAAAATGTGCACAAACCAATTTGTTAGGCCCGTTATTCTCAAATTTAAATTTTCATTCCAAGTGCGTCATGAGCACAAAAACAATGAACAACAGTGATTTAGAGTTTACTCCCCTTGTATATAAGAGAGCTCAATGTTTGAGCATATGATCGATGAGACAATAAAATCCCATTTCTGCTCTTTCATCACGAGTCAGATAAAGAATTATCAGAAAAGAATTGAATATTTAACTTACAATCAATGAGCCAAAGCATACATAAAACAACAAAGGGAAAGGATATAACAATGGCCAACTAAACTTATATAACAACCTAGTATAAAACCTTCAAGCAGATTAACCAATAAGGTTTCTACCTCCACAAACGTGGTGTCAGGATAGCACACTGGTCCGGCTTCGGATCAAGAAGTCTTGGGTACTTTTCTCGGCAGGTCTCAACAAATGTTCTACATGCATTAAGTGTTTGCTTCCAATGCTATATTGAAATTAAGTGTAATATCAAGTTTATTAGTTTCAATGGATGGTGGTTTTACAATCTCCAGTCAATTGCGATTAAGGAAGTATGGTAATGATATCAACCCATTGCTAGTAACATACCCCTGAAAGAGGTGTTAAACCCCAAATCACCTCACTGTACATCATGCGTAAAAACACACCTCAAAAGCTCGAATTTGTCACTGAAAATTTTTAATTGTTCTCCTTCCTTGTCGGCTAGGAACATATCTTACAAAATTAATGTCATAGATGTTTTTTGTATTTCAAAACTTCAGTTTTTAGAATGTCACTAAGGACCTTCTTACTGAATCTTTTGCAATATAATTGAATGTAATGACAGACGTTGTATTTTTGTTTATGTATGTTGAACTTTTCAGACTTAATGTGTGATGGTTTTACGGATGCAGAATGACCTATTAATACTTATAAATGATATATAAATGACAAACGAAGAAAAGTTGTAAATAAGAAATAGTGGAACAATCGATGAATTAAAATGAGGGGGATGTTATGTAGATTAAATGTTTCTAATGAATGTTCCCTTATACAAGCAGTCAACCATTTGTTCAAATTTTTCTGAATTAAGAATACCTATTCGATTGATTATAGAAAATAGTTAGGTTAATCCGTGGAAGGAAGGCACGGTTTACTGTGATGAATATATTAGGAGCACACGGAGTATCTTATTTATCTAAGTCTTATTTAAAAAGTCAACCATTTGTTTAAACTTTACTGATTTAAAGTTCATTGTGATGAATATATTAGGAGCACACGGAGTATTTTATTTATCTAAGTTTTATTTAAAAAGTCAACCATTTGTTCAAACTTTGCTGATTTACAATTCACCGTGATAAATACATTAGGAGTATACGGAGTATCTTATACATCTACGCTTTATTTAAAAGGCAACCATTTGTTCAAACTTTGCTGATTTAAAGTTTAATGTAATGAATACATAGAGGATATCTGTCTTTTCTTGACTAATACCATGTTATCTCATCGAGTGAGCTAGAAATGTTATATTTTCATGAGTGGCGCAACTTTTCTAACTCACTCGATGAGATAAATATGTTAATTGACAAGAATTGATGGATATTCTATTTATTATATGAGGTTATCCTTGTAATTACGTCCGAAAAGGGTCGTTTTCTCGCCGGAGAGCCGCTGGGAACAGCCCGTCACCACAGCAACACTGTGGCGTCATAAGCCAATTCGCCACCTGAGACCATTTTTTATAACGTCAAATTATATCAGTCCCTGTTCGCATTGAAAATATAAGTTATTTTCACTGTAGCTTGATAGACAGTTTATTTCACTGATAAATCACAGTATTTCATTACTCGTCATAAACTTATTAGGAGTACACGAGTACCTTATATATCCCCGTCTTATTTGAAAAGTTGATAATCGAGTCACATTGACATAAGAGTAAATATATAAGCTTCTTTGGGATTTTGTTTCGAAAAGAAAAGCCAAAAGATATTTTAAAGTGTTAATCACAAGTAAAATTAGAGTTAATTGCTCCGTAGCTCATCATGTTTTGATTTAATATATTGTGCGAGAAACAGTTTTTGAGTTCAAGGTCATCATTAGAGGTAAAAAGTCATTATCTCAACTGTTCACACAGTTGTGACAAATTGCAGCTTTCTAGTGATATAGGTCATTTCATGGTTGAAACGACTCTACTAGCAGGTATTTCTATTTAATTTGATTTCATAAATTGATATAGTAGACATCGAGGATCACACATTAAACGGAAAAAACGTTGGTCTAACTTTTCTGTTTCCAAAAATTCCTATATAAATTCCTATTCCTATATAAATTCTCATTGACAAATGGCCATTTTTAAAACGACATCACTTAGAATGCAAACATCCCGATTTCTAAATGTCTTCTAAATTCTAAGAAAAATGGCTTGAGTAAACTCTTTGGGGAGAGAAAAAATAAGCATGAAATTACATCAAATAATGCCCGACAGCCCATGTGCCAAATTCAAATCCGCGGTATCAATAATAAAACATTTTTTTAATTTTCAAAAGGTTTTTTCTTTTCCTTTCCATCTTACTTTCCAATATGGTATTATTCCATTTATGTTAAAGCCATATTTTTTAAATGCCATACTAAGACCTCCTCCTTCTCAAACTGCGCTGTTGAAATAATATAATGAATTGTGTTATAGTCAAAGGAAATCAAACAAATCAGACGAATAGTGCTTTCTGTAGAATTTACAGGTCAAAGATGAGTGCCTCAATTTAAAGTCTTTCGTTTAAAGAGAATGTATTCATCAATCTTGGTATTTATCGTTTTGATTAATGAAAACAACAATGGAAAACGAGTAGAAAAACTCTCGTATTTTTAGTGTCATCTTTTGTAACTTTCATCATGCATCACACCTGCTAGAGGATGAAACAGAGCTCGGATGTTTGATGTTTGTTTGGAAATAATCTCGATTTCAGATCAATCAAAACCCAAAGGATGACGAAAATAGCCACGGTGTCCTGTTAACCCAAGTGTTTCTATGTAACTGCTTGAACTACCAGCGTAGATATTTTATAACTGATGTTAATGAAACAGGTGCCAATGGGAAGCGACATCATGGCTCCCTATTATATATGCAATAATGTAAGAACTTTCACTGCAGCACTCAGAACACAACCAGAATATTGTTAAAGACGTAAAGAAAGCAGACAGCTTGCCTGCTGTACAGGGATAAGGGGATACACAAATCCAAATGTGAAACATAACACGGTAATAGATCAATCTGTTGCCGTAAGTGTAATGTACATTCAACCAATTCATTCATCTTTTCATGAATTAATATTCGGGACTGTGAACATCATTTCGACTCGTGCATATTTCCCGTAATCACTCGTACCGAGATGGTTATTTTATGTATTACCCATTACATTTAATTAAATACACATTTACGAAAGATAAAGTTTTTTTTAGACTGTAGTAAGTGACATTGATCATCTGATTTGTATTCATGCGTGTGTTAACCGAACATCCCAAGTAGTCAAACACTGTACAAAATAGTTCTTTAATAAAACGATGAGAAACTAATATGTTATTAGACTGTTTGGATAACCCATAACATTGGTGTCATATATATTTACATACATAAATACATATACGATACAACCTGAAATGATTTTAAGTTAACTTAACCATTACGCCTTACTGCAGTACCCTCAGTATGAAGGACTGACGTGTGCGAATGGCTGAACGCCATAGTGCTGAACCGAAAATTGGAAAAACCTATTTTTTAAAAACGACAACTGTTAAAAGTAATAATGCCGACAATAAGATTCTACAACGAACACATAGAATCAAATTCGTATGCCAACAGGGTCAACTAATATTAAGTTCTCAGGTATGTGGTGTCAGTTCACGTCGGCCGTAGATCCACAACAAAGAATGATAACTCTAATCAGACGTTTACTGACGGTGAAGTCGATGCATGGAGATTACGATTACAACAACGAACATTGGACCCAGGAAGTGTATACCTAGGGAAATATTGATTGTAATGGATGCAGAATGTAGATAAACTGCGTGCAAAGGGACGCCCTGATGAAAGATTATTTCGATCATGTCGTGATTGAACTGCAGATCGACTGCTGTACCGATGTCAAACGACGGGTTTGATCTCAATGCCTATTCTGCACGCTTTTTCCTATTCAGAAACAACGAGGATCTAGTGCATAGATTGTGTCATATTTTACTCTGTTGGCAGCCATGTTTGTTTACAAACAACAATGACAACATGAAGCCGTTGAAATAGTAATCGTCAGTAACGTGTCAATTAAAGCAATAATTACAATGAAGATAAATAAAATTAATTATAGCTTTAAACATACAACATGTAGAATAAACTAAATGTTTGTATATTCATGATCTCTGTTTTTATTTTAAAATCGAGATGTGTGACCGAGTTCGGCACGTTCTATTTATCAACGAAGCAAGAAAGTAGAACCATCAACCAATCTTTAACAACTCTCGTGTGCTCCTCCTTCAAATGGCGTATGCGGACTGTGAACTAGATATCACAACAATATCAAATTGTACTCCAGTAGATGGCAACCTGTTGTTCAGGATTATATACCATTATACCTTTTAGCCAATAATGAGTTATAATTTTATTGATAATAACAGTACAAGCACACGCAAAATTTATCGAAAAGGAAATGACAATGCAAATCACCATATCATAAGATTAAAAGTAAAAATGTTTTTCATAAACTAAAACATTCAGATATATTGTTAGGATTAGATTTAGGGTTAGGATATTTGGATATGCATTGACATAGCAATTACTTCTTAGGTTCCGAGGGCAATACACGGTCACTATATAAACAACAGGTTTTGATTTCATAAGTATCCATTCATCAAACGAGTGAGTGAATTCCTGTATTCCCTTCGCAATAGCGAAGGCAAACAAACATCATGTTTAGTTTGAAATAAGATAGAAACAATAATTATAGTTTTAGTCTTGTTTATACGACAATTTTTGTTATAATTCCAATGTAGTTACGACAAAAGAAAAAAACTTACATGTGTGTTGTTAACTTGTCACATAAATTACAAAGAAACATTACTAAATGAATAATAGAAACAAGCATTGGATGTAAAAGTCGACTATAAGTGATAAAAAGGATATGAGTACTACGAGACAGAAATTAGAATGAGGACAACATGAAAGTAATACTAGATGATATACATTGAGACACTTTTCCAGTTCTAGAGTAACGATGTGTCTTCATTATTCGTACATCCAGCATCCTTATCAACTTATGGTGTTATCCTTCAATCAATCTGTCTTTGCCCTGACACTAGGTCGTAAACAATAGTAGGAATATATTGATTATCACTTGAGCAGTAGTTCTTCAAACAGTAATCTGCAGACACGCTTTGAAAATGTTGTAAATACCGAAGCGATGAGAATTACAACCAAATCAGATACATGGCCATAGGCATACACAGTGTTAGGCAATGTCATGGCAACATAGTACATCGAGGACACTAAACGAGTATCAGTGTAGCCATTCTAAGTAATCAAAACTAGGACATCTTGTTCGAATTTTTAAAAAATAAATCTTACAATCTTTTACAACTCCTATTTTTGAAATTATTGGTTTGAAAATACAATTATTAAACGCTTGTTGACTGAAGGTTGAAGGACACAAAATGGTTGATAATGAAAGTCACAACATGATCTTTGTTATTTATGAGCACCCTTTCCTATTCAATTCTAACTCTTTTCCAATCTAAACTTATCAAACTTTGTTGTTAATAATATAATATCATACTAATCAATAATAACTTTTATACACGAATTCACACATTCTATGCATGATTGCATCACGAACTTTCCATCAAACCAAGCTTTGGTTGAAGGGTATAATAAAACAATAACATCACAACACTGAAGTGAAAATTACGATCATAACTCATAACTCAGCTGTTCAAAGATCACATTTGATGGAATTCATAACCTGCAAGACCTCGTTAAAATAAGGCCATCAATTACAGCTTCATTGCACTCCAACACGTGTCTCTGTTACTGTGCAGGAGGCCTATGTGCCCAAATTCTTACTTAAGCATGACATATTATGATTCCCCTGATGCTCTTAACTGTTCTCGTAATGCTTTTGACTGTTCTGCTGATGCTCTTGACTGTTCCCCTGATGTTCTTGACTGTTCCCCTGATGCTTTTGAATGTTCTCCTGATGCTCTTGACTGTTCTCATGATGCTTTTGACTATTCTCATAATGCTCTTGACGGTTATCATGATGCTCTTGACAGTTCTTTTGATGCCCTTGATTGTTCTCATGATGCTCTTGACTGCTTTTGACTGTTCCCCTGATGCTTTTGACTGTTCTCCTGATGATGTTGGGTTATCACATGATGATGCTGGGTGTTTTCAGTGCCTCCATGGGTGCGCTTCTGGCATGTCTTTATACATGAACCAATAAATGAAGTTACAAAAGAGCTTTTCACATTCTAAAAATTGTGTCATACAGCTTTACATATTCTCTCATCGCCTCTAATGGCTCACTCACTCACTGACTCACATGTTTGCCTCACCTTACAATTTGACAGAACTTCATCTAAACTTGTACATTCAGCATATTAACGCTCAAGAAAGCAACATGAATTCTTTAAATACCCACAATGTCATAATATTTACGAAGAACATATGTTTGTCTTTGATCTCATTGAATTTAAACGTTATTCAAACACCAGGAAATGTCAAATACCAGCATCAAAAGGATTGGATCACTGAGTTTGTTTTTTGTACATCCGTCTTCTGTCACATTATTTTCGTTTGGGTTTGTTCCAAAGTCTCCTGGGAATTAAGATAGATGATTCTTTCACTCCAATTCTGTTTTAATTTCCGGAAACCAGAAGGAAATGATTAAGCAATGCAATATATGTAACGTGCATTAATGTCTAAATCCTGAGTTTGTAAGCCGAGTGCTTGTTCAAATGCATAGTGCTGATTTACTGAACTGTTGAATGTGGGCACTTACTTTAAAGTAGTTTAATGATATTTGAATTCGATAAACTGCTGTAGAATAAACATCCCTTGAAAGAGAATGTTTTAGTCTGTAATATACGAGCCTCTTTATAATCTGATGAACAAAGGGTTGTGGCTTATCTAAAAGGATATGTATGAAGTTTTGCTCTCTTAAAATCGAAAACATTATCTAAGACTAAATCCTACAGAATGTGAATACTTTCCTGTTACGAAGCCAAAACAATAATATTTACACTATATTATTAGTTCTGGAATTTGAGCAAGATATTGTCCTATCAAAACATATTGCTATCCTTATTTTAAAACTTAGAACAGGTAATCACCACCTCCATGTTCCCGTTAACTGTTACGAACTATTCACATCAGGTACAGAAAGAATGATAGAAGTGTTAATACCTTTAAAGTTGTTACACAATTGTTTTATCCTTGCTCGTCACTTTTACAACTATCATTTGGGAAAGCATGTATGCGCTGAAAACATCCTGATATTTCTACTTCAATGGTTATTAGGATACTGAATTGGAAATGCGTCATCATCTGTTTCTTTATACATACTACCTGAGGGAATTAAAGGCCTGGTAGCACTTTTTTGGCATATTATTTCTGAATTTTATCATTAATTGTTAAAGTTTATACATTATATTGGTGGACAGTGGTGTGGAACCCTTCAGTGTGAGAGGTAGATGTGTATGTCTCATGCGAATTTGAGAGTTCAAACAGCAAGATGGTTGACCATTCCATCATGGTGCCATACACTTTTACTCTGACCATTTAGGTATCGCTACATCACTTGAACTGCCTTCGACTGGCCATTTTAATGGCAACTCGAAGGGAAATGGACTCACATGGCTAAATCGAATCGTTTCGAACTTTCTTTATTGATTGAGGAGTATTATCTACCCTTTGATTTATTTCCTTATTTACCTTATTGGAGAAAACTTTATTTCAGTAAGAACGACGTGCTACAACTTCTTAAAGTACACTATTCATGAAAATGTCGCGAAATACGGTGTACTTAACTTTTTACAACAGTGTATTTGGATAAACAGTGAAATGCTTCACCATATTAAATGAACTCCCGTCTATACGAAGTTATCCATATTATGTTAAAGTGGTAAATGAAACGGTTATAATGACTAAGTGATTTAAGGGGATAAAGCTCGCACGATTGAAATATAATGGTTTTCCCGTCCTGAGACATCCCGGACTTGAATGAGATGAGGCTGAAATAGGGATTCATTACATTCGTTACAAAAGCCGTAATTGAAATCGTAATTATCATGACACAATTTGTATTACGCAGAAGACCGCTCCAATGTTGATATTGATGTAATAGGGAAGTTTACTAATTCCACTAAAGTGAGACCACTAAGTGTTGAGACCTGAAATGAGTATTCTTCCAGTGACGATTGTCCTGGAGATGATCTTATAGGAATCTGCACTGATAACATAGTTGTTTTTTTGGTGCAGTTTTCAATCCACTTATGCCTGTTGAGGCCACTACCAAAACTATCAACCTAATCTCAACCAAGCTGACATATATGTCGCTAGAAAGTTAACACGAGCTCGAGATTTACCAGGTACCCACTTGTACTGGTGGGTAAACAGAGGCAAATATGGAATATGGTCACTTACTTAAGGTGACACCATTAGTCTCTAAACTCATGTCTCACCGTGGGACAGGGAATCACCATTCAAGCTCAGTTTATCCAGCAATGTAACGAGTCTACCGTCATGCCGGGCGAGGCGCACTTATTGTTGAACTTCAACTGAGGTAATCATATGACAACGCACAACATATTGAACTGCATAAACTTGATACCAGCTTCCATCAAGCGATACCATACTTCTGTAATGTTTGTGAATTTGTTCAGGACTTGTGTTTATTTACATATCCCATCTTTGTACCAAATATGCTATTCGTTATGAATCATCAAATAATATTGTAAAATTTATCGCCTCTTGTCTACTGTGTGGTACTGCTCAATGGCGCTACATTATTGCCTTGAAGGAAGTGTAACTTCATTGCAGCTATATGTTCCTACTTTCCTGTAGACGGAGGTCAATATCAATGGGCACAACACAGTATGAGACCCTGTTCAAAATCTTAGGTGTTTCGACCTGGATTCGAACCTCAACCTTGAGGGACCATCATGCTAATGGCCCAACTATGCTGCCCTTTTCATTGTGACGATTTTTATTACAAGTATGGGTCTAAAATATAAGATTTTCATTTAGTTCTCTTTATATATTGAAATTTCAGGTTTACATTTGAACAACAAGATCAGTTGGCCGAAGAGAAAACTTGATAATTAAACTTCACATTTTCGGCTTACATAAAATGTACGAAATAGTCACCTTTACATATAACTACACACTCGGAATAAAAACTGACGATCACCATGGATAATGTTTTATATTAGATTTACAAACTTCATTGCTTTAAAACTGCCTTCACGCCCAAATATAAACTGAACGCCAAAAGAAATGTTACACCTCCCTGAATCTTTGAATAATTCCAAAAACATAATTTCCTGTTTTATGAATGTGCATTCATTATCAAAGTCAAAGTCAGTTTGGTTAATTTTCCAACCATTTTTACAATTTTCCCTTCAATTATTGCATGATCGTAACTAGGACAATTGACCCCCACCGACGAAGAACTGGCGATAACTTATTTACACAAAACACTAAACTGGTGGAGTGTTACAACACAATAAAGCAAGTTCCTCTGAACACGTAACTTTTTATGATATTCAAATTCAAAGAGGTGTAACATTTCTTTTGGCGTTCAGTTTATTTATGAAAAAGCTTATAAATATTTATTTAAGAGATTTTAGTTTTCAAAGAAACATTCCATTTTGTTGTTTTACTCTAAACATTACTTTATATGACTGTGGAATATATAACGATGATTTGCATTGACATTTCTTTCAAAGTGCCTAATTGAAGTTAAAATTAACTGAAATTTTAATTCAGCCAACTGATTGTAAAATATGAAATGTATTCACATAAAAAGAATATTTTATTATGTAATTTTCGTTACTGACGGTTGACTAAAATGTATTACTCTTAACGTGACATCAAATTATCACTTCATCTGCTGAAGGAATTACATGATTAGGATACAAATATCTTGTTATATGTAGTTGACTTCACTTCAATGTCTCAATGTTTGGCATTTAGCATCGGTTGACAGTCTACATAAAGAAGATAATGTGAATATTCGAAAGAATTTCTGTTTATTACAATCTGTTTATTATGTATAGCTTTTGACAACAGATATTAAGTACATTTAGCTTTAAAATATTGGTATTACAATGTAATGCCCTTAACGTGACATCAGATTATCTGCTGAAGGAATTACATGATTAGGATACAAGTATCTTGTTATATGTAGTTAACCTCACTTCAATGTCTCAATGTTTGGCATTTAGAATCGGCTGACAGGCTAAATAAAGAAGATAATGTGAACATTCGAAATAATTTCTGTTTATTACAATCTGTTTATTATGTATAGCTTCTGACAACATATATGAAGTACATTTAGCTTTAAAATATTGGTAATTTGAATCTGCTATGTTTTGTATGTAAATTACAATTTGAATGGTAAAACATGTTTTATTCCTGTTGATACTGCCTTAAAGGAAATTGATTTTAGTATATTGATGATATCATCGAAAACACAAGATACTGGTGCTCATTTTGATAAAGTCCTTCTGAAACAATTTCTCCAGGATTTCTTTGTTTCCATTATGAAAAGTTGTTGACAATAAGGAAGTGATTACAATTCTGCAGATGTTTCAGACTAAAAAAGTTTTTGTAATTTTTCATCATCATCATGTTAGATCATTTGATAACAATGATTATTGGTAATGTGATGCTACTGTCACATTACTTAATTCCGAAACCAAGTGACAATACACATATTGGTCATCATTATATATGGTTCTGTGGTGTTTTTGATGAATGCATGTCATCGTAACGGTATGCATCCAGAAAGTCTGTTAATCTACGTGTGCATCTTAGTGCAAATATATTTTGCTTTGATGTCATGTGTACTTTTTCAAGTTGATTGAAAACAGATCACAGTGTTCGAGGTATATGTGATCGTCAGGGCAAATGTTCGAGTTCGTCAACATCAGATTTTAACATTTTTGATTTCCTTAACGTGGACGTGTATTGTTCAAATCGATTCAATGGGAATCATCTCAACATAAGTACATTGAATGAGTATAAAATCAGATATATGACTAATGTTTTGTATCATTCATCTGATATTATCGCTATACTGAATCTACTAGCAGTACAACGGTGATTTTCAAGTACAGCCAGCACTCAGTGATAAAAGAACACAATTTATAACGCTTGACATTTGTCATTTCAAAAACATATTGAATATCCTTTATACTGCATTGGTTATTCACCCAATTCCGTCAACAAACTGCAATTTCAAGATCTGCTGAAAACCGAACATCATTACTACATGTAATTACACCGTGCTGATCCATTATGCGGCTAAATTACTCCCAATGGTCTCATTACATAGTCATTCAAATCGCCTGATAGCAGATAAAGCTTAAATAATTGTAAACTCTTTCTCTCTTCAACTTGTGATTTATTTAATTATATGACCTTCTCTCATGTTCAATATTGTTTACTGTTAAACACAGTACATAATGCAATGTAGATTGTTTTACCTGATCTTCATTTCTCATTTCATCATTCACTTTCAATGTCAATGATGTTAATATTTTATTTCATTATGTTATATATACATGTTTATAAAACAAGAATAATAGAAACTTCGTTCTAACAGCGGTCAGATAATTTCAATATATTCCCAAAATGCTCCAACAAAATGGAAAGTGCTTATTAAATTATCAAATGGAGAAAGAACAAATGATGTAACAATCTCAAGTGTATTTGCACACTATTTTTTTCTTTCCTTAATGTGAACATTCTGAAACAGACACATGGAAAGTAAGTCCTTTATCTCTTGGGTAATCAAAAGACAAAAATGTGAAAGTAGAAAAACTCTATTGGCTTGTAGAAAGTCACAAAAACAGCAGTTGCGTTTCTTGCAAATTGCCAAAGACAATATAATTTGTGACATAACTGAACATTTCTAAAAGCTATACAGAAGACATTGACGAAGACAACTTTTTAAAAACTTGTTAATGTTCCCTATTGCTGTGAAACGGATTTTTATATCAATTTTAAACATTTGTAATAAAATAAGTGTTATAAAAGCATAATCGGCATGATACAGCAATGTCAATTAAAAGCAAAAGTTAAAAATCAAATGTTAAACTATTATCAATGTTTTTCAATGAGGTCTTGAAACACTATTTGATTCCACAGACCCAATATTATTTTGTTTCTTCAACTCTCTACTTTATTTGTTCTGTCTTATGGCAATATTAGTGCTCAGATAACCGTTCCATATCATTATTAAAAATGACTATCTTAGTGAGACTGGGTTGAGGTGAGGTGAGGTGAGGTGAGGTGAGGTGAGGTGAGGTGAAGTGAAGTGAGGTTGTCTAACAAAACGCATCGTTCCTTGTCTTCGTGGACAACACGAATGCTAAGTATTGTACAGTATTTCATAAATCAACAAATGCACAATGTATGTATCTATAACAGGTAAACAGTTGACATTGGCATTCACGGTTTACTTGAGTCACTTGTCCATTGTTAAGGTTCTGTTTAATTAACACTGTTGGCCATGAAGATTTACACGGAATGTAACAGTTTCAAGAGTCAATGCTAAATATATTGTGTTTGAGAATAAGTTTTAGACCATCTGATGGTGTGGTTCTGATTTGAAAAAGTGGCTATATGGTCACAAGTAGGCTATGGCTCAAAGAATACAGAATAATTAATGTAGCTAATTGAAAAAGTGGTTACTTGGACACAAGCTGCAATCAAATCAAAGTACAAATATAGATTCCAAATTTATATGAGTTTACTCACAGAATCTTGCATCAAGTTACAAAACAATCGTTTTCATTACATGTTTAGGTTGACAAATGTTATAATTGTCTAAATGAGCTTATGTTATTATTCATCTTTTTATTATGGTCATTATTATATTTATAAACAAACAGTTTTTAAAATTATAAAAAAATTAGGCAACAGATTTCCTATGGTGTATTTAAAACTACCATGTAATATATGGGTAACACTTTCTTCTCAGGCAATATAAGACAATGATATTATAAAGACCCACTCTTTCAAAGCCAAAATTCAAATATGGTAAAATTGAATATATAACATAATGTTCTTTTCAATTAATCTTTAAATGTGGTACACACACTAATTATGAAGGCACATTCAGAAACCGAGCAATCATCATCACAAATACTGAAACCAGCAGCTTTTGATACTTGATATGTCAAAAAACCTTCATGTTACAGAAAACGACGAAAGTATGACTCTTGGGCTGTTGGGTACCTCAATATCATCAGAATATGCGAACCTACGGGCTGTTATCAGTTTTGCAAGGAAACCTCTGCATGATATGAGTTCGTATCCTACCAGATGCACTATTTTACAATTTTTGTCCTCGGAAAATGGTCGATTTCAATCAGTCTGGATAAACATTGTACTATTTAGGCAATATTAAGCCATCCTGAGAACGCTTTATTAACGAAAACTTTTTGAATTTCACCCAATGCCCGGCATCACTGAACAGATGATATGTCAGTTATTAATGTTATTTTGACTTTATCTTCACACTGGTTATGCCTGTATTTTAATCATACACGCCACAACCAGAGCATGTGTTCAGCAATTGATGAGAATCATTCAAGTGTATGAAGTGTGCAACGAACCTTGTTATTGATCTCTTTGAGATTTTATCAGAGGCAAACTATAAAATGAAATTGTATGGTTTTATCAATGCTGTAAAGCAAAGGCGTGATACACGGATATAATAACATATATACGTGTGACATGGTAACGGGTGCAATAGTATGTGAACGAGTGTATGCATATTCAATATTGTTGTTTCTAAATGACATCAAGTCATTGCAATATGTTGTAGTAATATTCTTTAGATATTGTAGCAATGAATGTAAAATCTAGCTAAAATTTTGAAATTAAAATAAAATTGAGATTTGGCTGTCATACTTCCATTAATTTTGAGATTTGAATTATATACGTTATGTACATAATTATAGAATATGTAATTAACTGCATCTATTATATTTATTGGGAAATCAAAATGCTAAAATTACAAAAATATATTACCATTTAGGCAGAGGTTTCCTCACTATACAGGGGATGAAGAATGCTTTGAGATCTCGCACAGATCAAGATTTGCATTAAACATTATTGCAATTCCTTGATTAAGTTCACATGAATGTATTACGGACCTGTTGACTTTTTATCACACTCGGTTGCCAAAATGAAATGTCTTTATGTACATGCAAGTACGAATGGCAGAATGTTATAACATAGGGCTGTATTGATATGCGGGATAAATACCTAATGGTGATGTATTGCATCAATTTGGAGTTACATGAACTGATTAAAACCGTTTTTAGCCTGTGAGAAATCATTGGGCATTCGATTTTTAATTTGTTGAATATTTTCTATTTCTTCATTTGTTTGGTATTTGTAGCGGTTTTGCCAATCGAAGGTGTGAAACTCACAACTCATCTGAAATTCATGGATCTATCATAAAAAAATCAAATACCTACAATGTTAATGATTATTTCATTGTTAGTGGCCAACTAGCGTTGCATTAACCATCAGCGAAATACAATAAGCTTAACGATAGTTTTGAAGCTGAAAGACTGAGAACCTAGATCTCAGTAATGTCATTTAGCAGGTGTATTGATGCAAATTTCAGGTTGACGATTATGGATAGCTCTTTCAAGTCATTATAAATCACAAAGGTAATGATCAAAATATTATATATTACTCTTGTAGATATTATTCGCCTGTATTTTCTTAAAATATGGACTTCTGGTCGTAAACTTGAGAAAATGACAAGTATTATTTTCAAAAGCCATTATAAACAATGTCAAAAAATAAAATCGATATGGCTATCAATATAACTGTCCTTTCAACAGTTATTTATCTAGAATGTTTTAATATTTTAAAAATCACAATTACTATCAACATTATTTATTAAAAGGTCGGAATGTTATTCACAGTAAACATTTGTATGTCCAAAAATATACCCTAGATGTCGCATAGCAACGACAGCTATCGATATTTTGTTCAAATAATAAAATACAGCCAATGCTTTGAATCTCTGTTTATCTCTCTGCTTATTTCAACTTGGTGATATATTTCAATAAATAATTCACGTAATGTCACTCGCAAAATCCTGGATTCCAGTATCACTGTTTCATGCGATTTGTTGAACTATATTTTTAGCTTTTCGAAATGACATAAACCCTTATCCATCCAAAATTATACATTTTTGCTCAACAAGAAAAAGGGTTGATATAAATATAGCTAAATATAATGCAGTAAATATATGGGTTTTATTTTCGGAAACGTTAGTGTCAGTTTAGGAAAAGCCCAAACAAAATACACATTTATTTTTAAAGGGATAAAAGCATCTGCAGCTCTCAAACTGTCAATATTCAAGCTATTCTGATGAACGCCAGACACACAGTCAACCAGATGTATAATATAACACTTGACATGTTGATAGTTTCTCTGTCTCGAAAAACATGTTTGCATTGTGAATTACATGGCTTTTTGAAAAGTTCAAGATCCTTAGTCAATAATTTTATAACGATAAATGAAAAGTTGTTTGTGTTTATCTCAAAATATGAACCATTACACATGTTAGCCAAACATGAACAGTACCCATTGAAAGCTATTATATGAAAAAAGAATTGTAACATGGCAAAATGTGCCAACATTATCATTAAAGTGGTGGTATTATGAATAAAAATACAATACGAAAGGAAACAATTCAAATTGAAGATCAAAATATATAATAAATTTGTAAAACAATAGCTTTGAGTTTGCTTTGAGTTCTCTGTATTTAAAAAAAAAATATGTGAAGAAACCCATCTAAATCAATTTCTACATTTCTTTCAATAATTTCCCAAGATGTTTTAAATTTAATACTTTGTGTTGGAAATTTAAAAAAAGGTTACCTTTTTAGAAAAATAAGATTGAAAGAGTTGTTTCCCAAAGGAAATGTCCAATTTGTATTTATATAATAAGGTTTGGCAACATTATCTTTTGTAAATAATTGTGCTAAATGCACCAGACAATTTCCTGTGCAATTTTTCAGTTCAAAATTCAGGAACTTTCGTCATAATTGTGAAAAATTCAAAGAATAAAAAATGAGACAATCTCTTTGTCCAAAATATGTTTACGAAACACAAACCAGTAGATACCGAAACTTCTATTATTTGTTTCATAAGGTTGACAACAAACAACACATTATCAGTTAAATTCATTCCCTTTTGGCAATAAAGATTTTATAATGGGACCAGAATAATTTACTCCTCCCACACTTTCCTCAAGACTGTTATCCATATCCAAGTATCTTCACAACATTTCCAACTCTTCTCTCTCTGCCCTTGACATCATGGCTCGTATTTTCTGTGCTAAGATTTTAGCGTACAGGACACTAGCCGAATAAGCCAATCAGCTTGCAAAATTAACTTCCGTGACAATAACAAATATTATATATAAAGATAATATTTCAATGAGATACATTTTTGGCAAGTGTCTTGTATGTCTATCAACATACACAATGTTTCAAAATGTGCAAAATCGACATTGATTTGCAGCATCGTCTAGATCAGCTTTGATAGGTATGTTTAGTTGCAGCTTTTATTCTCATTAAATGGTTAATCATTTGTATGTTTGATAGTTTTCCAATGTCTAATTACACACATAGTTTGTAATTTTATCGGAGCAGGCATGTAATTGGTGAGATTAGAATCAATTTATGAATGTGCCAACATCATCGCTACTGGACAGTACTGCAGTAGCGAATGTCAAGAAGGATTTCATTGGTTATATATATATATATAAGCAGTTGGTAAGGGGCGTAGCTTGTGATCACGGTTTTCACAGTGATCACAGTTTGTGTTATTGATGGGGGCAAGGTAAAAAACGGGTATATCGTTTATCTCCATATGTTTTCATCTTGCCTTTGGAAGATGTATCCATGGGAATAATGATTGACTGTAGATTCTACTCAAATGTCAGAATAAGGAAATAGTTTAATTTCATTATTCTATTTTACCTTCCATATGACCAAACAATTGAACAAAGAGAATGATGCTGGCCACACAAGGGAAACCCAAGTAAAAGATCATTGACAGTGCATTTCAGACATTTCAGAAATACTATTGGATATCAAACTACCCTTTTGCAATTGCTTTAAATAATCTGTTGACAAATGGAAACAATTTAGTTTTTTAATATCATAGTTTTGACAATGACAACTATTGTTGACGACTATATCTTATTATCCAAATACATTTTTAAGTTACTTTTACAAAGTGAAATGTATATATCCTGTGACACAATAAGCACAGATTTAATGCGAATGTTTATGACATTTTTATGTCAAACTTGAATGTACAAAAACAGCGTTTTTCAAAGACAATACAATGAATCAATTTGTAACAAATGTGATGCTGACAAAATCTTAGATGAATACCACTTGATGCTAATATGTCCATCACATAAACATTCTAGATCTGAATATATTCCAGGTTATTACTATAGCTCACCTTCAATTGTCAAATTTCAAGCGCTCATGGAGTACAGAATATCAATGTTCCCAAAGGGATATGTATATTCTTGAAGAAACACCTACGTCAAATAATATTGTCATACCTGTTGTACTCTTGGCCACATGGCCTTCAATTCTGAATAAATGAAATGAAATGAAATACATTGTTGAAGTAGAGATGAACGTAGAAATAATCTATTTCTGAATTTAGACGACCATTGAGTATTACAAACAAGTGAAGCCATGTGTACACAGGACAACTGAGTGTTTTAATGCTTTTCTCTCGGTGGGTCTAAATTGAAACGTCTTTCCGCTTCATAAATACACATCAAACAATCAATACCTGTTACATCCCGGGAAGGTTTGATGTGTGAATAACGTTTCAAAGGATGACAATAACATTTTGTTGGAACTATGCATTTTCCTCTTTGCTTTTGAATACCATAATTGTTTTGGTTAATCAAAACAATCAAATATCAAACATTGTGGCAGTAATCTATTTAAATGTCAAATTCTAAACGGGGGCATCCTCCTGTGATGTTTAGTGTCTCATACAGAAAGCACTTCTGTTGAAAGCCTTTGAATACAAATAATTCAAATATTTATTCAAGCAGAGCATTTTGACAAGGTTGACTTTATATTGTAGTAACATAGATCACAACATTGTATTTTGGATAAAGTAGTGTTATCACGATACAATAAAATGTATGGCTAGGGAAAGACAGAAGATAGAAAAAAAATAATTGTGATGTAAGATCATTCATTATACGTTTACTATGTTTTCAAAAACAGTTACAAACAATCTCCCTGGCGAAACAAATAACCATTAATAAAATTTAGCAAAACCTTAACAAATTGAAAAGGACTGATCTATCATAATCATTCCGTGCATGATAATCCTACCTTCATTCACATTAAGTTTTCTATCAGATTTAGCTCTATATAATGTATTCCCTAAGGGAAACTTTACACCTAAAATGAATAATGAGGAGTAAAAATCAAATAAAAAAGTATAAGGAGTATTTCATAACCAGTTAATGTTTTGTCAGGGACCTGTTACTCTTAGCAACTGTTTAGAGGTATTGTTTCTCGGATGGATATGTTTATCTTTGGGTCATTAATTTCCATTTTTATACATATATCTGTATAAACCTGCCTTGGATTCGTACCGTTGAAAATATAGTGGCTGTAATTTCAGTGGTCTGCTTTCAAAGATTTAATTTCTATGTCTCAAATGGCACTGGATCAATCGCAAACTCGTGCTAAAATATGGTTTTATCACATAATCTGAATCATAACCTCAGAATACTTGTAGTCATACATCCCTTATCATTGTTCTTTCTTCAACCTACAGATAGCACCTGTAACCTTTCCAAATGACTGTCCTAAGAGGTAACGCCTTTTTAGGAAATCAATATATGCATACTGTTATACACCACTTATTGCCAGGGTGTTGTCTAATTAAAGGATATCGCCATTATATGATAATAGTAATCGACGTGTGTATAATGGACACACATTTATGATTAGGCGAAGGGTTGCCGTTCGAATCCCGTTTTGTCTGCTATGAAAATTTTAAACTTGGCAATTTTTCGGATTGATTAACTTACTAAATGTGACTCAGAATTTCTTTGATGCAAAGAATTGTACTTGGGGGGCCTTATACTGTATAATACCCTCTTTGAAGGATATTATTCTGTTCAAGGCCCTCCCAGTGGGGTATTATCCATTAAAAGACCTTCTCAATAGGAATTGTAAGGTCCTAGCAACTTGGAAAAACAACTGAAATGAAAGACTGTCAAATGGGCATTGAGGTATATAATGCTAGTTAAAGATAGAATTCAGGAATGTGCCTTTCTTTAATATATGTCACATAAGTACCTTTTATTTGTTTGTTTTTCTTTATCTATATTATTTATTACTTTAATTATAGAATGTTTTCCATTCACCTTTTACCAATTACCATATCTGTCAGTTACTGCTCTCTGTTATGTTATCTTATTGAAATCGATTGTACAGAGACACTAGTTATTTAAACCTAATTTATAACTTTTTGCGAAGCCATTTACAAATTAAATTTTCAACTTAACTCAAGAAAGCTTCCTCAGCTTAAAGTTATAAGTGTACATCATTGTAATAATATTACAAAGTGAATATACTGAATCAACTAAAAATGTAAGACTAAAATCATTTATCGAATGATGAAGTCATATACATAACTTATCAGCGACATACTCTTGGTGATGAAATTCCACATTTTTACAGCTTATCCATGATTTGAAAATACTTCACGAGGCGAAGAAAACTTGAACAGCCATTACAAGATTTATCATAATAGTGATATCACACTGGACTTTAAAATATCCTAAAATAGTTAAACTTGGTTGAATTCAGAGCAGCAAGAATAAAAAGTAATGCAAATCATAAATCATCTGAAGTGTATTCACAGATATTCTTTTAAATCAGTTCAGTAAACATCCCCATTTTTTGTTAAATGCTCCTACAAATTATTGTAAGGGAAGACTAATTTTATCATTTATCAGTGAAAAAACAATAAGATTATAGGTTTATGCTTCAACATGATCGCAGTGTATGTTAGCAGGTGTTTCAATACAAAGTTAATCTATTTCAGTTTCAACAGTAAGGACAGCTCTTCCTGGTCATTGTAAATCCCAAAGGTAATGTTAACTTACTTTGTGTTTGATATTTAACCTTAGTTGAATCCAGAGCAGGAAGAATACAAAAATAATGCAAATGAAGTGTATCCACAGTGCATCAGTAAACATCCATTATTAATTTTCCTTTAATATATTGGTATTAAAGAAGAAATTGTTTATTATTTATGAGTGAAAATAAACTAAATACAATAAGATTATAGATTGTATGCTCAAGCACGACCACAATGTATGTTAGCAGGTGTTTTAATACAAAGTTAATCTATTTCAGTTTCAACAGTAAGGACAGCTCTTCCTGGTCATTGGAAATCCCAAAGGTAATGTTAACTTACTTTGTGTGACTCTTGTGCCCTATGTTCTTTGAGTATGGATTTTTTACAGGAGAGGTGAAAAAGTGTGTTGTGAGCAGTTATTAGCAGAATAAAATGTTGATGCAGGGACGGACACATTAAAGGGGCAGTAGCACGTTTTTTGGCAAAATTTTTTTTTTTAAATTTCCCATTTATAATGATAGTTTATGTCATTTAAACTATCTTTAGAGGGTAAAACATCTTATTATACAAACCAAATATCCGTAGTGGTAATAAAGATGTTGCGTATAAAGCAAAAATTGCATGGCGGCCATTTTATTGTGAACACAATTTATTGTTTAGAATGACAAAAACGATTCCCATGGCTTTACAGAACCATGTATACTCATTTTTTAACTTGATTTTCCGAAGAGAGAAGGGTAGTTTACTATTAGTGACATTATTTTTCAAATACATTTTATCAACTTATTTCAGTGAAAAAACGTGCTACTGCCCCTTTAACTGTTACATATTCCCTTAACTAAGGTATGATAACATAATAATTTTCATAAATGAGGATAATGATGATCCAAAAAGGAAATTATCTAATCAAACCGAAAAAGGTGACAAGAGGATGTAATTATCTAATAGAAGGGCCCACCCCTCACTTAATCGTGTTTTGACAGTTGACGCCATTTCTTTCAATATTTTTATCTTCTGACAAAAATAACCACCAGCTTAGTTGAATCCAACTGATCCTCTTAATGCCTGTCACTGATTCCTTAGATGTTAAGGCGTCTCTACAATGAGACGACAGACTCCAGACCTGAGATTTCTTACTGTCAACTTACCCGGTTTTGTGAGATATTTCCATTTTCAGTAAGCATACGACCTTAATCATTCATTTCACCGTTGAGTTTTCCAACTGATGCCTATACAAGGGGAACATTTTTGTTTAAGAATTATTTGACCTACAGTTTACTGTTATCTCAACAGTCGTAGTATAGGCATTTTATAAAGTTCCAGGCAAAAGAAAATATACAAATTGTCCAACAGAGAGATGATACTGCCCGATAGAGATACTGCCCTGTATGTATTTAAATAGGTTCCATAATGACAATTTGTCAGTCTTGATTTTCAGAAAAAAACTATTAAACAAGCAACAAAGGGATATGTGGTCACTTATAGAAGAAACCCTGTTGTTTTCAGCATATTACCGATGTCAATGAACAATGAGTTGAGTCATAGGAGCTGTGTAGACCTCTGAATGAACTTTCTATCTTTTACAGGAGTTATGTAAAATTAGCAACGGTTTATTCAACATAGAGAACATATGTTGGCAATTATGCTGTAGGATTATAATACGTTTTGCGCATGTTGTTTGAATTCAATTTAACTATGATGTGTTGCTACTTAGCCATTTTGGAGCAATCCAAGTTTTATATTTATGTACCCATGTATGAAATCGGTTCCTGCGTCTGTGGACATTAATGTAATAAGTGAAAAATTCATAAATACTAATACACATATAGCTCATAATTGTATATTCGGTTCTTTGGTATTTTATCTGAATACATTCCATCATTACATACGTGTACAGCTGCATCCTGCAAGTCAGTTCATCTACTTGTGCATCTTAGTGAAAATATAATGTTGATGTCATTTGTACTACTTCGACTTCAATGAAAGTAGGTATATGTAATCGTTAGGAAATGTTTTCAAATTTGGCAAGATGAAAAAGATTTTCGATTTTCTTGGACTTAAATTGTCCATATTGACTCAATGAGAAGCATCTCAAAACAAATACATTGAATGAGTATAACATAAAATATATGATTTATGTTTGTGCTATTGTGAGCTATAATGAATCTGCAAGATCTAGAACGTAATTTTCGGCATCAGCCAGAACTAATTGATAAAATTGCATAATTTATAACGTTTGACAAAAGTGACTTCGACAACATACTGAATGTCCTTATACTGCATTGGTTATTGACCCGATTCAGTCAACGAACTGCAATATCTGCTGAAAAGCGAACATCATTAATTACAACGTGTTGATCCAGTATATCGCTAAATTACTCCCTATAGTCTCATTACATAGTCATCAAGATCCTCGATAGCAGATAAATCTAAAATAATTGTAATTTCTTTTCTCTCTTCAACTGCTGATTAACTTAATTATATAACCTCCTCATGTGTGCAGTATTTTTTAATATTTAACACAACACTAAATGTAGATACATGTAATGATTCACTTGATCTTGATTTCTCATTTCATCATTCATTTAGAATGCCAATGATGATAACATTAAATTGTATAATGTTATATATTCACAAGAATAATTGAAACTTCTTTCTGACAAAGGTCAGATAATTTTAACATATCCTCAAAACCCTCCAACAAAATGGAAAGTGCTTATTAAATTAACAAATGCAGAAAGAACTAATGATGTAACATCCTCAAGTGTATCTTTTTTCTTTTCTCGATGAAAACATTCTGAAAGAGACACATGGAAAGTAAGTCCTTTATCTCTTGGGTAATCAAAGGACAAAGACGTGAAAGAACAAAAACTTTATTGGCTTGTAGAAAGTCACAAAAACAGCAAAGTTCAAAAGACAGTATAACTTATGACATTAACTGAACATTTCTTATAGGTATACAGGAGACTTAACTTGTTAAATGTTCTTGATTGCTGTGAAACGGATTTTTATAATATTTTAACCAAATAATCAAATAAGTTTTATAAAAGCATAATCGGCATGATACAGCAATGTCAATTAAAAATAAAAATGACAAATCTTAAACTTTGTTTTTCAATGAGCTCTGGAAACTCTAATCTGATTCCACAGACCAAATATTATTTGTTTCTTCAACTCATCTTGTTTTTCGACAATCCTAGTGCTAAGATAAACACTAGTGTCATATCTTACAATCACCTCATGACTATATTAAAGCTTAGATATCTTGTACCACTGGTTAATAGTGCAGAGTTCTGAATTATTGAATTAAACTGAGTTAGACTCGGATGAATTGAGATGAGGTTAGGTAAGGTTATATTCGAGAAAGTTTCATATACCTATAGAGTGTATTTGATATTACTATTTCCCCGATTTTGCGTCATAGTTGTGAAAATTATGCTTATGAGCTTTTGAAAATTTACAAATTATTGAGAACCTGCATCACGTCTAACCTGTAACCTTTTGAGTAATTTGTTATTAAGCCCTGTTCGGAACCGTGTCTTAACGAACTTCTGGATGTTGGAACTTCAATAAATGCCTGGCATCACTGATGATTTTTCATTTTTAATGTTATTTTGACTTCATCTTCATTGTATCTGTATTGTAATCATATATGCCACAGCCAGAACATGTGAACGACTCAAGTGTATGATATGTGCAAACAACTTTATTATTAATCACTTGGAGATTGTATGGTTTATGAATGTTGTAAAGCAAAAGTGTGCAATGTTGAACTGATAAATATACATGTTACATCATACCATAGTTTGTTCACGAGTGTATACACGTAATAAAATGAGTTCAGTGTTTAATGCTCAGTATATCATTCAGAGTACGTAAACTTTTTGAGGAAGAGCGATCAATTTGGTTATTTATTTCAATTACTCATTCATGTAATGCCACACACAGAATCCTGAATTCAAGTATTACTGTTTAATAACAATTTGTTGTACTATGTATGTAGCTTTTGGGAATGAAAAGAACACTTAGCCAATAACTAACATGTTTCGAAAAGAAAACAGGTTTTTAATAACATAGCTAGATGTAATGCAGTAAATAGGGTTTTTTTGGAAACGTTAGTGTCAGTCCTAACAAAATGCACACTCATTTTGGGTGGGATAAAGCACCTGCATCTCTTAATCTGTCAATATTCAACGTATGCTGATGAAAAACAGACATCTGACAATTGTCAACCAGAAACATAATATTACACTTGACATGTTGATAGTTTTTATGTCTTTAAAAACTATTTTGCGTTGTGAATTACATGACCTTTCAGCAATATTCATGATCCTTAATAAATAAATTTACAGAGATAAATGAACAGTTTATTTATTGTGTTTATCTCAAAGTATGAACACCTACACATGTTGGCAAAAAATGAAAGTACTTGTTTCAAGGTATTGTATGCAAGAAGAAGTGTAACATGGCGAAAATGTGTCAACGTTGTCATAATAGTGGTACTAAATATCCAATACGAAACGAAATGATTTAAAGTGAATATCACAATAAAGACACCTTTATTGAAACAGCAGCAGAGCTTTGAAATCTCTTTGTTCAGAAAAACTACTCGAAGAAGCCCATCTGATTTATTTTCTACATTTCTATCCATAATTTCCCAAAATGTTTTAAATTTAATACTTAGTTTTGGAAATTTTAAAAAGTTTGCTTTTAAGAAAAAGAAGATCGAATGAGTTATGACCAAAAGGAAATGTCCATTTTGTATGTCTATAATTAAGTTTTGAATCCTAGCAGAGTTTGGAATTATTTATTATAGATAAGTGTGCTACATGCACCACGAAATTAATTAATTAATGCGTTGCTGCAATGTTCCTCACACTACTTAGCCATACAGATGCCACAGGCTTTCTTGCTGTAATAACTTGAACATTGCTAAAAAGGGGACCTTGCTAACAATTGTGAAAATTTAAAGAGAGAGAATTGAGACAACCTATCTGTCCAAAACACAAACAAGTATATAGCGAAACTCTGAACTATTATGTGTTTACCACCCTATCAGTTAAATACATTCCCTTTGGACAATAACAGTTTTATATTGGGACCAGATTAATTTACTCCTCCCACATGTTCATTAAGAGTTTTATCCTCATCCATGGGGAACAAGGATTGATTGTAGATCATTATCAAATGTCAGAATAATGAAGTAATGTATCATTTCTTTGAACCTTCCATTTGACAAATCTAATGAACATAAAGAATGATGTTGAGCACACACGGGAATCAAGTTGAAAGTTAGTGACTATTGTTGACGACTATATCTTATTCATACAAATACATTGCTAAAGTAGAGATGAAGAAAGAAATAATCTAATTTTTTTCGACAACCACTGAAGATCCTAAATATATCATACGAGAGCATCCATGTGTGTACAGGACAACTTAGTGTTTTAATGCTTTCCTCTCAATGAGTCTAAATTGAAACTTCTTTCTGCTCCACAAATACACGCTAAACGATCAATACATGTTATATCCCTGAAAGGGTTTGACGACGTATGAACAACAGGGATGAAATAAATGAAGGATAAAATTTGTTGGAACTATGGATTTTCCTCTTCCTCTTTTGAAAACCATAATTAGTTTGATTAATCTAAACAATCAAATGCCAAACTTTGTAGCTGTTATCTATTTTAATGGCACATTCTAAGTGGGGGCATTCTGTTGTGATGTTCAGTGTCTCATGCAGAAAGCACTTCTGTTGGAAGCCTTTGAATACAACATGATTCCAGTAATTATTCAAGGAGAGCATTTGACAAGGCTGACTTTATAGTAACGCAGGTCAAAACCATGTGTTTTGGAAAAGTAATGTTATCACTATACAATAAAATATATGGCAAGGGAAAGACAGAAGTTAGGAAAAGAAACTAATTGTGATGTAAGATCATTCATTAAACTTTTACTATGTTATCAAAAACTGATACAATCAATCTTCTTGACAAAACAAATAAACAATTACTAAAATTTAGCCACAACTTGACACCTTTTGTAATTTGTAAAAACTGATCTTTTATAATCATTCCGTGCATGATAATCTGACCCTCATTCACATGTCAAAATCAATTACTCAAATTTTCAATCACATTTAGCTCCAGATAATTTATTCCCTGCTGGGAACTTTACACCTAAAATGAAAAATGAGGAGTTCAAATCAAATGAAAAATATAAGGAATTTTTCATAACCATTCACTGTTTTTTCAGGAACATGTTACTCATGTTATATTTTACAACAACAAGTATAATTTCAGTGATGAAAGACATGATTTCTATGCCTATATGACATTAGATAAGTCGCAAACTCGTGGTTTTACCCACATATCACCTAATCTGAAGTGACCATGTAGTCAGAATACTTAGAGTCATACATCCCTAATCACTGTTCTTACTACAGATAACACAGCTGCAACCTTTCCAAATTACTGTCCTAAGATATAGCGCCTACTTGGAAATCAATAATGTATATACCACTTATTGTCAGGGTAAAGTAAAGGATAACGACATAATGTGCTAATAATAATGGACGTGTGTATAATGGAGACACAAATATTGTTAGACTCAGATAAATAACAGAGCTATGTATGGATGTAATTAAACTTAGTTGACTTCACCAATTGAAAGCCTCCTCGTAATACCCAGTCTACACGTCAACATTTTTGCTAGTTAAAGATAAAATTCAGGAATATGTCTTTCTTTAATGTATTTCACGTAAATACTTTTCGTATGTTTTATTTTCTTTCTCTGTTTTATTTATTATGTTAATTATAGTATTTTTCAATTTACGTTGTAACTTTATCAAACCAATTATCATCCCTGTTATTTACTAGTCTCTGTTTATTTTTTTATATAAACGATGTTTCAGAGACACCAGTCATTTAAACCTAATTTAAATTTTGTTTAACTCTGTTCGAAATCGGTATATTCTTATGTGGAACAACGTATTTAATACAAACACGTTTGATACAAAATGTCACCTTTCTTTACTGTCAACGTGAGTATATCATTTTTGTCATTACGTTGGTCATTACGTGAAGCCATCTGCAATGATTGTCGCGTTGGCAAACAAATAAAAAATCAGTGTAACTCAATAAAGCTTTCTCAGCTTAAATTTATAAGTGTACATCAATGTTATGACGTAATAAAGTGAAAAATATAGAATAACCTGAAAATGTAAGACTTTTGAACATGTTTTCAATTACAATTTTATAACAATAAAGATTATAACTGCCACTCTTTAGAGTGACACGGGGATCTGCTGGATAAAAATTTGAACGTGTTCAGATGTAACATCAAACCCAAAAATGTGACATTGGCCGTAATCATCTTTAAGAAGGGACACACAATGGTGGTTTAAATTGACACCTGCAATAATTTGGTCTACTGACAGACACTAGCCACCAGCTTAGTTGCACCGAACTAATCGTCTTAATGGCTGTCATTGGTTCCTAAGATGTTGAGGTATCTCTACAACGAGACGCCGGACTCCAGACCTGAGACTTCTTAATGTCAACTTGCACGGTTTTGTTAGATGACAGTAAGTATTTTATCCTTTCTAGTTTAGATATTTCCTATTTCTATAAGCTTACAACTCCATCATTCATTTCATCAGTTAGGTTTTCAACCAGTATGTAAAGGAGATGAATGGTTTGAGTTATTTGACCTAGACGTAACTGTTATCTCAACAGTCGCTGTATGGATGTTAAGCTATGGGTTTTTTTTTTAAATTCTGGCGAAATGAAAATATACACACTTGTATTAGAGTAAAACAATGTAATACTGTTGACGAATAGAGTAGATTATGAATGTCAAGAAAGAAATCCTATATCACGCTCTCTTTCTGCTTATTTGAATGTTCAAAAACCAGATTTTCTTGATTGAGTTTTGATTTTCCGAAAAATGTTTAAACAAGCAGATCAGTGAGAGTCGCTCACTGAACACCAACGCTTCATGCGATCTCTTTAGTTTAACTCTGATCAGATATCTGGAGAAAATATATATGAATCATTACAAAATATGTTTGTGACCATATAATAGTTGTTCTTCAACCGCTATGACAAACGTGTCTATGGACAAAAGGTATGGCGTTGGTTTCTCATCCAAAGTTTCATTGAACACAGCATTCCAGTTTTCAAGTTCTTATCTGAACACGACATTGTTAATTGCGTTTTTATAGAAACAATCAAAAGTACAAATCATAAGATACTGACATTACCATAAGTTTCGTCCGCACTAGACAAGTGTATGAATTACCAAGTTTCATTGACCAAGGCCTTAAACAATGCAAAGAAGTGCTGCAATTGAAAACCTGAAAACACACATAACATTTATGATAACTTAATAATCTTTTGATCTGTCAATATTCAAAAATGCTATTCTGATGAACACAAGACAGACATCTGACATTTGTCAACCATATACATTATATTACACTTGACAGATTGATGTTTATCTGTCAAAAAAAATTGGTTTGCATTTTCAAATTTCATGACTTTTCATAACCATTAATTGATAATGTTATAATGGTATATGAATAGTTAATCATGTTTTTATTACATGTAAATAAGAAATCAATGCACATTTTATTTTTAAAGCGAGTGGCGACATGCTGTCTACACAGAAATCTAGGATGTGAAACTTACTCAAGGTTTTCCTCTGTTCACCCAGCAATACAATTGGATACCTGCTAGGTAAGTGTCATCTTCGGTTATCAAGGGTTTTATAAAATTATGCTCCGTTCCGTTACTGTTCATTATATCACCCCTGGGAGACTCTTTCAGAGAAATCTGTACTCAAATTACCCACACTTGGTCGGCTTGTCGAAATCAGTAATCAATGAAAATGCTTGATAGGAGAAGACGGAAATGGTCAAAGGAGTTATCCGGTGACGGATGGCTAACAAAATGACCATCCCCAGGAGATGTGTGCTTTGCAACAAAGTGATATGATTTGTCATTGGCTCGCAGGTCCAAGCTGCGTAGCAGTTTGATTGGCTCACTCCGGCAAAGGGCGGGTACTTTGAGTACAGATTTCTCTGACGGAGTGTCCCAGGGGTGATATAGAGGAGAGTATGGGAGCATATATAAAACCCAACGTAACTGAGGATGTGGAAGTGCAGGCAATTTGACATATAACCTTAAAATAAACCTAAAGAGGCAACTAGGTTGCATACTCTGAGGGTAATAGTGTGTGCACTTTGAGCATGCCCCTTCATGGTGTGGTGGATAAAAACTTGATCATCATCGGTCATGGCATGTACACAAATCGTCACCTGAGAACCAGACTGTTCTAACTCCACAAAACATTGTTCTGAGATAATCGACCTAGAAGTTTTGAGAATCCGTATTTTAATTACTATGCTATGAAATTCCATAAACTGTTGCACATATGTTAAATACATCATTCTCAGACGGAACATATGAAAATATGGTTCAAATAGGATATAATATTCCCAAAAAATACAAAAACTGTTTGGAGATAGAACATTTTTCTTAACTCAAAGGGACTTTTCTTTAGTTCCAGAGTGTTCTATGTCCAGAAACACTACTATTTGTTGATTGCAGTGATACTTTAGTCAGGTAAATGAACAATTGATTATCTAAATTGAAATAGAGTATTACCCTATCAGTAATTAATTACAATAAAAGCTTAATGGGTGATGAAATGCATGGGCCACTTCAACCAACAACTCTTCTACCGGTTATTCCCTCTACCATAGTTTTTACTCAGTGCAGCAATATACACAGCTGAGCATCAATACAAAAGGCATAGTTAGACCTAAACATGATTATACAGGGTCACCTAATGATTGCTGTGTTTGAAATGACAGGGGAACATGATGATAATGGAGGTAGGGGTGTTTGGGTGGTGTAAATCTTTAGTGTTTCCTCCTATTTATCTGTAGACATGGAATTTAGACTCCTTTGGAAGCTCCAATATCATAGGAAAATTATCCTAAAATTATCCTAAAATTAGTCTAATATTTAGATTAAGAATTAAAGAATAGGATTTACCCCTGAAACACCTTTTTTTTAGGAATAATAACATAACAATGATGATATCAGAATTAATTCTATTTGATGACGTAGACTAGAATTATACTTTAAAAAAAAATCAAGAAATTTTAATGCAACTGTGTCTACTTAATAGATCCATTGACTCTGTAACTCATCAGGAATTACATTATTCATTACCTCTAAGGAAATAATTAACACTTTAAGTTAAAATTACTTCAGCAACCAGTTTTACGCAGTAAAGCCCCTGTCACAACCCATCGTGCGTGCAATTCGTTCGTACGTTTTTTGGGGAGGCCACGGTCGCTACGTTTTTCTGAAAACGTATGGTGGATTAAAGCGGCTGTCACAACCCGTCGTACGTGCAGCTGCGTGCTGTCTACCGACAAAAACATGGGGTAAATTGGGGAACGTGCTTACTCGGTACGTTGTACGTGCTTACTCGGTACGATCGACGCGAGTTTTCTTTAATTAATTGATAGTTAAACTTTGGACGTGCCGAGTGAGCACGAACTACGCACGTACAACGCACGTTGTACGCACGTGCAACGTGCGTCGTTCGTAGAGAAAGTGTGAGTGGGTAAGCTTGAAAAAAACGCACGATGTCGGTGCGTTGTGCGTGCGGTTGTCGTACAGGGCACACACGTCGATCGTACAGAGGAAAATTCGCAGCCCGTTCGTAGACTGCACGCAGCGAAAGTTCTGCATGCACTTAAAGTTCTACGACGAGTCTGCGTGCTCCAAATTTGTCCAAAACCGGTACGGCGTCGGTACAGAGGACGCACGAATTCCCCAATTTCCCCCACATTTTTGTCAGTAGACAGCACGCAGCTGCACGTACGACGGGTTGTGACAGCCGCTTAACTGTACCAGCCCTTATAAGATTTAACGAACTGCTCTCTCCAAGGAATGATCACGCTCCCCTCAGCAAGGTCAACACAATGCAATTACACAATATGCAGACCTTGGGTTCAAAAACAGGCCATTGTATTCCACAGCCAGTGAATAATATACTTAAAATGTTGTTGTCTTACCACACTTATTTAATGTGTTAAAGCATGAAATTCAGTATATTTGACAAGTAATAGAATAGAATTAAGACCAATAGTATTACATTGGACATTTGATCATAGTCATTAAAGGGGTGCACCACCTTCAATTTCACTTTTGCCACGCCCTTATTTTTGTGAGTAGGTCAATGAACTTTCCAAACTTTAGTCTTCATCTAATAAAATCTTAGTCGTTTAAGGTTTTAGGGTTGACCTCCCCTGCCACGCACTGTAAGGGTCCACTGAACAGATTTTAATCCCCTAGGTGCTATGTACCGCTTTGGGGTGCAGCAATTATGGAGAAGAAGTCGAAAATGTGAATAGTTTACAGGCGCCGGATGATGATGGCCCATGTTATAAGTCCATCTGGCCTGTCAGCCTTAAGGAGCTTAAACGTTAAATCTCCAATCCGCACCTAACATACCCTCTCGCCCTACTCTCAGGGGTTGGTCACTTGATCAGCAGCGAAGGCTGTCCTAATTAAGCAGTGAAGTACATGCATTGACTTTCAAGTATTATGAGTCTAGGGATTATGGTTTTTGGCATGATGGTGCAACTATTTATTATAAGTGTTAGAGAAATTTAGATTGTTTGATTTCCTGCCAACAAAGCTTTAATAGTTTGCGCTTCCTAGCTTGCTTCTGAAGAGAATGCGAAAGATTTGCGGATTGACCCCCCTGTCAAGTGTATATTTGGCGGTGAATATTATTCTTAAAATTTCAGATCCCAATTCTATTTGTTTTAGCGAAGACACCGTTCAAAGGTTTCAGAAATAATGCCTGTGTCGCTCATATTTGAGGTTGGTCAGGCCCAAATCTATAAACTTTCACCCATAGGAGCTACCTTTTCCTTAAAATGTCAGCTTTGGGGAGAAAATGTCGAGATCTTATTGTCTCTTCTGATCTTTCAGGCCAGGTGAGCCATAACATTGGAGTTTCTCATAAGATTTGATCGTATCTGACGAGAAGCAAAATGAAACTTTGAAGGGAGAAGGGTCAGGTGTCAACGGGTCACTTACCATAAGCCAACCTGGCCGTATAGTCCTCGAAAACACACATTTAATTCTCTTCATGCTTCAGAAATATTTTTACACAGTTGATATTTTTCATGTCACCATTACTCCACCATGAATCAAGGAGCATTTGAATGTTTTCTTGAAATATTCTCAAAACCAAACTTGCAAGTTCTAAATTCTATTTTGAACTATATTTATAGTTGTATTTGTCTGTTAAATAAACTTGTATAGTATATATATATAGTAACACTAAAAATGACTCGTTTATTTATCATGCGAATTTGTATCCAATTCGAAGTTAAGTAAACAAGCTATCATTTCTAAACTTATGGAGGATTTAGAATGATATAATGCACCCATTTGAATACTTTCAAGTTACATTAAAGGGTTATAGTTAAAATTATATTAATTCATAAAAAATTATTTATATGAATAATCCCTCAATAAAATAATGAATGGTACTTTCTCAAGGAAAAAGTGGGGGAAACCAGGTCATTATTTAACTGAAGAATTTAGTTAATGGGATCTTAAAACAAAGTTTAAAAGTTTATTTAAAAGAAGTTAATATAGTTTGTTTGAATTACAAAAGTTTGCAACATTGTGAATGTATTATAAAAACACTTAAATATAAAAAATATTGCCGAGAAATTAAAACTAAGTTAGTTAATAGATGAATGTTCTATCTCCATACGTAACTTTATGACTAACCATCGATAAGATCCCAGATATTTTTCAAAATTCTCAATTAAGGTATAACAGTTTATTATTTTCAACATTAAAATCATACTATTGCAATGAAATAGGAGGAAAATAGATGACTTTAATATTACAGCACCTAGATAATCAACAGTTCCAAATTGTTCTATCTCCATGTCACGTGACCAAAGCGACTGTGGCGATTGGCTTGGGTACATAGAACAGTCTGGATCTTAACAGTTGATTAGATGTCTGGAGTTAGAACAAATGACAATTGTAGAAAATGAGCTTCTAAGCTATATATCACTCTAAAAATTGGTGTGGAGATAGAATACACCCTCCAAAGTGACCAGAACACCGTAACTCAATTTTTGCCAAAAGTGGAGATAGAACACTCTGGTTCTCAGGTGACGAAATATAGACCTAAAAATGAATACAAATACATAAAAGAACAAACATATCAATTAAGTAATCACTTACTCCATTCCTTTAGCGCCTACAAGCGCAATAATATTACCATACAATTACAGTATTAAGTCTTTAAAACAAAACTAATCAAGGCATTTTTTGGTAAAAAATACTACGTTCGTATTTTCATTCAATTTATTTTCTAAAATTAAGTTTAAGTTCCCTAGATATTTTAGTTTTAATACTATACGTGATATGTTTGAAAACATTTACTTTTTGGTAAGATAATGTTGAATAAGGTATTGTTAGAATATAATAAGCTTTAGAGTTTGAATCCTTCAAGGGTTTAGCAACATGCACGAATAAATTAGTTATTCTTTTACAGTGGTATGCTATTTTATATTAGTGATAGCAATAATGATTCAACAGGCTTCTTCCTTTAATGATATAAGAAGGGGAATAGTTGAATAAGAAAGCCATCCAAGATTGTTTCTGCAATGTTCCTGATGAATGCTGGATGTTTACAGGTGTTCGTATCTAATAATACTTGTGAGAAATAGAAAGAATTTAAATTGTGACATCCTTTCTCGCATGAATGTGTTATAAAAACAATAAGAACAGCTGGTTCTGACAGTAAAAACAGCAGTTGAAGAAAATCTAAAATCCTATTATTTGTTTCATACGATTGACAACACACTATCCATCACAATATCCATGGGCAACACAATATCCGTGAACTCCAATCCCTTTGGGCAATAACAACATTATATTGGAACTGGGATTAACTACCTCCTCCCACA
Organism: Gibbula magus; assembly: GCA_936450465.1. NCBI lineage: Eukaryota > Metazoa > Mollusca > Gastropoda > Trochida > Trochidae > Gibbula > Gibbula magus. The sequence continues at coordinate 39,059,781 of OW388306.1, read as the reverse complement.
TTTTCATTAAAGGGTTTTGCCTTATCCATGGGGATTGTAGATTGCTCTTAACGATCGAGCCTTATCTAAAATAACCATAGAGTGTCAAGTGATAGAAGCATGAATTGATGTATCATTTTCATGATAGGCTTTACCTCTCTCTGAAAATAGAGGTGAGGTGAGGAGGGGTTTAACGCCGCTTTCAAGAGTATTTTGACTTATATCACGGCTGCCAGTAGGGAACTATGGGTGGTACTACGCTGAATTTCAGTGTAGCATTGCACCCAAACCTTACTGCGTGTAGAACAGTTCTCTACTGCAGACACAGTTCCGGATTCGAACCCAGGACCTCTTGATCCGAAGGTAAACGCGTTATCCACTACACTATCCCTCCACCTGATAATAGAGACAGCAATTTTCATCACACAAGGGAAACCCATTAGACCGTTATTCGTTGGTTACATCAGCCCAACCTTTTGTAGTATCTTGAACTGATATGTTGACGGATGCAAACAGTCAAATTATAGTTTTATAGTTGTAGAAAATTCATCATATTCATACAAATACATTGTCTATCAGTCTATATTCAACAGCATTTTTAAAGACTGATATAGTGTGATGTTTTATGTGCATGTGGGTTTCCTTGATTCATTGAATATTGTTATATTTTGGCAATACAGGTTTGAAAGCTTCTATGAAGCCGGTGTTAACCCTCTTGCTCTGGGTGTGCCAGTCCCGGCTCGACTTCACACCATTACTGAGTACATACTCTACTAATAAAATGGTGCTGAGGGCTACATGTTTCTGTTTACCATGGTAGCTATGTTATTTTTCGCAATTTCTTTCATTTGTTATTCCCCGCCAACATGTTTGGGGGGATATTGAAATGGGCTCCTTCCGTCCATCCGTTCGTCCGTCCCGATTTTGTTTCCGGAGCAGAAATCGAAAACTAAAGACATATCTCAACGAAACTTGGTGTGTCGAACAATCATCATGTGTAGATGTGCCTTTTGGGGTTTTCAACTTCTTCGAGTTATTTTTCTGGACCGTTTCCATGGAAACGTAAGTTAGAATTTCATTTCCCGAGCAGAACTCGAAAACTATAAGACATAGGTCAACGAAACTTGATGTGTGGAGCAAACATCATGTGTAGATGGGGCTTTTGGGGTTTTCAACTTCTTCACAATTTTTAATTTGTTTAATTTTTGCCATATCCATGGATTCATAACTTAATAATTCATTTCCGGAGCAGAACTCAAAAATTGCCTGAAAGGCCTAATGGGCTTATGGCATGGCACGGTGTCTGGCGTCCGTCCGTCCGTCCGTCCATCCGTATGTAAACATCTTGTCTTCTTCCCCAGAACCACTTGGTCTAAGGAGCTGAAATTTTGTGTGCAAACTCCATGGCTTTGCTCACAACCCACAAAACTTATTTTCATCCTGATCATCAGCAAACGATAACTGTCAGTTGCAATAAACCTTATATTTAGTAGGCTAAGGTTGTTTTGATATGTTACAAACCTTACGGGGAGTGGCATCCCTGCCCTTCTGAGCCAACAAATGAAACATTTAGACAATAACTAACGAGTGACGGGGAATGACAGATTATCTTTCCCGAGTTATATCATTTGAGTAATTATCGAGCCTTGGCGAGAGAATTACACACAATTGATATAACGAGGGAAAGATAACCTGCCATTCCCCGTCACGAGTTGGTTATTGTTTATATTACCCATATGACAAATTAAAGTAAAAACGCGAATATTAAAAGCCAATAGCTTCTCTAAAAGGACCCGAGAAGGAGATGAATCTCCATATCCATACGCGTATGACGTGGATTCACTTCTTACGTACCTATCCTTGTTTACTCCGCACGATTAAAATGTCCCCTGCGAAAATGTCTTTCACAATAAAAGAAAGATGTGGCTTTAATTGAAAGTTTTGTATTCCTGCCAATTACTATCAATCCATGATTATACATATAAGTTATTGCAACATCCATATCAAGAGGTGTGCTAAGCTCAAAAACAAGTCGGCTCAAACCGAAAAGCCCTGTGACGTTACAATCGACACTGTGACGTCATAACCGCTGGCGCCTATGACGTCATTACATTCGAACGATCGCCGTCGCTCTTGAAGCTTTCCGTGGTTTATACAGTCAAGCAGTAATCGCTAGTTTCTTTAAATTACGGACAACTTAACTGCTTCCTCCGACATTTGATGCGTCGGCACATGTACGAAAACGCTAATTTCAACTGCGGGAAACAAATAAAACATGTTAAAGTGCAGAAGACAGTTTCTAAAGTTACTAGTCGGGAAAAGTAAGAAAGATGAATGAAGTAGTTCCGGCAACCAATGAAATTCTTATTTTTCTGTAACAGCCAATCAAAAGCCAGAAAAAGGTGTAACTCCCATGTGACTTACAGGAAAAATACTACCCTGTGTCCGTCTTCCCATATGGGTAATATATGATCATCCATCCTGCTACATCAGGCTATAAGGAGAAGGTTCATAGTCACTGTTATTCAACAACTATTCTTCAATAAATGTTCCCAAAGGCGGGGGATATGGCCGACTCTGTCTGCTTGTTTTGTTTTACTCACAAGTGTTTTCTCCCCTGGTCAATAGTGATCTGTAGTTGTGGTCTAAAACCTGAAATGCAAAACAATGGAATGGAAATTGAGTGCCAAATCAACACATACGGAATGATAGTGAATGATTGGTATTAATAAAATGTTTTTTAAAAAATTTGCTCAATTTTATTAGTTTTTACTTTCGTATCAGGCAGATAAATTGTCAGTGTTTTGAACTGATTAAGAACCAATTGCAAGCCTCAAACATAACACTTTACAAGTATAATTAATGATTTGATACACTTCATTTTGAGTTCCTTTTCTAATGTATGTATTTCCCTTGTCATCGTTTTGTGTCGAGATACCATATTCCTAAAATTCGGAAACATATCGTGGTCATGTCAAAATGCTCTGCTTGAATACTACATCGAACAATGTTGTATTTAAAGACTGTTGAAAGAAGTGATTTCCTTATGAGACACTGAACATCACAGTAGAATGCTCCCGCTTAGAATCTGCCATGTAAACTTACTGCCACTATGTTTACTAATAGTATTGTATTGTTTTCATTAATTTACACCAATTATTTAATTCAAAAGTAAAGCGAAACTCCATTATCCGAAAGGATTTTTTTTTCATCCCTTGAAACATCATTCATACATCAAATCCTTTCAAAGATGTTACAGATATTAATTATTGTATGTGTAGTTATTGATAGAATAGAAATTTGAATTTAGACCCGATGTGTGGAAAAGAATGAAAACACTAGGTCGTCTATTTACAATAGCTGCTATTCCTAGAATGTTAAATGATCGTCGAACTGTCTTAAACGTTTCTGGCCTGAATATGCTCAACGCAAACATTTTGTACATTCATGAAGAACATTCCGATGGAGTGTAAATGGCACTAAAATAGCTGATGTGTACACATCAGTTACCTGTTGTTACCTGTTCTTCAATCTTACCCCTACATCAAAATGGACAGAGCTGAACAGATTCAGGACACCCCTCATTTCATTCAATATGAATCAATCCAATGAATATCCCTCAATTCAGACAATAAATTGTCTCACCACTTTTCCCGTGCAATCAAATTTGTATTGAAAACGATGACCACAGAGAACTGTGGACGAAATTTAACATCAACAAAAGGATACACTATTAGGATCCGCCAGGGGTACTTGTACTTAGAAAAATTCATTGAGACAGCTTTTATTGAATATGTGTAGTCTCAAGTGGTATCTAAAGGCTCTACTGTAATCCTTAATGGTTTGTTTATTGTCATTGACAAACCAAAGAGACTTTCCTTTTATCATAGAGTAGCTGCACAAAAAAGGTGTAGTTCGTCGTTCACGACTCTTTTTACTGTTACATAAAACACTGTTTAATTTGGCAAATACATCAAGCACTCCAGTATAGAGTTAAACACAACTAATTCTAAAGATCTTAAGAAACTAAGGATGCAAGTAGTGTCGTTGACTCACTAATCAAATATTTCAGTAATAAATTTAGAACAAAGGCAAACAGAAAGATCAATCAACAGTAAAGATCGGGTATGAATTAAGTTTCAATTTCAGACATCTGTAATTCATGATAATGTTATTGTTGTTACAAGACAATGCATTAATTAGATTATGAGTTCGATCTGTTGTACACTTCATATAAATTGCCGCTGCTAGCTAAGATAATCGCAAGTCAGAGTTATTGACACTTCATATTCCACTTCTTTGTCTGCAAATAATTAGAGTGCAGCCTCAAACAAAATAATCTCATTCAATTCTGAAATGAGTCCAAATGACGGACAGTTTCAACTGGCAGTGACGATACCTTTACTACAAGATATGGGCTGGGATTTCCACCTCGATCTTGATTTAAACCTATGCAAATTGAAGTCCATGAATAACATGGAAACCCCATATTTGCCTGTAAAGTAGATATTGTGTTGTGTCATGTCACACCATATAGCTATTTTGTCACATTCTTGTAATTGCTCGACAGGTTGAAGAACAGAAGAACTACCTCTTTCATATATCTCTCATCTTCCGTAGATGAAATGTCGAACTAGCGCTCGAGTTATTCTGCACAATACACAAACACACATAGTACACAACTCATGAAAAATGTATACAAAATGCAAAATTTTAGCTCTACTATGTATCTCGTAACTAATTCTGTGATTCTCAGTATAATATATACACCAATTGAATCTGTCTATGTTCCTCTCCATTGACACGGATAGTAGCCTGAACTGGATGTGCACATGGTTATAATTATCCCGTCACTCTGAATCATGTTAACTGTTTATTTAATTTAACTTTACTTTAATTATTTGCATGACTAAACAGTCTCATTACCAGTGGGTATTTGACCACTGACATTTTGATTTGAGAGCCAGTTTTTCAAACTTTCATTTATATTTGTATAGTCCTTTAACTATTTGGTCAGAGTTAGTTGCACTTTACTACTTGTAAAAATTCACTGGGCGTGTGAAGACACCGCAAACCAGCGTAACAAAGATTTTGTTTATAGAAAATTGGTACAAGAGAGGTAACTCTGAACGGTACTTGTTGCTAGGGATGTGTTGTTGCTAGGGATGTGCATGACAAGGAATATATACCTACGACATGGGACACGGCTTTACCAATAGGCAGTAGACATTGCTGTGTGAATTGAGAGATACAATATGATATTCCACATACTACGATCTCGATGAATCCATGAATCAGACACATCCTGTCTGTCTAGTATTGACCCCGTCCCTCCATTGTCAACTCTGTAACTGTTTCTGACAAGGGAATCCATGGGGACGCATATTTCCCTTCTGACTTCCCTGTGGCCGCCACTGATAAGCTCTTATCATGCATGTAAATAGAATGAACTTGCAGTCTTAGATAACCGGACTTGGTCAAAGAATAACACTATTTGTAAAGTTTGGGGTTTGATACTGATTCACTGCCAGAAGCATCACAGTCTTTGATCTCACTGCACCAGAATTGAACTAAAATGAGCCTTAGACCAATCGTTTCCAAGCACGCTCAAAGAAATGTGTGTTTGTTCAATAAATTCAGGGAAAGGGTATCATTTTATTTGATAAAGACCTCAATATATAGGATCTTGGATTTCCTATGAAAATAAGTGTAACAATACAATCTCCTAATATTTCAAATTAATGTTAAAAGTCAATGATGATATCTATGATTGAGGAAAGAAAAACAAAATGAGAAAGTATCTTTCACAACTTTTGAAGTTGGTAAGATGAATTACAAAAGAGGTCAATGGACTTTCAACATGTTTATAGAATATGAGTGAATGACTTTTTATTTCAAGCAAATGAAGTTAGATTTGAACTAGATGATATTATAACATCGATACATTGTCCAGCATTGATTGACATAAGGAACAAAGTAAAGATTGTAAGTTGATGAATAAACTGTTAAGATATAAAACATGTTTTTGAAGGTGAAAACCATTATCGTTGCATTATTGGTCATTACACAATTTAGGAGTCAAATATCATCTGTTGATCCATGCAACCATCACAGATATCCAAACAAGGTAAACTATACACAGGACATGTCTTTATGTCGTTTCAGAAAAAAACCTTTCAATGTTTTTTACATGCAAGTTTACCACAATCTAATGATTCTAACTACAACAGTCATCAGAGGATGACATATCAACCAGACTTCAATTTCCTTTCCAAATTCATGTGAATATCGGCCATCAGTTTTGTATATACTCGAACATTATATATTTGGCATGCTGTTCTGTCATTAACTTTTTTTAGTCATTACTCCACAAACAGAACCATTTAGAGGATAATTATTAACAGTTTTGGAGTTTTGATGATGAAACTATCCCTAATGCAACAAAAACTAATATCATTATTTAATATCTTAAAATATCAAAAGGCGCCATTTCAGCACAATAGGTACACTAAACATTCACAGTTTCTAAATAAAATTATGAACGGTTTTTACTTTATCCAGAAACAAAATTATCTCTGTGGGTTTGTAAATAACAAAAAGCACAATTGCAGTACTTAAATAATGTACATGCGAAGATTCAAGAATATATAATCACTCTATTGTCTTTTTAGATTTAAGTCAAAAGAATATAACACATGATTGTATTGTAGATTTTCTTCGAAATAAAAGTCGTGTAAATTTGTGTTTGTGCTTTTGTATTGATACTACTATATAATATTATAAATTAAATAGCATTTAAGATAACTGCTTTAAATATAATCATAAATAATGAATTTAAATTAAGTTTACTTAAAAAGAAAGCTCGAAACAATCTCTGACCTATTTACCATTTCCTCAAGTTATCTTCATGTGAATGAGTTTATGCAACATGATTACGTTATCATCACTGTTTGCATTAAATGAACATTTCTAAGAAAATTTTACTGATTTCATTCCATTTAAAAAAAGTTTAGTTTCATCTCCATCCATCACTTTTGATTATTTCGTCTCATTGGAACAGCTCAAAAACTCTAACCTTCATCATTATAATAGTGTTGTGTTCCCTCAGCCCATGTCAACGGGTTTGGAATAAGGAACCTGTCTGAAGGAACATAATTGTTTATTATTGCCTACGAGGGCAATCATATCGGGGTTCATATTTTTCATACGATGCCCTAGGGCAAAATATCACTTTGTCATGGTGACATCACGTCATAAACAATGCTATGACGTCACGCTTCATCTATGACACTCGTGCCTGAATATCGGTATATCACTTGCTCTCGCTCGGGAAATACTAATATTCAGGCACTCGTGTCGTAAACATAGTATGATATAGACACTCATATAATATCCTCTATACATACTTGAAATATTACACCAAACGACAATAACGCTAAATATGATCTGATGATATGATATGATGATAGGAAATATGATCGAGTCTGTCTTCATTGGAACCCAAAAGTAACGTATTCCATTTATATTGACGAAACCCATATCCATAGTAAAATGTTGAGATGTTGAGATATGGCAATAATGTTAACCTTAGTGTTGCGATTTTTTTGGTCAACGTCCCCTGGATGCTATTATTCAAGACACTCTCTAGCAGTATTGGGATAATCCATATTGATTCAAAGAAAACATCCTTTCTCTGATGAAGGCTCGCCTGTGTTTTTCTTTGTTTATTAGATTAGGATGTTGAAGTTCCTATCTGGAGAATGAAATGTGCCTGTCTGAATAGGAATATTGTGAATGTAGCATTTCAAAAGCATGTTTTATTCAGTTATTATTTTCTTTTTAAGGATAATCTCTGACATCATAGTCAAATACCTCCCCTCCTTGCAACATCTTTATCATGGTATGTCTCTACTTTACACTCTCATTTAATTAAACGGTACACATACTTTAACAATTAACCACATATTGTTTTTATCTGATTTATTTTCTTATCACTGTACAACAATATGAGGGCAATATTTAGATTGTTCTAACAGTATAAGCAGTTTAATAGACTGCTTTCTAGTCTATTGGCTTTGAAAATACATGTCCCAGTCCATTAATTGAAAATCGTTATCCATTTTAACAGTTTGCTGTCAACGAAAATAAGATGAAAGTTCTGATAGTTGATAACACTGGTTCAAAGGAGACCTGTAATACTTAATATAAGCTTTCTCACTCTAATCAATGATTCTCCAGGGTTTATAAGTTGTACAACTCAATTTAAGGATGATATAAACGACGTTTCATGTCGATTTGTACACATTTGACTCCTAAAACAGAATACAACAATTCTCAATAGTATGTTCAGGCTCGTTTGTCCTATTTTGTGTGTTCTTGTATGCATTTATATTCGTTTTCCTGGAATGCATTGACATCGTAATTCGATTCTAAAAGCTTGTGAAGCTCCAAATGTTTTATTTCAGACAAAGGCGATCTAAAGAATCACTATATCACAACTCCTGGTCTGTATTTAAGAGATAATGATGACAACGGAGAGCTCTTGGGAATGTTAAACAGGTTCCATTCTTTTGTTCACACCATGAACTCAACGTAGTGTATTTATATTGATCCTACTAGAACCACATGATGGAAGAACTCTGCTTATTTGAACCCATTTAGACACAGTATTTTCTTCTTTATGGTGTTGTCTTTTGTCAGTATACTGTTTGCTTGTAAAGTCACTGTATCCACATAAATAAGTAGTAAATCCCTTTTCTGTACTTGAGAGGGAAGGAGGTAATTACATAGTTGTCACTAAATTAACCTCGGCAACTGTTTATCTACTTGTAGTTGCTGTTCAGAAAAAGTACAGAAAGCTTGTGCATAACTGTTTTAAATATCTCATCCAAACACGTTTACTTCCAATACCTTATTAGCTTATCAGTACTAAAAGGCGAGATGCACAAATGGCATGGTGATTTGTTAACCCCAATAAGGGCAAGAGTGGCCCCAAGTTAAAAACCTCTTCCCGTGTTCTTCTCCAGATCAAAACGTCCTAGACATATTGTGAACTCGGATGCCAAAAAAGATTTTTATTTTATCGTTTTGTAGATTTTTATATTGTAGTTTTTGTAACTCTGTGGTCGCCAACCACACCTAGTTTTGACTTCTTCTCAAAACTATTCAACTTATTAATGAAAAAATATGATAGGAACATTATCTCCACACGAATACGTATTGATATTGTCATGATCAGTATGCGACATGACGTAATTTCATTGCGAGCTGCAGTATGCATCTCCTTTCCTATTTGCAGTTTGTAACAAAACAGATTTAGGGAACTTTAAATACAATTATTTTGATCTATACTAGTATCGTATATATATTCTTAAAAAGCTTCCGACAATAGAAACTCACACACATCCTGTTAATGCCGAGTGAATTGAATACAAAACGGATTTTCCTTGTCAGTCTCAGTATCGTAGGCATCACTTTTAAAGTGGGAACAGTGCATATTGATTATTTCATTCTCGGGGGATACCGCAGTGGGCTTTAAAGTTTTATTATTTCGAATATCCTATTTGTATTGACATTGTCCTGTTTTGTGATAAATCTGCAGCAAAAGAGTTGGTAAGACCTTCAAGTATTAATTGAATGAGATAGCAGCCTAAATTGTGATTGAAATAATTGATGTAGGATCAACATATGGAACAAACTTTTAAATACATTTATTGTTTCTAAAAATGCGTGATCAATATGTTTGAAAATGATAGCAAGTTATCCTTTTAGCTTAGTCCAACCCTAGATAAAATGACATGTAATAAATGGATTATGGAACATCACTATGAACACTTGTATTCATTCAACACGTATCATATACCCCGCCGTTCATCTATTAGAGCATTATAGATTAGCACTAAGTTACACATATACACATTCAATCAATTGTCAATGGAATTTGGAAACTTATCAGTATCACATGTGACGTGTCAAATGCCATTTATCTGGATATAATAGGTTGTTTTAGACAAAATGTCCTAAATGGCACACAACAGTCACTGGTTATTCGTATCCATTTCAATTACAGATTCAAGGGAAGTAACTTAATGTGAAATAATATTTTACAAATGGCTTTGAAACTCAATCAATATTACAAAAGGACTACCAGAACCACCTTGGAGCAGTAATGTCTAAGTATCATGCTTGTAAAGTTTTTACTCAAACATTTTTCAACTAATCAGATGGCTAATACACTAGATGTCATGCCAACCAACATGTTTCCGTCATTTCATATCATATGTCATAAAAAGGGGGAGGGGGGAGATATGTATAGAGAAGTGAGATGAATCTCTTGCCGTATAAGTTCATCCATGTTATAACCCGGAGTTCAGTTATCAAGTAGTCCCAAAAAGCTCGATTAGGTACATAAAGAAAAACATACACAGGGGAACCCTTATCAAATGCACATGTTTTCTTGGAATCTCTAGGATAAACACAAGTGCTGTTCACAACATTCATTTACAATAAAAGCAAAACACAGTATTGTTAGTTTTAACAAAGAACTAGTAGATTATGCTTGATATTCCGAAAGATCCCCAAACTCTTATAGCATCTCTTCAATGAATACCAAGAGCAATTGTTAGCTTTCAATGCCATTGTCTGAAAGCAAGCAGCAGCAAGTGGTAACTTATGTATCCTTGTATCCTGCATGGATCAATGTTAAAGTACTATTTCCAGTGAAGAAACGGCTAGATCAGAGTTACGGGCCTTTATGAGTTGTTTGAAATAAAACAGCGATAGCCTTTGTAGCTGTTAATTTCAATTAATGCCTCAACATATTCTTGTAAAAGGAAAATAAATGGCTAAATGGTTCGAACAGAGACACAAGGCTAAAGCCACTCAATAATTACACCGAAATAATTGAGCTTCTAGATGTGTTGGTGTGTGTATGCCAATGCAATGACTTATATGTATATATATATATATTGTGTGCATGTATTTGTGATTATAGATTGACATATGAATTATTCCGTGTTTCTTGTGTGCAGCCAGTCAATTGATATAAAAACGGCACATAACAAAACTAACGGAAAATGAACTGCAATAAAATTTATCAAAATTAATCAAAAACGTAAAACATTAATAATGTTCATTTATTTGTAGAATTCATATAAGTTATCTACTAATGTAATGTAAAAGCAAGTTAATCTATGTTGTATTGTGTTTTCTGAGTTTGTTTCAGTGACAAACAATCACCAGCTTGCTTCCACCACCACGGATCCTCTTAATGGTTGTCACTATTTACAAAGATGTTCAAGACGTCTCGACACAAATGTATAGTATTCTTGTAGTAAGACGTCTTAACGTCAGCTCACAGGATCTTTGGGAAGACAGTGATGACTTTATCACTTCTGTTCTCGACAGATTATTTCTTACTTTCCTTTTCCCCATACGTCTCTCAGTAAGTCTCTTAACTACACGTTTGGGAAGATGGAGAACAGAACAGAACAGAAAATGGTGTTGTATAGAGACCATTGTATTGTATTAAAAGTAAAAAGTGGAACATTGTATTATGTAAGTCTGTTTTATAAACTGGTTCAGGTTTAGGACAATTTTCGGGAAAATTGAATTGCTTAGTTTCAGACGAGTAAAGGCTATTATTACCCGCCCGTTGGAGATATTACAGTTTAATAAACCAACCGTGTTATTACACTTAGTGTGATAACATCGGGTGCTGCCGATTGACGTGACGTCATAATGACAAAAATATGACGTCACAATGTCAGCGCGCGGTCGCAATGGAGTGTGTCCCATTTATCGACGAGTTTGTGGAATTAAGTGGCATTTAAATCAGTGAGTAATAAATAAAATACTAAACTCGTTTCCGTTTAATAACATATTTATGAAACTCGTGAGATGGTTTTTGTATTTACCTCGCTTTCGCTCGTTGAATACAAACCACTCACTCGTTTCATAAATATGTTATTAAACGGGACGTCGTTAAGTATTCTCTATATACTATTCATGAATTTAGTATGTTATTGAATACTCGAAATTAAGAAATTGCAAATACATTGCTGATATGGCACTTTAAAGTAGGTAACTGATGTTGCTGTTGCTGTGCTCACATCAATGGAAAGCATGTGAAATAATAACATATTATGATCTAACATTTAAAATGATGAAACATCTATCTTTTACATGGTCATGTATTAAACAAGTTTACACATACCAAAGTATTATTCAAAACGTCTTAGCTATAGCTTAGGACAATTCCTTTGTGATCAGTATCGGGTTTGATGGTACATATTTAATGATTTTCATAAAACTTGTACAGTGCGGAGCAAGTTTTAACTTTTTTTAAAATGATTGTGAAAAGAAAAAATAGAGCCCTTAGACTTGAAATATTTAATGAGATAGTATTTCGGTGAATGGCTGAATGCAGAGACTAGACGAGATCTGACAAATAGTTTGTTCTTGGAAGTGATCCTAAAATACAAATGATGTTTTCAGCATCCGTACTATAATGAAAAACTATATTGTTAATTTGCAATAGGTTGTGTAATTTGAAATTGCTTACATTCTTTCACAATATTTGAATGCGTTTAAAGTATATGTAAATGCAATTATAATTTCTGTGTCTTGCACCTAGAATATAGTTCTTTAAAAATCCCTCGATTATTAACATTGTAAATTTAGGTAGCTAAAATTTTAAGTCAAAACAGTGATGTACAAATAAAATATGACTTTTTAAATGCTAAAGAGAAAAAGGCACTAATGGAATCAATTCTATCAATTTTGTGGTAAGCAAAATAATGAAGTGTGGTTATTATAATAACAATGGTGATCATGTAGATCTGTTGAAGCGTGGTTACCCATGAAGCCTCGTTTAAGGCTATCCATCAAACTAAAATAAAGTTCTGAAAAATATCATCTGACAATCAATGATTTTAAGAACTCCCGATCAAGTAAAATGGACCTCAGCTAATACAAAGTCTCATCGTGAACAAGGTTTGAATTGCAGTGTTGATTCAATTACATTTTATTCTGCTGGATCTCCACATGAGTAACATAAGGGATTTCATGAAGTATCCTGATCAGGATACTCCGAATTTCAGTATCAGTATACGTTAGGATACTCGGGGTATCCAAAAATATCCTGTTCAGGATACTCCGAGTTTCATGATTCAGGATACTTCAGGATTCTTCATGATATTTCAGGATACTTCAGGAAATTGTTAGAAATTTTAAAATACTACATATAACATTACAAATTATATCACAGACATTCGCGGTTTACCCCTGTCATACAGTTTGTTTGGGTGTAGGTGAATTCGTAGGCCAGACCAGTTCGTAGGAGTATATTTCGGTGAATTCGTAGTGAATTCGTAGGAGGATCGGGCGGTGAATTCGTAGGAGTTCGTAGTTTAAGAGAATAAATGTTTAAAGACTAACTTTATGGTATGATATTATTACAATTAAATTATTCATAACTTAAATTATATTTTGACAATAAAAAGTGTTTACTTGTCCGCTGTGTTGCTTTTTGTGTTCAAAAAAAGAATCCAGTGTTCAGTGTTGTTATTTATGTGGTTGAGTTTTTTTTTATAGATAAATAAAAGAATCAGGTAAGTATGATTATATTCCAGTTTACATTACACATTTACACAACATCATCGCTAGCTATGTTTAGATGCTCTGTAGCTCCGCTAAGAGTAGAAACTGGTCGTTATATTGGTTGTCCTTTAAATGAAATATAAATGTATTATAATATTGTTAAATATGTACGTCTTCATAATTATAATCAATTGTTTATAGGAAAAGGCCTTGTAAGTTGGTTGTCTTATGGATAATAAACATGCTTCCTAATTTATATTCCTTTATTGCTACAACTTAAGTCAACTTTACAACGACAGAGTTTTTAGCAATCAAAACATCTCACACCATGTTTTTCTAACGAACAAATAACTTACTTTACAAGTTTGGTGAGTAGGCTCTATCAACATGACATGGTATCCAAATCATGTTATAACATGGTATAAGTACTAAAGTAATAAATAATAACAGTCAAACGAATATTTTCAAGAATAAATATCACTTTATGATATATTTTTTAATCCTCCTACGAACTCACCAGTCCTACGAATTCTCCGCTCCTACGAACTGGTCTGGCCTACGAAATCACCGCATCCCGGTTTTTTTGCATGAGTTGTTTCTGTCAGACGACATTAGATTCATGCAGACGCTTTTTTGAGAAATTTTAAAATGAATGTGTAAAATCAGGTTTGAATCGTGTTGAACATTGTCATTGTTGCTTCCCAATGGTAAGTATCAGTATCAAATGAATTAGTTACCTGCATTAAAGTGCTCTATACAAGTTCTTTTATAATTGTTGTCTAGATAGTGATAGATTTATTAAAATAATAAAACTCACCTTTTAAAAAAGCGTATCCGAAAGAACAATATGAATATCCAAATGAAATGCAGGTATTATCACGACACGACATATTTATACACCATTGTTGCAACTCTTAGGTGTTAACACGGGTAGTAACCCGAGATAAGTGTTAAACATCTTGCCCAATTGGTTATCCCGGATTTCAGCTCAAATCTCATTGGTGTTTCACTTAACTGATTTCATTGGATAACTCAAAACAGTATATCATCCATTAGCTGTGACGCGATTGACAGGCAATTAGTCACCTGCCCATAAGCCACCCGTGTGTGTTTTTACAGGTGACAAGTTCACACCTGCTTAGCTGGTCACAAGTAAATTACTAGTATTGCTCTGAGTAGCTTAATTGACACTAACAAAGAAGTCTGCATTTCACAGATGGTCTTCACAAGAGATGAGCACAATGTTATATAACAAACAAAGAGCCCGTTTAGTTTGTACACCTTAGAGTGTCAACAAGATTCACTCAGACGAGGGATTAACGAGGGATTAATTAGTGTGGTCAATATGGGTACCAACTTGATGCAAAGGTCATGTCTCTTGATAGATGACTACATCTCACCTGGAAATGTTGAAATAATCTTATTCAGATTTTATATGGTTTTAACAATATTTATTCATATACTCAGGGGAATCATCAAACAGGGTTTACCCTATACAAATGTTTCTCCCCAAAACAACAATAAAACAGGATAATTACATCATAAATACAATTATACATACATTAATGTAGAAAAACACAACATCACATTAAAAAATAATTTCATGAGAAGCGTTTGCTATGAGGAATAAATTTATGAACAGCCTGGATTATGAGTTATTTGTGTATTTATATGAATTGATAGGATCTTGTTACCAAATAGTACAGGAAAAAAAGTCCTTGGAAACAAAGTCCTGGGAAAAAAAGTACCGGTAAAAAAGTCCTCCGGAAAAAAAGTCCTATTACTATAAAAACAGGTTAAATAGACATTAACATGAATATATTGTTAAGAAAACATGAATTGTTTGTACTTGAAGTCAAGAAGGATGTTGTGATATCTAAATATGGATAATTAACTTTACTTTAAGAGGCATTTTGGATTAATTAAGAATTACGAAAATGTGAGTTTATCTCAATCTATTGAATCACATGTTATATTAAATAAGGATTAATCAGGGATTAATTAAGCACCAGTCAAGAGTATATGTGATGTGAAATTATATATCCCCTGTTTTCATACAGTTTTAGTCGACATGAGGTATATTAGATTTAATAGGTTTGATTATAAATACCAACTAGATATTGTCGCCAGGTAATAACACCTCATATGTGCATATGTTCCACGACAATTACAAAATAATCACTAGCAAAAAGAGTTACAAGATAACAAGTATACTTAACTCTGTTAATTTATCCTTAATAGCAGTAGTAATTTACATATCATTTTATCTAAAGTAAACAGTAAAGTAAATATATAGAGAGAGATATATTAGAAACAATGAATACAACCTCTAAATTGTGTTACATTGAATCTGAATAAAGATATCTATGTATTGTATCTATAAACAATGTGTTACCAGTGCTAATGATTATTGCATTGTTGAATCTGAATAAAGTGAATTGCAACAAAAGTTTATTATTTTGTCATACTATGTTACCTAAAAACTAAAATAGGACTTATTTTCCGGAGGACTTTTTTTCCTAGTTGAATTTAGGACTTTTTTTCCGGTACTTTTTTTCCAAGGACTTTTTTTCCGGACACCTTCAGGTCGTACCCATGTAACCATTTACATAAAAGAAGTTTAAATGGCGGATATTTGTATAATTTGGACACATTAATATATTAATAATATTTTGAACTCATAACATCAGTTTATCAGTTAAAGCAACCGGTTTCTTTGGATTTAAACGGTATTTATTTCCAGATGGTACACGGAAAGGGGGATTGATAAACAGGGTTACCCCTATACTTTTCAAGGACTTTTTTCCTATAATCATATTAATGCCTCTCCCCAAATAAATACATTTGAAGATGGTACACGGAAAGGGGGATTGATAAACAGGGTTACCCCTATATTAATATCTATCCCCGTGACGTTGACAGGATTTATATAGTATAACATATGAGAGAGAGAGAGAGAGAGAGAGAGAGAGAGAGAGAGAGAGAGAGAGAGAGAGAGAGAGAGAGAGAGAGAGAGAGAGAGAGAGAGAGAGAGGGAGAGGGAGAGAGAGAGAGACAGACAGACAGAGACAGAGACAGAGACAGAGAGACAAAAGCACCAAATACAACTAGGATGTCAGCAGAATAGATATCAGGATATAGGTAACGCCAGCAAGACACGGCACAAACATAAAAAAAAAGAGAATCAATACTCATGGAAATTCCAAAAATGTCTTTGATGATGTTGTGAAGGTTTTTAAAGTTCTAAATTAACATTTTCTGATGAGCTAGAATTGCCATATAATATTTAAGAGAATAAAAAACCATTTGGAAAAGAAATGTGCATTTAACCTTATATCAATGAAGATAGGACAGATAAGGAAAAATTAAACGCATATCCGTTGTCATTTCCGCAGTTACATGCAGAGTTGTTTGAAATAAATCTTGTGATCTTACTACATTCTCCGTTCCACTACCCCCAATCCGAAGACGAGAATGAATTATCTGGCAGAATCTGGATCCATATGAGATATTGAAGTAGTTTTGTTTTGTGGCTTTTTGTTTTAGTTTATTGTTAAATTATCCTAGTCTGCTATATGTTTAAACCAAAGTGATCATAAACAGATAGGTTGAGGCAAATCCAGAGAATATAATTTTATTTCTAACAATTATTTCACTTCTTAAACAACAAGCTTTATTCAAATATCTAGATTGAATGTAAGCTTTCCTAAAATCATGATAACAAGGACCTGATAATATAAAAAGTAATTCAATTACCGGTTTCAAAGTTTGCTAACTACTTTCTGTCTGAATAACGAACTAGTTTACACTTATAATATTGCCGTGTACAGTTGAATGTAGGGACACATGTTACAAGAAAAGAGTCACAAATTATATAATATATTAGTGTATATTATGTTGGTGCAGAGAATGATATATTTTAGTTAGTTGTTTTTCTTATGTATAAGAAAATATTTGGTTTGTTTTAATCTTAAAACACAAACAGATTAACTTTGATCTTGTGTCATGGTGACACCTCACCCTGTCACACATCTGTATGTATTTACAGGGATTAAGAGGGGATTAGATGGTTACTTGACTGTGATTATGGGACTGTAACCTGTTTTAATTAGTTTATATAATTAATTAGTTATAACAAATAAGCGAAAGTTTTCATTTGAAAAAGGTTCTTCTGAATTCAAATATACTTTAAATTGTTCATTGAGTCTCATTCGCACACAATACATACATGGCAAGTATTTCATAGTATATGGTTTAAGCATCATTTATTTCACAAAATGAAATCTGGATTGGCGAACAAGCCATGAGGCTTATTTGAACACCGCTCCAGTATAACAAATGAACAAGCTGGAAACAGAACATCTCTAATAAAATGAAATAGAAACTTAAGCAAGAGAACATCCTATAGAAATTAAAATATGAATGATTCTTTTGGGAATTTGCATTTGGTTTAAACATATTTATTCATGAAAAGACATACAATTCATGAATGGATTGGCCAACAAGCACAGAGGTGCTTATATAAAGACCGATCCAAAATAATTACAATTACAATGTATAATTACTAGTGACGCATACAAATCATATTAATGAGCATTTGAAAGCATATAAACTAAAATTACATAAAAGACAATATTCTAGCAAGGAATGCATGTTGTATGAAATTTAGCAGAAATCAGAGAATCTTCGAGAGTAAATTATGAAGTAATGGACAGATTTTAGTAGTTCAATATTTTGTTTATTACTCGAGCTAGCATTTCCATAAAGAATTGATGGTAGATTGTAACCATGAATAAAGAAATAGGAGTTTATTCTTAACTCATTGTAAACGGGGCAGACAAGAAAGAAATGGAGTGCAATATGATAATATCGAACAATATTAATTGTCCATGCATTTAATTTGCTAAAATCCATTTTCTGTTTTTGTCTGAATTTGGTTATTTTTGGATTCAGTAGAATATAATTTTCAAATGCATCTTTTACTTTTTTATTATAACCAAAATGAGAACACTCAAACACTGCAACAATGTACCAATTCCAAGATCTCAAGACACAAAGAATGAACCTTTTGGAATAAATTTAATTTTTCTGATATATCCCTTTCTTTGGTATTTTAGAGTACAAGTGGAGAAATAGCAAATGCTAGTTGAATTTAGGACTTTTTTTCCGGTACTTTTTTTCCAAGGACTTTTTTTCCGGACACCTTCAGGTCGTACCCATGTAACCATTTACATAAAAGAAGTTTAAATGGCGGATATTTGTATAATTTGGACACATTAATATATTAATAATATTTTGAACTCATAACATCAGTTTATCAGTTAAAGCAACCGGTTTCTTTGGATTTAAACGGTATTTATTTCCAGATGGTACACGGAAAGGGGGATTGATAAACAGGGTTACCCCTATACTTTTCAAGGACTTTTTTCCTATAATCATATTAATGCCTCTCCCCAAATAAATACATTTGAAGATGGTACACGGAAAGGGGGATTGATAAACAGGGTTACCCCTATATTAATATCTATCCCCGTGACGTTGACAGGATTTATATAGTATAACATATGAGAGAGAGAGAGAGAGAGAGAGAGAGAGAGAGAGAGAGAGAGAGAGAGAGAGAGAGAGAGAGAGAGAGAGAGAGAGGGAGAGGGAGAGAGAGAGAGACAGACAGACAGAGACAGAGACAGAGACAGAGAGACAAAAGCACCAAATACAACTAGGATGTCAGCAGAATAGATATCAGGATATAGGTAACGCCAGCAAGACACGGCACAAACATAAAAAAAAAAGAGAATCAATACTCATGGAAATTCCAAAAATGTCTTTGATGATGTTGTGAAGGTTTTTAAAGTTCTAAATTAACATTTTCTGATGAGCTAGAATTGCCATATAATATTTAAGAGAATAAAAAACCATTTGGAAAAGAAATGTGCATTTAACCTTATATCAATGAAGATAGGACAGATAAGGAAAAATTAAACGCATATCCGTTGTCATTTCCGCAGTTACATGCAGAGTTGTTTGAAATAAATCTTGTGATCTTACTACATTCTCCGTTCCACTACCCCCAATCCGAAGACGAGAATGAATTATCTGGCAGAATCTGGATCCATATGAGATATTGAAGTAGTTTTGTTTTGTGGCTTTTTGTTTTAGTTTATTGTTAAATTATCCTAGTCTGCTATATGTTTAAACCAAAGTGATCATAAACAGATAGGTTGAGGCAAATCCAGAGAATATAATTTTATTTCTAACAATTATTTCACTTCTTAAACAACAAGCTTTATTCAAATATCTAGATTGAATGTAAGCTTTCCTAAAATCATGATAACAAGGACCTGATAATATAAAAAGTAATTCAATTACCGGTTTCAAAGTTTGCTAACTACTTTCTGTCTGAATAACGAACTAGTTTACACTTATAATATTGCCGTGTACAGTTGAATGTAGGGACACATGTTACAAGAAAAGAGTCACAAATTATATAATATATTAGTGTATATTATGTTGGTGCAGAGAATGATATATTTTAGTTAGTTGTTTTTCTTATGTATAAGAAAATATTTGGTTTGTTTTAATCTTAAAACACAAACAGATTAACTTTGATCTTGTGTCATGGTGACACCTCACCCTGTCACACATCTGTATGTATTTACAGGGATTAAGAGGGGATTAGATGGTTACTTGACTGTGATTATGGGACTGTAACCTGTTTTAATTAGTTTATATAATTAATTAGTTATAACAAATAAGCGAAAGTTTTCATTTGAAAAAGGTTCTTCTGAATTCAAATATACTTTAAATTGTTCATTGAGTCTCATTCGCACACAATACATACATGGCAAGTATTTCATAGTATATGGTTTAAGCATCATTTATTTCACAAAATGAAATCTGGATTGGCGAACAAGCCATGAGGCTTATTTGAACACCGCTCCAGTATAACAAATGAACAAGCTGGAAACAGAACATCTCTAATAAAATGAAATAGAAACTTAAGCAAGAGAACATCCTATAGAAATTAAAATATGAATGATTCTTTTGGGAATTTGCATTTGGTTTAAACATATTTATTCATGAAAAGACATACAATTCATGAATGGATTGGCCAACAAGCACAGAGGTGCTTATATAAAGACCGATCCAAAATAATTACAATTACAATGTATAATTACTAGTGACGCATACAAATCATATTAATGAGCATTTGAAAGCATATAAACTAAAATTACATAAAAGACAATATTCTAGCAAGGAATGCATGTTGTATGAAATTTAGCAGAAATCAGAGAATCTTCGAGAGTAAATTATGAAGTAATGGACAGATTTTAGTAGTTCAATATTTTGTTTATTACTCGAGCTAGCATTTCCATAAAGAATTGATGGTAGATTGTAACCATGAATAAAGAAATAGGAGTTTATTCTTAACTCATTGTAAACGGGGCAGACAAGAAAGAAATGGAGTGCAATATGATAATATCGAACAATATTAATTGTCCATGCATTTAATTTGCTAAAATCCATTTTCTGTTTTTGTCTGAATTTGGTTATTTTTGGATTCAGTAGAATATAATTTTCAAATGCATCTTTTACTTTTTTATTATAACCAAAATGAGAACACTCAAACACTGCAACAATGTACCAATTCCAAGATCTCAAGACACAAAGAATGAACCTTTTGGAATAAATTTAATTTTTCTGATATATCCCTTTCTTTGGTATTTTAGAGTACAAGTGGAGAAATAGCAAATGCTCAAGGTCACCATTCACAAAAAGACATCATGTTATTCATATTTTACCAAAAAAAGATAATCGAAACTGGCACGTTACGTTGATAATATAACATTTCATTCCTGTAACTATAAGGGGTTTCACCCATTTTTACCATGGGTATACTTGAGATGCTTAATTCAGTGCATCTGCAGCTGATGGGATTGATATTTTATTATTTGAGTATGACAGAGATTTCCCCATTGCATCTATCCTTTCTCTATGTCGAGTTTGTTTTATTGTTTATTTGGATTTAGATTTTTTTTAGTAAATGCCTATGGCAGTTACGTGATGTGTGTATTAGCTGCAGCATCCGAGAAGATGATAATGTCGTGTTTATGAGTTTTATGGTATTCATCAATTTCTTCTTTTGAAATTTCTGTAGCGTTTTAGTTCAGTATTGGTTGGAATGATATTCATCAATTCAAATTTATTTTGTCAATCATGCGATATTTGCATGAAGTTCTTTGGGGCATATCTTGTTTTTTTATGCTAAATTTGTTTTCTGGGTTCTGGCATTTATATAATCCCGAGCAATGTTATATATTTTGTTTTTATTATAACCAAAAGCAATGTTATATATTTTGTTTTATTCTAACCAAAAGTACTCTTTGTCTTTTTTAAGTGGTTCGAGTTAGAAACATAATATAGCTTATTCCCCTCCAAACAAAATGTGTAAGACAAGCGAGGTGTAATTTATTACACAAGTCGATAAGGTCAGGTAAGTGGATAGACAGTTCACTCATCGCAGTAGATACACACTGCACATGACACTAATTAGCCCTCCTGCTGTGATCCCCTTTGATCAAACGGTTCTAAACGGGAAAGTTAAAGACAGACAGACAGACAGATATTTTATTACAAGTCTCACCTCATACAAATATACATTTACAAAGGAAACAAGATACAAATGATGAGCCATCCCTCATGGGATTATGAGAGACTATAAAAAAAGTTAAAAAGAAGTATACACATATATAAAAGACTACATTTTCCTATAAAATACATTTTATATATAAATTATATATATATACATATACAGTGTAGAAAATATTGTTAAAAAGTTATAAAAGCTTCCTATTTGTATAGAAGGGATTTTCTAACATCTAAAACGTCCATGCAGGTTTTGGCAGTAATCCTAAAAATATATGGGCATGACATAATAAAAGATAACTGTTTCACATCTGGCATATCATAAAAACCGGCATTTAACGATAAACATAACGATAACATATTTTTAGTAATGTTTGCATATAAGGGGCAGTTTAAAAGTACATGAGCTTCATCCTCCACGACATTCTTACAGCTAAAACAAACTCTCTCTTCTAGGGGTGTATTGTTGTATCGGCCAGTCTCCACGTGTAAGGGGGCAACTCCACACCTGAACATCGCCAGAGCTCTCCTGTGACGTCTGGGTATTCTCTCTGTGATGTATGGTTCAGCAGTGAACTTGCTCTTAAAGTTACAATAGTGACGAAGTTTGTTACCTCCCTTGCCTGTCTTACTGTGAGCGCAGGTTGTCGTCTGCTTCCAGTCCTGTATGTGCTGGCTATAGACTGCTTCTCTGACCCTGGCGACAGACTGTTTTATGAGTGAGCCGTTACAAACTTCTTCTAATTCAGTTAGGTTGAGAGACTTTAATTTCTTCTTGATCCTTTTGATCCAGTTGGTTTTCTTTTTGCTGGCTTGTATTTTAGTCCACTGGAATATCTTGTAATTTAGGCGATCTTTACTTAGACTGTTCATTCTAGTATATAAACGTATTGCACTTCCCCAAATTCTGACAGATGTGGGAGTCCAACCCATATCCCCCTCAACAGCAGCATTCGGAGCAGATTTTCGAAGGCCCATAAAGAATTTCATTGCTCTATTTTGTATCGCTGTTATTGACGTGTTGTTTCTGGTCCCCCATATCGCTGATCCGTACTCAACAGTCGACCACACCATTGTATCGTACATTTTGGTGTATGTACCTATATGCATCCCTCCAATCGACTTGAATTTCGAGATCAGTAAGCCAAGTGCACGTGTGGCAGAACTAGATACAGCTTTCTCCATTCTTGAATAGTCTAGAAACTCTGTAATAAGCAGACCGAGGTAACTGTAACAGTCTGTTACGTCAAGCATTGTTCTACCACAGTGGAAATCCTGGTCAGTTCTTGGCGTTGCTGCACTTCTACAGTGAATAACTTTGGACTTTTCCTGATTCACGGACATCTTGTTCACAAAACACCAGTTACTAAGGCAGTCTAGAAGAACGTTTAGGTCTGCTTCGTTCTCCGCCAGGAGCACAAGATCGTCTGCATAGGCTAACACACACACCTTGTCTCCATCTATAGAAACACCAATATCCAGTCGCTTCAGGGTGATAATCAAATCATTTATGTACATGTTGAAAAGTAGAGGGGATAGAAGGCAACCCTGTTTTAGACCACGTTCTACATTAAACCACTGGGAGAGGTGACCATTTATCCTTATACACGACTTTACATTTGTATATAATGATTGAAGGGCAATGTATATCCTTCCACAAATACCAGCATGTGATAGTCTCTTCCATAAGAGGTCCCTGTTTATAGTGTCATACGCCTTTTTAAAGTCTATAAATGCTAGAAAGGTCGGTTTCTTCAGTGATTTTCTTGATTCCACAATAGAAGTGAGTGCTGATATATGCTCCACAGTCGACCGTCCCTTCCTGAAACCGTTCTGTTCTTCTTCTACTAAGTCGTTGTTTTCTGCATGCGTATATAGTCGGGCATTCAGGACAGAGCAATACAGTTTATAGCTTGAGTTTGTGAGTGATATCCCTCTGTAAGATAACGGGTCGTACTTGTCCGCACTTGACGATTTTGGGATGGGGTTTATTATAGCTTTCGTCCATTCGGTTGGCATTATTCCATACAAAAAACACATGTTAAAAAGTTCATAGAGAAACTGAATACAGTTGGTGTTTTTTAATACATCAGTGGGAATATTATCACACCCGGGGGCCTTGTTACTGTTTGCTGATCGAACCGCCTGAAAAACCTCTTCATATGTAAACGGTTTATTTATTTCAAGTCCATCTACATCATGGGTAGGCCTATTTTCTGCATCTCTATTTATCTCTTCATCGGGGCTGGCGGAGATCTCACCATTCAACAGTGCACTATACCGTTCTCTCCAAGTACCAAGCACAGTCTCTTTATCAGCAGATAGGCTACCGTCATCTAGTCTCACTTCCATAGGTATGCTCTGAATTCTGTTGAATCCAACACCTATCTGTCCAATCTTCTTCCAGAATTCGTTCTTGTTTTCTACACACAGACTTTCCAGCTCGCCCAAACATTCCTTATTATACTTGCGTTTGCATTTTCGTGTTTCTTTATCAAATCGTTTCCTTTTGTGAACGAATATCTCGCGAAGACTGCGTCTTCTAATTGTCTTACCCTTGCACCATTCACGTTCTGCTTTGCACATGTCATTCCATAAGTCGTTTAGTGTGTTGTTCCACCATGGCTTCTTGCTCAGCCGTCTCCTCTTGTTAGGTCCCCATGTAAAAGTAAGTGTCCTGTATGGCAGAGTTCGGCCCATCTCATCTCTCACTGCACCAGTAAAACTATGGTAGGCCGCATCGATATCAGACTGGCGACATAGGGAAGCGTCCAGTTTGTTGATTGTTTGAGTCAGTATATGTATAGAATCAGGAGAACTCATAAAACTGTCCTGCACACTTGATACATCATATTTACACACGTGTAGAGGGTCGATCTTACTTCCTTCAACATGGCTATCTTTGTATATAGAAGACAGTTTCACATTCCATGATAAGAGTGAATGATCCAGTTTGGTTATGGCCTGACCACTAACACACCCTACACACCTCGCTGCTTCCACCAGGTCGGAGACACGAGTCACCTTGAAGTTAGATATACTGTTCACATGCTCATATGGAAATATACAGTAATCAACAACGGATGCCCCTTTACCTGAAATACAAGTGAAATCATTCTTTACATTATTTCTACCGTTCGCAATACAAAAATTAGTGCTAATCAAAAAATCTATGAAGAGCTGTCCATAGCTATTTCTAACAAAATCAATAGTTTCTCGAGGTGGCAAAACATCCAAACCCTCAACATAGTCCAGTAGATTACCACATCTGCTGTTCATATCACCGCATATATAACTTATATTGTAGACGTGGTAATTTGATATCTGGGATAAAAGAGTGTCATAAAAGTCTGCTGCATCAATGTCTCTGGTCGAACACTCAGGAGGTAAGTAGCAAACACATATACAGAAGCTGCAAGCCGTGTCAGTCTTGTGGTTCAGCTTTAACCACATTATACCTTCATATTCAATGTCTAAAATATTTACATCAAAGTTTATTAAAAGTTCATTCTTGATTAAAAAACCTACTCCACCAGACCCGCGTTTTGCACGTCGATGTTGATTTTTTCTATTGTGTCCATACCATGTGTAGTCTAGCACATTTAAAGTTTTATCCAAAGTCAGATGCGTTTCGGCAACACCAATAATATCTAAGTCCAGATGTGAAATACAAGTTGATCTCACTATAAAATCATCACAAATATCATCATTCACCCATCCGTTTACATTCCAGAACCCGCATAGGACCTAATGATGATACGGCGAAATGTTAGCTCCGCCCACAGAACCTCTGCTGTGGCTGGTGTGTCCTCGTCGTGGCGCCCGATTGGTTGATCCGTTGGTATCACGTGATGTTTGTTGATAAACATCATCCCGACCACGTGTGTCGTGTCGTCTCTGTCGATCGTGCCTAGTTGTCTCCCATCGTCTTGTCTCACCTCCTGTATCGCTGACATTGTTGTTGTGCTGTCGTTGTATGCGCCCACCGATGAACCGGATATCTTCGTTCCCCATCGAGTCCACAAGCATCTTGAAGTTTGACTCCATTTTACGCTGTTGATGACTCTTATCGGGTGTCATGAACACGTCTGTGTAGTTTCTTGATTCTTTGAGCTTCTTCTTGTCTGTTAAGATGGCATGTTTATCCTCAAGCGTTCTGCATCTAGCTATGATTACACCGGGGTATCGGCTGTGTCTAGATATTTTACGCTCGGCACTGACAAACTGTACATCACGTAATTTCATACCCTCTCTCAATACACTGTTCACTTTGACTAAAACGTCCTCTCTGTGAGATTCAGGCACATTGCGTAGTACTATATTGAGTTCTATACCTTGACTCGCTCTTCCTTGGGTAATGTGTTTCTTCAGGTTTTCACACGAATCTATATGAGAGTCTAAATCTTGTCGCAGTGCCGATCTGGTTTCTTCTACGTGTTGTTCACACATCTTCATACTTTTCTCCAACTTATCAGTCTTATCATCTAACCTATTCATATCCTTCTTCAGTTCAGTACGTACTTGTGTCAACTCGACGTTCACTTTTCCGAGAATCTTTTCAATAATTCTTGATTCACTGTCAATAAGCCTCTGGTTAAAAGAACGCTCTAAGTCTTTAATCGCCGACAGTATCATCACTGTATCAGGATTACTGTCACGACTCATCAACTTGGCCGGGCTGGACTCTGACCCCTGCTGTCCGCCATTATTACCTTCACCCGTCATGTTTGAATGAACATCACATGTAACAATATGAGAATTAATGTCTATATGATCATCTCTTCTTTTCTTCGTATCCACAGAACAGTGTTTATTCTCACCTGACCGATGCCTTTTACGATCGTTGTTGACTTGTGACGGTTGAGTGAGCGACGGGGGAGACATGACTGATAGCACATAGTCACCTGAATCACTCAGAGCTGTTTCCGTCATTCTCCGTAAATACAGCATACGATATATATAAACGTGATGTTACACTAGAGTCTTTAACACAATTTCAGTAGCTTTTTACCAGTGATCTGCTTGTAAATACTTATAAAAACGTTGATTTCTATAGTCGTTTGCGAGAGCAGTTCAAACCACGTCTTGTCACCGCCAGACATGCGCAGACTCTTAAATGCGTGTCCAGTAGCCTTGTTATGGATGAATGAACCCTGAGCGTCTCACTCAAAATGAGGAGAGATATTGTAATATATACATACCATTTGTGTATATCTATTTATATTTAACTGATCAAGTCATAATAAGGGCAAGTAAGGAAGTAAGATGTATATGATAACAGCGAAACCATTCAAGCAAAAACGGCTTACTGTCGGGGATGCATAATTTATATATATAAGATAAGATTAAATCTTGTGCTTTAACATCGAGTCACCAATTTTGCATTATCCGAACATTATTTATTTAATCTTGAAATCAATCTCCAATTTAGATCTTGTGATGACCCACTCACTTTTAGATTGTTGACAGCAGTGAAGAGGCGCGTGAAAAATCCAGATTAAACATTTCTTAATCATTTGATTTGTTTGCAATTTCGACTGCTCTCTCACGACGATACACTGTTTTATACAAGACGTCTTACGATTTTGATGGACAATATTTACGAATAGCCTTTTGTCACACAATTGTCCTTCCCTAAGAAATATCACGAGTTGAGTCAATTTTGAATAGGCGTTTTCACAATATGCTCTTCGGTTTGTGTTCAAATGAAATAAAAAAATATAGACCACTTTTTCAAAAACCTCAGAAACTTTAGAGTTTATCCATGAAGGCAAATGAATCGTATCTCCTGAACATTCCAGTGATCACTGGAATATATCTCTGAGTCAACCACACGCGTGTTAATTTATTCAGATTGAATTAACAGTATTGGCGACAATATTCATCCGTACGTATTTTTAATACACACACATCCTACTATATCCAGGCTTGCAAATTCCATTTAACTCGGCAATTAGATACAAAAATACTGTACTTTATACACTGATACAACTTATAAATAATAAAAAATTTAATTGACTTGATTCATTTCAAATAGCGCCACACAAATTACATTTATTATACCATAATGAGAAATCAAATCAATAACTATATAACTATCAGTAACTATCCAATTTCCAAATTGTGTCTGCATGTTTATAGAATATGACAATTAAGTATTCCGTCGATTCTTAAATTTTACAATACATGTACTTTGTTTTGAATATTAATTTATTTCTCATATACATTGCAGATTATAATATCTAAATGTAGACAAACTATAATGGCTTTTGTTGGATGTGTGATGGCAATATATATGTTATGATAAATACGATGTTTAATCAATGTTTTTACGGTTAGATTCTTATTGGTTGACGACAACGGTTTTAAATGATATTATACATTACAACTTAAACATCGATACGATTATCGACTGAGTGTTTACAATTCACAATCTGTTACTGAACATGACAATTGAAGTTTAATTACTGCCTTCCTAATGTCACATGTTATATAATCAGTGTGTGTTAGATCTATAAGAACATTTGAAGGTGTCAGAGTATCAACCCATCCCTAATAGTCTGATTGAAGCGGTGTGAAATACACAAACACTTAAGTGAGGGTCAGTTAATTAGTTTATGGTTAGCCCCGTCCTCTGTATAAATACGCGAATTCCCGTGGCCACTGAATGGTGACGCATTTGCTCCAAGCACGTTATGTAAGAACCATCACATATCATCGAATACCGTTATAAATCATTGTATTGTCGCAGTAAATTAATTTTGTAACTTGATTTGTCACAATAAATCCATGTTTTTTCTTGGAATATGTTTATATCGAATGAAAAGTGGTGTTTGTTCAATATTTCAGTATTCATGTGATGGACATGAGAAGTCTATCATTAGTTACTAACTGTCAAGGCTACAGAAAACATTTTGTTATATTTTCGTTCTCACATGGAATGCACTGTCATCAGCCTAATAATTTCCATGCGTTTTGAAATGTTTGAAACAATAACCCTGTGATGTCCA
Organism: Gibbula magus; assembly: GCA_936450465.1. Taxonomy (NCBI): domain Eukaryota; kingdom Metazoa; phylum Mollusca; class Gastropoda; order Trochida; family Trochidae; genus Gibbula; species Gibbula magus. Next base: position 39,030,550 of record OW388306.1, on the reverse strand, counting down.
ATTGAAATTTGTCACCGTTTAGAAAAGTTTTAAGACGTCACACATGGTGATTTAGAAACATTTACCTTCATGGCTATATTCTATACTGTCCAATAAACCACCATAGAAAATCCGTAGCCATAACGGTTCATAATATCTTCTATAATATATTATTATTAATCACATATAAGGATTTATACAAACTCCAGTAATGTTACATGAATGAGCCTATAGGTGTACATGTATATTTCATACCGTCTCACTTGGTTATTTACATTATCCTATGGTATTTCTTTTTAAATATGTGTTTATTCTTATGAATACTATGTTTTATAGGGCCCCATAAGTCAGTTTGTGTGTGACACTCACATATAATCTTCACCTTTGTGAAAATGAGGTTTAATTGGCATTGTCACAGACGTATTTACACTCATATGTAAGTGTGGATACTTATCAATACGAAACATGTGTAATGAAATAAATAATTTGCGCGTTTTCAAATTTGCTTATATTTCATATTCGTGCGCTCACAATTGGTCAATAGTGTTATCAATATACATGTACACACTGATTTTCATACTATACCGCAATGAATACGAGACTTCAGATTTTTCATGTTTGTAACAACTGAAGAACTGAGAGATTAGATTGACGATATCAAAACCAGTGTTTAATTACCCACTATCATGAAGTTACAGACGCTCCACGATAGTGCTTTGAATACCCTGCTAATCACGAATGTATAACAAGTGGTTCCTAATGAACGAAAACTATCTAGTTATGTACAACAGCCCCGGTGATTTAATTTGTGTATATACGTCTACGAATATATACAATATATAGCGACACTGATGTACACATGTCTGTCTCTTATGTAGCTCTTGTGCGACCTCTGTGATTGCATTTTATCAGTTCATGCAAAGGAATATCAACAACCATATTTTGATAATCTGTTTATGTATTATTACATACATGTATTACAATGTAATATGAGCAAATGAATGCAAATGACCATTCTTTCAAATAACTTTAATCAAATACAAACTTGTGGATGTATTGTTTTGTGGAGGGTTTACATTCGTTCACTGATAGTTAATTATGATTGGGATAAAGAGAGATGCCAAATACTAATAACGTGTGAAATACCACATCAATGAAATGTATTTTAGTCGAACAAACGAATTCCTACTCAGTGATAAGAAGCTTTACTTTTCTAACCTCACATGATTGATAACTTTGGTTCAACGACTACAACTTATGTAGGACCTCAAGTAAATTCTCAAATATAAAGTCATACATATATTACCCTCAGTAATATTTTTCATCTTGATTGCGCAATGAGCACATGCAGTGTTAATAAGACATACGTGTAAACAAGAATGGTAGATGATTGATTGACATTTAGAATAAGTGATTTTCAGTTCAAATTCAAATGTTAATTCTCTCCATCGGGGTTACATGAGATAATCAAGATATCAGCTTATTGAAGACATAAAACTTCTGTCCTGAATACATAAATAAATGGCTGACAAAACACCATCTTTCAAATATACACCATTATAGTCCACGGATCAATTGCCTGAGAAGTCTGAAATATCGTTTATCTCGCAAAACTCTAAATACTTTATATATGTCATTCATTTTGCCTCTTTTTGACTACTGCTCTCATGTATGTTATTAGAAAATTTACACTTAGACGCATTAAGAACTATTTGCGGTGCGGTACGCGGCACAAGTCATGATAAAATATATGAAGAAACACATTACAGCACGCTAATAGATAGAAGATATCGATTTAAACTGATTAATTTCTATAAAATGTACCATAACCGGACTCATGAATATCTGAGCGATCTTGTACCATGAAGGGTATTTGAACAAAGTAATTATAATCTTAGAAATCTGCAACAAATTTTCAATTAACACTCATATACGTATATCTATAGTTTGATTGTCTTGATTTTTCATTTGTTGTTAACATGTTACCAGCTCTTGTGAATTTGTTTATGTTTTATGTAGTGGTGAGGCATTCAAATAAGCAGAGTTTTGCTTGTTTGCCAAACCACATTCTTATTGAATAAAAATATGTTTAAACCAATCTTAGAAATCGTTCTTCCATTCAACTCAACTGTAGAACTCAAAGATATTCCCAATCTTTCTTGCCAAACTCAATTATGCTGCAGAATTCTTTACCAGACGAAGTCACCAACGCTCACACCCTTAGCCAATTCAAAACTATGATAAACCCAACAAAAACTCGTAACTCGTTCAATTTAAAATTAGGGACTAGATTTTGTCAAATCATCCACTATCGCCTTAAGCTCGGTTGTAGTGATCTAAACGCCCACCGTTATAACAGACACATATCGGAAACATCCAGGTGTTCATGTGGTCACGATAACAAAATTCACTATTTGTTTATTTGCCGAAACTATCACTACTTAAGAACAAATATGTATTGTCATAATCAAGGTTTTGACATAACGACAGTATTATATGGGAAGTGCTCTTTGAATGACTCAACTAACGGTAATATCTCAAACTCATTACATCAGTTTATTAGTAAAAGCAACCGGTTCCTTTAAAACTTATCTTGTAGTAATATGATTCAATTTTCGACTGCAGTCCACTCCATTATTAGGCACACCCAAAAACATGACAATAATCATGTTTGATGTTATACAGATGTTATTTTTCACTTTTTCTCTCTTTGATTTTGTTACCAGCTTTTTGATATATATGTACTGGAGCGGCGTTGAACTAAGTCATTTTGGCTTGTTCGCCAATCCTATTTTCATGTTCTGGAAATAAAATACGTTTAAACCATATACATGTACACCATTTCCTTATTTCAATCGTCTTGTATACTTCATGATGTTATCTTGACATTGAATGAATGACACAACGGCAGGTCCCCAGCTAACCACGTTGGAGTTGCTGAACAGGTGTTCTCAAAACGTGGGATGACAGGAATCTGTCTGGTCATATACACCAGCCATGACTGTTTAATTAGAGATATACACGTATACATTAAATACATTGCACCATTGCTGGTCATGCCCGTGTCTCGTAAAACTCTTTGGCGGCCTCTGTGTTTCATCTCTTTTAACGAGCTTTTAACGAGCTGACCGCCGACGACCAGTTAATTAGAACCTGTCGGTCACGCAAGGTTAATTTTACGCTCTAATAATCTCTGGTTTACAGGACAAAAATCAAAATGGTACCATCAAAATGTCCCCATTAAAGTTGAACACAAGCTTAAAGGTGATAAAATAATTGAGTATATGAAGATATGTGTGTGACTCAGTGTAATTATCAGAACTTATATTTAATAACCTGAAAAGGCAATTAACTCTAGAAAAACACACATACACATTTTAACTAATATGCAAGATGACATTTTACTTCATTTTCAAAATACATTAAGTGGCTTATGGTAAAATGCCCTCTTTCAGCTACCATTCCTTCTAAAAAATCGCCTTGCATTAGTGAGTCTCTCCGGATTTATTAATATTGTTTCTGTTCATATGTAGTAAGTCACAACAAATGAATTAAAATCAGTCACTTGATATGGTATTCCAATCAGTTTAGGAACAAATACATTCATATTCGTTGAAACGCCTTGCTATAAATACTCTGCTACCTATACTTCCATGTATACTGTTATCATAATTCAAATGACACATTTATTGTTCATTTGAAAAATATACTTACAAATAAAGATTCAAAATATGGCAAACTTATTATATTTCTCGAATTCAGCTAAGCAGACAACCTTAATCCCAGAGAAACCTCTTTAGTTCAATACAAATTATCTAAACCTAATTTCATCAAAAGCGGTTGAGTATGCTTTATTGGTTACATCGGAATAGGTTGTATTGCCATAAAAATGTAAATTTCATTCAATGACATGTTTTACTTGTCTGTGTGTTGCTCTGTCTTTAAGACAATGCAATTAAGCCACTGTAGTGACCGGCCGATTTCGTTAAGTAGTTCAGCATTAGTGTAACCAAGAAAGTTAATCCGTTATAACAACACAAGACGTCATCTCTCAAGCATCAAAGGATGTTTACTGTCATACCAAAGGTCTACTCTCCGGCAAGACACCTGACCAGATAGTGTCAGTGTCACTTGAATAAACAAGTGCAGGTGGTACTGAGACAATTGTCTGTCTCTCTGTCTCAGTGTGATGAGTTGGTTGTAACAACATGAACACTATTTTTCCTCAATCTAACTGTCCAATGACAATTAATGGGTAAACCAAGGAACCAATGAAATTACATTAAGTATGAAATCGTGAGAACAAGTCGTTTGCAAACTTTGCCAGTTACGAGAAGACTTTTGTTGAAGTAGGACACGTTTCGCAATCTTGTGGTTCAAAGTTCTAACATTGATGGATATATAAGTTTACAGTTTGTGTTCTTGTGTATTTGGATATTCATATTGTTTGCTTGGATACAGTGATAAGGTAAGTTTCTTTCATTAATTCTTAATATTTGATTTCATAACCAAATATTATTCAATGAAAAAATTATCCTGGAAGGACGACAGTTAAACAACAACCAAGCTCTTAGATAACAACAAACCATATTGAAATCAATGAAATGACTGTACTTCCAGCGTCATTTATATTTATTATAAACTTATTGTGTTTTCTGAACCGAATATTCTTAAACCTTTTAATAAATACTGACAAAGTAAATAAGTGATATGCTTTTGTTTATCGTGATCTCGCTATTCTCCGAAATGTGATTTAATGTTATCGTTTAGAAAATAAATAAATTGTTAATTGTAACATTATCGTCAAATATTCATATCGATTATAGTTTATGCGGAAATAGTTTATTAAATAAAATTTAAGAAGGTAAGACCAGCGAAGGTAATCATTGTTTGTTAAGTTGCCAAGACATGTGGGAAAATCCCCCTCTTCATTTGTATATCATTTTTTTAAGATGTATCTTACAAACATCTTATTTCCATAAAACATTTTGAAAACTGCTATTTTTTATGTATAAATAATTCCCTTTTCATTTGAATAATCGTTTAAAAACATTCAACCCTCAAGCATTTTACTTCAAAATTAACATATATAACACATTATTTCAATTTTTAACAATGAAATGTAACACGACTATGTATATTTGGTAAATAAATACAAAATCCTCATTATGTTATAGCGCTGATAATTTCCGTGCGTATAATGGAGTTTCCTTGAGTTTCCTGAAGTATCCTGTGCTCAGGAAATTCCCTGTAAACTGATCATGATACCTCATTAAACCCTTAGGGTATCCTGAGCAGGATACCTCATGAAACTCTTAGGGTTTCCTGAGGTATACTGTATCAGGATACCCCCAATTTTCTAGCAGTGCTCATGTTGCTTTTGAGAGAAGCCATTTCAATCAAAGAAATCGTTTTATTCAGAGTTTGTTAATGGATTGCATTCACTTGGTTTGTCTCATTCTGACTTTGTCTGAACACGTAATGTGTTTTGGAAGCCTTTAATCCATTTAGTTGGGGTTTGTTTATCAGAGACCAGTGGAAAGGCATATATTATATCAATTGATATAATTCTATGCCTATATCATTTTAAAGGTCTCATATCAGAAACAGACAACTATCATGATGAGTTTGGTCTTAAAGCCAAGCGTTGCATAGCACATTTACTGTAATTCAATGTAATTATGTAAAGGATATTTTGTATATTATATTAAATTTTAATTCAAAATGCTATAACATATGAACACTGATAAAGACAACTGATCACTTTACAGCGCCTGTATACTACTGTATATATTGCCACATAGAGGACAAATCCTTTTTCGTTGATTTCCAAAGCAGACTTTGAAGCATGGATTTTACATTGATCTTAAAATTATATTTTCTTAATCTCTGCAAAATATGAGCCATGTTTAATTTAGAAAAGAAACGAGATAGCCCAGTGGTTAGCACTTCGACTCCAGATTCGAATTTTGCCAGTGGTTCGACAGCTTTGTCTGCTACAGAGTACTGTTCTATATGCAGTTTGGGTGCAATGTTCAATGAATTTCAACGTAGCACCATCAATGGTTCATTACTTCCCATCAACACTTTCAGGTTTTAACGCAATGAATAACAACAATTGTGTTGTGGGCTTTTTCCCTGCAATAATACCAGCCAATACTAGAGGTTAAAAACAAAATTCACCTCACTTATTTTACTGCACATTTATAAAGCGTATACATTAACCTCTGGAGGAAACCTCTTTTTTTCTTGCTTAAAACAAAGCAGATGTGGGATTGAATTTTAAATAGAAACAGGGTTTCCTCGGCTTTCAGTAAAATGAAGATTGATTAAAGCATTATAAACGAACGAGCTCTGAGAAGGGCTATGTTTAGAAATGTGTGCCACAAATACAAATACATTGTAGTAATTGCACTGTTACTCTGTGCGAGATTGTGGAATGTATTGATCAGTCAATATCATGAGATAGATAGACATGAAGTACGTCTTATTACTCATCTGTAGGAGTAATACAAGAAAGAATGTGCTTATGGGATTCGGGGATCGCGAATTGAAGAAATTTTGCTTTGCAGATACAATTTTATAAATAAATTTATCCCGTTACCATATTAACCGTTTAACGGTTACCATATTGTGATGCCATATACTTATGACACCGGCACGGACTACCAACATTAGCTCTGTTTATTGTCCCTACCCTCAGTCTAATATCGATCATTTATCTTAACTGTTAGCCCCTTAACATTCCCAGCAATCCTTTACAGACACGTTACCCACACAAACAGAACTATTAACTTTATAAAATGGTTGGATTCAGTCAAAGAGTATAATTGTTTATAAAGACCATTGATTCTCACTGCATCCAAAAGGATCACACTTGATGCTTCAACGTTTGTCTCTTAGTCAATCAGCACAAACAAAAAGAAGTATTAGCTTAAGGTAATAGTTGGATTTCGTCACAGAGTATCAATGTTTATAAAGACCATTGATTCTCATTGCAGTCCCAAATGATCACAGTTGACGCTTCAACTTCTGTCTCTTTCTCAATCACCACATACAAACAGAACTAAACACTTCAGATAAGAGTTGGAGTGGCAATGTTTATAAGGACCATTGATTCTCATTGTCTTCTAAAGGGTTCACTGTTGATGCTTCAACTTCTGTCTCTAATTCAATCAAATGCTTGCCTTCCACAATTGATCTGGACTGGATTGGACTTTATAATGATTGTTTGGTGAAAGGATAACATCTAACAATTGTAATGTTAATGCAACTTTGTAGTTTGATAGTTATTTAATGATGATGGACAAGACGTGTTGGTTTCACAGGAAACAACAAATTAATTTCTACATAACATAAAGTGACATAGCATATTGAAATAAGTATAGTATTTAAAATTTAATAATTTTTTATCGACCAACTGTTAGTTATATTTGAAAACTAAAAAGTCAGTACTCATGTAAAACTGGTTCCATATTTCAATATAGAAATTTGAAGGTGTAACCAGATATTCACACAATTAAAAACATATCCGATTGTACCACTAGCACATTTTAGTCACAAATGCTCTTATACTATTTAGTTGGAATGGCACCACAGGTCGTGTTATTGAGTAACGTGCCATAGTTAGTGCAGTAATTGATAGTCAACGGCTACTATAATCTTTTGTAAATAACTTACAAGGCACAATGCTGTATAAGTATAATGAAACTAGCATTTAATACGCTGAAAAATAACTTTTATATTGATATTCTAATGAAAATTTGAATTGATTATCAACGTCTTTGTTTCAAAGAGTAACATTTTGATTATTTGTATCATGGTCTATTGGAATTGTAAATGATGGAGATGATAATACAGGACAAATCTCTCACTTTACAATAAGTTTATGGATGACATGTTTCTGAATCAGTCATTGCATGGTAGTTGTTACATTGTTGTGGTAAGTTACACAGGCATGTTCTAAACTGCTCTTCAATCACAAGGTTGAAATGATCCTTGAGAAGCGGTTTGATTACAAAAAGCAGCGGATTCGAGCGCTGACAATAAGACGTCTTACCTTTTGACGTTGATGTGCATGTGTATAGACAGGCTCGAGATCATATTTCAGAACTCTGCCAGGCACTAAGGAGGTTGTTGTTGCTGTTCTCACTAAGTAATTGTGCAGGCGTTAGGGAAAGTGGTTTTGAAGTGTTTGAAATCTTAGTGTCTGTTTCAAGAAGTTTCAAAGCAGTAAGTTAATTATTTATACTTATATAAGAAAATGTTCAGAAATTCAAAAGTGTTGATCTTTTTTGACATTAAGAGTAATTAATACTGATTTTACGAACCAAGTGTAGTTCATAGAAAATAGTTTTGTTATTATCTCTTGTCACACGTTTATATATAATATTTGACAAAGTACGTTCGAACGTCAAACACTAATACATTGAAAATGTTCATATATTACATTTAAATTCACCACAGTGATATTTTCTTTCTCCGCAGAGGTCTATGACCTTGACCTTCATTTCAAGTGAAAGGAATATCTCGAGAATGTTAAATGGATTCGCTTTATATCTTACACTGAAATGCTTCCAGAGAAGAACCAGGCTTGAAAGATTTTGATGTATCAGTTATTTCAATAGTTCAGGATACCTGAATGACATCAACATCAAAACCTCTTTGTCATACAATATTGATAGTTGTAATAACATTGTATTCTTCAAAACTTATTGTAAATAGACAACATTCTCCTTACTGATTCACTTGTCACCTTCAATTGTTCTCTTCATTTTTCAAGGCATGCACAACGTCAATACTGAGTGCAGAGAGTTCATAATTTGATAAGATACTTCAAGCATGAAAAGAAAAAAAAAGGAATTCTGTTGGACCATTCTTGACATGTGTTGTGTCAGCCACTGTCAATATTACACTATAGTTACAATATCTAAGCCATATAATTCCATATGTCCATTTGGCCAGTAAATTCTTCGCATGTAGCCTAGGATACTATTCAATTGCTATGCTTGTTTTATTTGGTTTTGTCTGCAAGGTTAAATTATTTACCGAGGACGTTAACTATATCAAGGATAAATATACAGACGTGCGTCTGGATGTTTTGTATCCAGCTATGCTCCTTAACTTCAAATCCCACAGTTTTAAATGTTTTATTGTTAAAATCTTTAAAAATATGAAGCTACCAATTATTATACAAGTTAATCTCATATATTTATCACGCATGCAATGAGTTTCAGTTCGCTCTCTTACTCAAATCATTTTGTTCTCAATTTGATCTCACAAGATCCCTTCCATATGTAATAAAAGAAAAATAAGAAGTACCATACATATCTCAACCACAAGAATTGACATGTGAATAAAGAGAAATTGGATGAATAGATACGATATATTTACCTACTTACCCGAACATTAATAACAAATCTTGGGGAAAATATCTTAAGTTACATTAATTTTGACCTTATCTTATAACAGTACATTAATAATAATAAAACATGTTTGAATAATAAAACAATTCTCAATCCCAAATAAATCCTATCATATTGAAAATGTGCACAAACCAATTGGTTAGGCCCATTATTCTATAATTTAAATGTTCATCTCATCTCATCTCATTTTCATCAATGCAATGACATATGGTCCAAATCGGTTTCATTAAAATGGGATGTCAATTTGACAATTGCTCGATTTTAAATTTCTGAAATTGGTCCATAAATTACTTATATATGGCTTTTTATGTTTACACTCATGGGTAAGACCTGTGACAAGAGCCTTCCATCTCAATTTGAAACCCTTGAGGAAACAACTGAGGCTTTCTCAACTCTCTTTCATGACAAGGTGGCTAAAATTCGGCAATCTTTCTGTGGTGATCCAATAGACCCAAATATCAACTCCAACAAGTTCCAAATATTTCACCCATTGTCAGAAGCGGGAGTGCTTAAGATCGTCAGGACCTCGAAACCAACCTTCTGTCCCCTGGATCCGATTCCTACCAGGATCCTGCTGGAACACAGTGACGTGTTGCTGCCAATAGTCACGCATGTTATCAATACCAGTTTGGGAAGTGGGACGTTACCAACTCCTTTCAAGAAGGCCTTGATCAAACCCCTCATAAAGAAATCAGGTTTAGATGCCGACACATTAAAGAATTTTCGACCAGTGTCCAATCTCCCGTACTTGTCAAAGTTGGTAGAAAAGGCTGCATGTGTTCAACTTCAAGATCACATCACAAGGAACAACCTTCAAGATCCGTATCAGTCAGCTTATCGCCATCGCCATCGCCATCGCCATAGCACGGAAACTGCACTCATCCATGTGACTGATAACATCAAAAAGGGCATTGACAATGGACAGATTTGTTTACTGGTGTTGCTGGATTTAAGTTCCGCCTTTGACACAATAGATCACTCTGGTATTGTGTCTCGTCTTCAATCTGAATTTGCCGTGGAGGGTACAGCATTAAAGTGGTTCTCGTCCTACCTTCGAGATCGTACACAGTCTGTCCACATACAAGATGTGTCCTCATCCCCTGTCTCCCTAACTTGTGGTGTCCCTCAAGGGTCGGTACTGGGACCAGTACTTTTCACCCTCTATGTGAGACAACTTGGATCCATCATTGAAGACTTCAACATATGTCGCCATGGCTATGCCGATGGTGTTCAGCTAACTAGACTTTTTGATGTCAATCCCCAATCAGCTATAACAGCTAGTCAAGAGTTAACATCATGTTTCAACACCATCTTCTTCTTTCAAATCCTGGACCTTGACTAACAAGCTGAAGCTCAATGATGAAAAGACAGAGGTGATACAGATAGGCCCAATGAGCAAGCAGAAGAAAACTGGACTCAGTAGTTTTGCAGCTGGTGACGCAGATATCCAATATGTACCCGTTGTGAAAGATCTCGGCGTATTCCTGGATTCTGAGCTTTCACTAGAACACCAGGTTACCAAGATTTCAAGAACATGTTACATGGTTCTCAGGAATATCGGTAGCATCAGGCACCTACTCACCAAGTCGTCAGTTTCTAAACTTGTTCTCTCGCTGGTCACATCCCGTTTAGATTACTGCAATAGTCTCTTTGCCGGATCACCAAAACGACTCATAGACAAGCTTCAGAGAATACAAAATCTGGCAGCCAGGATAGTATCCTGGACAGGCAAACACGAACACATCACTCCAGTGTTGTTTTCACTCCACTGGCTACCCGTTGAATACAGAATCAAGTACAAGATCCTCTGCCTCTCCTACCAGTCTCACACCAACCAAGCTCCCCTCTACATGTCTGTACTACTGCAGCCACATGTACCTGTTAGATCCCTAAGATCCGAATCTAAACACCTTTTCACAATCCCTAAAGTAAAAACTGTGCGTTATGGGCAAAGCAGGTTTGCTTTCCGGGCCTCTACAGAGTGGAATAAACTTCCTGAGGAAATCAAACTATCCCTGTCACTGGACGAGTTGAGCGCCTAGAGCATACAGACTGTGTGAAAACGGCGCTATATAAATAGACTATTATTATTATTTAAAAAAAACGCCTAATTTAGCCCCGGCGACCAGAATGAAAGTCTGCGTGGGTGTGGCGTGTGAAGGGATGACTTCTGTGACGTATCTGGAGGAATCTGATTTCCGGAGATAGTCATAATTAAACGTAATTTCGCAAAATTTTGATTGTTAATTTCACAAAGAAATCTTCAATAAACCAACTTAAATTTCCCATATATCGAATGTTTACATATCCGACTAGGTAATTCCGCAGATGACAGTTACACAATTATTACATTAACATGTCTTTTTGGCGATGTAATACACCTCTTAAAATTCATTTAGCGGCAGTGATAATCATCATTAATTAATTAATGAGACTCAGCAGAGTAGCTGTCTAACCGGCACCATCTGTCGCTTATCACAGTCACGCCTCAGGGAGCATTTTCAAAATGAATCGCCCAACTAATTGCGGTCGTGTTAAAATGGGTGCATATTGTCTCGATTTTATGCTTAATTGATTCCGATATACAATATACGTAGAGGTAATGATCTGTCATTCTTGAGAAAAATGCATTTCATCAGATATTTAAGTGTTTCCATCGAATGCTATATTGAAATTAAGTGTAATATCAAGTTTATTAGTTTCAATGGATGGTGGTTTTACCACATTGCATAGCCACAATCTTAAGTCAATTGCGATTTAGGTAGTATGGTAATGCTGTCAACCCGTTGCTAGTAACATACCCCTGTAAGAGGTGTTAAACCCCAAATCACCTCACTGTACATCATTCATAAAAACACACCTCAAAAGCTCGAATTTGTCACTGAAGATTTTAAATTGTTCCCCTTCCTTGTCGGCTAGGAACATGTCTTACACAATTAATGACATAGATGTTTTTTGTATTTCAAAACTTCAGTTTTTATATTGTCACTAACGACCTTGTTACTGAATTTTTTGCAATATAATTGAATGTAATGACAGACGTTGTATTTTTTTATGTATGTTGAACTTTTCAGACTTAATGTGTGATGGTTTCAACAATGCAGAATGACCTATAAATACTTCTAAATGATATATAAATGACTAACGAATAAAAGTTGTAAAGAAGTGGAACAATCGATGAGTTCAAATGAGAGAGTTATTCTGTATATTAAATGTTTCTAACCAAAAATCCCTTATCCAAGCAGTCAACCATTTGTTAAAATTTTTCTGAATTAAGTATACATATTCAATTGATTATAGAACATAGTTAGGTTAATCTGTGGAAGGAAGGCATGGTTTACTCTGATGAATATATTAGGAGCACAAGTCTAAGTCTATCTAAGTCTTATTTAAAAAGTCAACCATTTGTTCAAAGTTTGCTGAAAAGCCCCTCACCACAGCAACACTGTGACGTCATAAGCCAATTCGCCACGTAAGACCATTGTTTTATGACGTCAAATTATATCAGTCCCTGTTTGCAGTGAAAATATAAATTATTTTCACTGTAGCTTGATAGACAGTTTATTTCACTGATAAATCCCAGTATTTCATTGCCCGTCATATAATAGATTAGGAGCACACAGAGTACCTTATATATCTACGTCTTATTTAAAAAGTTGATAATCGAGTCACATTGACATAAGAGTAAATATATAAGCTTCTTTTGCATTTTGTTTAGAAAAGAAAAGCCAAAAAATGTTTTAAAGTGTTAATCACAAGTAAAATTAGAGTTAAATGCTCCATATGCTAATCATGTTTTGATTTAATATACTGTGCGAGAAACAGTTTTTTGAGTTCATGGTTATCGTCAGAGGTCAAAAGTCATTATCTCAACTGTTCACATAGTTGTTACAAATTGCAGCTTTCTAGTGATATAGGTAATTTCATGGTTCTAACGACTTTACTAGCAGGTATTTCTATTTAATTTGTTTAAATAAATTGAAATAGTAGACATCGAGGATCACACATTAAATGAAAAAAAGTTCGTCTAACTTTTCTGTTTCCAAAAATTCCTTTATAAAGTCCTATTCCTATATAAATTGTCATTGACAAATGGCCATTTTTAAAACCACATCACTTTGAATGCAAACATCCCGATTTCTAAATGTCTTCTAAATTCTGAATGAAGTTGAAAAAAAATGGCTTGAGTAAACTCTTTGGGGAGAGAAAAAACAAGCATGAAATGACAACAAATAATGCCCGTCATTTCTCCTTGAAATAATATAATGAATTGGGTTATAGTCAAGCAAATCAAGCAAATCAAACAAAATGTTTTCTGTAGAATTTACAGCTCAAAAAGTGAGTGCCTCAATTTAAAGTCTGTCGTTTAAAGAGAATGTTTTCATCAATCGTGGTATTTATATTTTTGATTAATAAAAACAACAATGGAAAACTACTAGAAAAACGCTCGTATTTTTAGTGTCATCGTTTGTAACTTTCATCATGCATCATACCTGCTAGAGGATGAAACAGAGCTCGGATGTTTGATGTTTGTTTGGAAATAATCTCGATTTCAGATCAATCAAAACCCAAAGTATGACGAAAATAGCCACGTTGTCAAGTTAACCGAAGTGTTTCTATGTAACTGCTTGAACTACCAGCGTAGATATTTTATAACTGATGTTAATGAAACAGGTACCAATTGGAAGCGACATCATGGCTCCCTATTATATCTGCAATAATGTAAGAACTTTCACTGCAGGACTCAATATCAATATATTGCCGTATGTGTAATGTACATTCAACCAATTCATTCATCTTTTCATGAATTAATATTCACGACTGTGAACATCATTTCGACTAGTGCATATTTATCGTAATCACTTGTACCGAGTTGGTTATTTCATGTATTACCCATTTCATTCAATTAAATACACATTTACGAAAGACAAACGTTTCTTTTTTTAGACTGTAGTAAGTGACATTGATCATCTGATTTGTATCCATGCGCGTGTTAACCGAACATCCCAAGTAGTCAAACACTGTACAAAATAGTTCTTTAATAAAACGATGAGAAACTAATATGTTATTAGACTGTTTGGATAACCCATAACATTGGTGTCATATATATTTACATACATAAATACATATACGATACAACCTGAATTGATTTTAAGTTAAGTCAACGATTACGCCTTACTGCAGTAACCTCAGTATGAATGTCTGACGTGTGCGAATGGCTGAATGCCATAGCGCTGAACCGAAAATTGGAAAAACCTGTTTTTTAAAAACGACAACTGTTAAAAGTAATAATTCCCACAATAAGATTCTACAACGAATACATAGAATCAAATTCGTATGCCAACAGGGTCAACCAATATTAAGTTCTCAGGTATGTCGTGTCAGTTCACGTCGGCCGTAGATCCACAAAAAGAATGATAACTCTAATCGGACGTTAACTGACGGTGAAGTCGATGCATGGAGATTACGATTACAACAGCGAACATTGGACCCAGGAAGTGTGTACCTAGGGAAATATTGATTGTAATGGATGCAGAATGTAGATAAACTGCATGCAAAGGGACGGCCTGATGAAAGATTTGTTCGATCGTGGCGTGATTGAACTGCAGACCGACTGATGTACCGATGTCAAACAACAGGTTTTATCTCAATGCCTATTCTGCACGCTTTTTCCTGTTCAGAAACAACGAGGATCTAGTGCATAAATTGTGTAATATTTTCTGATGTTGTCTCTCGTTAATGTTTAGGTAGATCTAATTATTTATGGATTGCACATTATTGTGTCCGTGTTGGCAGCCAACGAGAACATGAAGCCGTTGAAATAGTAATCGTCAATAACGTGTCAATTAAAGCAATAATTACAATGTAGATAAATAAAATTAATTATAATTTTGAATATAGAACATGTAAAATAAACTAAATGTTTGTATATTCATGATCTCTGTTTTTATTTCAAAATCGAGATGTGACCGAGTTCGGCACGTTCTATTTATCAACGAAGCAAGAAAGTAGAACTGTCAACCAATCGTTGTGTTATTCTCTAACTACTCTAGTGTGCTCCTCCTTCAAATGGCGTATGCGGACTGTGAACTAGATATCACAACAATATCAAATTGTACTCCAGTAGATTGCAACCTGTTGTTCAGGACTTTATTAATCACCCGTTGAAGATATCGCAGTGTAATAAATCTACCGTGTTATTACACTTAGTGTAATAACATCGCGTGCTGCCGGAACTACTTGCACTTGGTCACATGACCAAAGTAACATGACCAAAACAATGTCAGCTGTCAATCACAACATCTCGAAGTAGCATTATTTCAGACAGTTTTACTTTTACAATTTCCTTTTAAATGACTATCGCAGCATTGATATCTAAATAATAAATAATTATACATATTAGTGGTCACAAGAACTTGCAGAGTATAAACAATTATTCTCACATATCTGACAATCAACATCGTCAAATCAGCGACTTGATCAACCGTCCACCTGATGCGGGGTCACGGGAGTGCACTGTTGTTGACATTGGTCCAAATCGAGCAAGTTTTTCAAATTTGCAGCAAAGTACAAACACAAACACTCTAAATGTTAGCCGTTCTCAAATGCAATCCCTTGGTCCTATCTTTGCAGGACCAATAAACAACTCAGTGATCCATGTTAACTTTCATACTTCTTAAAACTTTTCAAACTGTTTCAAACGTTCGTGCCACACGAACAGCCACGCTTCTTTGAGGCGGTGCACAACTTGAAAGCTATGATACCACGCACTTAAAAAATAATCCCGAGAATTCAAATTTGTGATTCAAAAAGTTATGTCAAGTTGTTGTTTTTTCATTAAATATGATGTTTGGTTCGTAAAATCGTGTTGATCTTTAATTGTTTTAGATCGTTGTTCAGTGTTAACGTAAAACAGAATGACAGCAGCCTCATTACAATGTATTCATACGCGTGACCTAGTTATGCTGGCATAATGCACTCGAACCGGCCTTTCGTTTGCGCATTATTTTGTTAATGTTGGGTGATTAATAAATAAAATACTAAACTCTGTCCTGTTTAATAACATATTTATGAAACTCGTGAGATGGTATTGGTATTTAACTCGCTTTCGCTCGTTAAATACCAAACCACTCACTCGTTTCATAAATATGTTATTAAACAGGATATCGTTTAGTATTCTCTATATATAACATTATACCTTTTAGCGAACAATGAGTTATAATTTTATTGATAATAACAGTACAAGCACACGCAGAAATTATCGAAAAGGAAATGGCAATGCAAATCACCATATCATAAGATTAAAAGTTAAAATGTTTTTCATAAACTAAAACATTCAGATATATAGTTAGGATTAGATTTAGGGTAAGGATATTTGGATATGCATTGACATAGCAATTACTTCTTAGGTTCTAAGGGCAATAAACGGTCACTATATAAACAACAGGTTTTGATTTCATAAGTATCCATTCATCAAATGAGTGAGTGAGTTCCTGTATTCCCTACGCAATAGTGAAGGGAAACAAACATCATGTTTAGTTTGAATTAAGATAGAAACAATAATTATAGTTTTAGTCTTGTTTATACGGCAATTTTTGTTATAATTCCAATGTAGTTATGACAAAAGAAAAAAACTTACATGTGTATTGTTAACTTGTCACATAAATTACAATGAAACATTACTAAATGAAAAATAGAAACAAGCATTGGATGTAAAAGTCTACTATAAGTGATAAAAAGGATATGAGTACTACGAGACAGAAATTAGAATGAGGAAAACATGAAAGTAATACTAGATGACATACATTGAGACACTTTGCCAGTTCTAGAGTAACGAGGTCTGACACACATTCTGTCTTCATTATTCGTACATCCAGCATTCTTATCAACTTATGGTGTTAATTTCTCAATCAATTTGTCTATGCCCTCACACTAAGTTGTAAACAATAGTAGGAATATATTGATTATCACTTGAGCAGTAGTTCTTCAAACAGTATTCTACAGACAAGCTTTGGAAATGTTGCAACCATTTCCACAGAGATGAGAATTACAACCAAATCAGATACATGGCCATAGGCATACACAGTGTTAAGCAATGTCATGGCAACATATTACATAGAGGTTACTAAATGAAAATCCGTAGCCATTCTAAGTTATCAATCTTGTTCGGAGCATTTTGTAATACATCTTACAATCCTTTACAACTCCTATTTTTAAAATTATTGGTTTGAAAATACAAGTATTGAACGCTTGTTGACTGAAGGTTGAAGGACACAAAATGGTTGATAATGAAAGTCACAACATGATCTTTGTTATTTATGATCACCCTTTCCTATTCAATTCTAACTCTTTTCCAATCTAAACTTATCAAACTTTGCTGTTAACAATATAACATCATACTGATCAATAATAAATTTTATACACGGTTTCACAAATTCTATGCATGATTGCATCACGAACTTTCCATCAAACCAAGTTTTGGTTGAGGGGTATAATAAAACAATAACATCATAACACTGAAGTCAGAAATAACTCATAACTCAGCAATCTCATCTGTTAAAAAAATCACATTTGATGGAATTCATAACCTCCAAGACCTCGTAAAAATACGGCCATCAATTACAGCTTCATTGCACTCCAACACGTGTCTATGTTACTGTGCAGGAGGCCGATGTGCCCAAAGTTTTACTTAAGCATGACATGTTATGATTCCCATGATGCTCTTGGCTGTTCTCCTGATGCTCTTGTCTGTTCTCATGATGCTCTTGACAGTTCTCTTGATGCCCATGATTGTTCTCATGATGCTCTTGAATGTTCTCATGATGCTCTTGACTGTTCTCATGATGCTTTTGACTGTTCTCATAATGCTTTTGACTATTCTCATGATACTCTTGACAGTTCTCCTGATGCCATTGATTGTTCTCATGATGCTCGTGACTGCTTTTGACTGTTCCCCGATGCATTTGATTGTTCTCCTGGTGATGTTGGGTTATCTCATGATGGTGCTGGGTGGCTTAAGTGCCTCCATGGGTGCGCTTCTGGCATGGCTTTATACATGAACCAATACATGAAGTTACAAAAGAGCTTTTCACATTCTTAATATTTTGTCATACGGCTTTAAATATTCTCTCATCGCCTCTAAGTGTCATTAAACGATAAACTCACTGACTCACACGTTTCCCTCACTTTACAATTTGACAGAACTTCATCTGAACTTGTACATTCAGCATATTAACGCTCAGGAAAGCAACAGGAATTCTTTAAATACCCACAATGTCATAATATTTACGAAGAATATATGTTTGTCTTTGATCTCATTGAATTTAAACGTTATTAAAACACCAGGAAATGTCAAATACCAGCATCAAAAGGATTGGATCACTGAGTTTGTTTTTTGTACATCCGTCTTCTGTCACATTATGTTCGTTTGAGTTTGTTCCAAAGTCTCCTTGGAATTAAGATAAATGATTCTTTCACTCCATTTCTGTTTTAATTTCCGGAAACCAGAAGGGAATGATTAAGCAATGCAATATATGTAACGTGCATTAATGTCTAAATCCTGAGTTTGTAAGCCAAGTGCTTGTTCAAATGCATAGTGTTGATTTACTGAACTGTTAAATGTAGACACTTACTTTAAAGTAGTTTAATGATATTTGAACTCGATAAACTGCTGTAGAATAAACATCCCTTGAAAGAGAATGTTTTAGTCTGTAATATACGAGCCTCTTCATAATCAGATGAACAAAGGGTTGTAGCTTATCTAAAAGGATATTTATGAGTTTTGCTCTCTTAAAATCGAAAACATTATCTAAGACTAAATCCTACAGAATGTGAATACTTTCCTGTTACGAAGCCAAAACAATAATATTTACACTATATTATTAGTTCTGGAATTTGAGCAAGACATTGTCCTATCAAAACATATCGCTATCCTCATTTAAAAATTTAGAACAGGTAAACACCACCTCCATGTTGATTTTCTGAAATGTTGCCCGTTAACTGTTACGAACTATTCACATCAGGTACAGAAAGAATGATAGAAGTGTTAATACCTTTAAAGTTGTTAAACAATTGGTTTATCCTTGCTCATAACTTTTACAACTATCATTTGGGAAACGCATGTATGCGCTGAAAACATTCTGATATTTCTACTTCAATGGTTATTAGGATACTGAATAGGAAATGCGTCATCATCTGTTTCTTTATACATACTACCTGATGGAATTTAAGGCCTTGTTACACTTTTTTTGGCATATTATTTCTGAATTTTATCATTAATTGTTAAAGTTTATACATTATATTGGTGGACAGTGGTGTGGAACCCTTCAGTGTGAGAGGTAGATGTGTATGTCTCATGCGAATTTGAGAGTTCAAACAGCAAGTTGGTTGACCATTCCAACATGGTGCCATACACTTTTACTCTGACCATTTAGGTATCGCTACATCACTTGAACTACCTTCGAGTGGCCAATTTAATGTAAACTTGAAAATGGCAACTCGAAGGGAAATGGACTCACATGGCTAAATCGAATCGTTTCGATCGTTCTTTATTGATTGAGAAGTATTATCTGCTACAACTTCCTGAACATGTCGCGAAATACGGTGTACTTTACTTTGTACAACAGTGTATTTGGATAAACAATGAAATGCTTCACCATATTAAATGAACTGCCGTGTATACGAAGTTATCCATATTATGTTAAAGTGGTAAATGAAACGGTTATAATGACTAAGGGGATAAACCTCGCACAATTGAAATATGATTGTTTTCCCGTCCTGAGACATCCCGGACTTGAATGAGATGAGGGTATAGGGTTTCATTACATTCGTTACAAAAACCGCAATTTTTATTACGCAGAAGACCGCTTCAATGTTAACATTGATGTAATAGGGAAGTTTATTGATCCCACTAAAGTGAAACTTAATGCACCACTAAGTGTTGAGACCAGAAATGATTATTGTTCCAGTGACGAATGTCCTGGAAATACATTCTTATAGGAATCTGCACTGATGATATAGTTATTTTTGTTGGTGCAGCTTTCAATCCACTTATGCCTGTTGAGGCCACAACCAACACTATCAACCTAGTCTCAACCAAGCTGACATATGTCGCTAGAAAGTCAACACGAGCTCGAGATTTACCAGGTACCCACTTGTACTGGTGGGTAAACAGAGGCATATTTGGAATATGGTTTTAAGGCGACAACATAAGTCTCTAAACTCATCTCAGTGAATCACCATTCAAGACAGTTTATCCAGCAATGAAACGAGTCTCCCGTCACACCAGGCGAGGCGCACTTATTGTTGAACTTCAACTGAGGTATGCATAGGACAACGCACACAATATTGAACTGATAAACTTGATACCAGCTTCCATCAAACGAAACCATACTTCTGGAATGTTTGTGAATTTGTTCAGGACTTGTGTTTATTTACATATCCCATCTTTGTACCAAATATGCAATTCCTTATGAATAATAAAATAATATTGTAAAATTTAGCGCCTCCTGTCTACTGTTTGGTACTGCTCAATGGCGCTACATTTTTGCCTTGAAGGAAGTGTAACTTCATTTCCTACTTTCCTGTAGATGGAGGTCAATACCAATGGGCACAGCACAGTATGAGACCCTGTTCACAATCTTTGGTGTTTCGACCTGGATTCGAACCTTAACCTTGAGGGACCATCATGCTAATGGCCACCCCACTATGCTGAACCTTTCATTTTGATGATTGTTATTACAAGTATGGATCTAATATATAAGATATTTATTAAGTTCTCTTTATATATTGAAATTTCCCTATTTTAACATTTTACATTTACATTTGAACAACAAGATCAGTAAGCCAAAGAGGAAATTTGATAATTAAACTTCACATTTTCCGCTCTACATAGAATGTACGAATTAGTCACCTTTACAAATAAGTACACACTCGGAATAAGAAAACTGACGATAACCATGGATAATATTTACAAACTTCATTGCTTTAAAATTGCCATCACGCCCAATTATAAACAAAACGCCAAAATAAATGTTACACCTCTTTGAATCTTTGAATATTTTCAAAAACATAACTAATTTCCTGTTTTATGAATGTCAAAGTCAAAGTCAGTTTGGTTAATTTTCCAACCATTTTTACAATTTTCCCTTCAATGATTGCATGATTGGAACTATGACAATTGACCCCACCCACGAATAACTGGCGATAACTTATTTACCATTAAAGTTGCAGGTTTGATATTTTAGCACAAAACACTAAACTGATGGAGTGTTACAACACAATAAAGCAAATTCCCCTGAACACGTAACTTTTTATGATATTCAAATTCAAAGAGGTGTAACATTTCTTTTGGCGTTCAGTTTATTTATGAAAAAGCTTATAAATATTTTTTATTTTTTTTTTATACTGAATGTAAATATTTTATGTAAAGCTTATGCTAATGTTAAAGTTAACTGTGAGATGTTTTAGTTTTCAAAGAAACATTCCATTTTGTTGTTTTACTCTAAACATTACATTATATGACTGTGGAATATATAAGGATGATTTGTATTGACATTTCTTTCAAAGTGCCTAATTGAAATTAATATTAACTGAAATTTTAATTCAGCAATCTGATTGTAAAATATGAAATGTATTCACATAAAAAGAATATTTTATTATGTAATTTCCGTTACTGACGGTTGACTAAAATGTATTGCTCTTAACATGACATCAAATTATCACTTCATCTGATGAAGGAATTACATGATTAGGATACAAGTATCTTGATATATGTAGTTGACTTCACTTCAATGTCTCAATGTTTGGCATTTAGCATCGGTTGACAGGTTAACTAAAGAAGATAATGTGAACATTCGAAAGAATTTCTGTTTATTACAATATGTTTATTATGTATAGCTTCTGACAACATATGTGATTACAATTCTGCAGATGTTTCAGACTAAACAAGTTTTTGAAATTTTTAATCATCATCATGTTAGATCATTTGATAACAATGATTATTGGTAATGTGATGCTACTGATGCTAAAGTGAGAATACACATATTGGTCATCATTATATATGGTTCTGTGGTGTTTTTAATGAATGCATGTCATCGTAACGGTATGCATCCAGAAAGTCTGTTAAACTACGTGTGCATCTTAGTGCAAATATATTTTGCTTTGATGTCATGTGTAGTATTTCAAGTTCATTGAAAACAGATCACCATGTTCGAGGTATATGTGATCGTCAGGGCAAGTGTACGAGTTCGTCAACATCAGATTTTAACATTTTTGATTTCCTTAACGTGGACGTGTATTGTTCAAATCGATTCAATGGGAATCATCTCAACATAAGTACATTGAATGAGTATAAAATCAGATATATGACTAATGTTTTGTATCATTCATCTGATATTATCGCTATACTGAATCTACTAGCAGTACAACGGTGATTTTCAAGTACAGCCAGCACTCAGTGATAAAATAACACAATTTATAACGCTTGCCATTTGTCGTTTCAAAAACATGTTGAATATCCTTTAAAATACATTTGTTATTCATTCAGTCAACAAACTGCAATATCAAGATCTGCTGAAAACCGAACATCATTACTACATGTAATTACACCGTGCTGATCCATTATGCGGCTAAATTACTCCGAATGGTCTCATTACATAGTCATTCACATCGCCTGATAGCAGATAAAGCTAAAATAATTGTAAAATCTTTCTCTCTTCAACTTGTGATTTATTTAATTATATGACCTTCTCTCATGTTCAATATTGTTTATTGTTTAACACAGCACATAATGCTATGTAGATTGTTTTACCTGATCTTCATTTCTCATTTCATCATTCATTTTAAATGTCAATGATGTTAATATTTGTTTTCATTATGTTATATATACATGTTTATAAAACAAGAATAATAGAAACTTCGTTCTAACAGCGGTCAGATAATTTCAAAATATTCCCAAAATGCTCCAACAAAATGGAAAGTGCTTATTAAATTAACAAATGGAGAAAGAACAAATGATGTAACAATCTCAAGTGTATTTGCACACTCTTTTTTCTTTGCTTGATGTGAACATTCTGAAACAGACACCGTGAAAGTAAGTCCTTTATCTCTTGGGTAATCAAAGGACAAAACCGTGAAAGTAGAAACACTCTATTGGCTTGTAGAAAGTCACAAAAACAGCAGTTGCGTTTCTTGCAAATTGCCAAAGACAATATAAATTTGTGACATAACTGAACATTTCTAAAAGCTATACAGGAGACATTGACGAAGACAACTTTTAAAAAAATTTGTTAATGTTCCCTATTGCCGTGAAACGGATTATTATATCAATTTCAAACATTTGTAATCAAATAAGTGTTTATTGCGTAAAAGCATAATCGGCATGATACA
Organism: Gibbula magus; assembly: GCA_936450465.1. Classification (NCBI taxonomy): domain Eukaryota; kingdom Metazoa; phylum Mollusca; class Gastropoda; order Trochida; family Trochidae; genus Gibbula; species Gibbula magus. The sequence continues at coordinate 39,006,758 of OW388306.1, read as the reverse complement.
GCAATGCCAATTAAAAGCAAAAATTAGAAATCAAATGTTAAACTATTATCAATGTTTTTACAATGAGGTTTTGAAACACTATTTGATTCCACAGACCAAATATTATTTTGTTTCTTCAACTCTCTACTTTATTGGTTCTGTCTTATGGCAATCTTAGTGCTCAGATAACCGTTAGTTCCATATCATTATTAAAAATGACTATCTTAAAGCTTAGTGAGACTGGAGTGAGGTGAGGTGAGGTGAGGTGAGGTGAGGTGAGGTGAGGTGAGGTGAGGTGAGGTGAGGTGAGGTGAGGTGAGGTGAGGTGAGGTAAGGTGAAGTTGTCTAACAAACGAATCGTTCCTTGTCTTCGTGGACAACATGAATGCTAAGGTTAAGTAATCGTCGTTTCCAGATGACAAAGTTATTAGTAGTGTATATAATAGGTAAAATGTTGACTGTTTACTGGACACTGTTTACTTCACTTGCCCATCGTTAAGCTTCAGTTTAATTAATACAATACGCCATGAAGATTTACATTAAACGTTCCAGTTTCAAGATGCATAATCCTCCCTCTAGTTCGGGTAATATACACATTAACACTCGTTTCGTAAATGTATATTGCACACTTGTTCACGTAATAAATATATAAAGGAAATTATACGGTGTTTACACAGACAGAGCATCTAATTCATTCTAAAATCGTTTTCACAAGAAACATACATTCTATGGACTGTTGGACACGGACTATGACTCCAGTACAGTACAGTACCGTATTACTTCAAAACAAGTCTTTTTTATTGTACAGTATTACATAAATCAACAAATGGACAATGTATGTATCTATAACAGGTAAACAGTTGACATTGGCATTCACGGTTTACTTGAGTCACTTGTCCACTGTTAAGGTTCTGTTTAATTAACACGGTTGGCCATGAACATGTACACGGAATGTAACAGTTTCAATAGTCAAGGCTAAACATATTGTGTTTGAGAATAAGTTTTAGACGTGTATCACATACTATCTGATGCTGTGGTTCTGATTTGAAAAAGTCGCTACATGGTCACAAGTAGGCTATGGCTCAAAGAATACAGAAGAATTAATGTAGCTCATTGAAAAAGGGGCTACTTGGACACAAGTTGCAATCAAATCAAAGTACAAATATAGATTCCAAATTTATATGAGTTTACTCACAGAATCTTGCGTCAAGTTACAAAACAATCGTTTTCATTAAATGTTTAGGTTCACAAATATTATAATTGTCTAAATGAGCTTATTTTATTATTCATCTTTTTATTATGGACATTATTATATTTATAAACAAACAGTTTTTAAAATTAAAAAAATAAGATTAGGCAACAGATATCCCATGGTGTATTTAAAACTACCATGCAATATATGGGTAACACTTTCTTCTCAGACAATATAAGACAATGATACTATAAAGACCCACTCTTTCAAAGCCAAAATTCAAATAAGGTAAAATTGAAAACAACCATACTATCAATTCACGTATATGGATTATATAACACAATGTCCTTTTCAATTAATCTTTAAACGTGGTACACACACTAATCATGAAGGCACATTCAGAAAACCGAGCAATCATCATCACAAATACTGAAACCAGCAGCTTTTGATACTTGATATGTCAAAAAACCTTCATTTGCGTTTATACAATAATACACGAGAAAAGTATTTGGTAACTTTTTTTCATGATTTATTTTTCAAAATTAAAAGAAAGAAACAGAAAAGGGTAAAACATTTATAAGATCGGATTGTTAAATAGGACAGAAGCTATTGATCACTCGACCTGGTAGTGATACCTTACAATGTGTAATAAAATATTCAGAAATTGGTGTTTTGTAGTAATTTGTTGTTAGGAAAATACGATTATAATAATATTATGAACTTTAATGAACATTGGTCTGATTGGAATCGACCTCGTTTCGAGGAATACATTTGCAAAAATATTCATCTACCGGGATATGAACCTGTTCTGTAGATCTATCTCCACAAGGTCTGAGAATAACCCGTATAGGTTTGGGTTCTGTACCAGTTTAGTTTAGACTACAACTAGATAGCTGACCGATCATATCATGGTTTTTAACCGTCACTGTTTTGAAAAATTCGGAATCATTCGTTAACACGTTCCTCATGTTACAGAAACCGACGAAAGTATGACTTTTGGGTTGTTGGCTACCTCTATATCATCAGAATATGCGAACCTACGGGCTGTTATCAGTTTTGCAAGGAAACCTGTGCATGATATGAGTTCGTATCCTACCAGATGCACTATTTTGCAAATTTTTTCCTCGGAAAATGGTCGATTTCAATCAGTCTGGATGAACATTGTCCTGCTGAGGCATTTTATTTTCACTTTATCTTCACAATGGTTATGCCTGTATTTTAATCATACACACCACAACCAGAGTATGTCTTCAATAATTGATGAGAATCATTCAAGTGTATGATGTGTGCAATCAACCGTAGTATTGATCTCTATGAGAGTTTTTCAGAGGCAAACGATAAAATGAAATTGTATGGTTTTATCAATGCTGTAAAGCAAAAGCGTGATACACTGATCTAATAACATATATACGTGTGACCTGGTAACGGATGCAATAGTATGTTAACGAGTGTATGCAAATTCAATATTGTTGTTTCTAAATTACATCAAAACATTGCACTATATTGTAGTAACATGCTTTATATATTGTAGCAATGAATGTAAAATCTAACTAAAATTTTGAAAATTAAAATAAAATTGAGATTTTGTTGTCATACTTCCATTAATTTTGAGATTTGAATTATATACGTTATGTACATAATTATAGCAGCATGAATATGTAATTAACTGTATCTATTATATTTATTGGGAAATCAAAATGCTAAAAATTACAAAAATATATTACCATTTCGGCAGAGGTTTCCTCACTATACAGGGGATGAAGAATGCTTTGAGATCTCGCACAGATCACTATTTGCATTAAACACTATGACAATTCCTTAAGTTCACATGAAGGTATTACGGACCTGTTGACTATTTATCACACTCGGTTGCCAAAATGAAATGTCTTTATGTACATGCAAGTACGAATGGCAGAATGTTATAACATAGGGATGTATGGATATGCAGGATAAATAACTAATGGTAATGTATTGCATCAATTTGGAGTTACATGAAGTGAGTAAAACCGTTTTTAGCCTGTGAGAAATCATTGGGCATTTAATTTTTAATTTGTTGAATATTTTCTATTTCTTCATTTGTTTGGTATTTGTATCATTTTTGCCAATCAAAGATGTGCAACTCACAAGTCATCTGAAATTCATGCATCTATCATAAAAAAAACCCAAAAAAAACAAATACCTACAATGTTAATGATTATTTCATTGTTAGTGGCCAACTAGCATTGCATTAATCATCAGCGAAATACAATAAGCTTAACTTTACTATTGAAGCTGAGAGATTGAGGCTTAACCTAGATCTCAGTAATGTCATTTAGCAGGTGTATTGATGCAAATTTCAGGTTGACGATAATGGATAGCTCTTTCCAGTCATTAAAAATCACAAAGGTTATGATCAAAATAGTATATATTACTCTTGTAGATATTATTCGCCTGTATTTTCTTCAAATATAGATTTTTCTGGTTGTAAACCTGAGAAAATGACAAATTTTAATTTGAAAAGTCATAATCACCAATGTAAAAAATAACATCGATATGGCTATCAATATAATTGTCCTTTCAATAGTTATTTATCGAGAATGTTTTAATATTTTAAAAATCACAATTACTATCAACATTATTTATTAAAAGGTCCGAATATTATTAACAGTAAACATTTGTTGGTCCAAAAATGTATCCTAGATGTCGCATAGCAATTCAACTTTATTTCAACTTGATGATATATTTCAATAAATTATTGACGTAATGCCACTCACAGAATCCTGGATTCCAGTATCACTGTTTCATGCGATTTGTTGTACTATATATTTAGCTTTTCGAAATGACATAAACCCGTATCCATCCAAGATCATACATTTTCGCTCAACAAGAAAAAGGGTTGATATAGATATAGCTAAATATAAAATATAATTTTTCGGAAACGTTAGTGTCAGTTTAAGAAAAGCCCAAACAAAATACACATTCATTTTGATTGGGATAAAGCATCTGCAGCTCTCAAACTGTCAATATTCAAGCTATTCTGATGAACGCCTACACACATCTGACATTTGTCAACCAGATGCATAATATTACACTTGACATGTTGATAGTTTCTCTGTCTCGAAAAACATGTTTGCATTGTGAATTACATGGCTTTTTGAAAAGTTCAAGATCTTTAGTCAATAATTTTATAACGATAAATGAACAGTTTGTTGTGTTTATCTCAAAATATGAACCATTAGACATGTTGGCCAAAAAAAAAAATTGTAACATGGCAAAATGTGCCAACATTATCATTAAAGTGGTGGTAGTATGAATAAAAATACAATACGAAAGTAAACAATTCAAATTGAAGATCAAAATATATAATAATTTAGTAAAACAATAGATTTGAGTTTGCTTTGAGTTCTCTGTATTTTTAAAAAAAATATGTGAAGAAACCCATCTAAATCAATTTCTACATTTCTTTCAATAATTTCCCAAGATGTTTTAAATTTAATACTTTGTATTGGAATTTAAAAAGGTTACATTTTTAGAAAAAGAAGATTGAATGAGTTGTTTCTCAAAGGAAATGTCCAATTTGTATTTATATAATTAGGTTAGAGTTTGGCAACATTATCTTTTGTAAATAATTGTGCTACATTCACCAGACAATTTCCTGTGCAATTTTTCAGTTTAAATTCAGGAACCTTCGTCATAATTGTGAAAAATTCAAAGGATAAGAAATGAGACAACCTCCAGGTCCAAAATATATTTGTTAATGATACCAAAACCAGTAGATACCGAAACTTTTATTATTTGTTTCATAAGGTTGACAACACACAACAGACTATCAGTTAAATTCATTCCCTTTGGGCAGTGAGGACTTTATAATGGGACCAGATTAATTTACTCCTCCCACACTTTCCTCAAGACTTTTATCCATATCCATGTATCTTCACAACATTTCCAACTCTTCTCTCTCCGCCCTTGACATCATGGCTCATATTTTCTGTGCTAAGACTTTAGCGTACTGGACACTAGTCGAATAGGCCAATAGCCAATTGACTTCCGTGATAATAACAAAGACTATATATCTAAAGATAATATGACAATGAGATACATTTTGTCAAGTGTCTTGTATGTCTATCAACATACACGATGTCTCAAAATGTGCAAAATCGACATCGATTTGCAGCATCGACTAGATCAGCTTTGATAGGTATGTTTATTTGCAGCTTTTATTCTTCTTAAATGGTTAATCATTTGTAAGTTTGATAGTTGTCCAATGTCTTATTACACGCATAGTTTGTAATTTTATCGGAGCAGGCATGTCATTGGTGAAATTAGAATCAATTTATGAATGTGCCAGCATCATCGCTACTGGACAGTACTGCAGTACTTAATGTCAAGAAGGATTTCATTCGTTATATATATAAAAGCAGTTGGTAAGGGGCGTAGCTTGTGATCACGGTTTTCACAGTGATCACAGTTTTCGCTATTGATGGGGGCAAGGTAAAAAACGGGTATATCGTTTATCTCAATATGTTTTCACCTTGCCTTTGGAAGATGTATCCATGGGAAAAATTATTGATTGTAGATTCTACTGAAATGTCAGAATAAGGAAAAAGTGTCATTTCATTAAACTCTGTTACCTTCCATATGACCAAACAATTGAACAAAGAGAATGATGTTGGCCACACACGGGAAACCAAGTAAAAGATCATTGATGCATTTCAGACATTTCAGAAATACAATTGGATATGAAACTACCCTTTTGCAATTGCTTTAAATAATCTGTTGACAAATGAAAACAATTTAGTTTTTTAATATCATAGTTTTGACAATGACAACTATTGTTGACGACTATATCTTATTTATCCAAATTCATTTTTAAGTCACTTTTACAACCTGAAATGTATATATCCTGTGACACAATAAGCAAAGATTTAATGCGAATGTTTATGACATTTTGATGTCACACTTGAATGTAGAAAAACAGCGTTTTTCAAAGACAATACAATGAATCAATTTGTAACAAATGTGATGCTGGCAAAATTGAAGATGAATGCCACTTAATGCTAATATGTCCATCACATAAACAGTCTAGATTTGAATATATTCCAGGTTATTTCTATAGCCCACCTTCTATTGTCAAATTTCAAGCGCTCATGGAGTCCAGAATATCAATGTTCCCATAGGGATATGTATATTCTTGAAGAGACACCTACGTGAAATAATATTGTCATACCTGTTGTACTCTTGGCCACATGGGCTTCAATTCTGAATAAATGAAATGAAATCAAATACATTGTGAAAGTAGAGATGAACGTAGAAATAATCTATTTCTGAATTTAGACGACCATTGAGTATTACGAACAAGTGAAGCCATGTGTACACAGGACAACTGAGTGTTTTAATGCTTTTCTCTCGGTGGGTCTAAATTGAAACGTCTTTCCGCTTAATAAATACACATCAAACAATCAATACCTGTTACATCCCGGGAAGGTTTGATGTATGAATGACGTTTCAAAGGATGACAATAACATTTTTTTGGAACTATGGATTTTCCTCTTTGCTTTTGAATACCATAATTGTTTTGGTTAATCAAAACAATCAAATATCAAACATTGTGGCAGTAATCTATTTAAATGTCAAAATCTAAGCGGGGGCATTCTACTGTGATGTTTAGTGTCTCATACAGAAATCACTTCTGTTGAAAGCCTTACAATACAAACTAATTCAAATATTTATTCAAGCAGAGCATTTTGACAAGATTGACTTTATACGTGTAGTAAAACAGATCAAAACCATGTGTTTTGGATAAAGTAATTATAAACCTCTAGTGACGTCACTCTATTGTTCTATTAGGTTCTACTTTTACCGGGTAAACCTCTATTGTCAGTTTGCCGGGCGTTCTCCAAGAATGCCCAGGGCTTTCTCTAGGAATGCCCGGGGCTTACTCTAGAATCTATCGGAAATGTATCTTGATTTGGAATTATACACGTTTTGAAATACTTTGATTCAAAGTCCTTCTTCGAATAAATACCATCACAAAGTATCACATTTTTGACAAATCACAAATCACAAACATAAGCTTTGAATGTCTGGTTTCGAACCCTGCACCACCCGTTTACTAAACTGACGACTTAGACAACTCGGCTATAAAGGCCCACGAGAACAATTATGTATTTTCCACAGTGACAATCATGTGAACTCCACGAGGCAGATAGCGCATGCAGCTCACGTGCACGGCGTGGGTAGCGAGCGCAAAGCACGTACAGGGCGCGGGTGTGCTCTCTTCATAGCAGTTGAACACGCAGCAGTATATACCAATGAAGCCACGTGAAGACAAAATATTGAAATTATATCTAAATCATAATTTCTGTCGGTTCAAAAGTAAGATAAAAACCTGGTCCTCGGCTTTGTTTGTGGAGTATGCCCTTGGCGTCGGGTAAGGGGGGCGGGCCTATCGGCCCGTCCCCTTTCCCTCCCCCGCGGGTATACTCCACAAACAAAGCCTCTGACATGGTTTTGATCCATTACATATAACATGTACGGCCAGGGAAAGACAGAAGATAGGACAAAAATAATCATGATGTAAGATCATTCATTAAACGTTTACTATGTTATCCAAAACAGTTACAAACAATCTCCCTGGCGAAACAAATAACCATTAATAAAATTTAGCAAAACCTTTACAAATTGTAAAGACTGATCTATCATAATCATGCCGTGCATGATAATCCTACCTTCATTCACATTAAGTTTTCTATTAGATTTAGCTCGATATAATTTATTCCCTAAGGGAATAATTTACACCTAAAATGAATAATGAGGAGTAAACATCAAATAAAAAAGTATAAGGTGTATTTCATAACCATTTAATGTTTTGTCAGGGATCTGTTACTCTTAGCAACTGTTTAGTGGTATTGTTTCTGAGATGGATATGTTTATCTTTAAGTCAATAATTTCCATTTTAATACGTTTATCTGTATTAACTTGCCTTGGATTCGTACCGTTGAAAATATAGTGGCTGTAATTTTAGTAGTCTGCTATCAAAGATTTAATTTCTATGCCTCAAATGGCAATGGATAAATAGCAAACTCGTGCTAAAATATGGTTTTATCACATAATCTGAATCATTACCTCAGAATACTTGTAGTCATACATCCCTTATCATTGTTCTTTCTTCAACCTACAGATAGCACCTGCAACCTTTCCAAATGAATGTCCTAAGAGATAACGCCTACTAGGAAATCAATAGGAAATCAATATATGCATACTGTTATACACCACTTATTGCCAGGGTGTTGTCTAATTAAAGGATATCGACATCATATGCTAATAGTAATGGACGTGTGTATAATGGACACACATTTATGATTAGACCCAGAAACAAGGAACAGAACTATAAAATATCGTCTATGGATGTAATTATACCATGTTGACTTCACTAATTGAAAGTTTTGCCGTAGTTCTTCTTTTATCTACCAGTCATTATGTAATGGATAACACGTGAATACGAGGGCGTTCTAGGAAAGAGAGGCCTTTCTCGTAGGCAAAGGCCTCTCTTCAAGTGTATTTCATCTATTATATATAAAAAAAAAAAAAAAAAAACCAAAACAAACTAACGTGGGTGCAGTTGTCTGAAGGTATACTGCAGGTGGTTCAAGTAAAATAAAGCGCTCATAACATATCATTGAATTTCACCGATGGCAGTATACTGACCAACAATCAACCCTTTTTAGTCACCAATCCTTCATGGTCTAGTTGTAAAGCCTTGGGATACAAAGCGAAGGGTTGCGGTTCGAATCCCGCATTGTCTGCTATGAAAATTTTAAACTTGGCAATTTTGCGGATTGATTAACTTACTAAATGGGACTCAGAATTTCTTTGATGCAAAGAATTGTACTTGGGGGGGGGGGCCTTATACTGGATAATACCCTCTTGGAAGGTTATTTTTCTGTTCAAGGCCCTCCCAGTGGGGTATTATCCAGTATAAGACCTTCTCAATAGGAATTTTAAGGTCCTAGCTCCTCAGAAAAACAACTGAAATCAAAGACTGTTAAATGGGCATTGAGGTATATAATGCTAGTTAAAGATAGAATTCAGGAATGTGCCTTTCTTTAATATATGTCACACAAGTACCTTTTATTTGTTTGTTTTTCTTTATCTATATTATTTATTACTTTAATTATATAATGTTTTCCATTCACCTTTTACCAATTACCATCTCTGTCAGTTACTGCTCTCTGTTATGTTATCTTATTGAAATCGATGTTACAGAGACACTCGTTATTTAAAGTTATTTAAAGTTATAAGTGTACATTAATGTAATGATATTACAAAGTTTATATATTGAATCAACTAAAAATGTAAGACTAAAATCATTTATCGAATGATGAAGTCATATACAGTAATAAGTACAGTAATATGACACTGGACTATAACATATCCTAAAATAGTTAAACTTGGTTGAATTCAGAGCAGGAAGAATACAAAACTAATGCAAGTCATCTGAAGTGTATTCACAGATACTCTTTTAAATCAGTAAACATCCCCTTTTTTGTTTAATTTTCCTACAATTTATTGTAAGGGAAGACTAATTTTATCATTTATGAGTGAAAAAAAAACCCCAAAATACAATAAGATTATAGGTTTATGCTTCAACATGATCACAATGTATGTTAGCAGGTGTTTTAATACAAAGTTAATCTATTTCAGTTTCAACAGTAAGGACAGCTCTTCCTGGTCATTGGAAATCCCAGAGGTAATGTTAACTTACTTTGTGTGACTCTTGTGCCCTATGTTCTTTGAGTATAGATTTTTACAGGAGAGGTGAAAAAGTGTGTTGTGAACAGTTATTAGCAGAATAAAATGTTGATGCAGGGAGGGAATATTAACTGTTATATATTCCCTTAACTAAGGTATGATAACATAATAATTGTCATAAATAATAATTGTCATAATAATTGTCCTCCAATCAACTATAATTACTATTTGCTTAACAATTTCAATAAAGCCAATTGGCCTCCCTCGTTTCATCATGTGTGTTTATGTACATCTTCAATAAAGCCTACAGGCCTTTGTTTATCTACTTACTCCCATTCATGTTTGTATTGCAAATCCTCATCATTCTCATGCTTCATCTCCATCATGTTTATATTGCAAATCCCCATTGTATACCATTCTCATGTATGTTAATCTCCCTGATTGACTTCCTTCACCATTATTTTGTTTGCTATATAAATGTACTATATTTTGTTATTTCCTTACATTCCACCTGATGAAGGAGTGAGTATGTACTCCGAAACGTCGTGTATTTTCACATTAAAGAAGTTGTTATCCAGAAAATCTTCCTGTTCTTTTGTCATAAATGAGGATAATTATGATCAAAAAAGGAAATAACCTAATCAAACCGAAAACGGTGACAAGAGGTTGTAATTATCTAATAGAAGGGCCCAACCCTCACTTAATTGTGTTTTGACAGTTGACGCCATTTCTTTCAATATTTTGCTCTTCTGACAAAAATAACCATCAGCTTAGTTGAACCCAACTGATCCTCTGAATGGCTGTCATTGTTTCCTAAGATGTTAAGGCGTCTCTACAATGAGACGACAGACTCCAGACCTGAGATTTCTTACTGTCAACTTACCCGTTTTGTGAGATCTTTCCATTTTCAGTAAGCTTACGACCTTAATAATTCATTTCACCATTGAGGTTTCAGACTGATGCCTGTACAAGGGGAACATTTTTGTTTTAGAATTATTTGACCTACATTTTACTGTTATCTCAACAGTCGCAGTATAGGCATTTTAAAAAGTTCAATGCAAAAGAAAATATACACATTTTCCAACAGAGAGATGCTGCTGCTGGAAAGAGTAGATTGTGAATGTCAAGAAAAAATCTTATATCACTCTCTTTTTCTGTATGTTTTTAAATAGGTTCCAAAATGACAATTTTTCAAAGTCTTGATCTTCAGAAAACTTTTATGTGCTCTCTTTTTGAAGAAACCCTGTTGTTGTCACCATACTATCGATGCCAATGAACAATTAGTTGAGTCATAGGACCTATGAATGAACTTTCTATGTTTTACAGGAATTACTTAACATTAGCAACGGTTTATTCAACATAGAGAACATGTGTCGGCAATGATGCTGTTGGATTATAATACGTTTTGCGCATGTTGTTTGAATTCAATTTAACTATTATGTGATGCTACTTTGGCATTTTAGAGCAATCAAAATTTTATATTTGTGTCTGCATGTATGAAATCGGTTCCTGCGTCTGTGAACATTAATGTAATAAGTGAAAAATCAATAAATACTTATACACATATTGGTCATAATTGTATATGCGGTTCTTTGGTATTTTATCTGAATACATTCCATCATGACATACCTGTACAAAGCTGCAGCCTGAAAGTCAGTTCATCTACTTGTGGATCTTAGTGCAAATATGATATTGACGTCATTTGTACTACTTCAACTTCATTGAAAAAATTCTAGGTATATGGTATTGTCTGGGAATGTTTTTCGAGTTTGGCATGATAAAAACGAGAGAAGGGTTCAGATTTTAAAACTTTTGATTTCTTTAATTTTGGACCATCTAACAAGTATCTCAAAACAAATACATTGAATGAGTATAAAATCAAATATATGACTAATGTTTAAGCTACCGTTCACATATTGTCAATATAGTGAATCTACTAGCATTGCGACATAATTGTTTTTGGCAACAGCCAGTACTCACTGCTAAATAATACTAGTTATAATGCTTGACATATGTGACTTGAACAACATACTGAATGCCCTTTATACTGCATTGGTTATTGACCCAATTCAGTCAACAAACTGCAATATCAAGATCTGCTGAAAACCGAACATCATTACTACATGTAATTACACCGTGCTGATCCATTATGCGGCTAAATTACTCCCTGTGGTCTCCTTACATAGTCATCCAGATCCCCGAAAGCAGATAAATCTAAAATAATTGTAATTTATTTTCTCTCTTCATCATGTGATTAACTTAATTATATGACCTTCCCATGTGTGCAGTAGTATTAACTATCTAACACAACACTAAATGTAGATAATGATTCGCTTGATCTTGATTTCTCATTTAATCATTCATTTAAAATACCAATAGATATAATATTGTATAATGTTATATATTTACAAGTTTATAACAAAAGGATAATAAATAAAAGGTCAGATAATTTTAACATATCCTCAAAACGCTCCAACAAAATGGAAAGTGCTTATTAAATTAACAAATGCAGAAAGAACTAATGATGTAACAATCTCAAGTGTATCTTTTTTCTTTTCTCGATGAAAACATTCTGAAAGAGACACATGGAAAGTAAGTCCTTTATCTCTTGGGTAATCAAAGGAAAAAGACGTAGAGAACAAAAAGTTTATTGGCTTGTAGAAAGTAAAAAAACCCAGCAAAGTTCAAAAGACAGTATAACTTGTGACATTAACTGAACATTTCTTATAGGTATACAGGAGACTTAACTTGTTAAATGTTCTTTATTGCTGTGGAACGGATTTTTACAATATTTTAACCAAATAATCAAATAAGTTTTATAAAAGCATAATCGGCATGATACAGCAATGTCAATTAAAAGCAAAAACGACAAATCTTAAACTTTGTTTTGCAATGAGCTCTGGAAACTCTAATTTGATTCCACAGATCAAATATTATTTGTTTCTTCTAACTCATCTTGTTTTTCGACAATCCTAGTGCTAAGATAAACATTAGTGTCATATCTTACAATCACCTCATGACTATATTAAAGCTTAGATATCTTGTACCACTGGTTAATAGTGCAGAGGTCTGAATTATTGAGTTAAACTGAGTTAGACTTGGTGAGTTGAGATGAGGTTAGGTAAGGTTATATTCGACAAAGTTTCATATACCTATAGAGTGTATTTGATATTACTATTTCCCCGATTTTGCTTCATAGTTGTGAAACCTATGACAGACAGACAGACAGACAGACAGACAGACAGATTTATTACAGTATAAGGCCATCGGCCAAAAATACAAAATCAAACATGAATATATTATACAGCATGCTTTAAGTAATATGTTTTTGCAATGCGGACCGTACTTTTAATAGATAATTGCTTAAGTTGTGTAAGGTAGTTTTTTTGGTTGATTGTAATAAAACTTTTAAAATGTTCATCGTTGGGTGCTGGATATACTGTGCTTCCAAGTACATGTTCCTCAGTTCATTGTAAGATGGGCATTTCAGGAGTACGTGGAATTCATCTTCAATTATAGAAATGTTATGTTTCTTACAACTTTTACACAGTCTTTCTTCCTTTGGAATTTTCTTATGGCGACCAAGTTCTATTGCTAAAGGAAAGTTGGAGCACCGGAATTTGGCTAGAATTTTACGATATCGAAAAGGCAAATCGAAGGTCAGATAAGTTTCTACATTTAGCATGGATTTGAACTGTCTGTAGGTTGAACACTTGCTGCTTGAAAGGAGGGAGGAGTGCCAGTCTTGAGTTAAAGTGTCCTTTAGTCGTTGTTTGAAGGTTGATATGAAGATGTCAGTATTGCCTATTTCTTGTTGTATCCAAACAATTCCAAAACCGAGTTTATATAATATTGATTTAATGTCTGTTGCCCAAGTCTTTCTTTCAGCATCTGCAGCGTCTTTTAACATAAGATAAGCTTGGTGTGGTAACCGAGATGGATGCAGATGGATGATACGGCACCAGTACACAATAGCCCTTGTCATATACACATTCTGAATATGGGTTTGTCCACACTCTCCGAGAACCATATTCGTAGGGGTAGACTTGGACACACCGAGAAAACGTTTGCAGAATGATGTGTGAACGGCTTCTATTATTTTGCTGTATGATGTTCCCCAAATCTCGGCGCCGTAACATAGTATTGGTACCACCATGCTTTCATACAGCTTGAACATATCACAATGTGCAAAGTTTCCAAACTTTCGCTGGTATCGGTATATGGCTAGTATGGCCTTCTGTGCTTGTGCCGCAAGAGTAGTTTGGGCCTTACTCCATGATAGTTTTGGTGAAAAAACGATTCCAAGATATCTATAACGCTTAACTGTTTCAATCTTATCACCCTTGAAATACCATTTTTCGTAACTCCGTAAAGGTCCACCATTTCGAAAGACTATTATTTTGGTTTTACTCAAGTTTAGCTTCATCCCAGTTTTGTCACAAAATTCCTCTAAAACAGTTATCTTTCGTTGTAGCTGCGCAGTAGAATCGGCGACAGATGATACATCATCAGCGAAAAGCAAGGCATATATATCCGGTATTTCCGTTGTGATGAATATTCCCCTTCCTCCTGCTCTGTTCATCATAGAGACGAGTTCGTTGATGAAGATTATGAAGAGTTGTGGACTCAGTACACACCCTTGCCTGGTACCCATGTTACAGCTGAAATATTTTGAGAGGCCTCCTTCAGTTCTCACACATGCACTGAGGTTCTTGTACATTGAAATTAAAATATTTAATATGTTGCCTTTCAATCCAACTTTTTTCAACGTTCCAAGCAGAATATCATGATTAATACAATCAAAAGCTTTACTAAAATCTATAAATAAACAGTAGAACCGCCCATTTCTTTTTGGGCCATTGCTTGAAGCGTAAAAATATGGTCAACAGTAGAGTAGCCTGGTCTGAAACCGGCTTGAGTTTCATCAATGATCTGTTCTTCATCACACCAGGTTTGAAGTCTTGTATTTATTACTGATGTAAAAACTTTACAAACAGTGTTTATTAACGAAATACCTCTATAATTTCCAACAAGATCTTTGCTGCCAGATTTGAACAATGGACATATGATGCTCTTTCCCCATTCCAAAGGAAAAGTTCCTGATAGAAATAGTTTATTGAAGAGTTTTGTTAGAGTTTCAGTCACATATGGTTCTGTCGCTTTAAGAAACCTATGCTTGCGAACTTAAATCTTTTAAAAATTTACAAATTATTGAGAAACTGCATAATGTGTAACATGTAACCTTTTGAGTCATTTGTTATTAAGCCCTGTTTGGAACCGTGTCTTGACGAACTTCTGGATGTTGAAACTTCAAATGCCTGGCATCAATGATGATTTTTCATTTCTTAATGTTATTTTGACTTTATTTTCATTGTATCTGTATTGTAATAATATATGCCACAGCTCATGTGAACGACTCAAGTGTATTATATGTGCAAACAACTTTATTATTAATCACTTGGAGATTGTATGGTTTATAAATGTTGTAAAGCAAAAGTGTGCAATGTTGAACTGATAAATATACGTGTTACATCATACTTTGTTTAGTAACGAACGCCATAGTTTGTTCACAAATGTATGCATATTCAATATCGGTGTAGACATGAATACTTTGATATATTATTAAGATTACATAAATAGGTATAGGTAAAATTAATCATATACTGCATCTACATAATTATAGAAGTAGACAATGTATACATGTAATAAAATGAGTTTAATGATCACTATATCATTCACAGTACGTAATCTATTTGAGGAAGAGTGGTCGATTTGGTTATTTAATTCATGTAATGCCACTCACAGAATCCTGAATTAAAGTATTATTGTTTCATAACAAGTTGTTGTACTACATATGTAGCTTTTGGGAATGAAATGAACACTTATCCAATAACTAACATGTTTCGAAAAGAAAACAGGTTTTTAATAACATAGCTAGATGTAATACAGTAAATAGGTTTTTTTGGAAACGTTAGTGTCAGTCCTAACAAAATGCACACTCATTTTGGGTGGGATAAAGCACCTGCATCTCAATAGTCAATAGTCAATAGTCAACGTATGCTGATGAAAAACAGACATCTGACAATTGTCAACCAGAAACATAATATTACACTTGACATGTTGATAGTTTTTATGTCTTGAAAAACTATTTTGCGTTGTGAATTACATGACCTTTCAGCAATATTCTTGATCCTTAATAAATAAATTTACAGAGATAAATGAACAGTTTGTTTATTGTGTTTTCTCAAAGTATGAACAACTACACATGTTTGCAAAAAAAAGAAAGTACTTGTTTCAAGGTATTGTATGAAAGAAGAATTGTAACATGGCGAAAATGTGTCAACATTGTCATAATAGTGGTACAAGTATAAATAAATATCCAATACGAAACGAAATGATTTAAAGTGAATATCACAATAAAGACACCTTTACTGAAACAGCAGCAGAGCTTTGAAATCTCTTTGTTCAGAAAAACTACTCGAAGAAGCCCATCTGATTTATTTTCTACAATTCTTTCAATAATTTCCCAAAATGTTTTAAATTTAATACTTAGTTTTGGAATTTTTAAAAAGTTTGCTTTTTAGAAAAAGAAGATCGAATGAGTTATGACCCAAAGGAAATGTCCATTTTGTATGTCTATAATTAAATTTTGAATCCTAGCAGAGTTTGGAACTATTTATTATAGATAAGTGTGCGACATGCAGCACGAAATTAATTAATTAATGCGTTGCTGCAATGTTCCTCACACTACTTAGCCATAAAGATGCCACAGGCTTTCTTTCTGTAATAACTTGAACATTGCTTAAAAGGGGACCTTGCTAACAATTGTGAACATTTAAAGAGAGAGAATTGAGACAAACTTTCTGTCCAAAACACAAACAAGTATATAGCGAAACTCTGAACTATTATGTGTTTACCACCCTATCAGTTAAATACATTCCCTTTGGACAATAACAGTTTTATATTGGGACCCGATTAATTTACTCCTCCCACATGTTCATTAAGAGTTTTATCCTCATCCATGGGGAACAAGGATTGATTGTAGATTATTATCAAATGTCAGAATAATGAAGTAATGTATCATTTCTTTGAACCTCTCATTTGACAAATCTAATGAACATGAGAATGATGTTGAGCACACACGGGAATCAAGTTGAAAGTTAGTGACTATTGTTGACGACTATATGTTATTCATACAAATACATTGCTAAAGTAGAGATGAAGAAAGAAATAATCTAATTTTTTTCGACAACCACTGAAGATCCTAAATATATCATACGAGAGCATCCATGTGTGTTTTAGTGTTTTAATGCTTTCCTCTCAATGAGACTAAATTGAAACTTTTTTCTGCTCCACAAATACACGCCAAACGATCAATACATGTTATATCCCTTAAAGGGTTTGACCACGTATGAATAACAGGGATGAAATAAATGAAGGATCAAATTTGTTGGAACTATGGATTTTCCTCTTTGCTTTTGAAAACCATAATTGTTCTGATTAATCTAAACAATCAAATGCAAAACGTTGTAGCTGTTATCTATTTTAATGGCACATTCTAAGTGGGGGGCATTCTATTGTGATGTTCAGTGTCTCATGCAGAAAGCGCGTCTGTTGAAAGCCTTTGAATACAACATGATTCCAGTAATTATTCAAGGAGAGCATTTTGTCAAGACTGACTTTATAGTAACGCAGATCAAAACAATGTGTTTTGGAAAAGTAATGTTATCACTATACAATAAAATGTATGGCTAGGGAAAGACAGAAGAAAATTAATTGTGATGTAAGATCATTCATTAAACTTTTACTATGTTATCAAAAACTGATACAATCAATCTTTTTGACAAAACAAATAAACAATTAATAACATTTAGCCACAACTTGACACCTTTTGTAATTTGTAAAAACTAATCGTTCATAATCATTCCGTGCATAATAATCTGACACTCATTCACATGTCAAAATCAATTACTTAAATTTTCAATCAGAACTAGCTCCAGATAATTTATTCCGTGCTGGGAACTTTACACCTAAAATGAAAAATGAGGAGTTCAAATCAAATGAATTATATAAGGAGTTTTTCATAACCATTCACTGTTTTTTCAGGAACATGTTACTCATGTTATATTTTACAACAACAAACATAGGGGAGTATAATTTCAGTGATCAAAGACATGATGTCTATGCCTGTAAGACATTAGATAAGTCGCAAACTCGTGCTTTTACCCACATGTCACCTAATCTGAAGTGACCATGCAGTCAGAATACTTATAGTCATACATCCCTCATCATTGTTCTTACTACAGATAGCACAGCTGCAACCTTTCCAAATTACTGTCCTAAGATATAGCGCCTACTTGGAAATCAATAATGTATATACCACTTATTGTCAGGGTAAATTAAAGGATAACAACATAATGTTAATAATAATGGACGTGTGTATAATGGAGACACAAATATTGTTAGACTCAGATAGACGCAGACTAAGAACAGAGCTATGTATGGATGTAATTAAACTTAGTTGACTTCACCAATTGAAAGCCTCTTCGTAATACCCAGTCTACACGTCAACATTTTTGCTAGTTAAAGATAAAATTCACGAATATGATTTTCTTTAATGTATTTCACGTAAATACTTTTCATTTGTTTTATTTTCTTTCTCTGTTTTATTTATTATGTTAATAATAGTATTTTTCCATTTACGTTGTAACTTTATCAAACCAATTATCATCCCTGTTATTTACTAGTCTCTGTTTATTTTGTATATAAACGATGTTTCAGAGACACCAGCCATTTAAACCTAATTTAAATGTTGTTTTACTCTGTTCGAAATCGGTATATTCTTATGTGGAACAACGTATTTAATACAAATACGGTTGATACAAAATGTCACCATTCTTTACTATCAACGTGAGTATATTATTTTTGTCATTACGTTTGTCATTATGTGAAGCCATCAGCAATGATTGTCGTGTTGGCAAACAAATAAAAAATCAGTGTAACTCAATAAAGCTTTCTCAGCTTAAATTTATAATTTTACTTCAATGTTATGACATAACAAAGTGAAAAATATAGAATAACCTGAAAATGTAAGGCTTTTGAACAGGTTTTCAATTACAATTGTATTACAATAAAGATTGTAACTGACACTCTTTAGAAGTGACACGGGGATTTGCTGGATTAAAAATGAACATGTTCAGATGTTCAAAATAAAGGACATTATACAAAAGTATATATTAAAGTACCACAACGCTCATGTTCTCTCTAATTCAATATTAACCACCAGTGATGTAACTTGAGCAACAAAGGATACAATAAATCATAAACATCTCCTATCAGTGACATACTTTTGGTGATGAAATTGCAATTTTTTTTACAGTTTATCCATACTTGAAAATAATTCATGAGGTGATTAAACGTGAACAGCTATTACAATATTAAGTATTACTATACTACGCCATTGAATAATAAAGGATTTAAATACTTATTAATACATTTAAGCTTATTTGAATTCAGAGGACGAATAAACAAATAATACGACTCAAACGACAGTAATTAAAAGTACAGTTATTATAGATTTATGCAACTCGATCGCAGCAATGTATGTTAGAAGGTGTTTTAATACAGAGTTAATCTGTTTCACTTTCAACATTAGTACCAGCTCTTCCCGGTCAGTGTAAATACAAAAGGTAATGGTAACTTAGTTTGTGTGACTCTTGTAAAATACATGTGACCGTACATTCTTCAAGTATGGATTTATATACAGGAGAGGTGAATAATGATGTCTGAGTTATGAGGGGAACAAAACGTCTGACGGACGCAGGGACGAACACATTTATGGTTATATATTTCCTTAATTTCAAGAGGCATGATAACATAATAATTTAATAAATGAGGATGGTGATGATAACAAACTGAAATCATTAGATCAAACCAGAAAATGTGACATGTGTAATCATCTAATAGAAGGGACACACAATGGTGGTTTAAAATGACGCCATTTCCCGCAATAGTTTGTTCTACTGACAGACAATAGCCACCAGCTAAGTTGCACCGAACTATTCCTCTTAATGGCTGTCATTGGTTCCTAAGATGGTGAGGTATCTCTACAACGCGACGCCAGACTCCAGACCTGAGACTTCTTAATGTCAACTTGCACGGTTTTGTTATATGACAGTAAGTATTTTATCCTTTCTAGTTTAGATCTTTCCTATTTCCAAAACCTTACAACTCCATCATTCATTTCATCAGTTAGGTTTTCAACCAGTATGTAAAGGAGATGAATGGTTTGAGTTATTTGACCTAGACTTAACTGTTATCTCAACAGTCGCTGTATGGATGTTAAGTTATTTTTTTTTTAAATTCTGGCAAAATGAAAATATACACACTTTTATTAGAGTAAAAACATGAAATGCTGCTGACGAATAGAGTAGATTATGAATGTCAAGAAAGAAATCCTATATCACGGTTTCTTTCTGCTTATTTGAATGTTCCAAAACCAGATTTTCTTGATTGAGTTTTGATTTTCCGAAAAATGTTTAAACAAGCAGATCAGTGAGAGTTGCTCACTGAATACCAACGCTTCATGCGATCTCTTTAGTTTAACTCTGATCAGATATCTGGAGAAAATATATATGAATCATTACAAAATATGTTTGTGACCATATAATAGTTGTTCTGCAACCGCTATGACAAACGTGTCTATGGACAAAAGGTTGGGCGTTGGTTTCTCATTCAAAGTTTCATTGAACACAGCATTCCAGTTTTCAAGTTCTTATCTGAACACGATATTGTTAATTGCGTTTTTATAGAAACAATCACAAGTACAAATCATAAGATACTGACATTACCATAAGTTTCGTCCGCACTAGACAATTGTATGAATTACCTTGTTTCATTGACCAATGCCTTAAACAATGCAAAGAAGTGCTGCAATTGAAAACCTGAAAACACACATAACATTTATGATAACTTAATAATATTTTGATCTGTCAATATTCAAAAATGCTATTCTGATGAACATAAGACAGACATCTGACATTTGTCAACCATATACATTATATTACACTTGACAGATTGATGTTTATCTGTCAAAAAAAATTGGTTTGCATTTTCAAATTACATGACTTTTCATAACCATTAATTGATAATGTTATAATGGTATATGAATAGTTAATCATGTTTTTATTACATGTAAATAAGAAATCAATGCACATTTTATTTTTAAAGCGAGTGGCGACATGCTGTCAACACAGAAATCTAGGATGTGAAACTTACTCAAGGTTTTCCTCTGTTCACCCAGCAATACAATTGGATACCTGCTATGTAAGTGTCATCTTCGGTTATCAAGGGTTTTATAAAATTATGCTCCGTTCCGTTACTGTTCATTTTATCACCCCTGGGAGACTCTTTCAGAGAAATCTGTACTCAAATTACCCACACTTGGTCGGCTTGTCGAAATCAGTAATCAATGAAAATGCTTGATAGGAGAAGACGGAAATGGTGAAAGGAGTTGGCCGGTGACGGATGGTTAACAAAATGACCGTGCCCAGGAGATGCGTGTTTTGCAACAAAGTGATATGATTTGTCATTGGCTCGCAGGTCCAAGCTGCGTAGCAGTTTGATTGGCTCACACCGGCAAAGGGCGGGTACTTTGAGTACAGATTTCTCTGACGGAGTGTCCCAGGGGTGATATAGAGGAGAGTATGGGAGCATATATAAAATCCAGCGTAACTGAGGATGTGGAAGTGCAGGCAATTTGACATATAACCTTAAAATAAACCTAAAGAGGCAACTAGGTTGCATACTCTGAGGGTAATAGTGTGTGCCCTTTGAGCATGCCCCTTCATGGTGTGGTGGATATAAACTTGATCATCATCGGTCATGGCATGTACACAAATTAGACCTAAAATGAAAACAATGCAAACACATTAAGCTCAAAAAGAACAAATATATCAATTAAGTAATCACTTACTCCATTCCTTTTGCGTCTACAAGCGCAATAATATTAACATATAATTACAGTATTAAGTCTTTAAAACAAAACTAATCAAGGCATATTTTTGGTAAGAAATACTATGTAAGTATTTTCATTCAATTTCTTTTCTAAAATTCTTTCAATAATTTCCCAAGATATTTTAGTTTTAAAACTTTGGGGTTTTCAACTTCTTCACAATTTTTAATTTGTTTAATTTTTACCATTTCCATGGATACATAACTTAATAATTCATTTCCGGGGCAGAACTCAAACACTGCCATGGATGTATTTTAGCTCATCTGGACTGAAAGGCCCGATGGGCTTATGGCATGGCACGGTGTCCGGCGTCCGTCCGTCCATCCGTCTGTAAACTTTTCGCATTTTGTTTTCTTCCCAAAACCACTTGGTCTAAGGAGCTGAAATGTTGTGTGCAAACTCCGTGGCTTTGTTCACAACCCAAAAAACTTATTTTCATCCTGATCATCAGCAAACGATAACTGTCAGTTGCAATAAACCTTATATTTGGTAGGTTAAGGTTGTTTTGATATGTTACAAACCTTACAGGGAGTGGCATCCCTGCCCTGCTGAGCCAACAAATGAAACATATCATCATCCATCCTGCTACATCAGGCTATAAGGAGAAGGTTCATAGTCACTGTTATTCAACAACTATTTTTCAATAAATATTTGGCAATAAAATATGGCCATCTCTGTCTGCTTGTTTTGTTTTACTCACAAGTTTTCCTTTTTAGGAATGACGTCCCCCAAGTCAATAGTGATCTGTAGTTGTGGTCTAAAACCTGAAATGCAAAACAATGGAATTGAAATTGAATACCAAATCAACACGTACGGAATGATACATATAAATATTTGTAAAATTGTTTTATCAATTTTATTAGTTTTTGCTTTCGTAATGACTTGATACACTTCATTTTGAGTTCCTTTTCTAATGTATGTATTTCCCTTGTCATTGTTTTGTGTCGAGATACCATATTCCTAAAATTCTTCATGTCAAAATGCTCTGCTTGAATATTACATCGAACAATGTTGTATTTGAAGACTGTTGAAAGAGGTGATTTCCTTATGAGACATTGAACATCACAGTAGAATGCTCACGCTTAGAATCTGCCATGTAAACTTACTGCCACTATGTTTGCTAATAGTATTGTATTGTTTTCATTAATTAACACCAATTATTTAATTCAAAAGTAAAGCGAAACTCCATTATCCAAAAGGATTTTTTTTCATCCCTTGAAACATCATTCATACATCAAATCCTTTCAATTATGTAACAGATATTAATTATTTTATGTGTAGTTATTGATAGAATAGAAATTTAAATTTAGACCCGATGTGTGGAAAAGTATGAAAACACTAGGTACTCTATTTACAAATAGCTGCTATTCCTAGAATGTTAAATGATCGTCGAACTGTCTTAAACGTTTCTGGCCTGAATATGCTCAACGCAACCATTTTGTACATTCCGATTGAGTGTAAATGGCACTAAAATACCCGATGTGTACACATCAGTTACCTGTTGTTACCTGTTCATCAATCGTACCCCTACATCAAAATGGACAGAGCTGAACAGATTCAGGACACCCCTCATTTCATTCAATATGAATCAATCCAATGAATATCCCTCAATTCAGACAATAAATTGTCTCACCACTTTTCCCGTGCAATCAAATTTTTACTGAGAACGATGACCACAGAGAACTGTGGACGAAATTTAACATCAACAAAAGGATACACAATTAGGATCCGCCAGGGGTACTTGTACTTAGAAAAAATTCATTGAGACAGATTTTATTGAATATGTGTAGTCTCCAAGGTATCTAAAGGCTCTACTGTAATCCTTAATGGTTTGTTTATTGTCATTGACAAACCAAAGAGACTTTCCTTTTATCATAGAGTAGCTGCACAAAGAGGTGTAGTTCGTCGTTCACGACCCTTTTTACTGTTACATAAAACACTGTTTAATTTTGCAAAGACATCAAGCACTCCAGTATAGCGTTAAACAAAACTAATTCTAAAGATCTTAAGAAACTAAGGATGCAAATAGTGTCGTTGAGTCACTAATCAAATATTTCAGTAAATAAATTTAGAACAAAGGCAAACAGAAAGATCAATCAACAGTAAAGATCGGGTATGAAGTAAGTTTCAATTTCAGACATCGGTAATTCATGATAATGTTATTGTTGTTACAAGACAATGCATTAATTAGATTATGAGTTCGATCTGTTATATATATATATATATAAATTGCCGCTGCTAGCTAAGATAATCGCAAGTTATTGACACTTCATATTCCACTTCTTTGTCTGCAAATAATTAGAGTGCAGTCTCAAACAAAATAATCTCATTCAATTCTGAAATGAGTCAAAATGACCGACAGTTTCAACTGGCACTGACGATACCTTTACTACAAGATATGGGCTGGGATTTCCACCTCGATCTTGATTTAAACCTATGCAAATTGAAGTCCATGAATAACATGGAAACCCCATATTTGTCTGTAAAGTAGATATTTTGTTGTGTCATGTCACACCATATAGCTCTTTTGTCACATTCTTGTAATTGCTCGACAGAATGAAGAAGAACAGAAGAACTACCTCTTTCATATATCTCTCATCTTCCGTAGATGAAATGTCGAACTAGCGCTCGAGTTATTCTGCACAATACACAAACACACATAGTACACAACTTATGAAAAATGGATACAAAATGCAATATTTTAGCTCTACTATGTATCTCGTAACTAATTCTGTGATTCTCAGTATAATATATACACCAATTGAATCTGTCTATGTTCCTCTCCATTGACACGGATAGTAGCCTGAACTGACGGTGCACATGGCTATAATTATCCCGTCACTCTGAATCATGTTAACTGTTAAATGTTTATTTAATTTAACTTTACTTTAATTATTTGCATGACGAGCTCGCCGATACTAAACAGTCTCATTACCAGTGGGTATTTGACCACTGACATTTTGATTTGAGAGCCAGTTTTTCAAACTTTCATTTATATCTGTATAGTGCTTTAACTATTTGGCCAGAGTTAGTTGCACTTTACTACTGGTAAAAATTCACTCGGCGTGTGAAGACACCGCAAACCAGCTTAACACAGCTTTTGTTGCTAGGGATGTGCGTGACAAAGAAATTATACCTACGGCATGGGACATGGCTTTACCAATAGATAGTCGACATTGCTGTGTGAATTGAGAGATACAATATGATATTCAAAATACTACTATCCCGATGAATCCATGAATCAGACCCATCCTGCCTGTCTAGTATTGATCCCGTATCTCCATTGTCAACTCTGTAACTGTTTCTAGCAAGGGAATCCTTGGGGACGCATATCTCCCTTCTGACTTCCCTGTGGTCGCTACTGATAAGCTAGTATCATTCATGTAAATAGAATGAACTTGCAGTCTTAGATAACCGGGCTTGGTCAAAGAAAAACACTCTTTATAAAGTTTGGGTTTCGATACTGATTCACTGCCAGAATCATCACAGTCGTTGATCTCACTGCACTAAAATTGAACTAAAATGAGTCTTAGACAAATCTTTTCCACACACGCTAAAAAAATGTGTGTTTGTTCAATAAATTCAGGGAAAGGGTATCATTTGATTTGATAAAGAAGTCAAGATATAGGATCTTGGATTTGCTATGAAAATAACTGTAACAATACAATCTCCTAAATATTTGAAATTAATGTTAAAGTCAATGATAATATCTATGATTTTGGAAAGAAAAACAAAATGAGAAAGTATCTTTCACAAACTGTTTAAGAGGCATTCTAGAAGATGATGTGGTGAAGAAGACAAATATTTTATGGATGATCAACTTCTTTATTAACAATAGAGACGTTTTGGTAAAGATCCTTATACCGTTATCAAGCATGAAACGTCGCTATTGTTAAAAAAAGAAGTTGATCATCCATGAAATATTTGTCTTCTTTATCTTTCAAACCTTTGAAGTTGGTAAGATGAATTACAAAAGAGGTCAATGGACATACAACATGTTCATAGTATATGAGTGAGTGACTTTTTATTTCAAGCAAATGAAGTTAGATTTGAACTAGATGATATTGTAACATCGTTACATTGTCCATCTTCACAACGTCACGGGCGTAACAAGAAGATTTTCAAATCATCTCCCTCCGCCCTTGACCTCACGGCCCGATTTTTCTGCGCTAAGATTTTAGCGTACTGCAGGCTAATCCGATAGGCCAATCAGAAGAAAGCTTGCAATATGAACTTCTATATTTAGACTGGAAAACACCTTTTCTAATTCGTCCAATTTCTCCGCTTATTTTGGATCGCAAACTGTAGCACACTTTTTGACAGTTTTTTGATCAGTCCCGGACTTGTATAAACTTTCAATTGATGCAATAAAATAATTACAATTCGCTTTCATAAACCTGTAATCGATAATCAAAACGTCGAAGCGGACAGCTTCAAAAGCCATAAAGTTGGCACATGGAGTGGACCCACTGTTACGATGTTACTGTTTGATAACTGCCAAACTGGATATATTCATAAATTTCGCGTATGATTTTGCGCATGTTATCAGGTATCGTTTGTTAATTTCACAACACTGCAGCTGGAAGTACGTTGAGTGATTCAATTTAGTTGGTTGTCATAGTTTTAAAAAAGTCATATAAGCTAAAAAAATAACAAGCACATGTTATTCACTCCGAAATCGAACAAATCAAGTGTTGAGTTTGAATGAAACTAATCTTTAATGATTTCACACTATCTTTTTTTACAAAATACAAAATAACGCGTGTGGCATCATGGTATTTCGATTTAACAATCTCAATTGTGATTTGATTTCTTGCTTGATAAACTGTGCCTATAACTCTTAATAACTCTTATTTATAAATGTTACAATTAGCACGCTATACTAATTGAAATATTATTATTCAACGCGACGATTTGTATTCAAATCTTTTAACTTTGTTTGAACGTGGGTATTTCTCATTTGCATATGAACTACATATGTCTCCGTTATAAACTTAACAATGAACTAATAACACTTCCTGGCTCGCATTTGGTCTTCTTATTTAATAAGCATGTTTATGATGATATATTTTCATGTATTTAAGTACTATACAACGAGTATTGCAATGTACAAGAAGAAACGTTTACCCAACGTATGTTTCTAAAAATAACAATTTTAGAATTATCGCTTCTGCAGTACCGAATGTAAACGGTGATTTCATTGGCTGTATGTAAGCAGCTGGTAAGGGGCATAACTCGTGATCACAATAGATGTCGCTGCTTCGTTACACTGTTATCTGGGCTGTTGAGGGCAAGGTATAAAATGCATAGAATTTATTTCTATACGTTTTCACCTTGCCGTGGGAAGATGTACATTGTCAAGCATTGTTTGCCATAGGAAAGAAAAAGTAAAGATTGTAAGTTGATGAATAAACTGTTTAGATATTAAACATATTTTGAAGGTGAAAACAATTATCGTTGCATCATTGGTCATTACACAATTTGCAGTCAATTATCATTTATTGATATATGCTACCATCACAGATATCCAAACTAAGCAAAACTATCTACAGGAAATATCTTTATGTCGTTTCAAAAAAAAAACCTTTCAATGTTTTTTACATGCAAGTTTACGACAATCTAATGATTCTAACTACAACAGTCATCAGAGGATGATTTATCCACCAGACTTCGATTTCCTTTTACCATTTATGTGAATATCGGCCATCAGTTTTTAATGTACTCCAACATTATATATTTGGCATGCTCTTCTGTTATTAACTTTATTTAGTCATTTCTCCACAAACAGAACCAATTAGAGGATAATTATTAACAGTTTTGGGGTTTTAATGATGAAACTATCCCTAATGCAACAAAAACTAATATCATTATTTAATATCTTAAAATATCAAAAGGCGCCATTTCAGCACAATAGGTGCACTAAACATTCAAAGTTTCTAAATAAAATTATGAACGGTTTTTACTTTATCCAGAAACAAAATTATCCCTGTTGGTTTGTAAATAACAAAAAGCACAATTACAGTACTTAATTAATGTACATGCAAATATTCAAGAAAATATAATCACTTTATTGTCTTTTTAGATTTAAAAAATCCTTTGAAGTCAAACCAATATAACACATGATTGTATTATAGATTTTCTTCGAAATCAAAGTCGTGTAATCTTGTGTTTTTGTTTTTGTATTGATACTACTATATAATACTATAAATTAAATAGCATTTAAGATAACTGCTTTAAATACAATCATAAATGATGAATTTAAATTAAGTTTACTTAAAAAGAAAGCTCGAAACAATCTCTGACCTATTTACCATTTCCTTAAGTTATTTTCATGGGAATGAGTTTATGCAACATGATTAAATTATCATCACTGTTTGAAGATTTCTAAGAAAATTTTACTGATTTCATTCCATTTAAAAAAAATTGGTTTCATCGCCATCCATCACTTTTGATTATTTCAAAAGAGAGTCTCATTGGAACAGCTCAAATACTCTAACCTTCATCATTATAATAGTGTTGGAATAAGGAACCTGTCTGAAGGAACATTATTGTTTATTATTACCTACGAGGGCAATCATATCGGGGTTTATATTTTTCATACGATGCCCTAGGGCAAAATATCAATTTGTCATGGTGACATCACGTCATAAACAATGTTATGACGTCACGCTTCGTCTATGACACTCGTGCCTGAATATCGGTATATCCCTCGCTCTTGCTCGGGAAATACTAATATTCAGGCACTCGTGTCGTAAACATAGTATGATATAGACACTCATATACTATCCTCTATAGATACTTGAAATATTACACCAAACGACAATAACGCTAAATATGATCTGATGATATGATATGATGATAGGAAATATAATCGAGTCTGTCTTCATTGGAACCCAAAAGTAACATATTCCATTTATATCGACGAAACCCATATCCATAGTAAAATGTTGAGATGTTGAGATATGGCAATAATGTTAACCTTAGTGTTGCGATTTTTTTGGTCAACGTCCCCTGGATGCTATTATTCGAGACACTCTCTAGCAGTATTGGGATAATCCATATTGATTCAAAGAAAACATCCTTTCTCTGATGAGGGCTCGCCTGTGTTTTTCTTTGTTTATTAGATTAGGATGTTGAAGTTCCTATCTGGAGAATGTAATGTGCCTGTCTTTGAATAGGAATATTGTGAATGTAGCATTTCCAAAGCATGTTTTATTCAGTTACTATTTTCTTTTTAATGATAATCTCTGACATCATCGTCAAATACCTCCCCTCCTTGACTCTCCTTTGTATAGTGCTTAAACATAAATTATTCAAAT
Organism: Gibbula magus; assembly: GCA_936450465.1. Taxonomy (NCBI): domain Eukaryota; kingdom Metazoa; phylum Mollusca; class Gastropoda; order Trochida; family Trochidae; genus Gibbula; species Gibbula magus. Next base: position 38,977,525 of record OW388306.1, on the reverse strand, counting down.
TACATGCGGAAGCAACACACAGCAGTAACACTGTTATTATCTTGGTATCTTACAAAGTTATTTTACTCTCAACTGAAAACGAGCACAACATATACAGAACTTGAAGAGGAATTCCCTTTTGATAGGGACACTGCCAATACCAATATTAGATAAAGGCAGTCATGGAGCTTTAGCGGTCTTTTCTGAATGTCTTGTAACGACCTGGAATAATCAATAGAGTTCTTCCCGTAAGCAGTGTTCCCCACAGCTACTCTGAAGGTGTTAATGATGATAAACTGACTCAGGTCTGTAACAAACTCGCTGTGATACCACAGTTAACTCACTCTACCAGGTCATTCTGTTGTCATGTCACTGAATAAAGATTACCATCGTTCTCCTCACACTACGATAAAATCCATACATTTGCATGAATAAAGATTATTGATTATCTCATCACACTACAATGAAGGACATATATTTAAACTATAAAGAACAATCCGCATTTATATGAGGGAGGAATATTTAACGTTAGTAATAACTTCACGAGTATGAAACACCCGATATCACTCTGAGATTAGCATATAGGTACACATGTATGTTGCAAAACAGTTCGTTGAGCGTGGAGCAGAACATAAGAAAGACAGATAAACTTTGTTATGCAATACTGATTTATTTATGAGTTCATCTGCTTCAGTTTTAAGAGATCATCATTCTTTTCAATTTATTATTATGATTATAAAAAGAACTCTATGTTAGGAATGGATTGTTTTTCTATTAGGGGCACCATGATTTTATTGTCATCCTATTCAACTTCCTCATGCATCAAGTCACTTGAATGGTTGAACCATAGGATATCAAATGATCAATCATAACTGTGATAAAATAGCTGCATCAGCATAATATGGGATCCCTTCCATCGCCTTCAAATTTTACTTGTTGCCTTGACACAAGTAGCACAGTGTTATGTTGGTTATCCATCACAATTAAAGTTACAGTATGTTGTTGGAGTCCATTATAACAAACGTTATCAATGGTATTATTATATTAGGAAGGCAAATAGGAAAATTTAATTCTGGGTTTGCTTTACTTGATATAACGATGTAAAACTGCTGCCATTACAAATCAATCTCCCATTATTTTTCTTTCCTTAAACAGATTTTCCCCACTGGAATTGGATACTTATATGTACATAAAAACATGACAGTGAAAAATTACACATATATATTATTACCCAAGGATATGTGTTATATAATTTTTATGAAATTAGTTTGAATTTTTTCTATCACCTTGCCTTAGCTTCATAATCGCCAGAGGCACAAATGAATGTAAATACACGTGATATAGCCACACTATCTCATTTCCATTTCAATAAAATACCTTTGCTCATCACTTAAGAGAAATATCAATACTTCCATCCACTGCATGACATGGATTCCTTTCTGTCATCCGTTGATCTCTCCCCACCATTGTCCGTTCCTTAACGTTATCCATAGAGATGTTATTCCCATTGCCTGCTGGCTTCTCCATTCACGCTCACTGATAAACTCATATCAGACAGGTTACTTGAATACATTACAAACAGAATAACTGCACTTCAAATATTTATGTTTTAAAGCTCCATGGTTGATGATCAGCTAATTACAGAACAGTTGTCCATTTCAGCGATTATCTACAATTCTGTTACACAATTACATTCCTTGCAGAATTGAATTTAAATTAAACGAGAAGAATTTTTTTAACTAGATGGTTCAAGTAGTTTACATAAACATACATAAACAGCTTTGTTATTCTCATTTTACGGTCAAAGGACGAATTTGTAATAAACAAAGAAATGAAATCATCATTCCTTTAGAAAATTAATGTCTTCTTGTTTAATGCAATTTGTTATATTGACTAATACAGATAATTAAACTGGCCTAAGAGTAATTCAAGGGCCCCAATGACGAGTATCTAAAATAGCCATAAAATGTAACAAAACTTTTCAAAATTGCCCAGGCGAAGTTTTCCTGAATGCTGAATTAATTATCATAGCATGATATATTAATGAAATCTTTCAATTTGGTTGCAGATTATACGTTCATTTCAGAATTCGGTTGCAAATGTGGGGACTAAAGGGGAATGCAACCCAATTCGAGGAACCTAACTGCGAGGTACATTTCTGTCCTGCAACCGAATTTTCAGATGTCAGATATCATATGTCATGTTATGAACAATCATCTTTGCTATTTTGTTCACTTTGTATGATCAGTTTCTCTTACTTCAGATGCATTAACATATCATTATTGAGCTCCTGTCATTCGGGCCCTTCAATCACTCTTAGGCCAAACTATGATATGATCATTAGTATGTGTACAACACGTCTCAAAGAAGCTTGTAATGATCTATCTCAAAGCAAATTCCCAGTTTTACTTCTACTTATCCTATCACTTTTGTTCTATGCATTCTCTGTTGAACAGCATCAACACACTTCAACCTGCAATATTGGTAATCTTTGACCAAGGGTTATTGTATGAAGTCTCAATTTCATGTTGAACGAACCTGTGTGATAGAGGGTTATCGAATAACATATGGTGTATCTATATGTATATATATGTATATATCTACGTATATGTAGTTTCTGTATGGACTACATGTATGAAGTATATGTATAGAACATCTGTGTGGAGTGTTTGGCATTTAAGTAAGAAATGTTTAAAATGTAGAAATTTTATTAATAAAATATGTTATTGACATAAATAACCTTCTATAACTTTAATTTGTTGACGCGTCTTCACTGTAGGACGTCATAAAACAAGACAAAAAAGCCCTTTTTGACTCTCCTATCTCGCCTAGTTAAGAAGATTCGATAATGATGATTTTGAGATTTTTTAAAACGTCCGTTTCTCAGGCATGTGAACAGATAATGGTTTGAAATTTCAAGTTTAGTTCATTTGGGTTCTGAAGACATGATGTATCTCTGTTTCAGTCGTGTTTATCACTCGTGGTTTGACTTATCTTGCATTTTATGGTGACGTTTCTTTTGTGGTTGAGTGTATATGTTTTATGAAAACATGTATGCTATCTTTTAGGTTTTATCATGATAGCATAAACAATAGTGAACGGTTCATGACAAAAGTAAACCGGTAAAGTCTCGAGCTCGATGTGACATTGACCTGTGAGAACCTTACTCGAGTTCTGATGAACCAATGTGCAAACTATTAAAAGAATCAAGCGGCTATCTTTTAACTATGGACATATGTGCTGAATACCATATCCAGGCTTATATAGGCATTAAAAACTCAATGCGAAATTAACAATGTAACGTCTTAGTTAGAATTGTTGATGTTAGCCTGCCTCTCCATTTTGCTCATCTATACTTCTTTCCTGAAATTTTGTCTGGATCTCGTCTCTTAAACTATCGATGCTTGGTCAACGAAATGTTATGCACAAGTAAACCATCATCCATAGATGTACTATTTGCTATTTTATAGTTTTAAAGTCAGGTTTTCTGTTTAGATGGTACTTAAGATGTTCCCTAAGCTGAGACTGTATTTTAAAGTCATTTTGTCCAGGGCCTATCGCCAACTCAAACTTAAAACACATGTCAGCCATTCTATGGGTGATCTCCATTTACATAAACATAAGGACACATGCAACATTTGAAGGTCTTTATCGTGGCATGTCTCTATTATACACTCTCATTTAATTAAACGTTACACATACTTTAACAATTAACCACATATTGTTTTTATCTGATTTATTTTCTTATCACTGAACAACAATATGAGAGCAATATTTTGATTGTTCTAACAGTATAAGCAGTTTAGTAGACTGATTTCTAGTCTATTGGCTTTGGTAATGCATGTCCCAGTCCATTAATTGAAAATCGTTATCCATTTTAACGGTTTGCTGTCAACGAAAATAAGATAAAAGTTCTGATAGTTGATAACACTGGTCCAAAGGAGACCTGGAATACTTAATATAAGCTTTCTCACTCTAACCAATGGTTCCACAGGGTTTATAAGTTGTACAACTCGATTTAAGGATGATATAAACGATGTTTCACGTCGATTGTACACAATGGAACTCCTAAAACAGAATACAACAATTCTCAATAGTATGTTCAGGCTCGTTTGTCCTATTTTGTGTGTTCTGTTATGCATTTATATTCGTTTTCCAGGAATGCATTGACATCGTAATTCAATTCTAAAAGCTTGTGAAGCTCCAAATATTTTATTTCAGAAAAAGGCGATCTAAAGAATCACTTTATCACAACTCCTGGTCTGTATTTAAGAGATAATGATGACAACGGAGAGCTCTTGGGAATGTTAAACAGGTTCCATTCTTTTGTTCACACCATGAACTCAACGTAGCGTATTCATATTGATCATACTAGAACCACATGATGGAAGAACTCTGCTTATTTGAACCCATTTAGACACAGTATTTTCTTCTTTATTGTGTTGTCTTTCCAAAACAAATCATGTTTTCCCTTATCTGAATATGTGCATTTGTCAGTATACTGTTTGCCTGTAAATTCACTGTATCAACATAAATAAGCGTCAAATCTCTTTTCCGTACTTTAAAGGGAAGGGGGTTATTACATAGTTGTCACTAACTTAACCTGGGCATCTGTTTATTTACTTGTAGTTGCTGTTTAGAAAAAGACAAAACTGTTATAAATATCTCATCCAAACACGTTTACTTCTAATACCTTATTATCTTATCAGTCCTGAAAGGCGAGATGCACAAATGGCATGGTAAGGTTTTGTCCGCTTTAAGGGCCAGAGTGGCCCCAAGTTAAAAACCTTTTCTCGTTTTCTTCTCCAGATCAAAACGCCCTAGACATATTGTGAACTCGGATGCCAATAAAGATTTTTATTTTATCGTTTTGTAGTTTTTTAGATTATAGTTTTGGTAAGATAGTTTTGGTAAGCTAGTTTTGACTTCTTCTCCAAACTATTCAACTTATAAGTGAAAAAATATTATAGCAACATTATCCCCACACGAATACGTATTGATATTGTCATTATCAGTATGACGTAATTTCATTGCGAGCTAAAAGGATCTATCTACATGAAAATATAACCTCTTGAAATTATATCCAATTATACAGTTCCTCGCAAAAGACTGTAAATAAAAGACAAATATCGTTGTAAAAAGAGTTGCAGTATGCAACTCCTTTCCTATTTGCAGTTTGAAACAAAACAGATTTAGCGAACTTTAAATACAATTATTTTGATGAATACTAGTATCGTATATATATTCTTTAAAAGCTTCCGACAATTGAAACGCACACACATCCTGTTAATGCCGAGTGAATCAAATACAAAACGGATTTTCCTTGTCAGTCTCAGTCAGTTTATCAAATCGGTTTATCGTAGGCATCACTTTTAAAGTGGGAACAGTACATTTTGTTTACTTCATGTCTCGGCGGATACTGTAGTTGACTTTAAAGTATTATTATTTCAAATATCCTATTTGTATTGACATTGTCCTGTTTTGTGATAAATCTGCAGCAAAAGAGTTGGTAAGACCTTCAAATAGTAATTAAATGAGATAGCTGCCTAAATTGTGATTGAAATAATTGATGTCGGATCAACATATGGAACAAACTTTTAAATACATTTATTGTTTCTAAATATGCGTGATCAATATGTTTGAAAATGATAGCAAGTTATCCTTTTAGCTTAGTCCAACCCTAGATAAAATGACATGTATTAAATTGATTATGGAACATCAGTATGAACACTTGTATTAATTCAACACGTATCATATACCCCGCCGTTCATCTATTAGAACATTATAGATTAGCACTAAGTTACACATAAAAACATTCAATCAATTGTCAATGGAATTTTCGAAACTTATCAGTATCACCTGCCTGTCACTATCAAGTGTCAAATGGCATTTATCTGGATATAATAGTATGTTTTAGACAAAATGTCCTAACTGGCACACCACAGTCACTGGTTATTCGTATCAATTTCAATTACTTATTCAATGGAAGTAGTTTAATGTGAATAATATTTCACAAATGGCTTTGAAACTCAATCAATATTACCAAAAGGACTACTAGAACCACCTTGGAGTAGTAATGTCTAAGTATCATGCTTGTAAAGTTCTTACTCAAACATTTTTCAACTAATCAGATGGCTAATACACTTGATGTCATGCCAACAAACATGTTTCCGTCATCTCATATCATATGTCATAAAAAAGAGGGGAGATATATATAGAGTAACAGACTTGGTGACCGTGAATGCCAACGTGAAGATGTTTTTCTGAGAAGTGAGATGAATCTCTTGCCGTATAACTTCATCCATGTTATATCCCGGAGTTGAGTTATCAAGTAGTCCTACGCAGCTCATTAGGAACATAAAGAAAAACATACACAGGGGAACTCTCATCAAATGTACATGTTTTCTTGGAATCTCTAGGATAAACACAAGTGCTGTTCACATCTTCATTTATAATAAAATGAACACAATATCATTAGTTTTAACAAAGAACTAGCAGATTATGCTTGATATTCCGAAAGATACCCAAACTCTTATAGCATCTCTTCAATGAATACCAAGAGCAATTGTTAGCTTTTAATGCCGTTGTCTGAAAGCAAGCAGCAGCAAGTGGTAACTTATGTATCCTTGTATCCTGCATGGATCAATGTTAAAGTACTATTTCCAGTGAAGAAACGGCTAGATCAGAGTTACGGGCCTTTATGAGTTGTTTGAAATAAAACAGCGATAGCCTTTGTAGCTGTTAATTTCATTTATGGCCTCAACATATTCTTGTAAAAGGAAAATAAATGGCTAAATGGTTCGAACAGAGACAAGGCTCATGCCACTCAATAAATACGCCGAAATAATTGAGCTTCTAGATGTGTTGGTGTGTGTATGCCAATGCAATGACTTATATGTATATATATATATTGTGTGCATGTATTTGTGATTATAGATTGACATATGAATTATTCCGTGTTTCTTGTGTGCAGCAAGTCAATTGATAAAAAAACGGCACATAACAAAAATAACGGAAAATGAACTGCAATAAAATTAATCAAAATTAATCAAAAACGTAAAACATTAATAATGTTCATTTATTTGTAGAATTCATATAAGTTATCTATTAATGTTATGTAAAAGCAAGTTAATCTATGTTGTATTGTGTTTTCTGAGTTTGTTTCAGTGACAGACAATCACCAGCTTGCTTCCACCACCACGGATGCTCTTAATGGTTGTCACTATTTACAAAGATGTTCAAGACGTCTCGACACAAATGTATAGTATTCTGGTAGTAAGACGTCTTAACATCAGCTCACAGGATCTTTGGGAAGACAGTGATTACTTTATCCCTTCTATTCTTGATAGATTATTTCTTACTTTCCCTCTCCCCATACGTCTCTCACTTAGTCACTTAACCATTAGCTGGGAAAGATTGAGAACAGAACAGAATAATAATAACATATTATGATCTAACATTTAAAATGATGAAACATCTATCTTTTACATGGACGTGTATTTAACAAGTTTACACATATACCAAAGTATTATTCAGAATGGACAATTCCTTTATGATCAGTATCGGGTTTGATGCTACTTTTAATGATTTTCATTAAACTTGTACATTGCGGAGCAAGTTTTAACTTTTTTTTTAAAATGATTGTGAAAAGAAGAAAAAAGAGCCCTTAGACTTGAAATATTTAATGAGATTTTTGAGTATTTTCAAGTTATTTATATACCCAAAAACAAAGCAGATGGTGAAAAGATTAGTTTTAAATCCAATTACTTTCTCATCAGTTTCGGTGAAAAAAATATTTCAATGGCTGAATGCAGAGAGACTAGCCGAGATCTGACAAATAGTTTGTTCTGGGAAGTGATCCTAAAATCAAATGAAGTTTTCAGCATCCGTACTGTAATGAAAAACTATATTGTTAACTTGCAATAGTTTGTTTAAGTTGAAATTGCTTACGTTCTTTCACAATATTTGAATGCGTTTAAAGTATATGAAAATGCAATTATAATTGTCTTGCATCTAGAATATAGTTCCTTAAAAATCCCTCGGTTATTAATTGTGTAAGTCAAAACTGTGATGTACAAATAGAAAAGGACTTTTTAAATGCCAAAGAGAAAAAGGCACTAATGGAATCAATTCTATCACTTTTCGGGTAAGCAAAAGAATGAAGTGTGATTATTATTATAACAATGGTGATCATGTAGATCTGTTGAAACGTGGTTACCCATGGAGCCTCGTTTAAAGGGGCAGTAGCACGTTTTTTGCAAAATTTTTTTTTATTTTTTTTTTTATTTATGATGATAGTTTGTGCCATTAAATTTAATTTAGAGGGTATAACATCTTATTACACAAAGCAATTATCCGTAGTAGTAATAACGGTGTTGCGTATAAAGCAAAAATTGCATGGCGGCTATTTTATTGTGAACACATTTTATCATTTCGAATGACAAAAACGATTCCAATGGCTTTTCTTAGCCATATACACTCATTTATAACTTGGTTTTACGAAAAGAGAAGGGTATTTTACGATTGGTGAAATTATTTTTCAAATACATTTCATCAACTTATTTGAGTGAAAAAACGTGCTAGTGTCCTTTTAAGGCTATCAATCAAACTAACATAAAGTTTCTGAAAAATATCATCTGACAAACAATTATCTTAAGAACTCCTGATCAAGTAAAATGGACCTCAGCTAATACAAAGTCTAATCGTGAACAGGGTTTGTATTTCATTGTTGACTCAATTACCATTTTTATTCTGTTGGATCTCACGTTTCTTTTGTGAGAAGCCATTTCGAGCAAAGAAATCGTTTTATTCAGAGTTTGTTAATGGATTGCATTCACTTGGTTTGTCTCATTTTGACTTTGTCTGAACACGTAATGTGTTTTGGAAGTCTTTAATCAATTTATAGTTGGGGTTTGTTAAGACCAGTGGCTTATATTATATCAATTGATATAACTCTATGCCTATTTCATTTTAAAGGTCTAAATTCAGAAACAGACGACTATCATGATGACTGTCGTCTTAAAGCTAAGCCTTGCACAACACATTTACTGTAATTCAATGATTTTTATTTTTATTTTAAGATATTTTGTATATTATATTAAATTTTAATTCAAAATGCTATAACATATGAACAATGATGATGACAACTGATCTCTTTACTGCGCCTGTATACAACTGTATATATTGCCGCCTAGAGGACAAATTATTTTTTGTTGATTTAAAGCAGACTTTGAAGCATGGATTTTACATTGATCTCAAAAAGTGAATTTTCTTAATCTCTGCAAAATATGAGCCATGTTTAAGTCAGATAAGAAACGAGATAGCCCAGTTAGCACTTCGACTCCGGATACGAATTTTGCCAGTGGTTCGGCAGCTTTGTCTGCTTTGTTCTACATGCAGTTCGGGTGCAATGTTACATTGAATTTCAACGCAGCACCATCACTTGTTAATAAGTTCCTGTCAACACTCTGAGGTTTTAACTCAACGAATAACAACAATTTTGTTGTGGGCTTTCTCCCTGCAATAATACCAGCCAATACTAGAGGTTAAACCAAAATTCACCTCACTTGTTTTACTGCACCTTTATAAAGTGTATACATTAACCTCTGGAGGCAACCTCTTTTTTTCTTGCTTAAAACAAAGCAGATGTGGGATTGAATTTTAAATTGAATTAGGGTTTCCTCGGTTTTCGGGAAAATGAAGATTGATTAAAGCATGATAAATGTACGAGCTCTGAGAAGGGCTATGTTTAGAAATGTGTGCCACAAATACAAATACATTGTAGTAATTGCACTGTTACTCTGTGCGAGATTGTGGAATGTATCGATTCGTCAATATCATGAGATAGGTAGACGTGAAGTACGTCTTATTACACATCTGTAGGAGTAATACAAGAAAGAATGTGCTTATGGGATCAGGGGATCGAGAATTGAAGAAATTTTGCTTTGCAGATACAATCATATAAATGAATATATCCCATTTAACGGTTACCATATTGTGATACCATATACTTATGACACCGGCACCGACTACCAACATTAGCTCTATTTATTGTCTTTACCCCCTGTCTAATATTGATCACTCATTTCAACTGTTAGCCCCTTAACATTCCCCGCAATCCGTTCCAGACACGTTACCCACACAGACAGAACTATCAACTTTAGAAAATGGCTGGATTCAGTCAAAGAGTATAATTTTTTTTATAAAGACCATTGATTCTCAGTGCATCCAAAAGGATCACACTTGATGCTTCAACGTTTGCTTCTTAGTCAATCAGCACAAACAAAAAGAAGTATCAGCTTAACTCATTAACGCCGAGAGACGCGTATAGGCGGGCCGTTAATCTCTCGCTCACAGCGAGAGACGCTTATAGGGGTCAGCTAACTGCCAGTTCCTCACAGCGAGAGACGTGTATTAGGGGTAGCTGATTAACAGCTTCTCACAGCGAGAGACGCGTTTTAGGGGTGCTGCCTATTGAATCACAAACACACATAATTTAAAACAATTAGGTATCTATCATGCGAGATGCATGTTTTTTTTAGAGAGTTGCTACATATAGAGTTGATGGCCGGAAGTATTTAAGGTGTTTTGATAGCAGTCAGAAATAGGTATCAAAGGCTTACCTGCAGTAATCGCTTTTTCTATATATCCGTTGAATATTTTGTGTCTGTTTTACTTTGTGTAAACAAAGGCAATGCCTGAATATGTATTATGCAGTGAGCGTATAGAAAGAATAATTAAAATATTACAATACCTATTGTTTTGCATGTTTACATACGATTATGTAACTATTTCAAAGACGCAACGCACATCTAAGCCAATAGAAGAGTGTTGAAGTATTTTCATTTATCTATAACTTCTGTACTATAACACTTTTCTGGGTTAATATTGTTGTCCACAGTAAACGTTCATGTCATTGTTGTTATTGATAAGATATACAATGTAGTTTACCTAACTAGTCTGCAAAAACCTATCCATTGTACATGGTTACCGATACTTATTGTACTTGTTACATTGTGTGGCATAATTTGCATCTAATTCATTTCAATGATATTTCATGCAAGGGTATTGAAATATTCGTATTTATATTCTACACGTACAACAATGATTCGGTAATCCGTTACAGTTATTAGGTACTTTCATGAATATAAAATGCTTTCATTCAAAAATTAGCTAAACACGTTGACACAATCTGGTATAATCCAATGCCATTACCATATATATCAATGGATCCGGTCTCTTGTGATCCGTCGTCAATAAAATTATAGTAAATACACATATGTTCTTGTAAATAACCATTCAATCAGACTATGGTAACACAATATTTGAGAAACTCAATTGACCATGAAATGTAAATCCCTTGGGGTAATTCGGCACTCCTGTTTGATCCGTGACACCTGCTAGAATAAACACATGCAAAAGATAGACAACACGATTCATTGTCACCCCCGTGTAATTGTGTGTATATGTCGACATATGTGTATGTTCAAAACAGATTAGAATTTGCGTTACGGCAATTATGCGTGTGAATATTCAATCAATCAAGATCAAGGTAATTTAGCTTGGAATAACATACTGGTAATTTCGGCTACATTCTGACGTTTCTCCCGTGACATGTGTTATATCATGATGGAGCTTGATTATTGTAGCCACGCCTACGTTAGTTTTATTCATGAGAACATACTTGGTAAATCCTTTCAATATTTCTATACACCTTCAGGTTACAAAATACAATCTTACATTATACGTAAGTAACATAATTGTTATAATTCATTTCAGGTTGTGAACCTGCAAAATATCAAACGTGCTGTTTAGAGATTTGGGCCACGCCCATCACGAGCCACAGTATCGATTGGTTATTGTTAGATCAATCAACTGACCAAGCTGTTCAGCGAAAAATCAAACGTGCTGTTTAGAGATTTTGGCCACGCCCATCACGAGCCCTAACATTGACGGATATCTTATACGATTGGTGAACAAAATTGTTAAATCTCTAGCTATCTTTGCTCATCACAACTGGCTTCTAATCAACTGCTCAATCTCCTCAACAACCTTTGTACATCAACCTATTCAGCTGTATAAACAACTCATCCTAATTTATTGTAACAACAATGTTTGTATATGTTATCTTCCTCTCCATCACAGTATCACTTGCTTGTCAACGACACGACGTTAGTATCTATTTCGAAACGTCGCCTCTACAGAATAAAGAAATTTAATATCCAAAAAAGTTTGCTATTGTTTATAAATGTTTCATGCATGGAACTTTTCAGCCAAACTCAAGTGATAAAAAACTGAGACTTATGAATATGCTACTTGCAAGTTTCGAACTACTAATTGATTTTTATTTTGAATATGACTTATAAAACGTATGAAAGGATAAATAAGTATTTGATGTCAATAACTTATAATCCCAGCATATTAAGGTTTGATCTGGAAAGGTAAAGCAGAAACAAATATCAGAGATATATGTAACGGGATTACATAATTGATAAGACGACAAAGAGTCGTGCACGTGCAGTTATGTAGAATGATGCAATCTATTCACATTTTTGGCTTTCAATGTCATCTTGCCGTGAATATACAATCAGTTCATTCTACACAATGGACGGAAGCGCTTAATGATAAATACACGTTTGATAATAAGAAATTCCTCTCGCTGAATCAGAGGTGCCAGGCTAATTAGCGTGTCGCTGTGGTACGCTAACCCTGAGGCGTGACGGCCAGGCGTTCAGCTGAAGATCGGTGCTCGGCGTTAATGAGTTAAGGTAATAGTTGGACTTCGTCACAGAGTATCAATGTTTATAAGGACCATTGATTCTTGTTGCAGTCCCAAATGATCACAGTTGACGCTTCAACTTCTGTCTCTTGCTCAATCACCACACACAAACAGAACTAAACACTTCAGATAAGAGTTGGAGTGGCAATGTTTATAAGGACCATTGATTCTCATTGTCTTCTAAAGGGTTCACTGTTGATGCTTCAACTTCTGTCTCTAATTCAATCACATGCTTGCCTTCTAAAAATTGATCTGGACTGGATTGGACTTTATAATGATTGATTGGTGAAGGGATAACATCTAACAATTAGAATGTTAATGAAGCTGTGTAGTTTGATAGTTATTTAATGTTGATGGACAAGACGTGTTGGATTCACAGGAAACAAAAACAACAAATTCATTTCTACATTACATAAAGTGACATAGCATATTGAAAATAAGTATAGTATTTAAAATTTAATAATATCCTTTATCTGTGTTAATTTACTAATTTGTCCTCAACACAGATATTTAACATGACATAAACCTCCTGTGACGGAATTCATTTGTGTCCACCCACTGCTAGTTAGTACAGTAATTGGTAGACAAAGGCTACCATAATATTATGCAGTATAAGTTTAATGGAACTAGCATTTAATACGCTGAAAAATAAGTTTGATATTGATATTCTAATGAAATTGAAAAATTTAAATTGATTATCAACGTCTTTGTTTCAAAGAGTAACATTTTGATTATGTGTATCATGGTTTATTGGAATTGTAAATGATGAAGATGATAATACAGGACAAATGTCTCACTTTACAATAATTGTAGGGATGACATGTTTCTGAAGCAGTCATTGCATGGGAATTGTTACACATCCACTGTGAGCTGTGCAAAGTAACACAGGCATGTTCTAAACTGCTCTTCAATCACAAGTTTGAAATGATTCTTGAGAAGCGGTTTGTTGATAGCGTATTCGACCGTTGACAATAAGACGTCTTGTGATAAGGTCACAACGGGACTGCCGTTTTGAAAGGAATATCCCGAGAATGTCAAAAGGATTCTCTTTATATCTTAAACTGAAATGCTTCTAGAGAAGAACCAGGCTTGTAAGATTTTGATGTATCAGTTATTTCAATAGTTCAGGATACCTTAACGACATCAACATCAAAACCTCTTTGTCATACAATATTTTTTCAAAACTAATTGTAAATAGACAACATTCTACTTACTGATTCACTTAAATTATGTGTTTTATAACTTATTCATGTAATAACGTTTGTTCACAAATGTCACCTCCACTTGTGCTCTTCATTTTTCAAGGCATGCAAAACGTGAATACTGATTTCAGAGAGTTCATAATTTGATAAGTATGAGTAAGAAATAAATTTTGAGATAATCCAAGCATGAAAAGAAAAAAAATAGCAATTCTGTTGGACCATTCGTAACTTTGTTATGTCAGCCACTGTCAATATAACACTATGGTTACAATAACTAAGCCATATAGTTCCATATGTCCATTTGGCCAGTACATACTTCGCATATGTAGAATAGAATACTATTCAATTGTTGTCTCTTGTGTCGACTATGTCATTATGACTAAGTTTTATTTGGTTTTGTCTGCAAGGGTAAGTTATTTATACCGAGGACGGAATACCGAGGACGTTAACTATATCAAGGATATATATACAGGCGTGCGTCTGAATGTTTTGTATCCAGCTGGGCTCTTTTACTTATACTTTTACAAATTCCAAAGTTTTCAATGTTTTATTAATAAAATCTTTAAAAATATTAAGCTACCAATTATAATACAAGTAAATCTCATACATTTACTAACGTTGTGGTAAAAAAAATACAATGTGTTTCAGTTAATTTTCTTTCTTACTGAAATCATTTTGTTCTCAATTTGATCCCACAAGATCTCTTCCATATGTAATAACAGAAAAATAAGAAGTACCATACATATCTCAAACACAAGAATTGACATGTGAAAAATAGAGCCATGGGCTCTGTAGCTCATCAGGCTTAATATACATAAACTAATTCAAAATATTCACAAAGATAGCACTTTAAATGGTGAAGATGAAATAGGTCCTTACCCCTCTGACCTATCTTTGAGGCCAGAGATAAAATCCCCTACAAAAAAGTCACACTTGAAGATGTAATTCATTACTGCTGTTTCCTATAAATTACCTCCCTTTAAAGAGCACATAAAATCTCTAGATGAAATAGCTTTTCAGGTCATGACCCCTGTGACCCCATTTGAGGTCACGGGGTCACCAAATCTACACTTTAAAATCCCCATTAGCCAAGGAGTCTGTACACAACTTTTCAGCTCTCTAGACCTTTTGGAACTTGAGAAGAAGATGAAAATAGGTTTTTTGGGTTGTGGCCCCAGTGACCCCATTTGGGGTCACGGGGTCACTAAATCTACAATTTAGAATCCCCATTAGCCATGGAGTATGCACACAACTTCTCAGCTATCTAGACCATTTGGAACTTGAGAAGAAGATGAAAATATGTTTTTGGGGTTATGACCCCTGTGACCCCATTTGAGGTAACGGGGTCATAAAATCTTCAATTTAGAATCCCCATTAACCATGGAGTCTGCACAAAACTGTTTAGCTTTCTAGACCATTTGGAACTTGAGAAGAAGAAGAAAATATGTTTTTTGGGTTATGACCCCTGTGAGCCCATTTGAGGTCACGGGGTTACCAAATCTACAATTTAGAATCCCCATTAACCATGGAGTCCGCACACAACTTTTCAGCTCTCTAGACCTTTTGGAACTGGAGAAGAAGATGAAAATAGGTTTATGGGGTTGTGACCCCAGTGACCCAATTTGAGGTCACGGGGTCACTAAATCTACAATTTAGAATCCCCATTAGCCATAGATTCTGCACACAGCTTTTCAGCTCTCTAGACGTTTTGGAACTGGAGAAGAAGATAAAAAAGGTTTATGGGGTTGTGAACCCTGTGACCCCATTTGAGGTCACGGAGTCACCAAATCTACAATTTAGAATCCCCATTAACCATAGAGTCTGCACAAAACTGTTTAGCTTTCTAGACCATTTGGAACTTGAGAAGAAGAAGAAAATATGTTTTTTGGGTTATGACCCCTGTGAGCCCATTTGAGGTCACGGGGTTACCAAATCTACAATTTAGAATCTCCATTAACCATGGAGTCCGCACACAACTTTTCAGCTCTCTAGACCTTTTGGAACTGGAGAAGAAGATGAAAATAGGTTTATGGGGTTGTGACCCCAGTGACCCAATTTGAGGTCACGGGGTCACTAAATCTACAATTTAGAATCCCCATTAGCCATAGATTCTGCACACAACTTTTCAGCTCTCTAGACGTTTTGGAACTGGAGAAGAAGATAAAAAAGGTTTATGGGGTTGTGAACCCTGTGACCCCATTTGAGGTCACGGAGTCACCAAATCTACAATTTTGAATCCCCATGAGCCAAGGAGTCTGCACAGCTCCTTAGACCAAGTGGTTCTAGAGAAGAAGATGAAAATGCGAAAAGTTTACAGACGGATGGACGGACGGACGCCGGAAAATGGAGGAATAGATAGAGGATATCTGTCTTTTCTTGACTAATATCATGTTTATCTCATCGAGGGAGGTAGAAAGGTTATATTTTAACGAGTGGCGCAGCCACGAGTTAAAATTTTTAACTTTTCTACTTCACGAGATGACATAAACATGGTATTTGTCAAGAATTGACGGATATTCTATTTATTATATGATATTATCCATGTATTTACGTCCGAAAAGGGTCGTTTTCAAGCCGAGCGGCCACTAGGAACAGCCCGTCACCACAGTAACACTGTGACCTCATAAGCCAATTCGCCGCGTGAGACCATTGTTTTATGACATCAAATTATATCAGTCACCGTTCGCAGTGAAAATTAAATTATTTTAACTGTAGCTTGATAGACAGTTTATTTCACTGATAAATCCCAGTATTTCACTGCTCGTCATATAATAAATTAGACATATTTACCTAATAACCCTAACATTAATCACAAACCTTGGGGAACATATCTTTAGTTACATTAATGTTTACCTTATCTTATAACAGTACAGTATTGTACTTAATGTGACAAAAATAACAGTGTTCAAAATGAGTCCGATGAAAGATAATATAAAAACCTGTTCGAATGATAAAACAATTCTCAATCCCAAATAAATCCTATCATATTGAAAATGTGCACAAACCAATTTGTTAGGCCCATTATTCTATAATTTAAATGTTCATCTCAATGTGAAACTCCAAGTCCTTCATGAGCACAAAAACAATGAACAGTGGTTTAGAGTTTACTTCCCTTGTACATGTATATAAGAGAGCTCCCTTTTTGAGCATTTGATCGATGAGACAATACAATCCCATTTCCCATCACAAGTCAGATAAAGAATTATAAGAAAAGAATATATTCGCATTGAATATTTAACTTTCATTCAACTTTCTCGGCAGGTCTCAACACATGTTCTACATGCATTAAAGGATAGATGCAATGACATATGGTCCAAATCGGTTTCATTAAAATAGAATGTCAATTTGACAATTGCTCGATTTTAAATTTCTGAAATCGGTCCATAAATTACTTATATATGGCTTTTTTAAAAAATGCCTAATTAAGCCCCGGCGACCAGAATGAAAGTCTGCGGGGGTGTGGCGCGTGAAGGGATGACTTCTGTGCCGTATGTGGAGGAATCTGATTTTCGGAGATAGTCATAATTAAACGTAATTTCGCAACATTTTGATTGTTAATTTCACAAAGAAATCTTCAATAAACCAACTTAAATTTCCCATATATCGAATGTTTACATATCCGACTAGGTAATTCCGCAGATGACAGTTACACAAGTATTACATTAACATGTCTTTTTGGCGATGTAATACACGTCATAAATTCATTTAGCGGAAGTGATAATCATCATTAATTAATTAATGAGACTTGGCAGAGTAGCTGTCTAACCGGCACCGTCTGTCGCTTATCACAGCCACGCCTCAGGGAGCATTTTCAAATTGCGGTAGTGTTAAAACGGGTGAATTAAAATCGTCTTAATTATTAATTACAAGTGTATATTGTCTCGATTTTATGCTCAATTGATTCCGATATACAACATACGTCTGTCATCTGTCATTCTTGAGAAAAATGCATTTCATCAGATCTTTAAGTGTTTCCATCCAATGCTACATTGAAATTAAGTGTAATATCAAGTTTATTAGTTTTTAATGGATGGTGGTTTTACCACTTTGCATAGCCACAATCTTTAGTCAATTGCGATTCAGGAAGTATGGTAATGCTATCAACCCGTTGCTAGTAACATACCCCTGAAAGAGGTGTTAAACCCCAAATCACCTCACTGTATATCATGCGTAAAAACACACCTCAAAAGCTGGAATTTGTCACTGAAGATTTTAACTTGTTCTCCTTCCTTGTCGTCTAGGAACATGTCTTACAAAATTAATGACATAGATGTTTTTTTGTATTTCAAAACTTCAGTTTTTAGATTGTCACTAAGGACCTTGTTACTGATTTTTTTGCAATATAATTGAATGTAATGACAGACGTTGTATTGTTTTATGTATGTTGAACTTTTCAGACTTAATGTGTGATGGTCTTAACAATGCAGAATGACCTATGACTACTTATAAATGATATATAAATGACTTACGAATAAAAGTTGTAAAGAAGAGAATGTGGAACAATCGATGAATTCAAATGAGAGAGTTATTCTGTATATTAAATGTTTCTAACCAAAAATCAACCATTTGTTCAACTTTTGCTGAATTAAGTATACCTATTCAATTGATTATGGAACATAGTTAGGTTAATCTGTGGAAGGAAGGCTTTGTTCACAGTGATGAATATATTAGGAGCACAACGGAGTATCTTATATATCTAAGTGTTATTTAAAAAGTCAACCATTTGTTCAAACTTTGCTGATTTAAAGTTCACAGTGATGAATACATTAGGAGTACACAGAGTATCTTATATATCTAAGTCTTATTTAAAAAGTCAACCATTTGTTCAAACTTTGCTGATTTAAAGTTCACAGTGATGAATACATTAGGAGTATACAGAGTATCTTATATATCTAAGTCTTATTTAAACAGTCAACCATTTGTTCAAACTTTGCTGATTTAAAGTTCACAGTGATGAATTCATTAGGAGTATACAGAGTATCTTATATATCTAAGTCTTATTTAAAAAGTCAACCATTTGTTCAAACTTTGCTGATTTAAAGTTCACAGTGATGAATACATTAGGAGTACACAGAGTATCTTATATATCTAAGTCTTATTTAAAAAGTCAACCATTTGTTCAAACTTTGCTGATTTAAAGTTCACAGTGATGAATACATTAGGAGTATACAGAGTATCTTATATATCTAAGTCTTATTTAAACAGTCAACCATTTGTTCAAACTTTGCTGATTCAAAGTTCACAGTGATGAATTCATTAGGAGTACACAGAGTATCTTATATATCTAAGTCTTATTTAAAAAGTCAACCATTTGTTCAAACTTTGCTGATTTAAAGTTCACAGTGATGAATACATTAGGAGTATACAGAGTATCTTATATATCTAAGTCTTATTTAAAAAATCAACCATTTGTTCAAACTTTGCTGATTTAAAGTTCACAGTGATGAATACATTAGGAGTACACAGAGTATCTCTTATATGTCTAAGTCTTATTTAAAAAGTCAACCATTTGTTCAAACTTTGCTGATTTAAAGTTCACAGTAATGAATACATTAGGAGTACACAGAGTATCTTATATATCTAAGTCTTATTTAAAAAGTCAACTATTTGTTCAAACGTTGCTGATTTACAATTCACCGTGATAAATAGATAAGGAGTATACGGAGTGTCTTATATATCTAAGTCTTATTTAAAAAGTCAACCATTTGTTTAAAATTTGCTGAAAAGCCCCTCACCACAGCAACACTGTGACGTCATAAGCCAATTCGCGACGTGAGACCATTGTTTTATGACGTCAAATTATATCAGTCCCTGTTCGCAGTGAAAATATAAGTTCTTTTCACAGTAGCTTGATAGACAGTTTATTTCACTGATAAATCCCAGTATTTGATAATAATACTAATAATGGGCATTTATAAAGCGCTATATCCATACACAAGGTGCATGCTCAAAGCGCATTGAAAATAAAAAATTTAAGGTGATGAGATGAAATACTATGGAATAAAGCCTAAAAGTAATACTGGTAGCATTGATTAAGGATATTTATCATTAGAGTCTATGGGTAAAAACTTATGAAAATAGAATCTATGAATAATAGCTAGAAAATAGATGAGTTTTGAGCTGTGATAAAAAAAAAGTCAGTGAGGATGACATCTTGATGACATAAGGAAGTTGGTTCCAAAGTCTTGGAGCAGTACAGCTGAAAGATTTTAGTTCATAACTGGTGTTTTTATACTTTGGCATCTGAGAAGCTTCAAATTCTGGGATCGAAGATCTTTTGCAGGGGTATAGTCCTCCATGGAATTTAAAAGATATGCTCGTCATATAATAAATTATGAGTACACTAAGTACCTTATATATCCACGTCTTATTTAAAAAGTTGATAATTGAGTCACATTGACAAAAGAGAAAATATATAAACTTCTTTGGTATTTGTTTAGAAAAAAAAGTCCAAAAAATGTTTTAAAGTGTTAATCACAAGAAAAATTAGAGTTAATGGCTCCGTAGCTCATCATGTTTTGATTTAATATATTGTGCGAGAAACAGTTTTTGAGTTCATGGTTATCATTAGAGGTCAAAAGCTTTTCAAAGGATAAGTCATTATCTCGACTGTTAAAAAAGCTGTTTCAAATTTAAGCTTTCTAGTGATATAGTTCCTTTCAGGGTGTAACGACTCTATTAGCAGGTATTTCTATTTAATTTGATTTAATAAATTGAAATAGTAGACATTGAGGATCACACATTAAATGGAAAAACGTTCATCTAACTTTTCTGTTTCAAAAAATGAATTCCTTTATGAATTTTCATTGACAAATTGTATTTTTTTAAACGACATCACTTTGAATGCAATCATCCCGGATTCTAAATTTCTTCTAAATTCTAAATGTAGTTGAGAAAAAATGGCTTGAGTAAACTCTTTGTTGAGAGAAAAAACAAGCATGAAATAACAACAAATAATGCCCCACATTTCTTGTGCCAAATTCAATTCCTCGGTATCAATAATAAAACAATTTTTAAAAAGGTTTTTCCTTTTCCAGAGCTCGGATGTTTGATGTTTGTTTGGAAATAATCTCGATTTCAGATCAATCAAAACCCAAAGGATAACGAAAATAGCCACGCTGTCCAGTTAACCGAAGTGTTTCTATGTAACTGCTTGAACTACCAGCGTAGATATTTTATAACTGATGTTAATGAAACAGGTGCCAATTGGAAGCGACATCATGGCTCCCTATTATATATGCAATAATGTAAGAACTTTCACTGCAGGACTAAGAACACAACCAGAATATTGTTCAAGACGTAAAGAAAGCAGACAGCTTGCCTGCTATACAGGGATAAGGGGATACACAAATCCAAATGTGAAACATAACATGGTAATAGATCAATCTGTTGCCGTAAGTGTAATGTACATTCAACCAATTCATTCATCTTTTCATGAATTAATATTCGGGACTGTGAACATCATTTCGACTCGTGCATATTTCCCGTAATCACTCGTACCGAGATGGTTATTTTATGTATTACCCATTACATTTAATTAAATACACATTTACGAAAGACAAAGGTTTCTTTTTTAGACTGTAGTAAGTGACATTGATCATCTGATTTGTATTCATGCGTGTGTTAACCAAGTAGTCAAACACTGTACAAAATAGTTCTTTAATAAAACGATGAGAAACTAATATGTTATTAGACTGTTTGGATAACCCATAACATTGGTGTCATATATATTTACATACATAAATACATATACGATACAACCTGAAATGATTTTAAGGTAAGTTAACCATTACGCCTTACTGCAGTACCCTCAGTATGAAGGACTGACGTGTGCGAATGGCTGAACGCCATAGTGCTGAACCAAAAATTGGAAAAACCTATTTTTTAAAAACGACAACTGTTAAAAGTAATAATGCCCACAATAAGATTCTACAACGAATACATAGAATCAAATTCGTATGCCAACAGGGTCAACCAATATGAAGTTCTCAGGTATGTGGTGTCAGTTCACGTCGGCTGTAGATCCACAACAAAGAATGATAACTCTAATCGGACGTTTACTGATGGTGAAGTCGATGCATGGAGATTACGATTACAACAACGAACATTGGACCCAGGAAGTGTATACCTAGGGAAATATTGATTGTTATGGATGCAGAATGTAGATAAACTGCGTTCAAAGGGACGCCCTGATGAAAGATTATTTCGATTGTGGTGTGATTGAACTGCAGATCGACTGCTGTACCGATGTCAAACGACAGGTTTGATCTCAATGCCTATTCTGCACGCTTTTTCCTATTCAGAAACAACGAGGATCTAGTGCATTGATTGTGTCATATTTTACTCTGTTGGCAGCCATGTTTGTTTACAAACAACAATGACAACATGAAGCCGTTGAAATAGTAATCGTCAGTAACGTGTCAATTAAAGCAATAATTACAATGAAGATAATTAAAATTAATTATAGCTTTGAATATACAACATGTAGAATAAACTTAATGTTTGTATATTCATGATCTCTGTTTTTATTTTAAAATCGATATGTGTGACCGAGTTTGGCACGTTCTATTTATCAACGAAGCAAGAAAGTAGAACCATCAACCAATCTCTAACAACTCTCGTTTGCTCCTCCTTCAAATGGCGTATGCGGACTGTGAACTAGATATCACAACAATATCAAATTGTACTCCAGTAGATTGCAACCTGTTGTTCAGGACTATATAACATTATACCTTTTAGCCAATAATGAGTTATAATTGTATTGATAATAACAGTACAAGCACACGCAAAATTTATCGAAAAGGAAATGACAATGCAAATCACCATATCATAAGATTAAAAGTAAAAATGTTTTTCATAAACTAAAACATTCAGATATATTGTTAGGATTAGATTTAGGGTTAGGATATTTGGATATGCATTGACATAGCAATTACTTCTTAGGTTCTGAGGGCAATAAACGGTCACTATATAAACAACAGGTTTTGATTTCATAAGTATCCATTCATCAAACGAGTGAGTGAATTCCTGTATACGCTATGCAATAGCGAAGGGAAACAAACATCATGTTTAGTTTGAAATAAGATAGAAACAATAATTATAGTTTTAGTCTTGTTTATACAGCAATTTTTGTTATAATTCCAATGTAGTTACGACAAAAGAAAAAAACTTACATGTGTGTTGTTAACTTGTCACACAAATTACAAAGAAACATTACTAAATGAATAATAGAAACAAGCATTGGATGTAAAAGTCTACTATAAGTGATAAAAAGGATATGAGTACTACGAGACAGAAATTAGAATGAGGACAACATGAAAGTAATACTAGATGATATACATTGAGACACTTTTCAAGTTCTAGAGTAACGATGTGTCTGACACAAATTCTGTCTTCATTATTCGTACATCCATCATGCTTATCAACTTATGGTGTTAATTTCTCAATCAGTTTGTCTATGCCCTGACACTAGGTCGTAAACAATAGTAGGAATATATTGATTATCACTTGAGCAGTAGTTCTTCAAACAGTAATCTGCAGACACGCTTTGAAAATGTTGTAAACTTTTCCGCAGCGATGAGAATTACAACCAAATCAGATACATGGCCATAGGCATACACAGTGTTAGGCAATGTCATGGCAACATAGTACATCGAGGACACTAAACGAGCATCAGTGTAGCCATTCTAAGTAATCAAAACCAGGACATCTTGTTCGAATTTTTAAAAAAATAAATCTTACAATCTTTTACAACTCCTATTTTTGAAATTATTGGTTTGAAAATACAAAAATTAAACGCTTGTTGACTGAAGGTTGAAGGTCACAAAATGGTTGATAATGAAAGTCACAACCTGATCTTTGTTATTTATGAGCACCCTTTCCTATTCAATTCTAACTCTTTTCCAATCTAAACTTATCAAACTTTGCTGTTAACAACATAATATCATACTGATCAATAATACATTTTATACACGGTTTCACATTTCTATGCATGATTGCATCACGAACTTTCCATCAAACCAAGCTTTGGTTGAAAGGTATAATAAAATCACAACACTGAAGTCAAAATTACGATCATAACTCATAACTCATAACTCAGCTGTTCAAAGATCACATTTGATGGACTTCATAACCTGCAAGACCTCGTTAAAATAAGGCCATCAATTATAGCTTCATTGCACTCCAACACGTGTCTCTGTTACTGTGCAGGAGGCCTATGTGCCCAAAGTTTTACTTAAGCATGACATATTATGATTCCCATGATGCTCTTGACTGTTCACATGACGCTCTGGACTGTTCACATGATGCTCTTGACTGTTCTCATGATCCTCTTGACTGTTCCCCTGATGCTTTTGACTGTTCTCCTGATGCTCTTGACTGTTCTCGTGATGCTTTTGACTGTTCTCATAATGCTCTTGACGGTTCTCATGATGCTCTTGACAGTTCTTTTGATGCCCTTGATTGTTCTCATAATGCTCTTGACTGCTTTTGACTGTTCCCCTGATGCTTTTGACTGTTCTCCTGATGATGTTGGGTTATCTCATGATGATGCTGGGTGTCTTCAGTGCCTCCATGGGTGCGCTTCTGGCATGGCTTTATACATGAACCAATAAATGAAGTTACAAAAGAGCTTTTCACATTCTATAAAATTTGTCATACAGCTTTACATATTCTCTCATCGCCTCTAATGGATGCAATATTGCCCAAGTGCCATTAAACGAAAACTCACTGACTCACATGTTTGCCTCACCTTACAATTTGACAGAACTTCATCTAAACTTGTACATTCAGCATATTAACGCTCAAGAAAGCAACAGGAATTCTTTAAATACCCACAATGTCATAATATTTACGAAGAACATATGTTTGTCTTTGATCTCATTGAATTTAAACGTTATTCAAACACCAGGAAATGTCAAATACCAGCATCAAAGGATTGGATCACTGAGTTTGTTTTTTGTAAATCCGTCTTCTGTCACATTATTTTCGTTTGGGTTTGTTCCAAAGTCTCCTGGGAATTAAGATAAATGATTCTTTCACTCCAATTCTGTTTTAATTTCCGGAAACCAGAAGGGAATGATTAAGCAATGCAATATATGTAACGTGCATTAATGTCTAAATCCTGAGTTTGTAAGCCAAGTGCTTGTTCAAATGCATAGTGCTGATTTACTGAACTGTTGAATGTGGGCACTTACTTTAAAGTAGTTTAATGATATTTGAATTCGATAAACTGCTGTAGAATAAACATCCCTTGAAAGAGAATGTTTTAGTCTGTAATATACGAGCCTCTTTATAATCTGATGAACAAAGGGTTGTGGCTTATCTAAAAGGATATGTATGAAGTTTTGCTCTCTTAAAATCGAAAACATTATCTAAGACTAAATCCTACAGAATGTGAATGCTTTCCTGTTACGAAGCCAAAACAATAATATTTACACTATATTATTAGTTCTGGAATTTGACCAAGACATTGTCCTATCAAAACATATTGTTATCCTTATTTTAAAACTTAGAACAGGTAATCACCACCTCCATGTTTCCCGTTAACTGTTACGAACTATTCAAATCAGGTACAGACAGAATGATAGAAGTGTTAATACCTTTAAAGTTGTTACATAATTGGTTTATCCTTGCTCGTAACTTTTACAACTATCATTTGGGAAACGCATGTATGCGCTGAAAACATCCTGATATTTCTACTTCAATGGTTATTAGGATACTGAATTGGAAATGCGTCATCATCTGTTTCTTTATACATACTACCTGAGGGAATTAAAGGCCTGGTAGCACTTTTTTTTGCATATTTTTTCTGAATTTTATCATTAATTGTTAAAGTTTATACATTATATTGGTGGACAGTGGTGTGGAACCTTTCAGTGTGAGAGGTAGATGTGTATGTCTCATGCACATTTGAGAGTTCAAACAGCAAGATGGTTGACCATTCCATCGTGGTGCCATACACTTTTACTCTGACCATATAGGTATCGCTACATCACTTGAACTACCTTCGAGTGGCCAATTTAATGTGAACTTGAAAAATGGCCACTCGAAGGGAAATGGACTCACATGGCTAAATCGAATCGTTTGATTGAGGAGTATTATCTGCCCTTTGATTTATTTACTTATTTACCTTTTAGGAGATCACTTTATTTCAGTAAGAACGACTTGCTACAACTTCTTTAATTACACTAATCCTGAACATGTCGCGAAATACGGTGTACTTAACTTTGTACAACAGTGTATTTGGATAAACAATGAAATGCTTCACCATATTAAATGAACTCCCGTCTATACGAAGTTATCCATATTATGTTAAAGTGGTAAATGAAACGGTTATAATGACTAAGTGTTTTAAGGGGATAAAGCTCGCACGATTGAAATATAATGGTTTTCCCGTCCTGAGACATCTCGGACGTGAATGAGATGAGGCTATTGGGAGTCATTTATATTTGTTACAAAAACCGTAATTGTAATCCTAGTTATCATGACGCAATTTTTATTACGCAGAATGACCGCTTCAATGTTAATATTGATGTTATAGGGAAGTCGTTGATTCCACAAAAGTGAAACGTAATGCACCATGCATGCAATGGTTATTCTTCCAGTGACGATTGTCCTTGAGATCTTCTTATAGCAATCTGCACTGATAACATAGTTATTTTTTTGGTGCACTTTTCAATCCATTTATGCCTGTTGAGGCAACTACCAACACTATCAACCTAGTCTCAACCATGCTGACATCAATGTCGCTAGAAAGTCAACACGAGCTCGAGATGTACCAGGTACCCAATTGTACTGGTGGGTAAAAAGAGGCATATTTTTAATATGGTCTGCGGTGACAACATAAGTCACTAAACTCATGTCTCACCGTGGGACAGGGAATCACCATTCAAGCTCAGTTTATCCAGCAATGTAACGAGTCTCCCATCACGCCGGGCGAGGCGCACTTTGTTGAACTTCAACTGAGGTATGCATAGGACAACGCACAACATATTGAACTGCATAAACTTGATACCTGCTTCCATCAAGCAATACCATACTTCTGGAATGTTTGTGAATTTGTTCAGGACTTCTGTTTATTTACCTATCACATCTTTGTACCAAATATGCTATTCCTTATGAATAATAAAATAATATTGTAAAATTTAGCGCCTCCTGTCTACTGTATGGTACTGCTCAATGGCGCTACATTATTGCCTTGAAGTAAGTGTAACTTCATTGCAGCTATATGTTCCTACTTTCCTGTTGATGGAGGTCAATACCTATGGGCACAACACAGTATGAGACCCTGTTCACAATCTTTGGTGTTTTGACTGGATTCGAACCGTAACCTTGAGGGACCATCATGCTAATGGCCACCCCACTATGCTGCACCTTTCATTGTGATGATTTTTATGACAAGTATGGATCTAATATATAAGATCATTATTTAGTTCTCTTTATACTGTATATTGAAATTTCCCTTTTTTAACATTTCACATTTACATTTGAACAACAAGATCAGTTGGCCTAAGAGGAAACTTGATAATTAAACTTCACATTTTCCGCTCTACATAGAATTACGAATTAGTCACCTTTACAACTAAGTACTCACTCGGAATAAGGAAACTGACGATAACCATGGATAATGTTTTATATTAGATTTAAAAAAATTCATTGTTTAAAATTGCCTCCGTGTGCCCTAATATTAATGACAAAGCTAATAAATATTTATTTAATTTTGTTATACTGAATGTAAATATTTTATGTAAAGGTTATGTTATGTTAAAGTTAACTGAAGTCGTAACAGATGTTTAAGGTTTTCAGAGAAACATTCCATTCTGTTATTTTACTCTAAACATTCTTTTGTATGACTGTGGAATATATAAGGATGATTTGTATTGACATTTTTTTCAAGGTGCCTAATTGAAATTAAACTTAACTGCAATTTTATTTCAGCCATTTGATTGTAAATTATGAAATGTATTTACATAAAGAGAATATTTTATTATGTAATTGTCGTTACAGATGGTTAAACTAAAATGTATTGTTCTTAACGTGGCATCAATTATCACTTCATCTGCTGAAGGAATTCAGATTCAGATTAAGATTCGTTTATTCAGTATACATGGCCTAAAGGCCTAAAGTACAAGTACAGTTTTACATTGTATGAGAGATCACGTGGCAGTGACGTTTCTCAGAATGAATACATGTTTTAAATAGTTTGCAAGGGAATAAATAACATCAGTATTTTTTGAATTTAACAGATTGGACATTATATGTTTATCTTTGACAGGTAATATTATAAAGGATAGATACCTATTTCGCAGGTGTATATATTTTGTACACTCAAATAACACATGGAATTCATCTTCGATATTTCCTGCATTACAATTTCTACAATGATATTCGCTAGTATCAAAGGAAACATTTCTTGTCTTACGTACAGAATTAATTCTAAAATCATGAAGACTAATTCTAAATTTACAAAGTGCCCTTTTCAATGATTTATCCTCAAAATGTAAAATATAAAATTCAGGGTCTAATTAAGATTTATGGGAAGAGTAGTGGTCTAAAAACCTAGACTTATTAATTGCCATAGACCATTCTTGGAAAAATATATCAAGAAGGCGTTGTTTAAAGGCAAATAAAAAACTAGTTTCATTTCCAACACCTTGAGTTATCCATACAAATGAAAAACCTGTCATGAAGAGCAACTGTCTAACCTCTGAAACCCAGTTACTCTTACCCATATCATCTTGTGATTTTGAAAAAAGATAGCTTTGTTTAGGATACCTATAAAAATCCATCTTTAATAATTTCAACCAATACTTAACTACCCGTACTCTACTTAAAACAAATATATTACAACGCCCTGTTTCCCCTAATACAGCTTTATTTGAAGCATACTTTCCCAAATTTAGAAAACGTTTAAAAAAGGTTGCATGTACTTTTTCTATACATTGAAAATATCTTGTCCCCCAAATTTCGGACCCATACAAAAGAATAGGAAATATCTTACAGTCAAAAATGGTACATGCTGTCTTAAAAGAAATGAAAGTATTCCTTCTAAATAATTCAAATACAGGTTGTGTGGCCTTCGAGGCTTGGATTGCTAAACTTTTACAAGCTATTGACCAATTTAGTCTAGAGGAAAATATGATTACATGATTAGGATACAAGTATCTTGTTATATGTAGTTGACCTCACTTCAATGTCTCAATGTTTGGCATTTAGCATCGGCTGACAGGTTAAATAAAGAAGATAATGTGAACATTCAGAGACTTTCTGTTTATTACAATCTGTTTATTATGTATAGCTTCTGACAACATATATGAAGTACATTTAGCTTTAAAATATTGGTAATTTGAATCTGCTATGTTTTATATGAAAATTACAATTTGATTGGTTAAACATGTTTTATTCCTGTTGATACTTCCTTAAAGGAATTTGATTTTAGTATATTGATGAGATCATTGAAAACACAAGATGCTGGTGCTCATTTTGATAAAGTCCTTCTGAAACAATTTCTCCAGGATTTCTTTGTTTCCATTATGAAAAGTTGTTGACAATAAGGAAGTGATTACAGTTCTGCAGATGTTTCAGACTAAAAAGGTTTTTGTAATTTTTAATAATCATCGTGTTAGATCATTTGATAACAATGATTATTGGTAATGTGATGCTACTGTCACATTACTAAATTCGAAACCAAGTGACAATACACATTTTGGTCATCATTATATATGGTTCTGTGGTGTTTTTGATGAATGCATGTCATCGTAACGGTATGCATCCAGAAAGTCTGTTAATCTACTTGTGCATCTTAGTGCAATTCTATTTTGCTTTGATGTCATGTGTACTATTTCAAGTTCATTGAAAACAGATCACAATGTTCGAGGTATATGTGATCGTCAGGGCAAGTGTTCGAGTTCGTCAACATCAGATTTTAACATTTTTGATTTCCTTAACGTGGACTTGTATTGTTCAAATCGATTCAATGATAATCATCTCAACATAAGTACATTGAATGAGTATAAAATCAGATATATGACTAATGTTTTGTATCATTAATCTGATATTATCGCTATACTGAATCTACTAGCAGTACAACGGTGATTTTCAAGTACAGCCAGCACTCAGTGATAAAAGAATACCATTTATAACGCTTGACATTTGTCATTTCAAAAACATATTGAATATCCTTTATACTGCATTGGTTATTCACCCAATTCCGTCAACAAACTGCAATATCAAGATCTGCTGAAAACCGAACATCATTACTACATGTAATTACACCGTGCTGATCCATTATGCGGCTTAATTACTCCCAATGGTCTCATAACATAGTCATTCAAATCGCCTGATAGCAGATAAAGCTTAAATAATTGTAAACTCTTTCTCTCTTCAACTTGTGATTTATTTAATTATATGACCTTCTCTCATGTTCAGTATTGTTTATTGTTTAACACAGCACATAATGCAATGTAGATTGTTTTACCTGATCTTGATTTCTCATTTCATTATGTTATATATGCACATGTTTATAAAACTTATAGAAACTTATAGAAACTTCGTTCTAACAACGGTCAGATAATTTTAACATATTCCCAAAATGCTCCAACAAAACGGAAAGTGCTTATTAAATTAACAAATGGAGAACGAACAAATGATGTAACAATCTCAAGTGTATTTGCTCACTATTTTTTTCTTTCCTTGATTTGAACATTCTGAAACAGACACCGCGAAAGTAAGTCCTTTATCTCTTGGGTAATCAAAAGACAAAAATGCCATTTCACTGGTTGTATTATTCATAACAAGACTCAAGGGCGGATGGATAATTTAATGCGGAAAAATCAAAGGTTATCAGAGCAATGATTGGGGATGCTCATCTGAATTTACACGTATGTCCGAATTTTGATTGGTCGACAGCAGGGTCATGTGATTTAAATTTACTGGTTTATTTGGTGTAATTTAATTTCAACGTTCATACGTGTGTGAACCTTTTCAAAGTCGCGTGAACGTTGATGGAGCTACCCTCTTAGTTCTACGCAGCTTTTGTCTCGCTATCATAAATCTTGTTTCAGTTTTTTTAAAAGATAGTTGTTTAAACATTTCTGAGAACATTAATCAAAATTCGGGAATATGTGTAAATTACAAAGTTAGAAATTATATGTCAACGATTGATAAAGTGGCATATGTTACGAAATTATGATGTTTTTGGAACTATTTAACTTCGCATTATATTCCTTTGGAAAGATGTCAAAGTGTCATTCAAACTCAAATGGGAACGGCTCGTTCACACAAAAGTTTTAATGGTGCTTTGACATCGTTCATGCAAACACACAAACCGACATTCAGTTCTTAATTGAACTGGTCATGAACGTTTTATCCATGTTAAGGTCCAATATTATAGCCTATGCATCTGTTCATTTCACATTTCTAAACCTAGGCTAATCGTCATTGTACTTGGTACGAGTGAGTGAATTAGTGAGTGAGTGAGTGAGTTATTGTTTTAGATGGTACGATGCTTGCAATCACTTATTAACTTATTCACAATAACATTACAAGTTACCAGTATCAACATGTATTTAAACACTAACGTATGATGTTCATGTTATATGTACCTCGGAAAATGACATAATGCTAATCCTGTTGCACAAATATTGTCCATACCAGTTTGTAACAAATGTGCGTAACATAATACAGTGCATGTTTGTAGAACAACCATTGTCAATGAAATAAATATCTTGTTAGGCTATCCCTCATAGAACATGCACATCTCACAATGATTATATGTCAGTGCCATGATCATGATATTTTTGGATAAAACTGAAAACTATTCCAATAAACACCAGGCAATCATGTGGCATTTATCAAGCCAAAAATATTAATGAAATCTGACTTCTTTCAACCTCAAAACATTGCGTCTGTGTTCATCAAATTGTAAGATGATTCTGCGAACATTATAAGATCTTTGAGGTTAAAATTGTTATAATAGTATTAGTATTCGCAGACATATGTCACCAGCATAATAGAAATGGAACCAATATATAGTGACAGTAATCGTTGTAATTGTATGTCGACTCTCATATTGTTGTGCTTAACTGAATATATATAAATGTACATGCACTTTCTATCACATCGAAGTTATAATTTGAATGAAGCGTAATAAAATACTGAAAAACTAATGTAATGATCGCTGTCACTTAAGATATCTTGGGGTACACTTTTCAAGTTCAGGTTCATGATAAGTGTTTTTAGAAATGCGGAAATCTACTATAACAAGAAGAAAGATTTGCCTTTGCTATCTTCGGGGAGCAATAAAACCAGTTATTATAGCTAACCTTAATTACTAATACTAAGTATTGATTTAATTGTCGTATTTAATGCTTTTTCAAACACTTAAAAGCTTGTTTGGTTTCAATTTTAAGTGTCTCTATAATATCATCTCATAGCATAATCAAATGAGTTGAAAGGATGATGACTGTTAATTATTACATAAAATCGGAAATATTTACTGACAGCTTTCGTTTTAACTTCTTTTTACGATAGAAGATAGAGGATATGTTTCAATAAATCGGTCTTTGGGTTGCATTGACTGAAGGCTCATTACACTTACGACATCACATTGATATTATTACCACTTTATGTTTCACATGTTGGATCTGTACAGAGGAGGCAATCTGTCTGCGTTCTTATGCGTCCTGAAAATTATTCAAGCTGTGTCCTGAGTCTTGGAATAATAGGTCATACGTAACTGCTTACAGAATATCGAACCCTGCTGTCGCTTCTCCTTGGTACCTGTTCCATTAACATATGTTATAAAATATCGACGCTGGTCGTTAAAAGTAGGCACACAAGCATTTACATAGAAACATTTTGGACATCTTGGCAATGTATCGCTCAAACGGTTGTAAAGAGGGACTTTCATGCTTTCGGTTTTGATTGATCTAAAATCGAGAATCTTTTTGAAACAAACATCAAACATCCAAACCCTGTTTCATCCTCCATCTGGTTTGATGCATAATGAAAGTTTCAAAAGATGACAATAAAATCACGAGCGTTTTTCTATTCGCTTTCAATGGTTGTTTGTATTAATCAAAACGATAAAAAATACCAAGACTGATGGCAGCAATCTCTTTAAATGACAGACTTTAAATTGAGGCACTCATCTTTGACCTGTAAATTCAACAGAAAGCACTATTCGTTTTATCTGGTTGATCGCCTTTGAGTAAAACACAATTCATTTTTTATTATTCAAACAGCGAAGTTTGAGAAGGATACGGTTAGTATGACAGTTAAAGATATGTTTGAAACAGTAACCGAATCATAACATATTAGAAAGTAAGATGGAAAGGAAAATGAAAAGACTTTTGAAATTCAAACATTAGTTTTGTTATTCATACTGTGGAATCGAATTTGGCACAAGGACTATGGAGCATTATTGCTTCCATTTACTGCTGGATCATTCTCTCCTCTCAGAGTTTACTCAAGTCATTTCTTCTGTAATTACTTTTGTTGAGCGCATTCTTTAGAGTGGTTGCATTCAAAGTAAAGTCGTTTTAAGAAGTCACAATGACAAACATTTTTTGGAAACAGAAAAGTGGTATGAACGTTGTCCCATTTAATGTGTAATCCTCGATGTCTGCTATTTCAATTTGTAAACAAAAATTAAATAACAAAAACTGCTGATAATAGAAAAGTATATGCAAATTGTATTTCACACCATGAAATCAACTATATGACTAGAAAGTTGAATCTCATTTTATACTCATTTCTAAACATAACCCTTCTCTGAGCTCGTAAATCTAGTATACTTAAATCATATGGATATATCTTCATTTTCCTGAAGACCGCGGAAACCCTAATTCAATTTAAAATTCAATCCTGCCATCTGCTTTGTTTTAAAGCAAGGAAAGAAGGAGTTTGCCTACTGAGGTTAATGTATACAGTTTTTAAAGGCCCGGTAACTATTTGAGATGAATTTGCTATATTAGCTATTAGCATTGCAGGGAGAAAAGATAAAACACACTTGTTGTGAATATAGTCTGTAACTAATTAACAATGTGAGGTACTGCCTTGAAATTCAATGTAACATTGCTCCCAAACTTTATTGCACGATGTACAGTTCTCTACAGCAGACAAAGTTTTCAAGCCACTAGCAAAATTCGTATCCGGAGTTGCGCTATCGAGTTTCTTGTGTGACCTCATCATGGTTGCAGAGATTAAGAAATTCAATTTAAAATTCATGCTTTCAATTCTGCAAAGCAAAAAGGAATTGTCCTCTGGGTCTCAATGTATGAATTTTTTAAGGCACAGTGAAGTAATCGTTTGTCATTATCATCGTTCTTATGTTTCAGTATTTTTAAAATTGAATATAATATGCGAAAAAGTAATAAGATAATAATATCAAATTATACGTAATGTGAATTAGTTTCAAAGTTGGTTTTCACGTACAAAACTTTGCTATATACACATTGCATTTCTGTTTAGCGGAAAGGTTAATTAACTACACTGCTGAGAAGATAATTTGATTTAAAATAAATCGTGTGATCATCTGGTTTGTTTTTTTATGTATACATTTTTGCAATTTTTTGTTCTCGCATTCATTTTCGATTTTGTTCATCTACTGACCACCAAGCTCACAAGATGATGACACCATAGACATGATAAGACAGACGATGACACAGTCAGCCTGATATGCATAGCGGCATCAACAGCCTGGAATCAAGAACTGTCCACTTTCAAGTCACAACTAAAGACTCATTTCTTCAGAACTGCCTTTCAATTTTAATTCTTTTCCCCTTCTTTCTTCTTATGCGCTTTGAGCATGTACAGCACATGGATATATGCGCATTTTAAGTATGCTATTATTATTATTATTTCAACTGAATTTGTGGTGTAAAATAAAAGGTCTAAAGTATTATTTGCAACGAAACTGTCTTCAAACTCAAAACCTATATGTCATTGAAGAACAGTTATCTTTGTTAACACGATGAGGAACAACATGTCACAACTACCCATAGGCACACAATCACATTATGGTCCATCCTCATCTACTTAAGACTTACATACCATTATAGCAAACTAATAGCAGCCTCGACCAAGGCGAGGATGTTTACTATCACATCAAGTATTTAGCTGAAGGGTCCTTTTTCTTCTTCTCACAATCAGTTTCTATTTTTTCTTTTTCTCTTTTCTTTTTCTCTTTTGTCTTCAAACCCGTAACATATATATTATTGAAGAACAGTCGTATTTGTTAAATCAATGAGAAACAACATTTCAAACCTGCCAATGGGCACAGAATCACACATGTACATCAGCGGATGGTAACATTATAAATTCCTCATCTATTTAACTCATACATATTATGCATCCGGCGCCAGGATTATGAAGACAAGTTATTGTTTTGCATATATATGGATTTTCATTGTATCTTAAAATTGATCTGAGATTCAGGTTAGATTGGTTGCATATGAAATGAATACATTTGTAAACTACTTTATTAACATGGTACCGATCATAATGCATATATGCTAAGCTATAGCTCAAACCTTTTCGAGGTAATTTGGTATATTACTCAATGTTTTATTACTCAAGCATTGAAGATGTTGCAATTTAATAATTTTAAACGTTTTTGATAATAACCCAGTTACTATTTTCATCATAAAAGTATTAAACGTGAGCCATTTTTCATTTATTCACTCAATGATGTACTACTTTGTACCATTAGTTCAATAGTCTCTTTACAAAACCATTTCTGTGTATTCATATTTCACAGGCAATGATTAAATAAGAAGAGAGAAAAGCAAAGTACGGAAAATCCACCGAGAGCGGAAGGGATAAAGACATCACTGTCTTCCCAAAGATCCTGTAAGCTGGCGTTAAGACGTCTTACTTCCAGAATACTATACATCTGTGCGGGGACGTCCTGAACATCTTTGAAAATAGTGACAGCCGTTAAGAGGATCCGTCGTGGTGGAAGCAGGCTGGTGAGTGTCTGTGTCTATGGAACAAACTCAGAATTGACGTCATTCTAAAAATATAGATATAAGATAGATTAGATAGATTAACCTACTTATACAACATATAGATAAATTATATTAATTTTGTTTTTGTAATTCAACAGAAATAGGCCTACAATGGAAATGAATAAGAGGTTTACATATCGTTGGGGACTGGTAAAATGTTCAAATAAATTCAAGCCAAATTTTCTAAAGAATCAAAAACAATATTATAAGTTTTTAAAAGCATAAACAGAGTATGTTTCAAAAATGAAAAATTAAGTTTATTTAGCTTGAAGAACATAGTGTAATTAATTTTTAGTCGTATCTATACCTCGTGGATTGACATTACTTGCATTTTGGTTGGTATCATTTCTTTTGCCCCTGGCTATATATCTACAATGATTTGGGCTTTTTGTATTAGGTTTGACAAATGGATTTTCAGAAATCGAGGCATGTCTGTGTTCTGTGGGATCCTTATATTAATCTCATGTTTTGCGACGTTTGAAAAATAGAAATAAAAGTTAAAATGACGTATGAATTATGTTAGAATTTTGTATTTGTTTCACAATTTTGATGGTTCTATTTTTTTTGTTATCTAATTATAATTGACATTGGATTTATTATTAAGGCTTACAGAATTATCTAAGTCATAGCATTGGCATACATACTCTAACACATCAAGAGGGATTTAGAATAGTCAATATTTCCGATGCACTTATTGAGTGGATTAAGGCTTGCATGAACCTTTTATCCATTTATTTTCGTTTTACAAGAATACGTTGAGACCATAATTGAAGTTAACAGCTACAGAGGATATGGCTGTTTTATTTCAAACAACTCATAAAGTTCAATTTATCACGGACGTTTATTTCAGAGGCAATGATGCCAGGCATGTTGTTATGGAAAACTCAACTCAAGTCAAGTCAAGTCGCTTCTTCATTAGGAATAGTACTTTAACATTGATCGCAGCAGGCTACAAGGATAAATGTCAAGCTTCGCACAATGGGGCTGCTTTATTTGAAGCAAGACCATAACAAGGTAACAATTACTTTTTGTCTTCACTGAAAGACAAGAGAGGAGTGTGTGTATCTCCATCCGAATATTAGTTCTTAGTGAAAACTAATAATACAGTGTTCTTTATTTATTTGTAAACGACATGTTGAGACCATTACTTGTGGTTTTCCAAGAGATTCAAAGATAAAATGATTCTCTGATGAGGGATTTTTTCAGTGTTTTTCTTTGTGTACCGAATTGAATACTATCTGACAGTTTCAATCCTGATTATAACGTAGATGAAAGTAAATGTCAAGAACGTCCAGTACATCTACTCCCTCAAGAAATAAAACATTTCACTTTCAAGAGCTTCAACAACAACGTCTCCAGGACTGAATGTACACTACATATCTCTTATGGGATTGTTCATGTAACTTTCGCCAAAAGAAAAGGCATAATATGAGATGACAGAAACAGGTTGATTGGCATGATATCTAGTTAATTAAGATAAGATAATACTTTATTACCCGAAACGGAATTCTTTTTACATTCATAGAGTCATAAAAGTAACAATTTACAACCATTGAAGAACAAAACATGCTTAAAATACATATATGATATACAAAGCGATGATGTACATCAAATATATATTATGAGCTCTAAAATGGTGTATGTATAGTAAATGATAACTATTTATCACAGTTATTATTTAAAAGTCGGCGGCTAGAATGTAATAGGGAACAGCTTGTATGTGATGGTTGGGTTTCATCTGCGATAATCTTATGGGCAAAGGAAAGAACACGGGTTTCTATATTTATATTTAAGAGAGGGGTGTTTGCAATATTGGTAACTTTGATTAATGTGTTTTTGTTTTTACAGGAGAAGGAGTCGTACCAGCACTGAATACCAAACGATAACACAGAGTGAACAAAACAAGAATGAAAAAGTCATCTGATTAGCTGAACAAATATTGTGAAGTAAAACTTAGCAAGCAAAATACTTTGACATTAATTATCAAAGATGGTTGTAAGTCGACTAAGTCGAGTAAGTGGTTCTGGTAGTTATAATGGTAATCCTGATCGAATTCTAAACACATTTTATGTCGTTAATATCTATGGGCGTTGGACCTAAAACCTGCAATATATTATCCTTCAAACGCCCGGTTGTAAAAAAGCATATTGGTTGCCTATTGTGTGAGAAGGAAAACTTAGCAGGTCGAATTGAGGACGTATCTATGGTATGAGTGGATATTTATGCTATTAATGTTCACCACGGAGATTATCATGGATGTAATTGATAATTAAGGTCTTTGTCATTTCTATCACAGATTTGATCACCACCACTTTTATTTGCTGTATATGGTATTTTAACAAGTTGCAAAAGTTTGTCATTTTAGAAATACAAGCCATTTAGATATTCAACTATCCCAAATATAACATTGTTAGGTTAGTAATTTTGTTAAATGACCTCGTCACCTGAATCATGATCATGTGTCCTTCAGATGACACAGTTGCAAAATGGCTTGATAGAAATTGTCTATTGAAAATTAATATTTGTACATTATTATGTATTGTAACATGATTTCGGTGTATCCTTGATTCTGATTGGTTGATTTGCCTATGTTGAATGACAATGAATACCCGCAAATTACTTGGGGCGAATCACCGCGAACATATACATCGTGTTCACAAGATTCGGCCCGACTCAAAATTTTGTTTTTCTATTTCTCTTAATATGTGCTCCTTACTCAAATTTGACAGGTGGCATTGACATTTTCTAACTTGTGTATAGCAGTATAGGTCACAAATAACTCGCACAATTAATTACTTTCAAGTAACTAAAAAGTTTTTAACTAGTAAAATTTGACGCCTTCTTCCATGCTGCTGTGTTTACCGAATGCTGTTGCCATGGTATGACGTCATAGTGATCAACCGTTTTGACGTCACAATGCTAGCGTCATTGTCACAATGGGTTAGGGCAAGTTTAAGATTTGTGTTCCTAGGTATTTTACTGTGTTGATGTAGTAGATAAATGTTTATCGCCATATAAAAGGATACGTGAATATTGTGAAGTGAACATAGTTGAGTGACACTGTTTGAGCTTATGTGTAAATTGTTGCTAATGTACATATTACGCCGAGTATTTACATTTGTTTCGACCTGACCACACCTCTTACAAAAATGGAACAGTCGCAAAGTCCTATCCACTCAGAGATAGGTACGCAAAAAGAGAGTTCGTTTCAAAACGCCTGACAACTAACGGTCATGTTACAATATCGATAAATAGTTGCGTTTGTAAAATTTCCGAGATTCATTGCTATTCAACACCCGCAAATTTCAGCGTTTAAAACCTTCGGCTAACGCCGTCGGTTTTAAACTAAATTTGCGGGTGTTGAATAGCAATGAATCCCGGAAATTTTACAAACGCAACTACTTATCTTATAAGTAATTGTCATTGTGTTTTCCTCAATCCACAGATGAAACCTTTCAGATTAACTACCTTAAGATGTGTTGAGAAAACAGGAAATACTCTGGTTGACAACTTCTTTAATGTGAAAAAACCCCAACGTTTTGAAGTATATGCTTACTCCTTCTTCAGGTAT
Source organism: Gibbula magus (assembly GCA_936450465.1). Lineage (NCBI taxonomy): Eukaryota > Metazoa > Mollusca > Gastropoda > Trochida > Trochidae > Gibbula > Gibbula magus. Next base: position 38,937,985 of record OW388306.1, on the reverse strand, counting down.
AACACAATGGGATACATTTACATGTACATAACAACGAAAGCAATGTTGAGGAAACTCAATCAGAAAGATTAAAGATGAATGATATACAATGAGGATTTGCAACTCAAACATGAGGGGTGTACAAAGTTGATTGCTAAATAAACAGTGGCCTGTAGACTTTACTGAAGTGGTGGATGCAAAATGATCGGGTGTAAGTAATACATATTGGTAAAACGAGGAAAACAATATATGTCGCCTGTCCTACACTACCTATCGGCATGTGGTCTACAAATAAATTGAATCAAAGCCTAAAGTGATTAGCAACGGATGTGAGGATAAATCTAAGTATTATCGGAATATCATATTTTAGTGTAATTTGTACTGCGGTAAGTCATTCTTTGCAGACATTGTTCTAATATCCATTCATCTAATAGCTGTGTCAAACACGTCTGGAGCGAAATGTATAATTAAACATAATTTATTGGTTTTGTTAAAATGTTAACATTTTACCAATCACCCATAACCTATTCAACATGTAGCATTTTTCATCTCTGCCAGTTTCTGCTCTCTCTCTCTTATGAATAGGTAATCTTATTTAAAGTGAAGTTACAGAGACACGAGGCTCCAGGCAAATTAGCGGAGAGTTAGGCAACAGAGGCTGCGCTTTGATTATACATACATCACTTAATTAATTTTATATAATTGACACAAATCGTAACTGACAGCATCGTGTGTTTGTAAAACTGTTAAAACACATCTCATCTATCACTGATGAGTTTTAGCAAAAAAAAATACAAACTGTAAAATTCATGAATTGACTCTCCTCTATCAATAGTATTCCCATTAGAATATGATGAAACTGAAGCAGAATCAATCAGAAAAATATCATTCACTTAGAAACGGTGTGCACCTTCAAACTAAAGAAGTTGTTATTCAGAAATTCCTGTAATCCTGTAACAAATTTTTAATCTTGTAAAAACTTTATTGTTGACTTTTGTTGAGATTGAGTTTTGAGTCCTTGAATCAAAAGGAGAATTTGTATTGATATCAATAAGCTGTCAATATGCTGTGACGTCATAATTTTCTGCTTCAGTGATCTACGACCAACTTACAGTAAGTATGCATAAACTGTTTGCAATTTGAAGCTTTATAAGAAGCACTTTCACAATATAAGATACTAGGTAAATAGATACAAACCCTCCACTTATTTCATAAAAAATACAGGCATCTGATTATTTGAAATAAATGGTCATAAATGTCGGTAACAGATTTCAAGGCTGTAGTTAAACAAGACACCCTCGTCATGAGGAAGAACAGATCAGACCACATTTCTGTTGCTTCAATCAGTGTCATTGTGGTATCCTCCTGGGAATGTAGATTGATGGTTTAACGGGTTATTTTCGCTTTTCATTTCCGGTTTCTTTCAGCTGTGCCTGTTCAAACTAGAATGGATGGCTCACCTGAAATACATCCATAAATAAGAACTCGTTTACAGAGTACTACACATGTTTTTTTATACAAAGGTGCAATATATTATGTGCAGTCACCTATGAACATAATTTTCATGTATATTTTAAGCTGATAAACTGAAGCACAAAAGAAACGTCACCCCTCAATTGTTTTTATCATATGTATAATTTTTAAAGTCAAATTTCTCGAGTTTTAGACGTCGTATTCCAAAACTGAATAGTTTTGCAAATTAGTCTAAAATATTAAATCAGTCAAAGAATTGTTATACATGTTTTTTTTTAAAATAATTAAAAATAAAAAAATTGAAATTTAAAATTCCCCAAAATTAGTTTTGATAAAACACAACTGTTAATCGACATATAACACATACTCTGTGTGAAAATCAATAAATATACCTCGTCCTGCACAGATTTACAACATTTTAAACAAGGTAGGGGTCATCTTGGTGTAAATTTCATTTCTTACCCCTGTCTAGTTTAAAAAATGATATTGTAATAATTTTTTTTTTAAAAAACAGTCACCAATTAAGTCATTAAAACTACTGCCAAAAGATGTTATTGCATCGTGCCATAATCAAATGCATCGCATGTCTTTAAAATATTGAATTAATCGAAACCAATTGAGGTGTGACGTTTCTTTTGTGCTTCAGTTAATATAAGCAATGAATCTGTTCATAATTGCTATAGATGTTATGGCGATTCCGTATTAGCGGTGGATGGACCACATTCAAGTGATGTTACTCTTGTCTTCCCCGTGGAAGCCACGACTATTAGTTTCGTATTCTCATGTCATTAATTCAATACCGTTAATTACAAACAGTGAAAATAAAAATACTTGAATGCTAAATTAGTAATGTATTTAGTCCTTGTTTTATAAACCTACTGCATGGAATGTTACGCTAGTTAAAATGTGGGCCCACCGAAATCGTTACCTTATAGTACTGCGATGGAGTGGACCCACATTTGTCCACATTTGCTTTACCACGCTACTTTCGGTATTGCCAACTTCTAATGTATGTTTGACGTGTTCTATTTGGATGGAAAAATAATATTGTTAACCATTTTTCATCCTAGAAAAGTTGTATTTGAACATTTGATCGGAAATATGCTTGATTAGTGATCCTTTTCCATGATTTAAACAATATTAGTTCATGAAAAGATGAATGAATTGGTTGAATGTACATTACACTTATGGCAACAGATCGATCTATTACCAAGTTATGTTTCACATTTGGATTTGTGTATCCCCTATCCCTGTATAGTAGGCAAGCTGCCTTCTTTACATCTTCAAAAATATTCAGGTTGTGTCCTGAGTCCTGCAGTGAAAGTTCGTACATTCCTGCATATATAATAGGGAACCATGATGTCGCTTCTAATTAGTACCTGTTTCATTAACATCAGTTATAAAATATCTACGCTGGTAGTTCAAGCAGTGAAACACTTGGGTTAACTGGACAACCTGGCTATTTTCTTTCATACTTTGGGTTTTGATTGATCTGAAATCGAGATTATTTCCAAACAAAGATCAAATATCCGAGCTCTGTTTCATCCTCTAGCAGGTGTGATGCATGATGAAAGTTTCAAAAGATGACACTAAAAATACGAGCGTTTTTCTAGTAGTTTTCAATTGTTGTTTTCATTAATCAAAACGATAAATACCAAGATTGATGAAAACATTCTCTTTTAACGACAGACTTTAAATCGAGGCACTCATCTTTGACCTGTAAATTCTACAAAAAGCACTTTTCGTTTGATTTGGTTGATTTCCTTTGACTGTAACACAGCGCAGTTTGAGAAGGAGAAGGTCTTAGTATGGCATTTAAAAAATGTGGCTTTAACAGAAAGGGAATAATACCATATTGGAAAGTCAGATGGAAAGGAAAAGGAAACAAATTGTTTTATTATTGATACCGAGGAATTGAATTTGGCACAATAAATGTGGAGCATTATTTGTTGTCATTTCATGCTTGTTTTTTCTCTCCCCAAAGAGTTTACTCAAGCAATTTTTTCTCAACTACATTTAGAATTAAGAAGACATTTAGAATCTGGGATGATTGCATTCAAAGTTATGTCGTTATTTGTCAATGACAATTCATAAATTAATTCATTTTTAGAAACAGAAAAGTTAGATGAACGTTTCTCCATTTAATGTGTGATCCTCGATGTTTACTATTTCAATTTATGAAATCAAATTAAATAGAAATATCCTCTAATAAAGCCATTACACCCTGAAAGGAACTATATATCTAGAAAGCTGCAATTTGTCAAAACTATTTGAACAGTTGAGATAATGATTTATCCTTTGAAAAGCTTTTGACCTCTAATGATAAACATGAACTCCAAAACCATTAACTCTAATTTGACATGTGATTGACACTTTAAAACATTTTTTGGCTTTTCTTTTCTAAACAAAATCCCAAAGAAGCTTATATATTTACTCTTTTGTCAATGTGACTCGATTATCAACTTTTTAAATAAGACGTGGATATATAAGGTACTCGTGTACTCCTAATTTATTATATGACGGGCAATGAAATACTGGGATTTATCAGTGAAATAAACTGTCTATCAAGCTACAGTGAAAATAACTTATAATTTCACTGCAAACAGGGACTGATATAATTTGACGTCATAAAACAATGGTCTCACGTGGCTATTTGGCTTATGACGTCACAGTGTTGCTGTGGTGAGGGAACAAATGGTTGACCTTTTAAATAACACTTAATAAATAAGATACTCCGTTGTGCTCCTAATATATTCATCACATGTGAACAGTCAAGAGCATCATGGGAATCATAATATGTCATGCTTAAGTAAGAATTTGGGCTCATAGGCCTCCTGCACAGTAACAGAGACACGTGTTGGAGTGCAATGAAGCTGTAATTGATGGCCTTATTTTAACGAGGTCTTGCAGGTTATGAATTCCATCAAATGTGATCTTTGAACAGCTGAGTTATGAGTTATGATCGTAATTTTCACTTCAGTGTTGTGATGTTATTGTTTTATTATACCCTTCAACCAAAGCTTGGTTTGATGGAAAGTTCGTGATCCAATCATGCATAGAATGTGTGAAACCGTGTATAAAATGTATTATTGATCAGTATGATATTATATTGTTAACAGCAAAGTTTGATAAGTTTAGATTGGAAAAGAGTTAGAATTGAATAGGAAAGGGTGCTCATAAATAACAAAGATCAGGTTGTGACTTTCATTATCAACCATTTTGTGTCCTTCAACCTTCAGTCAACAAGCGTTTAATAATTGTATTTTCAAACCAATAATTTCAAAAATAGGAGTTGTAAAAGATTGTAAGATTTATTTTTTAACAAATTCGAACAAGATGTCATAGTTTTGGTTACTTAGAATGGCTACACTGATGCTCGTTGAGTGTCCTCGATGTACTATGTTGCCATGACATTGCCTAACACTGTGTATGCCTATGGCCATGTATCTGATTTGGTTGTAATTCTCATCGCTTCGGAAAAGTTTACAACATTTTCAAAGCGTGTCTGCAGATTACTGTTTGAAGAACTACTGCTCAAGTGATAATCAATATATTCCTACTATTGTTTACGACTTAGTGTCAGGGTATAGACAAATTGATTGAAGGATAACACCATAAGTTGATAAGAATGCTGGATGTACGAATAATGAAGACACATCGTTACTCTAGAACTGGAAAAGTGTCTCATGTTGTCCTCATTCTAATTTCTGTCTCGTAGTACTCATATCCTTTTTATCACTTATAGTAGACTTTTACATCCAATGCTTGTTTCTATTATTCATTTAGTAATGTTTCTTTGTAATTTTTGTGACAAGTTAACAACACACATGTAAGTTATTTTTCTTTTGTCGTAACTACATTGGAATTATAACAAAAATTGCCGTATAAACAAGACTAAAACTATAATTATTGTTTCTATCTTATTTCGAACTAAACATGATGTTTGTTTCCCTTCGCTATTGCGTAGGGAATACAGGAATTCACTCACTCGTTTGATGAATGGATACTTATGAAATCAAAACCTGTTGTTTATATAGTGACCGTTTATTGCCCTCAGAACCTAAGAAGTAATTGCTATGTCAATGCATATCCAAATATCCTAACCCTAAATCTAATCCTAACAATATATCTGAATGTTTAAGTTTATGAAAAACATTTTTACTTTTAATCTTATGATATGGTGATTTGCATTGTCATTTCCTTTTCGATAAACTTTGCGTGTGCTTGTACTGTTATTATCAATACAATTATAACTCATTGTTCGCTAAAAGGTATAATGTTATATAGTCCTGAACAACAGGTTGCAATCTACTAGAGTAGACTGTTATTTTGATATTATTGATATTGTTGTGATATCTAGTTCACAGTCCGCATACGCCATTTGAAGCAGGAGCACACGAGAGTTGTTAGAGATTGGTTGATGGTTCTATTTTCTTGCTTCGTTGATAAATAGAACATGCCGAACTCGGTCACACATCTCGATTTTAAAATAAAAACAGAGATCATGAATATACAAACATTTAGTTTATTCTACATGTTGTATATTCAAAGCTATAATTAATATGATTTATCTTCATTGTAATTATTGCTTTAATTGACACGTTACTGACGATTACTATTTCAACGGCTTCATGTTGTCGTTGTTGTTTGTAAACAAACATGGCTGCCAACAGAGTAAAATATGACACAATAGTTAAATTGAGGCACTCATCTTTGACCTGCAAATTCTACAGAAAGCACTATTCGTCTGATTTGTTTGATTTCCTTTGACTATAACACAATTCATTATATTATTTCAACAGCGCAGTTTGAGAAGGAGGAGGTCTTAGTATGGCATTTAAAAAATGTGGCTTTAACAGAAATGGAATAATACCATATTGGAAAGTAAGATGGAAAGGAAAAGGAAAAACCTTTTGAAAATTAAAAAAATGTTTTATTATTGATACCGCGGATTTGAATTTGGCACATGGGCTGTCGGGCATTATTTGATGTAATTTCATGCTTGTTTTTTCTCTCCCCAAAGAGTTTACTCAAGCCATTTTTCTTAGAATTTAGAAGACATTTAGAAATCGGGATGTTTGCATTCTAAGTGATGTCGTTTTAAAAATGGCCATTTGTCATTGAGAATTTATATAGGAATAGGGATTTATATAGGAATTTTTGGAAACAGAAAAGTTAGACCAACGTTTTTTCCGTTTAATGTGTGATCCTCGATGTCTACTATATCAATTTATGAAATCAAATTAAATAGAAATACCTGCTAGTATAGTCGTTTCAACCATGAAATGACCTATATCACTAGAAAGCTGCAATTTGTCACAACTGTGTGAACAGTTGAGATAATGACTTTTTACCTCTAATGATGACCATGAACTCAAAAACTGTTTCTCGCACAATATATTAAATCAAAACATGATGAGCTACGGAGCAATTAACTCTAATTTTACTTGTGATTAACCCTTTAAAATATCTTTTGGCTTTTCTTTTCTAAACAAAATCCCAAAGAAGCTTATATATTTACTCTTATGTCAATGTGACTCGATTATCAACTTTTTACATAAGACGTGGATATATAAGGTACTCGAGTACAATTTGATATTGTTGTGATATCTAGTTCACAGTCCGCATACGCCATTTGAAGGAGGAGCACACGAGAGTTGTTAGAGATTGGTTGATGGTTCTATTTTCTTGCTTCGTTGATAAATAGAACATGCCAAACTCGGTCACACATCTCGATTTTAAAATAAAAACAGAGATCATGAATATACAAACATTTAGTTTATTCTACATGTTGTATATTCAAAGCTTTAATTAATTTTATTTATCTTCATTGTAATTATTGCTTTAATTGACACGTTACTGACGATTACTATTTCAACGGCTTCATGTTGTCGTTGTTGTTTGTAAACAAACATGGCTGCCAACAGAGTAAAATATGACACAATAGTTAAATTGAGGCACTCATCTTTGACCTGTAAATTCTACAGAAAGCACTATTCGTCTGATTTGTTTGATTTCCTTTGACTATAACACAATTCATTATATTATTTCAACAGCGCAGTTTGAGAAGGAGGAGGTCTTAGTATGGCATTTAAAAAACATGGCTTTAACAGAAATGGAATAATACCATATTGGAAAGTAAGACGGAAAGGAAAAGGAAAAACCTTTTGAAAATTAAAAAAATGTTTTATTATTTATACCGCGGATTTGAATTTGGCACATGGGCTGTCGGGCATTATTTGATGTAATTTCATGCTTATTTTTTCTCTCCCCAAAGAGTTTACTCAAGCCATTTTTCTTAGAATTTAGAAGACATTTAGAAATCGGGATGTTTGCATTCTAAGTGATGTCGTTTTAAAAATGGCCATTTGTCAATGAGAATTTATATAGGAATAGGAATTTATATGGGAATTTTTGGAAACAGAAAAGTTAGACCAACGTTTTTTCCGTTTAATGTGTGATCCTCGATGTCTACTTTATCAATTTATGAAATCAAATTAAATAGAAATACCTGCTAGTAGAGTCGTTTCAACCATGAAATGACCTATATCACTAGAAAGCTGCAATTTGTCACAACTGTGTGAACAGTTGAGATAATGACTTTTTACCTCTAATGATGACCATGAACTCAAAAACTGTTTCTCGCACAATATATTAAATCAAAACATGATGAGCTACGGAGCAATTAACTCTAATTTTACTTGTGATTAACACTTTAAAATATCTTTTGGCTTTTCTTTTCTAAACAAAATCCCAAAGAAGCTTATATATTTACTCTTATGTCAATGTGACTCGATTATCAACTTTTTAAATAAGACGTGGATATATAAGGTACTCGTGTACTCCTAATAAGTTTATGACGAGTAATGAAATACTGGGATTTATCAGTGAAATAAACTGTCTATCAAGCTACAGTGAAAATAACTTATATTTTCAATGCGAACAGGGACTGATATAATTTGACGTTATAAAAAATGGTCTCAGGTGGCGAATTGGCTTATGACGCCACAGTGTTGCTGTGGTGACGGGCTGTTCCCAGGGCCGTTCGGCGAGAAAACGACCCTTTTCGGACGTAATTACAAGGATAACCTCATATAATAAATAGAATATCCATCAATTCTAGTCAATTAACATATTTATCTCATCGAGTGAGGTAGAAAAGTTGCGCCACTCATGAAAATATAACATTTCTACCTCACTCGATGAGATAACATGGTATTAGTCAAGAAAAGACAGATATCCTCTATGTATTCATCACATTGAACTTTAAATCAGCAAAGTTTGAACAAATGGTTGACTTTGTAAATAAGACTTAGATATGTAAGGCACTCAGTGTACTCATAATGTATTCATCACAGTAAACCATGCCTTCCTCCCACAGATTAACCTAACTATGTTCCATAATCAATTGAATAGCTTTACTTAAAATCACCAAAGTTTGAACAAATGGTTGACTTTTTTTAATAAGACTTAGATATATAAGATGCTATGTGTACTCCTAATGTATTCATCACAGTGAACTTAAAATCAGCAAAGTTTGAACAAATGGTTGCCTTTTTAAATAAGACTTAGAGGTATAAGATACTCCGTATACTCCTAATGTATTTATCACGGTGAATTGTAAATCAGCAAAGTTTGAACAAATGGTTGACTTTTTAAATAAGACTTAGATAAATAAAATACTCCGTGTGCTCCTAATATATTCATCACAGTGAACTTTAAATCAGTAAAGTTTAAACAAATGGTTGTCTTTTTAAATTAGACTTAGATAAATAAGATACTCCGTGTGCTCCTAATATATTCATCACAGTAAACCGTGCCTTCCTTCCACGGATTAACCTAACTATTTTCTATAATCAATCGAATAGGTATTCTTAATTCAGAAAAATTTGAACAAATGGTTGACTGCTTGTATAAGGGAACATTCATTAGAAACATTTAATCTACATAATATCCCACTCATTTGAATTCATCGATTGTTCCATTATTTCTTATTTACAACTTTTCTTCGTTTGTCATTTATATATCATTTATAAGTATTAATAGGTCATTCTGCATTGTTAAAACCATCACACATTAAGTCTGAAAAGTTCAACATACATAAAAAAAAATACAACGTCTGTCATTACATTCAATTATATTGCAAAAGATTCAGTAAGAAGGTCCTTAGTGACATTCTAAAAACTGAAGTTTTGAAATACAAAAAACATCTATGACATTAATTTTGTAAGATATGTTCCTAGCCGACAAGGAAGGAGAACAATTAAAAAATTTCAGTGACAAATTCGAGCTTTTGAGGTGTGTTTTTACGCATGATGTACAGTGAGGTGATTTGGGGTTTAACACCTCTTTCAGGGGTATGTTACTAGCAATGGGTTGATATCATTACCATACTTCCTTAATCGCAATTGACTGGAGATTGTAAAACCACCATCCATTGAAACTAATAAACTTGATATTACACTTAATTTCAATATAGCATTGGAAGCAAACACTTAATGCATGTAGAACATTTGTTGAGACCTGCCGAGAAAAGTACCCAAGACTTCTTGATCCGAAGCCGGACCAGTGTGCTATCCTGACACCACGTTTGTGGAGGTAGAAACCTTATTGGTTAATCTGCTTGAAGGTTTTATACTAGGTTGTTATATAAGTTTAGTTGGCCATTGTTATATCCTTTCCCTTTGTTGTTTTATGTATGCTTTGGCTCATTGATTGTAAGTTAAATATTCAATTCTTTTCTGATAATTCTTTATCTGACTCGTGATGAAAGAGCAGAAATGGGATTTTATTGTCTCATCGATCATATGCTCAAACATTGAGCTCTCTTATATACAAGGGGAGTAAACTCTAAATCACTGTTGTTCATTGTTTTTGTGCTCATGACGGACTTGGAGTTTCAAATTGAAATGAAAATTTAAATTTGAGAATAACGGGCCTAACAAATTGGTTTGTGCACATTTTCAATATGATAGGATTTATTTGGGATTGAAAATTATTTTATTATTCAAACAGGTTTTTATATTATCTTTCATCGGACTCATTTTGAACACTGTTCATTGTTTCACTTTAAGTAAAATAATGTACTGTTGTAAGATAAGGTAAAACGTAATGTAACTTAAGATATTTTCCCCAAGAGTTGTGATTAATGTTAGGGTTATTAGGTAAATATATCTAATCTTTTCATCCATTTTTCTTTATTCACATGTACATTCTTTTATCACACATGGAAGAGATAGTGTGGCATCAAATTCTGAACAAAATGATTCAAGTAAGAAAAAAAATGAACTGAAACACATTGTATTTTTGATACCACCGCGTGAGTAAATGTATGAGATTAACTTGTATTATAATTGGTAGCTTCACATTTTTAAAGATTTTAACAATAAAACATTGAAAGCTTTGGGATTTGTAAAAGTATAAGTAAAAGAACCCAGCTGGATACAAAACATCCAGATACACGCCTGTATACATATCCTTGATATAGTTAACGTCCTCGGTATTCAGTCCTCGATATGAATAATGACATAGTCGACACAAGAGACATAAATTGAATAGTATCCTAGGCTACATATGCGAAGAATTTACTGGCCAAATGGACATGTCTTAGTTATTGTAACTATAGTGTAATATTGACAGTGGCGAACACAACAAATGTTTCAAATGGTCCAACGGAATTCCTATTATTTTTCTTTTCATGCTTGAATTATCTTCAAATTTATTTCTTACTCATACTTAATAATTATGAACTCTCTGAACTCAGTATTCACATTTTGCATGACTTGAACAATGAAGGCACAATTGGAGGTGACATTTGTGAACAAAGGTTATTACATGAATAAATTATAAAACACATAACTTAAGTGAATCAGTAAGCAGAATGTTGTCTGTTTACAATTAGTTTTGAAGAAAATATTGTTATAAAACATATCAATATTGTATGACAAAGAGGTTTTGACTTTGATGTCGTTTAGGTATCCTGAACTATTGAAATAAATGATATATCAAAATCTTTCAAGTTTTTCTCTAGAAACATGTAAGATGTAAAGAGAATCCATTTGACATTCTCGGGGTATTCCTTTCACAGCGGCAGTCCCGTTGTGACCTTATCACGTGAAATGAAGGTCAAGATCACAAACCTCTTTGTGAAAATATCACTGTGGTGAATTTAAAAGCAATATATGAAAATATTCAATGTATTAGTGTTTGATGTTCGAAAGTATTTTGACAAGACAAGACAAGAGATAATAACAAAACTATGAACTACACTTGGTTCGTTAAATCAGTATTAACAAGCAGACAGAGTCGGCCATATCCCCCGTCATGTAGGAAGTTTGAATATATTCATGTATTTTGAATATATAATGCTTTTACTTTCTTGAAAATGTTTATAACTCCTAACTCATAGGTGATAGTTCTAGCCTGAACACGTTGATAAATGTATATGTATTGTATCGCAACCGCTCTGTATCGTTACACCTCTAGACGTCGCTCAGGAAGAATATTGAATAGTTTTGAAGTTTGAGGCCGGAATATAGAACCAAGAAGAGGGAAGACTAAGTCCAGACTGTTTGCATTCGTAAAAAAAAATAAAATATTCTCAAATTTCTATATAGCAAAAGGCACATCTAGACGACTTAGTTGATACCTGTAAAAAGTTTCAGCAAATATATTGAATAGTTTTGAAGTTTGAGGCCGGAATGGAAAAAACAGACAGACGGACAGACGGACGAAGCTCTTTTCTACATCCCCCGCCAACTTCGTTGTGGCGGGGGATAATTAATCTTATTGTCAAAAAAGATCAACACTGTTTTGAAATTCCGAACATATTCTTAAGGCGGTATAAATCATTTATTTACTGCTTTCAAACTTCTTTAACAGACACTAAGATTTCAAACACTTCAAAACAACTTTCCCTGAAGCCTGCACAATTACTTAGTCAGAACAGCAACGACAACCTCCTTAGTGCCTGGCAGAGTTTGGAAATATGATCTCGAATCTGTCTATACACAAGCACATCAACGTAAAAAGGTAAGACGTCTTATTGTCAGCACTCGAATCCGCTGCTTTTTTGTCAACAAACCGCTTCTCAAGGATCATTTCAACCTTGTGATTGAAGAGCAGTTTAGAACATACCTGTGTAACTTACCACAACAATGTAACAATTCCCATGCAATGACTGATTCAGAAACATGTCATCCATAAAATTATTGTAAAATGAGAGATTTGTCCTGTATTATCATCTCCATCATTTACAATTCCAATAGACCATGATACACATAATCAAAATGTTACTCTTTGAAACAATGACGTTGATAATCAATTCAAAATTTTCAATTTCATTAGAATATCAATATAAAAGGTATTTTTCAGCGTATTAAATGCTAGTTTCATTATACTTATACAGGATTGTGCCTTGTTAGTTATTTACAAAATATTATAGTAGCCATTGACTATCAATTACTGCACTAACTATGGCACGTCACTCAATAACACGACCTGTGGTGCCATTCCAACTAAAAAGTATAAGAGCATTTGTGACTAAAATGTGCTAGTGGTAGAATCGGATTTGTTTTTACTTGTGTGAATATCTGGTCACACCTTCAATTTCTATATTGATATATGGAACCAGTTTTACATGAGTACTGACTTTTTAGTTCTCAAATATAACTAACAGTTGGTCGATAAAAATGAATTCCGTCACAGGAGGTTGATATCATGTTAAATATCTGTTTTTAGGACAAATTAGTAAATTAACACAGATAAAGGATATTATTAAATTTTAAATACTATTCTTATTTAAATATGCTGTCACTTTATGTTATGTTGAAATTAATTTGTTGTTTCCTGTGAAACCAACACGTCTTGCCCATCATCATTAAATAACTATCAAACTACAAAGTTGCATTAACATTCCAATTGTTAGATGTTATCCTTTCACCAACCAATCATTATAAAGTCCAATCCAGTCCAGATCAATTGTGGAAGGCAAGCATTTGATTGAATTAGAGACAGAAGTTGAAGCATCAACAGTGAACCCTTTAGAAGACAATGAGAATCAATGGTCCTTAAAAACATTGCCACTCCAACTCTTATCTGAAGTGTTTAGTTCTGTTTGTGTGTGGTGATTGAGAAAGAGACAGAAGTTGAAGCGTCAACTGTGATCATTTGGGACTGCAATGAGAATCAATGGTCTTTATAAACATTGATACTCTGTGACGAAATCCAACCACTACCTTAAGCTGATACTTCTTTTTGTTTGTGCTGATTGACTAAGAGACAAACGTTGAAGCATCAAGTGTGATCCTTTTGGATGCAGTGAGAATCAATGGTCTTTATAAACAATTATACTCTTTGACTGAATCCAACCAATTTCTAAAGTTGATAGTTCTGTTTGTGTGGGTAACGTGTCTGTAAAGGATTGCTGGGAATGTTAAGGGGCTAACAGTTGAGATAAATGATCGATATTAGACTGAGGGTAGGGACAATAAACAGAGCTAATGTTGGTAGTCCGTGCCGGTGTCATAAGTATATGGCATCACAATATGGTAACCGTTAAACGGTTAATATGGTAACGGGATAAATTTATTTATAAAATTGAAACTGCAAAACAAAATTTCTTCAATTCGCGATCCCCGAATCCCATAAGCACATTCTTTCTTGTATTACTCCTACAGATGAGTAATAAGACATACTTCACGTCTATCTATCTCATGATATTGACTGATCAATACATTCCACAATCTCGCACAGAGTAACAGTGCAATTACTACAATGTATTTGTATTTGTGGCACACATTTCTAAACATAGCCCTTCTCAGAGCTCGTTCGTTTATAATGCTTTAATCAATCTTCATTTTACTGAAAACCGAGGAAAGCCTAATTCAATTTAAAATTCAATCCCACATCTGCTTTGTTTTAAGCCAGAAAAAAAGAGGTTGCCTCCAGAGGTTAATGTATACACTTTATAAAGGTGCAGTAAAATAAGTGAGGTGAATTTTGGTTTAACCTCTAGTATTGGCTGGTATTATTGCAGGGAAAAAGCCCACAACACAATTGTTGTTATTCATTGCGTTAAAACCTGAAAGTGTTGATGGGAAGTAATGAACCATTGATGGTGCTACGTTGAAATTCATTGAACATTGCACCCAAACTGCATATAGAACAGTACTCTGTAGCAGATAAAGCTGTCGAACCACTGACAAAATTCGTATCCGGAGTCGAAGTGCTAACCACTGGGCTATCTCGTTTCTTATCTGACTTAAACATGGCTCATATTTTGCAGAGATTAAGAAAATTTAATTTTAAGATCAATGTAAAATTCATGCTTCAAAATCTGCTTTGGAAATCAACGAAAAAGAATTTGTCCTCTAGGTGGCAATATATACAGTAGAATACAGGCGCAGTAAAGTGATCAGTTGTCTTTATCATTGTTCATATGTAATATTATTTTGAATTAAAATTTAATATAATATGCAAAATATCCTAAAAACAAACCAATTGAATTACAGTAAATGTGCTATGCAACGCTTAGTTTTAAGACCAAACTCATCATGATAGTTATCTGTTTCTGAAATGAGACCTTTAAAATGATATAGGCATAGAATTATATCAACTGATATAATATATGCCTTTCCATTGGTCTCTGATAAACAAACCCCAACTAAATGGATTAAAGGCTTCCAAAACACATTACGTGTTCAGACAAAGTCAGAATGAGACAAACCAAGTGTATGCAATCCGTTAACAAACTCTGAATAAAACGATTTCTTTGCTTGAAATAGCTTCTCACAAAGGCAACGTGAGATACAACAGAATAAAAATGGTAATTGAATCAACACTGAAATACAAACCTTGTTCACGATGAGACTTTGTATTAGCTGAGGTCCATTTTACTTGAGCAGTTCTTAAGATCATTGATTGTAAGATGATATTTTTCAGAAACTTTATTTTAGTTTGATGGATAGCCTTAAAAGGGCAGTAGCACGTTTTTTCGCTCTAAAAAGTTAATGAAATGTATTTGAAAAATAATTTCACCAATCGTAAAATACCCTTCTCTTTTCGTAGAACCAAGTTATAAATGAGTGTACGTGGCTAAGAAAAGCCATTGGAATCGTTTTTGTCATTCGAAATAATAAAATGTGTTCACAATAAAATGGCCGCCATGCAATTTTTGCTTTATATGCAACACCGTTATTACTACTACGGATAATTGCTTTGTGTAATAAGATGTAATACCCACTACTATTAAATTTAAATGGCACAAACTATCATTATAAATAAGAAATTTGAAAAAAATAAATTTTGCAAAAAACGTGCTAGTGCCCCTTTAAACGAGGCCACGTTTTGACAGATCTACATGATCACCATTGTTATCATAATAATCACACTTCATTCTTTTGCTTACAAGAAAAGTGATAGAATTGATTCCATTAGTGTCATTTTCTCTTTCACATCTATTTGTACATCACAGTTTTGACTTAAAATTATAGCTACCTAAATTTACAATGTTAATAACGGAGGTTTTTTTAAAGAACTATATTCTATGTGCAAGACAGAAATTATAATTGCATTTGCATATACTTTAAACGCATTCAAATATTGTGAAAGAACGTAAGCAATTTCAAATTACACAACCTATGGCAAGTTAACAATATAGTTTTTCATTACAGTACGGATGCTGAAAACTTCATTTGATTTTAGGATCACTTCCCAGAACAAACTATTTATCAGATCTCAGCTAGTCTCTCTGCATTCAGCCATTAAATTTTTTTTTTACACTTTCACCGAAGCTAATGAGAAAGTAATTGGATTCATACCTAATCTTTTCAACATTTGCTTTGTTTTTATGTATATAAATAACTTGAAAATACTATCTCATTAAATATTTCAAGTCTAAAGGCTCTTTTTTTTCTTTTCACAATCATTTAAAAAAAAGTTAAAGCTTGCTCCGCAATGTAGAAGTTTTATGAAAATCCTTAAATGTAGCATCAAACCCGATAAAGGAATTGTCCGTTCTGAATAATACTTTGGTATATGTGTAAACTTGTTTAATACCCGACCATGTAAAAGATAGATGTTTCATCATTTAAATGTTTGATCATAATATGTTATTATTTCACATGCTTTGCATTGATGTGAGCACAGCAGCAGCAACATCAGTTACCTACTTTAAAGTGCCATATCAGCAATGTATTTGTAATTTCTTAATTTCGAGTAATCAATAACATACTAAAGTCATGAATAGTAATAGCCTTTACTCGTCTGAAACTAAGCAATTCAATATTCCAGAATATTATCTTAAACCTGAACCAGTTTATCAAACAGACTTACATGTTACATATTCCACTTTTTACTTTTAATAGAATACAATAGTCCCTATACAACACCATTCTCTGTTCTGTTCTGTTCTCCACCCTCCCCAGCTTCTGGTAAAGTGACTAAGTGAGAGAAGTATGGGGAAAAGGAAAGTAAGAAATAATATATCAGGAAGAGAAGGGATAAAGTCGTCACTGTCTTCCAAAGATCCCATGAGCTGACGTTAAGACATCTTACTTCTAGCATACTATACATTTTTGTTGAGACGTCCTGAACATCTTTGTAAATAGTGACAGCCATTAAGAGGATCAGTCGTGGTGGAAGCAAGCTGGTGATTGTTTGTCACTGAAACAAACTCAGAAAACACAATACAACATAGATTAACTTGCTTTCACATTACATTAATAGATAACTTATATAGATTCTAAATATAAATGAACATTATTCATTTTTACAGTTTTTTAAAATTAATTTTGATTAATATTATTGCAGTTCATTTTCCGTTATTTTTGTTATGTGCCGTTTTTATATCAATTGACTGGCTGCACACAAGAAACAGAATAATTCATATGTCAATCTATAATCACAAATACATGCTCACAAATGCATTGGCATACACACACCAACACATCTAGGGGGATATGTAAAGCTCAAATATTTCGGTGTATTTGTTGAGTGGGTTTAGCCTTGTCTCTGTTCGAACCATTTAGTAATTTATTTTCGTTTTACAAGAATGTGTTGAGGCCATAATTGAAGTTAACAGCTGCAAAGGCTATGGCTGTATTATTTCAAACAACTCATAACGGCCCGTAACTCTGACCTAGCCGCTTCTTCACCAACTTCCCAATGCAAGGGATATCTCTTGCCCGTCTCCATTACTGGCTGATTTAGGCCTTGCAGTATTTCCTTAAAAATCTGTGTTTAGAAATCCAGGCCCGTTATGCATTTCTAGTGCAGCGATTCACTATCTTGACCCAACAAAGCGAGGGAAATACCGCAAGGGTTAAATCAGCCAGTAATGCAGACTGGCAAGAGTTATGTCTTGCGTTTGGAAGTTGCTTCTTCACTGGAAATAGTACTTTAACATTGATCCATGCAGGAAACAAGTGTAAATAAGTTATCTCTTGCTGCTGCTTTATTTCAGACAGCAGCATTAAAAGCTAACAATTGCTCTTGGTATTCACTGAGGAGATGATATACGAGTTTGGGTATCTTTCGGAATATCAAGCATAATCTAATAGTTCTTTGTTAAAACTATTAATACTGTGTTTTGCTTTTATTGTAAATGAATGTTGTGAACAGCACTTGTGTTTATCCTAGAGATTCCAATAACACATTGTACATTTGATTAGGGTTCCCCTGTGTATGTTTTTCTTTATGTACCTAATCAAGCTTTTTTGAACTACTTGATAACTGAACTCCGGGTTATAACATGGATGAACTTATACGGCATGAGATTCACTGTGGTGTGCCATTTAGGACAATTTGTCTAAAACAAACTGTTATATCCAGGTAAATGGTATTTGACACTTGATAGTGACAAGTGATGCTGATAATTTCCAAATATTCCATTGACAATTGATTGAATGTGTATTTAAACTTAATGCAAATCTATAATGCTCTAACAGATGAACGGTGGGGTATATAATACCTGTTGAATTGATACAAGTGTTCTAGTGATTGTACCATAATCCATTTATTACATCTTATTTTATCTAGGGTTGGACTAAGCTAAAAGGATAACTTGCATTTACAATTTACATTAGAAACAATAAATGTATTTAAAAGATTGTTCCATACGTTGATCCTACATCAATTATTTCAATCACATTTTAGGCTGCTATATCATTCAATTAATTGTTTAAGGTCTTACCAACTCTTTTGCTGCAGATTTATCACAAAACAGGATTATTGTCAATACAAATAGGATATTCGAAATAATAATACTTTAAAGCCCACTGCGGTATCCCCCTAGACAGCAAGTAATCAATATGCACTGTTCCCACTTTAAAAGTGGTGGCTACTATAAACCGATTTGATAAACTGACTGAGACTGACAAGGAAAATCTGTTTTGTATTCGATTCACTCGGCATTAACATGATGTGTGTGCGTTTCTATTGTCGGAAGCTTTTTAAGAATATATATAGGATACTAGTATACATCAAGATAATTGTATTTAAAGTTCTCTGAATCTGTTTTGTTTCAAACTGCAAATAGGAAAGGAGATGCTGCAGCTCGCAATGAAATTACGTCATGTCGCATACTGATCATTACAATATCAATACGTATTCGTGTGGGGATAATGTTGCTATAATATTTTTTCACTTATAAGTTGAATAGTTATGAGAAGAAGCTAAAACTATGTGTGGCTGGCGACCACAGAGCTACCAAAACTACAATCTTAAAAGCTACAAAATAAAATAAAAATCTTCACTGGCATCCGAGTTCACAATATTTCTAGGGCGTTTTGATCTGGAGAAGTAAACGAGAAGATGTTTTTAATTTGGGGCCACTCTGGCCCTTATTGGGGACAAAAAAGTCACCATGCCATTTGTGCATCTCGCCTTTCAGTACTGATAAGCTAATAAGGTATTAGAAGTAAACGTGGTTGGATGAGATATGCACAACAGTTATACACAAGCTTTCTGTACATTTTCTGAACAGCAACTACAAGTAGTACAACAGTTGCCCAGGTAAAGTTAGTGACAACTATGTAATAACCCCCTTCACTAAAGTACGGAAAAGGGATTTAACGCTTATTTATGTGGATACAGTGAATTTACAAGCAAACAGTATACTGACAAATGCACATATTCAGATAAAGGAAAACATGATTTGTTTTGGAAAGACAACACCATAAAGAAGAAAATACTGTGTCTAAATGGGTTCAAATAAGCAGAGTTCTTCCATCATGTGGTTCTAGTTGGATCAATATAAATACACTACGTTGTGTTCATGCAGTGAACAAAAAACTGGAATCTGGAAACCATTCCCAAGAGATCTCCATTGTCATCATTATCTCTTAAATACAGACCAGGAGTTGTGATAAAGTGATTCTTTAGATCGCCTTTGTCTGAAATAAAACATTTGGAGCTTCACAAGCTTTTAGAATTGAATTACGATGTCAATGCATTCCTGGAAAACGAATATAAATGCATAAAAGAACACACAAAATAGGACAAACGAGCCTGAACATACTATTGAGAATGGTTGTATTCTGTTTAAGGAGTTCCATTGTGTACAATCGACGTGAAATATCGTTTATATCATCCTTAAATCGAGTTGTACAACTTATAAACCCTGTGGAACCATTGGTTAGAGTGAGAAAGCTTATATTAAGTATTCCAGGTCTCCTTTGAACCAGTGTTATCAACTATCAGAACTTTTATCTTATTTTCGTTGACAGCAAAACGTTAAAATGGATAACGAGTTTCAATTAATGGACTGGGACATGCATTATCAAAGCCAATAGACTAGAAAGCAGTCTACTAAACTGCTTATACTGTTAGAACAATCTAAATATTGCCCTCATATTGTTGTTCAGTGATAAGAAAATAAATCAGATAAAAACAATATGTGGTTAATTGTTAAAGTATGTGTAACGTTTAATTAAATGAGAGTATATAATAGAGACATGTCATTATGAAGACCTTCAGATGTTGCATGTGTCCTTATGTTTATGTAAATGGAGATCACCCATAGAATGGCTGACAGATGTTTTAGGTTTGAGTTGACGATATGCCCTGGACAAAATGACTTTAAAATACAGTATCAGCTTAAGGAAAATCTTAAGTACCATCTAAACAGTAAACCTGACTTTAAAACTATAAAATAGCAAACAACACATCTATGGGTGATGGTTTACTTATGCATGACATTTAATTGACCAAGCATCGATAGTTTAAGAGACGAGATCCAGACAAAATTTCTGGAAAGAAGTTTAGATGAGCAAAATGGAGAGGCAGGCTAACATCGATAATTCTAACTAAGACGTTACATTGTAAATTTCGCATTGAGATTTTAATGCCTATATAAGCCTGGATAAGGTATTCAGCACACATGTCCATAGTTAAAATATATCCGCTTGATTCTTTTAATATTTTGCATTGGTTCATCAGAGCTCGAGTAAGTTTCTCATCAGGTCAATGTCACATCGAGCTCTAGACTTTACCAGTTTACTTTTGTCATGAACCGTTCACTATTGTTTATGCTATCATGATAAAACCTAAAATATAGCATACATGTTTTCATAAAACATATACACTCAACCGCAAAAGGAACGTCACCATAAAGAGTGCAAGATAAGTCAATCCACGAGTGATAAACATGACTGAAACAGAGATACATCATGTTTTCAGAACCCAACTGAACTAAACTTGAAATTTTCCCACCATTTACTGTTCATATTTCTGAGAAACGGACGTTTAAAAAATCTCAAAATCGTTGTTATCGAATCTTCTTAACTAGGCGAGATAGGAGATTCAAAAGGGGCTTTTTTGGCTTGTTTTATGACGTCTTACAGTTAAGACGCATCAACAAATTAAAGTTTTAGAAAGTCATGTATATCGATAACATATTTTATTAAATTCAATTTCTACATTTTAAATATTTCTTACTTAAATGCCAAACACTCCACACAGATGTTCTATACATATACTTCATACATGTACTCCATATTCGTAGATATTCCATACAGATACTCCTTACAGATACACCATATGTTATTCGATAACCCTCTATCTGTATGTTTATTTCAGTACTTAAAAGGCATCAGGCCTATAGTACAAGATATACAGTGCACTGATATTTCATGAAATAATGAGATTTCTATGTATAAACGCATAAAAGATAATCATGGACAGGTTTTCAATTTCTTCTTTGTTTACACTGTTTAAAAGTAGAGACAATTTTATCTTATTTGGATTTACATAGTATTTTTCTTTGATATATTTCTTTCGGATGATGCTGTACAAAGGACAAATCAGTAAAAAATGGTATTCATCTTCTATAATATTAGACTTACATATTTGACAAAATCTTTGTTCTCTACTTATATTCTTATATCTACCCGTTTCAATATAATGTTCATGAGACGAGCATCGGAATCGTGCTAGACTAGTTCTGTATTTCTTTACATTTAAACAAGATAAGTAATATTCGGTATGGATATTGCTTTTAAAGGTTAGGTACGTGTCACATTTACTTGAAAGTGATAATTTTTCCATCCAATTTTGAAAATATATATCTTTTAGTCTTTGTGTAAATTCACTCATGAATTCGGGATCTACACCTATTTCTTGATTTTGCCAAATATTCCCAAATCCCACAAAAAATAGTGTTGCTTTAACGTCGGTAACCCAATTCTTGTGACCATTCTTGTCGTATAAAAGCATCATTTCATAACATTTTTTAGGTAGGCGGTATGAGGGCATGTTTAGAAGCTTTATCCAATACCGAATAGCTTTACAATATGATTGGATATATAAAGGGAATCTGCCACATTCTCCATAAATCATTAAGTTTGGAGTATTTTGTTTAACACCTAAGAACTTTTTACATGCATAAAGATGAACCATTTCTAGTTTTGCGAAAGAATTTCCCTCTATCACACAGGTTCATTCAACATGAAATTGAGACTTCATGCAATAACCCTTGGTCAAAGATTAACAATGTTGCAGGTTAAAGTGTGTTGATGCTGTTCAACAGAGACTGCATAGAACAGTAATCAAAAGGGATAGGATAAGTGGAAGTAAAACTGTGAATTTGTTTCGAGAAAGATCAATACAAGCTTCTTGGAGACGTGTTGTACAAATAGCAATGTTCATATTATAGTTTTGCCTAAGAGTGCTTGAAGGGTCCGAATGACAGGAGCTCAATACTGATTTGTTAATGCATCTGAAGTAAGAGAAACTGATCATACAAAGTGAACAAAAAGCAAAGATGATTGACCATAATATGACATATGATATCTGATATATGAACATTTGGTAGCAGGATATAGCATTCCCCTTTATTCCCCCAAATTTGCAACCAAATTCTTAAATTTTTATGTGAACGTATAATGTGCAACCAAATTCAAAGATTGCATTAATATATCATGCTGCAATAATTGATCCAGCTATCAGGAAAATTTCACTTGAGCAATTTTGAAAAGTTTGGTTATTTTATGGCTATTTTAGATACCCCGTCATTGGGGCCCTTGAATTACTCTTAGGCCAGTTTAATTATCTGTATTAGTCGATATAGCAAATTGCATTAAACAAGAAGACATTAATTTTCTAAAGGAATGATCATTTCATTTCTTTGTTTACTTACAAATTCGTCCTTTGACCGTAAAATGAGAATAATAAAGCTGTTTATGTATATTTATGTCAACTACTTGAACCATCTAGTTAAACAAATTCTTCTATTCAAAAACGATCCAAACTCGTTTATTTTAAATTCAAGCCTGCAAGGAACGTAATTGTGTAACATAATTATAGATACTCGCTGAAATGGACAACTGTTCTGCAATTAGCTGATCATCAACCATGGAGCTTTAAAACATAAATATTTGAAGTCCAGTTATTTAAGACTGCAAAGTTATACTGTTTGTAAGATAGTAAGGTAACCTGTCTGATATGAGTTTATCAGTGAGCGTGAATGGAGAAGCCAGCAGGCATGGGAATAACATCTCTATGGATTCCCCTGTCAGATAACGTTAAGGAACGGACAATGATGCAGAGAGTTCAACGGAGGACAGATAGGAAGCCATGTCATGCAGTGGATGGAAGTATTGATATTTCTCCTAAGTGATGAGCAAAGGTATTTTATCGAAATGGAAATGAGATAGTGTGGCTATGTATATTTACAGTCATTTTTTACAGTCAATTATGAAGCTAAGGCAAGGTAATAGAATAAATTAAAACTAATTTCATAAAAATTATATGACACATATCCTTGGGTAATAATCTCCATGTGTAATTCTTTACTGTCATGTTTTTATGTACTTATAAGTATCGAATTCCAGTGGGGAAAATCTGTTTAAGGAAAACAATGAATGGAAGATTGATTTGTAATGGCAGCAGTTTTACATCACTATATCAAGTAAAGGAAACCCAGAATTACATTTTCCTATTTTCCTTGCTCCAGCAGCTGTATACTGTCTGTTGTTCGATAAAACATCACAAGTTTACATGTTAATATTGACATTTTAATCAGCCAATTAGCATTAAAATGGACATTTGCAGGAACACTCAATACTTTTCGAGATAATAATACCATTGATAACGTTTTTTTTATAAGGGATTCCAACAACATACTGTAACTTTAATTGTGATAGATATCCAACATAACACTGTGATACTTGTGTCAAGACAAAGAGTAAAATTTGAAGGCGATGGAAGGGATACCATATTATGCTGATGCAGCTATTTTATCACAGTTATGATTGATCATTGGATATCCTATGGTTCAATCATTCAAGTTACTTGATGCATGAGGAAGTTGAATAGGATGACAATAAAATCATGGCGCCCCTAATAGAAAAGCAATCAATTCCTAACACAGAGTTCTTTTTATAAATCATAATAATGAATTGAAATGAATGATGATCTCTTAAAACTGAAGCCGATGAACTCAGAAGTTAATCAGTATTGCATAACAAAGTTTATCTGTCTTCCTTGTGTTCTGCTCCACGCTCAACGAACTGTTTTGCAACATACATCTGTACCTATTGGCTCCTCTCAAGGCGATAGATCGGATGTTTCATACTCGTGATGATATTACTAACGTTAACTATTCCTCCCTCATATACAATGCAGATTGCTCTTGATAGAGCAAATGTATGTATTGCTACTGTGAGGAGAAAGATGGTAATCTTTATTCAGTGACATGACAACAGAATGACCTGGTAAAGTGAGTTAACTGTGGTATCACAGCGAGTTTGTTACAGACCTGAGTCAGTTTATCATCATTAACACCTTCAGAGTAGCTGTGGGGAACACTGCTTCCGGGAAGAACTCTATTGATTATTCCAGGTCGTTACAAGACATTTAGAAGAGGCTGCTAAAGCTCCACGACTGCCTTTATCTGATATTGGAACTGACAGTGTCCCTGTCAAAAGGGAATTCCTCTTCAAGTTCTGTATTTGTTGTGCTCGTTTTCATTTGAGAGTAAAATAACTTTGTAAGATACCAAGATAATAACAGTGTTACTTTTGTGTGTTGCTTCCGCATGTCATTTGTATAATTAATGTTTAAGCATTATATGAAGGAGAGTCAAGGAGGGGAGGTATTTAACTATGATGTCAGAGATTATCCTTAAAAAGAAAATAATAACTGAATAAAATATGCTTTTGAAATGCTGAAATATTGAAAAGTTTTTTTTCTGAAACGACATACAGACATTTCCTGTATATAGTTGTTCCTAGTGTGGATATATGTGATGGTTGCATGGATCAATAGATGATATTTGACCGCAAATTGTGTAATGACCAATAATGCAACGATAATTGTTTTCACCTTCAAAAACATGTTTAATATCTATACAGTTTATTCATCAAGTTACAATCTTTACTTTTCTTTCCTATGGCAATCAATGCTTGACAATGTAACGATGTTATAATATCATCTAGTTCAAATCTAACTTCATTCGCTTGAAATAAAAAGGTACTCACTCATATACTATAAACATGTTATATGTCCATTGACCTCTTTTGTAATTCATCTTACCAACTTCAAAAGTTGTGAAAGAAAAAGAAGACAACTAGTTTATGGATGATCAACTTCTTTATTAACAATAGCGACGTTTCATGCTGTATAAGGATCTATACCGAAACGTCGCTATTGTTAATAAAGAAGTTGATCATCCATAAAATAGTTGTCTTCTTCACCACATCATCTTCTAGAATGCCTCTTAAACAGTTTGTGAAAGATACTTTCTCATTTTGTTTTTCTTTCCTCAATTAAAGATATTATCATTGACTTTAACATTAATTTGAAATATTTATGAGATTGTATTGTTACAGTTATTTTCATAGAAAATCCAAGGTTTACATATTGACTTCTTTATCAAATCAAATGAAACTCTTTCCCTGAATTTATTGAACAAACACACATTTTTTTGAGCGTTTTTGGAAATGATTGGTGAGATCAACGACTGATCCTTCTAGCAGTGAATCAGTATCGAAACCCAAATTTTAAAAAGAGTGTTATTCTTTGACCAAGTCCGGTTATCTAAGACTGCAAGTTCATTCTATTTACATGAATGATAATAATGGAAGTCAGAAGGAAGATAAGCGTCTCCATGGATTGCCTTGTCAGAAACATTTACAGAGCTGACAATGGAGGTACGGCCTAAATACTAGACAGACAGGATGGGTCTGATTCATGGATTCATCAGGATCTTAGTATGAGGAATATCATATTGTATCTCTCAATTCACACAGCAATATCGACTGTCTATTGGTAAAGCCGTGTCCCATGCCGTAGGTATAATTTCTTTGTCAAACACATTCCTAGCAACAACACAACCCTAGCAACAACAAAACCCTAGCAACAAGTAACGTTCAGAGTTACCTCTCTTGTACCAATTTTCTATAAACAAAATCTTTGTTATGCTGGTTTGCGGTGTCTTCACACGCTCAGTGAATTTTTACCAGTAGTAAAGTCCAACTACCTCTGGCTAAATAGTTAAAGGACTATACAAATATTCAAATGAAAGTTTGAAAAACTGGCTCTCAAATCAAAATGTCAGTGGTCAAATACCCACTGGTAATGATACTTTCTCATTTTATTTTTCTTTCCTCAATCATAGATATTATCATTGACTTTTAACATTAATTTGAAATATTTAGGAGATTGTATTGTTACAGTTATTTTCATAGCAAATCCAAGATCCTATATATTGACGTATTTATCAAATCAAAGGATACCTTTTCCTTGAATTTATTGAACAAACACCCATTTTTTAGCATGTTTGGAAATGATTGGTTTAAGACTCATTTTAGTTCAATTCTAGTGCAGTGAGATCAACGACTGTGATGCTTCTGGCAGTTAATCAGTATCAAACCCGAAACTTTACAAAGAGTGTTATTCTTTGACGAAGTCCGGTTATCTAAGACTGCAAGTTCATTCTATTTACATGCATGATAAGAGCTTATCAGTAGCGGCCACAGGGAAGTCAGAAGGGAGATATGCGTCCCCATGGATTGCCTTGTCAGAAACATTTACAGAGTTGACAATGGAGGTACGGGATCAATACTAGACAGACAGGATGGGTCTGATTCATGGATTCACGTTAGTAATATCATCACGAGTATGAAACATCCGATCTATCGCCTTGAGAGGAGCCAATAGGTACAGATGTATGTTGCAAAACAGTTCGTTGAGCGTGGAGCAGAACACAAGGAAGACAGATAAACTTTGTTATGCAATACTGATTAACTTCTGAGTTCATCGGCTTCAGTTTTAAGAGATCATCATTCATTTCAATTCATTATTATGATTTATAAAAAGAACTCTGTGTTAGGAATTGATTGCTTTTCTATTAGGGGCGCCATGATTTTATTGTCATCCTATTCAACTTCCTCATGCATCAAGTAACTTGAATGATTGAACCATAGGATATCCAATGATCAATCATAACTGTGATAAAATAGCTGCATCAGCATAATATGGTATCCCTTCCATCGCCTTCAAATTTTACTCTTTGTCTTGACACAAGTATCACAGTGTTATGTTGGATATCTATCACAATTAAAGTTACAGTATGTTGTTGGAATCCCTTATAAAAAAAACGTTATCAATGGTATTATTATCTCGAAAAGTATTGAGTGTTCCTGCAAATGTCCATTTTAATGCTAATTGGCTGATTAAAATGTCAATATTAACATGTAAACTTGTGATGTTTTATCGAACAACAGACAGTATACAGCTGCTGGAGCAAGGAAAATAGGAAAATGTAATTCTGGGTTTCCTTTACTTGATATAGTGATGTAAAACTGCTGCCATTACAAATCAATCTTCCATTCATTGTTTTCCTTAAACAGATTTTCCCCACTGGAATTCGATACTTATAAGTACATAAAAACATGACAGTAAAGAATTACACATGGAGATTATTACCCAAGGATATGTGTCATATAATTTTTATGAAATTAGTTTTAATTTATTCTATTACCTTGCCTTAGCTTCATAATTGACTGTAAAAAAATGACTGTAAATATACATAGCCACACTATCTCATTTCCATTTCGATAAAATACCTTTGCTCATCACTTAGGAGAAATATCAATACTTCCATCCACTGCATGACATGGCTTCCTATCTGTCCTCCGTTGAACTCTCTGCATCATTGTCCGTTCCTTAACGTTATCTGACAGGGGAATCCATAGAGATGTTATTCCCATGCCT
Source organism: Gibbula magus (assembly GCA_936450465.1). Classification (NCBI taxonomy): domain Eukaryota; kingdom Metazoa; phylum Mollusca; class Gastropoda; order Trochida; family Trochidae; genus Gibbula; species Gibbula magus. Next base: position 38,909,821 of record OW388306.1, on the reverse strand, counting down.
GCTGGCTTCTCCATTCACGCTCACTGATAAACTCATATCAGACAGGTTACCTTACTATCTTACAAACAGTATAACTTTGCAGTCTTAAATAACTGGACTTCAAATATTTATGTTTTAAAGCTCCATGGTTGATGATCAGCTAATTGCAGAACAGTTGTCCATTTCAGCGAGTATCTATAATTATGTTACACAATTACGTTCCTTGCAGGCTTGAATTTAAAATAAACGAGTTTGGATCGTTTTTGAATAGAAGAATTTGTTTAACTAGATGGTTCAAGTAGTTGACATAAATATACATAAACAGCTTTATTATTCTCATTTTACGGTCAAAGGACGAATTTGTAAGTAAACAAAGAAATGAAATGATCATTCCTTTAGAAAATTAATGTCTTCTTGTTTAATGCAATTTGCTATATCGACTAATACAGATAATTAAACTGGCCTAAGAGTAATTCAAGGGCCCCAATGACGGGGTATCTAAAATAGCCATAAAATAACCAAACTTTTCAAAATTGCTCAAGTGAAATTTTCCTGATAGCTGGATCAATTATTGCAGCATGATATATTAATGCAATCTTTGAATTTGGTTGCACATTATACGTTCACATAAAAATTTAAGAATTTGGTTGCAAATTTGGGGGAATAAAGGGGAATGCTATATCCTGCTACCAAATGTTCATATATCAGATATCATATGTCATATTATGGTCAATCATCTTTGCTTTTTGTTCACTTTGTATGATCAGTTTCTCTTACTTCAGATGCATTAACAAATCAGTATTGAGCTCCTGTCATTCGGACCCTTCAAGCACTCTTAGGCAAAACTATAATATGAACATTGCTATTTGTACAACACGTCTCCAAGAAGCTTGTATTGATCTTTCTCGAAACAAATTCACAGTTTTACTTCCACTTATCCTATCCCTTTTGATTACTGTTCTATGCAGTCTCTGTTGAACAGCATCAACACACTTTAACCTGCAACATTGTTAATCTTTGACCAAGGGTTATTGCATGAAGTCTCAATTTCATGTTGAATGAACCTGTGTGATAGAGGGAAATTCTTTCGCAAAACTAGAAATGGTTCATCTTTATGCATGTAAAAAGTTCTTAGGTGTTAAACAAAATACTCCAAACTTAATGATTTATGGAGAATGTGGCAGATTCCCTTTATATATCCAATCATATTGTAAAGCTATTCGGTATTGGATAAAGCTTCTAAACATGCCCTCATACCGCCTACCTAAAAAATGTTATGAAATGATGCTTTTATACGACAAGAATGGTCACAAGAATTGGGTTACCGACGTTAAAGCAACACTATTTTTTGTGGGATTTGGGAATATTTGGCAAAATCAAGAAATAGGTGTAGATCCCGAATTCATGAGTGAATTTACACAAAGACTAAAAGATATATATTTTCAAAATTGGATGGAAAAATTATCACTTTCAAGTAAATGTGACACGTACCTAACCTTTAAAAGCAATATCCATACCGAATATTACTTATCTTGTTTAAATGTAAAGAAATACAGAACTAGTCTAGCACGATTCCGATGCTCGTCTCATGAACTTTATATTGAAACGGGTAGATATAAGAATATAAGTAGAGAACAAAGATTTTGTCAAATATGTAAGTCTAATATTATAGAAGATGAATACCATTTTTTACTGATTTGTCCTTTGTACAGCATCATCCGAAAGAAATATATCAAAGAAAAATACTATGTAAATCCAAATAAGATAAAATTGTCTCTACTTTTAAACAGTGTAAACAAAGAAGAAATTGAAAACCTGTCCATGATTATCTTTTATGCGTTTATACATAGAAATCTCATTATTTCATGAAATATCAGTGCACTGTATATCTTGTACTATAGGCCTGATGCCTTTTAAGTACTGAAATAAACATACAGATAGAGGGTTATCGAATAACATATGGTGTATCTGTAAGGAGTATCTGTATGGAATATCTACGAATATGGAGTACATGTATGAAGTATATGTATAGAACATCTGTGTGGAGTGTTTGGCATTTAAGTAAGAAATATTTAAAATGTAGAAATTGAATTTAATAAAATATGTTATCGATATACATGACTTTCTAAAACTTTAATTTGTTGATGCGTCTTAACTGTAAGACGTCATAAAACAAGCCAAAAAAGCCCCTTTTGAATCTCCTATCTCGCCTAGTTAAGAAGATTCGATAACAACGATTTTGAGATTTTTTAAACGTCCGTTTCTCAGAAATATGAACAGTAAATGGTGGGAAAATTTCAAGTTTAGTTCAGTTGGGTTCTGAAAACATGATGTATCTCTGTTTCAGTCATGTTTATCACTCGTGGATTGACTTATCTTGCACTCTTTATGGTGACGTTCCTTTTGCGGTTGAGTGTATATGTTTTATGAAAACATGTATGCTATATTTTAGGTTTTATCATGATAGCATAAACAATAGTGAACGGTTCATGACAAAAGTAAACTGGTAAAGTCTAGAGCTCGATGTGACATTGACCTGATGAGAAACTTACTCGAGCTCTGATGAACCAATGCAAAATATTAAAAGAATCAAGCGGATATATTTTAACTATGGACATGTGTGCTGAATACCTTATCCAGGCTTATATAGGCATTAAAATCTCAATGCGAAATTTACAATGTAACGTCTTAGTTAGAATTATCGATGTTAGCCTGCCTCTCCATTTTGCTCATCTAAACTTCTTTCCAGAAATTTTGTCTGGATCTCGTCTCTTAAACTATCGATGCTTGGTCAATTAAATGTCATGCATAAGTAAACCATCACCCATAGATGTGTTGTTTGCTATTTTATAGTTTTAAAGTCAGGTTTACTGTTTAGATGGTACTTAAGATTTTCCTTAAGCTGATACTGTATTTTAAAGTCATTTTGTCCAGGGCATATCGTCAACTCAAACCTAAAACATCTGTCAGCCATTCTATGGGTGATCTCCATTTACATAAACATAAGGACACATGCAACATCTGAAGGTCTTCATAATGACATGTCTCTATTATATACTCTCATTTAATTAAACGTTACACATACTTTAACAATTAACCACATATTGTTTTTATCTGATTTATTTTCTTATCACTGAACAACAATATGAGGGCAATATTTAGATTGTTCTAACAGTATAAGCAGTTTAGTAGACTGCTTTCTAGTCTATTGGCTTTGATAATGCATGTCCCAGTCCATTAATTGAAACTCGTTATCCATTTTAACGTTTTGCTGTCAACGAAAATAAGATAAAAGTTCTGATAGTTGATAACACTGGTTCAAAGGAGACCTGGAATACTTAATATAAGCTTTCTCACTCTAACCAATGGTTCCACAGGGTTTATAAGTTGTACAACTCGATTTAAGGATGATATAAACGATATTTCACGTCGATTGTACACAATGGAACTCCTTAAACAGAATACAACCATTCTCAATAGTATGTTCAGGCTCGTTTGTCCTATTTTGTGTGTTCTTTTATGCATTTATATTCGTTTTCCAGGAATGCATTGACATCGTAATTCAATTCTAAAAGCTTGTGAAGCTCCAAATGTTTTATTTCAGACAAAGGCGATCTAAAGAATCACTTTATCACAACTCCTGGTCTGTATTTAAGAGATAATGATGACAATGGAGATCTCTTGGGAATGGTTTCCAGATTCCAGTTTTTTGTTCACTGCATGAACACAACGTAGTGTATTTATATTGATCCAACTAGAACCACATGATGGAAGAACTCTGCTTATTTGAACCCATTTAGACACAGTATTTTCTTCTTTATGGTGTTGTCTTTCCAAAACAAATCATGTTTTCCTTTATCTGAATATGTGCATTTGTCAGTATACTGTTTGCTTGTAAATTCACTGTATCCACATAAATAAGCGTTAAATCCCTTTTCCGTACTTTAGTGAAGGGGGTTATTACATAGTTGTCACTAACTTTACCTGGGCAACTGTTGTACTACTTGTAGTTGCTGTTCAGAAAATGTACAGAAAGCTTGTGTATAACTGTTGTGCATATCTCATCCAACCACGTTTACTTCTAATACCTTATTAGCTTATCAGTACTGAAAGGCGAGATGCACAAATGGCATGGTGACTTTTTTGTCCCCAATAAGGGCCAGAGTGGCCCCAAATTAAAAACATCTTCTCGTTTACTTCTCCAGATCAAAACGCCCTAGAAATATTGTGAACTCGGATGCCAGTGAAGATTTTTATTTTATTTTGTAGCTTTTAAGATTGTAGTTTTGGTAGCTCTGTGGTCGCCAGCCACACATAGTTTTAGCTTCTTCTCATAACTATTCAACTTATAAGTGAAAAAATATTATAGCAACATTATCCCCACACGAATACGTATTGATATTGTAATGATCAGTATGCGACATGACGTAATTTCATTGCGAGCTGCAGCATCTCCTTTCCTATTTGCAGTTTGAAACAAAACAGATTCAGAGAACTTTAAATACAATTATCTTGATGTATACTAGTATCCTATATATATTCTTAAAAAGCTTCCGACAATAGAAACGCACACACATCATGTTAATGCCGAGTGAATCGAATACAAAACAGATTTTCCTTGTCAGTCTCAGTCAGTTTATCAAATCGGTTTATAGTAGCCACCACTTTTAAAGTGGGAACAGTGCATATTGATTACTTGCTGTCTAGGGGGATACCGCAGTGGGCTTTAAAGTATTATTATTTCGAATATCCTATTTGTATTGACAATAATCCTGTTTTGTGATAAATCTGCAGCAAAAGAGTTGGTAAGACCTTAAACAATTAATTGAATGATATAGCAGCCTAAAATGTGATTGAAATAATTGATGTAGGATCAACGTATGGAACAATCTTTTAAATACATTTATTGTTTCTAATGTAAATTGTAAATGCAAGTTATCCTTTTAGCTTAGTCCAACCCTAGATAAAATAAGATGTAATAAATGGATTATGGTACAATCACTAGAACACTTGTATCAATTCAACAGGTATTATATACCCCACCGTTCATCTGTTAGAGCATTATAGATTTGCATTAAGTTTAAATACACATTCAATCAATTGTCAATGGAATATTTGGAAATTATCAGCATCACTTGTCACTATCAAGTGTCAAATACCATTTACCTGGATATAACAGTTTGTTTTAGACAAATTGTCCTAAATGGCACACCACAGTGAATCTCATGCCGTATAAGTTCATCCATGTTATAACCCGGAGTTCAGTTATCAAGTAGTTCAAAAAAGCTTGATTAGGTACATAAAGAAAAACATACACAGGGGAACCCTAATCAAATGTACAATGTGTTATTGGAATCTCTAGGATAAACACAAGTGCTGTTCACAACATTCATTTACAATAAAAGCAAAACACAGTATTAATAGTTTTAACAAAGAACTATTAGATTATGCTTGATATTCCGAAAGATACCCAAACTCGTATATCATCTCCTCAGTGAATACCAAGAGCAATTGTTAGCTTTTAATGCTGCTGTCTGAAATAAAGCAGCAGCAAGAGATAACTTATTTACACTTGTTTCCTGCATGGATCAATGTTAAAGTACTATTTCCAGTGAAGAAGCAACTTCCAAACGCAAGACATAACTCTTGCCAGTCTGCATTACTGGCTGATTTAACCCTTGCGGTATTTCCCTCGCTTTGTTGGGTCAAGATAGTGAATCGCTGCACTAGAAATGCATAACGGGCCTGGATTTCTAAACACAGATTTTTAAGGAAATACTGCAAGGCCTAAATCAGCCAGTAATGGAGACGGGCAAGAGATATCCCTTGCATTGGGAAGTTGGTGAAGAAGCGGCTAGGTCAGAGTTACGGGCCGTTATGAGTTGTTTGAAATAATACAGCCATAGCCTTTGCAGCTGTTAACTTCAATTATGGCCTCAACACATTCTTGTAAAACGAAAATAAATTACTAAATGGTTCGAACAGAGACAAGGCTAAACCCACTCAACAAATACACCGAAATATTTGAGCTTTACATATCCCCCTAGATGTGTTGGTGTGTGTATGCCAATGCATTTGTGAGCATGTATTTGTGATTATAGATTGACATATGAATTATTCTGTTTCTTGTGTGCAGCCAGTCAATTGATATAAAAACGGCACATAACAAAAATAACGGAAAATGAACTGCAATAATATTAATCAAAATTAATTTTAAAAAACTGTAAAAATGAATAATGTTCATTTATATTTAGAATCTATATAAGTTATCTATTAATGTAATGTGAAAGCAAGTTAATCTATGTTGTATTGTGTTTTCTGAGTTTGTTTCAGTGACAAACAATCACCAGCTTGCTTCCACCACGACTGATCCTCTTAATGGCTGTCACTATTTACAAAGATGTTCAGGACGTCTCAACAAAAATGTATAGTATGCTAGAAGTAAGATGTCTTAACGTCAGCTCATGGGATCTTTGGAAGACAGTGACGACTTTATCCCTTCTCTTCCTGATATATTATTTCTTACTTTCCTTTTCCCCATACTTCTCTCACTTAGTCACTTTACCAGAAGCTGGGGAGGGTGGAGAACAGAACAGAACAGAGAATGGTGTTGTATAGGGACTATTGTATTCTATTAAAAGTAAAAAGTGGAATATGTAACATGTAAGTCTGTTTGATAAACTGGTTCAGGTTTAAGATAATATTCTGGAATATTGAATTGCTTAGTTTCAGACGAGTAAAGGCTATTACTATTCATGACTTTAGTATGTTATTGATTACTCGAAATTAAGAAATTACAAATACATTGCTGATATGGCACTTTAAAGTAGGTAACTGATGTTGCTGCTGCTGTGCTCACATCAATGCAAAGCATGTGAAATAATAACATATTATGATCAAACATTTAAATGATGAAACATCTATCTTTTACATGGTCGGGTATTAAACAAGTTTACACATATACCAAAGTATTATTCAGAACGGACAATTCCTTTATCGGGTTTGATGCTACATTTAAGGATTTTCATAAAACTTCTACATTGCGGAGCAAGCTTTAACTTTTTTTTAAATGATTGTGAAAAGAAAAAAAAGAGCCTTTAGACTTGAAATATTTAATGAGATAGTATTTTCAAGTTATTTATATACATAAAAACAAAGCAAATGTTGAAAAGATTAGGTATGAATCCAATTACTTTCTCATTAGCTTCGGTGAAAGTGTAAAAAAAAAATTTAATGGCTGAATGCAGAGAGACTAGCTGAGATCTGATAAATAGTTTGTTCTGGGAAGTGATCCTAAAATCAAATGAAGTTTTCAGCATCCGTACTGTAATGAAAAACTATATTGTTAACTTGCCATAGGTTGTGTAATTTGAAATTGCTTACGTTCTTTCACAATATTTGAATGCGTTTAAAGTATATGCAAATGCAATTATAATTTCTGTCTTGCACATAGAATATAGTTCTTTAAAAAAACCTCCGTTATTAACATTGTAAATTTAGGTAGCTATAATTTTAAGTCAAAACTGTGATGTACAAATAGATGTGAAAGAGAAAATGACACTAATGGAATCAATTCTATCACTTTTCTTGTAAGCAAAAGAATGAAGTGTGATTATTATGATAACAATGGTGATCATGTAGATCTGTCAAAACGTGGCCTCGTTTAAAGGGGCACTAGCACGTTTTTTGCAAAATTTATTTTTTTCAAATTTCTTATTTATAATGATAGTTTGTGCCATTTAAATTTAATAGTAGTGGGTATTACATCTTATTACACAAAGCAATTATCCGTAGTAGTAATAACGGTGTTGCATATAAAGCAAAAATTGCATGGCGGCCATTTTATTGTGAACACATTTTATTATTTCGAATGACAAAAACGATTCCAATGGCTTTTCTTAGCCACGTACACTCATTTATAACTTGGTTCTACGAAAAGAGAAGGGTATTTTACGATTGGTGAAATTATTTTTCAAATACATTTCATTAACTTTTTAGAGCGAAAAAACGTGCTACTGCCCTTTTAAGGCTATCCATCAAACTAAAATAAAGTTTCTGAAAAATATCATCTTACAATCAATGATCTTAAGAACTGCTCAAGTAAAATGGACCTCAGCTAATACAAAGTCTCATCGTGAACAAGGTTTGTATTTCAGTGTTGATTCAATTACCATTTTTATTCTGTTGTATCTCACGTTGCCTTTGTGAGAAGCTATTTCAAGCAAAGAAATCGTTTTATTCAGAGTTTGTTAACGGATTGCATACACTTGGTTTGTCTCATTCTGACTTTGTCTGAACACGTAATGTGTTTTGGAAGCCTTTAATCCATTTAGTTGGGGTTTGTTTATCAGAGACCAATGGAAAGGCATATATTATATCAGTTGATATAATTCTATGCCTATATCATTTTAAAGGTCTCATTTCAGAAACAGATAACTATCATGATGAGTTTGGTCTTAAAACTAAGCGTTGCATAGCACATTTACTGTAATTCAATTGGTTTGTTTTTAGGATATTTTGCATATTATATTAAATTTTAATTCAAAATAATATTACATATGAACAATGATAAAGACAACTGATCACTTTACTGCGCCTGTATTCTACTGTATATATTGCCACCTAGAGGACAAATTCTTTTTCGTTGATTTCCAAAGCAGATTTTGAAGCATGAATTTTACATTGATCTTAAAATTAAATTTTCTTAATCTCTGCAAAATATGAGCCATGTTTAAGTCAGATAAGAAACGAGATAGCCCAGTGGTTAGCACTTCGACTCCGGATACGAATTTTGTCAGTGGTTCGACAGCTTTATCTGCTACAGAGTACTGTTCTATATGCAGTTTGGGTGCAATGTTCAATGAATTTCAACGTAGCACCATCAATGGTTCATTACTTCCCATCAACACTTTCAGGTTTTAACGCAATGAATAACAACAATTGTGTTGTGGGCTTTTTCCCTGCAATAATACCAGCCAATACTAGAGGTTAAACCAAAATTCACCTCACTTATTTTACTGCACCTTTATAAAGTGTATACATTAACCTCTGGAGGCAACCTCTTTTTTTCTGGCTTAAAACAAAGCAGATGTGGGATTGAATTTTAAATTGAATTAGGCTTTCCTCGGTTTTCAGTAAAATGAAGATTGATTAAAGCATTATAAACGAACGAGCTCTGAGAAGGGCTATGTTTAGAAATGTGTGCCACAAATACAAATACATTGTAGTAATTGCACTGTTACTCTGTGCGAGATTGTGGAATGTATTGATCAGTCAATATCATGAGATAGATAGACGTGAAGTATGTCTTATTACTCATCTGTAGGAGTAATACAAGAAAGAATGTGCTTATGGGATTCGGGGATCGCGAATTGAAGAAATTTTGTTTTGCAGTTTCAATTTTATAAATAAATTTATCCCGTTACCATATTAACCGTTTAACGGTTACCATATTGTGATGCCATATACTTATGACACCGGCACGGACTACCAACATTAGCTCTGTTTATTGTCCCTACCCTCAGTCTAATATCGATCATTTATCTCAACTGTTAGCCCCTTAACATTCCCAGCAATCCTTTACAGACACGTTACCCACACAAACAGAACTATCAACTTTAGAAATTGGTTGGATTCAGTCAAAGAGTATAATTGTTTATAAAGACCATTGATTCTCACTGCATCCAAAAGGATCACACTTGATGCTTCAACGTTTGTCTCTTAGTCAATCAGCACAAACAAAAAGAAGTATCAGCTTAAGGTAGTGGTTGGATTTCGTCACAGAGTATCAATGTTTATAAAGACCATTGATTCTCATTGCAGTCCCAAATGATCACAGTTGACGCTTCAACTTCTGTCTCTTTCTCAATCACCACACACAAACAGAACTAAACACTTCAGATAAGAGTTGGAGTGGCAATGTTTTTAAGGACCATTGATTCTCATTGTCTTCTAAAGGGTTCACTGTTGATGCTTCAACTTCTGTCTCTAATTCAATCAAATGCTTGCCTTCCACAATTGATCTGGACTGGATTGGACTTTATAATGATTGGTTGGTGAAAGGATAACATCTAACAATTGGAATGTTAATGCAACTTTGTAGTTTGATAGTTATTTAATGATGATGGGCAAGACGTGTTGGTTTCACAGGAAACAACAAATTAATTTCAACATAACATAAAGTGACAGCATATTTAAATAAGAATAGTATTTAAAATTTAATAATATCCTTTATCTGTGTTAATTTACTAATTTGTCCTAAAAACAGATATTTAACATGATATCAACCTCCTGTGACGGAATTCATTTTTATCGACCAACTGTTAGTTATATTTGAGAACTAAAAAGTCAGTACTCATGTAAAACTGGTTCCATATATCAATATAGAAATTGAAGGTGTGACCAGATATTCACACAAGTAAAAACAAATCCGATTCTACCACTAGCACATTTTAGTCACAAATGCTCTTATACTTTTTAGTTGGAATGGCACCACAGGTCGTGTTATTGAGTGACGTGCCATAGTTAGTGCAGTAATTGATAGTCAATGGCTACTATAATATTTTGTAAATAACTAACAAGGCACAATCCTGTATAAGTATAATGAAACTAGCATTTAATACGCTGAAAAATACCTTTTATATTGATATTCTAATGAAATTGAAAATTTTGAATTGATTATCAACGTCATTGTTTCAAAGAGTAACATTTTGATTATGTGTATCATGGTCTATTGGAATTGTAAATGATGGAGATGATAATACAGGACAAATCTCTCATTTTACAATAATTTTATGGATGACATGTTTCTGAATCAGTCATTGCATGGGAATTGTTACATTGTTGTGGTAAGTTACACAGGTATGTTCTAAACTGCTCTTCAATCACAAGGTTGAAATGATCCTTGAGAAGCGGTTTGTTGACAAAAAAGCAGCGGATTCGAGTGCTGACAATAAGACGTCTTACCTTTTTACGTTGATGTGCTTGTGTATAGACAGATTCGAGATCATATTTCCAAACTCTGCCAGGCACTAAGGAGGTTGTCGTTGCTGTTCTGACTAAGTAATTGTGCAGGCTTCAGGGAAAGTTGTTTTGAAGTGTTTGAAATCTTAGTGTCTGTTAAAGAAGTTTGAAAGCAGTAAATAAATGATTTATACCGCCTTAAGAATATGTTCGGAATTTCAAAACAGTGTTGATCTTTTTTGACAATAAGATTAATTATCCCCCGCCACAACGAAGTTGGCGGGGGATGTAGAAAAGAGCTTCGTCCGTCTGTCCGTCTGTCTGTTTTTTCCATTCCGGCCTCAAACTTCAAAACTATTCAATATATTTGCTGAAACTTTTTACAGGTATCAACTAAGTCGTCTAGATGTGCCTTTTGCTATATAGAAATTTGAGAATATTTTATTTTTTTTTACGAATGCAAACAGTCTGGACTTAGTCTTCCCTCTTCTTGGTTCTATATTCCGGCCTCAAACTTCAAAACTATTCAATATTCTTCCTGAGCGACGTCTAGAGGTGTAACGATACAGAGCGGTTGCGATACAATACATATACATTTATCAACGTGTTCAGGCTAGAACTATCACCTATGAGTTAGGAGTTATAAACATTTTCAAGAAAGTAAAAGCATTATATATTCAAAATACATGAATATATTCAAACTTCCTACATGACGGGGGATATGGCCGACTCTGTCTGCTTGTTAATACTGATTTAACGAACCAAGTGTAGTTCATAGTTTTGTTATTATCTCTTGTCTTGTCTTGTCAAAATACTTTCGAACATCAAACACTAATACATTGAATATTTTCATATATTGCTTTTAAATTCACCACAGTGATATTTTCACAAAGAGGTTTGTGATCTTGACCTTCATTTCACGTGATAAGGTCACAACGGGACTGCCGCTGTGAAAGGAATACCCCGAGAATGTCAAATGGATTCTCTTTACATCTTACATGTTTCTAGAGAAAAACTTGAAAGATTTTGATATATCATTTATTTCAATAGTTCAGGATACCTAAACGACATCAAAGTCAAAACCTCTTTGTCATACAATATTGATATGTTTTATAACAATATTTTCTTCAAAACTAATTGTAAACAGACAACATTCTGCTTACTGATTCACTTAAGTTATGTGTTTTATAATTTATTCATGTAATAACCTTTGTTCACAAATGTCACCTCCAATTGTGCCTTCATTGTTCAAGTCATGCAAAATGTGAATACTGAGTTCAGAGAGTTCATAATTATTAAGTATGAGTAAGAAATAAATTTGAAGATAATTCAAGCATGAAAAGAAAAATAATAGGAATTCCGTTGGACCATTTGAAACATTTGTTGTGTTCGCCACTGTCAATATTACACTATAGTTACAATAACTAAGACATGTCCATTTGGCCAGTAAATTCTTCGCATATGTAGCCTAGGATACTATTCAATTTATGTCTCTTGTGTCGACTATGTCATTATTCATATCGAGGACTGAATACCGAGGACGTTAACTATATCAAGGATATGTATACAGGCGTGTATCTGGATGTTTTGTATCCAGCTGGGTTCTTTTACTTATACTTTTACAAATCCCAAAGCTTTCAATGTTTTATTGTTAAAATCTTTAAAAATGTGAAGCTACCAATTATAATACAAGTTAATCTCATACATTTACTCACGCGGTGGTATCAAAAATACAATGTGTTTCAGTTCATTTTTTTTCTTACTTGAATCATTTTGTTCAGAATTTGATGCCACACTATCTCTTCCATGTGTGATAAAAGAATGTACATGTGAATAAAGAAAAATGGATGAAAAGATTAGATATATTTACCTAATAACCCTAACATTAATCACAACTCTTGGGGAAAATATCTTAAGTTACATTACGTTTTACCTTATCTTACAACAGTACATTATTTTACTTAAAGTGAAACAATGAACAGTGTTCAAAATGAGTCCGATGAAAGATAATATAAAAACCTGTTTGAATAATAAAATAATTTTCAATCCCAAATAAATCCTATCATATTGAAAATGTGCACAAACCAATTTGTTAGGCCCGTTATTCTCAAATTTAAATTTTCATTTCAATTTGAAACTCCAAGTCCGTCATGAGCACAAAAACAATGAACAACAGTGATTTAGAGTTTACTCCCCTTGTATATAAGAGAGCTCAATGTTTGAGCATATGATCGATGAGACAATAAAATCCCATTTCTGCTCTTTCATCACGAGTCAGATAAAGAATTATCAGAAAAGAATTGAATATTTAACTTACAATCAATGAGCCAAAGCATACATAAAACAACAAAGGGAAAGGATATAACAATGGCCAACTAAACTTATATAACAACCTAGTATAAAACCTTCAAGCAGATTAACCAATAAGGTTTCTACCTCCACAAACGTGGTGTCAGGATAGCACACTGGTCCGGCTTCGGATCAAGAAGTCTTGGGTACTTTTCTCGGCAGGTCTCAACAAATGTTCTACATGCATTAAGTGTTTGCTTCCAATGCTATATTGAAATTAAGTGTAATATCAAGTTTATTAGTTTCAATGGATGGTGGTTTTACAATCTCCAGTCAATTGCGATTAAGGAAGTATGGTAATGATATCAACCCATTGCTAGTAACATACCCCTGAAAGAGGTGTTAAACCCCAAATCACCTCACTGTACATCATGCGTAAAAACACACCTCAAAAGCTCGAATTTGTCACTGAAATTTTTTAATTGTTCTCCTTCCTTGTCGGCTAGGAACATATCTTACAAAATTAATGTCATAGATGTTTTTTGTATTTCAAAACTTCAGTTTTTAGAATGTCACTAAGGACCTTCTTACTGAATCTTTTGCAATATAATTGAATGTAATGACAGACGTTGTATTTTTTTTTATGTATGTTGAACTTTTCAGACTTAATGTGTGATGGTTTTAACAATGCAGAATGACCTATTAATACTTATAAATGATATATAAATGACAAACGAAGAAAAGTTGTAAATAAGAAATAATGGAACAATCGATGAATTCAAATGAGTGGGATATTATGTAGATTAAATGTTTCTAATGAATGTTCCCTTATACAAGCAGTCAACCATTTGTTCAAATTTTTCTGAATTAAGAATACCTATTCGATTGATTATAGAAAATAGTTAGGTTAATCCGTGGAAGGAAGGCACGGTTTACTGTGATGAATATATTAGGAGCACACGGAGTATCTTATTTATCTAAGTCTAATTTAAAAAGACAACCATTTGTTTAAACTTTACTGATTTAAAGTTCACTGTGATGAATATATTAGGAGCACACGGAGTATTTTATTTATCTAAGTCTTATTTAAAAAGTCAACCATTTGTTCAAACTTTGCTGATTTACAATTCACCGTGATAAATACATTAGGAGTATACGGAGTATCTTATACCTCTAAGTCTTATTTAAAAAGGCAACCATTTGTTCAAACTTTGCTGATTTTAAGTTCACTGTGATGAATACATTAGGAGTACACATAGCATCTTATATATCTAAGTCTTATTAAAAAAAGTCAACCATTTGTTCAAACTTTGGTGATTTTAAGTAAAGCTATTCAATTGATTATGGAACATAGTTAGGTTAATCTGTGGGAGGAAGGCATGGTTTACTGTGATGAATACATTATGAGTACACTGAGTGCCTTACATATCTAAGTCTTATTTACAAAGTCAACCATTTGTTCAAACTTTGCTGATTTAAAGTTCAATGTGATGAATACATAGAGGATATCTGTCTTTTCTTGACTAATACCATGTTATCTCATCGAGTGAGGTAGAAATGTTATATTTTCATGAGTGGCGCAACTTTTCTACCTCACTCGATGAGATAAATATGTTAATTGACTAGAATTGATGGATATTCTATTTATTATATGAGGTTATCCTTGTAATTACGTCCGAAAAGGGTCGTTTTCTCGCCGAACGGCCCTGGGAACAGCCCGTCACCACAGCAACACTGTGGCGTCATAAGCCAATTCGCCACCTGAGACCATTTTTTATAACGTCAAATTATATCAGTCCCTGTTCGCATTGAAAATATAAGTTATTTTCACTGTAGCTTGATAGACAGTTTATTTCACTGATAAATCCCAGTATTTCATTACTCGTCATAAACTTATTAGGAGTACACGAGTACCTTATATATCCACGTCTTATTTAAAAAGTTGATAATCGAGTCACATTGACATAAGAGTAAATATATAAGCTTCTTTGGGATTTTGTTTAGAAAAGAAAAGCCAAAAGATATTTTAAAGTGTTAATCACAAGTAAAATTAGAGTTAATTGCTCCGTAGCTCATCATGTTTTGATTTAATATATTGTGCGAGAAACAGTTTTTGAGTTCATGGTCATCATTAGAGGTAAAAAGTCATTATCTCAACTGTTCACACAGTTGTGACAAATTGCAGCTTTCTAGTGATATAGGTCATTTCATGGTTGAAACGACTCTACTAGCAGGTATTTCTATTTAATTTGATTTCATAAATTGATAAAGTAGACATCGAGGATCACACATTAAACGGAAAAAACGTTGGTCTAACTTTTCTGTTTCCAAAAATTCCCATATAAATTCCTATTCCTATATAAATTCTCATTGACAAATGGCCATTTTTAAAACGACATCACTTAGAATGCAAACATCCCGATTTCTAAATGTCTTCTAAATTCTAAGAAAAATGGCTTGAGTAAACTCTTTGGGGAGAGAAAAAATAAGCATGAAATTACATCAAATAATGCCCGACAGCCCATGTGCCAAATTCAAATCCGCGGTATAAATAATAAAACATTTTTTTAATTTTCAAAAGGTTTTTCCTTTTCCTTTCCGTCTTACTTTCCAATATGGTATTATTCCATTTCTGTTAAAGCCATGTTTTTTAAATGCCATACTAAGACCTCCTCCTTCTCAAACTGCGCTGTTGAAATAATATAATGAATTGTGTTATAGTCAAAGGAAATCAAACAAATCAGACGAATAGTGCTTTCTGTAGAATTTACAGGTCAAAGATGAGTGCCTCAATTTAACTATTGTGTCATATTTTACTCTGTTGGCAGCCATGTTTGTTTACAAACAACAACGACAACATGAAGCCGTTGAAATAGTAATCGTCAGTAACGTGTCAATTAAAGCAATAATTACAATGAAGATAAATAAAATTAATTAAAGCTTTGAATATACAACATGTAGAATAAACTAAATGTTTGTATATTCATGATCTCTGTTTTTATTTTAAAATCGAGATGTGTGACCGAGTTTGGCATGTTCTATTTATCAACGAAGCAAGAAAATAGAACCATCAACCAATCTCTAACAACTCTCGTGTGCTCCTCCTTCAAATGGCGTATGCGGACTGTGAACTAGATATCACAACAATATCAAATTGTACTCGAGTACCTTATATATCCACGTCTTATGTAAAAAGTTGATAATCGAGTCACATTGACATAAGAGTAAATATATAAGCTTCTTTGGGATTTTGTTTAGAAAAGAAAAGCCAAAAGATATTTTAAAGGGTTAATCACAAGTAAAATTAGAGTTAATTGCTCCGTAGCTCATCATGTTTTGATTTAATATATTGTGCGAGAAACAGTTTTTGAGTTCATGGTCATCATTAGAGGTAAAAAGTCATTATCTCAACTGTTCACACAGTTGTGACAAATTGCAGCTTTCTAGTGATATAGGTCATTTCATGGTTGAAACGACTATACTAGCAGGTATTTCTATTTAATTTGATTTCATAAATTGATATAGTAGACATCGAGGATCACACATTAAACGGAAAAAACGTTGGTCTAACTTTTCTGTTTCCAAAAATTCCTATATAAATCCCTATTCCTATATAAATTCTCAATGACAAATGGCCATTTTTAAAACGACATCACTTAGAATGCAAACATCCCGATTTCTAAATGTCTTCTAAATTCTAAGAAAAATGGCTTGAGTAAACTCTTTGGGGAGAGAAAAAACAAGCATGAAATTACATCAAATAATGCCCGACAGCCCATGTGCCAAATTCAAATCCGCGGTATCAATAATAAAACATTTTTTTAATTTTCAAAAGGTTTTTCCTTTTCCTTTCCATCTTACTTTCCAATATGGTATTATTCCATTTCTGTTAAAGCCACATTTTTTAAATGCCATACTAAGACCTCCTCCTTCTCAAACTGCGCTGTTGAAATAATATAATGAATTGTGTTATAGTCAAAGGAAATCAAACAAATCAGACGAATAGTGCTTTCTGTAGAATTTGCAGGTCAAAGATGAGTGCCTCAATTTAACTATTGTGTCATATTTTACTCTGTTGGCAGCCATGTTTGTTTACAAACAACAACGACAACATGAAGCCGTTGAAATAGTAATCGTCAGTAACGTGTCAATTAAAGCAATAATTACAATGAAGATAAATCATATTAATTATAGCTTTGAATATACAACATGTAGAATAAACTAAATGTTTGTATATTCATGATCTCTGTTTTTATTTTAAAATCGAGATGTGTGACCGAGTTCGGCATGTTCTATTTATCAACGAAGCAAGAAAATAGAACCATCAACCAATCTCTAACAACTCTCGTGTGCTCCTGCTTCAAATGGCGTATGCGGACTGTGAACTAGATATCACAACAATATCAATAATATCAAAATAACAGTCTACTCTAGTAGATTGCAACCTGTTGTTCAGGACTATATAACATTATACCTTTTAGCGAACAATGAGTTATAATTGTATTGATAATAACAGTACAAGCACACGCAAAGTTTATCGAAAAGGAAATGACAATGCAAATCACCATATCATAAGATTAAAAGTAAAAATGTTTTTCATAAACTTAAAAATTCAGATATATTGTTAGGATTAGATTTAGGGTTAGGATATTTGGATATGCATTGACATAGCAATTACTTCTTAGGTTCTGAGGGCAATAAACGGTCACTATATAAACAACAGGTTTTGATTTCATAAGTATCCATTCATCAAACGAGTGAGTGAATTCCTGTATTCCCTACGCAATAGCGAAGGGAAACAAACATCATGTTTAGTTCGAAATAAGATAGAAACAATAATTATAGTTTTAGTCTTGTTTATACGGCAATTTTTGTTATAATTCCAATGTAGTTACGACAAAAGAAAAATAACTTACATGTGTGTTGTTAACTTGTCACAAAAATTACAAAGAAACATTACTAAATGAATAATAGAAACAAGCATTGGATGTAAAAGTCTACTATAAGTGATAAAAAGGATATGAGTACTACGAGACAGAAATTAGAATGAGGACAACATGAGACACTTTTCCAGTTCTAGAGTAACGATGTGTCTTCATTATTCGTACATCCAGCATTCTTATCAACTTATGGTGTTATCCTTCAATCAATTTGTCTATACCCTGACACTAAGTCGTAAACAATAGTAGGAATATATTGATTATCACTTGAGCAGTAGTTCTTCAAACAGTAATCTGCAGACACGCTTTGAAAATGTTGTAAACTTTTCCGAAGCGATGAGAATTACAACCAAATCAGATACATGGCCATAGGCATACACAGTGTTAGGCAATGTCATGGCAACATAGTACATCGAGGACACTCAACGAGCATCAGTGTAGCCATTCTAAGTAACCAAAACTATGACATCTTGTTCGAATTTGTTAAAAAATAAATCTTACAATCTTTTACAACTCCTATTTTTGAAATTATTGGTTTGAAAATACAATTATTAAACGCTTGTTGACTGAAGGTTGAAGGACACAAAATGGTTGATAATGAAAGTCACAACCTGATCTTTGTTATTTATGAGCACCCTTTCCTATTCAATTCTAACTCTTTTCCAATCTAAACTTATCAAACTTTGCTGTTAACAATATAATATCATACTGATCAATAATACATTTTATACACGGTTTCACACATTCTATGCATGATTGGATCACGAACTTTCCATCAAACCAAGCTTTGGTTGAAGGGTATAATAAAACAATAACATCACAACACTGAAGTGAAAATTACGATCATAACTCATAACTCAGCTGTTCAAAGATCACATTTGATGGAATTCATAACCTGCAAGACCTCGTTAAAATAAGGCCATCAATTACAGCTTCATTGCACTCCAACACGTGTCTCTGTTACTGTGCAGGAGGCCTATGAGCCCAAATTCTTACTTAAGCATGACATATTATGATTCCCATGATGCTCTTGACTGTTCACATGTGATGAATATATTAGGAGCACAACGGAGTATCTTATTTATTAAGTGTTATTTAAAAGGTCAACCATTTGTTCCCTCACCACAGCAACACTGTGACGTCATAAGCCAAATAGCCACGTGAGACCATTGTTTTATGACGTCAAATTATATCAGTCCCTGTTTGCAGTGAAATTATAAGTTATTTTCACTGTAGCTTGATAGACAGTTTATTTCACTGATAAATCCCAGTATTTCATTGCCCGTCATATAATAAATTAGGAGTACACGAGTACCTTATATATCCACGTCTTATTTAAAAAGTTGATAATCGAGTCACATTGACAAAAGAGTAAATATATAAGCTTCTTTGGGATTTTGTTTAGAAAAGAAAAGCCAAAAAATGTTTTAAAGTGTCAATCACATGTCAAATTAGAGTTAATGGTTTTGGAGTTCATGTTTATCATTAGAGGTCAAAAGCTTTTCAAAGGATAAATCATTATCTCAACTGTTCAAATAGTTTTGACAAATTGCAGCTTTCTAGATATATAGTTCCTTTCAGGGTGTAATGGCTTTATTAGAGGATATTTCTATTTAATTTGATTTCATAAATTGAAATAGTAAACATCGAGGATCACACATTAAATGGAGAAACGTTCATCTAACTTTTCTGTTTCTAAAAATGAATTAATTTATGAATTGTCATTGACAAATAACGACATAACTTTGAATGCAATCATCCCAGATTCTAAATGTCTTCTTAATTCTAAATGTAGTTGAGAAAAAATTGCTTGAGTAAACTCTTTGGGGAGAGAAAAAACAAGCATGAAATGACAACAAATAATGCTCCACATTTATTGTGCCAAATTCAATTCCTCGGTATCAATAATAAAACAATTTGTTTCCTTTTCCTTTCCATCTGACTTTCCAATATGGTATTATTCCCTTTCTGTTAAAGCCACATTTTTTAAATGCCATACTAAGACCTTCTCCTTCTCAAACTGCGCTGTGTTACAGTCAAAGGAAATCAACCAAATCAAACGAAAAGTGCTTTTTGTAGAATTTACAGGTCAAAGATGAGTGCCTCGATTTAAAGTCTGTCGTTAAAAGAGAATGTTTTCATCAATCTTGGTATTTATCGTTTTGATTAATGAAAACAACAATTGAAAACTACTAGAAAAACGCTCGTATTTTTAGTGTCATCTTTTGAAACTTTCATCATGCATCACACCTGCTAGAGGATGAAACAGAGCTCGGATATTTGATCTTTGTTTGGAAATAATCTCGATTTCAGATCAATCAAAACCCAAAGTATGAAAGAAAATAGCCAGGTTGTCCAGTTAACCCAAGTGTTTCACTGCTTGAACTACCAGCGTAGATATTTTATAACTGATGTTAATGAAACAGGTACTAATTAGAAGCGACATCATGGTTCCCTATTATATATGCAGGAATGTACGAACTTTCACTGCAGGACTCAGGACACAACCTGAATATTTTTGAAGATGTAAAGAAGGCAGCTTGCCTACTATACAGGGATAGGGGATACACAAATCCAAATGTGAAACATAACTTGGTAATAGATCGATCTGTTGCCATAAGTGTAATGTACATTCAACCAATTCATTCATCTTTTCATGAACTAATATTGTTTAAATCATGGAAAAGGATCACTAATCAAGCATATTTCCGATCAAATGTTCAAATACAACTTTTCTAGGATGAAAAATGGTTAACAATATTATTTTTCCATCCAAATAGAACACGTCAAACATACATTAGAAGTTGGCAATACCGAAAGTAGCGTGGTAAAGCAAATGTGGACAAATGTGGGTCCACTCCATCGCAGTACTATAAGGTAACGATTTCGGTGGGCCCACATTTTAACTAGCGTAACATTCCATGCAGTAGGTTTATAAAACAAGGACTAAATACATTACTAATTTAGCATTCAAGTATTTTTATTTTCACTGTTTGTAATTAACGGTATTGAATTAATGACATGAGAATACGAAACTAATAGTCGTGGCTTCCACGGGGAAGACAAGAGTAACATCACTTGAATGTGGTCCATCCACCGCTAATACGGAATCGCCATAACATCTATAGCAATTATGAACAGATTCATTGCTTATATTAACTGAAGCACAAAAGAAACGTCACACCTCAATTGGTTTCGATTAATTCAATATTTTAAAGACATGCGATGCATTTGATTATGGCACGATGCAATAACATCTTTTGGCAGTAGTTTTAATGACTTAATTGGTGACTGTTTTTTAAAAAAAAAATTATTACAATATCATTTTTTAAACTAGACAGGGGTAAGAAATGAAATTTACACCAAGATGACCCCTACCTTGTTTAAAATGTTGTAAATCTGTGCAGGACGAGGTATATTTATTGATTTTCACACAGAGTATGTGTTATATGTCGATTAACAGTTGTGTTTTATCAAAACTAATTTTGGGGAATTTTAAATTTCAATTTTTTTATTTTTAATTATTTTAAAAAAAAACATGTATAACAATTCTTTGACTGATTTAATATTTTAGACTAATTTGCAAAACTATTCAGTTTTGGAATACGACGTCTAAAACTCGAGAAATTTGACTTTAAAAATTATACATATGATAAAAACAATTGAGGGGTGACGTTTCTTTTGTGCTTCAGTTTATCAGCTTAAAATATACATGAAAATTATGTTCATAGGTGACTGCACATAATATATTGCACCTTTGTATAAAAAAACATGTGTAGTACTCTGTAAACGAGTTCTTATTTATGGATGTATTTCAGGTGAGCCATCCATTCTAGTTTGAACAGGCACAGCTGAAAGAAACCGGAAATGAAAAGCGAAAATAACCCGTTAAACCATCAATCTACATTCCCAGGAGGATACCACAATGACACTGATTGAAGCAACAGAAATGTGGTCTGATCTGTTCTTCCTCATGACGAGGGTGTCTTGTTTAACTACAGCCTTGAAATCTGTTACCGACATTTATGACCATTTATTTCAAATAATCAGATGCCTGTATTTTTTATGAAATAAGTGGAGGGTTTGTATCTATTTACCTAGTATCTTATATTGTGAAAGTGCTTCTTATAAAGCTTCAAATTGCAAACAGTTTATGCATACTTACTGTAAGTTGGTCGTAGATCACTGAAGCAGAAAATTATGACGTCACAGCATATTGACAGCTTATTGATATCAATACAAATTCTCCTTTTGATTCAAGGACTCAAAACTCAATCTCAACAAAAGTCAACAATAAAGTTTTTACAAGATTAAAAATTTGTTACAGGATTACAGGAATTTCTGAATAACAACTTCTTTAGTTTGAAGGTGCACACCGTTTCTAAGTGAATGATATTTTTCTGATTGATTCTGCTTCAGTTTCATCATATTCTAATGGGAATACTATTGATAGAGGAGAGTCAATTCATGAATTTTACAGTTTGTATTTTTTTTTGCTAAAACTCATCAGTGATAGATGAGATGTGTTTTAACAGTTTTACAAACACACGATGCTGTCAGTTACGATTTGTGTCAATTATATAAAATTAATTAAGTGATGTATGTATAATCAAAGCGCAGCCTCTGTTGCCTAACTCTCCGCTAATTTGCCTGGAGCCTCGTGTCTCTGTAACTTCACTTTAAATAAGATTACCTATTCATAAGAGAGAGAGAGCAGAAACTGGCAGAGATGAAAAATGCTACATGTTGAATAGGTTATGGGTGATTGGTAAAATGTTAACATTTTAACAAAACCAATAAATTATGTTTAATTATACATTTCGCTCCAGACGTGTTTGACACAGCTATTAGATGAATGGATATTAGAACAATGTCTGCAAAGAATGACTTACCGCAGTACAAATTACACTAAAATATGATATTCCGATAATACTTAGATTTATCCTCACATCCGTTGCTAATCACTTTAGGCTTTGATTCAATTTATTTGTAGACCACATGCCGATAGGTAGTGTAGGACAGGCGACATATATTGTTTTCCTCGTTTTACCAATATGTATTACTTACACCCGATCATTTTGCATCCACCACTTCAGTAAAGTCTACAGGCCACTGTTTATTTAGCAATCAACTTTGTACACCCCTCATGTTTGAGTTGCAAATCCTCATTGTATATCATTCATCTTTAATCTTTCTGATTGAGTTTCCTCAACATTGCTTTCGTTGTTATGTACATGTAAATGTATCCCATTGTGTTATACCTGAAGAAGGAGTAAGCATATACTTCAAAACGTTGGGGTTTTTTCACATTAAAGAAGTTGTCAACCAGAGTATTTCCTGTTTTCTCAACACATCTTAAGGTAGTTAATCTGAAAGGTTTCATCTGTGGATTGAGGAAAACACAATGACAATTACTTATAAGATAAGTAGTTGCGTTTGTAAAATTTCCGGGATTCATTGCTATTCAACACCCGCAAATTTAGTTTAAAACCGACGGCGTTAGCCGAAGGTTTTAAACGCTGAAATTTGCGGGTGTTGAATAGCAATGAATCTCGGAAATTTTACAAACGCAACTATTTATCGATATT
Source organism: Gibbula magus (assembly GCA_936450465.1). NCBI lineage: Eukaryota > Metazoa > Mollusca > Gastropoda > Trochida > Trochidae > Gibbula > Gibbula magus. The sequence continues at coordinate 38,886,063 of OW388306.1, read as the reverse complement.
GTAACATGACCGTTAGTTGTCAGGCGTTTTGAAACGAACTCTCTTTTTGCGTACCTATCTCTGAGTGGATAGGACTTTGCGACTGTTCCATTTTTGTAAGAGGTGTGGTCAGGTCGAAACAAATGTAAATACTCGGCGTAATATGTACATTAGCAACAATTTACACATAAGCTCAAACAGTGTCACTCAACTATGTTCACTTCACAATATTCACGTATCCTTTTATATGGCGATAAACATTTATCTACTACATCAACACAGTAAAATACCTAGGAACACAAATCTTAAACTTGCCCTAACCCATTGTGACAATGACGCTAGCATTGTGACGTCAAAACGGTTGATCACTATGACGTCATACCATGGCAACAGCATTCGGTAAACACAGCAGCATGGAAGAAGGCGTCAAATTTTACTAGTTAAAAACTTTTTAGTTACTTGAAAGTAATTAATTGTGCGAGTTATTTGTGACCTATACTGCTATACACAAGTTAGAAAATGTCAATGCCACCTGTCAAATTTGAGTAAGGAGCACATATTAAGAGAAATAGAAAAACAAAATTTTGAGTCGGGCCGAATCTTGTGAACACGATGTATATGTTCGCGGTGATTCGCCCCAAGTAATTTGCGGGTATTCATTGTCATTCAACATAGGCAAATCAACCAATCAGAATCAAGGATACACCGAAATCATGTTACAATACATAATAATGTACAAATATTAATTTTCAATAGACAATTTCTATCAAGCCATTTTGCAACTGTGTCATCTGAAGGACACATGATCATGATTCAGGTGACGAGGTCATTTAACAAAATTACTAACCTAACAATGTTATATTTGGGATAGTTGAATATCTAAATGGCTTGTATTTCTAAAATGACAAACTTTTGCAACTTGTTAAAATACCATATACAGCAAATAAAAGTGGTGGTGATCAAATCTGTGATAGAAATGACAAAGACCTTAATTATCAATTACATCCATGATAATCTCCGTGGTGAACATTAATAGCATAAATATCCACTCATACCATAGATACGTCCTCAATTCGACCTGCTAAGTTTTCCTTCTCACACAATAGGCAACCAATATGCTTTTTTACAACCGGGCGTTTGAAGGATAATATATTGCAGGTTTTAGGTCCAACGCCCATAGATATTAACGACATAAAATGTGTTTAGAATTCGATCAGGATTACCATTATAACTACCAGAACCACTTACTCGACTTAGTCGACTTACAACCATCTTTGATAATTAATGTCAAAGTATTTTGCTTGCTAAGTTTTACTTCACAATATTTGTTCAGCTAATCAGATGACTTTTTCATTCTTGTTTTGTTCACTCTGTGTTATCGTTTGGTATTCAGTGCTGGTACGACTCCTTCTCCTGTAAAAACAAAAACACATTAATCAAAGTTACCAATATTGCAAACACCCCTCTCTTAAATATAAATATAGAAACCCGTGTTCTTTCCTTTGCCCATAAGATTATCGCAGATGAAACCCAACCATCACATACAAGCTGTTCCCTATTACATTCTAGCCGCCGACTTTTAAATAATAACTGTGATAAATAGTTATCATTTACTATACATACACCATTTTAGAGCTCATAATATATATTTGATGTACATCATCGCTTTGTATATCATATATGTATTTTAAGCATGTTTTGTTCTTCAATGGTTGTAAATTGTTACTTTTATGACTCTATGAATGTAAAAAGAATTCCGTTTCGGGTAATAAAGTATTATCTTATCTTAATTAACTAGATATCATGCCAATCAACCTGTTTCTGTCATCTCATATTATGCCTTTTCTTTTGGCGAAAGTTACATGAACAATCCCATAAGAGATATGTAGTGTACATTCAGTCCTGGAGACGTTGTTGTTGAAGCTCTTGAAAGTGAAATGTTTTATTTCTTGAGGGAGTAGATGTACTGGACGTTCTTGACATTTACTTTCATCTACGTTATAATCAGGATTGAAACTGTCAGATAGTATTCAATTCGGTACACAAAGAAAAACACTGAAAAAATCCCTCATCAGAGAATCATTTTATCTTTGAATCTCTTGGAAAACCACAAGTAATGGTCTCAACATGTCGTTTACAAATAAATAAAGAACACTGTATTATTAGTTTTCACTAAGAACTAATATTCGGATGGAGATACACACACTCCTCTCTTGTCTTTCAGTGAAGACAAAAAGTAATTGTTACCTTGTTATGGTCTTGCTTCAAATAAAGCAGCCCCATTGTGCGAAGCTTGACATTTATCCTTGTAGCCTGCTGCGATCAATGTTAAAGTACTATTCCTAATGAAGAAGCGACTTGACTTGACTTGAGTTGAGTTTTCCATAACAACATGCCTGGCATCATTGCCTCTGAAATAAACGTCCGTGATAAATTGAACTTTATGAGTTGTTTGAAATAAAACAGCCATATCCTCTGTAGCTGTTAACTTCAATTATGGTCTCAACGTATTCTTGTAAAACGAAAATAAATGGATAAAAGGTTCATGCAAGCCTTAATCCACTCAATAAGTGCATCGGAAATATTGACTATTCTAAATCCCTCTTGATGTGTTAGAGTATGTATGCCAATGCTATGACTTAGATAATTCTGTAAGCCTTAATAATAAATCCAATGTCAATTATAATTAGATAACAAAAAAAATAGAACCATCAAAATTGTGAAACAAATACAAAATTCTAACATAATTCATACGTCATTTTAACTTTTATTTCTATTTTTCAAACGTCGCAAAACATGAGATTAATATAAGGATCCCACAGAACACAGACATGCCTCGATTTCTGAAAATCCATTTGTCAAACCTAATACAAAAAGCCCAAATCATTGTAGATATATAGCCAGGGGCAAAAGAAATGATACCAACCAAAATGCAAGTAATGTCAATCCACGAGGTATAGATACGACTAAAAATTAATTACACTATGTTCTTCAAGCTAAATAAACTTAATTTTTCATTTTTGAAACATACTCTGTTTATGCTTTTAAAAACTTATAATATTGTTTTTGATTCTTTAGAAAATTTGGCTTGAATTTATTTGAACATTTTACCAGTCCCCAACGATATGTAAACCTCTTATTCATTTCCATTGTAGGCCTATTTCTGTTGAATTACAAAAACAAAATTAATATAATTTATCTATATGTTGTATAAGTAGGTTAATCTATCTAATCTATCTTATATCTATATTTTTAGAATGACGTCAATTCTGAGTTTGTTCCATAGACACAGACACTCACCAGCCTGCTTCCACCACGACGGATCCTCTTAACGGCTGTCACTATTTTCAAAGATGTTCAGGACGTCCCCGCACAGATGTATAGTATTCTGGAAGTAAGACGTCTTAACGCCAGCTTACAGGATCTTTGGGAAGACAGTGATGTCTTTATCCCTTCCGCTCTCGGTGGATTTTCCGTACTTTGCTTTTCTCTCTTCTTATTTAATCATTGCCTGTGAAATATGAATACACAGAAATGGTTTTGTAAAGAGACTATTGAACTAATGGTACAAAGTAGTACATCATTGAGTGAATAAATGAAAAATGGCTCACGTTTAATACTTTTATGATGAAAATAGTAACTGGGTTATTATCAAAAACGTTTAAAATTATTAAATTGCAACATCTTCAATGCTTGAGTAATAAAACATTGAGTAATATACCAAATTACCTCGAAAAGGTTTGAGCTATAGCTTAGCATATATGCATTATGATCGGTACCATGTTAATAAAGTAGTTTACAAATGTATTCATTTCATATGCAACCAATCTAACCTGAATCTCAGATCAATTTTAAGATACAATGAAAATCCATATATATGCAAAACAATAACTTGTCTTCATAATCCTGGCGCCGGATGCATAATATGTATGAGTTAAATAGATGAGGAATTTATAATGTTACCATCCGCTGATGTACATGTGTGATTCTGTGCCCATTGGCAGGTTTGAAATGTTGTTTCTCATTGATTTAACAAATACGACTGTTCTTCAATAATATATATGTTACGGGTTTGAAGACAAAAGAGAAAAAGAAAAGAGAAAAAGAAAAAATAGAAACTGATTGTGAGAAGAAGAAAAAGGACCCTTCAGCTAAATACTTGATGTGATAGTAAACATCCTCGCCTTGGTCGAGGCTGCTATTAGTTTGCTATAATGGTATGTAAGTCTTAAGTAGATGAGGATGGACCATAATGTGATTGTGTGCCTATGGGTAGTTGTGACATGTTGTTCCTCATCGTGTTAACAAAGATAACTGTTCTTCAATGACATATAGGTTTTGAGTTTGAAGACAGTTTCGTTGCAAATAATACTTTAGACCTTTTATTTTACACCACAAATTCAGTTGAAATAATAATAATAATAGCATACTTAAAATGCGCATATATCCATGTGCTGTACATGCTCAAAGCGCATAAGAAGAAAGAAGGGGAAAAGAATTAAAATTGAAAGGCAGTTCTGAAGAAATGAGTCTTTAGTTGTGACTTGAAAGTGGACAGTTCTTGATTCCAGGCTGTTGATGCCGCTATGCATATCAGGCTGACTGTGTCATCGTCTGTCTTATCATGTCTATGGTGTCATCATCTTGTGAGCTTGGTGGTCAGTAGATGAACAAAATCGAAAATGAATGCGAGAACAAAAAATTGCAAAAATGTATACATAAAAAAACAAACCAGATGATCACACGATTTATTTTAAATCAAATTATCTTCTCAGCAGTGTAGTTAATTAACCTTTCCGCTAAACAGAAATGCAATGTGTATATAGCAAAGTTTTGTACGTGAAAACCAACTTTGAAACTAATTCACATTACGTATAATTTGATATTATTATCTTATTACTTTTTCGCATATTATATTCAATTTTAAAAATACTGAAACATAAGAACGATGATAATGACAAACGATTACTTCACTGTGCCTTAAAAAATTCATACATTGAGACCCAGAGGACAATTCCTTTTTGCTTTGCAGAATTGAAAGCATGAATTTTAAATTGAATTTCTTAATCTCTGCAACCATGATGAGGTCACACAAGAAACTCGATAGCGCAACTCCGGATACGAATTTTGCTAGTGGCTTGAAAACTTTGTCTGCTGTAGAGAACTGTACATCGTGCAATAAAGTTTGGGAGCAATGTTACATTGAATTTCAAGGCAGTACCTCACATTGTTAATTAGTTACAGACTATATTCACAACAAGTGTGTTTTATCTTTTCTCCCTGCAATGCTAATAGCTAATATAGCAAATTCATCTCAAATAGTTACCGGGCCTTTAAAAACTGTATACATTAACCTCAGTAGGCAAACTCCTTCTTTCCTTGCTTTAAAACAAAGCAGATGGCAGGATTGAATTTTAAATTGAATTAGGGTTTCCGCGGTCTTCAGGAAAATGAAGATATATCCATATGATTTAAGTATACTAGATTTACGAGCTCAGAGAAGGGTTATGTTTAGAAATGAGTATAAAATGAGATTCAACTTTCTAGTCATATAGTTGATTTCATGGTGTGAAATACAATTTGCATATACTTTTCTATTATCAGCAGTTTTTGTTATTTAATTTTTGTTTACAAATTGAAATAGCAGACATCGAGGATTACACATTAAATGGGACAACGTTCATACCACTTTTCTGTTTCCAAAAAATGTTTGTCATTGTGACTTCTTAAAACGACTTTACTTTGAATGCAACCACTCTAAAGAATGCGCTCAACAAAAGTAATTACAGAAGAAATGACTTGAGTAAACTCTGAGAGGAGAGAATGATCCAGCAGTAAATGGAAGCAATAATGCTCCATAGTCCTTGTGCCAAATTCGATTCCACAGTATGAATAACAAAACTAATGTTTGAATTTCAAAAGTCTTTTCATTTTCCTTTCCATCTTACTTTCTAATATGTTATGATTCGGTTACTGTTTCAAACATATCTTTAACTGTCATACTAACCGTATCCTTCTCAAACTTCGCTGTTTGAATAATAAAAAATGAATTGTGTTTTACTCAAAGGCGATCAACCAGATAAAACGAATAGTGCTTTCTGTTGAATTTACAGGTCAAAGATGAGTGCCTCAATTTAAAGTCTGTCATTTAAAGAGATTGCTGCCATCAGTCTTGGTATTTTTTATCGTTTTGATTAATACAAACAACCATTGAAAGCGAATAGAAAAACGCTCGTGATTTTATTGTCATCTTTTGAAACTTTCATTATGCATCAAACCAGATGGAGGATGAAACAGGGTTTGGATGTTTGATGTTTGTTTCAAAAAGATTCTCGATTTTAGATCAATCAAAACCGAAAGCATGAAAGTCCCTCTTTACAACCGTTTGAGCGATACATTGCCAAGATGTCCAAAATGTTTCTATGTAAATGCTTGTGTGCCTACTTTTAACGACCAGCGTCGATATTTTATAACATATGTTAATGGAACAGGTACCAAGGAGAAGCGACAGCAGGGTTCGATATTCTGTAAGCAGTTACGTATGACCTATTATTCCAAGACTCAGGACACAGCTTGAATAATTTTCAGGACGCATAAGAACGCAGACAGATTGCCTCCTCTGTACAGATCCAACATGTGAAACATAAAGTGGTAATAATATCAATGTGATGTCGTAAGTGTAATGAGCCTTCAGTCAATGCAACCCAAAGACCGATTTATTGAAACATATCCTCTATCTTCTATCGTAAAAAGAAGTTAAAACGAAAGCTGTCAGTAAATATTTCCGATTTTATGTAATAATTAACAGTCATCATCCTTTCAACTCATTTGATTATGCTATGAGATGATATTATAGAGACACTTAAAATTGAAACCAAACAAGCTTTTAAGTGTTTGAAAAAGCATTAAATACGACAATTAAATCAATACTTAGTATTAGTAATTAAGGTTAGCTATAATAACTGGTTTTATTGCTCCCCGAAGATAGCAAAGGCAAATCTTTCTTCTTGTTATAGTAGATTTCCGCATTTCTAAAAACACTTATCATGAACCTGAACTTGAAAAGTGTACCCCAAGATATCTTAAGTGACAGCGATCATTACATTAGTTTTTCAGTATTTTATTACGCTTCATTCAAATTATAACTTCGATGTGATAGAAAGTGCATGTACATTTATATATATTCAGTTAAGCACAACAATATGAGAGTCGACATACAATTACAACGATTACTGTCACTATATATTGGTTCCATTTCTATTATGCTGGTGACATATGTCTGCGAATACTAATACTATTATAACAATTTTAACCTCAAAGATCTTATAATGTTCGCAGAATCATCTTACAATTTGATGAACACAGACGCAATGTTTTGAGGTTGAAAGAAGTCAGATTTCATTAATATTTTTGGCTTGATAAATGCCACATGATTGCCTGGTGTTTATTGGAATAGTTTTCAGTTTTATCCAAAAATATCATGATCATGGCACTGACATATAATCATTGTGAGATGTGCATGTTCTATGAGGGATAGCCTAACAAGATATTTATTTCATTGACAATGGTTGTTCTACAAACATGCACTGTATTATGTTACGCACATTTGTTACAAACTGGTATGGACAATATTTGTGCAACAGGATTAGCATTATGTCATTTTCCGAGGTACATATAACATGAACATCATACGTTAGTGTTTAAATACATGTTGATACTGGTAACTTGTAATGTTATTGTGAATAAGTTAATAAGTGATTGCAAGCATCGTACCATCTAAAACAATAACTCACTCACTCACTCACTAATTCACTCACTCGTACCAAGTACAATGACGATTAGCCTAGGTTTAGAAATGTGAAATGAACAGATGCATAGGCTATAATATTGGACCTTAACATGGATAAAACGTTCATGACCAGTTCAATTAAGAACTGAATGTCGGTTTGTGTGTTTGCATGAACGATGTCAAAGCACCATTAAAACTTTTGTGTGAACGAGCCGTTCCCATTTGAGTTTGAATGACACTTTGACATCTTTCCAAAGGAATATAATGCGAAGTTAAATAGTTCCAAAAACATCATAATTTCGTAACATATGCCACTTTATCAATCGTTGACATATAATTTCTAACTTTGTAATTTACACATATTCCCGAATTTTGATTAATGTTCTCAGAAATGTTTAAACAACTATCTTTTAAAAAAACTGAAACAAGATTTATGATAGCGAGACAAAAGCTGCGTAGAACTAAGAGGGTAGCTCCATCAACGTTCACGCGACTTTGAAAAGGTTCACACACGTATGAACGTTGAAATTAAATTACACCAAATAAACCAGTAAATTTAAATCACATGACCCTGCTGTCGACCAATCAAAATTCGGACATACGTGTAAATTCAGATGAGCATCCCCAATCATTGCTCTGATAACCTTTGATTTTTCCGCATTAAATTATCCATCCGCCCTTGAGTCTTGTTATGAATAATACAACCAGTGAAATGGCTTAACATTAGATGATGGAATTGCATGTCTTGGTATCACGTGTATAAATCCACCCTATTCCCCACATGCTCAGGGACTTTGAAAGTACACAAATAACCTTGATACCTTGATTTAAAATCCTGGCCCATGACTGTGTAAAAAATATAAGAGCCTTAAAAACAGCTTAGATCCTTATTCATTAAGTCTAGATAAACTGAATACATATGGAATAAAATTAATAACATGATATAATCATACAAATGAAGGTACGGTAAAGCTAAATAGGCTAAATTGATGGATTGGATTTGACACAAGATACCAATACATAGAGCATGGACTAAAATCATATCTACAGCAATTACGAGTATAATCGTTGTTTACAGCTGCTAAACACAAGTTTGTTTAACTGTTCCCCCAACCCAGTGCAAATATCATGTAATTCCGTGTTCATTTAAGTTTGCTTTATTCCTTAACTTTGCCCGCAAAAGTTATGAATCTTTGTTTAGATGTAGACTAATCATTTCTGGATCATATACTTAAATATGATACTAATATTTCTACAGGAGCAAATATGCCAAGGATTTATATAACATCGGGGTCGAAAAATCCCAAACTCAAAAATGTATATTGTTTTAAAAAAATTAATTTTTTAATCATTTAGGGAAAAAAAATAATTCCTATCATCACATTGACCAATATTTTCTGTTACTGTCGAAATTTTACCGACATGTTTAATATTTTTTTGCAGAAACAATGAAATCTAAATTTTCAAATGCTGACCCCTTGTCTCTTTAGTTGTACTCCAAAATTGTTTCTGGCATGTTACATATCTGTCCCTTGTATATGTAGTGTAAAAATTTTTTTTATACATCTTGTCCAAAAATATTATCCATAATGTGTTCTGTTAAGAAACATTGCCAAATTAAATTTTTCCAAAAATGATGATTTTACGTAGGAAATCTTGCATAGTTAAACAAATTTTTTTTCAGCAGCTGTATATATTATTTTAAAATCTTGCCGAAATATATACATATATTCATAGGTGAATTCAAAACACCATACAGCATTGAATAAATCATCTTATTATGTGAGCATATTTTTCCAGCGATCTGATTGGTCGAGAGGCCATCACGTGACCGTCGACAGAAAAGCATATTGACTCCAGCCTGAGTCCGACCAAAAGCAATATTGACTTGAGTGACGTCAAACGTTTGTTGCATGACGTCAAACGATTGTTGCATGACGTCATGCTATTGTAACCATGACGTCATCTGACCGTAGTTCCAGCTGTTCAAACCAAATTGCATTTTTGACTGTATTTCATTGTTTTCTTTTCGTTCCTTTGTCAAATACATAATAAAACAATTATGGACTGGTAATTCGGTCAATACCTGTTTTTATGGACCCGAGAAAACAATATTGACCGCGGACTTCGTCCTTGGTCAATATTGTTTTCTCGGGTCCATAAAAACAGGTATTGACCTCATCACCAGTCTATAATTGTATAATGTCTCGGGATATAACGTACGCTACCGCAACTTTCATACGCCTAGGTGCAAAGGCAGTTCATAACTTCGCGAGGTGACGTATGATCGTGGAACAATCTAAAAATAGACTACCAATGACATCACTTGAAAGGCGAGTCGGCAGAATTAAGATGGCGACAGCCAGTTGTCATGCTTCCACCTGCGTTCTTTGTGGTTTGTCACTGAGGAAATCATAACGATCTCACAAATCCCAGTCATCAAACGTTTTTTGATTGGTTGGATGATATGTCAGTGTTTATGTGCTGCCTTTGCAACCAGGGTATGAAAGTTGCTGTAGTGTACGTGAGAATAAACGAGTTCGTAATCTATGAATGGATACCAGGTGAACCATTCGTTCCTGTTTGAACAAAGCTGAAAGAAACCGGAAATGAAAAGAGAAAATAACCTGTTAAACCATCAATCTCCATTCCCACGAGGATACCACAATGACACTAATTGAAGCTACAGAGAATTTGTTCTTCCTCACGATGAAGGTGTCTTGTTCAGCCTTGAAATCTGTTGCCACCATTTATGGCCAACCGTTTATTTTGTGTCATTCAAATTACAAGAAAACACTACCGAAGTCCTTCATTTTTATGAAACATCTATCTGTCTATCTATCTTGAATATCATATTGTAATACTTCTTATTTTAGCTTAAAATCGCAAAATTTTATTTGTATTTATATTATATTTTATACGGTACTTAATGTAAGTAGGTTTTAAATTACTGAGGCAAAAAATTGTGACATCATAACTTATTGATTATGACCTCACGTCGATCCGAAGTATACATTGTGTTGTAACATTATCGATTTATTAAACAGAGTTGTCTAATGAACAGAATATAACACGATACTTGTATTATCATTAGAATTTATGGTTATATCAATTCACCTTCTTTTGATTCAAAGACTCAAAACTCTATCTCGAAGCGAAAGTAATAGCCTATAACATAATAGGATATTCTGGATAACATCTTCTTTATTTTGAAGGTACAGGTCACAAATATCCGCCTTCACCTCATTTGAAGATTATTTTCAAATTATGTAGTAATCACAAACAAATATCATATTTTAATGAGGTTACTATTGATTTACTATTTGAATGTATTATCCTTAAAAAGCATCAGTGGTGGATGAGATGTGTTTTAGCTGCAGGATATATTACAAAGCTTAAATAAAACATCTGTCGAAATCTGCAAATGCTATTGTTTTGGGGTCAGATCTTTTCTTAAACTATCACACCAAGAAGAGTCAGTTTAGATATTGATAAATGTTACCATTATCAATACAGTTTAAATTAAATGCTGTGTGAATACTGTTCCAATGTCTTAATTTCTAAGGTCAGAAACTCGTTTTTTCAAATTGAATCTGCAAAAATAAATATTGCGAATCAGTGATGTATACACATATAAGTTTCGTTATATTAACATTACAGTATAAGATGATAACGAATAAAGGATCTTAAATTAATCTCCATTAAGAAAGCATGGTAGAGTTTTGACAAGATTCTCATAATTCCTCAGCAATACACAATTTATTTAAAATCTTGTAGTATCGCACTGGTATCACATTATGGCCATATTTACAAACACATGAAGTCGAGATGCCAGGTTGGAACATAATGAACAAGTTGTAACTGCAGTATAAATAGACGGTGTCTTTATAACATCACTTTAAATAAGAGTACCTATTCACAACAGAGAACAGTAACTGACACTGACAGAGATGAACAATGTTTCATGTTCACTTAGTAACAGGCCTATGGTGATTGGTAAAATATGTTAACATATTACGAATACAATACATATTTAAAACCAATAAAAAGACAGTGTGCCTTAGCTAACTTCAAAGATAGTAATATTGCTCAAAAGGTGAAGGTACCTATCCACTGTCGAGGCACCGATCCTCCGCCACAATACAACATTGTCAGAGACTTGACGACACATCAACGATCATGGAGGCGGCCACATTTGTTTTCATTCCTGGTCACGTGGTTTACCGGTGTTATCCTGTCGTTGTCTCCTATAAAATCCGCGCATAAAATTGGGAAAATACGTCCTCACGTCCCCAGAAAGAAACACGCCCTGTTTCCAAAATCTCTAGAAAGCGGAGGCCTGTATGAAGCTGAAATTGCTTCCGCATTGCGAAGGTTGTCGATTGCCTGGGTGTAATTCCGGACGTGTTCCCTTGCAGCAAGCAAAAGAAGCTGGACACAGTCGGGTCAAACTGAAAACAATCAGAAAACTCGTATTGATGGTAGCCGATCGGTGCCTGTAGAACAGTCAGTAAAAGAGTGTGACGCTCCTCACATCTTAGGTCACAGTTAGGAAGAAGCAAAACACAGTTTAGGCCCGTTTCCGCAATACGTCCGGACTTTTCCAAGCACGTTATAAGTTCCCTGGTCGTTACGTGGAATACCTTGACGGTTTTCGTTGTCTTTTATAATGTGGTATTCTCCTTCTCGTCCAGCGGTGACGTCTGGTACTGCTGCTCCGGAGAGACTGGTAAAAGGGTGGGAATGGCTATCCGAAAGTACAGCTGTCAATCCGCGGCTGTCATCCTCTTCACGCCTTCTGGTCGACACCTCCACACGCACACCTCTTCATCAAATCTGTCAAAATGATATATTAGTATATTGATCCTTTTCAGAACCTGTGACGTCCCCAGGAAATAAGACTTTCTTCAGGCTTCACATGATTACCATTTTACTGCAAACTTTTTCGACATATTAGATGAATGGATATTACGACAATGTATGCAAATTATGACCATCATGATTATGATTATGGCATTGATTCTTACAGACTTATACAGAAAGCACAATGGTAAGTAACATAAGAGTAACCAACTTCCCAATGCAAGGCATAACTCTTGCCAGTCTCCATTACTGGCTGATTTAGGCCTTGCACTATACTTTAAGAAATCTGTGCTTAGAAATCCAGGCCCACTATGCATTTCTGGTGCAGCGATTCAATATCTAGGCACAACAAAACGGGGAAATACCGCAAGGTTTAAATCAGCCAGTAATGCAGACTGGCAAGAGTTATGCCTTGAGTTTGGAAGTTGAGAGTAACATATAAGAGAAAATATTTAATGTTTTTCAATCTTAAGGCAGTGACTCTGAAGGGATTTATCCGTGGATTGGGGAAACACAAGTTGTACACAATATCATACATGTATTGATTTCCAAAAAGGCACTATCCAGAAGGACAGTGCTTCCGGAATTTTGCAGCGATGTCATCTGTTGATTTTAGAAAACACAATGATGTAGGCATTACCACAGTTACTCTTACAACATGATCATGATTCAGAATATACGGCAACTTGTTGAATATTTATGTACAGCATACTAAAGTGGTTGAGATCAAATCTGTGATAGCAATGACTGGGATATTACACAATTGTTCTTAGTAAAACAATGTCAGTAAGCATCCATAATTAGACTGACGGCACCTGATATTTATCCTGAAAGTGACATTACATGTATAAACTTACACGCTCTACACGAAAACAACTTATTGTCAAACACTTTGTGACATTTTACATTCATTCCTACGACAAATACGAAATTGAACAAATAATTGCTTCCTACTTTTATCCGCCTATTGTAATATATACCTTTGTCTTCCAATAACAATGAAACCATAATTCTATCAGTTGCTGATGATAGATATTTTGTCTTATTATCAATTGCATGTCCTGTCATTTTGCTTAAATATATATATGTCATTTGATACTGTTTCAGTCTTGTTCCTCTTTAGATGACCTCAGTTTTCTAAAAGTTTTGCGTATGTACGTACTATGCATCGATATTGACATACAAATTAGATCAGTTATTGATAGATAACTATAAGGTGATAAGATTTATTTTTTACATGAACCCGATCAATGTTTTGTTATGTAAGCCATACATATGTGATTTTTATGCCCCGAATGGCAATGGATGTGTCTACTGAAGCAAATATTGTTTACTGTGTTTTTCGAACAGTCTCTACATCCAGTGTTACTTCCAGAACAGCCCTAAACCAGCGAAGTAAACTTACATTCGCAATCACTTCATGTGTACTGTCATGTCTGCATGAGATCAAATGCATTGCTGTGAAACCTACGAGCATCGACTGGAACTATCGAACCATGTGTGCTAGAGCCGATATTTATCAGAACGTAAAGCATGGACGTTATCAAGAATATTTCATCAGAGCCTCATGTCAAAGCTATGAAAATACTATGAAAACCGAAATGAGATATAGGCACGTTCTGTCAACATCAACAAGACATTTACTTGATGCGAACTGTCTATATGGTAATTGTTACACGTTCTATACTTGTGAACGACGACATACAGTCGTTTAGGGTTTATCACAAGTTGTAGTAAACCAAGGTGTGATCGAACCTTCTTTAATGGGGTACTGTACATTGACAGTCCGAGGGAGGTAACTCTCAAGCACGACATGCAAGTGCCTACCAGGTCACAGTAATGACAGAAAAGCTTGCACTTCGAAAAATGAATGCATTATTAAACCTTAAAAAGGTTTAACAGAGTTCACACGCCATATTGCAGCATATGCTCGACCACAGTAAATGAGAAATCCAGGTCTGTTGACAAATCAATCTCACGAATACAATCAGAAAATTAAAATATCTAAATTAATTGAAGGAGTAGCTGATATAACTGTCTCCAAACGGTTATCAAGTTGTGTCCGTCACCTTCACTGCGACTGAAACTTCTTCCCTGGCCAATAATGAATTAGATAATGGTTATGTCAATCGTCTTGTATAGTTTAAATAGAGTTATTGCGAGAGTGTAACACTGGTGGGAGCAAAAGTGTGCCAGTGTAATGAGCCGAAAACAGTTTCAAACAAAAGCAGCATCGTTGTCTATGCAATAAACTGTTCAGCAAGAAGATTGAACTTGGCCGTCACTGAATCATCAAAGACATTGATATGTTAAAAATGTTATGTCAGATTTGAATAAATGAATAATTACTTTACTAGATCAGCTGACATGATTTATTCAACCAATACACTATTTTAAGAGGAAGACTCTACCATGAAATACATTATACAGTTCGACTCAAACATGCCATTGAGTCTGTATTTTCATGTTGGCCTTAATGTCAGCTTGTCTCTCAGATTTTCCTGACAAAGAAGCAACGGTCAGTACAAGTACGTTTCATATCCAAACCAAAGGTATGACAATACTAATATACTGTTTGCATTGTGCATATAGCTATGTCAGTGTTATTCTCAAAGCACAGAAGTTCATGAGTCAGTATATATCCTATACACAACACGGTGTCGTTATTTGGAGGTACTTGAATTCATGTAGCTGCACCACTGAGTCCGATATCAGCCCTCACGATATCAGATATCACACCCGAGTAAAGTATCTATCTTGCAAATTTATTTGTCTATGCCTGGAATCGAACCAGCGAACTACGGATTTGTAAACTAGCAGCTTATCAACTGCGCCACTGCATATGATTTTTAGACGGGTGAATAATGTTACTGTTAAGACGATTTTAAAGATGTTAAAGTAATTTTTACGAGGACCATACATTTAGTTTTATGGGAAAACATGTTATGATAGGTATTGGTCTTAATTTTGTTTTACTTCTGTAGATGAATAATGATTTGATTGGAGAATACATATTTAAAAAAAGAAACCGCTTTTAAACCGGTATAGTAATTGCTTATGGAAATAGGACAATTGTATTACCTAGCATGAGTGTATGCTTGCATGTATGTGTATATGTATTCGATCATTTCCCGGTTACATGTGCGTGCATATGTGTGTGTTTGTATAATGGATGTATTTTATAATTTTACTGCGTGTTATAGGTCCTAAATGTCATAAATGAATGTTATATTTTTAAAGGCGTTATAGCGCGTTCTGCTTACTGAAATAAAGTGCTCTCACAAAACGACAAATAAGTGTTACCAATGACAGAAAAAATCTCCTGAATCCATAAAAAGAGTTCTAAAATGACTGTGCATGGTTCTGTTAAGCCATGCGAGTCCATTTCCCCATCGTTGACTTTTAAATATGATACAATAGTGGAATGGTCAACAAGTTTGCTGTCTGAACTCTCAAATTCTCATGAGGCATACAAATCTACCTCTCACACTGAAGGGTTTTATACCACTGTCGCTTTATACGTCGCACCATTTTCTTCTAATACGGATAACCGTTTTCTATTGATACAGTTTATCGGGTCATGTAATGAGATATTTAACCCTCTAAAGTAACTATGTATTGTATAAACTTTGATAATAAATTCATAAATGGTAAACTTGATAAAACATGATATAAAAATGTTTGCAATATGTTATACTGTCACTTCTCTGTCTCTCTTTTTTTCTTTGTGATATTAAATGTTTCTGTTTTTAAGATAAATGTATGTAATAACACAATATTGTTTCTGTGGATCAGTCAGCGTCTTCATACTGAGACTAAGAACTGTCGAAACGGCTCACATATGTGAACTTAAATACATACAAATGGTTTATATCCATACATAGGCCTAGACATAGCATGCATAAATGTATGCAGTCATCCATTCATCCACCCATGATCCATCTATACAAACATACATACGCACATAAATACATACGTACATATCGTACATACATACATACGTTCGTACCTACCTACCTACATACGTAAGTACGTACGTACATACATACATACATACATACACACACATACACGCATGCACGCTCACACACATACACTCACACACACATACATACATACATGCATCGTACATACATACATACATACATACATTACATAAAATTAATATCAGTTTGATATTGATAAGTATCTGCAGTAAATCAGAAATAAATTGATGACCTGTCCAATAACAATCTTTTTATATCGTTACCTCGGTCCGATACTTAGTATCGTACCTTGTGAAGAACTTTCCCCTCTGTTGTTGGATACACAGTATCCGTATCTGACCTCTAAAATTGATAAAATACATGTTGTTTCTAAAACCGCCTTTCACCAGCAAACTGATCACACTTGTACGACTATATCAAATTATAAATTGATATCATTGATATCACGTATTAAATCGTAGCTATTGCTGACAAAGTGGGCCTTGTTGTGTATGGCAAATAGCGACCCAGCACTCTGCGTCCGCTGTGATATCACCCTCTCGCTACCGCTCGCGAGTGATATCACAGCGAACGCCTCATGCTGAGGTCGCTATTTCACCCATAAGCACAGGCTTCCCTAGTTCTCTCACCATTGATATTTCTTTAATGAGGTTACGTTATAGTATGACCAACAACCCTTAGAGCACAGGCTAGAAATTCTATAAAATGTAAGTTATTTTTACTTGTCTTCAATTCATTCTTGATCCGACATTGAGTGGCATTGAGAAGATAATCAAAAACAAAAACAAAAACGGAATCAGAATTTGCAATGAGTTATTTTAACCACTCGATCATCGAGATGTCACCTTTCTAAAACAAAATATGTTTGGTTCTGACCCCAAAATTTGTCGGAATGCCCTGCCTCTACCTGATGAAATATTACAACAGCTTGTACTAGAAGACGATCTTCTCAACACACTGCAATCAACGACATCAGCAGATATATTCGTGGTAGAAACATCCAAAACAGCATCAGCATCATAGACATGGCTTGAAGCTTCTTCAGCAGCGACTTCGTCCCCGACATCAACAACACATACTTGGCCTGAAACAATGTCAGCGGCAAAGACATCATCCACGCATCAACAGAGAGATGACCGACATAAAAAGAGCAACTTGAGGTACAAGACACCAGTATCATGTCATGCTGGAAGAGAGCTGCTGATGGTATCCTAACGCAAGCTGAGTGAATAATCAAGCGCAGTCATGTAATAAGGATCGTCCTTATTCACATGGTTGATCAAGGAAAAAGACATTCAAGGAATCAATTTGACCTTTGCCCCAAAGAAACTTTACACTCTCCATATGCCAATTCCACAGAGAATGAAATTGGACTAAGACACTCAGTTCAAACATAATCTAAATGCGGTGGTCAAGGCTGTAAATGTTCTAAAGTGGGAAACAGTGTGCCACAAATAAGTGTACAAGTTAAAAGTTGTGTTTGTTGAGTAGCAGTCAAGCAGTGCCAATTTTGCCATTTACATATAAACTTTTGTGTAAGTATTTAACATGATTGCAGGAATTCAACCATAATTGCATGTGTTTTCATACTGTGTGAAATAAAGTCAATACTTATACAATATTGGTCACTTACTTGTTTCAACAGAACAATCCTGTTATATATATTGGGTCACTGTACTGCAGGCATTGTACACATTGACTAGTTAATTCAGGAATTTTACACATTGCCTCATTGTAGACTTATTGGGAGTCAATGGGGTGTAGAGGTGGCTCCTGACCTAGGGGAGATCACTAGAGATGTTAAGGAACATTGGTCCACACTACGGCATGAACATACATTTGGGAACTTATTTTGAGAATATTATCAGTCTTAGACCGGGGCGGTGGAGCAGGCAGATAACGGATAGAGGGAGAGGTACACATGCACAGAGCCAGAGAGACAATGAACACAGTTCATAAGAATTTGAAGAAAGGTGTTTTCAACTGGTGGCCAGTGTTGTGTTTTAAGAACACTACTGAAATATGTGTATTTCTCTGTCCGTGTTACAATACATGTTACATGTCTAGTTTTGAAACGATAGAAGGTAGTGTGATATTAACAGCAGTGTTTCCACTATTGCTGGGGGACGTGAAGGACACTACATAATGTGACAGATGTTATAATCAAGTGACAAATGAACATCTGTATAAAAATGCCAGTTAACAGCGGCAAAGCGACTCAAGGATACCTTGTTGATTTTCTAGGCAGACATGTGTGTTCGGACATATCAACACACCAGTAGGTTTACATTATTTCACTTAACGTGCATGTTCATACCCTATCGCCAAGCACATGATAATTACTTCTTTCACAAACACATCGAGTAACAGCCTTTTACATGTGCAGAAACCAAACAGTAGTAATTTGACCTATCAAACATTACCAACCCACATCTACCTTTAAGGTAAGTTTCCAAAATGATGTTTAACTAATTGACGCACGCCATTTTCCAGATTTCGATCATAAAACACGAATTTCACCTTTATATTGTAACATACTGGATGAGCGAGCAAGATATTGATCAGTAATTATCAGTAATAGTCAGTCACCATAACTTCATTTATAACGTTTGACATAATGTGACGCCAACAAATACTCAAAGGCTTTTTAACATATACACGTTATTTGATCAAAGAATTAAATTAAAAATTTCAATTGAATTAATGGAACCTTGACAAGGAATATCCTTAGAGCCATTCTCATCTACGTTACAAAGTTTTTGGGTCCTTTTTCGTTTTAAACTAATTTGTATATATAATGTGCCTGTACATGTACCACAAAGAGTATTATAAAAAAAGGAAACAAAACAATGTTTTTAGGGCATACAATATAAAATAGGGTTATCGTCAAGATTCAGTTGTCAGTGGCTCAACAAATCTAAAAAATTTAATCTACATAAGCCAAGGTGACTGCTCACTGGATTATAAATTTTAGGTTTTTAGTTCTGGCGAAGAAGACAAATATAGGCTTAAAGGCTGGAACAATTGAGGAATTAAATCTACAATTTACCTTTTCTTTTTGCTTTTCATTTTGGAAAAGAAGACACAAATACACAAAATAAGCTTTAAGGTCATGGCCCTTATTTATGGTTACAGAGTTACTAAATGGTTAATTCACAATCTACATTGGCCGAGTAGTCTGTACACATTTCAGTTTTCTAGAGCTTTCCATTCTGGAATGGGAAGCTGGAATTATATTTTTAGGTCAAGGCATGTGAGCCCCTTATTTTGGGCCTGAGTGTAACCACATCTAACTTAATAATCCTCATTTGCTTAATAGTCTGAACACATCATTTTACTTTTTTAGGCCCTGGCCTAAAGCTATTCTGATGTTTCTCCTTTTATATTATCTATTTCTAATTAACTTTTTATTATTATCAAGGTGTAATGCAATTACTGTATCATTGTTGCCACAGATATTATACCAATATTATACATTCCCCATGGCTTTCGTTAACTGAAATTCGTCTTAAAACATCATAACTTCATAATATGTATTATGTTTCATAATCAATATTACAGAATTACAGAATTCGTGATCGATTTGCACTCATACACTAACACATCAAGAGGAATTTAGAAGAGTAAATGTTTTCAATACACTTATTGATTAGGTTTAGGCTTGTCTCTGCAAGAACCTTTTATCCATTTATTTTTGTTTTACAAGAATGCGCTGAGACCATAATTGAAGTTAACAGCTATAAAGGCAATGGCTGTTTTATTTCAAACAACACATAAAGTTAATTTTATCACAGGTCCGTGTTTAAGAGGTAATGATGCCGGTATGTCGGGATGAAAAACCCTGATCTAGTCGCTTCTGCACTAGAAATAGTACTTCAACATTGATTGCAGCAGGATACAAGGATAAATGTAAAGCTATCGCTTGCTGTGGTTTCTTTACTTCACGCAACACCATAACAAGCTAACAATTGCTCCTCGTCTTCGTTGGTGAGATAAAGAGAGGAGGATGCTGCTATTAGGATGCTAGTTGTTCTTAAAACTAATAATATTGTGTTATTTTTTATGGTGACCATTTTTTTTGGAACATCACTTGTGTTTATCCAAGATAGCATGTTTCTCTGATGAGGGTTTCTTTGTGTTTTTCTTGTGCTGATAACTTCAACCCCAGTTTACATCATAAAGTCTTGATATGAGATGTTGCTTGACATGAAATCTATTACAGTAGCCATCTGATTGGCAAAAAAACCCACTAAGTAGGCGTAATACTTTGACAATACAGATCAAAGGTCCTAATGGACATCTTGAGTTCCATAGCAATATCCAATTTAAGGAGTTATGTCCCTTGCATCTGTAATTTTACTAATTGTACGAATAACACTGTGATGCCCCATTTTTGTCAAGTCGTCTCGAGCACTACTATGACATCTAGGTAAATGGAATTTGACAGTTCAATTGATACTCTAAATCAACTTCAAAAGCAAGATCCAAAAAATATTTTTGACAAAATGATTTCACATGAATAATTATATGTATATAAACTATGTGCCAATTTACAATCTATAATGATATTTTGGACGAATGTCTGGATATATGATTCTTGGTAATTGTTTGCTTTGTATAATTGATGAACTATGCTGAGTGTTCATACTGATTGTACCAGAAATACTAAAAAATATCATATTTTCTAGTCTAGGACTCGACTACGGTAAAATAACAAATCGCTTAACATTTAAAAAACATATTCATCGAGCCTATTTAGAAACAGTAACCGTAAAAACAATATTGTTCCTCAATCTGTTAAATCATATTTTAGGTGGCTATAATATTCAATGAATATGTGATGGTGTTACCAACTCTATTATGTCAATGCAGATGTTTGAGACAAAACAGGACAATGAAGATACAAATAGGACAATGGAAATAGCAACACTTTAAAAGCCACATCGGTATCCCTCGAGTCTTGTAGTGATCAATACACAATTTCCCTACTTCAAACGAGATTTGATCAACTGACTGAGACTGACAAAAAAAGACACTGAAAATTCGTTCTGTATTCGTTTCACTCAGCTTTCACAGCCTGTAAGTGCATGTCTATTGAATTTGTGGGAAGCTTTTAAAGCATACATATACGATACAATGGTGCTTAACAATAATTGTATTTAAAGTTCTCTTTATGTACATCTGTTTTGTTTCAAACAGCAAATGAGGAAATAGATTCTGCAAATAATTTTTGTCATAAAGTTCTCTTAATGTACAACTGTTTCGTTTCAAACAGCAAATAAGAAAGATGCTGCAAATTATTTTCATCCATATAGTTCTCTAGTTATCACTTAGCTTTACCAGCCTATTTTGATGATTTTCAGTATCAGTATAACTGGATGTCCCTATGTCATTGAAATACACAATTGCAAGAGGTTACATTAACATTATATGGATTTGTTCAGCTGACAATGAAATAATGTCATGTTACTTACTTTCAAGACCAATTCCAAGTGGGAATATTTTTGTTGTTGTATTTTACTGTTATAATTTGAGTGATAATATCTTAAGAATATTAATGCATTCCAATTTCAATCAAACTCAAGCAACAGACTATCAGCCAAGAAAACTTAAAACTTGAACCACTGGCAGATGCGTTTAAAATAAAACATCAAAGGGTGAATATTATCCAGCAACAGTGTTCAGATGGTAAAGGGATTTACAATTCGAAATCCCTATTGGCTAATGAATCTGTACACAATAATTCTGTTTTTAAGGGATTTTCGTTTTGGGTAAGAAGTCCAAAGTCGGTTTAGGGGCCGTATAGTTTCCAGAATTAAAATCTTTATTATATGATTGTAGGTGAAATACCTCGATCTATCAATGAAAATAAACCGTGTTATCAGTCACAAGTGAAAAAATGGAACGTGTTATCAGTCACTAGTGACTGATAAAACAATGACCTGACGTCATAAAACAATGCTCCGACGTCATAACACGTTCATGACGTCACATTATTGCTGAGGCGACAGGCTCATTCGATTTCGGTGAATATGCAAGGATTCGATCATATAATAAACAGAAAATTTGTCTTTTATTGACAAATCTCTTATCACTCGTGGCTTCGCCACTCGTGATAGTATAAATTTCTACCTCACTCGATGAGATAAACATGGTATTTGTCAAGAAAAGCCAAATATCCTCTATATATAACATCTCCACTTACTGGGGCTTTTTGATGTGCAGAAAAAGATTAGAATAGCTTTTAGGTCGTTGCTACACAGTCACCAAATCCTGTGTTGTCTGTTCTCGAAGATGCCTGTGCACAAGTTTCCAGTCGTACTTGAAAAGAAGATAATTTTTTGTTTAAAAGATAGACTCACGCAGGCACGCATGAAGGGCGGCAATACGTTTGTCCATCTTGCCTTTCAGATATTAAGCTATTAGAAAAAAACGTACTTGGATGTGATATTTAAAAACAGTATGCATAAACGTTTCATACTTTTTGACCAGCAAGTACACGTATATATGTAGTTGACAGTTAATTGACAACGATGGCATTACCTCCTGCCCTCTTAATTACAAAAAAAAGTTATTAGAATCAAAATACTACTACAATACTTCCCGGAGAACGAAAATAAAAGGTCAAAAAGATAGCACAAACTAGCCTGAACAGACTATTGAGAGCTGTTGTATTTCTGTTTTAGGATGTCTTAATAATTGTAATACTTGACGTGAAACATCGTTTATATTAGCCTAAAATTGTTTTTTTACAACTGATTAACCCTGTGGAAACATTGGTAAGAGTGAGCAAGCTTTTATTAAATATTCCAGGTCTCCTTTGAACGAGTGTCATCAAAATCAGAACTTTTATCTTATTTTCGTTGACAACAATCCCCTTAAATGGATGGCGATTCCTTGCAGCTGAATGCATCAACTTCCAATAAATAGACAGGGACGTGCATTGTCAAAAACAAAGGCTAGAAATCAAACTGCTTATACTATTTTTAAAAATCTAAATATTGTCCCCATATTGTTGTACAGATATCAGAGATATGTAAGTAGGTAATTGTTAACTTAAATGTGACGTTTACTAAGAGTGTAGAGTAGAGACATGACATAATGAAGACCCTTCAGATATCGCACGAAATCCTCGAGATTTATCCTATGAATATCGAAATCACCGTTAGAATTGGTGACATGTGTATTAAGTTTTCGTTGGTGATATGCTCTGGACAAATTGACTTTATAACACAGGTACTTAAGGAAACTAACCATCTAAACTTGAATTCAAAACTATAAAATAAAAAAAAATACATCTACAGACGATGGTTTACTTGTGCATGGAATCTAGTTGACCTAGCATCTATAGTTTAAGAGACTAGTTCAAGCAAAAAGTTTCAGGAAAATGTAGAGATGAGTAAAAATGGAGAGACAGGCTATAATTATAAATAATAATAGCTATGCCGTTACATTGTCAACTTCATATTGAGTTTTGTTAGCCGATAAAATACAGGATATAGTATTCAGCACATATGTCCATAATTAAAAGGTATTCGCCTATTTCTAAAAATATTTTGCACATAGTTCATCGCAGTGTGAGTAAGATTTTCATACGGTTGTCTGACCCAGATCATCATGTCAATGTCACATCGAGCTTGAGAGCTTGAGAGCTATTACACTCAAGAACTGTTTATTGATGTGTACATGCCGTGAATAATGTTGTGATAAAACATCAAATGCAACATACATGTTTCCATAAACAATACATATACTTCATATATATATATATATATATATATATATATATATATATATATATATATATATATATATATATATATATATAGAAAAGAGTAAACATCAGATGGGTTTGACTGGATCAATCTTCTTTAATACGATGAGCTCATTTCGACCAGTATATCGGTCTTTTCAAGTATGTTTAGACAAGTGAAAGATCGCATGTATATATACATGAACAAGAACAATAAATAATTACAACATCAATATCCTTACATGGCAGTAGGACATGGTCATTGTTTGATAATGACGCACGTCATAATTGCCTTAAGCACACTAATTGGGTGTGACTCTAGAACAATGCAGCCTTGTGAGGATCAATGAGTCTGCCTCATTAATCACTAGGTAGACACAAGCAATAATTTACAGGTAATCACTTCCTTCTGTGAACTAAATGTTAAGTGAGGGGCAGGATTTCAAACCCATCTGATGTTTACTCTTTTCTATATATAACCTTACTTCACGTGAGAAACGACTCATTTTTATATATATATATATATATATATATATATATATATATATATATATATATATATATATATATATATATATATATATATATATATATATATTATGGACAGCCAGCTTTTTCGGTCTTTAGGACCTCATCAGCATATAGATAATCCATACAGGTACTCCTTACACATAATCCATATGTTCTTTGATAATTCTCTGTCACACAGATTCGTTCAACATGAAATTGAGACTTCATACAATATCGCTTGGTCAAAGATTACCTATTTTGCAGGTTGAAGTGTGGGGATGTTGTTCCACAGAGACTTCACGGAACAGTAATCAAAAGTGATAGGATAAGTGGAAGCAAAACTGGGATTTTGCTTCGAGATACAAGCTGTTTTGAAAAGTGTTGTACAAATAGCGAAGTTCATATTATAGTTTAATTGAATGACATCTGTAAACATCGAAATAGCAAATTGGATTAAACAACCAGACATTTTTTAAGGGATGGTCATTTCATTTCTTTTTTTGTTAATCCTTTGATTCATAAAATAAAAATTACAAAAATGATTATATAATTTTATGTCAACTTCTTGAACTATCTAGTTCATTATATAAACTATAATTATTTTCAAAAAACGACCAAAACTCGTATAATTTAAGTTCAATTCTGCATTGAAAACAAATGTATTATGTTAGAGAGTTGAAAAATCGCTGAAATAGACATTTGTGTTGCCATTAGCTGAGCATCAAACCATGGAGCTTTAACACATAAATCTTTGAAGTGCAGTTATCTAAGACTGCAAAGTTATTCTGTTTGTAAGATATATAAGTAACCTGTCTGATATAAGTTTCTCAGTGAGCGTGAAATGAGAATCCAGCGGGCATGGGAATAACATCTCTGTAGATTTCCCTGTCAGATAACGTTAAGGACGGGACAATGGTGGAAGAGAGATCAACGGAGGACAGATAGGAATACATGTCATGCAGTGGATGGAAGTATTGATATTTCTTTTAAGTGATGAGCAAAGTTATTTTAATTATCGACATGTAAATGAGATAGTGTGGCTATATCACGTATATTTACATTCACTTTTGCCTCTGGCAATTATGAAGGCAAGGTAATAGAAAAAAATCACACTAATTTTTTAAACATTATATGACACATTTCCTTGGGTAATAATCTCTATGTGTAATTCTTCATTGTCATGTTTTTGTACATATACGTTTCGAATTCCAGTGGGGAAAAAGAAAGAAAGAATGAAAGAAAGAAAAAAAATGGAAGATTGATTTGTAATGGCAGCAGTTTTACAACACTATCTCAAGTAAAGGAAACCCATAATTAAATTTTACTATTTTCCTTGCTCCAGCAGCTGTATGCTTTCTGTTTTTAGATAAGACATCACAAGTTTACCTCTTAATATTGACATTTTAATCAGCCAAATAGCATTAAAATGGACAATTGCAGCAACAATCAGTACTTTCCGATAATAAATGCATCGATAACGCTTGATATAAGGGACTTCGACAACATACTGTAACTTTAATTGTGATAGATAACCAACATAACACTGTGCTACTTGTGTCAAGACAACCAGTACAATTTGAAGGCGATGAAAGGGATCCCATATCATGCTGATGCATCTATTTTATCATAGTTATAATTGCAACAAACTTGTTTACCTATTTGCTGCTCTCAATGCGATATATCGGCTGTTTCATACGTGTGATATTACTAACGTTAAATATTCCCCCTTATATAAATAGGCATTGCACTTGATAGTGTAAAATGTCCATCATTGTAGTGTGATGAGATTATTGATAATCTTTATTCAGTGACCTGACAACAGAATGACCTGGTAGAGTGAGTTAACTCAGATATCCGCGAGTTTGTCACAGACCTGAGTCAGTTTATCATCATTAACACCTAGTAGCTCAGAGCAATAATGCTTACGGAAATAATTCTATTGATTATTCCAGGTCGTTTCAAGACATTTAGAAGAGGCCGCTAAAGCTCCATGACTGCCTTTATCTGATATTGGAACTGACAGTGTCCCTATCAAAAGGGAATTACTCTTTAAGTTCTGTATTTGTTATGCTCGTTGAGAGTAAAATAACTTTGTAAGATAGCAAAATAATAACAGTGTTACTGTCGTGTGTTACGTCCACATGTCATATGTATAATGAATGTTTAAGCATTATATAAAGGATAGTCAAGGAGAGGAGGTATTTGTTTATGATGTCAGGGATTTCTATATCAACGTGAATAAAACATTTTGTCTGTTGTAAACGTTCATACGTCTTGATATTCAGTCATAGTAAGGGTTCTCATATATACTAATTGCTTGAAAAGATATATCCACGATTGGTCCGTATTTTCTATTATTCTTAAAAAGAATATAATAAATGCACAAAACATGCTTTTGAAATGCTACATTCACAATATTCCTATTCAAAGACAGGCACATTACATTCTCCAGATAGGAACTCCAACATCCTAATCTAATAAACAAAGAAAAACACAGGCTTACCCTCATCAGAGAAGGATGTTGTCTTTGAATCAATATGGATTACCACGAAACTGATAGAGATGCTCTTGAATTGTAGCATCCTAGGGACGTTGACAAAAAATTTAGCTTAAATTTGAATACCCTTTCAACACATTATCAATGGTGTAAGTTATTTGAAATGTTTTGTGAAGACTATCTTTCAAAATAATCAAAAGTGATGGAGGGATGTGAAAATTGGCTGCTTTGTAATTGCAATGAAATCAATAACAGTTTCTTAGAAAGTTTCCTTTTAATGCAAACAGTGATAAGAAGTGAATTCATAAACTCATTTAAAAATAGACTGCTTTATGAAAAAGTGAATGAGTCAAATATCATTTCCATTTTTTTCTTAGAGTAAACTTAATCTTAGTTAATTTATGACTGAATTAAAATCAATTATCTTAAATGCTATGTCATATCTAATATTCTAATACAATTACAAAAACATATACACAAAATTACATGATTCTGTATGATGTAACACCATGTGTTATTGTTGAGACATAAAAGGGTTTTTAACATTGTACATGTAATATGGATATCTAATGACTTATTGTCACCTTGAAATTCGTAATAGTATGCCTTCAATTTCATGTTATCAATGCCATTTCAGTGATATTTCATTTCTCATATTCTACAGTAATATCATTTTTAAGAAAACATACAAAATTACATGATTCTGGATAATATAACACCATTGTTATTGTTGAGACATAAAAGGGTTTTAACATTGTACATGTAATATGGATATCTAATGACTTATTGTCACCTTGAAATTCGTAATATATTAGCCTAAAATTGTTTTTTTACAACTGATTAACCCTGTGGAAACATTGGTAAGAGTGAGCAAGCTTTTATTAAATATTCCAGGTCTCCTTTGAACGAGTGTCATCAAAATCAGAACTTTTATCTTATTTTCGTTGACAACAATCCCCTTAAATGGATGGCGATTCCTTGCAGCTGAATGCATCAACTTCCAATAAATAGACAGGGACGTGCATTGTCAAAAACAAAGGCTAGAAATCAAACTGCTTATACTATTTTTAAAAATCTAAATATTGTCCCCATATTGTTGTACAGATATCAGAGATATGTAAGTAGGTAATTGTTAACTTAAATGTGACGTTTACTAAGAGTGTAGAGTAGAGACATGACATAATGAAGACCCTTCAGATATTGCACGAAATCCTCGAGATTTATCCTATGAATATCGAAATCACCGTTAGAATGGGTGACATGTGTATTAAGTTTTCGTTGGTGATATGCTCTGGACAAATTGACTTTATAACACAGGTACTTAAGGAAACTAACCATCTAAACTTGAATTCAAAACTATAAAATAAAAAAAAATACATCTACAGACGATGGTTTACTTGTGCATGGAATCTAGTTGACCTAGCATCTATAGTTTAAGAGACTAGTTCAAGCAAAAAGTTTCAGGAAAATGTAGAGATGAGTAAAAATGGAGAGACAGGCTATAATTATAAATAATAATAGCTATGCCGTTACATTGTCAACTTCATATTGAGTTTTGTTAGCCGATAAAATACAGGATATAGTATTCAGCACATATGTCCATAATTAAAAGGTATTCGCCTATTTCTAAAAATATTTTGCACATAGTTCATCGCAGTGTGAGTAAGATTTTCATACGGTTGTCTGACCCAGATCATCATGTCAATGTCACATCGAGCTTGAGAGCTTGAGAGCTATTACACTCAAGAACTGTTTATTGATGTGTACATGCCGTGAATAATGTTGTGATAAAACATCAAATGCAACATACATGTTTCCATAAACAATACATATACTTCATATATATATATATATATATATATATATATATATATATATATATATATATATATAGAAAAGAGTAAACATCAGATGGGTTTGACTGGATCAATCTTCTTTAATACGATGAGCTCATTTCGACCAGTATATCGGTCTTTTCAAGTATGTTTAGACAAGTGAAAGATCGCATGTATATATACATGAACAAGAACAATAAATAATTACAACATCAATATCCTTACATGGCAGTAGGACATGGTCATTGTTTGATAATGACGCACGTCATAATTGCCTTAAGCACACTAATTGGGTGTGACTCTAGAACAATGCAGCCTTGTGAGGATCAATGAGTCTGCCTCATTAATCACTAGGTAGACACAAGCAATAATTTACAGGTAATCACTTCCTTCTGTGAACTAAATGTTAAGTGAGGGGCAGGATTTCAAACCCATCTGATGTTTACTCTTTTCTATATATAACCTTACTTCACGTGAGAAACGACTCATTTTTATATATATATATATATATATATATATATATATATATATATATATATATATATATATATATATATAAAAGACCGAAAAAGCTGGCTGTCCATAATATATATATATATATATATATATATATATATATTATGGACAGCCAGCTTTTTCGGTCTTTAGGACCTCATCAGCATATAGATAATCCATACAGGTACTCCTTACACATAATCCATATGTTCTTTGATAATTCTCTGTCACACAGATTCGTTCAACATGAAATTGAGACTTCATACAATATCGCTTGGTCAAAGATTACCTATTTTGCAGGTTGAAGTGTGGGGATGTTGTTCCACAGAGACTTCACGGAACAGTAATCAAAAGTGATAGGATAAGTGGAAGCAAAACTGGGATTTTGCTTCGAGATACAAGCTGTTTTGAAAAGTGTTGTACAAATAGCGAAGTTCATATTATAGTTTAATTGAATGACATCTGTAAACATCGAAATAGCAAATTGGATTAAACAACCAGACATTTTTTAAGGGATGGTCATTTCATTTCTTTTTTTCTTAATCCTTTGATTCATAAAATAAAAATTACAAAAATGATTATATAATTTTATGTCAACTTCTTGAACTATCTAGTTCATTATATAAACTATAATTATTTTCAAAAAACGACCAAAACTCGTATAATTTAAGTTCAATTCTGCATTGAAAACAAATGTATTATGTTAGAGAGTTGAAAAATCGCTGAAATAGACATTTGTGTTGCCATTAGCTGAGCATCAAACCATGGAGCTTTAACACATAAATCTTTGAAGTGCAGTTATCTAAGACTGCAAAGTTATTCTGTTTGTAAGATATATAAGTAACCTGTCTGATATAAGTTTCTCAGTGAGCGTGAAATGAGAATCCAGCGGGCATGGGAATAACATCTCTGTAGATTTCCCTGTCAGATAACGTTAAGGACGGGACAATGGTGGAAGAGAGATCAACGGAGGACAGATAGGAATACATGTCATGCAGTGGATGGAAGTATTGATATTTCTTTTAAGTGATGAGCAAAGTTATTTTAATTATCGACATGTAAATGAGATAGTGTGGCTATATCACGTATATTTACATTCACTTTTGCCTCTGGCAATTATGAAGGCAAGGTAATAGAAAAAAATCACACTAATTTTTTAAACATTATATGACACATTTCCTTGGGTAATAATCTCTATGTGTAATTCTTCATTGTCATGTTTTTGTACATATACGTTTCGAATTCCAGTGGGGAAAAAGAAAGAAAGAATGAAAGAAAGAAAAAAAATGGAAGATTGATTTGTAATGGCAGCAGTTTTACAACACTATCTCAAGTAAAGGAAACCCATAATTAAATTTTACTATTTTCCTTGCTCCAGCAGCTGTATGCTTTCTGTTTTTAGATAAAACATCACAAGTTTACCTCTTAATATTGACATTTTAATCAGCCAAATAGCATTAAAATGGACAATTGCAGCAACAATCAGTACTTTCCGATAATAAATGCATCGATAACGCTTGATATAAGGGACTTCGACAACATACTGTAACTTTAATTGTGATAGATAACCAACATAACACTGTGCTACTTGTGTCAAGACAACCAGTACAATTTGAAGGCGATGAAAGGGATCCCATATCATGCTGATGCATCTATTTTATCATAGTTATAATTGCAACAAACTTGTTTACCTATTTGCTGCTCTCAATGCGATATATCGGCTGTTTCATACGTGTGATATTACTAACGTTAAATATTCCCCCTTATATAAATAGGCATTGCACTTGATAGTGTAAAATGTCCATCATTGTAGTGTGATGAGATTATTGATAATCTTTATTCAGTGACCTGACAACAGAATGACCTGGTAGAGTGAGTTAACTCAGATATCCGCGAGTTTGTCACAGACCTGAGTCAGTTTATCATCATTAACACCTAGTAGCTCAGAGCAATAATGCTTACGGAAATAATTCTATTGATTATTCCAGGTCGTTTCAAGACATTTAGAAGAGGCCGCTAAAGCTCCATGACTGCCTTTATCTGATATTGGAACTGACAGTGTCCCTATCAAAAGGGAATTACTCTTTAAGTTCTGTATTTGTTAGGCTCGTTGAGAGTAAAATAACTTTGTAAGATAGCAAAATAATAACAGTGTTACTGTCGTGTGTTACGTCCACATGTCATATGTATAATGAATGTTTAAGCATTATATAAAGGATAGTCAAGGAGAGGAGGTATTTGTTTATGATGTCAGGGATTTCTATATCAACGTGAATAAAACATTTTGTCTGTTGTAAACGTTCATACGTCTTGATATTCAGTCATAGTAAGGGTTCTCATATATACTAATTGCTTGAAATGATATATCCACGATTGGTCCGTATTTTCTATTATTCTTAAAAAGAATATAATAAATGAACAAAACATTCTTTTGAAATGCTGCATTCACAATATTCCTATTCTAAGACAGGCACATTACATTCTCCAGATAGGAACTCCAACATCCTAATCTAATAAACAAAGAAACATAGGCGAGCCCTCATCAGAGGAGGATGTTTTCTTTGAATCAATATGGATTACCACGAAACTGATAGAGATGGTCTTGAATTGTAGCATCCTAGGGACGTTGACACAAAATTTAGCTTTTTAATTTGAATACCTTTTCAACACATTATCAATGGTGTAAGTTATTTGATAAGGCTATGTTGCCTCAAATGACCGATTCGCCTTAGTCTAGTAATTGGGCTAACCTTTCCCGAGCATTATTATTGTTTTTTGTAATATTGCAAGTATTTTCCTTCAGACAGGTTCATTAAACCCTTTGACATGGGTTGACACCCGAGATAACACCATATCAATTGTGTAAGTTATTTGAAATGTTTTGTTAAGACTATCTTTCAAAATAATCAAAAGTGATGGAGGGATGTGAAAATTGGCTGCTTTGTAATTGCAATGAAATCAATAACAGTTTCTAAGAAAGTTTCCTTTTAATGCAAACAGTGATAAGAAGTGAATTCATAAACTCAGACTGCTTCATGAAAAAGTGAATGAGTCAAATATCATTTCCATTATTTTATTAGAGTATACTTGATCTTAGTTCATTTATGACTGAATTTAAATCAATTATCTTAAATGCTATTTCATATCTAATATTCTAATACAACTACAAAAACACATACACAAAATTACATGATTCTGTATAATATAACACCATGTGTTATTGTTGAGACATAAAAGGGTTTTTAACATTGTACATGTAATATGGATATCTAATGACTTATTGTCACCTTGAAATTCGTAATATTATGCCTTCAATTTCATGTTATCAATGCCATTTCAGTGAAATTTCATTTCTAATATTCTACAGTAATATCATTTTTAAGAAAACATATAAAATTACATGACTCGTAGAATATGACATGATGTGTTGAATAACGTCATGTCATGGCCGCCGCCATTCTCGTGTTTCTCATCATCCAAATGTGTAAAAAAGTTAAAACTACGTCATTAAATGTAAGTTTTAAATTAACATCACCGTTGAAATGTCGTTCCTTTCGGTTATTTATGTATTGTGAGTATAAAGTCACTGTGTACTCTTATGAACATGTTATTTTCATGGAGAGAATATAGTATTTCGTTGCTATTTCATTTCCAACTGTAAGTGTAAAATCACCACTCTTGCTGCATTCTTAACTTTGTGCTTATTAGCTCTACTCTAGTCATGATGTATTTGGTAAGTTATTCATTAAAACCAACCATTTGCGGTGAGTACGAGTTCATGAGTTAACTGAAGAATGAGATAAATATTAATTATAAGTTCTATCATAAATTACTTGTTGTTTCTTGAATGATTTCACGTTCGTTTTATGATTGAATAAATTAGTCCAGGCAGTGTCAAAGTTCACCGTTGGCCAATCATATTACTTGAAGGTGTTGCAACGATAATGTTTTTCACCTTCAAAAATATGTTTAATATCTAAACCGTTTATTCATCAACTTACAATCTTTACGTTTTCTTTCCTATGGCAATCAATGCTGGACAATGTAACGATTTTATAATATCATCTAGTTCAAATCTAACTTCATTTGCTTGAAATAAAAAGTCACTCACTCATGCACTATATACATGTCCATTGACCTCTTTTGTGATTCATCTTACAAACTTCAAAAGTTGTGAAATAAACTTTCTCATTTTGTTTTTCTTTCCTCAATCATAAATATATTATCATTGACATTATAACATTGATTTGAAATAGTTATATCATATATAACATCATAATATCATCTAGTTAAAATCTTCCTTCATTGTCTTAAAATGAAGTCTTTCTCTCATACAATAAATATGTCGTTTGTCCATTCACCTCGATTTTATATATAATTTTTATATTATTACCTGCTTCAAAAGCTGTGACAGAAACTTTCTCATTTGGTTTTTCTTTCCTCAATCATGGATATTAACATTGACTTTGAAATCACTGAAATAGTTAGGAGATTTCGTGTATTTGTATAGTTATTTCCATAGCAAATCCAAGATCATATATATTGAGGCCTGTGTTAAGTCAAGTGGTACCCTTTTCCTGAATTTATTGAACAAACACACATTTCTTTGAGCGTGTTTGGAAACGATTGGTGTAAGACCCATTTTAGTTCAATTCTAGTGTAGTGAGATCGACGAGTGTGATCCTTCTGGCAGTGAATCAGTATCAAACCTCAAAGTGTTATTCTTTGACCAAGTCCGGTTATCTAAGACAGCAAGTTTATTCTATTTGCATGCATGATAAGAGCTTATCAGCAGCGGCCACATGGAAGTCAGAGGGGAGATATGCGTCCCCATGGATTCCCTTGTCAGAAACAGTTACAGAGTTGACAATGGAGATACGGGATCAATACCAGACAGACAGGATGGGACTGATTCGTGGGGATCGTAGAAATGTGGAATATCATATTGTATCTCTCAATTCACACATCAATGTCTACTGCCTATTGGTAAAGCCGTGTCCCATGCCGTAGGTATAATTTCTTTGTCACGCACATCCCTAGCAACAACACACCCCTAGCAACAACGTACCTTTCAGAGTTACCTCTCTTGTACCAATTTCCTATAAACAAAATCTTTGTTATGCTGGTTTGCGGTGTCTTCACACGCTCAGTGAATTTTTACCAGTAGTAAAGTCCAACTAACTCAGGCCAAATAGTTAAAGGACTATACAAATATTCAAATGAAAGTTTGAAAAACTGTCTCACAAGTCAATATGTCAGTGGTCAAAGATATTATCGACGAGCTCGTCATGCAAATATTTAAAGTTAAGTTTAAATGAACATTTAACAGTTAACATGATTCAGAGTGACGGGATACTTATAGCCATGTACACATTAGTTTAGGCTACTATCCGTGTCAATGGAGATGAACATAGACCGAGTCAATTGGGTCTGTAAGCTCTTCTGTAGATGGATCCAAATTTGTGAAAATATATTTGTATCTGAAGTAGTGTAATTAATACAAATTTGCAAAGAATACAGAGACAATGAGTTTAATTACCTTATACATATTCCTGTCTTGCATTGTAAAAACACTGTTTAAATATATATTGTAATTAGAAATAAGGGTAAACAACCTCCAGGAATCATATGAAAAGTCTATGGTCCAGCAATTTACTTTTCAAAATTGATAAAGTTCATTATATTTATACTGATAATCACAGAATAAGTTACGTGATACATAGTAGAGCAACAATATTGCATTTTGTATACATTTTTCATTAGTTGGAAAGTGTGTATCATGTGTGTTTCTGCACTGTGCAGAATAACTCGAGCGCGAGTTTGACATTTCCTCTACAGAAGATGACAGGTATATGAAAGAGGTAGTTCTTCTGTTTTTCTTCAACTTCTTCTTCTGTTGAGCAATTACAAGAATGTGACAATAGAGCTATATGGCGTGACATGACACAACAACATATCTACTTTACAGGCAAATATGGGGTTCCCATGTTATTCATGGACTTCAATTTGCATTGCTTGAAAAAGTTTAAATCAAGATCGAGTTGGAAATTCCAACTAATATCTTGTAGTGAAGGTATTGTCAGTGCCAGTTGAAACAGTCTCCTCATTTGGACTCATTTCAGATATGAATGAGATTCTTTTGTTTGAGGTTGAGCTCTGGTTATTTGCAGACAAAGAAGTGAAATATGAGGTGTCAATAACTCTGACCTGCGATTATCTTATCTAGCAGCGGCAATTTATATGAAGTGTACAACAGAACTCATACATCTAATTAATGCATTGTTTTGTAACAACAATAAAATTATGAATTACCGATGTCTGAAATTGAAATTTACTTCATACCCGATCTTTACTGTTGATTGATCTTTCTGTTTGCCTTTGTTCTAAATGTATTTACTGACAGATTTGATTAGTGACTCAATGACACTATTTGCATTCTCAGTTTCTTTAGATCTTTAGAATCAGTTTTGTTAAACGTTATACTTGAGAAAAGTGCTTGATGTCATTGCAAAGTTAAACAGTGTTCTATCTAACAGTAAACGTTCAAAGGGTCCGTTGTGTGCAGCTACTCTATGATAAAAGGAAAGTCTCTTTGGTTTGTCAATGACAATAAACAAACCATTAAGGATTACAGGAGAGCCTGTATATCCCTTGGAGACTACACATATTCAATAAAAGCTGTCTCAATGAATTTTTCTAAGTACCCCTGGCGGATCCTAACTTCGTTTCAGACTAATAGTGTATCCTTTTGTTAATGTATTTGTAGATTAACTACTCACTAAACATCCTTAAACACACTTCTCGTCATCTTGTTAAATTTCTCTCACAGTGTGGTCATCGTTTTCAGTAACAATCTAAGGGGAAAGTGGTGAAACACTAAATCTATTTAAAAGACATTCAACCTGATACTTGATTTCCAGGATTAAGAGAACAGAACAGTTACATGTCTCATGAGATCTACTTAACACAACAATACATTTGCCAGTTCTGTCAATTGTTCAGTATTAGCTATTTACTTTATATAAATCTGATTTGATTGCATTATTACGGGTGTGAACAATACAATACAGTGTAGCTTAGCAAGGTCTCATATGTTTACAAAGGGGGTCAAAATGCAGCGTGTTATATACCTAAGACATAAACGTACTATTGCCACCCACATAATTTTACATGACCAAGTATATGATAATTACTTGTTTCCAATACATTTGAGGCAACATCAATTTAATGTGCAGAGATCAAAATAACATGTCCAATTTTATCGGAGTAGTTATTTTACATATTTAACATTACCAACCCTCATCTAATTTTTTACCTCTCTATACAAATGTTTGACCCTTTGGCTGTTGGCATTTTCTAGTTTTCGGTCATAAATCACGATTTTAACCTTTATATTGTAACTATACTGAATGAGCTGGCATGAAATTAATACTTTCCAGTACCATATCAGTCACCATAACGTTATTTATAAATGCTTTTATTTGTATGCCTGTTATAGTCCTCTTAGGGTGTTAAATTCGCTTTTATAAAAACAAAATCCCAAGAATGTTTGGCTTTTACATAAAAAGTAAATAAATTGTAGAAATGTAATTTATAAAATATGTTGTCAACATGTCAGACATGATGTATCTATGTGTATTTTGAATGGTGACTTTTCTTTTGCAGTTGAGTGTAGATTTAACGTAACAATGTACCATTTTACTATTAGTACCATAGTGTCTATACAAAACCATCAAAATATGCTCTGTATTTACATCTTCCCCAGGCAATGATTGAGTAAGCGATCACTGAGAAAATAAAGCAACAAAAACACCATCGAGAAAGGAAGGAATTAAGTTATCATTGTGTTTCCAAAGACGACTTAATTGTAAAGTATATCTCTGGGGAGACGTCCTGAACATCTAATTGTGAATAGTGACACACATTAAATGGACCCGTTTCGGTGGAAGCAAGCTGGTAATTACTGGCTGGTAATTGACGTCATTCTTTAGATAGGTTAACTAACTTTTGCACATACATTAATTCTGAAAATAAATGGACGTTATTTGTTGTTTTAATTCAACGGAATAGACCTACAGTTAAAATGAATAGAAGTTAACATATTGTTTAGCACTGGTAAATTATGAAATCAGAACACTAACTAACATGTTGACGGGAAAATGTCATATCTGTATCTTTGTATCTACACTTATAACATCATAACTTCATGGTATATATTATGTTATATAAAGAATATCACATGCTTACGGAATTTATTATTGCATTGGCATACACACAATAACACGTCAGGAGGGATTTAGAAGAGAAAATATTCTTAACGCACTTATTGAGTGGGTTTAGGCTTGTTTCGGCACAAACCTTTTATCTATTTATGTTCGTTTTACAAGAATGTGTAGAGACCATAATTGGAGTTAACGGCTACAAAGGCAATAGCTGTTTTATTTCAAACAACACATAAAGTTAATTCTATCACGGATCTGTATTTAAGAGGTAATGATGCTGGTATGTCAGGATGAAAAACCCTGATCTAGTGGCTTCTTCACTAGAAATAGTATTTTAACATTGATCGCAGCAAGATATAAGGAAGTGGCTTCTTTATTTCACGCAACACCATAAAAAGGTTACAATTGCTCTTCGTCTTGGAAGAGATAAGAGATGAGTATTAAGAGTTTTAGGATTCGAGTAAAGGATAATCTACTAGTTCTTTGTTAAAACTTAGAAAATTGTGTAATTTTTTTATAATAAACTGGTTGTTGGAAACATCACTTGTGTTTTATCCTGGAGATTTCAAGATAACATGTTTCTCTGATGAGAGTTCCTTTGTGTTTTTCCTGTGCTGATTAGGACTACTTGATAACTTCATTCCTGGTTTTAACTGGGACGAAAGTAAGTGGCAAAGCCTTCATCTCTACCCTGTTTTTCATGAAAACTTTAAATGCAAGAAAATTCTTGATATGAGATGTTGGAAATGACATGAGATCTATTACAGTAACCATCTGATTGGCAACTACATTAACACTAAGTAAGCATAATACTTTGACAATACAGATCAAAGGTCCTAACGGAAATCTTGAGTTCCACAGCAATATCCCACACACTAGTTTTTAAGGAGTTATGTCTCTTGCATCTGTAATTGTACTTGGTATGAATAACACTGTGATGCCCCATTTTGGTCAAGTCGTCTCGAGCACTATTACATCTAGGGAGATGGAATTTGACAGTTCAATTGATACTCTAAATCAAGTTTAAAAGCAAGATCAAAAAGGAATTTTTGAAAAAATGATTGCACTTGAATTAGTATGTAAACTATTTTCTATCTGATAGACGAATGTCTGGATATATGCTTATTGATGAACTATGATGAGTGACAATACTGTTGTACAAGAAATAAAAACATATCATATTTTTTTGGTCTGGGACTCCAATAAATTAAAAAGACAAATCGCTAAAACATTTGAAAACATATGATGTACATTTGTGTGACAAAAATACAGGACAATGAAAATACAAATAGGATAATACTAATAATAATAATAATGATAATTTTAACGCCTATAATCCAGCACAAATGCTGCTCACTGGCGGTACATTATTACCCTGAAGGAATTGTACTTTCGGTGCCGCTACCAAGCGCTCCGCGCGACCATATAGGTCCGTACTACCTTTTGATCAGGTACCCATTTTAGACAGCTGGGTGAACTGAGAGCAATGTGGATGAAGTGCCTTGCCCAAGGACACAACACAGTATGAGACCCAGGCCACAAATGTTTGGTGTCTCCACCGGGATTCGAACCCGGGCCATTGGCGTGAGAGGCCAGCTACACCACTGTGCTCCAGGATGATGGAAATAGCAATTCTTTAAATCCAATAAATATCATATTTTCTAGTCCAGGAGTCGACTACGCTAACATAACAAATTCGCTTAACATTTAAAAACATATTCATCGAGCCTATTTAGAAACAGTAAGCATAAAAACAATATTGTTCCTCAATCTTTCAACTCATATTTTAGGCGGCTATCATATTCAATGAATATGTGATGGTGTTACCAACTCTATTATATCAATGCAGATGTTTGAGACAAAACAGGACAATGAAGATACAAATAGGATAATGGAAATAGCAACACTTTAAAAGCCACATCGGTATCCCTCGAGTCTTGTAGGGATCAATATACAATTTCCTACTTCAAACGAGATTTGATCAACTGACTGAGACTGACAAAGAAAGACACTGAAAATTCGTTCTGTATTCGTTTCACTCAGCTTTCACAGCCTGTATATGTGCATTTCTATTGTGGGAAGCTTTTAAAGGGGCAGTAGCACGTTTTTTGCAAAATTTAGTTTTTCAAATTTCCTATTTATAATGATAGTTTGTGCCATTTAAATATACTTTAGAGGGTAAAACATCTTATTACACAAACCAATTATCTGTAGTCGTAATAACGGTGTTGCGTATAAAGCAAACTTTGCATGGCGGCCATTTTATTGTGAACACATTTTATTATTTCAAATGACGAAAACGATTCCCATGGCTTTACGGAACCATGTACACTCATTTTAAAACTAGATTTTCCAAAGGGAGAAGGGATTTTCACTATTGGTGACATTATTTTTTAAATAAATTTCATAAACTTATTTCAGCAAAAAAACGTGCTACTGCCCCTTTAAAGCATACATATACGATACAATAGTGTTTAAGAATAATTGTATTTAATGTTCTCTTTATGTACATCTGTATTGTTTCAAACAGCAAATGAGGAAATAGATTCTGCAAATAATTTTTGTCATAAAGTTATCTTAATGTACAACTGTTTCGTTTCAAACAGCAAATAAGAAAGATGCTGCAAATTATTTTCATCCATATAGTTCTCTAGTTATCACTTAGCTAACGCATTTACCAGCCTATTTGTATAATTTTCAGTATCAGTATAATTGGATGTCCCTATGTCATTGAAATACAGAATTGCAAGAGGTTACATTAACATTATAAGCATTCGTTCAGCTGACAATGAAATAATGTCATGTTACTTACTTTCAAGACCATATCCAAGTGGGGATAGTTTTTCTTTTGTATTTTACTGTTATAAATTGAGTGATAATATCTTAAGAATATTAATGCATTCCAATTTAAAAAAAACTCTAGCAACAGACTATCAGCCAAGATAACTTAAAACTTGAACCTCTGGCAGATGCTTTTAACATAATACATCAAAGGGTGAATATTATCCAGAAATAGTGTTCAGATGGTAAAGGAATTTACAATTCGAAATCCCCATTGGCTAATGAATCTGTACACAATAATTCTGTTTTTAGTGATTATTGTTTTGGGCAAGAAGTCCAAAGTCGGTTTAGGGGCCGTACAGTTTCCAGAATTAAAATTATTATATTATATGATTGTAGGTGAAATACCGCGATCTGTCAATGAAAATAAACCGTGTTATCAGTCACTTGTGAAAATAACAATGGAACGTGTAACCATTCACTAGTGACTGATAAAACAATGACCTGACGTCATAAAACAATGCTCCGACGTCATAACACGTTCATGACGTCACATTATTGCTGAGGCGACAGACTCATTCGATTTCGGTGAATAAGCAAGGATTCAGTCATATAATAAACAGAAAATTTGTCTTTTCTTGACAAATCTCGTATCACTCGTGGCTTCGCCACTCGTGATAATATAAATTTCTACCTCACTCGATGAGATAAACATGGTATTAGTCAAGAAAAGCCAAATATCCTCTATGTATAACATCCCCACTTACTGGGGCTTTTTGATGTGCAAAAAAACATTAGAATAGCTTTTAGGTCGTTGCTACACAGTCATCAAATCCTGTGTTGTCTGTTCTCGAAGATGCCTGTGCACAAGTTTTCAGTCGTACTTGAAAAGAAGATAATTTTTTTTTAAAAAGATGGACTCACGCAGGCACGCATGAAGGGCGGCAGTACGTTTGTCCATCTGGCCTTTCAGATATTAAGCTTTTAGAAAAAAACCTGCTTGGATGTGATATTTAAAAACATTATGCATAAACGTTTTATACTTTTTTACCAGAAAGTACACGTATATATGTAGTTGTCAGTTAATTGACACAATGGCATTACCTCCTGCCCCCCTAATTACAGAAACAAGTTATTAGAATCGAAACACGATTACAATACGTTCCCGGAGAACGAAAATAATTGCATAAAAGAACAAAAAAGATATCACAAAATAGCCTGAACAGACTATTGAGAACTGTTGTATTTCTGTTTTAGGATTTCCAGTGTGTAATAAATCGTTTATATTAGCCTTAAATCAGTTTTTACAACTGATAAATCCTGTGGAAACATTGGTTAGAGTGAGAAAGTTTTTTATTAAATATTCCAGGTCTCTTAGAACTTTTATCTTATTTTCGTTGACAACAAACCCCTAAAATGGATAATGATTTCTTTGCAGCTGAAAGCATCAACTTCAAATGAATAGACAGGGACGTGTATTGTCAAAACCAAAGACCAGAAATCAAACAGCTTATACTATTTTTAAAAATCTAAATATTGTCCCCATATTGTTGTACATAGATCAGAGATATAAATATGTAGGTCATTGTTAACTTAAATGTGACGTTTACTAAGAGTGTAGAGTAGAACATGACATAATGAAGGCCCTTCAGCTATTGCACGAAATCCTTCAGATATATCCTATGAATATCGAAATCACTGTTAGAATGGGGAACATGTGTATTAAGTTTTCGTTGGTGATATGCTCTGGACAAATTGACTTTATAACACAGTTACTTAAGGAAACATCAATCTAAACTTGAATTCAAAACTATAAAATAGAAAAAAATACATCTACGGACGATGGTTTACTTGTGCATGGAATCTAGTTGACCTAGCATCTATAGTTTAAGAGACTAGTTCAAGCAAAAGGTTTCAGGAAAATATAGAGATGAGTAAAATGGAGAGACAGGCTATAATTATAAATAATAATAGCTATGCCGTTACATTGTCAACTTCATATTGAGTTTTGTTAGCCGATAAAATACAGTATATAGTATTCAGCACATATGTCCATAATTAAAAGGTATTCGCCTATTTATAAAAATATTTTGCACATAGGTTCATCGCAGCGTGAGTAAGATTTTCATACGGTTGTCTGACCCAGATCATCATGTCAAGGTCACATCGAGCTTGAGACTTGCTATTACACTCAAGAACTGTTCATTGATGTGTACGTGCCGTGAATAATGTTGTGATAAAACATCAAATGCAACATACATGTTTCCATAAACAATACATATACTTCATATATATAATACAATACAATACAATAACGCTTGGTCAAAGATTACCAATTTTGCAGGTTGAAGTGTGTTGATGTTGTTCCACAGAAACTTCACGGAACAGTAATCAAAAGTGATAGGATAAGTGGAAGCAAAACTGGGATTTTGCTTCGAGATAGATCAATACAAACTGTTTTGAAAAATGTTGTACAAATAGCGAAGGTCATATTATAGTTTAATTGAATGACATCTGTATACATCGAAATAGCAAACTGGATTAAACAACCAGACATTTTTTAAGGGATGGTCATTTCATTTCTTTTTTTCATAATCCTTTGATTCGTAAAATAAAAATTACAAAAATGATTATATAATTTTATGTCAACTTCTTGAACTATCTAGTTCATTATATAAACTATAATTATTTTCAAAAAACGACCCAAACTCGTATAATTTAAGATCAATTCTGCATGAAAAAGAAATGTATTATGTTAGAGAGTTGAAAAATCGCTGAAATAGACATTTGTGTTGCCATTAGCTGAGCATCAAACCATGGAGCTTTAAAACATAAATCTTTGAAGTGCAGTTATCTAAGACTGCAAAGTTATTCTGTTTGTAAGATATATAAGTAACCTGTCTGATATAAGTTTATCAGTGAGCGTGAATGGAGAAGCCAGCAGGCATGTGAATAACATCTCTATGGATGCCCCTGTTAGATAACGTTAAGGAACGGACAATGGTGGGGAGAGATCAACGGAGGACAGATAGGAAGCCATGTCATGCAGTGGATGGAAGTATTGGTATTTCTCTTTAGTGATGAGCAAAGTTATTTTAATTATCGACATGTAAATGAGATAGTGTGGCTATATCACGTATATTTACATTCACTTTTGCCTCTGGCAATTATGAAGGCAAGGTAATAGAAAAAAATCACACTAATTTTTTAAACATTATATGACACATTTCCTTGGGTAATAATCTCTATGTGTAATTCTTCATTGTCATGTTTTTTTGTACATATACGTTTCGAATTCCAGTGGGGGAAAAGAAAGAAAGAAAGAAAGAAAAAGAACGGAAGATTGATTTGTAATGGCAGCAGTTTTACATCACTATATCAAGTAAAGGAAACCCACAATTAAACTTTACTCGTTTCCTTGCTCCAGCAGCTGTATGCTGTCTGTTTTTCGATAAAACATCACAAATTTACATATTAATATTGACATTTTAATCAGCCAAATAGCAATAAAATGGACAATTGCAGCAACACTCAGTACTTTTCGATATAATAAATGCATTGATAACGTTTGATATAAGGGACTTCGACAACATACTGTAACTTCAATTGTGATAGATAACCAACATAACACTGTGCTACTTGTGTCAAGACAAACAGTAAAATTTGAAGGCGATGGAAGGGATCCCATATTATGCTGATGCAGCTATTTTATCACAGTTATGATTGATCATTGGATATCCTATGGTTCAATCATTCAAGTGACTTGATGCATGAGGAAGTTGAATAGGATGACAATAAAATCATAACGCCCCTCATAGAAGAACAATCAATTCCTAACACAGAGTTCTTTTTATAAATCATAATAATAAATTGAAAAGAATGATGATCTCTTGAACCTGAAGCGGATGAACTCATAAATAAATCAGTATTGCATAACAAAGTTCATCTGTCTTCCTTATGTTCTGGTCCACACTCAGGGAACTATATTGCAACAAACATGTGTACCTATTGGC
This sequence comes from Gibbula magus, assembly GCA_936450465.1. NCBI lineage: Eukaryota > Metazoa > Mollusca > Gastropoda > Trochida > Trochidae > Gibbula > Gibbula magus. The sequence continues at coordinate 38,841,340 of OW388306.1, read as the reverse complement.
TGCTCTCAAGGCTATATCGGATGTATCATACGCATGATATTACTAACGTTAAATATTCCCCCTCATATAAATAGGCATTGCTCTTGATAGTGTAAAATGTATGTCTTTCATTGTAGTGTGATGAGATTATTAATAATCTTTATTCAGTGACATGGCAACAGAATGACCTGGTAGAGTGAGTTGACTCAGATATCCGCGAGTTTGTTACAGCCCTGAGTCAGTTTATAAGCATTAACACCTTAAGAGTAGCTGAGAGCAATACTGCTTAAAGAAAGAACTCTATTGATTATTCCAGGTCGTTTCAAGACATTCAGAAGAGGCCGCTAAAGCTCCATGACTGCCTTTATTTAATATTGGCACTGACACTGTCCCTATCAAAAGGGAATTACTCTTTAAGTTCTGTAGTTGTTATGCTCGTTTTCAGTTGAGATTAAAATAACTTTGTAAGATACCAAAATAATAACAGTGTTACTGTCGTGTGTTACATGTCATATGTATAATGAATGTTAGCATTATATGAAGGAGAGTCAAGGAGGGGAGGTATATGACTATGATGTCAGAGATTTCTAAATTAACGTGAGTAAAACATTTTGTCTGTTGTAAACGTTCATACGTCTTGATATTCAGTCAAGGTAAGGGTACTCATATAAACTAATTGCTTGAAATGATATGGTTCGTATGTTCGTGTATACTTAAAAAGAAAAAAACATAACTGAATAAACATGATTTTGAAATGCTACATTAACAATATTCCTATTCAAAGACAGGCACAGTACATTCTCCAGATAGGAACTCCAACATCCTAATCAAATAAACAAAGGAAAACACAGGCGAGCCCTCATCAGAGAAGGATGTTGTCTTTGAATCAATATGGATTACCCCAATACTGATAGAGATGGTCTTGAATTGTAGCATCCTGGTGACATTGACAAAATAAAACAATATTACAACTAAGGTTAACATTATTGCCATATTGCACTATGGATAAAAAGGTTTCGTCAATATAGATGTAATATGCTGCCTTTAGAGTTCCAATGAAACCACACAACTGATAGAGATGGTCTTGAATTGTAGTATCCTAGGGACGTTGATAAAAAATGTAGCTTTTAAATTTGAATACCTTTTAAACACATTTTTTTAACGAAAATGATTGGTTAAAGCGTTTCACATAGATCAGCAATTACTTTTTGACATTATAAGTTGTATTGCTTCGGTACAAGAATATATTCCTCAACGTCAATATTGAAAATGCTTGTCTCCTCTATGGTTCCAGATTCTAAAATAAGAAAACAAGGTTTTCTAGATAACAACTACTTTATTATGAACAAACGCTACGTTTTGGAGTGTATACTTACATAGGTGGAACTTGGGATATTAAAAGGTTGGTATACATTTATGCATTTTGAGGAAACTGAAGGAGATTAACATACATGAGTATATTATACAATGAGGATTAACATGAATGAGCATATGTTAGATAATGAGGATTCGGAATATAGGAAAGAGAGGAATTAATTACATTGGTAGAACAACACTGATCAGTATACTTATTGGAGTGTTGGATGCATGGTTGTTAGGGTTGATTAGTTTTTTAATGAGGATATTCTAGGATGCCTCTCAAACAGTCCATATCCACTTTCTAACTGACGAGATAACTCTACACAGGGTTCGTCATTCATGGATGCATTTTTGTTAGGGTTGATTAGTTTTTTAATGAGGATATTCTAGGATGCCTCCCATACAGTTCATATCTTTGTTCTACCTGACGAAATAACTCTACATAATAACCTCAGGGTATGTCATTCATCTTTAGATCAGGCTATGTTGCCTCAAATGACCGACCTCGCCTTAGTCTAGTAATGGGGCTAACCTTTCCCGAGCATTATTATTGTGTGTTGTAATATTGCAAGTTTGTTCCTTCAGACAGGTTCCTTAAAGCCTTTGACATGGGTTGACACCCGCGATAACACCATTATAATTGGTGTAAGTTATTTGTTTTGTTTTAAATGTTTTGTTCAGACTATCTTTCAAAATAATCAAAAGTGATGGAGGGATGTTAAAATTGGCTGCTTTGTAATGACATCAATTCAACAGTTTCTAAGAAAGTTTCCTTTTAATGCAAACAGTGATAAGAAGTGAATTCATAAACTCATTTAAAAGTAGACTGCTTCATGAAAACGTAAATGAGTCATTTCCATTTTATTCTTAGAGTAAACATAATCTTAGTTCATTTATGACTGAATTTAAATCAATTATCTTAAATGCTATTTCATATCTTATATTCTAATACAACTACAAAAACACATACACAAAATTACATGATTCTGTATAATATAACACCATGTGTTACTGTTGAGACATAAAAGGGTTTTTAACATTGTACATGTAATATGGATATCTAATGACTTATTGTCACCTTGAAATTCGTAATATTATGCCTTCAATTTCATGTTATCAATGCCATTTCAGTGATATTTCATTTCTAATATTCTACAGTAATATCATTAAAAAAACATATAAAATTACATAACTCGTAAAAAATGACATGATGTGTTGAATAACGCCATGTCATTGCCGCCGCCATTCGCGTGTTTCTCATCATCCAAATGTGTAAACAAGTTAAAACAACGTCATTAAATGTAAGTTTTAAATTAACATCGCCGTTGAAATGTCGTTCCTTTCGGTTATTTATGACTTGTGAGTATAAAGTCACTGTGTACTCTTATGAACATGTTTTTTTCATCGAGAGACAGAATATAGCATTTCGTTGTAATGTCATTTCCAACTGTAAGTGTAAGAGCACAACTCTTGCTGCATTCTCAACTTTGTGCTCATTAGCTCTACTCTAGTCATGATGTATTATGTTAGTTATAAATTAAAACCAATCATTTGCGGTGATTACGAATTCATGAGTTAACTGAAGAATGAGATAAATATTAATTATAAATGCTATCATAAATTACTTGTAATTTCATGAATGATTTCACGTTCGTTTTCTGAATGAGAAAAATAGTCCAGGCACTGTTAAAATGAAGTCTTTCTCTCATATAAGAAATATGTCGTTTGTCCATTCACCTCGATTTTATATATAATTTTTATATAAGTACCAGCTTCAAAAGCTGTGCTGTGCTTTTCTTTCCTCAATTATGGATAGTATCATTGACTTTGAAATCATTGAAATATTTGAGATTGCATATAGTTTTATAGTTATTTTCATAGCAAATCCATGATCATATATATTGAGGCCTGTGTTAAGTCAACTGGTACCCTTTTCCTGAATGTATTTAACAAACACACATTTCTTTGAGCGTGTTTGGAAACGTTTCGTGTAAGACCCTTTTTAGTTCAATTCTAGTGTAGTGAGATCGACGAGTGTGATCGTTCTGGCAGTTTATCAGTATCAAACCCCAAAGTTTACAAAGAGTGTTATTCTTTGACCAAGTTCGGTTATCGAAGACAGACAGTTTATTCTATTTGCATGCATGATAAGAGCTTATCAGCAGCGGCCACATGGAAGTCAGAAGGGAGATATGCGTCCCCATGGATTCCCTTTCAGAAACATTTACAGAGTTGACAATGGAGGTACGGGATCAATACTAGACAGACAGGATGGGACTGATTCATGGATTCATCGAGATCGTAGTATGTGGAATATCATATTATATCTCTCAATTCACACAGCAGTGTCTACTGCTTATTGGTAAAGCCGTGTCCCATGCCGTAGGTATAATTTCTTTGTCACGCACATCCCTAGCAACAACACATCCCTAGCAACAAGTACCGTTCAGAGTTACCTCTCTTGTACCAATTTTCTATAAACAAAAGCTGTGTTATGCTGGTTTGCGGTGTCTTCACATGCTCAGTGAATTTTTACCAGTAAGTCCAACTAACTCTGGCCAAATAGTTAAAGGACTATACAAATGAAAATTTTAAAAACTGACTCGCAAGTCAAAATGTCAGTGGTCAAAGATGCACTGGTAATAAGATATTATCGTCGAGCTCGTCATGCAAATAATTAATGTTAAGTTTGAATAAAACATTTAACAGTTAACATGATTCAGAGTGACGGGATACGTATAGCCATGTACATATTCAGTTCAGGCTACTATCCGTGTCAATGGAGATGAACATAGACAGATTCAATTGGTCTGGAAGCTCTTTTGTAGATGGATCCAAATTTGTGAAAACATTTTTATATAGTAGTAGACTAGTAGTGTACTTGTTTAAGTAAAAAATGTTAATACAAATTTTCAAAGAATACAGAGACAATGAGTGTTATTACCATATACATATTCCTGCCTTGCATATACATGTATTGTAAGAAACACTGTTTAAATATATATTGTAATTAGAAATAAGGGTAAACAACCTCTAGGAATCATATCTAAATTCTATGGTCCAGATATTTACTTTTCAAAATTGATAAAATTCATTATATTTATACTGATAATCACAGAATTACTTACGAGATACATAGTAGAGCTAAAATATTGCATAAGTTGTGTACTATGTGTGTCTGTGTTACTGTGCAGAATAACTCGAGATGAGAGATATATGAAAGAGGTAGTTCTTCTGTTTTTCTTCAATCTGTTGAACAATTACAAGAATGTGACACAATAGCTATATGGTGTGACATGACACAACAAAATATCTACTTTACAGGCAAATATGCGGTTTCCATGTTATTCATGGACTTCAATTTGCATTGTTTGAAAAGGTTCAAATCAAGATCGAGTTGGAAATTCCAGCCCATATCTTGTTGTAAAGGTATCGTCAGTGCCAGTTGAAACTGTCCGCTCATTTGGACTCATTTCCAAATTGAATGAGGTTATTTTGTTTGAGGTTGTGGTCTAGTTATTTGCAGTCAAAGAAGTGGAATATGAAGTGTCAATAACTCTGACCTGCGATTATCTTATCTAGCAGCGGCAATTTATATGAAGTGTACAACATAACTCATACATCCAATTAATGCATTGATTTGTAACAACAATAAAATTATGAATTACCGATGTCTGAAATTGAAATTAACTTTATACCCGATCTTTACTGTTGATTGATCTTTCTGTTTGCCTTTGTTCTAAATGTATTTACTGACATATTTGATTAGTGACTCAATGACTCAACTATCTCAGTTTCTTTAGATCTTTAGAATCAGTTTTGTTTAACGCTTTACTGGAGAAAAGTGCTTGATGTCATTGCAAAATTAAACAGTGTTCTATCTAACAGTAAAAGTTCAAAGGGTCGTGAACGACGAACCACACCGTTTCGTGCAGCTACTCTATGATAAAAGGAAAGTCTCTTTGGTTTGTCAATGACAATAAACAAACCATTAAGGATTACAGGAGAGCCTTTATATCCCTTGGAGACTACACATATTCAATAAAAGCTGTCTCAATGAATTTTACCGCTGGTGGATCCTAACTTCGTTTTAGACTAATAGTGTATCCTTTTGTTAATGTATTTGTAGATTAACTACTCACTAAACATCCTGAAACACACTTCTCGTCATCTTGTTAAATTTCTTCCACAGTGTGGTCATCGTTTCCAGTAACAATCCTATTGCACGGGGAAAGTGCTGAAACAATAAATCTATTTCAAAGACATTCATCCTGATACTTGATTTCCAGGATTAAGAGAACAGAACAGTTACAAGTCTCATGAGATCTACTTAACACAACAATACATTTGCCAGTTCTGTCCATTGTTCTGTATTAGCTAGTTACTTTATATAAATGTGATTTGATTGAACAGAACAACAAGGGTGTGAACAATACAATACAGTGTAGCTTATCAAAGTCTCATATTTTTACAACGGGGGTCAAAATGCAGCGTTTTATATACCAAAAACATAAAAGTACAATCCCTCTCCAAACGGATTTTGAGATACCATACATCACATAAGTTAAAGACACTATAGCGCATTATTTCTTTCTAAAGGGAAATATCTGTCTGTCTATCTGCTTTCTTTCAATAATATAAACAAACACGCATCAAACTATTCCTTGAAGAGGCAATGGGTATTTTTCATAATATTATATTTGACTATCATACATAGCGAAAGACCACATGTGCATGTGCCGATTTAAGTTCACACAATTTCACTTGACCAAGTATATTATAATTAGAGAATAACCAACTCGGGACGAGTGATTACGGGAAATATCCACTCGTCTAAATAATGTTCAGCCACGAGCTTTAGCGAGTGGCTCTGAACATTATTTAGACGAGTGGATATTTCCCGTAATCACTCGTCCCGAGTTGGTTATTCTATGTATTACCCATTATGCAATTAAATTTACCAAATTACGCTTGGTTATAACATTTTCATGTTGGGCGGCCGCTGTGAAGGACCCGTCGCCACAGTAACATTAAGATAATTCGTCGCGTCAGACCATTGTTTTATGACGTCATAGTCATTCTTTCTCCAAGTAACCGACCAATCAACGTTGAGAATCACTTGAAAGCACATGTGCAAATATCACAAAAATAATCACCTGTGTCTTCTCACCCGTATGGGTAATATTTACTTGTTTCTAATACATTTCGGGCAACATCCATTTCATGTGCAGAGACCAAAATTACATGTCCCATTTCATGCACAGTAGTTATTTTACATATTTAACATTACCGACCCTCATCTCATTTTTTACCTCTCTAAAGAAATATTTGACTGTCGGCATTTTCTAGTTTTCGGTCATAGATCACGATTTTAACCTAAATATTGTAACTATACTGAACGAGCTGGCATGAAATTAATAATTTTCAGTAACAATCAGTCACCATAACATTATTTATAAATATTTTTTATTTGTATGCCTGTTATAGTCCTCTTGGGGTGGTGAAATCGCTTTTTTTTAAATTGGCAAGAATGTTTGGCTTTTACATAAAAAGTAAATAAATTGTAGAAATGTAATTTATAAAAGATGTTGTCAACAAAGACATGATGCATCTATGTTTCAGTATTGTGAATGGTGACGTTTCTTTTGTAGTTGAGTGTAGACTAAATGTAACAATGATTGAGTAAGCGTTCACTGAGAAAAATAAAAACACCATCGAGAAAGGAAGGAATTAAGTTATTGTGTTTCCAATGATTATAAGAGCTGATGCTAATACCACTTACTTGTAAAGTACATATTTGGGGAGACGTCCTGAATATCTATGTGAATAGTGACACACATTAAATGGATCCGTTTTGGTGCAAGCAAGCTGGTAATTATTGTCTGTCACTGGAACAAACCCAAAACTTACGTCATTCTATAGTTAGGTTACTAGCTTTTGCACATTCATTAATTTTGAAAAGAAATGGACGTTATTTATTGTTTTAATTCAACTGAATAGACCTACAGTTAAAATTAATAGAAGTTAACATATCGTTTGGCACTGGGAAATTATAAAATCAAAATACAAACTAACCTGTTGGCGGGAAAATGCCATATCTGTTTCTTTATCTATATTTACAAGCATCTGATCTTATTGTAGTAGACTATGTGGAAAACCTAATTGCAAGAGGCATTTTGAGTACGATTTGGTAAACAAGCTAACTTACCTATTTTAAGTGTGCTGATTACCAGAAAATAGGATAACAAGAAAAGGTATTTTGCCCTTCACAATTGAAAAACAAAATGGCCTCAAAAGTACCCTGTATACCAAATCTTTCTAAAAATGTCTCAACAGTTTTTTTATTTGACCCTTTTTTCAGAATCGGGCCTATTTTATTTTCATTCATCTTACTGTGAATCTCATGCTTGGAGAACGATAAAGAAATATGAATTATACGTTTATGTGAAGAATGAATTTTGTTAGAAATTTGTATTTGTTTCACAATATCAATTCTGATGTTTCTAATGCGAATTGAGATGGAATATTATTAAGGTGTAATGCCAGCATTGCGTCATTGTTGCACATTGCCGATCATCATTACATTTAAGATCAAAGAATTACGATGTCATCGCACTCCTTCACGACGAAAATAAGTTTTTGCGACTGATATTTTACCAAAAGTAGATTTGAATAACTCAACCATCCATTCCTGTACAATACGCCCCACGGTTTAAGTTATCTTTCGTATATGCCATTTCAATATATAAACTGACTCTACACTTAAAACATCATAAATAAAGAATATCACATGCTTAAAGAATTTATTATTGCATCGGCATACACACAATAACACATCAGGAGGGATTTAGAAGAGTAAATATTCTCGACGCACTTATTGAGTGGGTTTAGGCTTGTTTCAGCACAAACCTTTTATCCATTTATTTCGTTTAACAAGAATGCGTTGAGACCATCAATGAAGTTAAAAGCTACAGAGGCAGTGGCTGTTTTATTTCAAACAACACATAAAGTTAATTTTATCACGGATCTGTACTTAAGAGTTAACAATGCTGATATGTCTGGATGGAAAACCCTGATCTAATTGCTTCTTCACGAGAAATAGTATTTTTTATTTTAGACTACCCATAGAACTTGGACGATGGCAAAATATTGTTAAACATGATAGAATATGCAAGCTCTGTAACTCCCCTTCAATCGGTGACGAGTACCATTATTTACTTAAATGTCCTAAACTGAATAATGGAAGATCCTTACAAATTGATAGCTGTTTTTACACTTGGCCGAACCTGATTAAATTTAAAAAAACTAATGGCGAATAATGATATTAGAGTACTAAAGAAACTTGCAAAATTTATAAACATTATCTTTAAGAACTGCTAAAAGAATTTTTTTTTGGTTTTTTTTGTTTGATGAATGTATATTTTATGTAAATATTTCATGTTCATAATAGATAATATGTATTTACATGGATCTGTATGTGTATATTTGTCTCTCTCTGCTGTCTTGATTAATTTATGTATATATGTTTGTATAACTGTATTGCTCTTGTACCACCGTTGGTGGCAATTGAGCTTAATAAATGAATCTTGAATCTTGAATCTTGAGAAATAGTATTTTTTACATTGATCAAAGCAAGATACAAGGATAAATGTAAAGCTGTTGCTTGCTTTGACTTCTTTATTTCACGCAAAACCATAAAAAGGTAAACAATTGCTCTTCGTCTTCGTTGAAGAGATAAGCGATGAGTTTGTGACTTTTAGGATTCGAGTAAAGGATAATCTACTAGTTCTTGGTTAAAACTAAGAAAATTGTGTTATTTTTATATAATAAACTGTTTTTTGGAAACATGACTTGTGTTTATCCTGGAGATTTCAATATAACATGTTTCTCTGATAACAGTTCCTTCGAGTTTTTCTTGTGCTGATTAGGACTACTTGATAACTTCAATCCTGGTTTTAACTGGGACGAAAGTAAATGGCAAAACCTTCATCTCAACCCTCGTTTTCATGAAAACTTTAAATGAAAGAAAAGTCTTGATCTGAGATGTTGGAAACGCGTTGCTTGACACGAGATCTGAAAAAATTAACACTTAGTTAAGTTCAATACTTTGACAATACAGATCAAAGATCTTAACGGAAATATTGAGTTCCACAGCACTATCTCACATAATAGTTTTTAAGGAGTTATGTCTCTTGCATCTGTAAGTGTACTTGGTATGAATAACACTGTGATGCCCCATTTTGGTCAAGTCGTCTCGAGCACTATTACATCTAGGGAGATGGAATTTGACAGTTAAATTGATACTCTAAATCAAGTTCAAAAGCAAGATCTAAAAAGAATTTTTGAAAAAATGATTGCACTTGAATTTGTATGTTAACTATCTGCTATCTTATAGACGAATGTCTTGATATATGCTTCTTGAAAACTATGGCGAGTGATCATACTGATTGTACAAGAAATAAAAAAATATCATATTTTCTTTTGTCTAGGACTCCACTAAACTAAAAAGATAAATCGCTAATTATATAAAACATTTGAAAACATATTGATCGCGCCTATTGAGAAATAATAAATGTAAAAACAATATAGTTACTCAATATTTACAATCACGCTTTTGACGGCTATCATATTCAATGCATACGTGAAAGTGTTATCAACTTTATAGCTACAGATGTACATTTGTATGACAAAAAAACAGGACACTGAAAATACAAATAGGAAAATGGAAATAGCATCACTTTAAAGGCCACATGGGTATCCCTCGAGTCTTGAAGTGATCAATATACACTTTCCCTACTTCAAACGAGATTTGATCAACTGACTGAGACTGACAACGAAAGACACTGAAAATTCGTTTTGTATTCGATTCACTCAGATTTCACAACCTGTATGTGCATTTCTATTGTGGGAAGCCTTTAAAGCATACATATAGGCTTTACAATAATTGTATTAAAAGTTCTCTTAATGTACATCTGTTTTGTTTCAAACAGCAAATGAGAAAAGAGATACTGCAAATAGTTTTTGTCATAAGTTCTCTTAATGGACATCTGTTTCGTTTCAAAGAGCAAATAATAAAGATACTGCAAATTTATTTTTGTCGATATAGTTCTTTAGTTATCATTTTGGTAACGTATTTACCAGCCTATTTGGATTATTTTCAGTATCAGTATAATTGGATGTCCGTATGTCATTGAAATACACAATTTCAAGAGGTTACACTGACGTGTTTATTGATGGACATCTGTTTCGTTTCAAAGAGCAAATAATAAAGCAACTGCATATTTATTTTTGTCGATATAGTTCTTTAGTTATCATTTTGGTAACGTATTTACCAGCCTATTTGGATTATTTTCAGTATCAGTATAATTGGATGTCCGTATGTCATTGAAATACACAATTTCAAGAGGTTACACTGACGTGTTTATTGATTCATTCAACTCTTCAACGAACTAATGTCATGTCACATACTGACAAGACAAATTCCAAGTGGGGATAGTTTTTGTTTGTATTTTACTGTTATAAGTTGAGTGATAATATATTACGAATGATAATGCATTCCAATTTAAGACTCAAAGCTACATACTATCAGCCAAGAAAACTTAAAAATGGAATAGAAAAAAACTGGTGAATGCTTTTAAAATAATACATTAAAGGGCGAATTTTATGCAGAAATAGTTTTAAGATGGTAAAGGTATCTACAATTCGAAATCCCAAATTAGCTGATGAGTCTGTACACAATAATTCTGTTTTTAGGGGATTTTCGTTTTGGGGAAGAAGTCAAAACTCGGTTTAGGGGCCACACAGTTTCCAGAATTGCAATCTGTATACAATCTCTATTGGCTTTGGAGTCAACTTACTAGGGCTTTTTGGTTTGCAGAATAAGATGAGAATAGCTTCTAGGTCATTGCTACTATTGCCCTTATTAAGAGCCAAAGAGTCACAGGGTTGTCCACCCTCGAAGGTGCCTGTGCACAAGACATCAGTCGTACTTGAGAAGAAGATAAACAAAATGATGGACTCACGTATGTACGTATGGCGCCATGATATTTGTCCATCGGGCCTTTAATATATTAAGCTATTAGAGGCGAGGTGAGGTGAGTTGGAGTTTAACGCCGCTATCAAGATTATTTCACTTATATCGCGGCTGCTAGTATTATGGCAGGGAGAAAGCCCGCAACGCCATGTGGCTAGTGCATTGCGGTGAAACCTGTGAGCATCGCCTGGAACTAGCAAACCATAGGTGGTACTACACTGAAATTCAGTGTAGCATTGCACCCAAACCTCACTGCATGTAGAACAGTTCTCTACTGCAGACAAAGTGGCCGTGCCCATGGACCTCATGATCCGAAGCCGAATGCGCTAACCACTGCGCTATCCCGCCCCCTAAGCTATTAGAAGAAAATGTGCTTGGATGTGATTTTTAAAAACATTATGCATAAACGTTTTATTCTTTTTGACTAGCAAGTACACGTATCAGTTGTCAGTTAATTGACAACGACGGCATTCCTGCACTCTTCATTATATAGCAGAATTTCAGAACGAATTTATCACTTATTTTTTTAGGATGAAATGCCTCTACATGCAAACAGTATAATAACCAATGCATATTTCCAGATAAAATCATTGATTTCATAACATAAAACTCCATAGATGTGATAGCGGTGTTCTTCACCTCTCGTGCTAAAAATAGGCCAAGTTCAAAGGTTACGAGATTCTCGTTAAACGAGAGCGAGACTCCCTTCTTCATCATGGCCTCGTGCTGATAACACATGGTTTGTTGTTCTCTCGGTTTTTCAAAGTTTTTCGCATTTGCTTTTTACTTGACATGAGTGTTACTTTTGATGGTTCCCTCAAACAACCCTTAAAGGGTTCAGGGGGTGATAATGGCAAACCTACCGAAAGCGGAGCAGCCAGCGGACCGCAAAATCGTACTTCTGACGATAGCGATCACCACGTGGGTCAGGGGTCCGAGCGTGACAATCGTCCACGCGGACTTGTAGGACACAAAATCTCAAAAAAGAGACGAGTGAATCAGAAAATAGAGACCTCAGTTAGCTCTGATTCTGAGTCAGATTCCAATTCAGACGATTCTGATTCCATGGAATCTGATTCTAGTAGCGACTCGTCTGACAGTGACCATTACCGTAGTAAGTCTAAACGTGCTCGCACCAACTCGCATACTAATGACCCAGAACCTGACTACATTGAACCATCACAAAATAAAATAGCTAAAGGGAACGATAACAAATCTTCCAAAAGCACTGTCTCTGGGGATAAAGTTGTCTTTGATGACGAGATCAATTTAGACCCCAATGAAGACGATTTTGATCCTAATGAGGATGATTATGTCCCCTTCTCAATCACCCAAAATGACAAAACTAATTGGTCATTAAGTCCACATCTTTCCTCTCATTTAGAAATCCAATTCAAGGTGTTAAAAAAAGATGGCGTTCTCAGTGAGAGCATTTTGGAGCTTAACCCTATCCCAGAGGAGGATTGCTTGCTTGTCAACCCCTCAATTAGATGGCTATCTAGATGACCTTTTTGAGGCTAAACACAAATCTTTTGAAAAGAAGCCTGATTTTTCTTCTCAATTTATCCAAAACCGCATACTTAACGTGATGGGGCCTCTTTCCCATCTGTGGCAGAAACTTGATAAGGTAAGAGGTAGGGAATCGGATGCAGGCCTCAATATTTACGAGCTGCTTGATATGGTTAAGAAATCGGTCAGCCTGGTTGGTCAGGCAAATTTAGCCATGAACTTTCACAGGCGCCTTTCAATTCTTTCTAAGCTCATTAAAGACCCCAAAAAGGCTAAAAAGCTCCTGTACAAACATGAGAAAAGCTTTAGCAAGTCTAAAGGGAAACTTTTTGGTGATCCCTTTTATGACACCCTCCTGCAGGAGGTTAAACGCAAGAAAAAAGCAAGAGAAATTCTTTCAGACAAACCCAGGTTTGTTCCATCTCAGAAGAAGACTGTTACTTTTAATCGTTCATACAGTCAACCTCAACAGCCCTTTCAGCCCGGGCCCTCAGGCAGGCCTTCTCAGTCTGGGGGCAAACCTTTCGTGGTCCAGGCGTCCTACTCGCGGGGGCAGTCACGTGGTGGCCACAGGGGGAGATCCCGACCCTACAGGTATGTATGCGTCTCCTTTCAAAAATTGCGTCGATTCAACCGACGGAATTAAAAAATCAAACATGAACCTGAATCTCCCAGATACAGAACCTCCAAAGTTTCTGGACATATTGCCAGAAATAAGGTTACTAAATTTCGAAGAGATAAACCTTCCAGAAAACCTTCTAGGTTGAAGGATAGCAGTGTTTTTGAGAAACTGGACCAAAATAACACAAGACCCTTGGATAGTTCAGACGGTCCAGGGTGCTGTAATAGACTTTTTACAAATTCCAATTCAACAAAATCCGCCTCCTCAAATCAAACTTTGTCAGAAAAGTGTGGAGGCTCTAGATCAGGAGATTCAGAAAATGTTGGCAAAGAAAGCTATTGTAGAAATACCTCAGGATACGAATCCGGAGGTTTTTCGACATCAATGCATCCAATACGAGCACTTCAAGATGGAATCTCTTTCACTCTTGAAGGATCTCATTCAAAAGAACGATTGGATGTGCAAACTGGATGTACGAGATGCATATCTCAGTGTACCAGTGGCAAAACATCAACAGAAGTTTCTACGCTTCAGGCGGGGTCAGAAACTGTTTCAGTTTCTCTGTCTCCCGTTCGGGTTAGCACCGGCCCCTCGGATTTTCACCAAGTTGCTCAAACCAATAGCAAGTTTGGCTCGGAGGGCAGGTATACGGATGATCATCTATCTGGACGATATGATCATTTTTGCCCGGAGTCCTCAGAATCTGGTCAAATGCAGAGACAGTCTGTTGCATCTCCTGAGGAACTCGGGATTTGTCATCAACAACGAAAAATCTGTATTTATACCAACACAGATCATTACTTTTCTGGGTTTCGCGATAAACTCTCGGAAACTTACTCTAATACTGCCTCAACAGAAGGTAAAGGACATCCTACTCAAATGTCACAAAGTATTGCGGAAACCAACAGTGAGGATCCGTACTCTTGCGACACTTCTGGGAAAAATGTCGTCTTCAATGCGGGCAGTGATTCCTACCCAACTTCACTGCAGATATATGCAAATGCAGCAATCATGGGAACTTCTGAAACATCAGAGTTTCGAACACAAAATAACTCTATCGAAAGAATGTATTCAGGAAATTCAATGGTGGGTGGACAATCTGTCGACTTTCAATGGTCGTCCAATTCTAACCACCCATCCCGACCTGATTATTCAGACCGATGCATCTCTCCTCGGATGGGGGGCAGTATGCAATCAAGTCAGAACAGGAGGGCGATGGAAGGAGGAGGAGAACATACTCCATATCAATGCTCTGGAGCTGAAGGCAGTTTTTCTAGCTCTTCAAAGCTTTTGCAAGGAGCTGAAACACCAGACGATACTAGTCCAAGTGGACAATCGTACAACAGTTTCTTACATCAACAAACATGGGGGGACGAGATCTCACAACCTTGTTACCCAAGCGAAGGAGATATGGGAGTTTTGTCTACAGAGACATATCACACTAGAGGCCCATTATCTTCCAGGGAAGGAGAATCTGGTAGCAGACTGGGAGTCGCGCAATTTTGCAGCCTCGAGCGATTCGATTCTGAATCGCAGTTTTTTCGCAACGATCAACCAGATTCTGGGTCCTTTCGAAATAGACCTCTTTGCTTCTCGCCTCAGCCATCAGCTGGAGATTTATGTCAGCTGGAAACCGGATCCTCAAGCAACCAAAGTCGACGCATTTCAGATGTCGTGGTTGAGTGTGAGGGGCTATGCATTTCCTCCATTTTCTCTAATAGGGAGATGTCTGTGGAAGGTGAGAAGGGAGGGGGCAGTAGTTGTACTAGTAGCACCAGTATGGCAGAGTCAGTCCTGGTATCAAGTGATGCTGGAAATGTTGGTAGAGCTCCCAATACTGTTGCCAACATGCAACAACCTACTTCAGTCTCCACAAGGTCAAACACACCCTTTAGTAGACAATCAGTCCCTCCTTCTAGCGGCCTGGAAGGTTTCCAGTATCAGGTCACATCAGGAGGCATTTCAGAAAAATCTGCAAAACTACTGTCACAACAATGGAGACCAGGCACTCAAGGGGCTTACAACTCCTCCTGGAAAAGGTGGTCTAGCTTGTGTTTGGAACAGCAAAGAGATCCCTTTTCGGCCCCTTTGGGGACTCTTAGATTATCTTACTCACATGTATGAGAGCAGATCAGAATACCGTACTGTGAACACAGCTAGATCAGCCTTGTCGGCCTTCCATCCTCATATAGACGGGTACTCAGTTGGAAAACACCCCATGATTAAGAAGCTTATGACTGGTATCTTCAATCAGAATCCACCCCGTCCTCGTTATTGTCAAACTTGGGATGTAGATCTGGTCTTAAACCACATACAATCGTTACCAGATAACAGTAATCTTTCAGATAAACTACTTTCAGAGAAACTAGCAGTTTTGTTGATGTTAACATCTGCTAGTAGGTCAGGGGAAATCACCTCCCTAGACATAAACTTCTTCTCTGACAAAGGGGACACAGTCACTTTCCATCTGTCAAAACCAACCAAAGTATCTAAGCCTGGGTCAGAACCTAGAAAAGTTACTTTTCAGGCCTATCCTGACAATCAAGCTCTTTGCGTTGTCCAATGTATGAAGAGCTACCTTGGCCGAACCAAGTTGTGGCGAAACTTAGGGAGGAGAGATAAGCTGCTGCTCAGTTTCATAAAACCCCACAAGCCTATAACCACAGCGTCAGTAGCCAGATGGGTCACAAGCTTCATGAAAGACTCTGGCATAGATGTATCTGTTTACAAGGCTCACTCTGTTCGGGGCGCTTGTACGTCTAAGGCATACAAGAGGGGTGCATCAGTCTCTGAGATAATGGAATTAGGGAACTGGTCCAGAGCTGACACTTTCAAGCGTTTTTACTTGAGAGATTCCACTCCCAATGAAGTTCAGTCAAAAATCCTAATGTAATGGCTTTGAACCACCGCTATCACATCTATGGAGTTTTATGTTATGAAATTGGAAATTTCAGAAGCACACGAAGTGTGTGACCTGAAATTATGATTTCATTAATAAAACGTAATAGATGTGATAGCCCTGTTCTATACAATCTTGGAAGATAAAAATCTTAAGATTTGACCTATACCATCTTGGAATATTTTTATATTCCAAGATGGTATAACAAATCTTAAGATATGTACGGAAATCTTAAGATATGATCAAAACCTGAAACCTCCTGTTTAATCTTGGAATATTTAGATATCTTAAGATTGTTTTGTTCGATCTTGAGATATTGTTATAAAATGACTTTGAAAAATGTTTACATAAATTTATTTTAAGGAAAAAATGAATTTGATGAAAAAAATGATTTTGGTGGAAAAATGATTTGATGAAAAATATTATTTGATTTGGAGAAAATGACTTTGACAAAAGTGTTGCCTTTGATGAAAATATTGACTTCGGTTTAAAAAATGTTGACTTTGGTGAAAAATGGCTGCGATGAAAATATTGACTTTATTTAAAATATTGACTTTGCTGAAAAATCGACTTTGACTAAAAATGTGTCTTTGCTGAAAAAATGATTTGGTGAAAAAATAACTTTCATGAAAATAATTACTTTAATGAAAATCTTGACTTTAATTAAAAAAGGATTTGATGAAAATATTTCTCTAATGAAAAAAAGTTTACTTTGATGAAAATATCGACTTTGATGAACAAATATTGACTTTGGTGGGAAAATGATTTGATGAAAAAATTACTTTGACAAGAATGTTGCCTTTGATGAAAAAAGTGACTTTGGTAGAAAAAAATGATTTATTGAAAATATTGATTTCGATTAAAAAATTATTGACTTTGGTGAAAAATGACTTTGATGAAAATATTGACTTTATTTAAAATATTGACTTTGCTGAAAAATTTACTTTGATTAAAAAAATGTATAAGTGTATGTGCTGAAATAATGATTTGGTGAAAAAAATAACTTTGATAAAAAAAAAATGACTTTGATGAAAAATTATTTGATGAAAATATTGACTTTGACGAGAAACTAACTTTAACTCTTTTTTTTAAATACTTTGATGAAAAGAAATTACTTTGGTGAAAAAAATGAGTTAATGAAAATATTGACTTTGATTAAAATATTGACTTTGATTAGAATAATGACTTTGCTGAAAAAAGTGACTTTGATGAAATATTTACTAGTATGAAGAACATGACCTTGAATACTAACTGTGACCTCAATTTAAATACATTACTTTGATGAACTGTAAATTTGAAATAAATAAAGATGAAGATATTGCTGTAGATACATAAGTACTTGTTCATTGACAAGTTTGTCCTTTGATGAAGAAATTATTGCCATTACGACAGAGTTACATTGGAAACAGAAGTTGGTATGGACATTTTTTGGGAATGAGAGGTTATTAAACATATACATGTACATAAACAATACATACACATACATGAACATAAACACTTGATACACATTGATGCACATTGCTATATACATATATAAATACATATTATGTTTTAAAATGTTAGATTATCAAATGCACGATTTTACTTATTCTTTAGAATTGATATACTGCATCACATGTTGCAATTCTATTTTAATTGTAAGAAGTATGTGTTTTAGTCGACAGCCTAGATTCTTCTGCTCTTTTCTCATGTACTTATATAACCTTTTATGTTGTTTATATGTCGATATATCTTAACAGTGTGTCATAAGACAAACAACAGCGTTAGCATAATTAAAATATTCTATGTCATATTTAAATTCATTTCAATCATAATTTGTGACACTTCTGACAGTCCTGTCTGTAAATCGTAAATACTTCAGGATTCTGTTATTTCATATATGTGGCAGATAGAATAAAAGCAGGAAACGAATTTATTTAAAGTCGCTATGAGAAGATTAGACCACTGACGACTGACATATTCTTCATTGTCAATCAGTGAAAGGCGACAACTATGTAATGTCACCCTGTCTAACAGGATGCAACTGTGATTACAACAATTAGCGTGGTGACAGGGCCATAGTGTCCCGACGTAATCACTTCATGCTTCATTATGACAGTTCACAAAGCTGTTATTTCAGCATATACATATAAATTAATGAGGCATAGCGTTAAAGTAGGGGAAGAGGTGATTCAAACAACAATTTCTCAAACTTCTCAGTAACTAATACCTTTGATTAAAGACAAAGTTGATTAGGTTATAAAAACAACAATTTACCAAAGTTCATTGTCAGTAAAGGAAACAAAACATTTTTAATCACCTTGGGGATTTTGTCCATTTTGTTGTTATAGGGCTGGGGATTATGACCACTGGGGATTTTGTCCTTGGAGTTTTTATCCTTGGGGATTTTGTCCATTGGGGATTTTGTCCGTTCACCGATTCAAATGTGGCATTTGATGATTAAACCTTTCACAACCAAGATGCACTTGATTTGCCAAGATTGAATGGACTCTTCTTGACCAGTCAGAGAAAAGCGACAATTATGAAACTGAAATTCTGTCTGACAAGAGGCAACTGTGACAAAAATGGGATGTACGTGTAGAACAATAAGCATCGGGACGGGATTCAATTTTCCTGGCGTAATCACTTATGATTCGTTATGGCATTTTACAAACAAAGCTGTGATTTTAACACTTATTTACAAAATATTCCATTGGATTATTGCATCGTTTACGACAGATATGCACTGGATATTCCAAGATTGTATAGGTCATTTCTTGGAGGGAGGTTTGTTTACATAACAAACAGTTCATATACTAGGTTGTGATCTTAACATACATATTCAAAATATCTAACATGTATTGTAACAATATCTGCAGACTTTATATGAGTTTCCTATTTGACTATAACACCATTTGCGACAGACATTCCAAGATTGTATAGGTCATTTCTTGGAGGTTTTTTTTCCACATAACACAGAGATCATATACTAGATTGTGAACTTACATACATATTCAACGTATGTTATGTACAGAGTTAAAATATTATGTATCCTTTTTCAATAGGTGTTCGGAAAAAAAGTCCGCGGAAAAAAGTACCGGTAAAAATGTCCTAAATTTACCTAGGATAAAAAGTCCTCGGAAAAAAAGTACTTAAAACTTATATTGTGTTTTATTTTCATTCTTTTATTGGCATATAATAATGTAATAGGCAATAAATGGATACAACAATGTATTTGACTAAATAATAAGAGCTTAATCTCTGGTTTTTAATCATTTATCCAACTGCAAATATCACATTTATTCACTTCATGATGGACAGTTATTTAGTCTGATGTTTTTAGCAACACCAATAAGGAACTCTGGAACAGATTTCCTCCCTGACACAATGTCTGTGCACAGTCTATGCAGACGTTTCTTCATCTTGACGAAGATGGACTTGGTTTTCTTCACAGGCATGTTGTTTAGTGTACATATGGCCGTCTAACACAAGCTTCAAACCACCTTTGTTGGTTGAAATGACTTCCATGATGAAATGTTAAGTACTGTACTTCATTTTTGGAGATACTTTTATACACATTTCACATCTCTGAGTTGATTTAATCATCTCAATATCTCATTGTAAATGTATAAGTCAATCTGTTAGAATCATATTCCAGTAAACTACTGGGATATCTGCACTCTGTTAAAATCACATTTCAATAATTGGCAAACACTTTAATTCCTAGGATATACCCACTCCGCTAAAATCAAATCCCAATTGGTAAATACCTAAATACAAGGATATACCTACTCCACTGATGATTGTATATGTCATTTCTTGGAGGGAGCTTTGTTCACATAACACAGAGTTCTCAACTAGGTTGTGATCTTAACATACACATTCAAAGTATGTTATATACAATGTAAGAATATCTTAAGAGTTAATATAAGTATCCTATTTTAATATGACACTATTTGCGACAGATATTCCAAGATTGTATAGGTCATTTCTTGGAGGGAGGTTTGTTCACATAACACAGAGTTCATATACTAGGCTGTGATCTTAACATACACATTCAAAGTATGTTATATACAGCTTAAGAATATCTTAAGAGTTAATATAAGTTTCCCGTTTGAGTAATACACCATTTGCAACAGATATTCACTGGATATTCCAAGATTGTATAGGTCATTTCTTGGAGGGAGGTTTGTTCACCTAACACAGAGTTCTTATACTAGGTTGTGATCTTAACATACATATTCAAAGTATGTTATATATACAGTGTAAGAATATCTTACGATTTAAATAAGCATCCTATTTTAATATGACACAATTTGCGACAGATATGCACTGGATATTCAAAGATTGTATAGGTCATTTCTTGGAGGGAAGTTTGTTCACATAACACAGAGTTCATATACTAGGTTGTGATCTTAACATACATATTCAAAATATGCTATATACAATGTAAGAACATCTTAAGAGTTAATATAAGTATCCTATTTTAATATGACACTATTTGCGACAAATATTCCAAGATTGTATAGGTCATTTCTTGGAGGGAAGTTTGTTCACATAACACAGAGTTCATATACTAGGTTGTGATCTTAACATACATATTCAGAGTATGTTATATACAATGTAAGAATATCTTAAGAGTTAATATAAGTTTCCCATTTGAGTATTACACCATTTGCGACAGATATTCACTGGATATTCCAAGATTGTATAGGTCATTTCTTGGAGGGAGGTTTGTTCACATAACACAGAATTCATATCCTAGGTTGTGATCTTAACATACATATTCAGAGTATGTTATATACAATGTAAGAATATCTTAAGAGTTAATATAAGTTTCCCATTTGAGTTTTACACCATTTGCGACAGATATTCACTGGATATTCTAAGATTGTAGAGGTCATTTCTTGGAGGGAGCTTTGTTCACATAACACAGAGTTCATATACTAGGTTGTGATCTTAACATATATATTCAAAGTATGTTATATACAATGTAAGAATATCTTAAGAGTTAATATAAGTATCCTATTTTAATATTACACAATTTGCGACAGATATTCCAAGATTGTATAGGTCATTTCTTGGAGGGAGGTTTGTTCACATAACACAGAGTCCATATACTAGGTTGTGATCTTAACATACACATTCAAAGAATGTTATATACAATGTAAGAATATCTTAAGAGTTAATATAATTATCCTATTTTAATATGACACTATTTGCGACAGATATTCCAAGATTGTATAGGTCATTTCTTGGAGGGAGGTTTGTTCACATAACACAGAGATCATATACTAGGTTGTGATCTTAACATACACATTCAAAGTATGTTATATACAGCTTAAGAATATCTTAAAGGTGCATCCATTGTGTTTCATAAAGTTTTATTTGGCTTTAATACGTTCCAACTCACCACATGTGCTGTCTACAATACAAATAAATTCACTCAGCTTGCATATTTATCCCCAATCGCCAAATATATCATCATTACTAGTTTCCCATTAAAATCTAGTAACATCATTATGCATGTGCAGAAACTGAAACTGCGCGTCCCATTTACATGCACAGTAGTTATGTGACCTATTAAACATTATCAACTCAAATTTGTCTTTGTGTCTGTTATAAATAAGATTCCAAAATTACGTTTGACCAATTGACGCGCGCTACACGCTGTGCATTGTCCGGTTTTCGATCAGAAATCACTACTTTTACCTTCATATCGTCAATATGCTAAGTCTACTATCATCAAAATGGTACTTTTCGGTAACAGTCGGTACTTCTCGATAAAGTAACACCATTTATAACGTTTGCAATATGTGACCCCCAACAACACAATGGATGTACCTTTAAGAGTTAATATAAGTTTCCCATTTGAGTATTACACCATTTGCGACAGGTATTCACTGGATATTCCAAGATAGTATAGGTCATTTATTGGAGGGAGGTTTGTTCACATAACACAGAGTTAGATAAATTGCCAAATATTTTAACTCTCCCGTACGTAGTGTTATGTGACAAAAAGCTGCGTAAAAGATCAGTATCACACTGTACATGCTAAACATGAACAACGAAAGCTTCATAACCGAATTATCATATATCGTTGACACAGCGCAGTGCACAGAGCGCGTCGAGAAATAGTCCACGGCTGAGACTTCAGCAATCGTACCGAGATAATGACAAGACGCATGACGATTGATTAATTATCCCACCTGATTGAAATTCTAAAACGCTATACACGACAGCCTCTACACAACGAAAGCTTCATCGCCGAAGTATCATAAACATATACCGTTGACACAGCGCAGTGCACAGAGCGCGTGGAGAAATAGTCTACGGCTGAGACTTCAGCAACTGTACCGAGATAATGGCGAAACGCATGACGATTGATTAATTATCCCACTTGATAGAAATTCTAGAACGCTATTCCCGACAGCCTCTACACACCAATAGTTAATTAAGGGCGCTCCAGTAAAATTCATAGTTGCCATCACGGTTATTATCAAAAGTAATGGACAGACAGACAGACAGATATTTTATTAAAGTCTCGCCTCGCCTCGCGATCGATAAAATACAGGTACAATATGTACATAAAAATATGCGAGCCACCCAAAAAAGGGTTATGAGAGACTATATACAGTTAAATGACAATTAAAAGTATACATAAAATTGCAATATAAATCGAATCACATAAACCAGGTAAGAAAATAGTGTGTAAGTAAGCGTTATAAATAAAATATATCTTGGGTGTGCAGTACAATTAAAATGTAATATATAAAACACAATAAATCCATAAAATATATACATATGTGTAAATGGTAAAATACTTAACTATGGTATAAATAGGCATTGCGAGCAGTTAAAATAGCTTTGCAGGTCTTGGCACTAATTAAAATCAATTCAGGTGAGGAGAGAATAAAACCCACTTTCTGTATGTCGCTAAAATCAAAGAAGTTGGGACACTCTTGGGCACACTGTGCGTACAGGTCACATATATCGTCTTCATATAGTGGACAGTGAAGGAGGACATGTGTCTCGTCCTCAACGGCGTCTCTACATACAGGGCATGTCCTTTCTTCTACAGGCGTGTTCGTGTAACGTCCAGTCTCAATCTTCAAGGGGGCTACTCAACATCTGAACCTTGACAGGGCGCTTCTTTGGCTTCTATTAATGACACGTTTTACATAGGGTTCAGTTTCATAAGTGTTCTTAAAAGTACAATACGTGCGTAACTTGTTTCCTTGTCCTCGATTGGTGTTGGTTATTTCCTGTTTCCATCTTGTTAAAAACTGGTTAAAAACGGCATCCTCTATAGAACTTGAAACGTACCTCTCATGGTATCTGAGGTTTAGGGATGTAAAGTGTCCCATTCCCAGCTGGTTGAATTTGTTGATAATCATGTATATTTGATTTCGTTTACGTCTGGTTGCCCATTGGTGAGTCCATGTGAATATGTGGCGAGTTAGTCTTTCAGGATCCATGTTTCTGAGTCGCATGTAGAGGCGCGTCACACATCCCCACTGCCGAACTGTCGGGGGGACCCAACCCATATCTCCGCTCACTGCGTTGTTAGGGGCGAAACGTCGAAGGCCGAGGAAGAAGCGCATAGCTCTGTTCTGTACTGCCTCTGTATATGACATGTTGTATGTTCCCCAAATACTGGCGCTGTATGCGAGCACTGACCACACCAGAGAATTATATAACTTTGTAAAAGTGTCCAGCTGCATTCCACCTAAAATTTTAAACTTTGAGATGAGCAGTCCAAGAGCTCTGCTGGCTGAGCTAGCCGATGCTTTCGCCATACGATTAAAATCCAAGTGCTCTGTTAAAAGAATTCCAAGGTAGTTATAAAAATCTGTAATTTCTAAAACTTCATCTCCACAAGTAAAAATAGCAGGGGTCCGAGGTGTCGATACTGGCCTAAAGTGGACGATCTTGGACTTCCCGTTGTTAACTGTCATAGAATTAGTTCCACACCAGCTATTGAGACAGTCTAGCAAAAGATTCAAATCACTCTCGGATTCGGCCAGTAGAACTAGGTCGTCGGCATAAGCGAGCACTCCAACAGTCTTGTCATTAATGATAACTCCGATAGATAATTCATTTATCAAGGTTAAAAGATCATTGATGTAAATATTAAAAAGTAAAGGTGACAGTAATGGTGTACCTACACAGTGCAGTGTGAACCCCATCCATGAGGCTAATTAGACAGCTATAAGAGCCGTACATATCTTAAGATTTGTTATACCATCTTGGAATATAAAAATATTCCAAGATGGTATAGGTCAAATCTTAAGATATTTTATCTTCCAAGATTGTATAGAACAGCCCCACCCAGATATTTCCCACCCGATCATGGGATTTTTGATAAACTGAAATCAATATGAATAAAGTTTGAATTATTCCATGCACATCATGATTTCTGTCTTTTGCCAAATCATTGCATAATGTGTTAATTTAAATGCAAATTAACCATTTGATAAAGTAATGGATCTTGTCATTGATTATATTTGAATCTTAGGATCTTAATATTCAATGCTGATATGTTCGATTAATTGCTGTAATGCTTCTGTGAGACCCAATATCTTATATTCTTTCTCTTTGATTCAGGGGCCGCAACTAGAAGCTAGGATGGTCAATCCCTTCATCTCACTTCCGTCCATTACTTGGTTAACTTGATGGTTTCAAGTTTGCATATCTTCGCGTTACACAGGTTGATGGCCAGCATGGTCATTTGGTTCATGGGCCATGGTCATTTGGTTCATTTTGTAATTTTGTAATAAAAATTTGAACTTTAACCTTGTTCTTATTCAGCCACTCAGCATAATGAAGAAGGGAGTCTCGCTCTCGTTTAACGAGAATCTCGTAACCTTTGAACTTGGCCTATTTTTAGCACGAGAGGTGAAGAACACCGCTATCACATCTATTATGTTTTATTAATGAAATCATAATTTCAGGTCACACACTTCGTGTGCTTCTGATATTTCCAATTTCTTAGAATTGAGACCAACAAATTCATATACAACACCATAATAGAGCATAAATATGAATACACTAACATGAGTTCATGCTGTGAACAGAAGACTGGAATATGTTTACCATTCCCAAGAGATCTGCATTGTTATCAATATCTCTAAAATACAGACCAGGAGTTTTGATAAATTGAAGCTTTGGATCACTTTTGTTGGAAATAAAACATTTGGAGCTTCACAAGCTTTTATATCAAATTAAGGTTTCAATGCATTCCTTGAAAACGAAAATAAATGCATAAAAGGATACAAAAAGATAGGAAAAACGAGCCAGAACAGACGATGGGGATTTGTAGTATTTCTGTTATTCGGAGCTCCTTTGTGTTAATTATAGACGTAAAACATCGTTTATATTAGCCTTTATTCGATTTTTACAAATGATAAATCCAGTTGAAACATTGAACGAGTGTGATCAAATATCACCTATTTCAATCAGCACTTTAACTAATTTTCTTTGACAACAAATCCCCAAAACGGATAACGATTCTTTGCTTTGCAACCAAATTCAGTGAATGGACAGGGACATCTATTGTGGAAAACAAGACACTTGTAAGTAGTCAACTTCAAGCTGCTTACACTATAAAACAATCTAAAATGTTATGCAGTAATGGGAAAATAAATACAAAGAAAAAACATATCATAGATTTGAAGATGTCGGTAACTCGTATTGTATGTGTTACGTTTGCTTAGTTAGAGCACAGTGGTGTAGTGGTTAGCATGCTGGCCTCTCATCCCAAACGCCATTTGTGACCTGGGTCTCATACTGTGCTGTGCCCCTGGGCAAGGCACTTCATCGACATTGCACTCAGTCCAACCAGCTGTTTAAATGGGTACCTGAACACAAGTACGGACCTATATCGTAGCGCGGAGCGCTAATTAGCAGCACCGAAAGTACAATTCCTTCAGGGTAATAATACAAATTGTGCGCTTTGAGCATCCTCGATCATAGAAAAGGCGCTATACAAATGTGCTATTATTAAATATTAGAGCACAGTCAAATGCTTTCGTCCAATCATATGATTGTATTGTGGTCACGTGGAGTACAATTATATCCCGATAGATGTACACTTGTCTGGTTGCGTTCGGGTACCATGCTCATAAAACTGGTTCACAGACTTTTATTAAAAACAAACAATGCCAACTGATTGTTTGATTTATGTGGATAATACACAATTAAACACGTATTACAATGACAACTGAATTGCTGTGTTCTCTTTCCAAAAGGAACATGTCGCTTGGTCTTCTATGTTCAGGAGCTTGAGATTCCTAAAAGAAGAATATAAGCATGTAAATAAAGCAAGTAATGTGAGGTCAATTGAAAGTTTTCAAGTGTATTTAATTTATATCTCGAAAGTAAGAGAAACAGTGACACGCATCAACTAATGTTACCACTGTTTGAAAATTTAATAGGTTGTTTTATTTTCTGTTTTTCTGAAATTGACATTAAATTGTCTACCTTTTTGGGGTGTTAGAGGATGGATGCTGCAGGGTCATCTCGCCGAAACTTGTATTGTAACTCAGTTTCGTGCGAAGTCCAGTACGACGTTACATACTAAATCCCTTCCCATAGACAGTTTGGGTACAATTCCATTGCTACAGTAACCTGAAATAAGTTATATGCAATATAAATATGATGCACATTAGCATATTACCAACCCATAAATTTATAAATATAGCTTTAAAAAAAACAGCTTAACATGACGGTAAAAAAAGTTGTAATACAAAAACAAAAACTGTTACTAAATAAACCAATTTCATGAAAATTAGTATTTAATGTTTTAAATACACATTTTAAAAGGTAAGGAGTAAAAAAGTAAAGTTACCTTTCTGAATGAATAGTGTACTTGTCCTTCGACTGTCCATGATAAAGCCATTGTGTGAACTGATTCATTCTAAAAACCACTCGGTCTTTATAGGCAATGAAATATACATTTGTATTAGTGCTTCAAGCACGACGCTTATGCTTTAGCACGATTCGTAAGTTTTATATAAAAAGTACGCCTCATGCACCTCGGACAATTTAAGAAATTCAGTGCTCACAGTACCGATGATGACGCCAATGTCCCTAACATTTGCATATGAAAATGAGAAATGTCAATGTTTTGCATGTTGTGTTCGAGAGAATGTTTCCTAAATTTATTGACAATTCATTTGAAATATATTCATTTTAAGACATTTTTTTCATGACTCAAGCATTTGACTGTGCTCTAAGATAGATAGAGAACTCGCAGCAGTACATTGTCGGGATATAAATGAACGGGTTTGAGAGGGTTGGGCTCGGCGCAAACCCGTACATTTATATCCCGCTACTCGTCCTCTATCTATGACGATAATAACCCATGGAATCCATAGTCTTTCTTTGTCGCCTAATCATGTCATAAACATTGTTCAGTAATTCAAAGTTCGTTATTATGGCACTGTTAATTTGACTAAAATGTCGATTTGAATAGTTTGTACTGAAAAAAAGACATGTTCAAGTTAGGTCATTTTACGGGTCATTTTAGGAAATAACCTAAATTTGCATATTTACATGATGCTGCAAAAACCCATTCTAATCAAATGTCAGGAGGCCACAGATAAGGTTATGGTCAGAAGGCTGTTGCTTATTGTTAATATCAAGTGATTATTCATATTAATACCCCGTGGCGCCATCGTATCCACTCAAGGAGATATTTCGCCTATTGTCTACATTCACTATTGTCTTTACACATATACTAAAATATACCTAAAATATATCATACATGTATATCTTATTATACACTAATGACTCTACCTCGCAATCCCATCCCAAATAATTTAGCATATAAGATTCGTATCCTCCAATAAATGTTGACCATATATCACTTCCATTTCAACCGAGATCATGAGCCAAGAGTGAACGTAAGAACGTTATTTGAGACTTGGTATACACTGTATCATCCTCTATGTTGATGTCTCTCTCTATTTATACCTACTGCACTTTTAACAGACAGGAAATCGGAGATTTTTAGTGATTTTCTTGTTTCCATAAACCAGAGTATATAATTCTCTAACATATATAAATTATCATGTACTGATGTCTTCCAAAGGCGGTTTCTGTTCCCAATATTGTATCACTAGCTACTGATATTACACACTAATTTCTTTATTCAGACTCTTGTTAATTATCCTGACGAGGAGTCTGTGTTTGCTTAAGGTGCCATCCAATCATCCAAAATGATGTGCCAAAGAAAGAAGTTGTTAACTTATGTGATATAAAGTTGATAGGAATATTTTCATAATAATGCATAAAACCATCTCTATGAATATAATACTCATAATGAGGATACTTATATCGCGCTGAACTCTACAACACAAAGGGCCATGCTCAAAGCGCTACATTATTACCCTGGTGTAAGGACCAATATCGTTCCTTTTTCATTCTCAACTCCCGTTGGAGTATGCAACCTGGGCTACCAATTAAGGCGCTCGAAGGTTATCTGTCACATTGCCTGCACTTCCAAACCAGGTACTCAATTGTACTGCTGAGTGAACAGAGGCACATTTCGAATAAATTCCCTTGCCACAGGTGAAACCACGAGCCTCTCAACTCATGTCTCAGTGTGGGGCAGGGAATCACCCTTCAAAGTCTCAGTTTTCATTCAGCAATGAGGCGGGTAACCCACCCATCCAGCGAGCCACAATATTCTAGTTATGTATTGCTTGTTGCAAATGCCATTCTACCAAACGTTTTATTACAAGGACTCCACACAGTACTCCAGGCTGTGAGGAACGTGTCAGTTTTCCAAAGAACTCTCTATCACACAGGTTCGTTCAACGTGAAATTGAAACTACATATTATAACCCTTGGTCACAGATCGTCAGTGTAGCTGGTCGGAGTGACTTCAAGGAACAATTATCAAAAGTGATAGGTTAAGTGGATGTCAAAATGAGTTTTCGCTTCGATCTAGATCAACACAATACATTTGGAAATGTGTTGTACAATCAATGAAGATCATATCATAGTTTAATAGAATCATGTGTATTAATCCTTAGGCAAATAGGAAAAAATAACGACAAATTTGTGTACGGAAAATAACTCTATTTGATAAATCTACTTCTTTTAAATTCATCATTTGAATTGTAAAATAAGAATTAAAAAACATTTTGATAAAGTCATATTTTATTATTCTCAGAAAATTCCAGTTCATGTAATTATTATGTTATGGCTTGTAATAGAGAACAGTTACTAATGATGCATTAGCTGAGCATTATTAACATATAGCTTTACAAAAATACTCTTTGATCAAGTCCATCTATATATGATTGCAAATTCATTCTATTTGTATTCAAGTAATGAGCTTGATATGAGTTTATCAGTAAGCGGATACAGAAAAGCCAAACTTAGACGCTATTTCTAAATAATTAAAGGTGATGCAAGGATGTGATAAAATACTGTTTTGTAAATTGAATGAAATCAATATCAGTTTCGTAGAAAGTTCCTTTAAATCCAAACAATGATTATAACTTAATCATGTTGCATAAACTCATTTACAATGGATTGACTTCAGGAAATAGTGAATTGGTTAGAGATCGTTTCGAGCTTTATTTTAAAATAAACTTAATCATAATTCATTATTCATGATTGCATTTAAAGTTGTTATCTTAAATATTATTTAATTTCTGATATTTTATAGTATTATCAGTAGAAATAAAAACATACACAAAATTATGTAACTTTGAATTTGTAGAGAATTTATAATGTCATGTGTTGGATTATTGAGATTTCAAACGACAGAAAGAAATTTCCTGTACATAGATTTACCTAGTTTGGATGTGAATGATGGTTGCATGGATCGACAGATGAAATTTGACTGTCAAAATTGTTAAATGATAGAGAACTATTGCAATGATAATTGTGTTAAATTTTTAATTACATTCTGAATATGTTTATTTATCCAAGTGCAATCTTTACTAGTTCTAAAATCTATCCTTGTCAAAAACATGCTGCAAAACATAGTTCAGCTCTGCTTATGTTTGCCGGAAATGAACATTCTTGCAGTCATGCAATAAATAAGTTGTAAGTTCTTTGATCCCGTTTGTAATTCATTTTACCAACTTCCAAAGTTGTGACAGAAACTTTCTCATTTTGTTTTTCTTTCCTCAATCATGGCTATGATCATTGACTTTTAAAATTACTTTGAAATTACTTTGAAAGCTTACTCTGAATTGTACTTGTATAATTGATTTCATAGCAAATCCAAGATCATATATATACACAGAAATAGGTGATAGGTGACGTTAGAATGATTGAGGTCTGTGTTAAAGCGTGTTTGGAATGTGATCCTTCTGGCAGTTAATCAGTATCAAACCCCAAAGTTTACAAAACGTTATTCTTTGACCAAGTCCAGTTATCTAAGACAGCAAGTTTATTCTATTTACATGCATGATAAGAGCTTATCAGTAGCGGCCACAGAAGGGATATCTCTGTATCCATGGACTCCCTTGTCAGTTACAGAGCTGACAATGGAGGTACGGGCTCGATACCAGACAGACAGGATGGGACTGATTCATGGATTTATCGGGATCGTAGGATGTGGAATATCATATTGTATCTCTCAACTGACACAGGAATGCCAACTACCTATTGGTAAATCCCGGTCCCATTGTTATGTCACTCACATCAACGTTCAGTCGTTCAGAGTTACCTGTCTTGTCCCACTTTTCTATAAACAAATGCTTCATTACGCTGGTTTGCGATGTCTCCACACACTGGGTGACATTACCGGTAATAAAGTCCCAGTAAATCTAACCAATAGTGAAAGGAGTACACAAATATTCAAATAATATTTTGAAAACCTGGCTCTCAAGTCACAAAACTTGACAACGGTCGATTGACTCACTTGTAGTGAGACTCTTTCTAATCGGCGGGCTCCGGATGCAAATGATATAAATAAGGTTTAAATAAAAACATTTAACATTCAACGAAATTGAGAGTGACGGGATGTTGATAGTTATGCACATATTCATTTCAGGCTACTATTTGTGATCCTTGAGACAAACAGTCATGGGGGCTAGAAAACACTTCTGTAGATGGATGGAAATGGTTAATTCAAAGGTAGTATCATATGGGTGTTATCATACCCCATTCTGTACCAGCACGAGACCCCAATATCAGCTTATCGAGGGCTTATATTGATCGAGGGCTGATAGAGCATATGATAAGATAACACCCATAGCATACTATCTTTATCATATTTTCATACCAAGCTAACACCACAAGTAAGATAAACATTCATGAACTTTTTTCAAAAGTGTTGAAATTCTAAAACCCTCGTGAGTTCAATCTATTTTTCTCGTCATTACCTAGGGTTCGATCTTCATTTTCTTTTACGATGGGCTGATACAAGTTTTGCCCTTGACGACGACCAGATACAGGCTGTTTGTCATCCGGGCCAATAAAGGGCAAATATATTATCAATATTTGTACCTGAGTATTTGTTTAGTAACACGTTTTAATACTTTTACATAGAGAATATAGAGAAGTTGAGTGTAAATTATACCCGGCATATATTATTACAAACACGTTTAAATATGAAAATCATAAACACTTTTAAATAGGAAAGATTGATTAAACCATAGTCACATTTTCTGAACACACTGTTAATATACATATATGTTTCACAGAATAATTCATATATTGTAATTAGAAATAAGGGTAAGAAAAGAACACAATTTCTTTTCAAAAGTGATCAAGTTCATTCTATTTATACTGAGAATCGCGAGATACATAGTAGTAAAACAAACTATCACAGAAACCTGCAGTTTGAGTTCAATCCTGGAGAACATGGATTGACATGACTGTAAACTTAAAGACATTTTTATTAAACAGTAAACGTATTAAACATATCTGCACAGCTACTATATGATAAAATGAAAGCCTCTTTGACTTGACAATAGCAAAAGCAATAAGGGTTACAGGAGCGCATGTAACTTGGAGACTACACATATTCAATAAAGGTTGTATCAATGTCACTGGTATTTTACTAAGTACCCCTGGTGAATCCTAACTTTGTTTCAGGCTAATAGAGTGTTAATGTATTTGAAGATTAACTACTAATTGAATATCCATAAACACATTTCTCTTCATCGTATTCTCTGTGGTCATCGTTTTCAGTAACAAGCTTATTGCACGAGGCAAGTGGTGAGACCATACTCCTATTTCAAGCACGTTAAACCTGATACAACTTGACATTCAGGCTTAAAAGAATAGTTGCTTGTCTCATGAGATCTGTTTATAACCAAAACCTATGAACTGTTTGAGAGGCATCCTAGAATATCATCATTGTAAAACTAATAACTTCAATCGGTCCACTGGCCAGTGAAGTGTTACAAAAGTCATCAAGTCCTTGTTTGTAATAACATACCCATGTATTTTAATCCTCATTGATTCAGTTTCCTCACACCTGTTGATATTCTATATAAATGCCTGGAGGAGTAAGCATTAAAGGTGCATCCACACCCTATGCATTGTCCGGTTTTCGATCAGAAATAGATACTTTTACCTTTATATCGTCAATACAAATGGTAGTTTTCGGTAACAGTTGGTACCTCTCTATGAAATAAGACCACTAATAAAGTTTGTTATATTTTACCCCCAACAACACAATGGATGTATAACTCTGAAACGTCGTTTTTTTCATAGTAAAGAAGTTGAATCTTCTTGACTCAGCGTAGTAAAAGTAGTGATTTCTGATCGAAAACCGGACAATGCACCGTGATTGACGTGTGTCAATGAGTCAAACGTAATTTTGGTAACAAAAACATATATTTGGGTTAATAATGTTCAGTTGGTCATATAGCTACTGTTCATATAGTTGGGACGTGTAGTTTTGGTTTCTGCACATATATGTCGCTGCTATGATGTTGCTAAAATTTCATTGGAAACTATTATTTATTATATATTTAGCGATTGGTGATGGACATGAGTCAACTTGAGTCAATTTATTTAGCTGAAATCAGCACATATGGTATTTTGGCATGTATAAAAGCCAAGTAAAAAGTATGAAAACACAAACATAAAACACCATGAATTGATCTTACAGGAATAGACTCTTGTGCTGATTTTGAAAAAAAAGATAACTTATGATGCCCAAACGTACCTGCTGATATATGGGGAACTTTTTTACCATTATTTTGGTTATACGAGAATGTGTTGAAACTGAATTTGATTTTAATAATTACACATGGAGGTGTTTTGCACACAGTAATGTGATGGTTTTCGTTATCACACTCCCTGGTCACCTTAATTACCAGGTAGTGATAGCTCCACTTATAATTTGGATTATGAAATATGATCAAGTTCGCTTCTTTTCCACTGGAACTATAAATTCAAAATGTTACATTTATATTGAGGGCACCACAGGCTGGGGAGGAAATATAGATATAGGTAGATATAGGTAATACACTAGGTATATATATACAGTGTATTACCTATATCTACCTATATCTATATTTCCTCCCCAGCCTGTATAGGGCACCTGTGTCATCTTGCATGATAATTCAAGGTGACCATGAGTCACTAGGGTGACCATAAGTCACTAGGGTGACCATAGTGCAATGGTAATAGATGACACTAAGGTTAAGCTTAGTGTTAAATTCGTTTTTCGCAACGACCCCAAGGATGCTACAATTCAAGACCATCTCTATCTGTATTGTGGTAATCCATATTGATTCAAAGACAACTTCCTTTCTCTGATGAAGACTCTGCCTGTGTTTTTCTTTGTTTATTAGATTAGGATGTTCAAGTTCCTATCTGGAGAATGTAATGTGCCTGGTTTAAAAATAGGAACATTGTGAAAGGGTGTTTTATTTAGTCATGTGTTTCTTGTTAAGGATAAACGAAAATACGGGAATATCAAGGAGATATCATTTTAAGCTGTTATTAAATATGGGTATCTTTACTGAATATCAAACATATGAAGGTTTAAATCATACAAAATATTTTCTCACATTGATATTGAATTATCTGACGTCATAGTCATTCCTCCCTCCTTGATTATCCTTTTTATGATTCTGCAACATTCAGTATACATATGACATGTGATACAACACTTATAATATGTGTATTCATATATATTATGCTTTCTGTCTATGTTTTTTTACGCTCAAATTAAGGCGAACATAAACTAGGGAACGTGAAGACGAATTCCCCTCAAATAGGGACACTGTCAGTGCCAATATTAGATACAGGCAGTCATTGAGCTTAAGCGGCCTCCTCTGAATGTCTTGAAACGACCTGGAATAATCAATAGAATTCTTTCTTTAAGCAGTGTTGCTCTCGGCTACTCTTAAAGGGGCAGTAGCACGTTTTTACGGTGAACTAAGTCGATGAAATGTATCAGAAAAATAATGTAACCGATAGTAAAACACCCTTCCCTATTCGGAAAATCAAGTTAAAAAATGAGTGTACATGGTTCCGTTAAGCCATGGGAATCGGTTTTGTCATTGAAAATAATAAAATGTGTTCACAATAAAATGGCCGCCATCTTTACCACTACGGAAAATTGGTTTGTGTGATAAAATATTTTAATGTCTAAAATAAATATAAATGACATAATAAATCATTATAAGTGGGAAATTTGAAAAAATAAAATTCGCAAAAAAACGTGCTACTGCCCCTTTAAGGTGTTAATGATGATAAACTGACTGACTGTGACGAAATCGCGGTCCGTATATATGTGTGGGAGTAATATTTTACATTAGTAATATCAGCACAGGAATGGCACATCTGCCGGCGGTTCAACAAAATGAAGCGCTTCGTAGCGCTCATTGATCGCTCAATGTAGCGCTCAATGAGCGCTTCTTCTCTCTTGAACGACACAGTGCAAATTCCTCGAAGTTTGCTCGCCTTGCTACGTAGCGCTACATTGAGCAATCGCGATTACTTTGAAACCTATCTTGAACACGGCCCTGATATATCACTGTGAGAGTAACCAATAGGTACACATGTATGTTGCAATACAGTTCGTTGAACATAAACCAGAACATAAGGAATACAGAAGAACTCGTGTGATGCAATAATGAATCATCTCGGTTGAGTTGCTAGGCTTCGGTTTTAAGAGCTCATAATCCTTTTCAATTCATTATTTTGATAAATAAAGTTCTCATGCATTAAGCCATTTGAAGATGTGAATTATAGGATATCCAATGATCAATCACAACAGCCGATAAAATAATCGGATTCCTTTCCATCGCCTCCAAAGTTTTAGTGCTTGACATAAGACAAGTAGTAACGTGTCAGGTTAATCATCTTCTTCAATGAAAGTTACAGTGTTTGTTATTTGTGACACTTATATCAAACGTTATTAAATGTGGTATTATCGTATCGAGAAGTACTCAACGTTGCTGTAAAATACCATTTAATGCTGATCGGCTCATTAAAATGACAATATAAAGTTTCAAGTGGTGATTTTTTAAGGGCACGCAGTAGCACGTTTTTTGCAAAATTTATTTTTTCAAATTTCCCATTTATAATGATAGTTTATGTCAATTAAATTAACTTTAGAGGGTAAAACATCTTATTACAGAAACTAATTATCCGTAGTTGTAATAACGATGCAAAATGCATGGTGGCTATTTAATTGTGAACACAATTTATTATTTCGAATTACAAAAACTATTCCCACGGCTTTACTGAACCATGTAAACTCTCTTTTTAACCCGATTTTCCGAAGAGAGAAGGATGTTATACTATTGGTGACATTATTGCATTTCATCAACTTTTTATCTATCTCAAGTAAATGTGACACCTATCTAATGTTTAAAAGCAATATCCATACCGAACGCTATCTATCTTGTTTAAATGTTAACAAATATAGAATTAGTCTTGCACGATTCCGATGCTCATCTCACGAACTCCTAATCGAGAAAGGTAGATATGTAAATATGGCACGAGAGCAAAGGACTTGTCAATTATGTCACTCAAATGTAGTTGAAGATGAATATCATTTCCTCTTGATTTGCCCTTGTTACAATAACATTCGAAGTAAATATATAAAAGAAAAATATTATACTTATCCAAACAAAAGTACGTTTGCGCAACTTTTAAACAGCTCAAATACTAAAGAAATTGAAAACCTGTCCATGTATATTTTCTACGCATTTGTACAGAGAAAACAGATTGTTTCATAAATAATTTATGTTGAAGCAATATTATGTACAATGTACTATAGGCCTGATGCCTCTTGAGTACCAAATAAAGATTGATTGATTGATCAACTTATTTGAGTGAAAGAACTTGTTACTGCCCCTTTAAGAGCGAACAAATTACATCGTGGAGCGACTGGCGCGCACAAATTAGGCAAAGTTAATTTTGGAAAGTTAGCTATAGCGGGCAAAGGTAGTAACGAACATTTCGCAGCAACTTCTGAATGTCTTGGAACGACTTGGAATAATCAATAGAAGATTTTTCTTTTGTTAACCGGCTCTTAAGCTGTTTACAATAATAAACTGAATCAGAGATGTTACAGACTCACGGTGATATCGGCAACACAGGAGTTAATTCACTTTGCCAGATCATTCTCATTGCATGAGATAATCATGGGGATATATGAACATCAATTTCTTCAGACTACAATGAAAGACAAGTATTTGCACTATCAAAAGTAACATGTTTTAAGTGAGAATATTTACAATCTCAGTTTTTTTAGAGAATTTGTTATGATTGGTTCAAATATAAGAATTTAAGACACAGGCTCCAATTAACTGATTGCTGTTATCCATATGCCACTATAATTTTAGTTAAAGTACAACAGTGCGAGGTAGTGGAATAGTTAGTACATTCGACTTTTGATCCAAAGGTTTTGGAATTGCTACTGAGCCTTGATAACTTTGGAGAGCTGATTTTAATCCAGTTCGAATTCGGTCTTGAGGCAATGATGCACTGAAACCAGTGGACTAGTTTAACTATCTCACATGAGCGTTATTGGACATTTTAAGTTAATATTCTACAAGGATGTTCCATAAAGTTCCATCAAACATTCATGTCTCCTCGGTTGTTATGAAAGTTGAGCTTGAGATTGCAACACTTGGTGACAAATTATCAATGATGTAGATATGCATTGAGGTTGCACTGACGTACGTGTCTATCACATTAAACAGTCATTATTTAAAATTAAGGGATATAATTAAGAAATAAAGTTTGCTGTACCCCAATGTGTTTTGTAATAAAGTATATTTTTGCCCTGAACTGTTACAGTTAAAGCACGAGGACAAAAAATGATACCTGAGAGCTCGTTAAGTATAAAAGTTAATATATACATCGTGGCTGACAAAAAGGCTGAAAAGACAGATATCCTCTATATCTTTTTTTTGGACAGAGATGATGCCCAGAAGGAGACCATGGCATGTTTAAAACCCTAACAGAACCATGGAGTATTTAGTGTTATAAATTTTTAAAAACGATCTAGAGATTTTTTTTTATCCACAACATAACATATGATAAATAATTTTCATACCACGATAATCCGATTAAACCTGTTTTTAACGTTTGTTAAAGGGACGCTACATGTTTTTCGTGAAAATGTATTTAGATTTTCATACATACAAACATATCAAATATTCCGATTTATGTCCAAATCATCTCACTCGAAATGCATATGTATCTCCTAACGCCAAATATTTGACAAAAACTTGCTTTCAATGAAACTCGAGCAGCGCTTAATACACGATGAGAAGCTGAATTCAAGCGCTCCATTTACAAGTATGCCAATTATATGCTCCAGTGAACAGTATCAACCAATATCTGTCTCTTTGATTGCAACATATAAGTTTATAAA
Organism: Gibbula magus; assembly: GCA_936450465.1. Classification (NCBI taxonomy): domain Eukaryota; kingdom Metazoa; phylum Mollusca; class Gastropoda; order Trochida; family Trochidae; genus Gibbula; species Gibbula magus. The sequence continues at coordinate 38,803,137 of OW388306.1, read as the reverse complement.
ATTATGTTAGAACAATTGACACATTGAACATTGTCCGGTTTTCGATCATTATCACAACTAAAAATCTTAATAATGTAACTATACTGAATAGATTGGCACTAAAATGGTAATTTTCGATAAAAGTCATTATTTCTCGATAAAATTACATCCTTTGTAACTTTTTGACCTATGTTACTACAATAACATACGGAGTTTCCCTTTTAAGAATCAGACGTCTTTTTTCCCCTTCATTGCATTATACGTACTACACAGCAAGAAGGCGTGATTCCGAGGCATGCAGGTTTTGTCATTCAAACAAGCCGCCATAGCAACCCACGTGAAACTCGGTCTTCTCAATTGTCGTCGTCCTGCAGGTTACAATTGTCACACATTACTGAATTTGACGGTTATTATTTGTGTTCCTAAATGACCTCTGAACATACCAATTATTGATAGTTTATAATATTCTTATTATGATTATACCAGCAAACTATGAGACATATATTATGTTTATAGTGTCATTGATTTACAATTCATACAAAAATACCAACACCGGACAAAAATGGGGTGGACTCCGCCAAATTACGGATGGATACGGAACGATCCGGAAGGAAGCGGATTCAACCCTTACTTGTCCTGTGCAGTTTGAGTGGACCATTTCAATATCTGTAGGAATTCTGAATAAAATGATAAATAGATACACGACAAATATTGTATATTTTAATTTATTAGGTACTCGTAAACTTTATTTGTTTCTCGTTTGTGTTTATTTGTTTACGTGTATGACTTATACCACAGTGCTTTAAATTAAATAATAGACTTAATCTAAACTGAAGCACAAAAGAAACGTCACCCCTCAGTTGTTTTTATCATATGTATAATGTTTAAAGTCAAATTTCTCGAGTTTTAGACGTCGTATTCCAAAACTGAATAGTTTTGCAAATTAGTCCAAAATATTAAATCAGTCAAATAATTGTTATACGTGGTTTTTTTTAAAATAATTAAAAATCAAAATTTTGAAATTTAAAATTCCCAAAAATCAATTTTGATAAAACACAACTGTTAATCGACATTTACATGTAACACATACTCTGTGTGAAAATCAATAAATATACCTCGTCCTGCACACATTTACAACATTTTAAACATGGTAGGAGTAATGTTGGTGTAAATTTCATTTCTTACCCCTGTCTAGTTTAAAAAATGATATTGTAATAAAAAAAAAAAGTAAAAACAGTCACCAATTAAGTCATTAAAACTACTGCCAAAAGGTGTTACTGCATCGTGCCATAATCAAATGCATCGCATGTCTTTAAAATTAATCGAAACCAATTGAGTTGTGACGTTTCTTTTGTGCTTCAGTTTATATTTAGGCAGCACAACAACACCTGCACTAATTAGTGGCATTTCTCCGCTCATCTCGTCGGAATAATCTGTGAAAATTAAGTTTCAATGAGATGGATCTTTTCAAGTGTTCCGATATATCTATTAACATATACGATGGTTCTTTAAGTTGATTCCGACTTACAGTGCTTATACTGGTGACTCAATTTCACCCACTGATCTTGACAAACCATTCAATCTGGATTATGAAACTGTCAGCGAGGTCCAGACAAACTGACTCAGTCGATTCAACAGCTGACAGTAAGTAGTCTTTCCTCTTGATGTAAATAGGCTTATATGTAGACGGCGCCGTCAAGATCTTCTCCAACAGTGACAGTCATTAGGGCGATCAGTGTCGATGTAACTTCGTAATCTCTGTCTGACAGTGAAGATGATGTTGAGAACTTTTTACATCAGTATGTGTGCAAAACAGTTCTGTAAAACGTAATGATGACCATACAAGGAGTGTAATTGCGCAAAAGAGATCATTACTTCCATTTTCGAAACGTTTAGTGTTAAACAGCTGCTCTTTTTACTGATTTTTATGCTGATAGTTCAAGATGAAAGTCATCATATTGCAGCAAGTTGATTATACATTTATGGTATCAATTTAAAGATGAACCTACATTCGTTTCTATATAGTTACAAGCCTGGTTTGGTGTTTCAACATATGACACAAACCAGTCCAACATAAATGCAATTTAATGTTAAGATCGTTAGATACGTAAACTATAATATCTATGTAACGAAGATTAGAGACATACTATACAATATTAAGATTCAGTTTTGCTTGGCTAAGTCATGAAATTGGAAATGGGGAGTATTCTGGGTCTCTTTTCAAGCAAAAACCTTAAACCCGTATTCGTATTGATCAGAGTATTGTTAGACCTTTACATATATGTGTATTATGATATCCCGTCGCATTTACATATTGCTATATCAATTGCTTTTTAATGTGACAGACATAATTTAATGGCATATAATGAAATACGTTAGGTGCATAATATCACAGCTTTATATTGAAAGTGAATATCATTTAATATTACCCATACGGGTGAGAAGACACAGGTGATTATTTGTGTGATATTTGCACATGTGCTTTCAAGTGATTCTCAACGTTGATTGGTCGGTTACCCGGAGAAAGAATGACTATGACGTCATAAAACAATGGTCTGACGCGACGAATTATCTTATGACGCCACAATGTTACTGTGGCGACGGGTCCTTCACAGCGGCCGCCCAACATGAAAATGTAATAACCAAGCGTAATTTGGTCAATTTAATTGCATAATGGGTAATATATAGAATAACCAACTCGGTACGAGTGATTACGGGAAATATCCACTCGTCTAAATAATGTTCAGAGCCACTCGCTAACTATTTCTCCCGAATGTCAAACGATAATTACCTCCATGGTAACCACAAAAATAAATACTTAAAAAATCACAAAAGAATTATACCCTTTCTAAATCTTCAGAATATGACGAGGCTGTATAGCTTTAAACATTTTCAAATACATCACACAAACTTCAGATCAGCCTCTGAAATATATTAATATTTCGGAAACCATCGGTTTTATGAACGTTACTTTTTCGATCATGAATCTATAGGAACATTAAAACTCGAGAATCAGAGTGACGAAAGTGACATGAAATCAATGGTTGGTTTTCACATTGAAAGAGGTGTCATGTATTAACGTAATACATGCAGTGGAGAGAGAGAGAGAGAGAGAGAGAGAGAGAGAGAGAGAGAGAGAGAGAGAGAGAGAGAGAGAGAGAGAGAGAGAGAGAGAGAGAGAGAGAGAGAGAGAGAGAGAGAGAGAGAGAGAGAGAGAGAGAGAGAGAGAGAGAGAGAGAGAGAGAGAGTCATTCGTGAAAATAATGGTGAAGAAAGGTGATTTAATCAGTAATCGTGAAAGTAGAGAAGGTAATGCATTATTTTACTGTGCAAAGAAATATTATTGACGTCTTCAGATGGATGTCGAAAAAAGGTGTCTAACACGAATTTGACTTTAATATATGGACGCTGACATGTGTCTTAGTGTTCCGGAGATGATCCCTTTCGCTGGACAAGAGTTGAGCCTACATGCCGAGGATTTGTAAAAGTGTAAACGAAGGTAACTCCAGGCCGCCATCAGTTCGTCTGTTTGCGTAACATGGATAGCATATTAATTATTGGTTCTGAATTCTTTTAAAAAAAGTCACTATTTAAAAATTGATAGGATTGGTCAGCTAATGACTGGGTTTGTCTGCTGTAAACTAGTGCACAACTTTCACCACAAGGGCGTGTCCTCAGACCTTATCTCTTAATGTGGCGGATTTGCTCTGCAGTGTAATGAAATGCAAGAACATGGATATACATTTAAAATGTTAAAATGAAGATGGAGAACGCATTCAGAGGAGTGGTTCCATGAAAAATAATCTACTTCTCCGTTAAAAAAAGATTTAATAATTCCCTATTACTGTATTAGCCAGTTGATGATCCTTGTAAAGAGCATAGCTTTATGTCTGTTAAGGAGCTGAAGCTCAGGCTTGATATAAGAATTACATACACGGGTGTTGCGTTTATGTGAATCATTCACGAAGTTTGGATTGCTAATATTAAGTTTATGGTTAAAATGGTTATATATATATATATATATATATATATATATATATATATATATATATATATATATATATATATATATATATACCAATGAGCGAGTTTTTATAAGGATTTTACGACATTAAAAAAGGTTCAATACTATTCTATGATCAACTCCTATCTTAAACCCCATAGCTGCCAATATTCATTGCTAGTTATTTTAATTAACCTATGGTTTTTGACAATTTTAGAATGATTTTAATTTTTTCAATTGAATTTTGAGCTTGGTAATGCTGATAGTGAAGCTGTATGTTCAATTTTCTGTCATCACATCCTTTATCAAATATTAGGCCTGAGATTAAAACTGACAGGGAATCTAAAATTACTTTTAAATGCAATTGTTCAAGTAGTAGAAACTGATTATATTAAGTGATCAAAATAGCAAGGCGATTATCTGTATTTATGGAATATCAAATCTTGCATCTAAGTTTGGATGCAAAACTTTTTCTATTTGGATCTGCAATCAAACCTTTAATATTCATTTTTCCTGCCTTGGCAAATAATACGATAAGATAAGATAATTCTTTATTTTCGCGAGGGAAATTTACATAACATCTAATACAGTTCTCCAATATAAAATAATACGTCGGTTGCAAGGGTACAATTAGCACGTTTACAAGCAAAGGTTGATATGGAAAGGTTTTAAAATTTACCTAATTTGATGAAGAAATAAATTAAGTTCTGGCAGGTTCCCTCTCTCTCAGAGTGTGACGTAATTACGCCTCCTCCCATTGGTTAATTCAAGGCTGTTCTGTTTGAAACGTGTATTTTGGTGGTTTAAACACTTTGGTAGCAGTTGCAGTAAAGTTTGGACCCGACTGTGTAATTATTCAACGTTGACAAAAGATCCGGGTCATTATTCAACGTTGAAAAAGTACCCGCCAGGTATGTTTTCAACGCGGGTACGTTTTCAATCTTACACCGGGTCTACCACAATGTTACATGATAAGCTTGCAGATGAATCTGCACCAACAGTTTGGTCAATGTGTGCTCTCTATCAAACAAATTACCTATCTTTGACGAGACACGTCTCCTTATCTGTAGTTAAACTTAAATTGTTTGATGTCGTTGCACAAATTAATAACTTCTGAATAGGTTTCACGTTTAATTTGTTCTTTCTCTCAAACGCTGTGGCCATTCTCTGTCACGAGATCGTGCTTTCTCGCGCTTTTCCCGCCTTTCATCAAGTGGAGTTTTATTTCATGTCATACTATAATGTTATTAATTAAGTATTTCCGTATTGGCCCAGTTACAGGTCCGAGGTCCGTTGTATTGGCCCGAGACGAAGTCAAGGGCCAATACAACGGACCGAGGACCTGTAACTCTGCCAATACGGAAATACTTAATTAATGACAATTTTATTAATTGACCTCTTTTCATTCTATTTGCACAACACTAAACATCTCATTTATATTAAAAGTATAAACAAGATTGGTGAACAGATACCATGGGTCAAAGTTGTGAAGCGACAGCTTCGATCTTTCAGCAAATGTGCGACTGCGCATGCTCAAACCCATATTGGCCCAGTTTATCCTGTATTGGCCCATTTTGTCTCGTATTGGCCCAGATTATCCCGTATTGGCCCATTTTGTCTCGTATTGGCCTAGTATGTCCGTATTAGCCCAGTTGTCGAATCATTTGGTCTAGGCCGCAAAATACCGTATATATACGTGCCATAACATTGATAGTTAATTAATAAATATCCGTACAAATGTGAAGAACCAGTTGATCCCTTTTTATTCTCGTATTATTATCCCCCGCCACGAAGTGGAAGGGGGATATAGGTTTGGGCTCCGTCCGTCCGTCCGTCCGTCCGTCCGTGCGTCCGTCCGTCCGTCCGTCCGTCCGTCCGCTATAATGGGGACACTTTTTCTCAGAAACTGTTTAAGATAGGATTTCCAAATTTGGTGTGTGGCTTGTGGACATAAATACCTCGATGGAGTTCGAAAATAAGAACCGTGTGATTATTTTTTCCGGAGTTATTGCCCTTGTTCCGTATTTTTGGACTCTGTTCATGGTATCTCCAAAGGGGACAGCTTTTCTCAGAAACTGTTTAAGATAGGATTTCCAAATTTGGTGTGTGGCTTGTGGACATAAATACCTCGATGGAGTTCGAAAATAAGAACCGTGTGATTATTTTTTCCGGAGTTATTGCCCTTGTTCCGTATTTTTTGACTCTGTTCATGGTATCTCCAAAGGGGACAGCTTTTCTCAGAAACTGTTTAAGATAGGATTTCCAAATTTAGTGTGTGGCTTGTGGACATAAATACCTCAATGGAGTTCGAAAATAAGAACCGTGTGATTATTTTTTCCGGAGTTATTGCCCTTGTTCCGTATTTTTGGACTCTGTTCATGGTATCTCCAAAGGGGACAGCTTTTCTCAGAAACTGTTTAAGATAGAGTTTTCAAATTTGGTGTGTGGCTTGTGGACATAAATACCTTGATGGAGTTCGAAAATAAGAACCGTGTGATTATTTTTTCCGGAGTTATTGCCCTTGTTCCGTATGTTTTGACTCTGTTCATGCTATCTATATAGGGGACAGCTTTTCTCAGAGACTATTTAAGATAGGATTACCCAATTTGGTGGATGGCTTAAGGGCATAAGTACCTTGATGGAGTTCGAAAATGAGAAGCACACAATTAATCTTTGCGGAGTTATTGGCCTTCTTCTTTACATTTGGACTCTGTTCAAGGTATCACCAAAGGGGACAGCTTTTCTCAGAAACTATTTAAGATAGGATAACCAAATTTGGTGTGTACTTTAAGGCCATCGATACCTTGGCGGAATTTGAAAAAAAGAAGCATGTGATTATTTTTTCCGGAGTTATTCCCCTTGTTCCGCTTTTTCGACTCTGTTTCAAGTATCCAATGATATAGCTTTTCTCAGACATTGTTTAACATCAAATCAGTTGTGTGGCTTGAGGATATCGTTACCTTAATGGAAAGAACATGAGCAGCGCACATTTATTCCTTCTTGAATTATTGCCCTTGTTCTCATTTCTTGTGTCTGGCGGGGGATGTTGATGACCATGTCTTCTTGTTTGGCATTGTACTATTATTGATATTGATGCTATGTGCATGTATTTGTATTAGAGTCAGTACTCTACCCTGCTGATTCTAATATTTAGTTATATATGTTAAATATGTATAATACGTGCGATAGGGCCAGTATTGTACATTAAGGAAACACATATTCTTATCTCTGGGGTTTTCGGATGGCTTTCTCTGATGTTGCTCTGGCATTATATAAGCGGGTTCGTTAGACCTAAAATCTTGAGTGCCTGTACTAACGCCAAGGGGCGAGGACACTCGACGGGAAACAGAACTCAGAACTGGAATCTCTGCTGAAAGACTGGTGGTAGCTATCCGTGAATGAAGTGTCTGTTTTGGGGTGGCTGTTCTATATCTCTGCTATACCAAATAGTGTCCTTCCACTTGAAAGCATATCTTAAAACTATCTAAGAAGCGTCTATCCCAATGTGTGGGTTATATATTTTAGGGTCTTACTTGGCACTACTGCAGTAATTTAATCCCTGGCTGACTCGCTCCGTGAGTGAGATTATCTCCTTTATCTCAAACGCTGAGAACATTCTCTCATTTCGTTATTATACTTCGATTTAGTTCATGTTACACGAAAATAGGCCATGTTTGTTTCGATTATGTTCCCGTTTACTGACCTTTATATCATAAATTCTGTTTTCAGAAAACTTTTGAAAAAAATTGCTTTTGTATTGACATTTCAACAAAAGTACATCATATGAATAATAACCAGTGTATTAATGAAGTTAGAATTAGTTTATGTGACGAAGAAATTTGAAAAACAAAAATGAAATTGAAAAAATAAAAACAAAACAATACCATACCCGTTCCAAAAGATGTTTATTCTAAAAACAGTTACAACTGGGTTAGTTCTAGGATTAAGCTTTGATATTCTCAGTTATTACCATTGAATTGTTTAATGTTCTTTTTAATAGCAGTTCCAGAGACAAACATCGCCTCAGGGGACACTGAATATGATATAGTTCGACTGATGAGACTCTATTCCACAAGTTAGCCACTCAATGTTACCATTCTGAATGTCTATAATAGCGAATTTAGCCTGGACCTTTGAGGAAAACAGATAAATGCTACTCCCACAAACATGAAACCAACTACTGTCAAAATTTGGATGGTTGGCTATTATCAATTTCGAGTTTTCTTTCAGTGATAGTTTCACTAAAGAAGTACCATTTACATAGTATATGTCATCACCAGATACGCGTATTGTATTATGGGTGTCAAACTTTCCAGCTTTTTCTGAATAACCATCTTTATTGTAAGTGAAACTTATTAATTTATCTGAAGCCAAAATAAAGAATGACTCAGTATTTGAATCAAAGATAAATCTGCCAATATTAAAAGGTATATATCTGTCAACTCTCATTACTTTTTCCCGGTCATACCCAGATAAGGTCATTCTATAAATATTTCTGCTATTTGAGGCAAAGATATAGATATGTTTCCTCAAATCGTCTACTGTAAATTCACGTAACATCCAAAATGACTCGCCAATCGTTTTATGATTTTTGCTGTTTATTTGGTATGAATATATGTTATGATGATTTGAAACAAAAATCCTTTCAACAGAATCCACATATTGGGCTGCAGTTACACTTCGCAAATATATATAATGGTACAAATACATTGAATTATTAAACAGATACATAACCTTTACTGTTGCATACGAGTCCAAATTGTAAAATAGTAACAGTTTAGACTCATGTTTTTGTTTGGAGACCCACGGGAGGGTATCCTGTACTTCTCGTTGTTGACCAGCTGAAAGAAACATCAATACTTTAGTTTAATACAATTTATTAAAGACAGACCCTTCCGTCATGTTCATACTTAATCCCACATGCAATAAAAACAAGATGTGTTTGTTAAACACGGATGCCCCCGGATGTAGCAAAGTTATGGCCAAGGTTAAAGTTTTCTGAATATTGTCCACTGCGGCAAGGTCAAGGTCACAAGGTCAAATATGATGACCTCATCTGAAAGGTCTCATCATAAGGTATGCACATGCCAAGTATGAAAGCCGTAGCTCTGAGCAATCAAAAGTTATGGCCAAGGTTAAAGTTTTCTGAAGATGTGACCTTGACCTTGCCGCAGTGGACAAGGTCAAATATGATGACCTCATCCGAAGGTCTCATCATTAGGTATGCACATGCCAAGAATGAAAGCCGTAGCTCTGAGCAATCAAAAGTTATGGCCAAGTTTAACGTTTTCTAAATAGTGTCCACTTCGGCAAGGTCAAGGTCACAAGGTCAAATATGATGACCCCAATTGAAAGGTCTCATCACCAGGTATGCACATGCCAAGTATGAATGCCGTAGCTCTGAGCAATCTTAAGTTATAGCCAAGGTTAAAGTTTACTGAAGATGTCCACTACGGCAAGGTAAAGGTCAAGGTCACGAGGTCAAATATGATGACCTCATCTAAAGGTCTCATCACAAGGTATACAAATGCCAAGTATGAAAGCCCTAGCTCTGAGCAATCTAAAGTTATGGCAAAGGTTAAAGTTTTCTTAAAATGTTCATTGCGGCAAGGTCAAGGTCACAAGGTCAAATATGATGACCTCATCTGAAAGGTCTCATCACAAGGTATGCACATGCCAAGTATGAAAGCCCTAGCTCTCAGCAATCCAAAGTTATGGCCAAGGTTAAAGTTTTTGTGGACAAACACACAGACGGACAGACGGACGGACGGACGGACAGACAGACAGGCAGACAGACGGACAGGTGAAAAACAATATACCCCCGGAATCTCCGATTTGGGGGCATAAAAAACACAACTGTCGACTGGAGAGGACCACGACAAGACTGCCGAGCCCTTTCTTCAGTGACCCGTAGATTGCACGTGCAGAATGCGCTAGTGCCTTCGTGACAATTTATCTTGAATATATAAACATGTAGTAGTAGATTACAGACTAAGCAATGAAGTTAATGAAATCCAAATTATTTCAAGATATAACACCTTCTAAAGCAGTAATTAATGAAATATTTGTTTCCATATCTACATATTTTTAAGCACATACTTGTATAGGCTAAATGTCATGGTATAAATATAATTTTAATTATCATATACCTATCCAAAATAAAGGATGTTTTGCATGTGTGATAGAGGTTAGGACACCACACCCATATCGCTGCCCAGTCCGAAAATCCATATCAGCCATATCAGCCCGGTCCACAAATCCATATCAATATCAGCCCGGGTAACGTTAGGTCAGAGTGATCTCCCTTCGCTTACAGGCACGCTAACACAGAGTAACGTCACAAGCGAAGCAGTGTCAGAATAACTAGCTCAATTCAGAGTAGCCTCCAAACAAGGATGTTGTTGACGCTTTTAACTTATTCTATTAAAAATACTATCAATTTGAAAGTTGAATAAAAGGCACGGCTCACATAATTTTAAAAAAAACAACACTTATTTATAATGGAGGGTATTTTATCTTCTAAGCCCCAACTTATAAATTGTATAATTGAAACATCAAATTCTTAATATTTCTGTAAATATTGTTTCATGCTTCAAAAAAAGGTATGATATATGATAAAAAGGTTACAACATGTCGTTTTTCATACCATACCTACTATCAGCCCTCGACCCATATCTGCCCTCTGACCTGCGGCCCTCGGGCTAATGTGGGGGTCTCGGGCTGATATGAGGTATGGTATGAAAAATTACATGTTATAACCTCTAAATAAAACCCCAAGTGATGATAAGGGATTCAGTCGTATGTGTGATTATTTCATTGCTTAATATATTATATATCAGCAATGAGTCCTGAAAGTTTCATGAAAAGATGTGAACACGTTCAGCTACATCAGCCTTTACCTGCTTAATGTACAACGAAAGTAGGGATTTCTGGGAGTCAGATTCTACAATGCATTAGCTTCATAAATATGTTAGTTTGATTAGTTTTCTTGTGCACGTATCTTCGATGTCAGAAATCAAGAAGAATATAAAATCAAAATGGCCTACACGTGACCTACATTGTACGGCTACGTCATGATTTTCTTTTTTAATAATGTTATTGCGCAACTTTTGTTTTTATTCAAAAAGGTAAGTCTGTAGGTGTATTCGAAATTTTTCCAATGTTAAAAATAGACATTTAGATTCGAACTGGACCTTTAATGGCTTGGCCGATTGGGTCTAAAAGCTGTGTTGCCATATTGAGGGCTATCCGCATGTAAATGTTACAATGTTTTTGAAAAAGCGTTTCTGTACCAACATTACCAGTCTACCGTTGGGGGCTACACCAGTTTCTAAAACTCCAAAATGCTATCAAACTATCAGTGAATCTTGATAAAACCAATGTAGTTATATTTCGGAGGGATGGTCAAGTGTCTTTCCAAGGGAAAGCTGCGTTGCTGGTGTTAAAATTGAGGGCCACTTATCTTACGTCAGTAAAATTATGTGATGTCATTGCTGTACTCGTGTGTTACAGTGCTGTATACATCAACATTGGTAATCTGAGAGGTCTTTTTAACCACAATGTAATAACCTTTCGTTAACTGTTTCCTGTGAAAGTCTCATATCTACCATTGGCCCCGACCTTTTACGATGTGACCTGGCTGACTAACGTCTATGACATTAGACCAAACACCAAAATAGCAACATTGGTGGTCATCTCTGGCGTTAACCAAACCAGGACTCTCTGGAATGTATTCAGGGGTCAATTACAATTGTTTCTGTGTTATTTTGCATGCATTAAATATTTATTTTGCTAACAGAAACGTGGTTAACTGTGACGTCGTGTGACCCCCATCAACGCCATTCCGAGTGTGTCATTTCGAATTGCTATTGGTGTTGGTTTAGGCAGTGTTTGTTAGTTATAAATGTCACGTCCGCTTGCTTGGAGATAATGAATATTATTATATGATATGGTTTGCATTTATTTTTAATTAAGATTTAAATTTTGAAATTCCCCCAAATTAAGTTTTATTAAACACAACTGTTCATCGACATACATATATAACACATATTCTGTGTGAAAATCAATAAACGTGCTTCGTCCTGCACACATTTACAACATTTTGAACATGGTAGGGGTCATGTTGGTGTAAATTTGATTTCTTACCCCTGTAAATAATGATATTTTAGTTAAAACATAAAACAGTCACCAACTAAGTCATTCAAACTACTACCGAAATTTGCTATTATATCGTGTCATAATCAAATGCATCTCATTTCTTCAAAATATTGAATAAATCGAAAACAAGTGAGTGTTATACTTTCTTTTGCCCGTCAGTTTATTTTCCATAACATTCTTGGTAACCTTGTGAAGAGGACAATATGTGAGAGAAAGTCATAAAATCAAAAGATCATCATCTATCAAGTTTCAGTTTTCATTTCCCGTCACATAATAGGATTAAAGTGAGAAATATAAAAACTAACCTTTTTCCACCACTGGGCAATGATTTCCTTTCTTCCAGACAGTAAAACGTTTGTCATCTGATAGATCAATCTGGAAAAGTATTCAGAACTTCGTTCACATCATAAACAAGTAACATAGTATCGAGAGTGACTTAAAGGTACATCCGTTGTGTTGTTGTGGGTCACATATGCCAAACGGTATAAATGATGTTAATCTTTCGAGAAGTACTGTTACCGGAAATTGCCATTTTGATGATAGTCAATTAAGTATATTGACGATATAAAGGTAAAAGTGTGGAATTTTGTCGCTCGTCAATTGGTCAAACTTAATTTTTTAATCTTATTTTCACCTTACAAACATATAACTTTGGGTTGCTAGTGTTTAATAGGTCTTATAACTACTGTGCATGTAAGTGGGACGTGTTATAGTTTCGGTTTCTGTACATGTATAATGATGTTGCACAATTTTAATTAAAAACAAGCAATTATGATATGATTAGCTATTTGGGATAAATATGGAGGTTGAGTGAAATTATTTGAACTGCAATCAGCACATATCGCATGTTGGCACGTATTTCAGCCAAATAAAATTGTACGAAACACTATCTTTAAGTTGGATGGTATGAATGGATTGGAGTGAGATGACGTGCTTTTAGTGACATGAATGGTTGGTTGACATGAATAAGGAAGCATGAATTTGGTGACATGAGGAAGGAAGCATGAGTTTGGTGACATGAGGAAGGAAGAATGAGTTTGGTCACATGAGGAAGGAAGAATGAGTTTGGTGACACGAATAAGGAAGCATGAGTTTGGTCACATGAGGAAGGAAGAATGAGTTTGGTGACACGAATAAGGAAGCATGAGTTTGGTGACATGAATGGTTGGTGACATGAATAAGGAAGCATGAATTTGGTGACATGAGGAAGTAAGCATGAGTTTGGTGACATGAGGAAGGAAGAATGAGTTTGGTGACATGAGGAAGGAAGAATGAGTTTGGTGACATGAGGAAGGAAGCATGAGTTTGGTCACATGAGGAAGGAAGAATGGTTGGTGACATGAAAAAGGAAGCATGAGTTTGGTCACATGAGAAAGGAAGCATGAGTTTGGTCACATGAGGGAGGAAGCATGAGTTTGGTCACATGAGGAAGGAAGAATGAGTTTGGTGACATGAATGGTTGGTGACATGAATAAGGAAGCATGAATTTGGTGACATGAGGAAGGAAGCATGAGTTTGGTGACATGTGGAAGGAAGAATGAGTTTGGTGACATGAGGAAGGAAGAATGAGTTTGGTGACATGAGGAAGGAAGCATGAGTTTGGTCACATGAATTGTTAGTTGACATGAATAAGGAAGCATGAGTTTGGTGACATGAGGAAGGAAGCATGAGTTTGGTCACATGAGGAAGGAAGAATGGTTGGTGACATGAATAAGGAAGCATGAGTTTGGTCACATGAGAAAGGAAGCATGAGTTTGGTCACATGAGGGAGGAAGAATGAGTTTGGTCACATGAGGAAGGAAGAATGACTTTGGTGACACGAATAAGGAAGCATGAGTTTGGTGACACGAACAAGGAAACATGAGTTTGGTGACACGAAGAAGGAAGCATGGATGGCTTGACAGGAAGGCCCAACAATGATTTTTACTGTAACTGTAGGGAAACAATATAATAGATGTTGTTTATCACCATTTCGCTTGATTTCCTGTAGCTTAGAAATTGAAAGTGGGCGTAATAACAACATACCTCACATATAAAATGTGTTATTTAAACTTAATTGAAAATGAACATCTGCCCAGCCTACATTGATTTAAGACTAACAAATAATAAAAAGTGACACACCTATTTCGTACAATAATTACAAAAAGAGGCATACTAGCAAACTCATCATTTGCCAATCTTGATTTTATATTTGTACCTAATAGGATTCTAAATTTGAAAAATTGGTCGAAAACATATGTCTTTATAACGATAATCTGATGTAAACACTCGAGTCTTGCGGAGGGTGGTGTCCAGAGTTTGAAACAGCTGCAGGTTGGTATTTTGTGCCACGTCACAGCAATGAGGACAGAGGACTTGTTGGGAGAATTGTAGATTTGATGTCAAAGTCCCAAATATTGGCCAGTCGTCCTTTAGGAGACGTTTTAAATGTAGAGCGTTGATGCAGGTGTCAACCTCAAATGACTTTTGGACATAAGTCACTCTAATATCATGTGGGACAGGCCTCAGATAACTCAAATGTCATTTGGGGCCAGTCTGAAATTACTCTTAGAGTCAAATAAAACTGGATTTTCTTTCAGCCTCAGCTGACGCAAAATCCCTCATGAAGTTCTTCATACTTTACAGATACAATCTTGATATAATGTTTTTAATTAAGTATTTCCGTATTGGCACAGTTACAGGTCCGAGGTCTGTTGTATTGGCCCGAGACGCAGGACCTGTAACTCGGCCAATACGGAAATACTTAATTAATGCCAATTTTATTAATTAACTTCTTTTCATTCTATTTGCACAACACTAGACATTTCATATGTATTGAAATAACAATTATAAACAAGATTGGTGAACAAATAGCACGGGTCAAAGTTGTGAAGCGACAGCTTCGGGCTTTCACCAAATGTGCAACTGCGCATGATCAGACTCATATTGGCCCAGTTTGTCTCGTATTGGCCCATTTTTTCCCGTATTGGGCCAGTTTCCCCGTAGTGGCCCAATTGTCGATTCATATGGTCTAGGCCGTAAATGCCGTATACATGCCATAACATTGATCGTTAATTAATAATAGTCGTTTCTGGCCAGACACAAATATATAGAGAATATCACCATATTTTTACTTTTATCAACGAGTGTTCATACATTTGATATCAGAAGACACGAGGGTGAGATTCTTTTTATCATCCAAAATCATTCCTACCACGTTTCAATGAAAATAATGTACATCTCTGAGCACCGCTCTGCCATTTGACTTCCAATGCGGTGATGTTACTTATGTCATAGCATAATGACGCCAACATGTTATGACGTCATTGCATTGTGATGTTATTAATTGATGATGTAAAAGCATTGGGATGTCATGTAATTGACAGGGCATTGTTCAAAATCTACTGCCAAATCTCCTAGGAGATATCGCTTGATCTCACACAAGAAGAGTTTTGGGTGATACATATCTGATGTACATTCACGGAGGGGAAAGGATGTTGTGTTGCTTTCGACACCTTTTCTCAAAAACTGTTAAAGATAGGATAATCTGATTTTGTGTATCGCTTTAATAAATCAATGCCTTGATGGAGGTCAATAATAATAAACTATATGATTTCTAAGGTTGAAGATCTCAAATAAAATGCTTTCTCGAGTACATTTTGTAATAGAATGGTCAGATTTGTTGTCATAAATAAGATACCTAATAATGTGTCTCATAGAAGAACAAAACCCTCCCAAACTCCATACAATAATTAACCTCACAATTGTAGTATCATCACTTGGCAACTATACAATGTAATGCTTGAGGGAGTAACTAATGGCCCCCTTAGCCCGAATACGCACCCTATAGCACGTAATCTGGACAATTACCCAAGCACATCTGCACCTGCCTTCAATATGCAGCGAATGCGTAACACTTGACTGTCACTGTAAAGACAAGCCATTGAATCATTATCGAAATGTTTCTATTTCCCTTAAGTATGGTGCCACATACATTATATTGGGCTCATTGAAAGCTGTTTACATGCCCAATGTGATAAAGGAGTAAGGCAATGGAAATCTTATTCCCCATCAAACACAGATTTTCAAACATTCTAAGGTTTCTAGTTCCTGTAAATAAGTCGAAATAAGGTTTGAGTGTGAACATCCTGCCAAGCCCATAAATCCCGTAGTAACAATAATGTGTTTCTGACAATTTGTGCATGCTGTGCCAATATTGGGTACAGCGGTTCTGGCGAAGAAAAACATGTGAAAAGTTTATGGATGATGGTCCATGCCATGTACATATCTGGCGTTACAGTCCTGATGAACTAAAATGTAAAACTCATCATGGAGCGAGCTACTTTTAGCTAATTGACACCATAAAACATTTTCAAAAACAGATATTTGTCCGAATTTACTTATAAAACCTCATTTCAGTTAATTTATTTACTAATGACAAATTAACTTATATTAAAAACATAACACAATACATACTTTATTTAGTTCGAACAAGAAAAGTCTCTGTTCGTGAAAGGACTCATATAACTGGTTATTCATGCAATGAATCAAACAACCAAACTGAGTTGCAGAAAATGAGTTGAGAAATGACAGCACTAACAGCCTTAAGCAAAATCAAGAATTTTAAGTAACATGTACAACAATGAAACAAATTAAATACAAATGTTTACAGTAGATGTTTCGTTCCAAATAAAGTCGATAAAGCTCATTTATAATTAATAATAATTAATTATGAACATTGAAAAGGGTTATGATGAAAAATGGGCCCTGTATTAATAACCTATATAAGATACCCACGGCAATAAAACACAGGCTGCAGACAGTGTGCTTTATGAGACAATAAAACATGCTCGTGATTTTAGACGTCACTTAGAGCGTCGAATAGCAAATGAAGTCATATGTTACATCACTTTGATTGTTCAATGCTAGTGAATGGGTTCTACGACTGGAGGCATTAATATTTTCAAAAAAATAGTTTTTACAAACAATATAATATCTCCACGGTTTTTATATATACGCGAGTAACTGTTTAAAGATTCGTTGTTGTGCTTTATTGTATAATAAAACATAGCAGAGAGCATAAAACACTCAGGACTGCTTCATGGTCCTCGTTTTTGCATAGACATAGAACTTTTAATGTTTGGAGTACATTTATCCATTTTTCAGTTACAGAAAAGCTATCGGACACGACCATGATAGAGTGTTTTGATCCTAGGCATTTGACTCATATGCTTAAAATTATCCAGTGCATCACCCAACATTCTCTAGATTCATTATATGCTATAGAGTCATTTGAGAATGCTACTCATGCCTCATCACCTTTTCCGACCTTCTGTGCAAAAAGCAAGGGAGGGAGAAGGGAGAATTTACCTGTATTTCTTGCAGTGATTGCAACTCAGATTGATTTGAAAGACTTGGTTTGCTAGTGTTCTAGTCCAATATGACAGCGGAGTTAAATCATGTGAAAAAGCAAGAAAGGAGCATGGAGAATTTAATTCATTTCTTGCGGCGATCTTGACTCCTCAGAGGGTAATTGAACTTCATCATCTTCTTGTATGATGCATGAGTATCTTTGAAGCGTGGTACGTGCATCGTGAACATCCAACAGTCTGTTCACAGAGAGTCCTGCACATCATTACACCATATGGGATATGTACACGTCCTGATGTTTCATACCAGAGGAAGGAAACAAACACAGAGAACTTAAGAATCTTTTTCATAACGTTTGTGCAAAACATTGCCAGTTGCATAACAGACAGAAAATACGAAATTTCAAAATTTATACGAGCGTAGGTCAGATATGTTCGTGGATGCCTGACTGAGTTTGGATAAATGTCAGTTGCATAACCGACAGAAAATATCTTCAAATTTATAGATCAGATTTATTATGTAGATGTCTTGCATCAGCTAGGAGAAACCCATCACGATATGAAAATCTTGAAGAATTGTTATTTTCCCTCAGAAACAGTTTCACATAATGGTGACGTGCACATTCACTGTTAGTGTAGTTTGATTGCAAAGCCTGTGAACACTTATATAGAGTAAAACATATTTTTCAACACTGAATGAATAAAAAGCAATTGCTTTACGTGGACCTGATTCGCTGAACACTGTCTCCGTTATTCGGTTCATACATGCATAAACTTAATTTCGTGACGTCATATCACATACAACCACGCTCCCATGACGTGAGGTTCATAGCCAGTTGCGTTGTGGATTTTCATTGGCTGATGAACGTGTTGTAGGCAGGGTTATGCATTTAATTACGTTTTGATTGACATCATGCTGTTGGCTTTGAATTCATACGCGTAAATAGTGCAGCTCTCATTGTTGCAAACTTGTATATTTGGAGCAATGAAAACTTATGAAAACATGAGAAAAGTATGAGTATTTTTATTTTATTTATATGAATTGACTTCAAAATTTTTCATGCAGGTATAAACTTAAAAACCACTGTGTAAACTTTACGTAAGTTTGATGTCAATTCTAAAATGATGATTGTCATTTTAAAGTTTCACACTTTTGTACCATTTTTATAAATGAGACAATCGTAAAATAATATTTCGGTGTAGCATTATATTTTACGTTTAGAATAGAATACTGCTAACTGCTAAATATATTCATTATTTGGATGATTTTTATAATCATTACGTTTGTGATAAAATCATACACACATACAATCATACACTCATTACACTCTCTGTCCCTTTCAAACATTATTTTCATGAAAAGTATGCAATGCATAGATAACATATGTCTATTAAAGGTCATCATGTGTTATCATGATGACCTTTCTTTTCGTGAATATATTGGGATATTAAGTAAAACTAACGTGCGTTTCATTATGACATGTGATAAGAGACATTATTATTTTACCGTTGATAATTTGAGTATTTGAATACCTGTTAATATTACTTCTATAAGAAATCTGTGGTGCTCATTAGGAATGATTATATTCCATTAAATGTGTCCGTAGCATATAGATTAGAATGTACACACTTTCCAAACTTTCCAAAACAGTAATGATATTGTTAGATTATAAATATTTAGATGAATTGCATGTTGATGGATATACATTATTTATCAACACGTGATGAACAACTAATGCCATACAAATAATGATACTGTCGTAACACTTGACCCCAAATTCCAAAGATTTGATTAGATAACAAGACCTTTCAGTTAGGTCAAGTTGAAACGGAACAACTTTTGAATTCAAAACAAACACGTAACATTTCACTTTCACAACCTTATGTGCTAGATATATACGCAAACTGAGTTTGTCAATGCTTTGGAAAGTTCCATATTTGACCAATATGCAACATAGATATTGTGAATAGCTATCGGTGAACGCATCATATTTATTTACACTACCAAAGTTGTTTGAAAATGCGGACATATCTCACATTCATTGTCGGTGTCAAAGGGTTTCCAATGCGGCGAACGTCAAATGCAAATACTGTGTAAAAATCACCAAGAACGTTATGAACAGCTTGCCATATATACATGTAGATAGCCAATTCTAGCCGATGCCTTGGGCAATTTACGTCTATAAGAGGGGTACTGAATATAAAAGCTTTATATTAGCTTAAGTATGGATTGTTGGACCTCGATTTTTTTTCGAGACCCGGTGGTCGTATGGTAATCTTTTGGTACAGTCAGTGCTTGGGATAGTTGCTTTACTCTAAGGGTGCGGTTTGAATGCCACAGGGAACTCGAATACAATAATTCGTTCTATTGAAGGTAGTGTTATCCTTAGCAATGTTATATTTGTTCACTATCTAAATGGCATGTACTTCTATTTTAAACGTGTTTAACAATAACATTAGGGTCATTTTAACATTGACAATCCTCATGATAATATCAGGTCTTGCAGTATATACTCGCTGCATTTATTTCACTTCAATTTATTATTTTACTGGCAATCCTCATATAATTTTTAGACTTTTCCGTACTGACTATATTTGGAGTTTTTTTCTAGAGTTCTAGATATACATGTACAAATGAATATAAATGAAATTTGAGGAGAAATGGAAGTCCACCCTAGACCGACCAATGAAATGGTTGCACCTAAGAGAGAAAACGATTGACAGGATTAAAATATTAGTTTTGCATGTTTGGACTTGTCTTTTCGAGATTTGTATGGTTGAGAACGACATGTTACACTTACAAGTTACAAGTCAACATGTCTTCATTTATGGCACAAATCCCCTTCCATATTGGTCAGGTCTGGTATTCAAGTAGGCCACGACAAAGTGATAAAAAGAAGACGAAGAGGGGTATCTCACAGTCGGCGCATGATTATTTTGTACATATGATGCTGTAGGTCTGTTTTGTGTCTGTGTGATAACAATATGAATGAAACTTCGTCTTAAAGGGGCAGTAGCACGTTTTTAGCAAAATTTATTTTTTCAAATTTCCCATTTATAATGATAGTTTATGTCATTTATATTAACTTTAGAGGGTAAAACATCTTATAACACAAACCAATTATCTGTAGTGGTAAAAACTATGTTGCGTATATAGCGAAAATTGCATGGCGGCCATTTTATTGTGAACACAATTTATTAATTTTTATTACAAAAATGATTCCCATAGCTTTACCGAAACATGTACACTCATTTTAAACTTTATTTTACGAAGAGAGAAGGATGTTTTACTATTGGTGAAATTATTTTTCAAATACATTTCATCAACTTATTTGAGCGAAAAAAACGTGCTACTGCCCCTTTAAAACGTGTCTCAATATTGTGTGTATTTTGAAGTATGTAGTACAAAATGTACCAAATTAACTTGAGCGTCGCTTAAATTAACGTTATGATCATATATTTAGATATACTAGACTTATTGTAATGCAGATTATTTCAGATCAGAGAGAATGGACTATTCACATAATGATCCCAAGGCAAATTTTGAATAATCAGCTATCCGTTTATTGAATAACATCAGTAATGTCACTCTTGTTGCAGGTTTATTTATCAGTCTGATAGGATTCGACCGTTTTACGAGGACTAAAAGTTGCCAAATAGTACACATCGTTTGCAGGTTAGGAATCGACAGGACCTGTTCATATCCGGGTAAATGCATTATTTTGAAAACTTTATTCCTCGGAACAACGTCTGTTTTTAATCACACTGGTTTATTTATCTCAAATCCATGGCGTTAGGAATGAATAATGAATCTGCTGCCCATTGGCACTCAGCTAAGTGTGTCAGAGTAAGAATGGTGGACTTGGAAGTTCGAAAATGTAAAGCAGAAAAACGCTTTTGTTTTTTTAATTCTGAGAACCAATATGGCGGGGTATATTCATAACCACTTCTTCTTTTTTCACTTATTTTACGCTGAGTATAGTGAACTTGTGTTTGCTGAGTCTTTGAAGGACATTTAAAAGTGGCATGAAGGGTATATAGAGATTTGAATAACAAATCTGCTGCTCGTTCAATTATCAATTATTTAAAAAATGAATGCATGGGAGATGAAGATTTGAATATTGAACTCATGAATTCGCTGCTGGGTCAGTTATTACTTATTCAAAGTTCAGTTCAGTTATTAGTTTTTAAAATAATGAATGAAGGTTATCTTGAGATGTGATATGGGTAGGGTATATGGAGAATAAATGACGGGTATCTAGAGATATGAAAAACGAATCCGCCAATCCGCTGATGGATCAGTTGTTAGTTATTCAAATAGTGAGTGAAAGGTATCTAGAGATTTGAAAAACGAAGTTCATTTTTATGCAAACTTGTCTTTGGATAAGTACATGTTTTAACTTACTAGCCAAACTGCAAAGGTTTGTGGTCAATTTGAAGTAATGATATTTTGTTTGCAGTTCGATGGAGATTAAAACATTGTCACATATTATTGACTTTTGTTCTTTGGTACTTTTTTACTTCTTTCATGAATAAACATGATCAACATGAATTAAACTCAGATATTTATTTCTTTAAAGTTACAAAACAGGCCTTGGCAGAACTATTTATTTTCATATCCCTGTCAATGTTCAATCATGATGTTACATTTCAGTTTTTTAACTCTCAATTACCAGTGATTGAACAAGCACCTGGTCTGCATGGTGACAGATGAAGATGTATGTTTTATGATTGAAATACAAACTTGAATAGCAAGTATTATGTAAGATATTTTGACTTTGATAGCTCCAACAATATTTTGTTAAGTGTGAATGTCAATATCAATATTACTGCAGGACTCTAGAATTAACTGAATACAGAATGAACAAATTTGAAAATCAAACTTCATTAAGATGTATTCATTTTCAAATATTTCTTTGCAAATAAGTAACTGTCAGCACATGCCATATTCATATTCAATTTCAGTAAATAAGAATTTCAAACATTGAAAACAAATTTTTTGTCTATACTAGTCTATTTATGTAACATCAATTATTCCACTTGACCTTCATTTCTTACAGTAATTATTTGAGTTATTGAAGAATGAACACAACATTTTGAAAATATCAAACTTCACAAATTAAATTGAATTAAATAATAATTCGTACACAAAAAAACGATATTCCCCTTCCCAACAAATTTAAACTATTTTGAAATTACTAATTATTTCTATTCAATCTTGTGTATTGATAAATATTATCACGGCAGCAATTATTGTTTATCCATGTACATTAATGCAATCAAACTATGAATAACTGTTGGAACAAATATTTGCCGATGTAAATATTATTATCTGAATAGTCTCGCTTCCAAATTGGCTTTTTTGAAAATAAATAAATATTCTTAGTTATTTACCAGTTAAATAAGAAAACACGTACAGTACTGTTGATAAGCTTCGACAATCCGTAGAATTAATTGAATAACTTATCTTTTATTTTTATAATCATGTACTGCACTGTGCGTTTTGTGTACGAATCACTAACTGGTTGCGTGCAAACAATGCGCTAACAGTAATCGCATGTAGACGGAACCCAGTCGCATGTAACAAGAGTTACCCCCTTAGTAAAACTTTTATGAGTAGCAATATTAAATTGATAATTAAAGAATAAATGATCCGATAATAAGTAAGGTTGGTTAATTTATTTTCCTTGAAGATTAATTTACTCGCCAAGAGATAAGTATTTTTAAATATTTTGTTGGATGTAAAAAAAATTAATCGCAAATGCGAGTGATTCAGTCGCAACTTTGAGCCCTGCCGCCAATCCGCTGCTGGATCAGTTATTAGTCATTCGAATAACGAATAATGAATAACTAATCCGCTGCTAACTTCAGTCTCCCGTCAAAATGTTGTGGAGACCTAGGTCTTGAGGTCAGTAAGTTGACTGGTGTCTGCATTATCCGACAAGGATATCAATAAATAAGAACATATTGGGTGCTGAGGAATATGTTGACATTTAAACAGAAACACACCAGATGAATAATTACCGGTGTATCAATAAAGTTGAAATTAGTATATGTCATGAAAAAAATAAAAACAAAATACCATATCAGTTCCAGAACAGAACAGAGTTTATTTCTCCTAATTCACACACATTATATGTGGTTTTCATAATGGAGATATACTTTTCAATTGAAGGATATTTACAATATGAAATAGTTTATTCAGTATAAAGGCTAAGGGCCCATGTACAATGTACAAAATTAATTTTGATGAAATTAACAGATTAGGTGCAATAACTGAAACATCAAAACATCTGTGTACAGGTTTAACCTGATATATACATACAATTTACAACAATGAACAACGTAACATATAAGCATCTTTGATATAGTGTGAAATCACATGTAAATTATTGATATTTTCACTTTGCAACAGAGTAGCTAGAGATGTTTTAGTTTTACATGTCAAGTCTAACATATATTTACTTCTAAATTCGTTATACATAGGGCATACAAACAAACAAAATAATTCATATTCTAAAAACATTTATACAGAAAGGACAAAATCTTAATTCTCTAGGGATATTATTTTTTCTTCCGATGTTTTTCATTATTTTCAGTTCCTCTATTCTTAAAAGTGTTAAAAAGCGTCTCAAGTCTTTATTACGTAAATATGATAAATATGATTCAATTTTTATGATATGTTTTCACAGACGAATAGAAATCTAAATTAAAATGCTAGTTTAAAGTGGACATTATATTTTAAGCATTACAAGCAATAACTCTTTGAGGAAATTGTTTTATAAATAAGTCAGCATTGATGATGTTTTGAAACTCCCATGCGTAACTAAAACCATATGTACAAATTAAATTTTAAATATTGCTTGCCCATGATCGACGATCATTTTCGTCTAGTCTTTTCAACAAAAGGTAACATTGTCTCTGGTATCTTTTGTCATTCATTTTTAATAATTTGCACCAGAATTTTACACATCTTAAACTTGTTTTACAGAATATATTATGACGCCCACATTCAGCTAAAACAGCTGCATTTGTTATGTTAAAACCAATATCAAGAAAAAAAATTACAAAATTTTAGATGAAAGCTTTCCAACATTTTCCATTCATGAAAACCCCACAGTAAAGTATTATAGGCATTATTTGTGTGTCAAACATTTGGAATAAAACAGAGGGAGGGAGATTCTTAGGTTTATATTGCTGTTGTTTGATTGGAATAAGCGCTTTATTTGCTTTATAAAAATTAGACTGAGACAGTCTGTTGGAGAAAAGAATACCCAAATAACTATAATACGAGGGGCGTTCAATAAGTGTTGCAACTTCAATATAAAACCAACTCGCGTAGTCAATTTTTTACTTTTATTGTTCAATATAGTTACCCTTCACCTTAATACACTTATTCCATTTCTCTTTAAGACTTTTGATGCCGCTTTTGTAGAAGTCTTCCGTTTGTCCCCCTAACCACGCCTCTGTGGCAGCTTTGACGTCTTCGTCATCCCGTAAGTGCCTTCCACGTAGGGCGGATTTCAGGTTTCTGAACAGGAAGTAGTCACTGGGGGCTAGGTCTGGGCTGTAGGGTGGGTGGTTAAGCTGTTCGAATCCACAATCACGTATAGCGGCCTGTGCAACTCTTGACTTGTGGACTGGAGCGTTGTCATGCAAAATCAGAACACCACGTGTCAACATTCCACGGCGTTTCTGTCGAATTGTCTTTCTCAATTCTTGCATTAGGTTGGCATAATATTGACCATTCATTGTAGTTTTGGTTGGCAAGTAATCAATTAATAATATGCCTTTTGCATCCCAAAAGATTGTCGCCATAACCTTGCCAGCTGATGGTTGAGTGCGAAACTTCAGGGGAGGCGGTGAACTCGGGTGCTTCCATTGCTTGGATTCCAGTTTAGTTTCCGGGTCCCAGTGGTGGATTCAGGTTTCGTCACCTGTCACCAGACGAGACAAAAACCTGGCTTCATCCGCATTAAACCGATCCAGGAGCTCCATGCAACTTTCGGTTCTTTTCTGGCGATCTTGTGCTGTGAGGTTTCTGGGTACCCACCTTGCAGATACCTTGGACATACCAAGATGGTCATGAATTATTTTTTTAACACTTCCATCTGATATCTGGAATTCCAAAGACAGTTCAGAAACTTTAACACGGCGGTCAGCTAAAATTCGTCTTTCGATAGCGGCAATAACTTCCGGTCGGGTGACTTCAGATGGCCTGCCTGACCGTGGGTCATCGTCTAAGGACTCCCTGCCCCGCTTGAACTGAAGAGACCAGCGACAAAGTGTTGAAAAGTTAGGAGCATCCTTACCCATCACATTACACATACGATTATGTATTTCTGTAGCTTTGCATCCCTCTTTAGTAAGGAACTTGATCACAGCGCGTTGTTCATGTTTGAGAGAATCCATGATTATGGAGACCCCTAGGTCAGCGCAGCTATTATATCTAAATAATTGTTATGTCTAGAAATTGTTTTGACATGTGTCAATGTTATGTTTTGACTATAGGAACACCTGCTATAAGCTGACACTGTTTATATAAACACCAATGCCCCGCTTGCAACACTTATTGAACGCCCCTCGTAGGAAGTTCATTACATAATATCATTAAAAAAAAAAATTCAGTCCTTTTCAAAATGCTCCCATTAAGAAAAATTTAACCTTTAAACCTCATTTTTTACAAAATTTACAATAGTATGATGGAAAGTATCTTATTCTTAATTGACTCAAGGACGTCCAATATACGTCTTTGATTGACTCAAAAATGGGAAGGCCAAAGAGAAATGGAACAAAATTACAAATTTGCTTTTTTTCCCCCCAATTTTACTCCATCGGCAATAGCTACTAGGTAATCTATGATTTGATTTTTGAAGCGGGTAAGCCAAATGCGAAGATTAATGGGTCCTTATATGGATTTTATAGTTTTCTGCTTTTGATGAGTCAATTTGGGTAGCAGTCCAGGTTTGGTAAAATTGATCAATAAGGACTCATTTAATAGATGACTTTAAAAAATGTGGACTCGTAAGATTTTGAGAACTCCATACAAAAGATGATTATCCTATAAACAGTTACATTTGGGGTAGTTCTAGGACTAAGCTTTGATATCCTCAGTTAATTATTACCATTGTACTGTTTAATGTTCTGTTTAATAGCAGTTCCAGAGACAAGCATCGCCTCAGGGGGCTCTGAATATGATATAGTTCGACTGTTTAGATTTTATTGCAGAAGTTAGCCACTCAATGTTACCATTCTGAATGTCTATTATAGCGAATTTAGCCTTGACCTTTGAGGAAAACAGATAAATGCTACTCCCACAAACATGAAACCAACTACTGTCAAATTTGGATGGTTGGCTATTATCAATTTCGAGTTATCTTGCAGTGATAGTTTCACTAAAGAAGTACCATTTACATAGTATATGTCATCACCGGATACTTGTATTGTATTATGGGCGTCAAACTTTCCAGCTTTTTCTGAATAACCATCTTTATTGTAAGTGAAACTTATTAATTTATCTGAAGCCAAAATAAAGAATGACTCAGTATTTGAATCAAAGATAAATCTGCCGATATTAAAAGGTATATATCTGTCAACTCTCATTACCTTTTCCCGGTCATACCCAGATAAGGTCATTCTATAAATATTTCTGCTATTTGAAGCAAAAATATAGATATGTTTCCTGAAATCGTCTACTGTAAATTCACGTAACATCCAAAATGACTCGCCAATCGTTTTATGATTTTTGCTGTTTATTTGGTATGAATATATGTTATGATGATTTGAAACAAAAATCCTTTCAACAGAATCCACATATTGGGCTGCAGTTACACTTCGCAAATATATATAATGGTACAAATACATTGAATTATTAAACAGATACATAACCTTTACTGTTGCATACGAGTCCAAATTGTAAAATAGTAACAGTTTAGACTCATGTTTTTGTTTGGAGACCCACGGGAGGGTATCCTGTACTTCTCGTTGTTGACCAGCTGAAAGAAAGATCAATACTTTAGTTTAATACAATTTATTAAAGACAGACCCTTCTGTCATGTTCATACTTAATCGCACATGCAATAAAAAAAACACAACTGTCGACTGGGAGAGGACCACGACAAGACTGCCGAGCCCTTTCTTCAGTGACCCGTAGATTGCATTGATCTTGAATATAGAAACATGTAGTAGTAGATTACAGACTAAGCAATGAAGTTAATGAACTCCAAATTATTTCAAGATATAACACCTTCTGAAGCAGTAATTAATGAAATATTTGTTTCCTTATCTACATATTTTTAAGCACATACTTGTATAGGCTACATGTCATGGTATAAATATAATTTTAATTATCATATACCTATCAAAAATATAGGATGTTTTGCATGTGTGATAGAGGTTAGGACACCACACCCATATCGCTGCCCGGTCCGAAAATCCATATCGGCCATATCAGCCCGGTCCACAAATCCATATCAATATCAGCCCGATAACGTTAGGTCAGAGTGATCTCCCTTCGCTTACAGGCACGCTAACACAGAGTAACGTCACAAGCGAAGCAGTGTCAGAATAACTAGCTCAATTCAGAGTAGCCTCCAAACAAGGATGTTGTTGATGCTTTTAACTTATTCAATTTGAAAGTTGAATAAAAGGCCCGGCTCACATAATTTTAAAAAAAAACAACACTTATTTATAATGGAGGGTATTTTATCTTCTAAGCCCCAACTTATAAATTTTATAATTGAAACATCAAAACATCTCTGACCTGCGGCCCTCGGGCTGATGTGGGGGTCTCGGGCTGATATGAGGTATGGTATGAAAAATTACATGTTATAACCTCTAAAGAAAATCCCAAGTGATGATAAGGGATTCAGTCGTATGTGTGATTATTTCATTGAGTCCTGAAAGTTTCATGAAAAGATGTGAACACGTTCAGCTACATCAACCTTTACCTGCTTAATGTACAACGAAAGTAGGGATTTCTGGGAGTCAGATTCTACAATGCATTAGCTTCATAAATATGTTAGTTTGATTAGTTGTCTTGTGCACGTATCTTTGATGTCAGAAATCAAGAAAGAATATAAAATCAAAATGGCCGGTAGATCACGTAACCTACATTGTACGGCTACGTCATGATTTTCTTTTTTAATAATGTTATTGCGCAACTTTTGTTTTTATACAAAAAGGTAAGTCTGTAGGTGTATTCGAAATTTTTCCAATGTTAAAAATAGACATTTAGATTCGAACTGGACCTTTAATGGCTTGGCCGATTGGGTCTTAAAGCTGTGTTGCCATATTGAGGGCTATCCGCATGTAAATGTGACAATGTTTTTGAAAAAGCGTTTCATTACCAACATTACCAGTATAACTTGTCTACCGTTGGGGGCTACACCAGTTTCTAAAACTCCAAAATGCTATCAAACTATCAGTGAATCTTGATAAAACCAATGTAGTTATATTTCGGATGGATGGTCAAGTGTCTTTAAAAGGGAAAGCTGCGTTGCCGGTGTTAAAATTGAGGGCCACTTATCTTACGTCAGTAAAATTATGTGAAGTCATTGCTGTACTCGTGTGTTACAGTGCTGTATACATCAACATTGGTAATCTGAGAGGTCGTTTTAACCACAATGTAATAACCTTCCGTTAACTGTTTCCTGTGAAAGTCTCATATCTATCATTGGCCCCTACCTTTTACGATGTGACCTGGCTGACTAACGTCTATGACATTAGACCAAACACCAAAATAGCAACATTGGTGGTCATCTCTGGCGTTAACCAAACCAGGACAGGACTCTCTGGAATGTATTCAGGGGTCAATTACAATTGTTTCTGTGTTATTGTGCATGCATTAAATATTTATTTTGCTAACAGAAACATGGTTAACTGTGACGTCGTCTGACCCCCATCAACGCCATTCCGAGTGTGTCACTTCGAATTGCTATTGGTGTTGGTTTAGGCAGTGTTTGTTAGTTATAAATGTCACGTCCGCTTGCTTGGAGATAATGAATATTATTATATGATATGGTTTGCATTTATTTTTAATTAAGATTTAAATTTTGAAATTCCCCCAAATTAAGTTTTATTAAACACAACTGTTCATCGACATACATATATATGTGTTATGTTATGTAAAAATCAATAAACGTGCTTCGTCCTGCACACATTTACAACATTTTGAACATGGTAGGGGTCATGTTGGTGTAAATTTGATGTCTTACCCCTGTAAATAATGAAATGTTAGTTAAAAAATAAAACAGTCACCAACTAAGTCATTCAAACTACTGCCGAAATGTGTTATTGTATCGTGTCATAATCAAATGCATCTCATTTCTTTAAAATATTGAATTATTCGAAAACAAGTGAGTGTTCTTTTGCCCGTCAGTTTATTTTTCATTACATTCTTGGTAACCTTGTGAAGTGGACAATTTGTGAGAGAAAGTCATAAAATCAAAAGTTCATCATCTATCAAGTTTCAGTTTTCATTTCCCGTCACATAATAGGATTAAAGTGAGAAATATAAAAACTAACCTTTTTCCACCACTGTAAGGCAATGATTTCCTTTCTTCCAGACAGTAAAACGTTTGTCATCTGATAGATCAATCTGGAAAATTATTCAGAACTTCGTTCACATCATAATTAAACAAGTAACATAGTATCGAGAGTGACTTAAAGGTACACCCATTGTGTTGTTGTGGGTCACATATGCCAAACGTTATAAATGATGTTAATCTTTCGAGAAGTACTGTTACCGGAAATTGCCATTTTGATGATAGTCAATTAAGTATATTGACGATATAAAGGTAAAAGTGTCAAATTGCGTCGCGCGTCAATTGGTCAAACTTAATTTTTTAATCTTATTTTCACCTTACAAACATATAACTTTGGGTTGCTAGTGTTTAATAGGTCTTATAACGACTGTGCATGTAAGTGGGACGTGTTATAGTTTCGGTTTCTGTACATGTATAATGATGTTGCACAATTTTTATTAAAAACTAGCAATTATGATATGATTGGCTATTTGGGATAAATATGGAGGTTGAGTGAAATTATTTGAACTGCAATCAGCACATATCGCATGTTGGCACGTATTTCAGCCAAATAAAATTGTACGAAACACAATCTTTAAGTTGGATGGTATGAATGGATTGGAGTGAGATGACGTGCTTTTAGTGACATGAATGGTTGGTTGACATGAATAAGGAAGCATGAATTTGGTGACATTAGGAAGGAAGCATGAGTTTGGTGACATGAGGAAGGAAGAATGAGTTTGGTCACATGAGGAAGGAAGAATGAGTTTGGTGACACGAATAAGGAAGCATGAGTTTGGTGACATGAATGGTTGGTGACATGAATAAGGAAGCATGAATTTGGTGACATGAGGAAGGAAGCATGATTTTGGTGACATGAGGAAGGAAGAATGAGTTTGGTCACATGAGGAAGGAAGAATGAGTTTGGTGACACGAAAAAGGAAGCATGAGTTTGGTGACATGAGGAGGGAAGCATGAGTTTGGTCACATGAGGAAGGAAGAATGGTTGGTGACATGAATAAGGAAGCATGAGTTTGGTGACATGAGGAAGGAAGCATGAGTTTGGTCACATGAGGAAGGAAGAATGAGTTTGGTCACATGAGGAAGGAAGAATGACTTTGGTGACACGAATAAGGAAGCATGAGTTTGGTGACACGAATAAGGAAGCATGAGTTTGGTGACATGAATGGTTGGTGACATGAATAAGGAAGCATGAATTTGGTGACATGAGGAAGGAAGCATGATTTTGGTGACATGAGGAAGGAAGAATGAGTTTGGTCACATGAGGAAGGAAGAATGAGTTTGGTGACACGAAAAAGGAAGCATGAGTTTGGTGACATGAGGAGGGAAGCATGAGTTTGGTCACATGAGGAAGGAAGAATGGTTGGTGACATGAATAAGGAAGCATGAGTTTGGTGACATGAGGAAGGAAGCATGAGTTTGGTCACATGAGGAAGGAAGAATGAGTTTGGTCACATGAGGAAGGAAGAATGACTTTGGTGACACGAATAAGGAAGCATGAGTTTGGTGACACGAATAAGGAAGCATGAGTTTGGTGACACGAAGAAGGAAGCATGGATGGCTTGACAGGAAGACCTAACAATGATTTTTACTGTAACTGTAGGGAAACAATATAATAGATGTTGTTTATCACCATTTCGCTTGATTTCCTGTAGCTTAGAAATTGAAAGTGGGCGTTATCACAACATACCTCACATATACAATGTAAACTTAATTGAAAATGAACATCTGCCCAGCCTACATTGATTTAAGACTAACAAATAATAAAAAGTGACCTATTTCGTACAATAATTACAAAAAGAGGCATACTAGCAAACTCATCATTTGCCAATCTTGATTTTATATTTGTACCTAATAGGATTCTAAATTTCAAAAATTGGTCGAAAACATATGTCTATATAACGATAATCTGATGTAAACACTCGAGTCTTGCGGAGGGTGGTGTCCAGAGTTTGAAACAGCTGCAGGTTGGCATTTTGTGCCACGTCACAGCAATGAGGACAGAGTATTTTTGGGGAGAATTGTAGATTTGGTGTTTCCAAAGTCCCAAATATTGGCCAGTCGTCCTTTAGGAGACGTTTTAAATGTAGAGCGTTGATGCAGGTGTCAACCTCAAATGACTTTTGGACATAAGTCACTCTAGTATCATGTGGGACAGGCCTCAGATAACTCAAATGTCATTTGGGGCCAATCTGAAATTACTCTTAGAGTCAAATAAAACTGGATTTTCTCTCGCAAAATCCCTCATGAAGTTCTTCATACTTTACAGATACGATCTTGATATAATGTTATTAATTAAGTATTTCCGTATTGGCACAGTTACAGGTCCGAGGTCTGTTGTATTGGCCCGAGACGCAGGACCTGTAACTCGGCCAATACGGAAATACTTAATTAATGCCAATTTTATTAATTAACTTCTTTTCATTCTATTTGCACAACACTAGACATTTCATATATATTGAAATAACAATTATAAACAAGATTGGTGAACAAATAGCACGGGTCAAAGTTGTGAAGCGACAGCTTCGGGCTTTCACCAAATGTGCAACTGCGCATGATCAGACTCATATTGGCCCAGTTTGTCTCGTATTGGGGCCCAGTTTCCCCGTAGTGGCCCAATTGTCGATTCATATGGTCTAGGCCGTAAATGCCGTATACATGCCATAACATTGATCGTTAATTAATAATAGTCGTTTCTGGCCAGACACAAATATATAGAGAATATCACCAAGTGTCTTCTGATATCAAATATATCAACAGTCGACATATCCAAGGCCTGTCGAGGATATTTTTACTTTTATCAACGAGTTTTCATACATTTGATATCAGAAGACACGAGTGTGAGATTCTTTTTATCATCCAAAATCATTCCTACCACGTTTCAATGAAAATAATGTACATCTCTGAGCACCGCTCTGCCATTTGACTTCCAATGCGGTGATGTTACTTATGTCATAGCATAATGACGCCAACATGTGATAACGTCATAGCATTGTGATGTCATTAATTGATGATGTAAAAGCATTGGGATGTCATGTAATTGACAGGGCATTGTTCAAAATCTACTGCCAAATCTCCTAGGAGATATCGCTTGATCTCACACAAGAAGAGTTTTGGGTGATACATGTCTGCTGTACATTCACGGAGGGGAAAGGATGTTGTGTTCCGTGCTTTCGACACCTTTTCTCAAAAACTGTTAAAGATAGGATAATTTGATTTTGTGTATTGCTTTAATAAATCAATGCCTTGATGGAGGTCAATAATAATATATGATATATATGATTTTCTAAGGTTGAAGATCTCAAATAAAATGCTTTCTCGAGTACATTTTGTAATAGAATTGGTCAGATTTGTTGTCATAAATAAAATACCTAATAATGTGTCTCATAGAAGAACAAAACTGTGTCCCCTCCCAAACTCCATACAATAATTAACCTCACAATTGTAGTATCATCACTTGGCAACTATACAATGTAATGCTTGAGGGAGTAACTAATGGCCCCCTTAGCCCGAATACGCACCCTATAGCACGTAATCTGGACAATTACCCAAGCACATCTGCACCTGCCTTCAATATGCAGCGAATGCGTAACACTTGACTGTCACTGTAAAGACAAGCCATTGAATCATTATTGAAATGTTTCTATTTCCCTTAAGTATGGTGCCACATACATTATATTGGGCTCATTTGAAAGCTGTTTACATGCCCAATGTGATTAAAGGAGTAAGGCAATGGAAATCTTATTCCCCATCAAACACAGATTTTCAAACATTCTAAGGTTTCTAGTTCCTGTAAATAAGTCGAAATAAGGTTTGAGTGTGAACATCCTGCCAAGCCCATAAATCCCGTAGTAACAATAATGTGTTTCTAACAATTTCTGCATGCTGTGCCAATATTGGGTACAGCGGTTCTGGCAAAGAAAAACATGTGAAAAGTTTATGGATGATGGTCCATGCCATGTACATATCTGGCGTTACAGTCCTGATGAACTAAAATTTAAAACTCATCATGGGGCGAGTTAAGTCGATAAAGCTCATTTATAATTAATAATAATTGATTATGAACATTGAAAAGGGTTATGAAGAAAAATGGGCCCTGTATTGATAACCTATATAAGATACCCACGGCAATAAAACACAGGCGGCCGACAGTGTGCTTTATGAGACAATAAAACATGCTCGTGATTTTAGACGTCACTTAGAGCGTCGAATAGCAAATGACGTCATATTTTACGTCACTTTGATTGTTCAATGCTAGTGAATGCGATCTACGACTGGAGGCATTAATATTTTCAAAAAATAGTTTTTACAAACAATATAATATCT
Source organism: Gibbula magus (assembly GCA_936450465.1). Lineage (NCBI taxonomy): Eukaryota > Metazoa > Mollusca > Gastropoda > Trochida > Trochidae > Gibbula > Gibbula magus. Next base: position 38,768,779 of record OW388306.1, on the reverse strand, counting down.
CCACGGTTTTTATATATAAGCGAGTAACTGTTTAAGGACTCGTTGTTGTGCTTTATTGTAGAATAAAACATAGCAGAGAGCACAAAACACTCAGGACTGCTTCATGGTCCTCGTTATTGCATAGACATAGAACTTTTAATGTTTGGAGTTTTGTTATACATTTATCCATTTTTCAGTTACAGAAAAATTATCGGACACGACCATGATAGAGTGTTTTGATCTTAGGCATTTGACTCAAATGCTTAAAATTATCCAGTGCATCACCCCACATTCTCTAGATTCATTATAGGCTATAGAGTCATTTGAGAATATTACTCAATGCCTCATCACCTTTTCCGACCTTCTGTGCAAAAAGCAAGGGAGGGAGCATGGATAATTTACCTTCATTTCTTGCGGCGATCTTGACTCCTCAGAGGGTAATTGAACTTCATCATCCTCTTGTACGATGCATGAGAGCTTTGAAGCGTGGTACGTGCATCGTGAACATCCAACAGTCTGTTCACAGAGAGTCCTGCACATCATTACACCATATGGGACATGTACACGTCCTGATGTTTCATACAAGAGGAAGGAAACGAAAACAGAGAACTTTAGAATCTTTTTCATAACGTTTGTGCAAAACATTGCCAGTTGCATAACAGACAGAAAATACGAAATTTCCAAATTTATACGAGCGTAGGTGGATGCCTAGCTTGAGTTTGGAGTTATGGAGTAAAACATATTTTTCAACACTGAATGAATAAATAGCAATTGCTTTGCGTGGACCCGATTCGCTGAACATTGTCTCAGTTATTCGGTCCATACATGCATAAACTTAATCTCGTGACGTCATATCACATTCAACCACGCTCCCATGACGTGAGGTTCATAGCCAGTTGCGTTGTGAATTTTCATTGGCTGATGAACGTGTTGTAGGAAGGGTTATGCATTTAATTACGTTTTGATTGACATCTTGTCTCTTTCATGTTGTTGGCTTTGAATTCATACGCATAAATAGTGCAGCTCTCATTGTTGCAAATTTGTATATTTGGAGCAATGAAAACTTATGAAAACATGAGAAAAGTATGAGTATTTTTATTTTATTTATATGAATTGACTTCAAAATTGTTCATGCAGGTATAAACTTAAAAACCACTGTGCAAACTTTACGTAAGTTTGATGTCAATTCTTAAATGATGATTGTCATTTTAAAGTTTCACACTTTTGTACCATTTTTATAAATGAGACAAGTTTAAATCGTAAAATAATATTTCGGTGTAGCATTATATTTAACGTTTAGAATAGAATACTGCTAACTGCTAAATATATTCATTATTTCGATGATTTTTATAATCATTACGTTTTTGATAAAATCATACAATCATACAATCATACACTCATTACACACTCTGTCCCTTTCAAACATTATTTTCATGAAAAGTTTGCAATGTAAAGATAACATATGTCTATTAAAGGTCATCATGTGTTATCATGATGACCTTTCTTTATGTGAATATATAGGGATATTAAGTAAAACTAATACAAATGCGTGCGTTTCATTATGACATGTGATAAGAGACGTTATTATTTTTACCGTTGATAATTTGAGCATTTGAATACCTGTTAATATTACTTCTATAAGAAATCTGTGGTGCTCATTAGGAATGATTATATTCCATTAAATGTGTCCGTAGCATATAGATTAGAATGTACACACTTTCCAAACTTTCCAAAACAGTAATGATATTGTTAGATTATAAATATTTAGATGAATTGCATGTGGGTGGATACACATTATTTATCAACACGTGATGAACAACTAATGCCATACATATACTGATACTGTCGTAACACTTGACCCCAAATTCCAAAAATTTGATTATATAACAAGACCTTTCAGTTAGGTCAAGTTGAAACGGAACAACTTTTGAATTCAAAACAAACACGTAACATCTCACTTTCACAACCTTATGTGCTAGATATATACGCCAACTGAGTTTGTCAAAGCTTTGGAAAGTTCCATATTTGACCAATATGCAACATAGATATTGTGAATAGCTATCGGTGAACGCATCATATTTATTTACACTACCAAAGTTGTTTGAAAATGCGGACATATCTCACATTCATTGTCGGTGTCAAAGGGTTTCCAATGCGGCGAACGTCAAATGCAAATACTGTGTAAAAATCACCAAGAACGTTATGAACAGCTTGCCATATATACATGTAGATAGCCAATTCTAGCCGACGCCTTGGGCAATTTACGTCTATAAGAGGGGTACTGAATATAAAATTAGCTTAAGTATCGATTGTTGGACCTCGATTTTTGTCGAGACCCGGTGGTCGTATGGTAATCTTTTGGTACAGTCAGTGCTTGGGATAGTTGCATTACTCTGAGGGTGCGGGTTCGAATGCCACAGGGAACTCGAGTACAATAATTCGTTCTATTGAAGGAAGTGTTATCTTCAGCAATGTTATATTTATTCACTATCTAAATGGCATGTACTTCTATTTTAAACGTGTTTAACAATAAAATTAGGGTCATTTTAACATTGACAATCCTCATGATAATATCAGGTCTTGCAGTATATACTCGCTGCATTTATTTCACTTCAATTTATGATTTTACTCGCAATCCTCATATAATTTTTAGACTTTTCAGTACTGACTATATTTGGAGTTTTTTTCTAGAGTTCTAGATATACATGTACAAATGAATGTAAATGAAATTTGAGGAGAAATGGAAGTCCACCCTAGACCGACCAATGAAATGGTTGCAGTTAAGAGAGAAAACAGAAGAGAGCTAAAAATCACATGAATGCCAAATTGTAAGCTAATGAAAGTAAGAACGATCGACAATGCAAGGTATAGGTTGATAGTGAGACGTCATTGGAAACAGTTACAGCTATTAAGTACAACTTGTTAATTAAATAACTAATTATTGTTGATCAATAATTATTGAAAGAAATGGTGCCAATATTAAAAACATGATCAAGTGATGAGAGTGTTCTTGCGATATATACAATATGTCATATGGCATGGTTTGATTAGAAGTTTCATTTCAAACTGATTTTGCACCATTATCATTATTCTCATCAATATTAGGAATAATTTCCGATCCTAAACTCTGTTCTACATGGCCTAAATTCCAAGCCTCCAGCAAACTCCCCTAGCGGGGAAAAAGGGTACCTCATACTCTGCCCCTGATATTTAACCAAGGAAAACTCATCTTTCCTAGGCCATGTCGACCGAGTGACTTCAAAGATCTGGGCATTTGACTCTTAAGGGTCTTGCTTATAAGCATATGTCCTTCGAATATATCTGATGTAAATAACATAACTGAACTATTTTTGGTAGTTGTCTCTGATTTGGTCGTCTTCATTTATCAATATGTTTATGATCAATTGTTTTAACAAAATCAAATATTAAACATATTAAACGAGATACGTTTATTTTATCTTTATGGTTTGTCATTGGCAAATGTCACTTTTACAACGTCATTGCTGATTGCACAACTAGATTCAATTGTTACCAATCAGGACACTCCATTTCTGCCTTTGGATTCAGACCATGTAGAACAGAGGTTAGGATCAGAAATCTGAAAGGAAGAGAATATGGGGAGAAAATGTTGTTGGACATATGATTAACATTTTGTAAAGTGACTCTACATCAACAGCAATATGTTAGTATTTATTAATAACAAAGTAAGTAGAAAACGCATCGATATAGGTTGATGAGATTTTTAATTAATTTTATGAGAGTGGAAGTTTAGTCCGTTTTGCTATATCCGATAAGTGAGCACAAAAATTGTTCAATACACATTGAGGTCAGTTTTGTGCACAATGACATATATGCAATATTAAAAGAATCACAAATGCGATTTTAGCGAGGTCATAAAATAGATGGCACTGCAGACCTCCTCCCTGCAATAGTACCACAGTCGTGATATAAGTAAAATACTCTTGAAAGCGGTGTTAAACCCAAACTCAACTCACTTTACCTCATTAAAATGTAGAATGCATTCGAAGGAGTGGATTTGCGATACGCCCTGTTGATACTTTTTCGGATTGCATGGTCCATTACTAATTATATTATTTCAAATCCCTTATCACTGTATTAGACAATTATATGTGTTTTGTGTATTTAGGAACCGAGATCAATTTTGAAATAAGAGGTAAATATACCGATCTTGGATATGTTACATATCTTTTACCCGAAGTTCGAAAATGGCTACAGGAAAGGATGGGTGTGTACATATCAATAAGCAATCAATATATCCATGAAGATTTTACTGCTTTGAAAAATGTTCAGTAGCCTACTATTCTATGATTAACTCTTATCTTACCATATTAATCCTCATACCTCATGGGGAAATTTATTTATTTATTGAATTGGCGTTTTATTTTCTACATTTGCAGAGGGAATATCATGTTTTCAATTAAAGTAATGGCTTTTGTAATGTTGATAGCGAAATTTGAACAATGAACAATCAATAACATACAATCATTTGAACTTGCAAAACATTGACTTTGTTAGGAATGTTTAAAGATAAGCTTTTTTAAAATTCATTCTAGAATTTTATGAACATATTGATAGACATTTACACTGTTGAACTGTTAAACATGGCAAGAAGTAAGGTTTAATACGTTTTTGACAAACTATTTTAACATATATTTATATATTCACAAATAATCATTCAACCACCAATGAATGATGCTTGACAACTTTGTTGGTGAACTAACTGACGTTTGGCCATCTACATGTGCTGTTATTGATGCCCATCTTTAACAATTGGAACAAATGCATAACATTTAGGCATTTTTGAAATTATTTCTTTAAAAAGAGATCTTTAAAAATGAAAATGTTAACGTTTCGGGGGTATACGTTATCATGAAGGTCCGTCCTTCCGTCCATAGACATTGTTGACAACTGTAGAACAACTATAATATGGATTCATGTAAAACTTATTATATTTTATATATTTAACGGTAAGAAATAAAGAGATCGCTCGTGAAGGCTTGGGTTATTTGTTAGTCATGCTCACATTTTGGCTTGTGTTCTGAATACTTTAAAAAGTTGTCGTTTTTTTAATCTACTCAACTAGGCATGAAGAGATAGTGAAATTTACCACTAGACACCCGTATTGATCACGGAGGTGTTTGCTAGTTCACCTTATCATCTCCTTTCTCTTCTAAATTGATGAAAAGGATGGGTTTTTTCAGATATTCAATTATTGGTCAAAAGTGTCATGATGATCACCAAATGTGAAGACATTAGGAGCTACAGTTATATATAACATTAACAAAAGTTTGGAAAGGGGTCAAAATGAGGCCCCTGAAGTCTTAGATTAGGGATTCGCAGATTCGTTATTTTAATAACTAATAACTGATCCAGCAGCTGATTGGCAGATTCTTTTTCAAATCTCTAGATACCCTTATTCATTATGTGAATAACTAATAACTGATCCAGCAGCGGATTGGCGGATTCGTTTTTTCTAAATCTCTAGATACCCCTCATTCATTATTTGAATAACTAATAACTGAACCAGCATTGGATTTGCGGATTCGCGTATTCGAATAACTAATATCTGATCCAGCAGCGATTGGCGGATTCGTTTTTCAAATCTCTAGATACCCTTCATTCATTATTTGAATAACTAATAACTGATCCAGCAGCGGATTGGCGGATTCGTATTTCAAATCTCTAGATACCCTTCATTCCTTATTTGAATAACTAATAATTGATCCATCAGCGGATTGGCGGATTCGTTTAATACTAGTACCGTTTTCCTTAATTCGTTATTCACAGCTCTACCTACCCTTGACTAATTATTTCAATAACTAACAACTAACAGCAGTTCTCGGAATCGTTATTCGGATGTCTACATGTACTTGATTCATAATTTGAATATCTTAACTAAACACTGAACCAGCACTAAACAGTTAAAGTCTGCACTAGGTTTCAAATTGTGATTTAACTCAAATATGTGCATTCTCGCAAAAGAAGTCAAACTATTTTTTATCTGTGCCTGTGTCTGTGTCTCTCCCACTTTCTCTATATTTGTGTCTGAATATGCCTGTCTCTCTCTATATATATACCCTTCAAAAAAAGACACTTGACACTGAATCCAAATTTGATATAAAATAATTTTTTGGAGGTAGGACACAGAAATCACCATTCAAACTTCGTTTGAGGATCCAAGCACGCGATGCTGCAAACATTAATCATGTCATCAGCCATATACACAAACACTTTAGAGTTAGCTTCAAAGAGGTAGAGGAAATGTCAGCCAGGCTCCTTCAATCTATTACGTACGGTTTAATCTGAAATAATGTGCAGGGAGGGATCTGCGTACTTGTAGACGCTGTAATCGCAGTGCGATCTCGAAGGTGACGCAGTCTGATTTATCGATATTGTGCTGAAGTTGTCACCCTTGGTCTCCTTGACCTTGGTCTGTCGACAACAATGTTGGCATGGTTGTACCGTGTCCAACATGTAGAGATTGTCTGATGACAGGCCACATCTTGCTGAGTTTCTCCACCATGCAATCTGCCAATAACGTTGCTACGTTGAGTTCTAAGCCTTGGCAGTCTGAAATTGGGTCTACTGCCGTTATACTGCCTGTGTGAACACCCGTTTGTAATGGGTTTCATACCCCTTGAGCATGGGTTCATCGTGTGATGCACGTTTTAAAAGCCCGTTGCATTTTGGTGATTTGGTAAAAAATTTCTCTGAAGGCTACGTCAGTGCAGTTTTTATGTGTTTCTGTGAATGTTGGGACATCAACCTTCTTTTTGTTTAATTCAACGTCATTTTTATATCATGCTTTCAGATATTTTGAGAAAGTCGTTTTACACCTTTGTCAAGTTTCTTTTTTGAAGAGTATATACCTCATTTATATTTTTAATTGTTGGTATCTCTGAAACGAATGTATAAACATAACAGTTGACTTTCGCATCAGTAGTTGATCTTCTTATCAAGGTCTATTTGGATTGATGTATGGGAATATATATTGGAAGACATTAGTTGGTTGGCAGTTAATATGTTATGTAATTTACATAAGTAATAAGAGATTGAGAGTGAAAGGCAAGTGAATGTTTATTCAATAAACTTGATGTACATGACATGAATAAGTTAAAAATAATAACATAGTATAGATAAAGTACACAAGAAACTAATTGTACGATTACGTCAGCAAATAGTAGTGATAAGCTCTAGGAATGAAATATCCACCATCTCCGAGGAACCTATCGTGTTGATATTTACAGGAAGTACATAGGCGGTGGAAAACTCATGTGTATATAGTTCTGCCAAATTTCTTCTCATGCTAAGCCATATATCGACATTAAACGGTATGTCGCAACGTTGACTACAGAGAACAAAGAAGTCAAGAATATCGATCAATAAATTACATTACTTGTATTTGGACATTTGGGCAAAACTTTTATTTTTTGTTTTATTAGACAATTATTTTCTCATATTGAGATTTCTTATTATCAATTAATTAATCGATTTAGGTGTACTAGTTTAGATCTGCCAATGCTAGCACTTTGTAAGAGTATTTTGGCAACGATTTGATATAAAATGCGAATATAAAACTTGATTATGAGTTAGGCTTTTAATGACATTGATGATTTATGCCTTGTACGTGCTCGACCGTGTGAATACTGGTGATAAATGTCCGAATGTATATGAAGAGTTGGCATTTCGATGTGCATTCTCTAAAAGGGAAATACGTCCGGATGCTGTACAAAGGATGTCAAATTACACAGAATAGTTTATATCAACTAGGAGTTTAAATTTATGCAGTTATATATATAAAACAAGTCTGCTTGACTGGAACTGTTCTTAATACCTCTACAAATCTTGGTATTCCATTACAAAACATAGATGTTGTCTTTGGCTGTCCTGCTCAATTCAAGTTTTTGAACCAAGGAAATCTTACTGAGCAAAATGAAATGCACGTCTTTTTATGTAGCCTATTGGTCAAGTATTAGCATTTAGTCATAACATTATCAAGTTCAGACAAACGCATGCCATTAAAAACTGTAATAACAATACATAAAATCATTCGACTCTCAAATATTCTGAACATTCACTAAAGAGGTACAATGGCGGGACAAAGAGAAAGAGTGAAAAAGCGTTAAAGTGGAAAAGCAATAGAGCAATAGAGCAATAGAGCGATAAAGCGAAAAGCGATATAGTTGCGGGATAATGTGATATGGCATTTATCGCTTTGTTGTGCTGCTTTTTCGCGCATCAATATCGCTTTCTCATGTAGCCTTATCATTTTGTCATGTGATATTATGGCTTTGTCGTGCGGCCTTATCGCTATCTCCTGTTACTGTATCGCTTTGTAGTGTTGCTATATCGCTCTGTCATTTGACCATGTTGCTTTGTCATATTGCTATATCGCTATGTCTTGTTGCTATAATGCTTTGTTGTGTTGGTATATTGCTTTCTCGTGTGACCATGTTGCTTTGTCGTGTTGCCATATTGCTTTATCGCTTAATTGGATTATAGCTTTATCACGTTGTTACCAGAGGGCGAAAGAACTATGTCCCCTCTCGGCCATCATAGTATAGTTAAGTTGGGTTCAAAATAGACTAAGGGATTCCCCATCTGGGATAGTGGCAAGAGATGTCTCGTTTTTTTGCAAATGCCTCCCGTCCTCGGAAAACAACGGCAATGTTCGGGAAACTTCCAAATATGGTCAATGCATATTCATGTAGAGATGTGATTTGAAACATTGCAATCGTAACTATGCAAGTCGTGTCAGTCTCGAAATGCTAAAGTCCGTTTTACAAAGCTGACTTTGCTGCTATTCATTTCCCATTTTTCATTTGTCAAACATAACTTATAACATAACAAAATGTGTATATTATTTAGATTAAATAATTAAAAATGACAAGTTGACTTTTCGACCTTGACGATTTCTAGAATTACATTTCAACTTTGTAATGTTGAGAATTGGAAGTTACGATTGACAGGATTAAAATATTAGTTTTGCATGTTTGGACTTGTCTTTTCGAGATTTGTATGGTTGAGAACGACATGTTACACTTTACAAGTTACAAGTCAACATGTCTTCATTTATGGCACAAATCCCCTTCCATATTGGTCAGGTCTGGTATTCAAGTAGTCCACGACAAAGTGATATAAAGAAGACGAAGAGGGGTATCTCACAGTCGGCGCATGATTATTTTGTACAAATGATGCTGTAGGTCTGTTTTGTGTCTGTGTGATAACAATATGAATGAAACTTCGTCTTAAAGGGGCAGTATCACGTTTTTAGCAAAATTTATTTTTTCAAATTTCCCATTTATAATGATAGTTTATGTCATTTAATTAACTTTAGAGGGTTAAACATCTTATAACACAAACCAATTATCTGTAGTGGTAAAAACTATGTTGCGTATATAGCGAAAATTGCATGGCGGCCATTTCATTGTGAACACAATTTATTAATTTTTATTACAAAAATGATTCCCATAGCTTTACCGAAACATGTACACTCATTTTAAACTTTATTTTACGAAGAGAGAAGGATGTTTTACTATTGGTGAAATTATTTTTCAAATACATTTCATCAACTTATTTGAGCGAAAAAAAACGTGCTACTGCCCCTTTAAAACGTGTCTCAATATTGTGTGTATTTTGAAGTATGTAGTACAAAATGTACCAAATTAACTTGAGCGTCGCTTAAATTAACGTTATGATCATATATTTAGATATACTAGACTTATTGTAAGGCAGATTATTTCAGATCAGAGAGAATGGATTATTCACATAATGATCCCAAGACAGATTTTGAATAATCAGTTATCCGTTTATTGAATAACATCAGTAACGTCACTCTTGTCGCAGGTTTATTTATCAGTCTGATAGGATTCGACCGTTTTACGAGGAATAACAGTTGCCACATAGTACATCTATCGTGAACTCACATCGTTTGCAGGTTAGGAATCGACAGGACCTGTTCATATCCGGGTAAATGCATTATTTTGAAAACTCTATTCCTCGGAACAAGGTCTTTTTTAATCAGACTGGTTTATTTATCTCAAATCCATGGCGTTAGGAATGAATAATGAATCTGCTGCCCATTGGCAATCAGCTAAGAGGGGTGTCAGAGCAAGAATGGTGGACTTGGAAGTTCGAAAATGTAAAGCAGAAAAACACTTTTGTTTTTTTAATTCTGAGAACCAATATGGCGGGGTATATTCATAACCACTTCTTCTTTTTTCATCTTATTTTACGCTGAGTATAGTGAACTTGTGTTTGCTGAATCTTTGAAGGACATTGGAAAGTGGCATGAAGGGTATATGGAGATTTGAATAACAAATCTGCTCCTCGTTCAATTATCAATTATTTAAAAAATGAATGCATGGGAGATGAAGATTTGAATATTGAACTCATGAATTCGCTGCTGGGTCAGTTATTACTTATTCAAAGTTCAGTTCAGTAATTAGTTTTTAAAATAATGAATGAAGGTTATCTTGAGATGTGATATGGGTATGGTATATGGAGAATAAATGACGGGTATCTAGATATGAAAAACGAATCCGCCAATCCGCTGATGGATCAGTTGTTAGTTATTCAAATAGTGAGTGAAAGGTATCTAGAGATTTGAAAAACGAACTTCATTTTTATGCAAACTTGTCTTTGGATAAGTACATGTTTTAACTTACTAGCCAAACTGCAAAGGTTTGTGATCAATTTGAAGTAATGATATTTTGTTTGCAGTTCGATGGAGATTAAAACATTGTCACATATTATTGACTTTTGTTCTTTGGTACTTTTTTACTTCTTTCATGAATAAACATGAACAACATGAATTAAACTCAGATATTTATTTCTTTAAAGTTACAAAACAGGCCTTGGCAGAACTATTTATTTTCATATCCCTGTCAATGTTCAATCATGATGTTACATTTCAGTTTTTAATTCTCAATTCTCTGTAAGTACCAGTGATTGAACAAGCACCTGGTCTGCATGATGACAGATGAAGATGTATGTTTTATGATTGAAATACAAACTTGAATAGCAAGTATTATGTAAGATATTTTGACTTTGATAGCTCCAACAATATGTTGTTTATAATGTCAATATCAATATTACTGCAGGACTCTAGAATTAGCTGAATACAGAATGAACAAATTTGAAAATCAAACTTCATTAACATGTTTTAATTTTCAAATATTTCTTTGAAAATAAGTAACTGTCAGCACATGTCATATTCATATTCAATTTCAGTAAATAAGAATTTCAAACATTGAAAACAATATGTTTGTCTATACTAGTCTATTTATGTAACATCAATTATTCCACTTGACCTTCATTTATAACAGTAATTATTTGAGTTATTGAAGAATGAACACAACATTTTGAAAATATCAAACTTCAAAATGTACACAAATTAAATTGAATTAAATAATAATTCGTACACAAAAAAAAACCGATATTCCCCTTCCCAACAAATTTAAATTATTTTGAAATTCAATAATTATTTCTATTCAATCTTGTGTATTGTTAAATATTATCACGGCAGCAATTATTGTTTATACATGTACAATAATGCAATCAAACTATGAATAACTGTTGGAACAAATATTTGCCGATGTAGATATTTTTATCTGAATAGTCTCGCTTCCAAATTGGCTTTTTTTAAATTAAAAATAAATATTCTTAGTTATTTACCAGTTAAATACGAAAACACAGTACTGTTGATAAGCTTCGACAATCCGTAGAATTAATTGAATAACTTATCTTTTATTTTTATAATCATGTGCTGCACTTGGTTGACGAGTTCGTTTTGTGTACGAATCACTAACTGGTTACATGCAAACGATGCGCTAACAGTAATCGCATGTAGACGGAACCGAGTCTCATGTAACAAGAGTTACCCCCCTTAGTACCACGATCGCTCGATTCGATATCTACTGAAAACTTTTATGAGTAGCAATATCAAATTGATAATTAACGAATAAATGATCCGATAATAAGTAAGGTTGGTTAATTTATTTTCCTTGAAGATAATTTACTCGCCAAGAGATAAGTATTTTTAAATATTTTGTTGGATGTCAAAAATCTTAATCGCAAATGCGAGTGATTCAGTCGCAACTATGAGCCCTGCCGCCAATCCGCTGCTGGATCAGTTATTAGTTATTCGAATAACGAATAATGAATAACTTATCCGCTGCTAACTTCAGTCTCCTGTCAAAATGTTGTGGAGACCTAGGCCTTGAGGTCAGTAAGTTGACTGGTGTCTGCATTATCCCACAAGGATATCAATAAATAAGAACATTTTGGGTGCTGAGGGATATGTTGACACAATACACCATATGAATAATTACCGGTGTATCAATAAAGTTGAAATAAGTATATGTCATGAAAAAAATAAAAACAAAATACCATTTCAGTTCAAGAACAGAACAGAGTTTATTGCTCATAATTCACATCAGTGAAATAGAGAAAAGTATGTCATAAACCATACAAGTTATGTATACAAGTTACATTTATACATATACTTACGTATACAAATTTGATAGCTAAGTTAGAGACATAAGCCATTTTTAATGAATTTTGAAAATTGTATTAAAAGGGCATTATATGTGGTATTCATAATGGAGATATACTTTTCAATTGAAGGATATTTACAATATGAAATAGTTTATTCAGTATAAAGGCCAAGGGTCCATGTACAAGGTACACAATTCATTTTGATGAAATTAACAGATAAGGTGCAATAACTGAAACATCATAACATTTGTGTACAGGTTTTACGTGATATATACATACAATTTACAATAGTGAACAACGTAACATATAAGCATCTTTGATATAGTGTGAAATCACATGTAAATTATTGATATTTTCACTTTGCAACAGAGTAGCTAGAGATGTTTTAGTTTTACATGTCAAGTCTAAAATATATTTAATTCTAAATTCGTTATACATAGGGCATACAAACAAAAAATGTAATTCATATTCTAAAAACATTTATACAGAAAGGACAAAATCTTAATTCTCTAGGGATATTATTTCTTCTTCCGATGTTTTTCATTATTTTCAGTTCCTCTATTCTTAAAAGTGTTAAAAATCGTCTCAAGTCTTTATTACGTAAATATGATAAATATGATTCCATTTTAAAATATGTTTTCACAGACGAATAGAAATCTAAATTAGAATGCTTGTTTAAAGTGGACATTATATTCTAAGCATTACAAGCAATAACTCTTTGAGGAAATTGTTTTATAAATAAGTCAGCATTGATGGAACTAAAACCATATGTACAAATTAAATTTTAAATATTGCTTACCCATGATCGACGATCATTTTCGTCAAGTCTTTTCAACAAAAGGTAACATTGTCTCGGGTATCTTTTGTCATTCATTTTTAATAATTTGCACCAGAATTTTACACAGCTTTAACTTGTTTTACAGAATATATTATGACGCCCACATTCAGCTAAAACAGCTGCATTTGTTGTGTTAAAACCAATACCAAGAACAAAAATTAAAATTTTTAGATGAAAGCTTTCCAACATTTTCCATTCATGAAAACCCCACAGTAAAGTATTATAGGCATTATTTGTGTGTCAAACATTTGGAACAAGAAAAAAGTGAGCATGGCTATCATACCCCCACCATCCGCTATCCGTCCATTGAGAATTATAGATGTGAAGGTTACTATGTTTAAAAACAGCTTCAAGCATCATAATAGTGTCCAAAATAATTTTAGGAACTGACTTTTATTACAAAATTTCATTCACCCAGATGTAATATTTTTCAGGTAACTTAATTTTTCCAATTAGAGCATCACACCGGTAATTTGTACCAAGTTCAATTACAGATTCAGGGGCTTCATAACTCCGTAAAAAATAATATTTTGGAACTGGTTTTCGAACTCGATGAAGAGTATCATCTGGACTACCTCCATATTAAATTTCATTCACCTAGATGTAATAGTTGCCGAGAAAACTTGTCCCAATTGGAGCATCACAGCTCTTTTGGTACAAAGTTCAATTTCGGATTCAAGGGCCATAACTCCGTAAAAAATAATATTTCGTAACTGGTTTTCGAACTAGATGAAGAGTATCATCTGGACTACCTCCATATTAAATTTCATTCACCTAGATGTAATAGTGTCCGAGAAAACGTGTCCCCATTGGGGCATCACATTTATTTTGATACTAAGTTCAATTTCGGATTCAAGGGCCATAAGTCCGTAAAATATAATATTTCGGAACTGGTTTTCGAACTCGATAAAGAATATGGTCATGAGTACTCACAACCAAAATTTCATTCACCTAGGTTGAACAGTATCCGAGAAAACTTGTCCCCATTGAACACAATAAAACTAAGTCCAAAAAGTGATGTTTCCATGGAAACGACAAAAAATTTAAATCTCAGAAAATTGAAAATTGTCTCTGCGCGATCTGAAGAACATGGTTAACAACTGTACAAAGTTTGGTTGATGTACCTTTGACGTTTTTTGAGAAAATTTACCGGACAGAAGGACGGACAGACGGAAGGATGGACGGACGGAATGACCGCTATATACCCCCGCTTACTTCGTAGCGGGGGTATAATCAAATAGAGGGAGGGATATTCTTAGGTTTATAATGGAGTTGTTTGATTGGAATAAGTGCTTTATTTGCTTTATAAAAATTAGACCAAGACAGTCTGTTGGAGAAAAAAATACCCAAATAACTATAATAGGTTGAAGTTCATTACATAATATCATTAAAAAAAATTCAGTCCTCTTCAAAATGCTCCCAAGAGGAAAAATTTAACCTTTAAAACCCATTTTTTACAAAATTTACAATAGTATGATGGAAAGTATATTATTCTTAATTGACTCAAGGACGTCCGATATACATCCTTGATTGACTTAAAAATGGGAAGGCCAAAAAGAAATGGAACATAATTTACAAATTTGCTTATTTTCCCCCAATTTTACTCCATCGGCAATAGCTACTAGGTAATCTATGATTTGATTTTTGAAGCGGGTAAGCCAAATGCGGAGATTAATGGGTCCATATATGGATTTTCTGCTTTTGATGAGTCAATTTGGGTAGCAGTCCAGGTTTGGTAAAATTGATCAATAAGGACTCGTTTAATAGATGACTTTAAAAAATGTGGACTCGTAAGATTTTGAGAACTCCATACAAAAGATGTTTATCCTATAAACAGTTACATTTTGGGTAGTTCTAGGACTAAGCTTTGATATCCTCAGTTATTACCATTGTACTGTTTAATGTTCTGTTTAATAGCAGTTCCAGAGACAAGCATCGCCTCAGGGGGTTCTGAATATGATATAGTTCGACTGTTTAGATTTTATTCCAGAAGTTAGCCACTCAATGTTACCATTCTGAATGTCTATTATAGCGAATTTAGCCTGGACCTTTGAGGAAAACAGATAAATGCTACTCCCACAAACATGAAACCAACTACTGTCAAAATTTGGATGGTTGGCTATAATCAATTTCGAGTTATCTTTCAGTGATAGTTTCACTAAAGAAGTACCATTTACATAGTATATGTCATCACCGGATACGTGTAATGTATTATGGGCGTCAAACTTTCCAGCTTTTTCTGAATAACCATCTTTATTGTAAGTGAAATTTATTAGTTTATTTAAAGCCAAAATAAAGAATGACTCAGTTTTTGAATCAAATATAAATCTACCAATACGAAAAGGTATATATGTGTCAATTTTCATTATTTTTTCCCGGTCATACCCGGAGAAGGTCATTCTATAAATATTTCTGCTATTTGAGGCTAAAATATAAATATATCTTCTGAAAGCGTCTATGGTAAATTCACGTAACATCCAAAATGACTCACTAATTTTTTTATGATTTTTGCTGTTCATTTGGTATGAATACACGTAACGGTAAGTTGAAACAAATATTTTGTCAACAGAATACACATATTGGGCTGCATTGACATTTCGCAAACGGATATAACTGTAGAAATACATTGAAAAATTAGACAGGTAGAAAACCTTTGCTGATGAAAATGAATCTAAATTGTATAAAATGCACAGTTTAGACTCGCTGGGTTTTTTGTAGACTGAACGGTGGCTAGCGGGCGGTTCTCGTTGTTGATTAACTGAAAGAAAGATAAATTATTTTAGTTTAAAACTATTAATTAAGACAGTTCATTGAGTGTTGTACACTTCTGTTGGGTTCATACTCTGCACATGAAATAAAAACACAACTGTTGACTGGGATACGACCACGACAAGACTGCCGAGCTCATTTTTAATTACCCTAAATTGCATGTACAGAATGCGTCTTCCGGATCTTATCTAAACTGATGTCCAAAAGAAACGACTTGAAACAAAAACCACAAAAGACAGTTGCATGAAATAAACTGTATTAACATGATCTCTGTGTCAAGTTTATGTACACTGAAATTGAGTATCACACAGTGTCTGATAATGACGTCACGGCTGCTTCTAGGGGTTGGAAAATAAATTAGCATTTTCATCGTGTATGGCAAACAAGCAGCGCACACAGAAAGCCTGAAATGTACAATAACATTAGTAGAGTACTCTAGTTCTCTTTAGTACTCTAAAGCATACATAAAGCCTCCGACGGAGAGAAAACGTGGTATAGGTTGTCATGTTCTTGAAGGGCCAATATCAGCTCTTTTCTGTTAAGTGGGAATGTCGTTCCTGTCTTACACGAGTATGCACATTGGGCATGCCTTGTTTGGGAACGTTAAGGTCGATATCAGCAAACAAAATTGGCAGCCAACGTCGTGCGTTTCAATTTCTGACGACGATGTTGGGCTGTCAGTGGTTGTCCCGTAGTCCGTAGATGGTTTGTTTCTCTGTGACATGATTCATCTGGCAACTGTTTGTAAATTGACCACGTGACTTCACATTCCTTGCACGATGACGTCACTGTCAGACTGCTATTCTGGTGAAGTACGATACGATAGCTTCAGAGGGCGTTGTCGCCCTTGGTTTACACGTTCTTGGCATGTCTGATCATTCTGTTGGTAAGGTTGAATTAGCTTGATAACTGCAACACGGGACAAACCCAACGTATTTTCAATTTGGACATTGGTGACAGCCAAATGTGCCATAATTAAACCTCACCCTGATTCTCCTGGCATATCTATGGTGTTATTTTTTTTACATTGTGGACATTTGGCATTCCGTCGGTATCTCTTTTCGACCCGTTTTGTACTTGCGGTTTTGACTCCTCGTCCTGCACGTGCTTGTCCATTTGTTGAGCTTTTAAAAACCACTATCCCATGCACAAAGACCATGTTCTACAAAATGAATTTTGGCTTTGGGCTCATTATTAGAAACTAAATTTGTTAGAACTAATTGTTCAGATTGTTTAATTTTCACCTTTGAAAGTGATAACGTTTCTTTTGGACGTCATTTTTACTTTTTTTAACACATTCAGTTAACAGAAATTTAATTATATCATAACCTGTTTCAAAGAACACACATATTTCCATATGAAGGGAAACGATATATGTAGACAATACTAGACATCACTGACCATCTTTGACAATCGTCTTGTAAAAAGCGTTGCATTCCCTACGTGTACCTTGCCAGTATATCTTGATAACCAAGGGTATGTAAGTATACAAGTTTGTAAAACTTCGCAATGCAGTCGAACTATCAGTGAAATTTGATAAAACAAATGTACAGTTGAACACGGACCAAGGAACCAAAGAATTCCCTTCGCTATATCCGCTGTTCTCTATTCACGTTTGGCATAATATATAGAGCTTTTGACGGCACTTATAAAGTTGTTGGCTATATCCATTTGTTCACTATATCCGTGTTTGCTATATCCGCGTTCAGCAGTAGTTATATTTCGGAGGGGTAGTCTGGTGTCTCAAAATGGGAACTGGTTCCTCAAATTAACGTAACTTGGTATCTGTTTGTATCATACTTTTAATATAACAAAAGTGTTTGCGAACTTTCCTTAAACACTCAAACGTTAACCAATTGATATCGACAATTGATAAAAATGGAATGTTAACACCTGTTCAATTCATTTAGATTGTTGGTGCCCAAATATACTCAATAGTCATACAAGGTGTCATGCCTTCATGCTGGTGTGTCAAAAAAAATCAATACATCAACAAGTTATAATGGCACCGTTTTATTGATTAGTTTGTGGATTTGATTACACTGGACTATTTAACTCATACAAAGACTTGACACAACTGTGACAGTCGTTGCCATACACGTCTATCCAGATGGTCCTATAAATGTTCCATATGGTTGAGATGGTGAGATTTTGAAGGCCATGGAAGCACATGAAAGTTGTTGTTTGCGAGGTAGTCCAAAGAAGCACTTGTGCCAAGTGGTCGAGCTTTGTCTTGCTGGAAAATCTCAATGCTGATGTCGATTTCTTTGAGAAGATGATGTTGAAGAACTCCGTCCCACTATAACAAAGTGCAGTTAGATTTCCTTAAATGTTCAACTCCATGGCAGCCATGCATGATGATGTTGATAGTGGACCTCATCGGCGTGATACCATGTTGTCGTTAACGGTTCCTGACACTCTCTGCTGACAATGTACGCAGTCAAGTAATGCAGTGAGAAGCCGATCCCGTAGAAGAGCTCTCCCAATGAATCAATTCGGTGATGGAGTCGTCGCCTTTGGTCTACAACAGTCTGTAATGCTGCCAAAGTCGTGAAATTGATGTTTCTCTGGGCCATAATGGCCCAATTGCTCTCTTACGATTATCTTTACTCAGTCTGGGCATCTTGTTGTTTTCGTATTCTCATCAAATGTGTATATTTCAGCACATTTATACAGTCACGTGTTTGGACCAAAAGAACCCACACTTTCACACGCATCATGCTATAACCATTTGCTATGCACATGGTTTGACATTTGTTTGACATATTCTTGCAAACAAAAAATGTAGTTTTTGTTTTGGTAATGAAAATCATTTCAAACATGATATCTCCGGAATATGTGCGAACAAACTATGGTATTCACTAAAGAGCTACGACACTAAACTATTCTACACGGAAGAACTACGGTAATCCAAGGAAAACTTACAGTATAATCGCCGAATCTACAGAATGAGGAAGATCTGCGTGAAGCATGGAATGCTCACGGCAAGACTGCGGATTTTCGGCAAAAATCAAAGGATCTTCACATTAAATCGTGTATAAAAGCCAAGGTTTGACTATGGAAGCCTCATTCGAGCATGGAGTGGCTCCGCAACAAACAGTCAATAATGGAAAATATACCAAAAAAAGCAGATGTCTTTGCAAAACCTACACTTGAGGTAGACAACTTACAGCTACGTCATTCATCCATGAATATAAAGGCACTGTAGCACGCTGTTCTAACTGGAATAAAGTGATCTCTGAAAACGGTAAATAAGAGTTACCAATGGCTAAATAATACTCCTGAATCAATAAAACGAGTTCTTTTTTAAAGCGAATGTACATCGTTTGGTTAAGAAATGTGTGTCCATTTCCCATCGAGTGACCATTTTAAGGTGTTCACATAAAAATGCTCGCTCGAATGTAGTTCAAGGGATCTGACTGATGTAGCAGGGGTTACCATTGCCCCATATGCGCTACCTGAAACGAAATGGCGCAGTCAAAAATATACCCTGCGACTGTCTGGCGCAGTTAAATACGAAATGGCGGACACCTAAAATTATTCTGGGCTTTCCCAGTCGTTAGTGAACATTTTCAATCAAAAAGATATGTTCAACTCGTTCATTGCATTCGTTTCTGAATCGATAACATAAACCCGGAAGTGTTTCGTTTATACATTCATGTAGCCTAATGGGTAATGGAGTTTGTCATTCGGAACGATTCGTTTTTTGTACCCGTTACCGTAGTAAACATCATTCAAGTATTACTGAATGCTTAGCTTTTGATAAAATGACGATGTCGCCAACGAAGAAACAAATGAAACTTACGTTTCACAGAAGCAGTAATATTAATAATAAAGAACAAAACATCAATCAACATGAACAAGACGAATCACGTGAAACTGAGGCGAGCGCGCCACATAAGTTTAAACGAAACTGGCTCTCTATACACCACTGGCTTGGTTACGATGAACATAAAAACAAAATGTATTGTAACCTGTGCAGATCTGTAAAAGCAAGCAATATACTTGCCGTTGGGACAGATAATTTTAAAACCAGTACACTCAAAAGGCATCTCACTCATAGTGAGCATAGAAAAACTGTACAAGCTCCGAGTGACAAAGTAACATGGAAAAGGCTGTCAAGCAAGTGTTTTGTAGAGAAGAGAAAGCAATAATGGCTGCATTAGAAACAGTCTACTGGCTCTGCAAGGAGGGACTTCCTCTTTCCATATATGCAAGATTAATAGCAATGCTGACACATTTGGAAACTCCTAGTGTAGATGCCCTGTTGGTAAATAAACATGTAGACTATTCCTCTTACAATACTGTAACATATTTAGTAGCTGCCATATCATCAGTTCTTGACACAAACATTACTGAGAAGCTTGTGCAGTCTCCTGTAGTGACATTCCTTGTCGATGAAAATACGGATGTTGCCGTGCATCACAAGTTATGCATAAATGCCAGAGTAGTGAATCCTGTTACCTTGGAGCCATCAACATTATTTCTGACTGATTTGAAACTTGAACATGCCACTGGAGAAGCTATATTCATTAAAGTGAAGGAGCATCTTAATGCAAGGAAGTTGGATATTGCGGATAAAGTTCTTGGTCTTGGAACAGACGGGGCATCCACCATGACAGGAACTGGAAAAGGTCTAACTGGGTATTTTCTGAGAGAGAATCCACACTTGGTTAACACACACTGTGTTGCCAATCGCCTGGCTCTCTGTACTGAACAAGCAGCCAAAAATGTTCCACAGATGTCGGAATATCAGAGATCATTAGAAATGATCTATCATTTCAAAAAGTCACCTAAAAGGTCAATGAAGTGGAATCAATTCAAAATGTTCTTCTATGAGGCTCTGGATGCCGTGTACAGGACATGGGAGGCCTCACAGAATCTAGCGACCCATCAGCAAAGGGAATAAAGAAGCGAGTTGGGAGTGTCCTCTTCATATCACTCACCTACGCTATGATGGACATCCTACAGCCAATCATGCGTCTGTACCTGACCTTCCAGAAAAAGGATTTGGACCTTGGCCTTGTACAGGTACGACGTGTAACTTTATATATAGTTTTTTAGTTTAAAATTTAAAATTGAATTTGGTTTACTAAATAATGTCTTAAACAATATGAATTATTGAAAAGATGTAGAAAATTAAGTCTACATAACTGTACATTTAATTTTAATTATTTATGATTTTATTTCCCAGCTTGCCAAATTGACAAATATGTCATTCTTAGAATCTCTGTGAACCATTGATACTTTGTTTTCCTCATAACATGCTCATCTCTTCCATTTTTCATGAACTGTCAATATGTGCTGCAATGTTGTGTTTACGAAATAGAGTAGCCTCAAACACCTTGTGTTTTGTAATAAAGTACAGTTTTGTCCTGAACTATTATAGTTAAAATATCATGCCAATAGGCCAAGTGCTTTGACTATAATAGTTAGTTATGGGCAAACCTGTACTTTATTGAAAAAACACATGATTGTTGAGCCTACTCTATTTCTTTTCTAGCATGTCTGAAATTGATTTTAACAATATTTTCGCCAAACAAAAGCAAAACTAGTGAATCGATTTTCATCAAGAAATTATTATTTTTTATCATGTGACATCCTGAGGCTGTTGTGGCACTTGTATTTGACGTAATTATTTCGTGATGGATCGTGGCATAACTCAAAAACATACTTTATTTCGAAATAAGGGGTCGCCGGCGCCTTTGATCTTTACCCGAGTCATGCTTGAATTGAAGATATCTTCCTAGCAAAGCTTCATGTGCAGTTACCCATTTGCCGATTGTCTCCTCATTATCTCTCTTTTTTTTCCTGTCTCTTTAGAAAGTTTGGCAAATGTGGTGGTTGTATAATTTTCACGTTTTCAGCAATCCATTGTAGATTAATGTTAATTTTTATTCACTCAATTCTCATTTTATTAATCATGTTTTCCAATCTGAAGATTAAAAATATTATTAAGAATTTCAAACCAAATTCCTTTATTTTACATGTTGCTGATCAAAATTTCTGAAGTGAAATGATCTTTATTGGTACTTTTAGTTTAATGTCACTGCAGCAGTATAGCAACAAAAGTCACATGGTTTGCCCTAGATGAGTGTCTTCCGACTCTAGAAAACAGCAGGGATGACAGAAATCCTCTTGACAAGCCGACCTTTCTGCGTCAACTCGAGAGTGACCTCAAAGATGACACCTTCAAGGGCCATACCGTTGCAAAGATGACAAGCAGCACTTTGTTCCAGAATGTGAAGACAGACTTCATTAACACAGTCTTCCAAAATGTGAAAACAACTACAATCTACAATCAAAGAACAATCATATCAACAAAGAAAGAAATAACTATTTAAACATATAATACCTTTATAAGTTGAGATGAACACAAATGTAACTTGAATAATATTTCCATTGTTATCACATACCATTCTCTACCCACGGAGACAGCTCCAATCCTACTTTCCTTTTCTAGCCTCTGTTGTAGATAGGCACTATTTTGCAATAGGCACAGATTTCCCTAGTGAAGAATATTTGAAACATTGATACCATCCATCCCTGATGTTTAATCGATCGATTGCCACCAACCGATGATAGATTACAAAATTTCAATCGACTAGTATATTTAGTATGACTTCTTTCTTCTTCTAGGTTCCCAAATACAGAGATGCTGACAGCACTTTCAGTCCTTGGCCTCCGTCCGATCTCCTTCTTAAGTGAATCTGATGTTCAAGAATGGGGGAATACCTCCATTGACCAGCTTGTGACGTTATATGGTCAAGAACGGACACATACATGAAAAGAAGATGGCGAACAGAAGGTGTCAAGGTCACCCCCTGTCATCAACACTGATGAAACCAAGGTTTGCAGATTCTGAAATAAAACAATCAATTAAGAGAACTATTATTCATTGGCAAGTACATTTAAAGGGACAGTTCTATCAGGGTATTTTTAGTGAAAACGAAATTCGAGGGAACATTCCAATTTGTATTTTTTTTTTCAACCAAAATGTTATCCTCAGCAACATGTTTCAACTTAGTTGTGTTATAATCATGTATTAATAACATATATGTACAATCTGGAATGTTCCCTCGAATTTCTTTTCCACAAAAAATACCAGATAGGACTGTCCCACAATTAAAGAAGATTAAGTCAATAAGAATATCCAATATACAATTTAAAGTTTTATGATTGAGACGTTCACAATAGGAAAGTATTCAATGTTTACAATAATGTACTTCCTTTTTTGCATTTGCACAGACTGACTGGCAGAGGCTGAAGGCTGTGGTGCATAGTCAGCAATATCCGAGGGACAGCATGGCCAACCTTTGGCAACTGATCGCTAAACACCACAAGAAGGACTTTCCTAATCTGATGAAGCTGGCTGCCATTGCACTCACACATCCGATCCACACCGCGGACTGTGAGAGATCCTTCAGCACGCAGAATCAGATAACGACGTCACTACGTTCCTCGTCTCTCTCCTGAGCATTGCAAACACTTGATGCGCATCATGATTGAAGGGTCAGAAGCAGGAAAGTTTGATTTTCTTGCAGCTCTCACTCAGTGGAGAAACACAAAAAGCCATGTAATATTTCAGAAATGAATCTGACTTGAATATCAGTTCTGTTATTTCAATGAAATGAGATATGAAAGATTTGATCAATGTGATTATGTCAATGCGACACTGAACGTTAGTTCTGTTATTTTAATGAAATAAGTCTGACTTGAGATATGAAAGATTTGATCAGTGCCAATGTGACACTGAATGTTAGTTCTGTCATTTCAATGAAATGAGATATGATACTTGAATGTTAGTTCTGTTATTTTAATGAAATGAGTCTGACTTGAGATATGGAAACTTTGATCAGTGTTAATGTGACACTGAATGTTAGTTCTGTTATTTCAATGAAATGAGATATGAAAGACTTGAATGTTAGTTCTGTTATTTTAATGAAATGAGTCGGACTTGAGACATGGAAAATTTGATCAGTGTTTATGTGACACTGAATGTTAGTTTTGTTACTTTAATGAAATTAGTCTGACTTGAGATGTAGAAGATTTGATCAATGTCTACAATATGTTGATAAATTTCAACTGAATATAATATAAATGATCTCATGAAATTGATTTTTTTTAACTATTAAGAGTGATTATTTGGCTTGGGAGACCCCTCAGATGTCACCATTTCAGCTTAAGAATTCAAAATTTCCGCACCCTACCATGCCCTCCCCCCGACAACTATACTTTAGTGACGTTGTTATCTGATTCTGCATGCTGAAGGATCTCTCACAGTCCGCGGTGGGGATCGGATGTGTGAGTGCAATGGCAGCCAGCTTCATCAGATTAGGAAAGTCCTCCTTGTGGTGTTTAGCGATCAGTTGCCAAAGGTTGGCCATGCTGTCCCTCGGATATTGCTGACTATGCACCACAGCCTTCAGCCTCTGCCACTCAGTGTGTACAAATGCAAAAAAAGGTAGTACATTATTGAAAACATTGAATAATTTCCTATTGTGAACGTCTCAATCATAAAACTTTAAATTGTTTATTGGATATTTTTATTGACTCAATCTTCTTTAATTGCGGGACAGTCCTATCTGGTATTTCGTAAATTCGAGGGAACATTCCAGATTGTACATATATGTTATTAATACATGATTATAACACAACTAAGTTGAAACATGTTGCTGAGGATAACATTTTGGTTGAAATAAATACAAATTGGAATGTTCCCTCGAATTTCGTTTTCACAAAAATACCCTGATAGAACTGTCCCTTTAAATGTACCTGAATACTTGTCAATGAATAATAGTACTCTAAATTGATTGTTTTATTTCAGATTTTGCAAACCTTGGTATCATCAGTGTTGATGACAGGGGGTGACCTTGACACCTTCTGTTCGCCATCTTCTTGACCATAGAACATCACAAGCTGGTCAATGAAGAAGGAGATCGGACGCAGGCCAAGGACTGAAAGTGCTGTCAGCATCTCTGTATTTGGGAACCTAGAAGAAGAAAGAAGTCATACTAAATATACTAGTCGATTGAAATTTTGTAATCGGTCATCAGTAGGTGGCAATCGATCGATTAAACATCAGGGATGGTATCCATATTGCAAATATTCTTCACTAGGGAAATCTGTGCCTATTGCAAAATAGTGCCTATCTACAACAGAGGCTAGAAAAGGAAAGTATGATTGGAGCTGTCTCCGTGGGTAGTGAATGGTATGTGATAACAATGGAAATATTACTCAAGTTACATTTGTGTTCATCTCAACTAATAAAGGTATTATATGTTTAAATAGTTATTTCTTTCTTTGTTGATATGATTGTTATTTGATTGTAGATGTCAGATGTAACTTGTTTTCACATTTTGGATGACTGTGTTAACGAAGTCTGTCTTCACATTCTGGAACAAAGTGCTGCTTGTCATCTTTGCAATGGTATGGCCCTTGAAGGTGTCATCTTTGAGGTCACTCTCGAGCTGACGCAGAGAGGTCGGCTTGTCAAGAGGATTTCTGTCATCCCTGATGTTTTCTAGAGTCGTTAGACATCCATCTAGGACAAACTGTCAAAAGTGCACAAATAATCTTACTGAATATACTTGTCATAATGAACATATCACGGCAACCTAAGTAACTTTTGTTGCTATACAGCTGCAGTGACATTAAACTAAAAGTACCATTATAGATCATTTCATTTCAGTAATTTTGATCAGCAACATGTAAAATAAAGGAATTTGGTTTGAAATTCTTAATAATATTTTTAATCTTCAGATTGGAAAACATGATTAATAAAATGAGAATTGAGTGAATAAAAATTAACATTAATCTACAATGGATTGCTGAAAACGTGAAAATTATACAACCACCACCTTTGCCAAACTTTCTAAAGAGACAGGGAAAAGAAGAGAGATAATGAGGAGACAATCTTCAGATGAGTAACTGCACATGAAGCTTTGCTAGGAAGATATCTACAATTCAAGCATGACTCGGGTAAAGATCAAAGGCGCCGCCAACCCCTTATTCCAAAATAAAGTATGTTTTTGAGTTATGCCACGATCCATAACGAAACAATGGCGTCAAATACAAGTGCCACGTCAGCCTCAGGATGTCACATGATAAAAAATAATAATTTCTTGATGAAAATTGATTCACTAGTTTTGCTTTTGTTTGGTGAGGTGAGGTGAGTTGGGGTTTAACACCGCTTTCAAGAGTATTTCATTTATATCGCGGCTGCTAGTATTATGGCAGGGAAAAAGCCTGCAACGCCATGTGGCTATGCACTGCGGTGAAACATGCGAGCAGCGGCTGGAACTAGCGAACAATGGGTGGTACTGTGCTGAAATTCAGTGTAGCATTGCACCCAAACCTTACTGCATGTAGAACAGAATCATGTGTTTTTTCAATAAAGTACAGTTTTGTCCATAACTAACTATTAAAGTCAAAGCACTTGGCCTATTGGCATGATATTTTAACTATAATAGTTCAGGACAAAACTGTACTTTTTTGCAAAACACAAGGTGGTTGAGGCTACTCTATTTCGTAAACACAACATTGCAGCACATATTGACAGTTCATGAAAAATGGAAGAGATGAGCATGTTATGAGGAAAACAAAGTATCAATGGTTCACAGAGATTCTAAGAATGACATATTTGTCAATTTGGCAAGCTGGGAAATAAAATCATAAATAATTAATATTAATATTACAGTTATGTAGACTTAATTTTCTACATCTTTTCAATAATTCATATTGTTTAAGACATTATTAAGTAAACCAAATTCAATTTTAAATTTTTAACTAAAAAACTACATATAAAGTTACACGTCGTACCTGTACAAGGCCAAGGTACAAATCCTTTTTCTGGAAGGTCAGGCACAGACGCATGATTGGCTGTAGGATGTCCATCATTGCGTAGGTGAGTGATAAGAAGAGTTCACTCCCAACTCGCTTCTTTATTCTCTTTGCTGGTGGGTCGCTAGATTCTGTGAGATAGGTCAATAAGGCCTCCATTGTCCTGTACACGGCATCCAGAGCCTCATAGAAGCTGAGCCACCTGACTTGATGGACTTCCCTATACTTCAGACGAGGACAGTCCAGAACATTTTGAATTGATTCCACTTCATTGACCTTTTCAGGGGGGCTTTTTGAAATGATAGTAGATCATTTCTAATGATCTTTGATATTCCGACATCTGTGGAACTTTTTGGGCTGCTTGTTCAGTACAGAGAGCCAGGCGATGGGCAACACAGTGTGTGTTAACCAAGTGTAGATCCTCTCTCAGAAAATGCCCAGTTAGACCTTTTCCAGTTCCTGTCATGGTGGATGCCCCGTCTGTTCCGAGACCAAGAACTTTATCCGCAATATCCAACTTTCTTGCATTATGATGCTTCTTCACTTTAATGAATATAGCTTCTCCAGTGGCATGTTCAAGTTTCAAATCAGTCAGAAATAATGTGGATGGCTCCAAGGTAACATGATCCACTACTCTGGCATTTATGCATAACTTGTGATGCACGGCAACATCCGTACTTTCATCGGTCAGGATTGTCTGTTGTGCTCCAAATTGTAATAATTGCTCCAAATTGTAATACCTGCTCCAAATTGTAACAAAAATTGCTCCAAATTGTAATACCTGCTCCAAATTGTAATAAAAACTGCTCCAAATTGTAATAACCCAATTTCGAAAAACGTACTGTCAAGCTGCTCCAAATTGTAATAAAAAGTGCTCCAAATTGTAATAACTGCTCCAAATTGTAATAACTGTTCTAAAGCTACATCTCGTGTTGATGAAAATGAAAATATATAGAGTTGATGAAAAGAAGAGCTGATATAGATGTAGACATAAGAGTTGGTGTAGATGTAGAAAAAAACGATGTAAATGTAGACGTAGATGTAGATACAGATATAGTTGTGTGTGTAAATGTAAATGTAGACGTACTGGGAGACGGAATTAAATACATAGATTGAGATGGAAAATGAACATGTAGATGAAAATGAAGATCTGGGTGGCGATTTCAATAAATTTTTATTACGGTATTTAGAAGGCCACAGGCTCGTAGTACAATCATGAGTAGATCAAAATACAGATTTTGATGTAGAAATAGATATTTATGTAGTGTATGTAAATATGTAGATATATATGTAGATATAAGAGTAGATATAGGTGTATATATCTGCAAATATGTTGACGTAGATGTAGGTATAAGGGATAATGTAGGTATCGATCTTGATGGAGATTTAACTGTAGATGTAGATGTTGAAGATGTTGACATAGCTGTACATGTAGATGTAGATGTTGTGGTAGATGTTGATATAAAAGGTATAGATAAGTATATGTAGGTTATGTGTAAATGTAGATGTAGAAGCAACGACATATGTAAATGTATATGTAGATCTGGTGGTGATTTAAATGTAGATGTAGATGTAGATGTAAGTATACAGCAATGCGAAGATGTAGATGTAGATATAATGGTTGATGTATATATAACTGTTGATGTACATTTATATAAAATAGCTGATGTTTATACAGAGAGCATTGACGATGATATAGGAGATGATGTACATGTAGATTAAACAGTTCATGTGGATTTAAATATAATAGTTCATTTACATGTAGATCGAAGAGTTGGTGTAGATATAGCAAGAGTTGGTTGTAGACGTAGATGTTGGTGTAGTTACATATGTATATATATATATATATATATATATATATATATATATATATATATACAGACATAGAGAGATTTGATGTAGATATAAGAGTTGATGTATATGTAGATGTAGATGTAAGGGTTGATTTAGATGAAGATGTAGGTGTTGATGTGAGGTAGATATAAGAGCTGTCAAAGATATAGAAAGAGTTAATGTAGATATAGGAGTTGACGTAGAAATAGATATACAATATAATGTAGATGGATATACATGTATGAGTTGACATGAGTTGTCATAAAAATAGATGTTGAAGTTGATGCAGTTGCACATGAATGTATTGATGCAGCTGTAGGAAAAGATTATGCGAAGATGTAGATGGTTATGCAGATGCAAATGCAGTTGTATGTGTATGTGTAAATCTAGGTGAAGACGTACCGGTAGAGATATCTTAATATGTAGATGTAGATGTAGATCTGTGTGGTGATTAAACTTAGATTTAGGTATAGACGTTTACAGAGATGTAGATGTAGATATAAGAGTTTACGTAGATATAAGAGATGATGCAGAAGTATATGGAGACACATATACTAACGCAGGCGCAGATGCAGATGTACGTAAAGCTGTAGATTTAGACGTAAATGAACATGTAGATCGAGACGATGATGTAGATGAAGATGTAGATGTAGAGGTAGATAAATATGTAGCAGTGTCGGTCGACAGAGTTTTAGATGCATACATCTATCTAAATCTAAATACAGATTTAGATCTTCATTTAAATGTATATATAGGTGTAAGTGTAGATGTAGATGAAGATGTAGATGTCAAGGTAAACGTAGAGCTACGCGTAGATCAAGGTGTTGATGGAGATGTAGATGTATCTGTAAACGTAAATGTATGCGTAGATACAGATGCAGATAGATGTGTACATGCCATTTGGAGATTTCACTGGATGTAATTTAATCTTGATGGATGAGGTGATTCTAGTTGTACATAAACTTTATTTTGAAAAAAATGTCGATACACATTTGATGAAAGAAGAAAGTCTCATTGCAAGAGAAAGTTATGTCAATAGTTTGTTTTTTTTATATAAGTTATATAAGTTTTATCATTATAATTATTGTACCATGGCAGATTGATAGTGTAATAGTCCTGATTGTCGTACATGTACACTGTCATCAAAAACACACTACAATAAATATTCAGTTAGTTACATTGTTTATTACAATTTCGAGCAAGTATTACAATTTCGAGCAAGCCTTTGCCTCAAATTGTAATAAATGCTCCAAATTGTCATAACAGTCCCAAATAGCAATTAAAAGTGTTAATACCTGAAAACTAGTTGTAATGTTTTGATGGTGACAGTCACAATGGTACATCGAATATCAATAGAGATTTCTCTAAGCCTACAGCCTTTGGGTTTTGCACAAAGAAATAAATACCTACTGCGACTGAAATGAGTTCTTGTTTTACACTTCAATGACATAAGAATTCATTCGGTCATCAACTTGGCAATATGATTATTTTTTAAATAATGACATGAAAGTCTAATATATCTCATTCCGCGTTGTGCCCTTTGAATATATTTGGTCATATGATATTGGATTCATGAGCATTATTACAATTTGGAGCAGTTATTACAATTTGGACCAAAAGCTTGCTCCAATTAATAATAATTGCTCCAAATTGTAATAACAGCTCCAAATTGTAGAAGTGTCGATACCCGAAACTTGTTTGTAGTGTTTTGATGATGACATTCACAAAGGTACATCTGATATCAATAGAGTTTTTTTTATGCCTACATCCTTTAGTTCTGCACAAATAAATAAAGACCTACTGCTACTGAAATGAGTTCTTGCTTCACACTTGAATAACATAAAAAATCATTTGTCATCAACTTGGCAATATCATTAACTTTTAAAAAATAACATGAAAGTCAAATATATCTTATTCCGCATTGTGTCCGTTTGAAAATGTTTGGTCACATGATATTTGATTTATGAGCATTATTACAATTTGGAGCAGTTATAACAATTTGGAGCAAGCCTTTGCTCCAAATTGTAATAACTGCTCCAAATTGTAATAACAGCTCCAAATTGCACTAAGCAGTGTAAATACCCAAAATTTGGTTGTAGGATTATGATGATGATAGTCACAATGGTACATCTGATATCAATAAAGGTTGTTTTTGTTATGCCTACAGCATTTCTATTTTAGGTCTCATGATATTGAATTTATTAGCATTATTACAATTTTGAGCAGTTATTACAATTTGGAGCAAGCCTTTGCTCCAAATTGTAATAACTGCTCCAAATTGTAATAACAGCTCCAAATTGCACTAAGCAGTGTAAATACCCAAAATTTGGTTGTAGTATTATGATGATGATAGTCACAATGGTACATCTGATATCAATAAAGGTTGTTTTTTTATGCCTACAGCTTTTCTATTTTTGGTAACATGATATTGAATTTATGAGCATTATTACAATTTGGAGCAGTTATTACAATTTGGAGCAAGCCTTTGCTCCAAATTGTAATAACTGCTCCAAATTGTAATAGCAGCTCCAAATTGCACTAAACAGTGTAAATGTTCATTGCAATCTAGGAATCATCACAATCTGCAGATTGTGAGCTCACAATCTGCTGATTGTTCGAACAATCTAGGAATGTTTAACCATTCCTATATTAGAAAAAGTAGCCATTTTGATAGTGAAGAATAATAACATGGTTATCCTAGATTGTTTAAACAATCTGCAGATTGTGAGACCTGAACAATCTAAGAATGATCACAATCTAGGAATGTGTTACCTTGCAGTTGTATGTTGTAGATTGTGAGCATATTTTCTGTATTGGTTGATTCATAGATTGTGAAGGGGTCTGATATTTCATAAACCGACTATAAGGGTTTATTCCAAGATTGTGAGGGGTTTTCAAATAGAAAAAAAATTCTTATCTACAGACTATATGGGTCGGTTCCTAGAGTGTGAGGAGCTTTCAACTCGTTTCTCTATCTTATCTAGCGACTGTATTGGTCGATCCCTTGATTGTTAAGGGTTATAATAGTTAATCTATCGGCTGTATGCATCGATTCCCAGATGGTGAAGGGTTCTCAAAATAGTTGTTCTAGGTTATCTACATACTATAGGGGTCGATTCCTAGATTGTGAAGGGTTCACAAATAGTTTTTATATCTTATCTACAGACTATAGGGTCGATTTCTAGATTGTGAAGGCTTCTCAAATAGTTTTTTCTACCCTATCTACCGACTATAGTGTCGATTCCTAGATTGTGAAGGGTTCTCAAATAGTTTGTCCATCTTATCTACATGCTATAAGGGTCAATTCCTAGATTGTGAAGGGTTCTCAAATAGTTTGTCTATCTTATCTACATGCTATAAGGGTCGATTCCTAGATTGTGAGGGTTCTCAAATAGTTTTTCTATCTTATCCAGAGGCTATTTGGGTCGATTCCTAGATTGTGTTGAGCTTTCAACTCGTCTCTCTATCTTATCTATCGACTACAGGGGTCGATTCCTAGATTTTAAAGGCTTAAACTAGTTTTTATATCTTATCTACCGACTATAGGGTCGATTCCTAGTTTGTGAAGGCTTCTCAAATAGTTGTTCTATCTTTTCTACATACTATAGGGGTCAATT
Source organism: Gibbula magus (assembly GCA_936450465.1). Taxonomy (NCBI): domain Eukaryota; kingdom Metazoa; phylum Mollusca; class Gastropoda; order Trochida; family Trochidae; genus Gibbula; species Gibbula magus. The sequence goes on along the minus strand of OW388306.1, from coordinate 38,736,382 downwards.
CCTAGATTGTGAAGGGTTCAGAAATAGTTTTTCTATCTTATCTACAGTCTATAGGGTCGATTTCTAGATTGTGAAGGCTTCACAAAAAGTTTTTCTATCTAATCACAGACTGTAGGGGTCGATTCCTAGATTGTGGTGAGCTTTCAACTCGATTCTCTATCTTATCTACCGACTACAGGGGTCGATTCCTAGATTGTGTTGGCTTCTCAAATAGTTTTTCTATCTAATCACAGACTGTAGGGGTCGATTCCTAGATTGTGGTGAGCTTTCAGCTCGATTCTCTATCTAATCTACATACTATAGGGGTCGATTCCTAGATTGTGAGGAGTTTTCAACTCGCTTCTTTATCTTATATACCGACTACAGGGGTCGATTCCTAGATTGTGAAGGGTTATGATATTTCATCTACAGACTGTATTGATCGATTCCTAGATCGTGAAGGGTTATGATATTTCATCTACAGACTGTATTAGTCGATTCCTAGATTGTGTGAAGGGTTATGATATTTCATCTAAAGACTGATTATTTTTAACGAATCCACATGCATTCTCCATTACGTAAGGGTCGAACAATCTGCAAATTGTTTAAACAATCCAAGAATGGTGAAATATTCCTAGATTGTGAGCTCACAATCTGCAGATTGTTCGAACAATTGCAGATTGTTCGGTGTTTTAATACCTACAACATTTCGTTTCGCACAAAGAAATTTAAAGACCTACAGCGACTAAAATGAGTTCTTGTTTTACAATTGAATGATATAAAAACATCATTCGATAATCAACTTGGCAATGTCAATGTCAACATGAAAGTCAAAAAGATCTTATTCCGCGTTGTGTCCGTTTGATCCACATCTACACCAACGCATGCTTCTATGCGTCTAAAGCACTCTTTATTTATAATTCATATCCAAATCACATCAGCAGTTACATCTGCATCAAAACTAAAGTACCCATTATACATTAACAATTGCATCTTCATCCCCGTCCACGTCTACATGAACATGTACATCGTGATATACAGACATCTACATCTCCATATTCAGCTTGATAATCAGGACATTTTACATCTTCATGCATGTCCTTCAACGTTAACATGGCTATGTCTACGTCTACATTAACATATACATCTCCATCTACAACTTCATATATACGTATATGTCAACTTAAATATGTAAATCGTAATCAACATCAACATCTAAATGCATATAGATCAGCTTTCGTGTATATCTATCTTACTGTTTACACAAATGTTTTTGGAAATCAATCTTAAAATCAATACAGGCAGACAGAGTCTAAATTACTATAACCCCGGCAAATGGAAACCTGTTACAGAAATATGTATTGAACAATGATTATGAAACTTTATGCTATAATAAATCCTAAATCACTAATTAGTTATTAATTCATGCTACAGAAGGAAATGTACTTCCAACAATAGAATACTGTCTATCTAGAAATAACCAAGTTCTGTTCCGGAAGCGATATTGTAGAACGCATTTCGTATTTTGGAATCAAAATGTAGATGTTTTTCCATGGCTAAAAATAAAATTTAAAAGAAGTTAACAACCCTAAAAGGTACATCTTGATATGATGTTTGCTCCACACATCAAGTTCACTGAGCTAGACCTAACAACTTTTTTTAGTTCTGGTTTGGAAACAAAATGTTAAGTCATGTTTCCTTGGTAACGACTGAAAAAATAAAATCCCAAAGAAGTTGAAAACCCTTTAAGTTTTTTAGTTTTGTTCCGGGAACGAAATTTCCATCGAAACAGTTAAAAATATAATTCTAAAGTCAAACACTCAAAAAGGCACATCTATACATGATGAATATTCCACATACCTAGTTTCATTGAGCTGGACCTTACGGTTTTTTAATTCTGGTCCGAAACGAACCACGGACGGACGGTTCGGCGGACGGTTGGACGGACGGGCGGACCGACGGAGGTCATTTCCTTATCCCTTGACAACTTCGTTGAGGCGAGGGATTATAACAATCTTCATAAACATTGTAATTACCATTATCAAAACGAACACCGAATCAATGATCACCATAAAACCAAAATCGTCAAATAATCAGAACTAAAGATATTTAAGCTTACATCGCCTTGATCTGTGTTATTACAATTTGGAGCAGTTATTACAATTTGGAGCACTTTTAATTACAATTTGGAGCAGCTTGACAGTACGTTTTTCGAAAATTGGGTTATTACAATTTGGAGCAGTTTTTATTACAATTTGGAGCAGGTATTACAATTTGGAGCAGTTTTTATTACAATTTGGAGCAGGTATTACATTTTGGAGCAATTATTACAATTTGGAGCACTACATTGTCACTACAGGAGACTGCACTGGCGTCTCAGTTATGTATGTGTCAAGAACTGATGTTATGGCAGCTACTTAATATGTGGCAGTGTTGTAAGAGGAATGGTCTACATGTTTACTTACCAACAGGGCATCTACACCAGGAGTTTCCAAATGTGTCAGCATTGCCATTAAGCTTGTATATTTGGAAAGAGGACGTGCCTCCTTGCAGAGCCAGTAGTTTCTAATGCAGCTGTTATTGCTTTCTCTTCTCTATAAAGCACTTGTTTGACAGCCTTTTCCATGTTACTCTTGTTACTGTATTATTAATATTACCACTTCTATGAAACGTAAGTTTCATTTGTTTCTTCGGTGGCGGCATCGCCATTTTACCGGAAGCTAAGCAGTCAGTAATACTTGAATGTTGTTTACTACGGTTACGGATACAAAAAACGAATCGTTCCAAATGACAAACTCGATTACGCATTAGTCTACTATGTATAAACGAAACACTTCCGGGTTTACGTTATCGATTCAGAAACGAATGCAATGAACAAGTTGAACATATCTTTTTGATTGAAAATTTTCAATAACGACTGGGAAAGCCCAGAGTAATTTTAGATGTGCGCCATTAAGTATTTAACTGCGCCAGACAGTCGCTGGGTATATTTTTTACTGCGCCATTTCGTTTCATGTAGCGCATATGGCGCAATGGCACGGTCCCTGAGGTCACAGGGGTCACAGGGGTCACAGGGGTCACATGCTTATAAACCTATTTTCATCTTCTTCTCCAGTTCCAAAAGGTGTAGAGAGCTGAAAATTTTTGTACAGACGCCTTGACCAATGGAGATTCTAAATTGTAGATCTCGTGACCCCGTGACCCGAAATGGGGTCACAGTGGTTACAACCTATTTTCATCTTCTTCTCCAGTTCCAAAAGGTCTATAGAGCTGAAAAGTTGTATGCAGACTCCTTGGGCAATAGGGATTCTAAATTTCTAGATTGTAGATTGGTGACCCTGGCCTGGGACCCCCAATAAAGGCCTCTCAGGCCATGACCTAAAAACCTATTTTCATCTTCTCCAGAACAAATGTACCTAGAAGGCTGTAATATTGTGTGAAGACTCTTCAGCCAATGGCGATTCTTAATTGTAGAAATGGTGACCCTGTGGTGCCCCAAATATGGGCCTCAATCTATTTCAGTCTTCATCATTAAACAATATAAACCCTGATGAGCTACAGAGCCCATGGATATATTTTTCTTCAAATATTGGCAAAGGTCAAGTCATTCCACACATTCGCATCATCTTTGATTTCATGTGTGATGTAATACTAACTAGATCGCATTTTTAATGAAATATGTTACAACTTCATCATTTGCATTTGTGAATAATTGAAATAACTGTTGGTAATAATAAACTGACATATGTTTCTATTTCCTCTGAATTTTAGTAACAAAAATAGATATAGATAAAGCTGTGATTTAAAGAGATGCAGAATAGTATCCATATCCTGCACTGCTTTTGTGTGTATTATTCGTTTGATTGGACATAATTTTGTTGCAAAGTATCCTATTGTCTTTAACTATATACATGCTGGCGGCTTCCTTAACGTCATCAGAATCGTTCAAATGCATGAAGTAAAAAATGACGTTTTGTTATCTTGACCGTTTTCAGTATTATTGACTTAAAATAGGACTTAACTGTATAACGGGGAGCAAGACATGTTAAAATGTTACATGCGCATAAATATAAATTGGCTGATCAATGCCATCGAGGATTGTGACTGTGAAGAATATTTCAACTTTTGCATATCTCAGTATTTTCTCTAAAGATGACTGTCTACTTACATGATTTGTAAAGTAATTAAGCAATCAACTATTACATGTTTTTTCTCATGTCTTTGGCTTATTTTGGTTAAATAAGACCATGTTATGACTGTTATAGGACCTATAAAACTCTACTACGGCCAGAAAGATATCTTTCAATACTCAAATACTAAATATGTACAGTATTTATAACTAATTTGTAGACTAGGTTTTTCAAATTGATGTTAAATGAAAGAAGGAAACTGTCCATAATTTTAAAATAACCAGCTGAAAACAATATGTTTTTGGTGTAAATCATGATGTAATAAAAGATAATTTATTCATCAAAATCCTAGATACAGATTTTAAATAATGATTAAGGTTGTGTGATGAACAAAGTATCACAGAATAAAAACTAACCTTTTTTCACCCCCGTGAGGCAATGATTTCCTTTTTTCAAGACAATAAAACGTCTGTCATCTGAGAGATCACCCTGGAAAAGTACGTGTATTCAGAATTTGGGTCATGGTATGAACAAGTAAAAATGGTATCGAAGGCATCAAGGGTGACATGTACAACCAAATTGAATGAAAATGTTTATATTAATTTTGTTTTCGAAATAAAATCGATAAAAACTGATATATATACTTATTTTAAATGAATTTGAAAATCGAAAAGGTGTATGAAGAAAAATGGACCCTGTAATAATAACTTTAAATTGTGCAACTATTCACGGAAAGCACAGGGTCTCCCCCACAGGACAGGGGATGTTGTGGTTAAATGTGTACTGGCTGATTCATGGTCCTCCTTGTCGCATAGACATACAGTGACATACAGTGAGGTATTGCAACAATCGCTGTTTACCCATAGGTAAATGTTAATTCAGTCAAGCATAGCTAATTTTAATTGTTTAAATTTTCAAAATATTTTACTGAATATTGACATGAAAACTGAAAATCTACTCTGTAACCCGAACAAAATTTCTGATTTTGGATACATCGTTATTTTACAAAATAGTTTATAATGTCCATTTTTCCTGTCCTTTAGGCCTGCTTACATAATGGTGACAATGGGGAAATGACGTTACAGTAAAAATACCCACTCATTACTTTGCCGTTTTCCGAAATAATGCTCAAAGTTAAGGAATTTGAACATTATGAACATAATCTCAAGATGTTAGATTACAAACATGCTAAGTTTGAACACATTTTGTTCACTGTCAAAATTGTCAAAATTAGTTATGTTACACTAAAATAACATCGGATCCTATTGGAAAACGCAGATTGTTGCAATACTTTTGGCACGTCAGTTTAATGTTTAGGATTGTGTTATGTTCCTTTTGATATAAAATTATCCACTTTTCAGTAACAAAATCCATCATACAGGACTGAGACAGAGTGTTTTGATGCTAGGTCCAGTTGACTCTGTAGTTTTTGTTTATCTATGTACATATCCAGACAAAGCGAAGTAACACTGCCTATGAAATGAGTTAAATTATGAACCTGTGATGTTATGTTAGATGAAACTAAATATTGATTTGGGGCGAGATTTTGCACTGGTTATCTCGTTCCATTTCGGATCAAGAGGTCTGGGATTCGGCAACTTAGTCTACTATTGAGACTTGTTCTATTATGCAAGGATTGGTTGCAATGCTTCACTGAATTTCAGCACAGCAGATTTCACCGCTATTCAAAGCTGCAAAGGGCTTTCTCCCTGCATTATCACTAGCAGCAGTGATATGAAAGTGAAAAGGTGAAAGTGGAGCTAAACCCCAACACACCCTAACCCAGATTGAATTATGAGGCTGAATAGAGTCATTAGAGGCTGAATAGAGTCATTTGAGGCGGAGCGGTTTGCTAGCCCCTTATGACTATGGAGTTAAATCGGGCGTGTCCCTCTGTGTGACTCTAGAGCCATTATAAACTGCCAGGCCAGTAAAAGTATACTCACCTCAGTTAGTTTCAATTAATTCAATATTTAAAAGAAATCAGATGCATTTGACTATGGCACGATATAATAATACTTATCTGCAGTAGTTGAATGAATTAATTGGTGACTGTGGTTAAATTTTAGTTGCAATATCTTTGTTTAAAGAAGACAGGGGTAAGAAATGAAATTTACATCAAAATGACCCCTACTATATATAAAATGTTGTTATTGTGTGCAGAATCAGGCACATTTATTAATTTTCACATTAATGTGCCTTATATGCCGATGAAAGGTTGGGTTTATCAAAAAACAATTACTTAAAAGACAAGTAGAAGTAGTCTTTGACTGCTGACTAAACACATGTAATTTTCGGTTTTAGATTATGACATCGAACACTTGAGATATGTGCAATTGAAAATTATACATATGATAAAACTAATTGAGGTGAGTAATTTCTTTTGCCTTGCAGTCATTTGACACCAGACTCAATACCAAGCCTTTCACTTTACGGACCTTCTGTGCGAAAAAGCAAGAAAGGAGCATGGATAACTTACCTTTATTTCTTGCGGCGATCTTGAGTCTTTGAAATCTTGAGCGGGTAATTCAACTTCCGTATCCTCTTGTACGATGCATGAAAGCTTTGAAGCATGGTACGTGCATCTAGAACATCCACTAGTCTGTTCACAGAGAGTCCTGCACATCATTACACCATATGGGTAATGTACACGTCCTGAAGTTTCATACAAGAGGAAGGAAACCACAGATAACTTAAGAATGTTATTGCAAAACATTGTCAGTTGCATAACAAGGCAGAAAATACAAAATTTCCAAGTATATACGAGCGTAGCTCAGATATGTATGTGGATGCCTAGTTTCACTTTGGAGAAACCAAACCAGATGATAAAAAAAAGTTGGTATTTTTCCTCAGAAACAGTTTCTCATCCTGGCGTTGCGCACACCGACTCTCAGTGTAGTTTAATTGCAATTGCAATTTATACATGAAGACTTATTTGATGTTTTTCAACACTGGTTGATGACTAATAACTTAAAAGTTACTAAACGAATCAAAATTTAATACTATTTACATATCTCAGACACGTTTAAATTATAAAATATAATTTCTTTTCTCAATGTTGCATTAATTTTCACATTTAGAACAGAACACTGCTAACTACTACGTAATATTATTATTTGGATGATTTTAATTATTCAGTTTGTGATAAAATCATAAAATTTTACACACTTTAATGTTCCTTCCAAACATTATCTTGATGAACATTTCGTAACGCAAAGATTGTTGATGCATTTATGACGATTTCGGGAATATGTTGAAACATGAAGTAAGACAAACACAATTGTTTCATTATGGTTGGTGATAAGATACATTTGTATGTTACCGTTGAGATTTTTAACATTTGATCAGCTCGAAATAATCCTTCTACCACAGAAGAAACATACGGTTCTCATTAGGAAATGTTATATCTCATTAAATGTGTCTGGATCAAGTAGATAAGAATGCAAATAAGTTCCAAATTCAATTAACAGTAATGATATTACATGAAACCAAGTCTGAATGTGTAGATGAATTGCATGTGTATGGATATAATTTTATCTTAACTGGTGCCATGGTTAGTTCTTTTTTCAAATAGCTATTCTTAAATTTTGTTCCAAATTGTTTCAATTAATGTACTATCATATAATAAATATAGAAATGCTCCAATCTAAGAGTTCTGCATGTACATGTTTGAGATTCTTTGTTTTTCATTGTGTTTTTTTGGTAGAACCCTAAGCAATATACTATTGGAATCAAGCATGCTTTCCACTATTTCAGACATATGAGTATGAGTATGAGTATGAGCTAAGATAACGCCACAATGTTTCAATTCTTGACCTCCAAGTATAGTTTTTAAGGACTTTACAAATGCAAGTGTAGTTTACAAATGCAATCGAACCCTTTAGCTCAACTGCTAGAGAGCAGGACTCAAACCCCGAGACCTGTCCCGGGTTCGATTCCCACTGGAGGTGATCTCACAATCAATTCTGCTACATTTGACGTCCAACGTTCATTAATGTCACTGCAACAAAGTAACGAGCCAAAATTTTGAATTTTGGCTTAGAATTCGAGTAATCTGCCCTTGCATTTGGACCTTTTCGAAAGGGCGTTTTTCGGCTGCGTGTTCAAAGAGGCATAACTATGTAATCAATTGATTTATGTCAAAGTTACTTATTTCAATCTCTTTATAATAACTTGTTTAACAATTCCATAACATATCATGATCATGTAAAAGTTGATAGATTGGTCACAATTTGGACATAATCCCCACAAATTTAAATTTTGTGATTTTGAGACCTTTCGAGGGGTAACTACTTTGGAGAATTAAACCACTGAAGGTACAATAATGTTGTATGGCTCGTTGTGAAGTAGACATGTCTCTCATGAAGAACAAAGAGCCTTAGATAATTTGCTCCTATCCATGTGGGATGGAGGCTTTCTGTTGGTACGGCAAAACTTATATTTGACTGTTTTACGAAGGTTCTGCGTAGCCATGACGGTTTTTGAGCTTGTATTGTTTCCAGAATAAGGGGAACCTTTACTTCCCCAATCTTCACACAATTGAATAATAGTATTTCGCTTAATCTTGTCAGGCTTTTCTTTCCAAACGAACTTAAAACATTCTTCTGTAAAGTTTGAATAGTATCATTGTTTGGATTTGGCAACTTAGTAAACTGGTGATTTGATGAAGATAATATTAGGCAATTAAGTGCGGTTATTCTGCAAAATGGAATAAGATCATCCTAACCACATTACCATTGTCTTGTCAATCTGTTACCAAGTAAAGTAAAGGATCTTTGAGTCACGTCTAGCTTATAGGTCTGACAGTATTCGATAGTTGAATATTTCATGGAGCCAATCCATACTATTTCAATTTTTCTATGTTTATTTTAAGACCGGAACATTCAGCATATTTAATAAGTATGTCTAGGGTTGCTTGAAAACAAATTTCCGTTCCATTCAAAATAATTGCTGTGTCATCTGCAAACTGTTTAAGTAAATACTCAGTGTCCAAAAACTTTATACCCTTTACATTTTTCTTTTCCCTCAACATGTGTGACAGAATTTCTGTGCAGATAAGAAAGAGGTATGGTGAAACTAGGTCACCTTGTCTGCAGCCTCTATTAACGTTACACAAGTCACTGGGGAAACCATTTACAAGAACACTTGACGTTACATAGTTGCAAAATGTTCTAATCCAATGTATAATGGAGGAACACAAATTTCAGAAGTTTAAACATTTTTCAAAATGTATTACATTTGACACCAAAATTATCGATAACAATTATCCCTGCCTCAAATATTGTACAAATCCTAAATTCGGGACGACACTTTCAGGGATGATAAGCCGTAGTCTTAAGATTACAGAAACAACGTATAAAGTAAGATATACTTTAATATGTTAGTTTGAATATTTCATGACTTCTTGTGCAAACGGGATAGAAATTTTAAGTTGCGACGGCCATTACTAAGAGTAAAGCTTTTCAAACTTTACCAACCTTACAGCTGCGTATCGAAAGTACACATACTTATGTATGTCAGTGCAAATATCATGTAATTTGGCATATCTTTGAAAAATCATATCAACGTGAAAACTAAACCGATCATTTTGCATGTTTCATTATAAGGAGATCAATCTTTTCAAAACTATTATTTATTTTATTCAAACCTACATCATATTCTGCCTCTTATACTCATTCAAACTTCTAATTTCAGAGATAGTTTATGTTCACTCGGGTTTCGGTAAGTTTTGGAGTATCAGCGTATTAACAATATTTCTATGTTTGTGAATTTTTCAATAGATTAAAATTTGGTTGTGAACAAGATTGGCACTCTGCTGTTCAAGATAGTCCCAAGGCTTATTTATATTGTATGTATAATCACAGTTTTTCCACTGAACTGTACATTACTGTTTTAACATGTGATAAATTTAGACATGCAATGGCTCGCTTACGATGTTCCTCTAGTCATCTTAGAGTTGAAACCGGTAGGCATAATAAGGATTCAAGAAATGAGCGAATATGCAATGTATGTAAATGTAATTATATAGAAGATGAATATCACTTTATTTTAATATGCAAATGTTATGATGATTTAAGAAATGAATTTATTCTTAAAAGAAATATTCAATTTCCAAGCAGACATAAGTTTTATGTTTTAATGTCGCCATGTAACCCAATTACCATCATGCTGTTAGTAACTTTCATTGTTAAAGCTATGCATTTAAGAGCATTAATTCTATAACACATGCATTATGTACATGCTGTATTATGGGCCTATTGCCTACATACTTCAATTGAATAAACGTCTTCTACTCATTCAATGTATTTGTGATGCATTTGTTCTCATTTAGTCAAAAATTAAAACTTTCATTCGAAAATTATTGAAATTTGAATTTTCTATATTTGACCTCATCTGTCTATTTCATTATGCCAAATTTCATAAGCATGCACAAAAGCCGTGATGATCACATGTTACGTTTGAGAATGAATGTTTTGCTCGTGGATATATGATGATTCATTGTCATTGTATGTAATGTAATGTTATTGACGTTAAAATGAACCTCAATTTACATGATATATGCACTAAGATACACATGTAGGTGAACAAACTTTTGGTACGCAGTTGTATATAGAAAGTTCCTTTTATTTTATTGCTAACTAGAGTACAGGGCCATGTATGTGTTTGTTTCCGAATCATTGTGTCAATAAAATAAACTAAAAATTTAATTTCAATTGAAATGATATATGAATACACTGTATTTTCAAACTAAATTTAGAAATAGCAATATTCTTTGTATGTTTTAACACACCCTATCACATTCTAGAATTTATTTATATATATTTAAAAAATAAATCACAATATATAATTAAACTGGAATGTCCCCTATAATTTGGTTTCTACAAACAGTACCCTGATAGAACCCTCCCTTTAACATATGGTTAGCTTTTAGTAATCAGATACTGTTGTCAGTATAAGTCTCTGTGTTGCATTGATGCTTGAAAACATTTTTTAAAATATATCGAAACGCCGTGACTTCAGAATAGAGAAGTTTTTATCCATACACTTAACCCCAAATGAAACGGCACAATATTTTCAACAGTCACAAAAACGACATACTGCCGCTGGAGAAAAATCGATTTTAATGGGTTTCTTGTAGGAGCTTGAGTTTTAAAAACGTACTCGGAAGTTACTTCATTACATTATGATAATTTAATGTCTGTTCAAGTTCACTTAAATGATTTTTGACCAGAATGTTTTAACTTTAACATTCATGAAATGTAGAATTTTAATCAATAAACGATGTTGTTGACATAAATAACCTTCTTGACCTTAGATTCAATGACACGTCTTAACTGTATCACATAATAAAACAAGCCAAACAAAGCCTTTTTACTCCCCCATTTTGTCTAGTTAAGGACATTTCGAAAACGCCAAGTTTAAAGGAGGTCTATGCGGGATAATTAAAACGATCCACGAGTAATTACCACCACAGCGTGCCGAGCCGGAAATCTCATTTAGCGTTCTCTCTACTCAGCGTAGTTTTGTCTGCGCAATCCTACGCGCTCCTAATCTTCTCGCGTCTGACCCCTCTCTCGCTTTACTCAACGGTGAAACGGAGTGTCTATAATTCGAGCTCGTAATAATAGCGTTATTTACCTTTTTGCGTTGTGTTCATAATAATAATAATTAGCCCATAATGAACCAAGTTCCAATGTGGATATAGTGATATACTGATATGAGCTTATATTTATTACAATGCAGACCATTTCCCTTTTCTATTATTGATATCAAACTCATATGTGTATCGCAAAATTAAAGAATTATATCAAATTGGTTCGCTTATCTGATATTTAACTACATTAAACCTAAGAACAGGAAGATTTTCTGGATAACAACTTCTTTAATGTGAAAATACACGACGTTTCGGAGTACATACTCACTCCTTCATCAGGTGGACATTAAACCTATTTCACCCATAAAAGGTTTCAGACATAAAAGGTAAGAGTAGCGCAAACTGACCGAAGCTTGGACACTGATCCGATTCAAATATTATGAAAGACTGTATAATAAATAATAATCTTTAAAATGTCAATTTCAGCAAATCAAAATATTGGATAGAAAGTATTTTACTCGATTTTACATAGATATTTCAGAATTGCTTTAAACGTGTTTTATCCGCAAAAAATGAACGGATACTGTTTGATGATTTTACATTTAGTTGAGATGGCTTCAGAAGACATGATATATCTCTGTTTTAGTCGTGTTTATCACTCGCGGATTGAAATATCTTGTATCTTGTATAGTGATGTTTCTTTCGCGGTAGAGTGTAGTTGTTACGAACCATCTAGGGTATATCACAATCTGAAGATTGTTCGAACAATCTGCAGATTGTGAGCTCACCATCTAGACTATTTCACCATTCCTAGATTGTTTAAACAATTTGCTGTTTGACCCTAACAATCTGAGAATGATCACAATCTAGGAATTTGTTTGTAAGGCTATCAAACAGACTATAGCGGTCGATTCCTAGATTGTGATTCTCTATTTTATCTACAGACTATATAAGTCGATTCCTAGATTGTGAAGGGTTCTCAAATAGTTTCTCTATCTTATCTACCGAGTACAGGGGTCGATTCCTAGATTGTGAAGGGATCTCAAATAGTTTCTATATCTTATCTAACGACTCTAGGGACAATTCCTCGATTGTGAATGGTTCTCAAATAGTTTTTCTTATCAGCAGATTATAGGGATCAGTTGCTAGATTGCGAGGAGCTTTCAACTCGTGTCTCTATTTTATCTACGAGTCGATTACCAGATTGTGAAGGGTTATGATATATCAGCTACCGACTGCAAAAGTCGATTTCTTAAGTTTAGAATTGTTTTGATATTTAATCTTCCAACTATGACGGTCCTAGGTGTAACGGGTTTTAATTTGTCATCAAGCGACTGCAATATACCGTGCTTATAATGCCACCCGGAATACAATGCTTTTTTTGCATGAACGGATTCCTGCCCTTATAATTCCAAAGATACAATGCCAATTTGGTTATATCATTGGCCAATGCATGCTTTTTGGTTGTGAAGGGTTATGATGTTTCATCTAACGACTACATGGGTCGATTCCCAGATTGTGAAGGGTTATGATATTTCATCTAACGACTGCAGGGATCGATTCCTCGATTGTGAAGGGTTATGATATTTCATCTAACGACTACATGGGTCGATTCCCAGATTGTGAAGGGTTATGATATTTCATCTAACGACTGCAGGGATCGATTCCTCGATTGTGAAGGGTTATGATATTTCATCTAACGACTACATGGGTCGATTACTAGATTGTGAAGGGTTATGATATTTTATCTAACGACTACATGGGTCGATTCCTAGATTGTGAAGGGTTATGATATTTCATCTCACGACTACATCGAATTGACCCCTATAATCTGTTGATAAGATAGAAAAACTATTTGAGAACTCTTCACAGTGTAGAAATCGACCCCTGTAGTAGTTAGATGAAATATCATAACCCTTCACAATCTAAGAAGCTCCTCACAATCTAGGAATCGACCCTTATAGTCTGTAGATAAGATAGATGAAATATCATAACCCTTAACAATCAAGGGATCGACCAATACAGTCGGTAGATGAAATGTCATAACCCTCCACAATCTAGAAATCGACTCCTACAATCGGTAGATGAAATATCACAACCCACAAACATCTAGGAATCGACCAAATACAGTCGGTAGATAAGATAGAGAAACGAGCTGAAAGCTCCTTACAATCTAGGAACTGACCCCTATAGTCTGTAGATAAGACATGTTTTTCTATTTGAAAACCCTTCACATTCTAGGAATAGACCCTTTTAGTCGGTAGATGAACTATCAGAGCCCTTCACAATCTATGAATCAACCAATACAGTCGGTAGATAAGACCATGCTCACTACCTACAACATATAACTGCAAGGAAACAAGTTCCTAGATTGTGATCATTCTTAGCTATAGATTGTTTCGGTCTCACAATCTGCAGATTGTTTAAACAATCTAGTAATGTTGAAACATTCCTAGATTGTTCGAACAATCTGCAGATTGTGAGCTCACTATCTGCAGATTGTGATGATTCCTAGATTGCATGGAACATAGTAATGTCCCGATTTTCGTTAGGTAACTTTGTTTGGATGATATTTTATGTCTGACATGATATTAACCTCAAGTATTTGTTTTCATTCCTCTTACATAAAGGGATTCCTAGATGGGAAAGCGTATTCCCATTGAGTTCAGGATTTAAAATATAAAGTAAGATTGCTAAATGAAAGACATCATATTGACTCACGCCAACTCACAATATGGACAGCACGGATTTTGTTCTAGAAACAGAAGGAGACGGCACATAGCTTACAAGAATTTACTAACTATAAGTACGATACGACTTATTTGATATTAAGTCACATGTTCAAATTGCTCAAAGTTAAGTATTATGATTTCTCTTATCTCTCAACATTAAAAATACACACTTATTTCTATTTTGTTTTTAACTGTATTATACATTCCAATGTACGAAATGAAATTGAATGTACAAACAATAAACTTTTATATGTAAACTGTTTTACCATTAGCTACCATCAACTTATGAATTATATTTGCATATTCGTTTTTCAAGAAAATATCTCCAAGGAAAGGTATATGATGTAACAAGAACATGTTTTATCACGAAATTCCTCCAAGTAATAATATCAAAACTTGCCGGCATACAGATGCAAATGAGGAGTTTAACGCTGCATTGAGCAAGATATTGTATATTACTATTATATTTATCTAAATCAATATAAAGTCAGATTAGTTTTATAACTTTGAGAGTATTAAATTGCAATTGTCAATAATGGGTATGCCTGATTCAAGGTATACAAGTTTTCACGTTGATGGCTTTGCAATCTTTCTTGGGTGACAGTCAGTTGGTGTAAGGCAATCCTTTGAAGGGTGATAACGTCTTTTTGAGAAAGACCTCTTTAAGTTTCTTAAATAGTGACTGGTTTGTCCGAACTAACTATCCTTTCTGTGTCATTGGACATTCGTCAGGGCAGTGCTGATACAAATGACAATGTTTTGCACAAACATCATTCTCAAGTTCTCTGTGTTGGTTTCCTTCCTCTGGTATGAAACATCAGGACGTGTACATGTCCCATATGGTGTAATGATGTGCAAGACTCTCTGTGAACAGACTGGTGCATGTTCAAGATGCACGTACAACGCTTCACAACTCTCATGCTTCGTACAAGAAGATGATGAAGTTCGAAGACCCTCTGCAGACTCAATATCAGCGCCAGAAACGAAGGTAAACATCACCATGATACATGTTTAGCACTGGGTTTGTGTTGTCTGCGGTCTGGCGTTTGACATCTGTCCATCCGTCCATCTGTGAATATTAAAGCTTATTCATTCGTTTCTCAAGAATCACTAGCTCCAGAAATTTGAAATCTTATGTTAGCCTTAGCCGATGAGGATTACAAATTGTAGATTTGGTGTGTCTTTTGACCAAAATAAGGGCCAAAACGGTCAAGACCTAAAACCTATGTTCACCTTCTTCAGAACGAATAGTGTCGTGTTATATCGAATGCTGAGCTCGGTCGCATTCCGTTAAAGTATATAAGAATGCTTAATATAATTAAATATTGAATTTAGTTGCTAGTCACGGATAACAGTACTCTGCGTGGTTGTTACGAATATTTCTATGACAATGTTGGAAAATGTAATTCATAATCTAAAACTGTGTTCCAAGGAGATATCTCTTGTGCGAGATAAAGCGATATGTCCCAGGAGATATCGGTTTGACGGTAAATTTTGCACAATCCCCTCTCACTGTCAGCCAGTAATGACTCACAATGCTATGACGTTAAAAATGTATGACATCACAATACCATGACGTTATAAACATTATGACGTCACAATGTTATGACATTATCCACCTGGAAGTCAAATGACAATGCTCTGTTCGGAAATGTATGTTTTTAATTAAAAGTTGGAAAAAAATGATTTTGAATGAAAACTAAAATCTCATCCGTTTCATGTCTTTCGAATATATTAACACTCGTTGATTAAAACTGAAAAGTACAGGCGTTTAGTCAGCAGTCAAAGAATACTTCTACATGTTTGTTTTTTAATTTAAAATAAGAAATTTTGAATTTTAAATTTCTTCAAAAATTATTTTCATCGACATATAGCTATATTTATATGTGAAAATTAATAAATGTGCCTGATTCTGCACACATTTACAACATTGTAAACATGGTAGGGGTCCTGTTGGTGTAGATTTCATGTCTTACCCCCGTTTTCATTAAACAAAGATATTTTAACTAAAATAACCACCGTCACCAATTAATTCATTCAAACTACTGCAGATAAGTATTGCATCGTGCCATAGTCAAATGCATCTTATTTCTTTTAAATATTGAATTAATCGAAACCAACTGAGGTGAGTATACTTTCTTTTGCCAGGCAGTTGTCATGTTATGTATGTTAACTTCATCTCAGCTTCTTACGCTTATTAAACAGCGAATCTTTGACCAGGCTTGTCAGTTTGTTAGAAGTCACTTTTCCTTATCTTTACAAGTATTGTATATGTCAATGTTATCGACAGCTACAGTTTACAATTTTATCTCCGCAAATGCATACCTCCTCTTTACAAACGATATATAGCACACTTACATTTAGATTATCTTCACATAACGTTTTTTAATAGAAACAGACAGACACAATAACATTAAAAAAAAGTTGTGTATTACAGATATATATTGAGGATGAATTATACGTTATACTTAGATGTTTTAGATATAATGAAATACGCCACAAATATATTAAACAATAATACTAAAAAACTCAATTATGTAACTTGGCTAAATTTTAACTCACTTAAAATAAGAAAGTGTAGTTTATTGTGTCATTTTTATGTACATTATCCTGTTTTAATATCTCTTTCAATTATTCTCATGCCAATTCCTTCATGCCACCCCATCCATGTTTCCTCCTCATGTCTCTCCAAACATGTCACCCCACCAGTGTTTCCTCCTCACGTCTCTCCAAACATGTCACCGCACCCATGTTTCCTCCTCATGTCTCTCCAAACATGCCACCCCACCCATGTTTCCTTCTCACGTCTCTCCAAACATGTCACCGCACCCATGTTTCCGCCTCATGTCTCTCCAAACATGCCACCCACCCGTGTTTCCTTCTCACGTCTCTCCAAACATGCCACCCCACCCGTGTTTCCTTCTCACGTCTCTCCAAACATGTCACCCACCCGTGTTTCCTTCTCACGTCTCTCCAAACATGTCACCCCACCCGTGTTTCCTTCTCACGTCTCTCCAAACATGTCACCCCACCCGTGTTTCCTTCTCACGTCTCTCAAAACATGCTGGCCCACCTATGTTTCCTTCTCACGTCTCTCCAAACATGTCACCCCACCCATGTTTCCTCATCATGTCTCTCCAATCATGTCACCCCACCCGTGTTTCCTCCTCACGTCTCTCCAAACATGCCACCCCATCTTTGTTTCCTCCTTTTGTCTCTCCATACATGCCACCGCACCCATGTTTCCTCCTCATGTCTCTCCAAACATGCCACCCCACCCGTGTTTCCTTCTCGAGTCTCTACAAACATGCCAACCCACCCATGTTTCCTTCTCACGTCTCTCAAAACATGCCACCCCATCCATGTTTCCTCCTCATGTCTCTCCAATCATGTCACCCCACCCGTGTTTCCTCCTCACGTCTCTCCAAACATGCCACCCCACCTTTGTTTCCTCCTTATGTCTCTCCATACATGCCACCGCACCCATGTTTCCTCCTCATGTCTCTCCAAACATGCCACCCCACCCGTGTTTCCTTCTCACGTCTCTCCAAACATGTCACCCAACCCATGTTTCCTTCTCACGTCTCTCAAAACATGCCACCCCACCCATGTTTCCTTCTCACGTCTCTCCAAACATGTCACCCCAGCCGTGTTTCCTTCTCACGTCTCTCCAAACATGTCACTCCACCCATGTTTCCTTCTCACGTCTCTCAAAACATGCCACCCCACCCATGTTTCCTTCTCACGTCTCTCCAAACATGTCACCCCACCCATGTTTCCTCCTCACGTCTCTCCAAACATGTCACCCCACCCGTGTTTCCTTCTCACGTCTCTCCAAACATGTCACTCCAACCTTGTTTCCTTCTGACGTCTCTCAAAACATGCCACCCCACCCATGTTTCCTTCTCACGTCTCTCAAAACATGCCACCCAACCCGAGTTTCCTTCTCACGTCTCTCCATACATGTCACCCCACCCATGTTTCCTCATCATGTCTCTCCAAAAATGCCACCCCACCCATGTTTCCTTCTCACGTCTCTCCAAACATGCCACCCCACCCATGTTTCCTCCTCATGTCTCTCCAAACATGTCACTCCACCCGTGTTTTCTTCTCACGTCTCTCCAAACATGCCACCCCACCCATGTTTCCTTCTCACGTCTCTCCATACATGTCAACCCACCCATGTGTCCTCCTTATGTCTCTCCAAACATGCCACCCCACCCATGTTTCCTTCTCACGTCTCTCAAAACATGCCACCCCACCAATGTTTCCTCATCATGTCTCTCCAAACATGACACCCCACCCGTGTTTCTTCCTCATGTCTCTCCAATCATGCCACCCCACCCAGGTGTCCTCGATATGTCTCACCAAACATGTCACACCACCCATATTTCCACCTTATGTCTCTCCAAACATGCCACCCACCCATGTTTCCTCCTCATGTCTCTCCAAACATGACACCCCACCCGTGTTTCCTCCTCATGTCTCTCCAAACATGCCACCCCTCCCAGGTGTCCTCGATATATCTCACCAAACATGTCACCCCACCCATATTTCCACCTTATGTCTCTCCAAACATGCCACCCCACTCACGTTTCCTCCACATGTCTCTCCAAACATGACACCCCACCCGTGTTTCCTCCTCATGTCTCTCCAAACATGTCACCGCACCCATGTTTCCTCCTCATGTATCTCCATACATTATAGCCCACCCATGTTTCCTCGATAAGTCACTACTAACATGTCACTTCACCCATATTTCCACCACATGTCTCTCGAAAAATGCCACCCCACCCATGTTTCCTCCTCATGTCTCACCAAACATGTCACCCCACCCGTGTTTCCTCCTCACGTCTCTCCAAACATGTCACCCCACCCGTGTTTCCTCCTCATGTCTCTCCAAACATGCCACACCATCCATGTTTCCACCTCATGTCTCTCCAAACATGCCACCCCACCCTTGTTTCCTTCTCACGTCTCTCAAAACATGCCTTACCCACACATGTTTCCTCCTCATGTCTCTCCAAACATGTCACACCACAAATGGTTCCTCCTCACCTCTCTCCAAACATGCCACCCCACCCGTGTTTCCTCCTCATGTCTCACCAAACATGTCACCCCACCCGTGTTTCCTCCTCACGTCTCTCCAAACATGTCACCCCACCCGTGTTTCCTCCTCATGTCTCTCCAAACATGTCACCCCACCCGTGTTTCCTCCTCATGTCTCTCCAAACATGCCACCCCATCCATGTTTCCACCTCATGTCTCTCCAAACATGTCACCCCACCCGTGTTTCCTCCTCATGTCTCTCCAAACATGCCACCCCATCCATGTTTCCACCTCATGTCTCTCCAAACATGTCACCCCACCCGTGTTTCCTCCTCACGTCTCTCCAAACATGCCACCCCACCCATGTTTCCTTCTCACGTCTCTCAAAACATGCCACCACACCCATCGTTCCTCCTCACGTCTCTCCAAACATGCCACCCCACCCGTGTTTCCTTTTCACGTCTCTCAAAACATGCCACCCCACCCATGTTTCCTCCTCATGTCTCTCCAAACATGTCACCCCACCCATGTTTCCTCCTCACGTCTCTCCAAACATGCCACCCCACCCGTGTTAACTCCTCACGTCAATCCAAACATGTCACCCCACCCGTGTTTCCTCCTCATGTCTCTCCAACCATGACACCCCAGCCGTGTTTCCTCCTCACGTCTCTCCAAACATTTCGCCCCACCCGTGTTTCCTCCTCATGTCTCTCCAAACATTTCACCCAACCCATGTTTCCACCTCACGTCTCTCCAAACATTTCACCCCACCCGTGTTTCCTTCTCACGTCTCTCAAAACATGCCACCCCACCCATGTTTCCTCCTCATGTCTCACCAAACATGTCAACCCACCCGTGTGTTTCTCCTCATGTCTCTCCAAACATGCCATCCCACCCATGTTTCCTTCTCACGTCTCTCAAAACATGCCACCCCACCCATGTTTCCTCCTCATGTCTCACCAAACATGTCACCCCACCCGTGTGTTCCTCCTCATGTCTCTCCAAACATGCCACCCCACCCATGTTTCCTTCTCACGTCTCTCAAGACATGCCACCCCACCCATGTTTCCTCCTCATGTCTCACCAAACATGTCACCCAACCCGTGTGTTCCTCCTCATGTCTCTCCAAACATGCCACCCCACCAATGTTTCCTCCTCATGTCTCACCAAACATGTCACCCCACCCGTGTGTTCCTCCTCATGTCTCTCCAAACATGCCACCCCACCCATGTTTCCTCCTCATGTCTCACCAAACATGTCACCCAACCCGTGTGTTCCTCCTCATGTCTCTCCAAACATTTCACCCCACCCGTGTTTCCTCGATATGTCTCTCTAAACATGCCACCCCACCCATGTTTCCTTCTCACGTCTCTCAAAACATGCCACCCCACCCATGTTTCCTCCTCATGTCTCTCCAAACATGTCACCCCACCCATGTTTCCTCCTTATGTCTCTCCAACCATGTCACCCCACCCATGTTTCCTCCTCATGTCTCTCCAACCATGACACCCCACCCGTGTTTCCTCCTCACTTCTCTCCAAACATGCCACCCCACCCATGTTTCCTTCTCACGTCTCTTAAAGCATGCCACCCCACCCTTGTTTCCTCCTCATGTCTCACCAAACATGTCACCCCACCCGTGTGTTCCTCCTCATGTCTCTCCAAACATGTCACCCCACCCATGTTTCCTCCTTCTGTCTCTCCAACCATGACATCCCACCCGTGTTTCCTCCTCATGTCTCTCCAAACATTTCACCCCACCCGTGTTTCCTCGATATGTCTCTCTAAACAAGCCACCCCACCCATGTTTCCTTCTCACGTCTCTCAAAACATGCCACCCTCCCCATGTTTCCTTCTCACGTCTCTCAAAACATGCCACCCCACCCTTGTTTCCTCCTCATATCTCACCAAACATGTCAACCCACCCGTGTGTTCCTCCTCATGTCTCTCCAAACATGCCACCCCACCCATGTTTCCTTCTCACGTCTCTCAAAACATGCCACCCACCCATGTTTCCTCCTCATGTCTCACCAAACATGTCACCCCACCCGTGTGTTCCTCCTCATGTCTCTCCAAACATGCCACCCAACCCATGTTTCCTTCTCACGTCTCTCAAGACATGCCACCCCACCCATGTTTCCTCCTCATGTCTCACCAAACATGTCACCCAACCCGTGTGTTCCTCCTCATGTCTCTCCAAACATGTCACCCCACCCATGTTTCCTCCTTCTGTCTCTCCAACCATGACACCCCACCCGTGTTTCCTCCTCATGTCTCTCCAAACATTTCACCCCACCCGTGTTTCCTCGATATGTCTCTCTAAACATGCCACCCCACCCATGTTTCCTTCTCACGTCTCTCAAAACATGCCACCCCACCCATGTTTCCTCCTCATGTCTCTCCAAACATGTCACCCCACCCATGTTTCCTCCTCATGTCTCTCCAACCATGTCACCCCACCCATGTTTCCTCCTCATGTCTCTCCAACCATGACACCCCACCCGTGTTTCCTCCTCACTTCTCTCCAAACATGCCACCCCACCCATGTTTCCTTCTCACGTCTCTTAAAGCATGCCACCCCACCCTTGTTTCCTCCTCATGTCTCACCAAACATGTCACCCCACGCGTGTGTTCTTCCTCATGTCTCTCCAAACATGCCACCCCACCCATGTTTCCTTCTCACGTCTCTTAAAGCATGCCACCCCACCATTGTTTCCTCCTCATGTCTCACCAAACATGTCACCCCACCCGTGTGTTCCTCCTCATGTCTCTCCAAACATGGCACCCCACCCATGTTTCCTCCTCACGTCTCTCCAAACATGCCACCCCACCCGTGTTTCCTTCTCACGTCTCTCAAAACATGCCACCCCATAAATGTTTCCTCCTCTTGTCTCTCCAAACATGTCACCCCAACCCTGTTTCCTCCTCACGTCTCTCCAAACATGCCACCCCACCCGTGTTTGCTCCTCATGTCTCTCCAAACATGTCACCCCACCCGTGTTAACTCCTCACGTCAATCCAAACATGCCACCCCACCCATGTTTCCTTCTCACGTCTCTAACGACATGCCACCCCACCGATGTTTCCTCCTCATGTCTCACCAAACATGTCACCCCACCCGTGTGTTCCTCCTCATGTCTCTCCAAACATGTCACCCCACCCATGTTTCCTCCTTCTGTCTCTCCAACCATGACACCCCACCCGTGTTTCCTCCTCATGTCTCTCCAAACATTTCACCCCACCCGTGTTTCCTCGATATGTCTCTCCAAACATGCCACCCAATCCATGTTTCCAACTCATGTCTCTCCAAACAGTTCACCGCACCCGTGTTTGCTCCTCACGTCTCTCCAACCATGACACCCCACCCGTGTTTCCTCCTCACGTCTCTCTAAACATGCCACCCCACCCGTGTTTCCTCCTCCTGTCTCTCCAAACAAGCCACCCCACCCGTGTTTCCTTCTCACGTCTCTCAAAACATGCCACCCCACCCATGTTTCCTCCTCATGTCTCACCAAACATGTCAACCCACCCGTGTGTTCCTCCTCATGTCTCTCCAAACATGCCACCCCACCCATGTTTCCTTCTTACGTCTCTCAAAACATGCCACCCCACCCATGTTTCCTCCTCATGTCTCACCAAACATGTCACCCCACCCGTGTGTTCCTCCTCATGTCTCTCCAAACATGCCACCCCACCCATGTTTCCTTCTCACGTCTCTCAAGACATGCCACCCCACCCATGTTTCCTCATCATGTCTCACCAAACATGTCACCCAACCCGTGTGTTCCTCCTCATGTCTCTCCAAACATGTCACCCCACCCATGTTTCCTCCTTCTGTCTCTCCAACCATGACACCCCACCCGTGTTTCCTCCTCATGTCTCTCCAAACATTTCACCCCACCCGTGTTTCCTCGATATGTCTCTCCAAACATGCCACCCAATCCATGTTTCCACCTCATGTCTCTCCAAACAGTTCACCGCACCCGTGTTTCCTCCTCACGTCTCTCTAAACATGCCACCCCACCCGTGTTTCCTCCTCCTGTCTCTCCAAACAAGCCACCCCACCCGTGTTTCCTTCTCACGTCTCTCAAAACATGCCACCCTACCCATGGTTCCTCCTCACGTCTCTCCAAACATGCCACCCCATCCTTCTCACGTCTCTCAAAACATGCCACCCCACCCATGTTTCCTCCTCATGTCTCTCCAAACATGTCACTCCACCCATATTTCCTCCTCACGTCTCTCAAAACATGCCACCCCACCCGTGTTAACTCCTCACGTCAATCCAAACATGTCACCCCACCCGTGTTTCCTCCTCATGTCTCTCCAACCATGACACCCCACCCGTGTTTCCTCCTCACGTCTCTCCAAACATTTCGCCCCACCCGTGTTTCCTCCTCATGTCTCTCCAAACATTTCACCCAACCCATGTTTCCACCTCACGTCTCTCCAAACATTTCACCCCACCCGTGTTTCCTTCTCACGTCTCTCAAAACATGCCACCCCACCCATGTTTCCTCCTCATGTCTCACCAAACATGTCAACCCACCCGTGTGTTCCTCCTCATGTCTCTCCAAACATGCCACCCCACCCATGTTTCCTTCTTACGTCTCTCAAAACATGCCACCCCACCCATGTTTCCTCCTCATGTCTCACCAAACATGTCACCCCACCCGTGTGTTCCTCCTCATGTCTCTCCAAACATGCCACCCCACCCATGTTTCCTTCTCACGTCTCTCAAGACATGCCACCCCACCCATGTTTCCTCATCATGTCTCACCAAACATGTCACCCAACCCGTGTGTTCCTCCTCATGTCTCTCCAAAAATGTCACCCCACCCATGTTTCCTCCTTCTGTCTCTCCAACCATGACACCCCACCCGTGTTTCCTCCTCATGTCTCTCCAAACATTTCACCCCACCCGTGTTTCCTCGATATGTCTCTCCAAACATGCCACCCAATCCATGTTTCCACCTCATGTCTCTCCAAACAGTTCACCGCACCCGTGTTTCCTCCTCACGTCTCTCTAAACATGCCACCCCACCCGTGTTTCCTCCTCCTGTCTCTCCAAACAAGCCACCCCACCCGTGTTTCCTTCTCACGTCTCTCAAAACATGCCACCCTACCCATGGTTCCTCCTCACGTCTCTCCAAACATGCCACCCCATCCTTCTCACGTCTCTCAAAACATGCCACCCCACCCATGTTTCCTCCTCATGTCTCTCCAAACATGTCACTCCACCCATATTTCCTCCTGACGTCTCTCAAAACATGCCACCCCACCCGTGTTAACTCCTCACGTCAATCCAAACATGTCACCCAACCGTGTTTCCTCCTCATGTCTCTCCAACCATGACACCCCACCCGTGTTTCCTCCTCACGTCTCTCCAAACATTTCGCCCCACCCGTGTTTCCTCCTCATGTCTCTCCAAACATTTCACCCAACCCATGTTTCCACCTCACGTCTCTCCAAACATTTCACCCCACCCGTGTTTCCTTCTCACGTCTCTCAAAACATGCCACCCCAACCATGTTTCCTCCTCATGTCTCACCAAACATGTCAACCCACCCGTGTGTTCCTCCTCATGTCTCTCCAAACATGCCACCCCACCCATGTTTCCTTCTTACGTCTCTCAAAACATGCCACCCCACCCATGTTTCCTCCTCATGTCTCACCAAACATGTCACCCCCCCCCGTGTGTTCCTCCTCATGTCTCTCCAAACATGTCACCCCACCCATGTTTCCTCCTTCTGTCTCTCCAACCATGACACCCCACCCGTGTTTCCTCCTCATGTCTCTCCAAACATTTCACCCCACCCGTGTTTCCTCGATATGTCTCTCCAAACATGCCACCCAATCCATGTTTCCAACTCATGTCTCTCCAAACAGTTCACCGCACCCGTGTTTCCTCCTCACGTCTCTCCAACCATGACACCCCAACCGTGTTTCCTCCTCACGTCTCTCTAAACATGCCACCCCACCCGTGTTTCCTCCTCCTGTCTCTCCAAACAAGCCACCCCACCCGTGTTTCCTTCTCACGTCTCTCAAAACATGCCACCCTACCCATGGTTCCTCCTCACGTCTCTCCAAACATGCCACCCCATCCTTCTCACGTCTCTCAAAACATGCCACCCCACCCATGTTTCCTCCTCATGTCTCTCCAAACATGTCACTCCACCCATATTTCCTCCTCACGTCTCTCAAAACATGCCACCCCACCCGTGTTAACTCCTCACGTCAATCCAAACATGTCACCCCACCCGTGTTTCCTCCTCATGTCTCTCCAACCATGACACCCCACCCGTGTTTCCTCCTCACGTCTCTCCAAACATTTCGCCCCACCCGTGTTTCCTCCTCATGTGTCTCCAAACATTTCACCCAACCCATGTTTCCACCTCACGTCTCTCCAAACATTTCACCCCACCCGTGTTTCCTTCTCACGTCTCTCAAAACATGCCACCCCACCCATGTTTCCTCCTCATGTCTCACCAAACATGTCAACCCACCCGTGTGTTCCTCCTCATGTCTCTCCAAACATGCCACCCCACCCATGTTTCCTTCTTACGTCTCTCAAAACATGCCACCCCACCCATGTTTCCTCCTCATGTCTCACCAAACATGTCACCCAACCCGTGTGTTCCTCCTCATGTCTCTCCAAACATGCCACCCCACCCATGTTTCCTTCTCACGTCTCTCAAGACATGCCACCCCACCCATGTTTCCTCATCATGTCTCACCAAACATGTCACCCAACCCGTGTGTTCCTCCTCATGTCTCTCCAAAAATGTCACCCCACCCATGTTTCCTCCTTCTGTCTCTCCAACCATGACACCCCACCCGTGTTTCCTCCTCATGTCTCTCCAAACATTTCACCCCACCCGTGTTTCCTCGATATGTCTCTCCAAACATGCCACCCAATCCATGTTTCCACCTCATGTCTCTCCAAACAGTTCACCGCACCCGTGTTTCCTCCTCACGTCTCTCTAAACATGCCACCCCACCCGTGTTTCCTCCTCCTGTCTCTCCAAACAAGCCACCCCACCCGTGTTTCCTTCTCACGTCTCTCAAAACATGCCACCCTACCCATGGTTCCTCCTCACGTCTCTCCAAACATGCCACCCCATCCTTCTCACGTCTCTCAAAACATGCCACCCCACCCATGTTTCCTCCTCATGTCTCTCCAAACATGTCACTCCACCCATATTTCCTCCTCACGTCTCTCAAAACATGCCACCCCACCCGTGTTAACTCCTCACGTCAATCCAAACATGTCACCCCACCCGTGTTTCCTCCTCATGTCTCTCCAACCATGACACCCCACCCGTGTTTCCTCCTCACGTCTCTCCAAACATTTCACCCCACCCGTGTTTCCTCCTCATGTCTCTCCAAACATTTCACCCAACCCATGTTTCCACCTCACGTCTCTCCAAACATTTCACCCCACCCGTGTTTCCTTCTCACGTCTCTCAAAACATGCCACCCCACCCATGTTTCCTCCTCATGTCTCACCAAACATGTCAACCCACCCGTGTGTTCCTCCTCATGTCTCTCCAAACATGCCACCCCACCCATGTTTCCTTCTTACGTCTCTCAAAACATGCCACCCCATCCATGTTTCCTCCTCATGTCTCACCAAACATGTCACCCCACCCGTGTGTTCCTCCTCATGTCTCTCCAAACATGCCACCCCACCCATGTTTCCTTCTCACGTCTCTCAAAACATTCCACCCCACCCATGTTTCCTCATCATGTCTCACCAAACATGTCACCCCACCCGTGTGTTCCTCCTCATGTCTCTCCAAACATGTCACCCCACCCATGTTTCCTCCTTCTGTCTCTCCAACCATGACACCCCACCCGTGTTTCCTCCTCATGTCTCTCCAAACATTTCACCCCACCCGTGTTTCCTCGATATGTCTCTCCAAACATGCCACCCAATCCATGTTTCCACCTCATGTCTCTCCAAACAGTTCACCGCACCCGTGTTTCCTCCTCCCGTCTCTCCAAACATGCCACCCCACCCGTGTTTCCTCCTCCTGTCTCTCCAAACAAGCCACCCCACCCGTGTTTCCTTCTCACGTCTCTCAAAACATGCCACCCTACCCATGGTTCCTCCTCACGTCTCTCCAAACATGCCACCCCATCCTTCTCACGTCTCTCAAAACATGCCACCCCACCCATGTTTCCTCCTCATGTCTCTCCAAACATGTCACTCCACCCATATTTCCTCCTCACGTCTCTCAAAACATGCCACCCCACCCGTGTTAACTCCTCACGTCAATCCAAACATGTCACCCAACCGTGTTTCCTCCTCATGTCTCTCCAACCATGACACCCCACCCGTGTTTCCTCCTCACGTCTCTCCAAACATTTCGCCCCACCCGTGTTTCCTCCTCATGTCTCTCCAAACATTTCACCCAACCCATGTTTCCACCTCACGTCTCTCCAAACATTTCACCCCACCCGTGTTTCCTTCTCACGTCTCTCAAAACATGCCACCCCACCCATGTTTCCTCCTCATGTCTCACCAAACATGTCAACCCACCCGTGTGTTCCTCCTCATGTCTCTCCAAACATGCCACCCCACCCATGTTTCCTTCTTACGTCTCTCAAAACATGCCACCCCACCCATGTTTCCTCCTCATGTCTCACCAAACATGTCACCCCACCCGTGTGTTCCTCCTCATGTCTCTCCAAACATGCCACCCCACCCATGTTTCCTTCTCACGTCTCTCAAGACATGCCACCCCACCCATGTTTCCTCATCATGTCTCACCAAACATGTCACCCAACCCGTGTGTTCCTCCTCATGTCTCTCCAAACATGTCACCCCACCCATGTTTCCTCCTTCTGTCTCTCCAACCATGACACCCCACCCGTGTTTCCTCCTCATGTCTCTCCAAACATTTCACCCAACCCATGTTTCCACCTCACGTCTCTCCAACCATTTCACCCCACCCGTGTTTCCTTCTCACGTCTCTCAAAACATGCCACCCCACCCATGTTTCCTCCTCATGTCTCACCAAACATGTCAACCCACCCGTGTGTTCCTCCTCATGTCTCTCCAAACATGCCACCCCACCCATGTTTCCTCCTCATGTCTCTCCAAACATGTCACCCCACCCGTGTGTTCCTCCTCATGTCTCTCCAAACATGCCACCCCACCCATGTTTCCTTCTCACGTCTCTCACGACATGCCACCCCACCGATGTTTCCTCCTCATGTCTCACCAAACATGTCACCCCACCCGTGTGTTCCTCCTCATGTCTCTCCAAACATGTCACCCCACCCATGTTTCCTCCTTCTGTCTCTCCAACCATGACACCCCACCCGTGTTTCCTCCTCATGTCTCTCCAAACATTTCACCCCACCCGTGTTTCCTCGATATGTCTCTCCAAACATGCCACCCAATCCATGTTTCCAACTCATGTCTCTCCAAACAGTTCACCGCACCCGTGTTTCCTCCTCACGTCTCTCCAACCATGACACCCCACCCGTGTTTCCTCCTCACGTCTCTCAAAACATGCCACCCCACCCGTGTTTCCTCCTCCTGTCTCTCCAAACAAGCCACCCCACCCGTGTTTCCTTCTCACGTCTCTCAAAACATGCCACCCTACCCATGGTTCCTCCTCACGTCTCTCCAAACATGCCACCCCATCCTTCTCACGTCTCTCAAAACATGCCACCCCACCCATGTTTCCTCCTCATGTCTCTCCAAACATGTCACTCCACCCATATTTCCTCCTCACGTCTCTCAAAACATGCCACCCCACCCGTGTTAACTCCTCACGTCAATCCAAACATGTCACCCCACCCGTGTTTCCTCCTCATGTCTCTCCAACCATGACACCCCACCCGTGTTTCCTCCTCACGTCTCTCCAAACATTTCGCCCCACCCGTGTTTCCTCCTCATGTGTCTCCAAACATTTCACCCAACCCATGTTTCCACCTCACGTCTCTCCAAACATTTCACCCCACCCGTGTTTCCTTCTCACGTCCCTCAAAACATGCCACCCCACCCATGTTTCCTCCTCATGTCTCACCAAACATGTCAACCCACCCGTGTGTTCCTCCTCATGTCTCTCCAAACATGCCACCCCACCCATGTTTCCTTCTTACGTCTCTCAAAACATGCCACCCCACCCATGTTTCCTCCTCATGTCTCACCAAACATGTCACCCCACTCGTGTGTTCTTCCTCATGTCTCTCCAAACATGCCACCCCACCCATGTTTCCTTCTCACGTCTCTCAAGACATGCCACCCCACCCATGTTTCCTCATCATGTCTCACCAAACATGTCACCCAACCCGTGTGTTCCTCCTCATGTCTCTCCAAAAATGTCACCCCACCCATGTTTCCTCCTTCTGTCTCTCCAACCATGACACCCCACCCGTGTTTCCTCCTCATGTCTCTCCAAACATTTCACCCCACCCGTGTTTCCTCGATATGTCTCTCCAAACATGCCACCCAATCCATGTTTCCACCTCATGTCTCTCCAAACAGTTCACCGCACCCGTGTTTCCTCCTCACGTCTCTCTAAACATGCCACCCCACCCGTGTTTCCTCCTCCTGTCTCTCCAAACATGCCACCCCACCCGTGTTTCCTTCTCACGTCTCTCAAAACATGCCACCCTACCCATGGTTCCTCCTCACGTCTCTCCAAACATGCCACCCCATCCTTCTCACGTCTCTCAAAACATGCCACCCCACCCATGTTTCCTCCTCATGTCTCTCCAAACATGTCACTCCACCCATATTTCCTCCTCACGTCTCTCAAAACATGCCACCCCACCCGTGTTAACTCCTCACGTCAATCCAAACATGTCACCCCACCCGTGTTTCCTCCTCATGTCTCTCCAACCATGACACCCCACCCGTGTTTCCTCCTCACGTCTCTCCAAACATTTCGCCCCACCCGTGTTTCCTCCTCATGTCTCTCCAAACATTTCACCCAACCCATGTTTCCACCTCACGTCTCTCCAAACATGTCACCCCACCCGTGTTTCCTTCTCACGTCTCTCAAAACATGCCACCCCACCCATGTTTCCTCCTCATGTCTCACCAAACATGTCAACCCACCCGTGTGTTCCTCCTCATGTCTCTCCAAACATGCCACCCCACCCATGTTTCCTTCTTACGTCTCTCAAAACATGCCACCCCACCCATGTTTCCTCCTCATGTCTCACCAAACATGTCACCCCACCCGTGTGTTCCTCCTCATGTCTCTCCAAACATGCCACCCCACCCATGTTTCCTTCTCACGTCTCTCAAGACATGCCACCCCACCCATGTTTCCTCATCATGTCTCACCAAACATGTCACCCCACCCGTGTGTTCCTCCTCATGTCTCTCCAAACATGTCACCCCACCCATGTTTCCTCCTTCTGTCTCTCCAACCATGACACCCCACCCGTGTTTCCTCCTCATGTCTCTCCAAACATTTCACCCCACCCGTGTTTCCTCGATATGTCTCTCCAAACATGCCACCCAATCCATGTTTCCACCTCATGTCTCTCCAAACAGTTCACCGCACCCGTGTTTCCTCCTCACGTCTCTCTAAACATGCCACCCCACCCGTGTTTCCTCCTCCTGTCTCTCCAAACAAGCCACCCCACCCGTGTTTCCTCCTCACGTCTCTCAAAACATGCCACCCTACCCATGGTTCCTCCTCACGTCTCTCCAAACATGCCACCCCATCCTTCTCACGTCTCTCAAAACATGCCACCCCACCCATGTTTCCTCCTCATGTCTCTCCAAACATGTCACTCCACCCATATTTCCTCCTCACGTCTCTCAAAACATGCCACCCCACCCGTGTTAACTCCTCACGTCAATCCAAACATGTCACCCAACCGTGTTTCCTCCTCACGTCTCTCCAAACATTTCGCCCCACCCGTGTTTCCTCCTCATGTCTCTCCAAACATTTCACCCAACCCATGTTTCCACCTCACGTCTCTCCAAACATTTCACCCCACCCGTGTTTCCTTCTCACGTCTCTCAAAACATGCCACCCCACCCATGTTTCCTCCTCATGTCTCACCAAACATGTCAACCCACCCGTGTGTTCCTCCTCATGTCTCTCCAAACATGCCACCCCACCCATGTTTCCTTCTTACGTCTCTCAAAACATGCCACCCCACCCATGTTTCCTCCTCATGTCTCACCAAACATGTCACCCCACCCGTGTGTTCCTCCTAATGTCTCTCCAAACATGCCACCCCACCCATGTTTCCTTCTCACGTCTCTCAAGACATGCCACCCCACCCATGTTTCCTCATCATGTCTCACCAAACATGTCACCCAACCCGTGTGTTCCTCCTCATGTCTCTCCAAACATGTCACCCCACCCATGTTTCCTCCTTCTGTCTCTCCAACCATGACACCCCACCCGTGTTTCCTCCTCATGTCTCTCCAAACATTTCACCCCACCCGTGTTTCCTCGATATGTCTCTCCAAACATGCCACCCAATCCATGTTTCCACCTCATGTCTCTCCAAACAGTTCACCGCACCCGTGTTTCCTCCTCACGTCTCTCTAAACATGCCACCCCACCCGTGTTTCCTCCTCCTGTCTCTCCAAACAAGCCACCCCACCCGTGTTTCCTTCTCACGTCTCTCAAAACATGCCACCCTACCCATGGTTCCTCCTCACGTCTCTCCAAACATGCCACCCCATCCTTCTCACGTCTCTCAAAACATGCCACCCCACCCATGTTTCTCCTCATGTCTCTCCAAACATGTCACTCCACCCATATTTCCTCCTCACGTCTCTCAAAACATGCCACCCCACCCGTGTTAACTCCTCACGTCAATCCAAACATGTCACCCAACCGTGTTTCCTCCTCATGTCTCTCCAACCATGACACCCCACCCGTGTTTCCTCCTCACGTCTCTCCAAACATTTCGCCCCACCCGTGTTTCCTCCTCATGTCTCTCCAAACATTTCACCCAACCCATGTTTCCACCTCACGTCTCTCCAAACATTTCACCCCACCCGTGTTTCCTTCTCACGTCTCTCAAAACATGCCACCCCACCCATGTTTCCTCCTCATGTCTCACCAAACATGTCACCCCACCCGTGTGTTCCTCCTCATGTCTCTCCAAACATGCCACCCCACCCATGTTTCCTTCTCACGTCTCTCAAGACATGCCACCCCACCCATGTTTCCTCATCATGTCTCACCAAACATGTCACCCAACCCGTGTGTTCCTCCTCATGTCTCTCCAAACATGTCACCCCACCCATGTTTCCTCCTTCTGTCTCTCCAACCATGACACCCCACCCGTGTTTCCTCCTCATGTCTCTCCAAACATTTCACCCAACCCATGTTTCCACCTCACGTCTCTCCAACCATTTCACCCCACCCGTGTTTCCTTCTCACGTCTCTCAAAACATGCCACCCCACCCATGTTTCCTCCTCATGTCTCACCAAACATGTCAACCCACCCGTGTGTTCCTCCTCATGTCTCTCCAAACATGCCACCCCACCCATGTTTCCTCATCATGTCTCTCCAAACATGTCACCCCACCCGTGTGTTCCTCCTCATGTCTCTCCAAACATGCCACCCCACCCATGTTTCCTTCTCACGTCTCTCACGACATGCCACCCCACCGATGTTTCCTCCTCATGTCTCACCAAACATGTCACCCCACCCGTGTGTTCCTCCTCATGTCTCTCCAAACATGTCACCCCACCCATGTTTCCTCCTTCTGTCTCTCCAACCATGACACCCCACCCGTGTTTCCTCCTCATGTCTCTCCAAACATTTCACCCCACCCGTGTTTCCTCGATATGTCTCTCCAAACATGCCACCCAATCCATGTTTCCAACTCATGTCTCTCCAAACAGTTCACCGCACCCGTGTTTCCTCCTCACGTCTCTCCAACCATGACACCCCACCCGTGTTTCCTCCTCACGTCTCTCTAAACATGCCACCCCACCCGTGTTTCCTCCTCCTGTCTCTCCAAACAAGCCACCCCACCCGTGTTTCCTTCTCACGTCTCTCAAAACATGCCACCCTACCCATGGTTCCTCCTCACGTCTCTCCAAACATGCCACCCCATCCTTCTCACGTCTCTCAAAACATGCCACCCCACCCATGTTTCCTCCTCATGTCTCTCCAAACATGTCACTCCACCCATATTTCCTCCTCACGTCTCTCAAAACATGCCACCCCACCCGTGTTAACTCCTCACGTCAATCCAAACATGTCACCCCACCCGTGTTTCCTCCTCATGTCTCTCCAACCATGACACCCCACCCGTGTTTCCTCCTCACGTCTCTCCAAACATTTCGCCCCACCCGTGTTTCCTCCTCATGTGTCTCCAAACATTTCACCCAACCCATGTTTCCACCTCACGTCTCTCCAAACATTTCACCCCACCCGTGTTTCCTTCTCACGTCCCTCAAAACATGCCACCCCACCCATGTTTCCTCCTCATGTCTCACCAAACATGTCAACCCACCCGTGTGTTCCTCCTCATGTCTCTCCAAACATGCCACCCCACCCATGTTTCCTTCTTACGTCTCTCAAAACATGCCACCCCACCCATGTTTCCTCCTCATGTCTCACCAAACATGTCACCCCACCCGTGTGTTCTTCCTCATGTCTCTCCAAACATGCCACCCCACCCATGTTTCCTTCTCACGTCTCTCAAGACATGCCACCCCACCCATGTTTCCTCATCATGTCTCACCAAACATGTCACCCAACCCGTGTGTTCCTCCTCATGTCTCTCCAAAAATGTCACCCCACCCATGTTTCCTCCTTCTGTCTCTCCAACCATGACACCCCACCCGTGTTTCCTCCTCATGTCTCTCCAAACATTTCATCCCACCCGTGTTTCCTCGATATGTCTCTCTAAACATGCCACCCCATCCATGTTCCCTTCTCACGTCTCTCAAAACATGCCACCCCACCCATGTTTCCTCCTCATGTCTCTCCAAACATGTCACCCCACCCATGTTTCCTCCTTATGTCTCTCCAACCATGTCACCCCACCCATGTTTCCTCCTCATGTCTCTCCAACCATGACACCCCACCCGTGTTTCCTCCTCACTTCTCTCCAAACATGCCACCCCACCCATGTTTCCTTCTCACGTCTCTCAAAACATGTCACCCCACCCATGTTTCCTCCTCATGTCTCTCCAAACATGTCACCCCACCTATATTTCCTCCTCACGTCTCTCAAAACATGCCACCCCACCCGTGTTAACTCCTCACGTCAATCCAAACATGTCACCCCACCCGTGTTCCCTCCTGATGTCTCTCCAACCATGACACCCCACCCGTGTTTCCTCCTCACGTCTCTCCAAACATTTCGCC
Organism: Gibbula magus; assembly: GCA_936450465.1. Taxonomy (NCBI): domain Eukaryota; kingdom Metazoa; phylum Mollusca; class Gastropoda; order Trochida; family Trochidae; genus Gibbula; species Gibbula magus. The sequence goes on along the minus strand of OW388306.1, from coordinate 38,701,571 downwards.
CCACCCGTGTTTCCTCCTCATGTCTCTCCAAACATTTCACCCAACCCATGTTTCCACCTCACGTCTCTCCAAACATTTCACCCCACCCGTGTTTCCTTCTCACGTCTCTCAAAACATGCCACCCCACCCATGTTTCCTCGTCATGTCTCACCAAACATGTCAACCCACCCGTGTGTTCCTCCTCATGTTTCTCCAAACATGCCACCCCACCCATGTTTCCTTCTCACGTCTCTCAAAACATGCCACCCCACCCATGTTTCCTCCTCATGTCTCACCAAACATGTCACCCCACCCGTGTGTTCCTCCTCATGTCTCTCCAAACATGCCACCCCACCCATGTTTCCTTCTCACGTCTCTCAAGACATGCCACCCCACCCATGTTTCCTCCTCATGTCTCACCAAACATGTCACCCAACCCGTGTGTTCCTCCTCATGTCTCTCCAAACATGTCACCCCACCCATGTTTCCTCCTTCTGTCTCTCCAACCATGACACCCCACCCGTGTTTCCTCCTCATGTCTCTCCAAACATTTCACCCCACCCGTGTTTCCTCGATATGTCTCTCTAAACATGCCGCCCCACCCATGTTCCCTTCTCACGTCTCTCAAAACATGCCACCCCACCCATGTTTCCTCCTCATGTCTCTCCAAACATGTCACCCCACCCATGTTTCCTCCTTATGTCTCTCCAACCATGTCACCCCACCCATGTTTCCTCCTCATGTCTCTCCAACCATGACACCCCACCCGTGTTTCCTCCTCACTTCTCTCCAAACATGCCACCCCACCCATGTTTCCTTCTCACGTCTCTTAAAGCATGCCACCCCACCCTTGTTTCCTCCTCATGTCTCACCAAACATGTCACCCCACTCGTGTGTTCCTCCTCATGTCTCTCCAAACATTCCACCCCACCCATGTTTCCTTCTCACGTCTCTCCAAACATGCCACCCCAACCGTGTTTCCTTCTCACGTCTCTCAAAACATGCCACCCCACCCATGTTTCCTCCTCATGTCTCTCCAAACATGCCACCCCACCCATGTTTCCTTCTCACGTCTCTCAAAGCATGCCACCCCACCCTTGTTTCCTCCTCATGTCTCACCAAACATGTCACCCCACCCGTGTGTTCCTCCTCATGTCTCTCCAAACATGTCACCCAACCCATGTTTCCTCCTCATGTCTCTCCAACCATGACACCCCACCCGTGTTTCCTCATCACGTCTCTCCAAACAGTTCACCCAAACCCGTGTTTCCTCCTCATGTCTCTCCAAACATGCCACCACACCCATGTTTCCTCCTTATGTCTCTCCAACCATGACACCCCACCCGTGTTTCCTCCTCATGTCTCTCCAAACATTTCACCCCACCCGTGTTTCCTTCTCACGTCTCTCAAAACATGCAACCCCACCCATGTTTCCTTCTCATGTCTCTCCAAACATGTCACCCCATCCATGTTTCCTCCTCATGTCTCTCCAACCATGACACCCCACCCGTGTTTCCTCCTCACGTCTCTCCAAACATGCCACCCCACCCATGTTTCCTTCTCACGTCTCTCAAAGCATGCCACCCCACCCTTGTTTCCTCCTCATGTCTCTCCAAACATGCCACCCCACCCATGTTTCCTCCACATGTCTCTCCATACATGCCACCCCATTCATGTTTCCTCCTCATGTCTCTCCAATCATGACACCCCACCCGTGTTTCCTCCTCACGTCTCTCCAAACATGCCACCCCACCCATGTTTCCTTCTCACGTCTCTCAAAGCATGCCACCCCACCCTTGTTTCCTCCTCATGTCTCTCCAAACATGCCACCCCACCCATGTTTCCTCCACATGTCTCTCCATACATGCCACCCCATTCATGTTTCCTCCTCATGTCTCTCCAATCATGACACCCCACCCGTGTTTCCTCCTCACGTCTCTCAAAACATGTCACCACACCCATGTTTCCTCCACATGTCTCTCCATACATGCCACCCCACCCATGTTTCCTCCTCACGTCTCTCCAAACATGTCACCCCACCCTAGTTTCCTTGATATTTCTCACCAAACATGCCACCCCATCCATGTTTCCTCCACATGTCTCTCCATACATGCCACCCCATCCATGTTTCCTCCACATGTCTCTCCATACATGCCACCGCACCCATGTTTCCTCCTCATGTCTCTCCAAACATGCCACCCCAGCCGTGTTTCCTTCTCACGTCTCTCCAAACATGTCACCCCACCCATGTTTCCTCCTCATGTCTCTCCAAACATGCCACCCCATCCATGTTTCCACCTCATGTCTCTCCAAAAATGCCACCCACCCCTCTCAGCTCACTCATTTCAATCCCTTCAAGTCACCCTCGATACCTTTGATACAATGTTTACTTGTTTATAAAGTTCTGAATACTTTTCCAGGGTGAACAATCAGATGACAGACCTTTTGTTGTCTGGAAAAAAGGAAATCATTGTCGTGCAATGAAGGCAAAAGGTTAGTTTTTTACTGTGTTACCTTATTTAATGGGATATAAAGTTGTAAGTCAGACAGATGATGAATATTTGATTTTATGATTTATTCCCACAGAGATTCTCTCTCAGAAGATTACCAATTGCAACAACCACAGTTTGAATTATTAAAATGTCATTTTTATAGCAAAATGTATAGAGAATCTCACCCAAGTGTCTTCTGATATGAAAGATATCAGTACGAGTTGATAAAAGTTTAGACTATACTATACACTTAATTACTCATGTTGAGGTCATTATGTGAAATATAAGTACTCGAGACCTGATTCCCGGGGAGGTCTGACGTGACTGAGACCGAAGGTCGAGGTCAGGTCAGACCGCCAAGGGAGTCAGGTCCGAGAGTCCTTGTTCCACGGGTGGGGTGTTTTTTTGTTTTTTTTTGTTTTTCTTCTTTAGACTATAGTAGGTATTTTCTTATTTGTCAAATCGAACCCATCAGCTGACGTCATCTTGAAAGCGAACGTCAAAACAAAGTCACGTGACAAATCACGTGACGAGTCAATATCTCAGGTCAGTGACAGAAATTTCTGTCACAAAACTGACCTCATCACTGGAATCGGAGGTCAATGTACATATTTTTCGATCACGTGGTTTGAACTGGCCAATGATATTCTTACAAATTTAATAGAGGTATAATAACAGGTATTGGTTGAATTCACCAGTCCATAATTGTTTTATTATGTATACAATACAGAAACGAAAGGAAAACAATGAAATACAGTCAAAATGCAATTTGGTTTGAACAGTCTGGCCTACGGTCACATGACGTCATTATTACAATAGCATGATGTCATGCAACAATCGTTTGACGTCATGCAACAATCGTTTGACGTCACCCAAGTCAATACGGCTTTTGGTCGGACTCGGGCTGGAGTCAATATGCTTTTCTGTCGACGGTCACGTGATCGTCTTTCGACCAATCAGATCGCTGGAAAAACACACTCACATAATAATATACAATTATAGACTGGTGATGAGGTCAATACCTGCTTTTATGGACCCGAGAAAACAAAATTGACCAAGGACGAAGTCCGCGGTCAATATTGTTTTCTCGGGTCCGCGATCAATATTGTTTTCTCGGGTCCATATAAACAGGTATTGACTGAATTCACCAGTCCATAATTGTTTTATTATGTATTCAATACAGAAACGAAAGGAAAACAATGAAATACAGTCAAAATGCAATTTGGTTTGAACAGCCTGGCCTACGGTCACATGACGTCATCATTACAATAGCATGATGACATGCAACAATCGTTTGACGTCATGCAACAATACGGCTTTTGGTCGGACTATGCTTTTCTGTCGACGGTCACGTGATCGCCTTTCGACCAATCAGATCGCTGGAAAATAAAAAGCTCACATAATAAAAGTTATTTTCACTGTAGCTTGATAGACAGTTTATTTCACTGATAAATCCCAGTATTTCATTGCTCGTCATATAATAAATAGAGGATATCTGTCTTTCCTTGACAAATACTATGTTTATCTCATTGAGTGAGGTAGAAAAGTAGATATTTCACGAGTTTAGACTACAATCCTAAATAATATTCAGAACAAGTTTTAATCTTTCTTTCAGTGGATCAACAAAGAGAAGCAGAGGCTAGCCACCATTTGGTCTACAAACAAAACAACGTGTCTAAACTGTTACTTTTATACAATTTGAAAGCATATGTAAAGGCAAAGGTTATCAGTCTGCCTAATACCTCCATGTATTTCTACAGTTATATCCGTTTGCGAGATGTCATTGCAGCCCAGTACGTGCATTCTGTTGACAGGATTTTTGTTTCAACTCATATTAACATATTTTCATACTCTGTTAATAGCGAGAGCAATAAACAGGTTGGTAAGTCATATTTTATGTTACGTGAATTCACTGTAGATGATCCCCGAAAATGCATCTATTTTTTAACTACAAAAGACAGTTATATTTTTAAAATGACCTTCACAGGGCATGCCGAAAAAGCTATGATATTTGACACACATATACCTTATCATATTGGCAGATTTATCTTTGATTCTAACACTGAGTTCTTCTTTATTTTGGCTGCAAATAAATTGATAAGTTTCACTTACAATAAAGGTGGTTATTCAGAAAAAGCTGGAAAGTTTAACGACCATAATACAATACACGTATCCGGTGATGACATATACTATGTAAATGGTACTTCTTTAGTGAAACTATCACTGAAAGATACTTCGAGATTGATAATAGCCAACCATTCATCTTTTGACAGAAGTACGTTTTATGTTTGTGGGAGTAGTATTTATCTGTTTTCCTCAAAGGTCCAGGGTAAATTCGCTATAATAGACATTAAGAAGGGTAACATTGAGTGGCTAAGTTCTGGAATAAAGTCTCACCAGTCGAACTATATCATATTTGGGATACCCTAAGACAATCTATTCTCTGCAACGGCTTTGAAACAGAGCACATTAAAGGTACATCCATTGTGTTGTTGAGGGTCACATATTGCAAACGCTATTAATGGTATTACTTTATCGAGAAGTACCGACTGTTACCGAAAACTACCATTTTGATGAAAGTAGACTTAGCATATTGACGATATGAAGGTAAAAGTAATGATTTCTGATCGAAAACCGGACAATGGAAAGCGTGTGGCGCGCGTCAATGAGTCAAACGTAATTTTGGAATCTCATTTATAACAGACAAAAAATCAAATTTTAGTTGATAATGTTTAATAGGTCCCATAACCACTGTGCATGCAAATGGGGCGTGCAGTTTCGGTTTCTGCACATGTATAATTGTGATAGTTATGATATATTTGGCGATTGGGGATAAATATGCAAGCTGAGTGAATTTATTTGTATTGTAGACAGCACATGTCGTGAGTTGGAACGTTTTAAAGCCAAATACAATTTTATGAAACACAATGGATGTACCTTTAAACAATGCATGGCTATTAATGAGAATAGAGAAGAATAAAGTAATGTCGGAAATGCTAGACAAATTATTTTTAAGGTATTTGGCTGAAAACCGGACTTTATCTTGTGGAAATGCCTGCTATCTTTCTGGAAATGTCTAGTATTTTTTAAATATTGTTTTAAAGGACATAGATTTGCAAGAAATCGTTTATTATTTTTCAGGGCCAAACAGAATTTATATATTTGTATATGAGGTTTCACTCAACTTTCTACTGTCAACAATCTAACAATGGGAGAGTCATCTCAAAATGTCCAATATCTGAATAATCAATTCTACTCCAGTCGGATATACTAATGTGAGCGACAAGGTATCTAGTTACAATTTCAATCTTGAAATCAATATTCAAATCACTTCCTTGTTTAAATTTTGAACTAAATAGTTTATGATAGATAATTCCATTAATAATGTTTTGAGATGGCCCCTGTGAGTATGATGCACGTGTGGTTCTCGGGCAAAGCAGGTACAGGGGTGTGTGTCACACGCTGGTATTTTTGGGGTTTTTCCCTGTTTTTCCCTGTAAATAGAATTTCTGGCGGTATTACACTGAGATTCACAACAGGCTTGAAAATTGTTGTTTAGCAAGTGGACATATGTAATTTATTTATCTTGATATAAGATTATTTGGATATGAGTTCGAAAAATAATTTCCGACAGTTTTTTAGTACTAGTACTAACCCTGGTTACCTTGTTCTTCTCTCAAAGGCCCGGGTTCGAATTCAGGCAGAGACACAAAAGATGTGTGGCCAAGGTCTTATACTGTGTTGTGTAAAGCACGTCATCCACATTGCACCCAGTCCACCCAGCTGTTTAAATGGGTACCTGAACACGGACGGAGCGCTTAGTCATAATACAAATTGTGCACTTTGAGCATGCTCATGCACGGACATAGCGCTATACCGACGGATTATTATCATAATTATTATTAATAAATGTTTACAAAATAAACGTATGTTGGAACAGATACTATATTGTTGTTTTCATTCGTTTTTCGCACCAATTGTTTCATCAGATATATTTCTTTCTTCTCCATAAATATATTTGTAGTTTCGTGCAAATTTTCACATACTGTAAAGTCCAACACCATAACTGATTGGTTCTAAAGTGGATTGAAAACAAATGGAAAAATAATATCCAAAACTATTTTGACGTATCTTTATTGGCATCGAAAGAATATATACATAAGTTGTGTGAAAAAACAATAACCTGTGAAAGTTATCAAATTATGCTGGTGACCATCGAGTAAAGTCTAGAAAGTGTAAGTGACTCACCAAAGGGAGATACATGTTACTGGTTCAAAAACGAAAAATACATTGAACCTACTTGAATTGACATACGAAACACACATCAAATGTCATATCCAAGACGGCCTCTGATTCGGTGAATTTATTAAAGTCGAAAGGTCACTACGAAGGTCACCTGATATCACCTAAACGGGGTAGTACAGATCGAAGAACGAGTGTTACGTTTGATCTGATTTTAATGAGACTGAGTAGACAGGGTAACGTGCACGAAAGTATGGAGACAGTTAAACCTATGGTTGGTGAGTTCGGCCATTTGCTTCTTCGTTCTTTCGTGTTCCCTAATACCCCCATTTCACTGAGCTACGAACCGCCCCCTTAAGTCGGCTTGAAGTGTATGTGAGTCTCCAAGAGTCTCCAAGAGTCTTTAAGAGTCGGGAGGTCAAATTTAGTTGGGAATGGGTTTTTGAACATGTTCAAAAACTCACTCCCGACTTTTTCAGTCGGGCGATACTCGTACTTTTCGACCGGAAATTCCAGAAATTCAGTCGTGATCTAGTCGTAAGTGGCTCGTATCTAATTCGTATTGGGTCGTATTAAGTCGTCATGTCAGTCATATTTACTCGTATCCAGTAGTATTGAGTTGTGGTGGTCGTGTGTGAGTCGGGAATAGGTCTTCCCCTAAAATACTTGTCGACTCACTCCCAACTTATGCCAACTCACGTACGACTAACCAATACTGAAAGACGACAGTGACGACCTGTTCCAGATTAAACACGACAATAAGACCAAATAACTCGTATCTGATTCGTATGTGACTCGTAAGGTAGTTGTATCTGGGTAGTGATGAGTCGCAATGGTCGTGAACCAGTCGTAAACTAGTCGTTTTTAGTCATGAGTGGGTCGGGGATGAGTCCTTCTCAGAGTCGTGGTGGCGGATTAGTGTCGGGAAAGAGTTGGCATTCAGTCGTGAACGGGTCAGGAGTTCCTCCTCACTATGTCGTAAGTAAGTCGTAGAAATATCAAATTTAACAATTTCAACCCAAATGTTCCCCGACTCATGCCGACAAATTCGTAGCCGAAAAGTTGGGAAGAGTCGGGAAAAGTCGTGAAGACTTTTGGAAGTCGTAGCTCAGTGAAATGAGGGTATAACCCAGGGCAATCGCACATGTCGAATCGCCCTTGGGGCTTGTATTGCTGAAAACAAACAGTTGAACCTAGGTTCAATACTACGATGCGATATACCTATACTTCTGTTTGTTTTCAGCAATACAAGCCCCTGTGGAATCGCCTAAGGTGCCTGCAATTGCACCAACCACACGGTCCAATGGTCAAGTCGACCCGTGACAACTCCACGTGTACAATGCATAACCCTTGGCACTATAATAATTAAATAATACCTAGGTAAATGAACAAAGTGTGACTTTTGTTCAGTCAGCGAATAAATGATTTACACAAATATTAAAATAACACCCTGTTGTACAGTATATTATTGAACAGTATACTGAGGAGATTCTTACATTCTCTCACACACTCTCACAAACACTTTCTCTCTCACACATTCTCTCTCTCTCTCTCTCTCTGAATAAACTGCCGGGACAAAGAAACGATACATTTTTTTTCCAAAAAGCAGATCAAGACATAAAATATCAATTCCCAAAAAAGCGGAAATTGTATTCATTTGTTCACATAGTTGAATATAGTTATCAATAATTCACATAAACAGAGCAAAGGCCAATGGGTACAATAACAACGTGGTCGAACATTAAAGGGGCAGTTGATGAAATGTATTTGAAAAATAATTTCACCAATAGTAAAACATCCTTCTCTCTTCGGAAAATAAGGTTGAAAATGAGTGTACATGCTTCGGTAAAGCCATGGGAATCGTTTATGTAATACAAAATAATAAATTGTGTTCACAATAAAATGGCCGAAATGCAATTTTTGCTTTATACGCAACATAGTTTTTACCACTACAGATAATTGGTTTTTGTAATAAAATGTTTTACCCTCTAAAGTTAATTTAAATGACAAACTATCATTATAAATTGGAAATTTGAAAAAATAAATTTTGCAAAAAACGTGCTACTGCCCCTTTAATCAACTGGTGGATGATTAAATTTATTGTCAAGTGAGGTTATTGAAATTAACATAAATATTAACATATCTATCAAATTTCTTCAAACTTCTCTTCGCAAGGCATAACTCGCGCAATCACTGGCTAATTTAAGACTTGCAGCTCTTTCTTCACTTTCCCTCGCTGACATAGCGGAGCAGTGCATCTGAACAGAATAGTGGGCTCTGATTCGCTAACACACAGAGAAATATTATGGAAATGTGACACGGCTTCAATATGCATCCATAATACAATTGTCACACAACATGCATATGCATCCCGAATCGCAAATATATTATAATTACTAGTTTATAATTAAAATCGAGCAACATCAATATGCATGTGCAGAAATGAAACTACACGTCCCCTTTACATAGACAGTTGTTATAAGACCTTTTTAACTTTATCAACTCAACTTTAGTGTTTTGTCTTTAGTAAATAAGATTCGAAAATGTTACGTTTGACTAAATGGCGCGCGTCAATCGCGGTACATTTTTTTTTATTCAGTTCGGTCAGAAATCATTAGTTTTACCTTCTTTCGCCAATATACTTAGTAGACTATCATCAAGATGGTAGTTTTCGGTAACAGCCATTACTTCTCGATAAAATAACACCATTTATAACGTGTGGAATATGTGACCCCAACAACACAACGGATCCCCCTTTACATTAGTCAGTCAGACTGGCACGAGTTACACATTGCAGGGAGGTTGTGTTTCTTTTGGCTAAGAGTTTTCCAACAGTTTAAATGTCTTTCAAAAGTTTAAGCAAAAATAGCATTATTATTTTTGAAGTAAGTAGTAAATGCATGATAATTCTAACACTTCGTAGCTATACAAAAATACTATACTAAAATAGTGTTTTGTCTTTAGTAAATAAGATTCGAAAATATTACGTTTGACGTCAATATACTTAGTTGACTATCATCAAAATGGTAGTTTTCGGTCATTGCTTCTCGATAAAATAACACCATTTGTAAAGTGTGGAATATGTGACCTCAACAACACAACGGATCCCCCTTTATATTAGCCAGTCATGAAGACTGGCACGAGTTATACATTGCAGGGAAGTTGTGTTTCTTTTGGCTAAGAGTTTTCCAACAGTTTTAATGTCTTTCAAAAGTTTAAGCAAAAATAGCACAGTTATTACGTCGAAGTAAGTAGTAAATGCATGATAATTCTAACACTTCGTAGCTATCCAATTTTTTGCTAGAACAAATGCATGTTTGTTTGTTTTTATAGAACGTTCGGGGTACTTTACATTCCAAATAAACGTAACAAAAGCTCAAACTTCAAATGAAAAACTAAATGCTGTACAGCTTTCAAATTCCATCTGCAAATACCAAAACTAATACGCTAATTAAAATCACTAGAAATAGATAATTTCCCCATTGTTGGTAGAAATAGTGTTTAATAGATAAGAGTTAATCTTAGAATAATATTAAACTATATAGTTTTAGAAGTATATATAGTCAAATGGAATATAGTCATAAAACATTAAGTTTCAATATCAACATTGCAAAAACAATAAATTACGTTGAGAAAAAATTTCATCTTCAAAAACCCGTTTTGTACAAATAATTATGTGCAAAAAAATCAAATGAAAATCTGAAGGTTTTTCATTTTAAAAATTCCTTTCGAGATTTCAAATACCATACGCAAATTAAAATCAAGTTTATTATTGTCAGGTATGAGCCTATCACAGAATTATTTTGAAATATTTATCAATGTTAGGACCGAAACGAAATTTTATTAAAATCGAATTAATAAAAATCCTTAGAAACTGTAATAATTGATTTTTCATAGTCAATCAAAATTATTAATCCGTAGATATCTCCTTTAAAAAAATAGCATATGACTACCTTCATGTTTTTCGTTATGTTCCACCAGGTACAAATTGAGGCTTGTTATCAATTATGAGAGAATGAAGTGTAAGCATGTGTAAACGTTATCTAGAAAGCAACAAACTCAATGATGTCTCACCAACTTCCCGTGGAGATATAAACTGACGGGCAAAAGAAAGTATAACACTCACTTGTTTTCGATTAATTCAATATTTTAAAGAAATCCGATGCATTTGATTACGGCACGATACAATAACACCTTTCGGCAGTAGTTTAAATGACTTCATTGGTGACTGTTTTGTTTTTTAACTAAAATATCATTATTTAAAGTAGACAGGGGTAAGAAATGAAATTTACACCAACATGACCCCTACCATGTTCAAAATGTTGTAAATGCATATGTGTGCAGGACGAAGCACATTTAGAGAATAACCAACGAGGTACGAGTGATTACGGGAAATATCCATAAGTCTAAATATTGTTCAGCCATGAGCTTTAGCGAGTGGCTCTGAACATTATTTCGACGAGTGGATATTTCCCGTTATCACTCGTACCGAGTTTTTTATTCTATATATTACCCATTATGCAATTAAATTGACCAAATTACGCCTGGTTATTACATTTTCATGTTGGGCGGCCGCTGTGAAGGACCATAAGATAAATAGTCGCGTCAGACCATTGTTTTATGACGTCATAGTCATTCTTTCTCCGGGTAACCGACCAATCAACGTTGAGAATCACTTGAAAGCACATGTGCAAATATCACAGAAGTAATCACCTGTGTCTTCTCACCCGTATGGGTAATATTTATTGATATTCACACAGAGTATGTGTTATATGTCAATGAACAGCTGTGTTTTATCAAAAATAATTTGGGGGATTTTCAAAATTTAAATTTTAAATTTTAATTTTAAACAAATTCAAACCGCGTAGAGGTATTATTTGACTGATTTAGTGTTTTGGACTAATTTCACAAACTAGTCCAATTTTGAATACGACGTCGAACACGAGAGATATTTGATTTTGACAATTATACATATGATAAATACAACTGAGCCATATACTTTCTTTTGCCCGTCAGGGTAGAACATAAATTAATGTGAATCGGATTTGGCGAAAATGAGGAAAAATATACAGACAAATAAAATCTCAGAAGGCTACGATCTTCTCCTTGTTCAGAGCATATAAACAGCAAAACAACATTTTCCACAATGTAAAAAAGAAATGCTACTACAGGAGTCGATTTTGAATGTTTCTTTTAGGAACATGGGTTTGTTCCCAATGTGCCAACGTCCCAATGTGCCTACGTCCAAATGTGCCTACGTCCCAATGTGCCTACATCCCAATGTAGGCACTTTGGGAACTGAAATTACACCCCTACTTAGGAAATGGGTTACCCCAAGTCAACAATAGTTACCTATCCAAATATCTGTAAGTAGATTATAGTGGATGAAACACTCAATTGAAAACCGCTGTGTTCAGAAAACGTTGTAAGCATGTAAGCTGATGTGTTTTCATAATACTTTATTGCGCTCTTGTGACCGAAGTTCTAGCATTCTTAAAAAGTAGCTATAGGTAGGTGTTACTATAATATCCCCGAGTGACGTTTACCAATAAATAGATATTTAAAAAATCACAAAATCTCTTGTAATTCTGCTCTGTATCTCTCCTAGTGGTGTAGAAGACATGTGCAATGTCAATTTTAAAATCGAACGAATACGTTTTTCAGTCGGACAACAAATGTCTCCGTACAGACAGACGAACTGAATCTTTGGTTGGTTCAAAATAACTCCAGTACAATGGATCTTTGATGGACATTCTAGAAGTTGAGATGATGAAAAATGAAAAAAAAAATTATGTACAGAATAAAGAAGATGTAAATCCAAAAACAATAGTCCTTCATTTTTCAGTACAATGGCATGTACTGTTAATTCATAACATCTTATACTAACTTCCATCAAGTGGAAGGGTCCATTATCCACTATAGGTTTGAAGAACCCAATACACAAACCACCCGCAATTGAATACATCAAAGAAAATAATTTTACTTTTATATCTGATCAAGCACACTTGGGATGTGGAATACACTTTTTCAAAATGATTTTTGGCCACAATGTTTGGCCTTTAACTAGAAAATTCATAAAAATGTAGGATCTTAATTAATGAAAGATATAATCGACATAACTAGCCGACTTTACTGTAAGCCAAAAAAGATATAGTTAAAAGATTGTAATGACGATTTTTAAAACGTATGTTTGTCAGAAATATGAACAGATAATGTTTTGAAATTTTAACTTTAGTTGAGTTGGCTTCTGAAGACATGATGTATCTCTGTTTCAATTATGTTTATCACCCGAGGATTGAATTATCTTGTATTTTGTTTGGTGACATTTCCTTTGTGGTTGAGTGTAGATTAATATTTTATGAAACAAAACTCTAGAAATGTGTTAAATCCCCGAACGGTTTCACAAACATCAACACAGAAAATTATGATCTCATTTATTTACTTTATTCAATAGGACTCCTGCTTCCCTGGACAGAGTCCTTTCACATATAAGGATTCTATGTAATAAAAAGTTAATCACAAAAATAAAACAACATTAAAACTGTAAATGGGCCGGCCGCAAAAGTCCATTTAAAATATTACTGACTATCAAATATTTATCAAATTAAATAACTATTAGAACATATTTAAATTAGTTAGATACAAATTACATGAATTAACTGCCACACGACGCATCACGTATGTTAGGCTATTTTTTAAAGAAAGAAGAATTAAACAATAGATCGTATTTAAATTCGGTATCGCTTTCATAAGTTGAAAGCTTATTCATTGAATTCTAATGACCCAGAGACCATAAACTTATTATCTCCGAATGACAGTACTTTTACAGTTTATACCTGACGAGATCCAAGTTTACCTAGATATTTAGAACAAGAAAATTATTACTCTCTATATTAAACGTATTGCAATCCATATTTTAAAATGTTCATGTAGGACTACAATTGTTTCTACATTTGACCTAATTAAATAACATTTTTATTTTATCTCATATTTACAAGTAAGATTGGTCACATCCAAAATTACATACCAATTAACCTCATTCCCATAGCTATTATAGAGGCCTATTAATAAAAGAAGCGTTGTTTACAGCAGTCAGGAGTTTGATTATCGGTACGCCACATTTGGCAATACGAGAGTTACTTCCCGTTGTAAATGTTTACATCCGGGCATTGTGTCGCCAAAGCAATGCCGAAACATTCCAAGCGGCCATCTTTGTTGTCATAAACGCTTTGCGGAGTACCCCCGCACGAAGTAATCGCAAAGATGAGTCGAGGAACGAACAGCATCCTAAGTGAAATGGATTGGGACGAAGGATTAAGTATGCCGGTGGCCAACGCCGAAAACAAAGTGTTGGAAGACCAGGTAGGATCCTTAAAAACATAAAATATCTGGTTGTTATGAATCGAATGAACATGCAACAAACGTCGAATAAAATTATCACAATAACATAACATTATTTAAGAACTCTTTTCGAATTGATAGTTAACGCATATGGATTAAAATGTTTAGTTTGTATTTGATCTAATTTTGATAACATTATATTCAATCGATCATTTGTTTCAAATATGTTAATCTGTGATTGTCCAGTTTTCGATCATGTCTAAAAACGTTTGGGTTAGGCTAATTGAATTCAATGAGTTGTCATTTTAGAAATAGATTAGGCCTAATAGAACTAAAGCTGCAAAACTTAACAGAATAAATTAAGGTAGATTAGAAAAAAAAGTAAAACATGAGGGTTGAGGGGCTCTACCTGCAACCTCATAGGTGAGTCAACTTTGAGTGTTTGGGTGTCAGACAGGGGAGAAGTTTCAGTCTACTGTTTCATGATTAATTATCACCCAAAACTGTGTTCCACAGGAGATATCGCTTGTGTGAGATCAAACGATATCTCCTAGGAGATATCTTTTTGGCAGTAGATTTTGCACAATGCCCTGTCGCCGTCAGCTACATGACATCACAATGCTTTTACATCATCGAGTAATGACGTCACAATTCTATGACGTCATAAACATGATGACGTCACAATGCTATGACCTCACCGCACTGGAAGTAAAATGGCAGAGATGTCCTCAGAGATGTACACTATTTTCACTTAAACGTAATAAGAATGATTTTGGATGATAAATAGAATCTCACCCTCGTGTCTTCTGATATCAAATATATCAACACTCATTGATAAAAGTAAACATATCCTCGGTAAGCCTCGGATATGTGTAACTTTTATCAACTCGTGTTGATATATTTGATATCAGAAGACACTTGGGTGAGATTCTCTATCTATCAATTATTTTAAAAATATTATAGTGGTATATGTTCTAAAGAAAAAAAATCCTATCTTCTTCAACAATGATAAAGTAAGATGTTATTTTAATTATATTTACCAAAATTCAATACAATCAAATGTTGTATAGTCCAGCATAAACTAGACTATAATTTTGCACAAGTGCTACATATAGGCCTTATACAAATTTATATTGGATGAACTAAATGTTGTAGTGCTATAAAATGATTATCCTTAATACTTTATTTACTCAAAAGGATTTCACTTTCCAGTATAAAAGAGCTTGTGAACAATAAAAGACAATCAACACAAGTTACAAGTAATTAGACAAACACACTCAATAAACTTATAGACCATTTGAAGGTACATCAATTGTGTTTAATACAAATTTATTTGTCTTTAATACATTCCAACTCACGATATGTGTTGTTTCGATACACATACATTCACTCAGCTTGCACATTCATCCCAAATCACCAAATATATAATAATTACTATTTTCCAATTAAAATCGAGTAACATCATTATGCATGTGTAGAAACCGAAACTGCACGTCCCATTTACATGTACAGTCGTTATATGACTTATTCAACATTATATCCACCCAAATTTGCAATTTTGTCTGTTGTAAATAAGATTCCAAAATTACATTTGACTATCATCATAATAAAAGTAAACCATTTTATAACGTTTGGAATACCCCTAACGACACAATGGATGTACCTTTAAAAGACAAAAGTTTAAATGAATTATTGTATTGTTTATACACTTCTGGTTTTGAGGGAAGGAATATTAACAGATTCACTGTATAACACATGATTTTTATTAGTTTAGCTAATATAAACTCGTATACAGTCAAGGCCTATAGCATAGCATAGCATTCATTTATTTTTATTGGTTTGTTCCATATAGGTCCAAACCAAACAACGAGTCATTGTGACAAGGAAAGAAGACTTGGAAGAGACAGACGATCGAGTTCATGCCATGACTGAACATCTGAGGAATGTTCGCCAAGAGCTACAGCACACACAGGGACTTGTACATGCCCGAAAGGGTGAATCTGAAACGGAGGGTCACCTGCTGAAGATAGCTGAAAGAGAAGAGGGTCGTCTCAGTCAGGAAATTACCAAGCTGGAAAAAGAACTGGAAGAGCTCAAAGAAAAGAAAAACATTTATGAGGTAAATAACTCAATCGATATATGTTCTTCAAAGGCCACTGCTGCTCTAGGAAACATGACTAATGGTGTGATGCTAACTGACAATCATTATTCATTACCAAAACCGAAAATGTAGCCTGTGCCTATGGCCTCCACTACAAATGAATAAAGATTGATAATGTCAGAAATGTTTGAGATGTCAGAGGGTACAACAAAATACTTACATTTGTTTATCTTTGACTCGGCCGAAACAATTGCTAAAATGTAAATGACTTGCCTCTATATCAACTACAATATTGGCTTCACCTTCATACACAATTTGTGACTAAGTGTGAAAACCAGCCATAGGTCACTGATTTACTGACCCTGAAAAAACACTAGCTGGAAGTGTCACGATAGGATTTCTTTAGGATCCAATGATGATTCAGTGACAAAAGCAGCAAAGGTTGATAAACAAAAATGTTAAATAAAGAAGTTAATCATTCATATCCGTGTCTTCTTCATAACACCAACTTCTAGAATGCTTCTCAAACAGTTGATAAGTTGCCATGAAAAATGAAAAGTGATGACACAGCATTTATCTTTCCGTGCAGAACAACATTTTCCGTCAGACCCAGAAGCTGGAGGAGATGAAATCTCAGATGAACTGGGACCAACAAGCGTTAGAGGCCTGGTTGGAAGAGTCGGCCCGGAAAGACGAGGATGCTATGACTTTACAGAAATACACACGACAGGATGAAAGTAAAATAAAGGTTTGTTGCGTCTTCATGTAATAAGATAAGATAAAGAACTAAATGACACTTAAGCATGTGGTTGATCTTAACCAAAATCAAAATGTTTGGTTACTGTCAAATTTAACCAAAGATCAGTCTCAGCCAGTGTTAAAACATGTGGTTTTGATACTTGCATAATGATTACATAGCACTAGGTTTGTGTTATATGAAAGAGTTAACTGCTGAATTGACCACTTGTGCAACACAATTCTGGATGGCCTATTTACAGGTTTTATCACACAGGAATTAATCAGGGTTTGACAACAAATTTAGGGGCTCCAGAAAAGGTTAGCAGTTGGCATAATCCAGAATTGGTCATTGGCAAAAGATAGCTTATCCTTGAATAAAGTGAATATCTGGAGTGTCTCTACATTAGCAATTAAGTTGATAAGTTTTAGAGTCTGCAAGGTTAATCCTTTTCATTTAGAATATAATATTTAGTGTTCGTAACATCATGAACATTAAAGAATAATGCCCTAAAGGGATGAGCAGATTTTTTCGCTCAAATAAGTCAATGAAATGTATTTGGAAAATAATGTCATCAACAGTAATACATACTTCTCTCTTCAGAAAATCAAGTTCAAAATATGTGCATGGTTCGGTAATGCAATGGGAATCATTTTTGTAATTCCAAATAATAAAATGTATTCACATTAAAATGGCCGCCATGCCATTTGCTTTATACACAACACCGTTATGACGACTACAGTTAATTGGTTTGTGAAATAAGATGTTTTACCCTCTTAAGTAAATTTGAATGACATAAACTATCATTATAAATGGGAAATTTGAAAAAATAAATTTTGCCAAAAAAATGCTCAGTCCCTTTAAAGGCTTAGCAATTTTCAGCTTATATCCATCAAATGTCTTAAGTCTCTAAATAAAAAATATTTTTCTGACCTTTTCTGGAATTAATTTTGAACCATCTGAAATCTGGATATAGCTTGTGAGTTTGTTTTCAACAGGAACTCTCTCTACGCATGGAGAAGCTGACAGACGAAGCTAGGAAGAAACGCCACAACCTGGATCATGAGATGACAGAGACCCTCACAGCACAGGTAATTAGATGAGTTGAAGCAAGTCAGATGTAGATAAACTAAAAAAAGTTTCTCCTAAAAAATAATAGCCATTTGATCTTTTGAATATTTCAACTTTATTCTATTTGTCTGAAAATACTCTTTATTCTTTTACCTTTTTTGCTGCCAGTGACAAGTCTAGGGATAGGATTAGAGTCACCTTGGTGAACTGAAAGATAATTTAATAGATAATTATGTGTTATGATATTTTCAATTTTCTCTCACTGATTTAAAATGAAATAATTCTTCAAAAAGACTTAGCACGATGCAATCTTCAATGTTTAAGTATTATATGGATCATAAAATGATAGATTAAAACCTTTGGGATTTTGAATTTTATTTTAAGTTTCAAGTAAGTCTTGTTTACAAAGTGTATCATGTCAAGGCTTGCTGCTAAATATGTTTATTGTTGACAGATTGAGCTAGACAAGACAGCGGAAGATTTCCGAAAGGCTCACGCGGAGAGGCAGGAGTTGATCAGACAGTGGGAGTACACAATCGAACAGATGCAGAGACGAGATACCGAGATGGATCTTCTCGCCGCTGTACGTGCTCTTCTTTTGCCGTTATCTTTTGTCTTTACATTAATTTTGTTTTTTACACTTTACTGTCCTTGGAGGGTGTAAAATTCTACACAAGGTAAATAGGGTGATAAGTGTATACAATTGCAGTTTTGAATGTTTCCTACTTTTGACATTATGTTAAGCTCACAAAAATATGGTACAATGTTAAATTTGGATCACGCTATCTGCAAACTCTATTCAGGCAGGTTTCAAATCCACACCCTCAGTGTTAGGCACCAATTGCCTGCATTGACTGTACCAATAGCTTACCCATTCAGCCACAGAGATCTCCTCACATATATATATTTAAGTTCATATATTGAGTTTGATGTCCATTAGGATCTTAACATTTCATATTTAATGATGATGATGACTATAATTAATAATTATATAATGTAAATATATCACAAACTTATCAAGGTCAAAATGTCTCCTCAAGATGAACATGATTACCCTGATATAAGGACATGTATATATAATTCTTCTCAGATTTTCAGCTCCTTGAAAGAAGGTTTACTTTACCATTGCAATTAAAAAATTTGCCTTCATTTAGACATGTATCATTCAATATACTTATAGATTTATTGGAGTTTTGATATCCTTGTATCTTCTTGTAGCAACTGGCGCGGGTGAAGATTGAAGTGCGAAGGCGTGAAGAAGCCATCAAAGAGAAACAAGAATTCTTGGAAAGAGAGATTGAAAACAACAAAGATCAAGAAAAGAAAATATCAATATCTGAAAGAGTGTCAGCTAAAATGCGTCTCGACCTTCAAGAAGCTGAAACACAGAGAGTCCAGTTTCAGGATGAGGTGAGAGTTACTTGGAATATTAGAAAATGTCCTGAATTTGGCATGAAGTTTGGAACTATGCTAAATTAAGTTACAAGATAGTCATTGTATCCTTAACGTCATATGCAGTCTAAGTGATCAGTCAAATTCATTTTGGCAAATAATAAGTTTGTAATTTTTTTTTAATTTTTTAAATATTGAACATAACAGTGGCACTTCACTGAAATTGTGATATTGTTTATGGACATGAGTAATTATTCAAATTTGAAAATAAATACAATAACTAATATTAACACTTAAATAAAGAAGTTATTGTCCATAAATACCTAATACAGATAATAGTTCAAAAGATGTAGAAAATTGTTTTAAAAGATATAGAAACAGCATCTGGAGTATGATATTCAAAGCAATGACATACCCTCCCCCTAGAAAGTATAAATCTCCAATACTGTCATACACGATATTGATAATCAACAAGGTTTAGGAAATCTACCTTATCAGTTCCTAAACATTTATGCAAGCATTTAAATCACAGAATCAGTTTTATGAATTGGTGCATTAATGGAAGTTAATTGTCAGAACTATCAAAATGACTGAAGAATAATGTAACCTTTCTCGCTTAAACCACTGTCACAGTATTGTTTTCTCTGTTCCAGCTGGATGCTCTGAAGCGTACAGTAGACCGGACAAACACAGATCTAGAAGCAACAAGGTCACAAGTCAAACAGTTGAAAGCTGACGTGTTAGAAAAGATGCAAAGGTATGTGTCAAGTCCTCAAACAGTAAAGACACTTGTTTATGTCTACCCATGTACAATTAAATACAAGCATTCAATAGGAATAATTTGTATTATTATATGGTGGATGAGTGTTCTGTTTTCTGATTGGCCGAGACGGATGGTCATCGACAATGATCAAACGTTTTGTTGACCATGGGAAGCGTCACGCGAGGTCGACATAACAATCCAATGACCTGGAGCTAAAAATAGATCACCGCTGGCAGGAGCGCTGTTTAATAAATGTTTCCTGTTCATGTTTAGATATTTAAGAATATAGTTTTTGTTTTCAAAGTGTGAATTGTCATTAACTTCAAGTAAAATTAGAACAAAAGGAACTTTTTGTGAAAAAAAAAAAATTAAATTTAATTTTTGAAATTAAAATTACACCTTCGTGAATCATATATAATAAAACAGTTATTGACTTCAGTTATCGGTGAATCAAATGGTTTATCGACCTCGGAAAGTTATGTTCACCTCAGCTATCGCCTCAGTTAATATAAGAATAATCAACGAGTTGCGAGGAATTACGGATTATCTGTCCCGAGTTAATTATTGTGATAAACTCCGAGCTTTAGCAAGGAGTTTGACATAATAATTCACGAGGGACAGATAATTCGTAATTCCGAGCACCGAGTTGGTTATTCTTTTTCTTACCCAAGATCATTTTAATGCGTAAAAATCGAAAAACAAGACTCCAATTCACGATCTTTGATAGACTGTTAATTACAAATTGTAGTCATACGCCATTCATAAACTATTTCACACCTTCAGGATGCGCATATCTAAATAGTTTCCAACCTGTTCTATTTTTTCAGAACTATTCTAAAGTAACTGTTGAATTTTATTGCCAAAACGGTTTACTGACATAGTAAACAACTCGTTTATATTGTAAACTATGTCGCAGAATGAGAGAAAATTAATGAAAACGTGAACTTACAATCGCACTGTTGGAATGCAAGATAGGAGTGCAATTACGTCACCAAATGACGTCACAAAGCAATGACGTCATGGTAGTGCAGTCGGCGACTCTTGCATGTTGCTTCGCCTTGCAAGTTTAGTACTGTAATTACGGTCTCGGAAACTTAGGTTGAACATGATTTTATATTTAATAAGTTTTACTGACATGTGACTTCAATTAGGTATGCTCGAAAATGTTCAATAATGTGATTTTGCTTAAACAGGATATCTAAGGAATTCATGAATGAGTGCAAAGTAGTTCCGTCAACCAATCAAAACGCAAGTTATATTTAGAAAAACTGTAATTCCCATGACCATTATGAAAACTTTAATACCCGGCATATCTGTGCCCGCTTGGGTAAGAACATAACTGTTCCGAGGTCGATAAACCATTTGATTCACCTCAACTGAAGTCAACAATTGTATATTGTACACTTGTCAGTTCTACTATCTCCAAACTCCAAAACTTTCCATACATAAAAAAAAAATTTACATTGGTAGTAATCTCTTTATTGATTAAAGCATAAGCTTGAATTTATACTTCATATTATCAACTAAAAATTAAAAAAGAGTCACTCAAATAATCACAATATAGTAAAAAAGCACATCGACAGTCATTCAAGAGAATTTACTTTTTTGTTTCAAAGGCTTTGTTTTTGCATCATTGTTATGTCACAACAGTTAACGAATGGGACATCATTTCCATGGTAATGTTGTTCAAACTCTGACGTTCCTGACATCTATTTGTCGAATAACAAACAATCCAGGACCCATATTTTCGAAGCTCTCTTAGCGTTAAGATAGTTGTAAGTGCCATGAATTAACATTGACTTACAACTATCTTAGCACTAAGACAGCTTCGAAAATATTGGCCCAGTGACAAATCCAGAGGGGAAATTAGACTATACCTCCCCCCTCCTCTTTCAATAAGTGACCTCTTCCTTTGTAAATATCTGAATCCGCGTATGCATTCCAAATTCACAAGTATGATCATCTTTATATTCATTTAATCAGAATGATGATTGACTACTTTTCATTTTTATTCTACACCGTCATCATCTCTCTCCAGACTACAGATGGCTAAGGAGCTACGTGAGTCGCTGGTAGAGAAGTTGAAGGTGGCCACGGAGTCGACCCTGACAGCGGAGGAGCGAGCTACTCAGATGGATCTGCTCCTAAATGAAGAGGAGCGCA
This sequence comes from Gibbula magus, assembly GCA_936450465.1. Lineage (NCBI taxonomy): Eukaryota > Metazoa > Mollusca > Gastropoda > Trochida > Trochidae > Gibbula > Gibbula magus. The sequence continues at coordinate 38,679,291 of OW388306.1, read as the reverse complement.
GACAGCAAGAGATCGAGCAGGACCTCAAACAACTGCGTGACCTGCAGTTCAAGAAGATGGAGGAACTCAACTCCAACAAGCAAGACGAGAAGAACACTGAAGCAGAGATACAGGTACCACAGTCAATTTATATTTAGATGGATGTATGTATGGATAGTGCAGACATTCATTATACAATAAACATCATTTATTACCCATATGGTTGAATATCTATAGCCGAGTTAGTATTATTGATATGAGCACATGTGCACATATCAGGTTTGCCTAGCAACAATTGTTTCACCACGACTTCCCGTATTTTGTCATCTGTGACGTCATAAAACGATAGTTCGTGACGTCACTGTAGCTTGCCGCCGCAAGAGAAGTGGGCCGTTTTCTGACTATTTATACGTGAACCAAATGGAATAAAATGGGTAATGAAGAAATTATAACACTCGAAAGTGTGCCATATGACTTTATGAAACTCGTACAAATTTATGTATAACCCTCGATCGGGAAATAAAAAAATTCACACTTGTTTTGTAAAAGTCTTATTACACACTTCCTCGGGTAATAAACTCTATATCTCAAAGTGATATGAGTTGATGAAATTCACATGATGCTACTTTGAGTGATTTATTTTTAAAAAATAATTCATTTTAGTATCAATAACGTGTAAATTTTGACATAACCCTTTATCAAAATACCCAGTGTCTCTTTTAAACTTTTAAGCTGAATGATTAGTATTTACCATTTATCGTGGTCAATTTACAGGAATCACAACGGCTCATCTTTATACAGTTGCCAATCTTACACTATTCTCTTTGTTAACAAGATGTGATTCCTCTCAATTGGCTACTCAGAATAGTGTGTCGCTTATTAGCACAACAGCTAAAATGTTTAGATAGAGAAAACTTAGGATTGGCCATGTACTAAAGAGAGACATCCATTATCATTCTTGCACATTAAAGTATCTCAGATGTTTTGCACCACAATGAAAAGTTCAAGGTACATCCATTGTGTTTCATAAAATTTTATTTGGCATTAATACGTTCCAACTCACCATATGTGCTGTTTACAATACAAACAAATACACTCAGCTTGTATATTCATCCCCAATTGCCAAATATATCATAATTACTAGTATCCAATTAAAATCGAGTAACATCATTATGCATGTGCTGAAACCGAAAGTGCACGTCCTATTTACATGCACAGTTGTTATATGACCTATTACCCGCCAGGGGCACGGCAACTTTGTCTGCAGTAGAGAACTGTTCTACACGCAGTAAGGTTTGGGTGCAATGCTACACTGAAGTTCAGTGCAGTACCACCCATGGTTCGCTAGTTCCAGCCGTTGCTCGCAGGTTTCACCGCAATGCATAACCACATGGCGTTGCGGGCTTTCTCCCTGCCATAATACTAGCAGCCGCGATATAAGTGAAATACTCTTGAAAGCGGCGTTAAACCCTAACTCACTCACTCACTATATGACCTATTAAAAATTATAAACCCACATTTGTTATTTTGTTTGGTTTAATTAAAGTCCAAAATTACGTTTGACTCATTGGCACGCGCTACACATGGTGCATTGTCCGTTTTTTTATCAGAAATCGATACTTTTACCTTCATATCGTCAATATACTAAGTCGAGTATCATCAAAATAGTAGTTTCAGTAACAGTTGGTACTTCTCGATAAAGTAAGACCATTTATAATGTTTGGCATATTTGACCCCCAACAACGCAATGGATGTACCTTTAATGATATGATTGCCATGATATATTTATAAATCTCTTATAATTTTACAGGGAAGTTATGCAGCCATCCGGAACCTCAACAGCAAAGTGAACAAAATGGATCATGATTCCCTCAAACAACAAGAAATCATTTACAACCAGGTAACATTTCGTCCACTCTAATGGCTCAGACATCGCTCACCGGAAAGACTAACCCTCACTTGCCTCTCTCGGCACAGTCAGCCCGAGAGTCTTTATTATAAGAAAAATGATTGCCTGAAAATGTAAGGGGTAACTCTCATGAATCAAATAGTGTAAACGCTAGGGGTACGCATCAGGTTATTTCGTATACCAATCTTGTAATTTTGTCCACACAGATTTACATATCGGAGAGGTGTAATTATAATTTCGTCCACATATTTTTGTCGTTTGAAAGTCTCCTGGTCAGGAAGGGCATGACGTAACAGCTTCGTTATGTTGTGTATCAACCAATCAACATTGCTGTATGTATAATGTGACTTATATCATGTGACTGCTATTCTTAGTAAGAAAAATAACAAACAAGACAACGATTTGAGGGTAGGACTGTAAATTCGCCTTTATTTGATAAGTGGACGGAATATCAGGACTGAAAGAAATTGTAGGAATCTATTCTCTTGCCTCTTCCAGGACTTTGCCATCCAGCAGCTTGAGCGTCGGATCAACCGGATGCAGGGAGAGAGAAGCAACGAGGAGAAGGTTCAGCTAGAGGCAAGAATATCGGAGCTCACCGCCGAGCTCGACGGCAAGAACAACACGCACACACTTCTCACCGGCCAACTCAAGAGGCTCCAGGTCAGTGTTTTAACTCTTTACTTTCCAAATTAATTAGTTTGAGACCAGGGGCGTCTTTAACAAAGCAACTTGACTAATGTCATCTGCAGCATATTCATATTTTGAGCCAAAGGGGTTAATCAAATTAATATGCAAATTTGTTTAAAATGTTGCAAGTCGAGTTAAAAAAGGTCTCCTACTGTCATTGTGCTAGCCAAATTCAAAACGTTGATCGCATACAATTGATTTTCATCCATGAGGTTAAGGTTATAAGATTTTGGTTAGGTGATTTTGATGTAAAGAAAAATTATGTCAGTATAGATGAGATGAAACAGCAACTCATGCAGATCGATGTCATGTGATGTCTACAGTTAACATTTGATATGATACACAGTCACATTCTGATACGTTTCTCTCCAGGATGACATCCGTCGGGTGACTCGAGAGTTAGAGGAGAACAATGCGGAGAAATCAGACCAGACCAGCAAGATTGAAGAGCTCAACCTGTACAATGACAGCTCGGAGAGGGAACTCCGCAAGATCATCTCAGCAAAACAGGTACTTGAACACATCTGGGCCATGTTCATGCTCAATGGGCGATTACTTTTAAACCTCTCTTTAACGCGATTGCTCAATGTAGCGCTACGTAGCAAAGCGAGCAAACCTCGATGAATCGCACCGTGTCGTTCAGGAGAGAATGCGCTACATTGAGCGCTACATTAAGCAATTAATGAGCGATTATAAGCGCTCGCTAATATGGAACAGAGCCCTGATGAAGTGAACATTTTCATTTAGCTTTCAGCTTCAGAAAGTAACAAACTCAAGGATGTATTCTCAACTATTGGCTGCACTACTGCACGCAAATTCAATTTTTTTTAAATAATTTCTTTGATCCATTTATTCTTGTAATGTTTTATGTGATGTGAGGATGGATGACAGACATTATTGTGTATGTTTCCTGTTTTCTGACATCATGTATGGTTAGCTTATGCAAAGATGATTTTTGTTGAGCAAAAGTGATATTTCCATTGGCGCACATGATAGTGATGACACTGGTTATGTATACAATATAATACTTGCAGGACCTGATGGTGAAGGAGAATCTGATGAAGCTGGAGATTAAGAGACTCCGAGACATGCTCAACTCTAAAGCAGACTCCGTTCTCAGTCTCGAGAAAAGGAAACTACAACTCGAAACAGTAAGTTGGCATAGTGATTTCCTGAACCTTGTGAAACTGTAAACATGTTTTGGTCTTGAAGCAATATTTTTAAAAGCCCTTATTTTCGCCCCTTGCTGTTAGCTGCCTTACTGTATGGAAGGAATTAGGAACATTGTAAATTGAATATATTTCTTAAAAAATAATAATTAAAGTAAATAAATAAAAAAAATATATATATATAGATATTGATTCTTGAAAGAAGGTTCATGAGCAATATCATAAGTCAATGACATGCATCTTTTACAAAATTAAACTGGTTCAGTATTGCTTATGGCTGGTGTATACATTCCCCAAACAGCCGCTAATGGCTGCACTATTGCACTATTGCACTATTGCACTATTGCACTATTGCACTATTGCCCAAGCTGCGTTAAGCAATAACCCACCCACTCCTCAAAGCTGTTCCGATCTTTGCCAATGCTTATACTACTTTGACCTGTGTGTTCTAGGCTATGAAGGAGCGCCGACAGGAAGTTACCATCCACAAGGATATGCTCACTGCACAGTTCCGCGTCGCTGACGATGAACGACAACAAATCAGCGCTGAGCTCCATGAGAGAATCTCCAAGATTGATAAACTCAGGAAAAGGTGAATATGGATACAAGGAACAAAATGTTGTAAAGCAAATGTCAAAAGATGGTGCAAAATATCTTAATAATTTGCAGGAAACTATTGAAAAGTGATTTATTTATAATACATGTGATGAGGGTGTCAGAGAAATTATGATATATATATATATATATGAAAAGGACCTTAAAGTCTCAATCAAATCAATGCTGGCTTGCTCTCATTTTACATCTTGAAGTACTTCGTTTGACATTCTCAGCTGAAAGGAGTGCAACTCTGAAGTCAAGCTGATATTAGTATCAAATTTATGATTCATGATAGAGGAATAATTTTGCCTCAACCAAAACTTGCCCATGCTTCAGGTACGAGATCCTGATGGTATCCATGGCCCCACCTGAAGGGGAGGAAGAGAGGTCGCAAGCCTATTACGTCATCAAGGTAAGCTCATTGGGTGGTATTCTCATTACAACTAGATGTCACAAAATTACAATGAATTCATGTAGTGTCTCATATTAACATACCTATGCAAATTTACAAAATGTTTCACCTTGTTGATTGGTTGGGGCAGGGGAAGCAGGGGTGGACGCTTGCTAGAAATCTTTATACCCCGAAGTGCTCTTCGGGATAGTGACATATCTTAATCTGTAGTGCTTCAAACAAATTTCACTAGTCCTTCTGAATTTTAACTGGCCTTTGGCCAGCGGACCAGTGGGAGTGTCAATCCCTGGGAAGTAACTGTAGTTTACTAATAATCGCTGATGACGATGCTGCAATCAAGCCACAAATTGTCATGAAACAACTGAATCAGCCAGTGACTGGTGCATGTTTTGCCTTTGGGAGGACGTTGACACATATCACCGGATATTATTCAAAGTTTCTTTTACTGAAATTGCATCAGAATATTATGTTTCAACATGGCATTTAACTTTGATTACTTACATTATCAAGATTAGCTTTTCACACCTTTTGATATGATCATCTGTGATCCTCATCCGCCCCCAGGCAGCCCAGGACAAGGAGGAGCTCCAGAGAGACGGAGACGATCTGGACGCCAGGATCCGCAAAGCAGAGAAGGAGATCCGGGCTCTGGAAAACACTCTCAAGTTGATGAACAACAGGAATGAAACCTACAGAAAGAGTTTCAACAAAATAACAGAAACAAGTGAGAAAAGTTTTGATAACATTTTTATTTTTTAAAATTCAACAGTCCAGAAGAACTTGTTAACCGTTATGTTTTAAACAGACCTGATTCATCCAGCTTGCAGTGATGCAGTTCATAGACCACTTTTTTGCTGGTCAGTCGTATTGTTGAAGTGTCTCATGTGCTCATACAATGTTTGTTCATACAAAGTTTCCTCATACAATGTTTGCTCATACAATGTTTGTTGTGTATGTACTGCAGGCGAGGAGATGGAGAACTTCTGTCTGTCTGTTTGCTCATACAATGTTTGTTCATACAATATTTGCTCACACAACGTTTGCTCATACAAAGTTTCCTCATACAACGTTTGTTGTGTATGTGGTGCAGGTGATGAGATGGAGAGCTTCTGTCTGTGTCTGTTTGCTCATACAATGTTTGTTCATACAAAGTTTCCTCATACAATGTTTGCTGTGTATGTGGTGCAGGTGACGAGCGAGATGGAGAGCTCCTGTTTGTCTGTTTGCTCTTACAACGTTTGTTCATACAATGTTTGTTGTGTATGTCCTTCAGGTGACGAGATGGAGGAGAAGCAGCAGTGTGAGGAGCAGATGAGAGCGGTGATGGACAAGTACAAGTACAAGAGGAGGCAGATCAGGGAGCTGCAGGACGACCTCCAGGTAACACGGCCGTAACTCTAGCTTCATTCATCTTCATCATTGTGTACAAACAATACACTGGGGATGAAGCTCAGTTGGTAGTGTCCACTAATCACCCCCAAGACTTTGGTTTGAATACTGGTCGCGTCATACCCAGAGACATTGTTGTTGCTTCCTTGTTTGACAATCAGAATTATAAGGGAAAAACAATGCTGTAACTGGCACTGGACTGGGCTGCTGGGTGCAAAAAGCACAATACAAATTTCCAATGTACACTGTATTGCGGAGAATAAAGATTTCTTATTATTATGAATATGTATCGTACCCCATCTTCAAAACTTGACTATCTCAACCTTTTATAGCATTCAACATCTACAACTCAACAACATACTGAATATATACCCCTGTAACAGTTGAGTTGTTAACTTTGTTGCAGACCATGAGCAACACCCTGGATAACCTGGCCAGAGACGAAGATGCTTATTGCGACATGATAGATGAAAAGAAGGTAACTTCTTTAATCAGCTTTTTTGATTCACGTAAAGTCGTTTATCTTTAGTTTCTTGACAAAGTATGTGGGCAATATCCATTTACATTTCCATCTGTAATTCTCTTAATCTCATCTTTTTAAATTTGAAATGATTTTATGCTGGCAGTATTTGAGTTGATGAATTTGGTTATTTTCTTCAGAACAAGATTCTTCAACTGACCAAAGACCTTGAAGACCAGAGAGCCAAACTGGAAAGAGTATCAAAACAGGTCAGAGTCAATTACTTAATGTTAGATAGCATGTCATTTTCAGAGTAACAAGGGGGCGGGATAGCGCAGTGGTTAGCGCGTTCAGCTTTGGATCAAGAGGTCCGGGGTTCTAATCCAGCCAGGGGCACGGCAACTTTGTCTGCAGTAAAGAACTGTTCTACACGCAGTAAGGTTTGGGTGCAATTCTACACTAAATCACAGCGTAGTACCACCCATGGTTCACATGCTCGCAGGTTTCACAGCAATACATAGCCTGCAATGCTTTCTCCCTACCATGATACTAGCAGCCGCGATATAAGTGAAAAACTCTTGAATGCTTCGTTAAACCCCAACTCACCTCACCTTAGAGTCACAATTTGAAATGTTGATTGCATAATGATCTCACAAGAAAAACACCAAATTGAAGTTGAACCGTCATTTGCTATTTTTTCAGAATGTCAAATATGCTAGAGAAGTTCGATCTGCCAAAAAGAGCAAGGGAGAAACACCAGAAGAGGTAAGAAATCAATCAAAAACTAACTATCCTATAGCACCTCTAAGACAACAATGAACACAGCAAAGTGACCACTGTGAATAGAAACTTTGATGCTGATTTATCCTACTTTCAAAATGTGAAAGATGTTGCCACTACGATGAATGACTTTGATGATTTATCCCACTATGATGAATGACTTTGATGATTTATCCTACTTTCAAAATGTGAAAGATGTTGCCACTACGATGAATTACTTTGATGATTTATCCTACCAGGATGATGATTTATCCTACCAGGATGAATGACTTTGATGATTTATCCTACTTTCAAAATGTGAATTGCCGCAAATGGCTGTGATATTGCGGATATTGTGATAAGTGGCGTTAAACAATTACTCGCTCACTCGCTCACTCACTCACTCACTCACTCACTCGCTCACTCACTCACTCACTCACTCACTCACTCACTCACTCACTCAAAATGTGGAAGATATTGCCACTATGATGATAGAAATTGATGCTAATTTATCCTACTTTCAAACTGTGAAAGATGTTGCCACTATGATGAAAGACTTTGATGATGATTTATCCTACTTATCCCGCTTATTTTACACTTAGCACTTAATATCCTGCCCCAGCTTAATTTATATGATTTAAGACTCAGAATTTGTTATTTCTGTTTCCAGCGTGACTTTGAGATCCGTGAGATGCGAGAGTTCAACAAGACGGCGATGAAGAACATTTCCGACGCAGTACAAGTCCACCCTGAGCTGAACGAAGCTGTCAACATGTACTTTTCTCAGGTGATTACTGTACAGTGTCATCACTCACTCAATGACTGCAGATTGCTATACAAAACATGATATTTTGCCAACTTCTAACATGTTTTCAGGCGTTTTTTAAAAACTGGTTAGTGTTTTGGAAATGCCTTTTATATTAAATTTCACAAGAGTCAAGTCATAAAGATAGCTCACTATGAACTATTTCTTTACTTTTTCTAATGAACAAAAAGCATTAGAATGCTGAAATGTTGTGTAGACCACCAGACTGTAATTGCATCTTTGGTGAAGATTCATTGCATATATGGAACTTATATTTTCATATATAAGTAACTATAGATAATAAATCGTGCTTAGACTGATGACCTACAGAGCCAGTGACCCTATTTTTATGTTATTTTAACTTTCTTGTTTTTTAATAACTTTCATACATGTGTTCAGTTTGACAGATAATTATAAATTATAGGCAACTGGTTATAGCCATAGATTCCAAAAGAATAGTTCCAGATTTGCTCACACTAATCATTTCTGACCTGCAGGCAAACCTGCCACCCCCGACACCGAGTGGACACCGACCTGGCAGCTCTCGGAGCAGCATCTCGTCAGCTCGCAGCTCTATCTCCTCCATCAAGAGTCCCCACTCCTCCATGGGTCGTCCAACCTCCATTCAGCTTGGGGCAGACTTTGACGGTAAGGGGATACTATATACTTTTCTATTTCTCTTCTCCTAGATTTTCCGGAAATTGAGCACTCTCATAAGAGAAATAAATGATATTTTCATACCGGTAATGTAAATTTGGACAAATTCTGTAAAAACTGATGAAAATCTTGGTTCTCCGAGGTGATGTATTTAGGAGTATGTGGTACCAATTTCAAGCTTTTTCATAAGCTCAAGTGGTTCTAAAAAAAATAAAAAAGTGCATTTGTAAGAGTGATAACAATACAGGGGAACAGGGGAGGTAACTCTTGCAGTGTTAAAGGACCATTGCACAAAAGCTTCAGATAACCCGAGCTCACTGAGGTAAACTTAGCGCAGTGCTAAGGAGTGTGGTGTCCAAAATTGCTTCAATAGAGCGAGTTTGGCGACGTCATACCATTGTTGCTCTGTCACTTAGCAACGGCAATGACGTGTTGATTGTAAACGGGACATCATACCACTGTACACATGACGTCATCCCCATTGTGATATTTTCACTATGTTGAGAAAGTGACAAACATCGCTCTCACATCGCTCTAAGCATATAATAAAGAAAATTTACATCGCAATATTCCAGTACCAAGGATTTTAAATGTGTTTTCATTCCATCAGGTCCTGGTTCACCGACAAGCGCCCGAAGTGGCAGTTCTATCCACAGCATGAGGAGTGACCGCAGTCGGACCAGCGTCACCGGACGGAGGAACTGACCGTCCACTGACCGTTAACTCACCACCAGTATCTGTGATATGTCTTTCACTGGGAGAATTGCCTGCAAAATCACTCCAAATTTATGATTTGGGGTTTTCAAAGTCTAGGATTTTACAACACCTAAATCAACATTTTGATTATATCATTTGAGTGATGTTTGAATGAAATGGTCACATTCCAGTTAAATTATTTAATCAATTTTAGTTTACCTCATTCTAGAAACTGAAAACACTTCCATAATTATAAAAGAGATTAATTTTTTACTTGATATTTCAGTAAACATCATTCCAGTTTTCAAGAGTTTGCCAAACTTTATTATTTTACGACACTTTTTATAATAAAAACAAATAAGACACATTCCAGTTAATGGATTATCTAAATTTAGATTCTTATTATTAATTATATTATTATATTAATTATAATAATTTAAGTTAAGGTAATAACCACTGTTAAGTTGTTCTTCATATTTTCACCTAGTATTTTTTACCAAGAGGTATTTTTATCAAATGATGTAAATTATGGCTCTCTTTTGAGCATTTATCCAATATAAATAATTGTTAGTATGATGGAAATTTTATTAGTGAAGAAAAATTTAGTTTTAGAAATTGGAAATAATTCAAGTAAATAAAATCAATATGATGGTAATGATTAAAATGTTCTCCAAAGGAATAGCTCTTAAAGATTTTACCATTATGATTGTTATACCAATTTTGAAAATTATTTGTAGATATGATTATCTATGATGTGAATACTTTTACTTATATTTATGCCTCAATATTTGTAAATAAGCTTTGTTGTGTATTCATCATGAAAGAATTGTAAAGTGTCAAATATATATATAATATCCGTCCAAACACATATCTTTGATTCTATGTTGTTTTTTATACCCCCGACCAACTCTTTGTGTTAAACCCCAACTCACCTCACCTCACCTCTTACATCAACGAGGCATCTGGCCAGTGTCCCTCTTGTGGCACCATCGTCTGTAAACTTTTCACATTTTCTACAGCAAAGACTCGCCGCTAATGGCTGCAATACTGCCGAGGCGGCGTTAAACAATAACTCACTCACCCACTTCATGTGTACAGTGGTATGACTTCACGTTTACAATCAATGCGACGTCATCGCCTTTGCTAAGTGTTAGAGCAACAATGTTATGACGTCGCCAGATCTCGCTCAATTGAAGCAGTTTTGGACATAAAACACTTCAGACCACAGAAGCATATAATAAACATAATATTTTGTGTTTTCAGTGCGATATCACGTATCTCTCATCTCGTGACGGGGTAAAGCCGATATTTTAAAATATCGGCTTTACCCCGTCACGAGATGAGAGATAAGTGATATCACACTGAAAACACAACATATCCTCTATATCACATGCTTTGAAACCATCCACCACTGCATAGGATTCAATATTACTACTTATTATATGATTGCAGGTGTAATACCGAGATCTATCAATGAAAATAAACCGTGTTATCAGTCACTAGTGAAAATAACAATGGAACGTGTAATCAGTCACTAGTGACTGATATAAAAATGACCTGACATCATAAAACAATGCTCTGACGTCATGACACGTTCATGACGTCACATTGTTGCTGAGGCAACAGGCTCATTCTGGAGCCGACTTATGGTAAATACAAGTCGATTTCGTGGATATATAAAAGGATTTGGTCTTATAATAAATAGAAAATTTGTCTTACCTTGACAAATACCATGTTTATCTCATCTCGTCAGGTAGAAACTTTAAATATTATCACTCATGGCTGCGCTACTCGTGATAATATAAACTTACTACCTCACTCGATGAGATAAACATGGTATTTGTCAAGGAAAGCCAAATATCCTCTATATCTGATAGAAATTAATGTTTGCTTGTTTCAAGTTGTCTTAACATTCATCTACTGCTCGAGAAAATAATTTTCACAATTGATAGCAAATCTATGAATGTGGCATTGAGCAACAATATGGAAGTCATAGAGATCAGTCATCAAAAATATATGTTTATTTCTTCTCATGAAACTCAACTAGCAGATTATAATTGCATGTTTGGCGGTGATTCATTCGTTCTAGAAGTTGGTGTGATGAAGACAAGGAATTATGGATGATCATCTTTATTTAACAATGGTGACTATCAGTATAAGTATAGTTTTGCAATAAGGATCTAAACCAAAACATCCCCATTGTAAAATAAAGAAGCTGATCATCCGTAAATTCTTTGTCTTCTCCTGATATTTTAAACCTATTATTTCATTTGTAAATCTTCAAAAAATTTAGCAAATCACATAGAAACTGATGAGCTCCAAAACCAGAGCTCTATTTTTCGAAAATGAGAGTTGCCAGCATAAATCTCTCTTTGAAGTTTACTTTTTGTGAATAATTCATGGTTTAACGTGATTCAAGTTGAACAATTCTTTTGACGTTTCTGCAGAGGCTGAAGGTGTGACACCTGTCTGTTTGAATTATTGTTAAATGCTTGGAGCAAAACGTCAAACTGAAGTCAATGATATATAGCATACAGTTGAACATCGAATGTAGCCTAATGTCAAGCATAAGAAATGTGTTTGGATATAAAACTGATATCGTTTGATGGTGATAAATGAAATATTCTGAAAGTCAGCAATAGCCCTTTTAAAAGGATATTGTCAACTTCCCAATGCAAGGCATAACTCTTGCCAGTCTCCATTACTGGCTGATTTAGGACTTGCAGTATTTCCTTAAGAAATCTGTGCTTAGAAATCCAGGGCCACTATGCATTTCTGGTGCAGCGATTCACTATCTAGGCACAACAAAGCGAGGGAAATACCGCAAGGCTTAAATCAGCCAGTAATGCAGACTGGCAAGAGTTATGACTTGCGTTTGGAAGTTGGGGTATTGTATGAATTTGCTTTTTAATAAATAATAATATAAAACAACAAACAATAATTTTTAAATAAGAATAAGGCCACTTAAAAATACTTTTTCCTAATTACCGCCTTACTCGACACTAAGATTTATTTTAGTTTTTAAAGGGGCAGTAGCACGTTTTTTCGCGAAAATAAGTTGATGAAATGTATTTGAAAAATAACGTCACTAATAGTAAAACACCCTTCTCTCTTCAGGAAATCAAGTTAAAAAATGAGTGTACATGGTTCCGTAAAGCCATGAGAATAATGTTTGTCATTCAAAATAATAAATTGTGTTCACAATAAAATGGCCGCCATCCAAGTTTTGCTGTATATGCAACATCGTTATTACCACTACGTATAATTGGTTTGTGTAATAAGATGTTTTACCCTGTAAAGTAAATATGAATGACATAAACTATCATTATAAATGAGAAATTTGAAAAAATAAAATGGCAAAAAACGTGCTACGTACTGCCCCTTTAAAGAAGAAGAAAATGTAAGTTTGGCTCTGAAACTGTACGTGAACATCTGCACCGAAACATCGGCGTCACCTTGCACTGGCTACTGCAGTCTGTGTGACACTACTGCAAGGTCTGCTCTTCTTACATTAGACCAGGAACATTTTGAATGAAAGGGCTAAGTCTGGGTTTTTGCAAGGTGAAAGTTTTATTTCATTTATTTATGGTGCTACAGATATAAAATTGGGTGCATTTGAAAGGTCCTGAACAGAATGAGTTCAGGCCTGGTGAGCAAGTAAAACGTCATGCATTCAATCCATTTAATGTCACCTATGTTTTTAATCACACTCTGCAATAGATCATCTTTATTTCCTTCAAAGTTGAATTCGTCTCAAATGGCTGGGAAATTGTGGAAGCGGAATAAAACAATAACTCGCCCACTTACTCTCAGTCTGATTAAAATAGACATTTTTCCCGAGGAATAAAAGTTACAAAAAACACATTTATCGAGATACGAACTCGTATCATTCGGAGATTTCTTCGCAAAACCGTCATTGTGGGGAGGAATCTATAGAAAACCAGTTCGTATCCCGATATGAATTGCAGATTTAATTCCTCGGAACAGGGTCGATTTTAATCAGATTGACTCACCCCAGAGTTGAAGATATATGCATGATACAGTATAGATATTACACTACATAAGGTACAGATTGGGGTTTCAGCGCTCAAACGTATCATATATGTATCCCTAAATCTGAGATCCAGCCCTCCGTTCGTTAAATATACGATAAACCTAGTTTATGCAGACGATTTTTACAGGCAGAGACGCTACCCGGATATAGGTATGTCTACGTGATAGGTTAACTGAAGGGGGATTTAATAGGCTTATCCCCTCAAAGACAGGTAATAAATGTGATTGCATACACACACAATATTATCAACAGGTATTTTGATACAGGTAATAAATGAAACGTATAACGCTAATTCCATTCGGATAAATCATTAAATGTTAAGATGCATTCTGTCGTTTTCTGACCGTTAAACCTTTGAGGTTTTTTATGTGGCCATCTTACATGAGATTCTTCCTGTTTTACGCCGCTTTGAACAGTTTTTTCTTCTCATTTTTTCACGATGCATACTGACAAGATAGCACTGAAAATGTAAGGAAATGCAGCAAGGCTTAAATAAGCCAGGGCTCGTATTTTCTCTCTTAAGCTCTCTTAGCGCTAAGATAGTCGTAAGTGCCATTCATTAACATTGGCTTACGTCTTTCTTAGCGCTAACACAGCTTCGAAAATATGGGCCCAGGTATAGAGACTGGCGCGAGTTGTAACTTTCGGGGGAAGTTTGGTACCCTTTATTTACCAATTTATGAATTTGAAAGTATATTATTTGTAAAATGACAATACCAAGTAATTAAAAAGTAAACATAAACAGACACACGTTAAAAAGTAGATATTGATTGTCTTCCAAACCACTGAGTAGGAAACTAACTCTGGAGCCCAACCTAGTCTAGCATATTCTGGCAAATCTAGGTATCCACAGATTTACTTGAGGTTTTTTTGGATAGTTTATCGTATTATATATCTAAAGGTTAAATTTCAAACAATAAATCTCATAAATCTTTCAGTGAGCATTGTTTGAAATCATTTGAGAACGTTTTATTTTCTATTTACGATAAATATGTACATGTATCATATTGTAAAAAAAAATCTAAAATGATATGAATTAGGAAGCTTTGTTTTAATGTGAGTGACTATTTTGATGGAAAATGACAAAATTAATTTGAAAGCCAATATTTACGATTCTAATGAAAATACTTTTAAACACCTGTTTCCAACCGGGTCCCTACACCAGGGTACTGTCTCATACTGTTAAGGGTTTCTAAAGAGCTTTCCGGCTTTCCGGTGTCCATAAAGTCAGCGATAAAATTCAAGAAGGGCCATCGATATTCTCCAGTAGCCGTGAGAAAAGTACCAGACATTTTATATTCTCGGGTTGATATCAAAGTTGCAGTGATTTAATACAACAATAAAGATAACCCTCAAACAGTCTGCTAGCTCATGTTTCATCTTTCGACTCGTATCTCTCCTTCTACTGACCTAAAACTTGTAGTACTCTATCACAGTAATATTGTTTTTTGTAATGGTAGTGCTGTTTTATTTCAAGATATTACGTAAATCTAAGCTTACATGTTTTGTTAAATGTGTCTAAAAATGTTTTAAATGTTTAAACCTGTTACAATTCAATCGGAATGCAACAGAAACTTTTCAAGATTTGCTACAGTTTGAATTTTTTGTTGAAGATATTACGTAAATCTAAGATTTTATTTCAAGATATCACGTAAATCTTTTGTTAAATGTGTCTCAAATGTGTTAATGTCATTTTTAAACCTTTTACAATTCAATCGGAATGCAACACAAACTTTTCAAGATTTGATGCAATTTGAACTAATAGTTGAGGGCATTGGCATACAAAGTTTCCTTGTTATAACACTGATCAAGAGGGAACATGTATCGTCATTAAAACAATACACAGAAACATATTCCGAATAATGCATCACAATTGATAATTTTTATACGTCTATGGAGCTACGATCATCTACCTCAATGTCAGTGAACAAAGCATTTTATTATCCATAAATCTTTAACATATTTATTTTCTATTCTTAATGCAGTGAAACAGTAAAAACCTCCTTTCAAATTAACCAAATTTATTTCAACAATAAATTACACCATTTTCATTCAATTGTCGGAGAAGTTTTCTTCTTGTTCATCCTTTGACTTTGATAAAATACCAATTCATTTCCTTTACGACCATCACAGAAGTGGTAATAATATCACCCACAGTTTGCCTCCAGTGTACTTCAGTAAAGGGTAGGTGTTTAGCTAACGTGCTCAAATGGTTCTAGCTACTGGCTGGGTATGGTATCGCACGTTCCGGGTGAGATGTGATACTTTATGTATGCAGAGCACTAGCATTCCTCTAGGCTTTGTCACTCGTCACTACAAGTGGGCCTGTATCACACACAATGCTTTCCTCGCCTGGGTGGGTGCTACACCACTCCTGCTTTGCAAACAATAGCAACTTTCCTTTGGGTGACTGGACTAGCTGTGCTTACAGGGCTGTGTTGAAGATGTATGTGTGTATGTGACGAAATCACAGAGCATGAACAATCTTACTTTTAGAGATGGACCTTGAGAATGTTTCCTGTGATTGTCACGATGAATCTGGAATACAACTCCTTATTTACAACAATAGCTTTCCTTTAGGTGGCTGGGCGAGTTCTGCTTATAAGACTGTTTTGGAGTATGTTGTGTTATATGTGAGAACATTAGGAACACCTTTTTGCATGGGGATCTCTACTTAGATATGGTCCCTGATAATGTTTCCTGAAGATAATGATGAATTTAGAAAGCTCCTTCTTTGCTAAAACCATATAAATTATACATTAGTCAATTTTATTACATGCACTTAAAGTTGTATCGGTTATATATCACAAAGCCATATATAGTGTGTAATGATCATTTTCAGGGACAGACTCTTTGAATGTTCCCTGTATGTAGACGAGTCTAGATTGTTCCTTCGATTGCTCGTCCCTTACGAACAATGGTACCTCCATAAAGGGCTCGATGTAATACCATGACCTTTTCAAGTGTATAAACAAATGTATGACTTATATTAATCACAGAGTATGAGATATTCATTTCAACTCACAGGGGTTTGTATTGTCGAAAAACTAGCGATTAGAAAGCATATGACGTCGGCGATCCAGTCCCTTATAAAAAAAATATATATAGTATAAAGGGCTGTTTTGTTTACGTCACATGCTTTCTTTTCGCTAGTTTCTCGACAATACAAGCCCCTGTGTATCAATGTATCCCCCTATCCCATTTGACACCTTTCACGAGTTTCTCAACTTATCAAAAAGTGACACTTGCCTTTTTTAAAGTTATAATTGCAGGTGATACACGTCGACAATGACATTTTGCGAGCACCTGATGATATCACTAATATTCAATTAACTAATATCGGTCGGGGTAGTAAATTGAACATATAAAACTGTATGAGGGTGCGGTACTCGTTGATCAGGGGTAATCTAGCAACAGCTTTGCACATGCAGTAAAATATAATAACTATGCATATATTACTATTCGTAATAAGCTATCATGGACGTCTGTTAAATATCTAGAATAACATATTTTATATTTCTAAACTCTACTTATCAAATAGTCAAGTAGGCCTACAAGTTAAACTGACAGTACGGTTGGAGTTATTTGTTAGGAAACGTAATGATGCGGTAATTCTGTTGTTTCATATTTGCATCAAAGGAAACGGTAGCAACCGAACAAAATAAACCAAATGTGTAACAAAATGCTTTACCAATTAAGATTAATAGTTACAACATAGTATTTACACTTTATTTCACCCTCACAAACAAACTTTCAAGTAGGGTCAGAGGAATCTAATCCAAGGATTACTTTTAAATTGCCTTAATCCCGAGGCGATGGGGCTGAAATCCGGCTGTCACCGATCCTATTCATCACCTAGCTAACCGACAGGTTCAGGGGCAATTATCAGAACACATTTACACCCTCCGTAAGTTTCATCCTAGTGCAAGTTCGTTTGGATCTTGAATCGTGAACACTTGTGGACAATTTATAATATTCGCACATGCGTAGTCAAGGGGCAAATGAATAGCTTTGGTTGGACAACCACTAATTTGGAGCCCTGCTTACGAATATCATGTTGCGTTACGAAACTAGGGAACCAATCACATACTTCAACTCGATTGGTGGATTTCAGTTACAGCACGGTGCCAAAAGTGTTGCAAGAATCGCCGTTTTCCCATAAGGTCCCATGTTATTTCAGTGCAGCATAGATACTTTTAATTCTCTCAATTTTCAAAATATTTCATTGGACCTTATGGGAAAATGGTGATTTTTGCAACACTTTTGGCACCGTGCTGTACATGTAGCCTAGTCATGGTCAGACATTGATGTGCCGAGTTGAACAATTGTTAACAATATACAACAGTCGAATTTGACCCTAGTTATCGTATGTCCACCCGTCCATCACGGGTCATGTTCACGTCCAAGATAACGATCTAACGGCCTCTGGCTCTCGTTGCAAGAAGTTGACGGATGTCGTCTGCTTCGAGAGGCAAGTGACCAACTGAGCATGCCCAGTGGCGCTCTTGTGTGTAGAGGCGGGAAAAGTGGCTCTTAAAGTGATGAAGTGTATACCCTTGGGCGCTAGGAAATTAGTTGCCCAAATAGTGATCATTTTACTGATATACCCTATTTCAAAAGAAGGCACATTTATATCTGATTTTCAATTATTGGGCCTCTTATCAGAGCACTTCCACATATAGTGGTCAAACATGTACGCTTATTTCAAAAGACCACAGTTCCAGTGTTAAAGATATCTGATATTTCAAACATGTGAATTTTTAGTTACAAACAGACCTCGGTGAGTATGCTGTATTGTCATGATGATTATTCTAGTTCAAAGGAACACGATTCGCATATGACAGATATCAGATTTTCAATTATGATGTGATCATTTGATGATAGGAGATGTTTATCATATTATGTAATGAGTAGGCCTATTAGAGTTTCTGGTTGGAGTCATATGTGTCAAACGTTATCAACGGTTTATTTTACATAGAGAAGTACTGACTCTTACTGAAAACTGATATTGCTAGTCGGTGCAATATAGCGACATTATAAAGGTAAATTGAAGTAGTGATTTTTTATCGAAAACTGGACAATGTAACATCATCATTCAGAGCATTCCTCATACACGCATTTGTTAATTAAGAGGGTTTTAAAAAGTTTAGTGAAGAACTCTGCTTGCAGAAATACTGCAGTTCTCTCCCTTAAAAGACCATCCATTGTGTTGTAGGGGGTCACGTATTCCAAACGTTATAAATGGCGTTACTTTACCGAAAACTGACATTTTGATGATAGTCAACTTAGTATATTGACGATATGAAGGTAAAAGTAGTGATTTCAGATCGAAAACCGCAGTTTCGGTTTCTGCACATGCAAAATTATGTTATTCGATTCTAACTGGAAACTAGTAATTATGATATATTAGGCGATTGGGGAAGGATATGCAAGCTGAGTGAATTTGTTTATGTTATAAACAACACATATGGTGAGTTTGAGCGTATTAAAGCCAAAAAATGTTTTATGAAACACAATGGATGCACCTTTAATAAAGAAATACATATGAACACAGTAGGTACAATTCTGATTTATGACAACATTACATATGTAGACGTTAAGTCAAACAGAAAGATTTGTGAGCCAATTGGACCACAAACATTAATCCTCGGCTCAGCATATATCAGCGGGACTACCCGTGTTGTTAAGAGTCTTTACCTTAATTCTACATGTAACGTTCCGCTTAACAAACGTGATTGCCGTTAAAGCTGCTGATGGTAATAGGTAAGTAGAAATGTCTACATGTTGATCTTATAATGCACACCTGAGGTAAAACGAAATCGCAGGTGGATTGGTTTCGTGTATATTTAGTTAAACTGTAAATCTGTGTTAGGTAATTTCTTGTATAAGGTAACACCTGGTTTGTGGGTAACCATATAGGAATTCTGATTTCATATATGCAAACTACATAAACCAGCTATAATATATGATATATAAGATATTGTATTTTGGCAATTATATGATTAAATGATATGGGATATCATATTGTGTCTAAAACAAACAATCTGAACTCAAATTTCTTTTTTGAAGCTGTAATTTATCATACATTGTGAAATGAGAAATGCGAATAATTTCGTTTTTGAGATCTGTTGATACAATTTTTTTTGGAACTAAGCATTGTGGTGATATTCCTAAAGTTGTCATGATAATTTATTACAGTGTCGTCGTCCAAGATATTTAGTACAACAACATAATCTTATCTCTCCCCGCCATGTTTAGGTAAATAACCATAAAAGTTCATCTATAACACCAAAGACATTCTTCAAACAGACCTATAAACCATCTGGACAGGTCACTTCAGCTCAGAACAGGGTCTGTCAAGGGTAATGATTGTATCAGGGAATCGTACTTGTGATGAAGGGAGTCTAATAAACTCTGAACAGGGTTTGTCAAGGGTAATGATTGCAGCAGCGAATCCCTTTATGATAGAGGAAACCCATTAAAGCTCTCAACAGGGTACGGTCAAGATTGATAAGGTTTCTGCGAAGATAATGAAATCTTGCCAAAGAAAAATATTGTGTATGAAAATATTCTACCTGTTTTGAACGGATATTTGTTGCCGCATAATAGTTCACAGTCACTAACGGTCAAGCATAAATGCAAATGTTTGTTATGGTTTCGGGGCAAAATGTATGTAAACAAATGTTCAATTTTCATAATTTTGTCATAAGCATGTCTTCTCGACATCAACCAACCCACTATATACGGGAAACTTCAAGTTTATAAGTACATGTTTGCTAACAAGCAATAATATAGAATAAACTTACCAATATGAAAACAATTGTTTAGAAATATTAAAAATGCAAGAAAATTATGTTAATCGGATATCTACTTCATGTTTACGACAAGAGAATGGTGTTAATATTGAACAGATAAATATGTTGTAATGTACTAGATATGTGACCATAACCTATGATTTAGCTATAAAATAAATGTATTCAATATTGATTTCTCTACAGTGGGAGAGGAGCGGGATAGCGCAGTGGTTAGCGCGTTCGGGGTTCGAATCCCGCCAGGGGCACCGCCAGGATTGTAAGCTCTGGGTACAATGCTACACTGAATTTTGTAGTATCACCATAGCATAGCCACATGGCGTTACGGGTTTTCTCCCTGCCGTAATACTAGCAGCCGCGATATAAGTGAAATACTCTTGAAAGCGGCGTTAAACCCAAAATCACCTAATAATCAATGTATCAAACGATTAAGGGAAGTCCTTTTTAAGAAACCTATTTCGAGCAACTTGAAACCAGAACCAGAAATGTCGCATCAAAATTATAAAGAGCAATGTGAAAGAAACCAAGTTCACAAACATCTTTTTACCAATGTAGTATAGTTTAAACTAAAACCATAACCATTTAAACAAATTCAAGCTTTGAGCGTTTCAATTTGAAATAGTCTCCACCTGTTCTATTCTGCCTTTTAAATGATGAGCACTGAAATACTTGGGTTTATCACAGAAATAGATTGTCTATCAAGCAACAATGATGATATCTTAATATATATTTACTGTGAGCAGTGGCGGTATAAAGTATCGTCATTGTTTACTATTTTGCACTTTGTTAACAAATGAGAGTTACTTTGTTAAAACAACATTATTTACAAAAGTATTGGTTCAATGATATAACAAATACTCAAGTTTTCAAATACTAGGCTGTTCAGTCTCGTGGAGGTGTGCAGCTCACCCTTGAACTATCAACTTTGTCCATCACACTCGATGAAATAAACCTGCTATTTGATAAACTGTAGTAAGTACATGTATCCTCTATGTATCTTATAGAACAATTGTATTGGTTTATCAAAAGCTGTGTATCAAGATACAAGATATAGTAGTCTTTGTAAGTTAAAGGTATACACTAGGAAATTCACTTATATCAGGGAACTAAAACTGATATGCTTTTTTGATAAACCTAAACACACACACATCACTATGATTCACGAAGTGGTCGCTCATATGGTCATTGTGTCACTCAAATAGTATTTTATTAGAATCAATTTCAACATTATAAGCTCATTTATGTCTATAGCAACTTCCAAACGCAAGGCATAACTCTTGCCAGTCTGCATTACTGGCTGATTTAACCCTTGCGGTATTTCCCTCGCTTTGTTGTGTCAAGATAGTGAATCGCTGCACCAGCAATGCATAGCGGGCCTGGATTTCTAAACACAGATTTTTGTAAGGAAATAGTGCAAGGCCTAAATCAGCCAGTAATGGAGACTGGCAAGAGTAATGCCTTGCATTGGGAAGTTATGTCTATAGATGCATTCACGAGAAATATCAGGTGTCAGAAGCAAACACGTGGCCTAACAAAGCTTTATAAAATTTAACATTCCAAAATTCACAAAACCCGATCACCAATGAACAAACGCATACCCGGAACAAATTCATGAATAGAAATAAACTTCAATATTAGTATCCTCACAGAAGACATGAAATATTAATATTTAAGAAAAATTACACAACCTATTGAAAACTTTGCCCGGATAAAATTCCACGAAAGCAAGGTCACGTGCACAATAGGTATAGCTAGGCTTGTGTTTGTGTATACAAACCTCGTTTTAGGCGTCACTACTAGTGTTCATTGATGCTATCTGATTCAAGTCTTACTTAAATATACATGTTCAAGAGAGGTTGACAAATCCATCGGCCCTTCCTCTGCATATACTCTGCAGTCTGAGAGAAACATGACAAAAATCGAAAGCGATGGAAGTTAACAAAGGATGACTGACTCTATCAGAGAGATCTGTGTAAATGAAGCTTTACCTGTACCAAGAGAAGCTATACGTAAACACCTGTGTCACCGTGCGCCTCGACATCAGTGAGTGGTTAATAACGCGTGTAGCATCTATGTGAAGAAGGGCTTTTATCATCCATATACACTCTTGGTATACGTTACGCTTCCTTTCCTCCTCGATATGATACTGTATTTGAAGAGGGATCGTTATTAGATGGTATGGGGGACATTTTTAGTATGTCAATAGTTGTATCACTTTTTTTAAGTGTTAAGCGCATTGAGCATGCATTCGTGTGTGGAAAACTTGCGCGATACAAATATCCATTATTATTATTATTATCAGGTTGTCTGAATGATGGATATACACACATAGATAAACGTGTCGTGTTAATATATTGGCGCAAGGTTATACATACATATAATTTAACATATAAATATACATAAAATACTTACTGTACATAAATACATATATACATATAAATAATATTCGTAAAAACATGTGTATATGCAAAATATGTATGGTATTATGAGTTAGTTCTTTATCCTATTGAAATCAAGTCTTAAAATCGTTTATTTCAAATTGAAAAGACACACGTAAACGAGGTGATAGCTTCATGTCATACGTCATATGACTTCATTCGTATTGTCATAAATTCAAAATTTCATGACCGCTAGTCAGGTAATGTGTACTGATGTAGATAATGACAGGACAGAATGAAACATTGCCACGCTATGGCAACTTTGATCATTTGAAGAAACTTATCACCAACGATCTCTAACCACCTGAAGCCTGGAGGCCTATACAAGAGGACTATCAAATGTTTCGTGATGTTGTAGTATACTCGTGTTAAACTGCAATATTTGCAATAGTGATTTCCATTTGATCGTGTATTTATCGTGTTTATATATCTGGAGATATTTTCTTTGACGTTGTATATATTTGCAATAATGAGTTCTATTTGACGTGTATTTATTGTGTTTATTTATTTGGAGATATTTCCTTTGGAATTACAAATAAACTGCAAATATGTCACATTTGTTTGTCATTTGTATTCGAACTTTTTGTTTAATTTCTTTGAAATATAATATCTGGATATATATTTCACATGTTCACGTTCCTTATATGATTAATGACTTGTTTTGACAAGACAAACTGAGGATTGTCTGACATTGATGAAGTAAACGTTGACTCTTAACCGAAGACTATCTTTTCAGAAAGAACTATAAACGAGGTAGGACAAAGCACATTTCCCTGTCACAACACCCGTGTTAGCTACTTCATCAAAGAATGAACTGTTATAAAAGTAGGATAAATTATATGGCGTAATCCATGTTCCTTACCTTATCGATGTACAATTCACAATGACAGAAAATGTCACTGGATACATCAGCATATTCAATCATTTAAAGTAATAAACCGACTAAAATGTTACTGTCTAAAAATATGCCAGTAGATAAATTACAAGCAAAAGACACGCATTTATGATAATTTCCGCAACAAGCAATAAAACTGAAAAGAGCAATGAAGATAATGTCATGTCTTAAACAATAGACAGAATCACCATCAAGTCTTTACCGTATACATCCCAACGATGTATAAACTATCAAATCAATATAGAAATTAACACACACCTCGCTGTCTCCGTTAAAATAACTTCTGTGTTGATGCGCATGCTAGTTATTTCATGTTTGAATGTACTATTAAAACGATAGAGGACAAACTGTGTCTTTGTCATAGTCTCTAAATAAGGAATTCAACATTGAGTGAAATAGGGAGACAATAGGGGGAAACTACGCACGCGCATTCCTGTTATATACATATTAGTTTCCTGCCATACTGTCTAAGGAAGTACCTATTTATTGAATGAACCATACACAACAAGTAATATAAAGAGAAGCCCAATTTCCAATATTGTAGTATTTTCAAAGTTGACAGTATGATCCATTTGATTCTGAAATATTGAATTCTGGGGCGGTTCTCATTTTCTTGTCCAGCATATATCGGCGTTTGAGGAATCAACGAAATGAGTTTAGAATCGCATAAAAAAGTATGAGACAGGTTAAACACCCAATATTTATATAACAGTAGATCTGTTAAAACAGTGGGATTAAACAGATACAACTATTGAATGAAACTAGCCATGTAAATGTAGTTCATGTTTGTATTCAAAACAAGAGATATACTATAAATGATATGTAAGAGTGGCGTGTCTTAATCAAGTACGGTAAGACAACATATGCAGTACACTTCTACTAAACATGGATAAACGATTAAAACGACGGGGGCGTAGTACACCGCTGTCTCAAAACCAAGATATGTCCTTATCGATAAGTAACGTTCTAAACATAT
The DNA here is from genome assembly GCA_936450465.1 of Gibbula magus. Taxonomy (NCBI): domain Eukaryota; kingdom Metazoa; phylum Mollusca; class Gastropoda; order Trochida; family Trochidae; genus Gibbula; species Gibbula magus. The sequence continues at coordinate 38,654,594 of OW388306.1, read as the reverse complement.
TAAGGACATGCATATCCCTGACACAGTCCTTATTTATCAAATAAATCAACGTTCGAAGCCGACAGAAGGAAATAATATATTCATGTCACACTAAATCTGCTACCTACTTCATCATTCACTATTAAAGCGATAGGGAACAGAACATATCCTTGCCATAGTACCAACGTCAGGTACTTCATTAAGGGGTTTATGTTATTATTATGAGTACGATACATAATCCCGAGGAAAGGAGATCATGATGTATGGCATATGACACTCCTGTTGAGTCTCTCCTCCACCAGCAGGACTTTCCCACCACGCTTCACTGCACTTCATCCTCCACTGAGCACAACAACAGCCAGAAAGAATAAAGTTTCAATTTCTTGTGTCTGACAATTAGCTTTGCTGAAGTACGGAGCAGAAATCGCGACATACAGGTGAGATGTACAACTATATACTTGCATCAAAGGTATAATTTATATCGTGCATGGTTCTATGTATCGTATTGGCTTATTGGATTAAGTGAACGTGTGTTTTGACCTGCTGTGGAGATTGGCTTGTTTTGGCTCCGGGCGAGGGGGCGACCAGGTAAGTTGATGTATGCAGGGGCGCTGGTATATCCTTGTAAATTTTGAAGAGGAAATGCTCAACTTGTAGTCTCAAATCTATTGGGTCGTGTTGAACAATATTTGGAAACAGTGGAAGGTGAGTTGATGTTGTTGATGTACCTGCCACGAAGCTATTGATATTTATATTATATAAACAACTAAAAGTTATTATATCTTCATTAGATTTTCAGTGGTGAAATAGACATTTATCGATTGAAATAAAATCCTCATTTCACTGAGTAAAATAACATGTTATTCTACACAGTGAAATAACACTTTCAATCATATGACGTCATCGGAACAATAGGATGACGTCATAAGAAGACCGCGATAAAGTAATGATCCATTCATAAAATGAACGACGTTTACAAACATTTGATATTTCTCGTCGAATAACATGTAAAAATCATCGAGTGAGTAGGAATATATATACGAGTGTCACCTATTCAGTTGTTGTTTCCGATTGTATGTATATTAGGAGGGTGAAAAATCACATGTAGTTTATATGACTAGAATATGTAATTTCAGTTTGCACTTATTGCGAAGATAAGTAATTCAACATAATTGCATCTTTAGTTTGGTTAGTTGGTCGTTGCCTTTGGTTGTATACGAGGAAGTGAAAAAGTTCATGTGCCCTGGGGATTTTAAAAGGTCATTAATTACAAATATCTTGAGTTGAAATATTTAAAGTATTTATGCACTGATATATTATATCAACATAGTGATATGAATATAATGTGTTGAACAAACGTAAGGGTTAACTTCAGATAACATTGTTGGTATAAATATTTCGTATTTTGTACATCAGTATTAAGATGACTTGTAAGCTGGGTGTATATGTATTTAACTGTCAACTCCTCTTAATTTAAGATAACCTAAGGGTAATTCTGAAGTCAAAAGCATAGTCTTAAAATAATTTCAAACTCTTTTGATCAAAGTTGCTTATACAATTTCATTTTTTATCTTTTTGACATATCTCTTTCTTATCACATGCTTAAATCCACCAAAAATTAAAAAGTTCAACTCTCTGTTTAGATTTGAGTACCTGTCACGACTACAGTGACATTGACGCCGCGATTGGCGTCATATTTGATGTTAAGGGAAGAGACTAAAGGAAAGAACGATTGTTTAAGAGAGCAGGGGGTTCAGGTGTCACATGTAAAGTTTCAACCAGAGTTCGTGAACCGCTAAGCGAATGCATGTGATGGAAACTGCCTGCAGGGCTATCGGCTTAAAAACCTTGAAGTTGTTTAAGTAGACATATTTTTTAATCAGTAAAATATTTCATGATTGATCACAATTTGTCATGTGATGGGTTATTAATAACACCTTGATGATTTATAGGTTTAATCACCAAGATTTAATGCATGCTCAAAATTAAAAGAATTTCTTATTTTAAATATCCCTCTAAAATTGTAAGTTCTAAAAATTATATTTGTCGAGTGAAGTATAAATTTATATTTTTACGAGTGGTGCAGCCAGGAGTGTAAATGTTAGATTTCTGATTCACGGGGTGACGAGAAAAGTTAAATGTTCTATTTATTAGATTTAACCAATTATGCATACATGTAGTTCGTAAATGACGTTTATTTTATGAATCGAGCATCCAAGATCTCCTTGCCTTTCCACGGTCATCATACATGTATGACGTCATCCTATCGTTACGATGACGTCACATGATTGAACGTGTTATTTCACTAAGTTGAATAACATGTTAATTTCACTTAGTGAAAGTACATATTTTATATGATACATGTCACATTTCACCTCAGAAAATATAATGAAGATCAATATATTGCTGATAAGTCTCTCGTACCAAATGTGATACCGTTTTATACACGTGGTATTATAGAGTTTTCAACGGATAATATTGAAGCTTAACACAATTACCTTCATAGGCAAACTAAACTCTTCTATCGACACTCTATACAAACCTACTTCACAAGGTTCACACGATCTCAACATAAGTACAGAATAATAGCATATAAACCTGTTAACAGAAGCCACGGCAAGAGTTAACAATATCAGTAATTAGCATTAACTCTCTAAGATCCTCGCCGACACAAGACTATAGCTTCCTACTGTGAGTTCCCTGCGTCTCGCGACAAAAGGGGGGAGAGAGAGGGGCAGAAAGGGGGGTCTTGACAGCCTGTGTACCTGTCCACAGGTATATTGATGTGGAGAACAGGTTATGAGAAACCCACTCACCTTGCGACCTGAATAACAACGGACTGAGTGAGCAACCGTGCAGGTTCCCATCTCAGGTCACTCTGATCTTGTAGTTGTTATAAATATATTCGAATATAATTTGTATAGAAAAGTAGAAATATCAGAGGATATAATATCCTTGTAGGCTCTTGATTTGGTTACTCTGTACTTAGTGTTTAAAGCGTATGGAAATATCTATTTGGTGGAGCAGTGGGGTATAAAAATCACATATGACAATATTTTATTCTTGTGCTGCGTCCATTTTAAGATAAATGTATGTTCTATGTGCTTATTATATGCATCAGTTGAACAAAGTTATAAGGCATATTTTATATCTAGCAAACAATAGAGATAATTATCATTTTGGTTACATACTGTTTTTGTTTGTGTGCGGAGTTACATTATATACAAGTGTTATGTTTGATTATGTTAGGATTATAGGCATATACTTTTTGTTTTCGAATTTATAAAAATAATAAAAAATTATAATGTACTCTTCTAAGAAAAAATTTGAATTTCCTTCTGTTACAAAATAGTTGTATATTAAAAGTCATATTATAAATATAACTTGGTTTCAATAAATGTATTATATGTATCGTCAAATGCCTTATTAATTTATGTATTTCAATGACGTTTTAATAATTGCATATGGATCACCCACAGTCCAAACTCAAAATTATGTTTTAACATGTCAAAACCAGGGTTCATATTGAGGGTACAAGTCAATTGTGGAATCTCCAGTCATATCGTGACTAGAAGTGTGAACCATGTGAATGTAAATATGAAGCTTGATAACTTGAAGCCACATTTCTTACTTAATCACATTTCTGCTTTGCGTCTTTGTTAATTGAAGGTTATTAGTAATTATATTAGTAGCCAGATCAATATTGTAAATACAATAAGCCGTTACTAGACATGGCCTCTAATGGCAGTTACACGGTGTTGTTAAGGTACACAATAAAGCTGATTACGGGATTCTGTGATTTAATGAACGTATATTACATTGTCCTCTCTTCACAGAAATGTGACACTACATGTGGTGTCAATATAAACCAATATTTTTGCAATTGTGCTCTATAATATTTTTATTTAAATTTATCAAGTTGATAATTGATACAATAAGTAAATTCAATGTTAGTTATAATTCCCTTGAAAACAAAAACGTTTTAAATATATTTTGTAAGAACAATTATATTCAACATACAAGTGACTTTAAATTTCATATAAACTTATAATTCTTGATTAAAGAGACTCAATTCTTTTCAGAGGCTCATATAACTTTCTGAGTCACACCTTTTGTATTGACGTTTATAAATAATCAAGGGAGGTAACTGCTGAAGGTATTAATATCTTTTCGTCTCGCTGAAAATCCTCTAGCGGTTTCATTGGCTCAGCCGCGGGTATTTGTTCAAAACAGTGTTCGTGCGACCCCATGCTTTTTTCTTGACAATACTTTATTGAAGTTTTCATGGCTGCCAGTGTGACAATCTACGTATGTTACGATTCGTTCAGGAAACTGTCTTCGTGATTGAGATGAACTTTTTCTGTCGCTAGTGGAGAAAGGGTATGGGTGGAAATATATCCTTGCCACACTCCACTATGCATTACTAGGAAGGGATCACAACTCGAGTGCCTGACAGGATAAGCCTAACTGTGGTGAATACTTTTAGGATACCCATAACATCAAGTGTGACTTGGGACAACTTGTTGGATTTATAACTTGGATATTCCTTTCTATGTTCGTAGTTTAGGAGTTTACAAAGCAGGTAAATGATAAGGAATGTGTTTGTGAAATCTGCCAACTTGACCTGATCACATCACTGAATTGGATGTGAGATTTTATAAATATTTGAGAGGCAATGTTTTGATGTGATCGTTGTCAATAGACAATGTGTGGTTAGGTCAGATTTAACGTCTTTGATTTACATCATGTATTGATTAATCAATCCTTGTAAATGCCCTTTGATATGGCGCGAGGCTCGTTTCTACAGGCGATTGTGATGTTAGTATAATGATCATATTTTACATCGTGAAATTTGTTGACATGTGTTAGCATGATGGTTTATTATTTGTTTCTTTTCAATAATAACTGACAAGAGTTTAGACCTTTTCTAAAGACTCCTGTTTGTCGTGACAGCTTTATGAGATACTGATTGTTTATGTAGGGTTCAAATTCATCGTCACTTGCTGAATGTCATTTACCCTGGCAGTAGGAGATCAAACATGAGCATTTAATTATATTCTTATATTTCTGCATACATACTCTATACTAAATAAAAATGAAAGTGATGTCTAAAACCTTAATTAGGAGATTCCAATCCTTAATATTCAACTTATGATTTATTCTCTATTTGCAGATAAGGGAGTGGCATCACAGGAAGATGTTGTGCTAATGAAATATGGACAGCGTGTTGATATCAACATATGACAAGTGATATACTGTACTGTACTCCTGTGAATTCTTCATGGACTTTTTTTAGTTGTTTTTGTTTTGGCTTTGCTAATGAAGTCAATGAATATTTTATCAGTAACGTGCAGCAGTGTCTTACTTCTGTGCACCTCAGCGTGAATAATCTATGGGCAATGTTTAAACTGTGCGACTATCCTGAAATAGTCAAGGAAGCAAAGGACCACCCTGCACCACCCCTGTAGGGAGCAAACAGGGAGATCCACTCCCTCCCTCTCTTTCCACTCAATGATCCGTCTCTCGGGCTAAGACAAATCAAGGCATGTTTACCCGATTTCTTCTCGTCGAGATTTCATGGATTTCTGAATCTGAATTCGTCGTTTGATATTGACGTAACCTGCGTGCCGCTAGCGTGGAGTGAAGAGTCGGCATACTAGCTATTGTTGAAGATTAGGGGGAGCTTCCCACATAATTATGCAATTTTTTATCAACGTGTGTCTCCACATACCCACGTTGCGGAAAGGGGTTTTGGTTTGATGCTCTTTTCACAAAGAGGTTTACTGTTTGCACCTTTTGAAAAGGAATTACTCAATGCTTACAGCAAGTGATATGGATTTACTAAAGGACGACAGTGGTTGCAACTTATAAGGTACGTAAATATTATTAGTATACTTGAAATACGTTTATCAAAACGGTATTACCGAAACATACAATTGTTAAGGTAATGAGTGAATGTTTTAACTAAAGTAGATTAAGTATATATGATATGTATATAAAAACTATGAAAAGGATAAACTTTAGCATGTTTCTTAATTTGTTATAATATCAGACGGATTATTACACCACGAGCACATACTTAATATTTACTGAGTTTGTAAACATGCTGTACACTTGGTGTATGTTTAAACATAAGCAGTTGTCGATTGATACTGGTTCATATTTTGAATAAATTCAGTTACTAATAACCAATAAAATATACGGTTTATCTAACTATCAAAATTAAGAAATATCATGATCAATAATAATATTGTTTTCAACATGAAGATGTTAATGTCTTAACCTATAAATACTTTTAATATGTAGGTATGTTATCAAGGGACTAATATAAGATTATAATACTCATAATACACATCATTAACTACATTCACCTTCCTTGCAAGGATTTCCCAAGGGTACAAGTAAGTCGATACCGTACATATAGCGAATGAAAATTCCTTACATTATTCACACAAACAAACAGTGCTTTGTCATTTCTTATATAGGATTTACAAGGCTCAGGTAGTTGGATGAACTGTTCCTTTTGAGAACATATCATGCAGTGTATGAACAAATTCATAATATTTGGCTTCTACTAATTATGGATTGTTTATTTATAACCTTATATATATATATATATATATATATATATATATATATATATATGGCGTATTTTCTGTTTTACTACGTATACACATAGACCCTTATTATCGAGTAGTGTATAATCAACAACTATAGATAATATGGTAACTCTTATTTGCTACTGCAACATACTTGCAATGAAACCCAGAATCCAAATCTAAAAATTTTGAAATTGGGTATAGTCATTGTAAAGTGGGGATTCGCCTTGGGGTCCATCCACAAACCTTTTGAAAGGGGGGGGGGGCCACCCCAATACCCCTTCCCCAACCCCTCTTGATCCGCCACTGATATCAATGCATATACAATGTGTAAGATCACCACTCGTGTTCGTCAACACTTGGTGGCAGGACACAAGAAATACATGTAGATGCTAATAACATAAGGGACACCGCGTCGAGGATAAAAATGAGATCAGATTTATCTACCTATGCTGATTAGCCTGTCTGCAAATGAGTTACGCTTCGCTGCACTGTTTACATGCAGTAGTTTTTATTACCAATTAATTCAATTGTCGGAAATTGGGGGTCTGTGACTTGTTAGCAGACACATTACTCAGCACAGGTCGATAAATCTGATCTCATTTTTAGCCACTTTCTAGATTCAAAGAGTTATAATTATAAAGTGAAAGAGTAAAGGTTAACGAGATGTTATCAATATTGTAGCATGAATTGTATGTCACTGATTGAAGTGGATGTGTTGTTCATGCTATTATTGTATGTTACATCTGTATTCCATGTTATTTTGGTGGAGTTTTTCTTTTAGGATTAAGAAGTATTCGTAGTTCCACTATTACTACTAGTATCTCGATTGTTTTTCACATTTTTGTAATGGTTTTCACACATCACATCCAATGCAGTTTTAGCTTTCACTTCTTTCGCTTAACGACTATTCGTGTCATTGACCTATCCTCCATATAACTATGCACTCATCTTATGACTTCAACTATTCAATGAAAATATGATTGTGTGTTTATTTGTGAACATTGATCAAAAGAAACAGTACGTAAATGATACATGACATTTCATAAAACTATTCCTCAATCTTCAACATAGTCTTGGTCTATGAAGTTTTCCCCTGTTAAATCATACAAGAATTTGCCAAAACAGTAATATATAAATCTTCATCTATTTTAATTACGCTGAATTTGCTAATATATGCTTGTTTTGTCTTATACGTGTGCCATGCAGGACGTTCTCGTCTTGTTAAGAATTATTGTCGTATATATTTCCTAATTACAACATAATGTTCCCATTTAAAAGAGATACAATTAAAAGTAACCATTAAACAATCTTGTTTCAAGAGTGTCAATCTCAATCTGCATACAGTTTCTGTAAAATTCTTTGTCTATCCTGATGACACTAAGCGATATCACTATACCATTGCAATGTAAATTAATGATATAATATATATAGTATATATGTATATAATATACTTTTAAGTTTACCATGATCATAGTTTTGCCTATGATCTATTATGTAATAAAGGACCATGTCCCTCGTGATGACCTTTAACGTTTTAATTATAAAAATACAACTCTTTCTTGTAGGTTAACTCGAAAATTTAATTTCATTTGAAATAAGGTGGTCTTGATATCGTTTAAGGTCATCTTCGTTTTGTATATACAATCATCTCTCTTTAAATGACACTATACATGTTCTCATCATAACATTGCATAAGGACATGAATTAACTACATATGTCCATGGCAATGTACACGGTCTGTAAACCTATTAGCATTGACACAACAATGAAGTTGACTTGTAAAAGGTCGCCTTTCCCACGGTAGCAAATGACATGTCGGTTTCACAACCCTTTGTACAGTTGCTCCGAACTTGTATGTACTCTATTGAGGAACACATTGCTGACTTCCAAATGCGGGAGAACGGTTCATTTCTAATGAATAGAGAAATCTCCTTTATACGGGCACATATCCAGTCCTTTCAGAAGAGCCTTTCTGAGGTCTACATATAAACCATAGTTAGTCGGTTTATGTGAATGCATAGTCCAATTTTGATCTCTCTGAATGTAGGCCACATTTATGACGAAATGTTTGTATTGAAAGTCTAATGTGGTGGTTTGTATCTGAAATGCCATTGGAATGTACATGTATACAATACAATGTAAAACATACAATATGAATCTATGTCATACCAAATAATGAAATATGTGATGAGGATATTATTTATATTTAACTTCAGGGAAAACGTAACTTATAATGTCACTGTGGTTAGAATAAAGTCTATGTTTTTCAATGATGTTATAAAAAGTATCTTACTTGTCATGTTATGATCATGTTTCAGTAATCAATGGTTGCTTCAGCCATGTTGATGCAATAATTTACTTTCTCTTTCAATTAAGTATTACTCAATCATGAACGCTTAGTCCTCATCGGTAAACAATATTCCGTGTCATGAATTAGATATGGCATAAGTAAGCCATACCATGAAATATAAGTTTTTATTATTCACATACAAATTCCGAAACTTTTATGCATGGTCGTTGAGGCATATCAAGAAGATATCCAGCCAGTGTTCTATGCATAGGTACAAGTCAATAATAACAACGGGCCGAACTGCTTTCCCTGTCAACGTCCTTACATTCAACAGCAGGAAACTGTCTCAATCGATATTTTGAAGAGCAAATTTTGCACTTGGCTTAGAAAAAAGTCATGTCAACAAGAAATGGGCAATAAATCATATGTTTACGATCCTGTTGTTTACTGAGCAAAATGTAATGAAAATATTCATCTTATACATGCTAATTCGTAGGCGACAAACTTGAAACAAGGTAATCATATTTTGTTGACATTTATTTCCTGTGTTTATGTGATCAAAGTTTATGTAGAAGTAAGAAGAGTAAGACATTTTTGATCTCAGTATGTTAGGTACGTTGTTGTGAAAAGGAAATTATACAAAATATACATATCAATCTAGCGTTTAATTCAGTGCGTGAGAATTGGATCTACATCAGTCTATTGCGTCGTATCGGGTTCCACATGTTTTTGGTAATGGATAGATGCATATGACATGAACTTGGTAGGTGAAAGACATTGACATTCAATTGTGTTTACATACCTTTCCAGAGTTTATATAGTCGGAAGTTTTGTTTTCGAAGTTGCTTTATGTTCATTACACTGGTAGTTATACGAAATATACATACCCTCGTACATCTGGCATATTTTGAGTGAGAATTGTACTGTTGTACTTTGTGTCGTCATTCAATATTTCTCACGTCCCATTATGTTTCAGTATTGATGTGATGACCTCAACTGCTTCTCTTGAAGTTAAAATAAATATGTATTATAAGTAATACTGTAAGTAGATCAATATAATTTTCCACATGGCTTAACTCAGTATTCTGTAAGGACTGGACAATTACATATATTCCTTTACATACAAACATTAGGAGAGGTGGATCTTGTATACTGTATAAAGAGAATTATTATGATTGACAACCATTTATAACCTAAATAAATCAACAAGAAATATTGGTGTCATCCTAACTAAACCAGCGTCAGAAATCAATACGAATTTTTTTTCAAAATATTGTTTTATTAAATGATCTTACATGTATGTGTATGATTGTCCACCTGTTTTTTCGCTCAAATAAGTCGATGAAATGTATTTGAAATATAATTTCACCGATCGTAAAACACCCTTCTCTCTTCGGAAAATCAAGTTAAAAATGAGTGTACGTGGCTCAGTAAGGTAATGGGAATCGTTTTTGTCATTCGAAATAATAAAATGTGTTCACAATGAAACGGCCGCCATGCATTTTTTGCTTTATACGCAACACCATTATCACTACTACGGATAATTGGTTTGTGTAGTAAGATGTTTTACCCTCTAAAGTTATTTTGAATGGCACAAATTATCATTATAAATAGGAAATTTGAAAAAATAAATTTTGCAAAAAACGTGCTACTGCCCCTTTAACACATACCATATACCGTATACATATCCTATACATGTATATATAATCTACATTTCTGTTACTTGTTGTTTTTCTTTCATATCCTTGCAAATACGTGGTGGACAACTTAGGTTATAATTAACATTAAGTGTACACTGTTGACGAATAAAGGCAAGTATATGGATCTACGCTTTCTTTATTCTCAGAAAGGCGACGTTCCGACATAGAGACTGATATATTTCAAGCAAATGAAATCAGAATAAAGAAGTTGTCTATCCATGAAATTGCCTCATCAGTATTCACCTCAATATCAAGAAAACCGTCAAAGTAGAAAAAGATGTGAGTAAGGATGTTCGGCCATATGGATAACAGAGTCGACACCTTCATACCCTGGGTGCACATACACCAGTGAATGCTGAAACGTCAAGAATTCTATTGTGTCTCCCCAGTTATCCTACATACTTATGAAGATAAAAATAGTGACGCCGAGCGTATGAAGGTGGAATTCGTGGAATAGAAACCCTCGAGATGACAGTTTATGGCATGCATTCCATACTGAAGATAACACATGGAGAATTCGCCATACTTGCACCGTCGGTTTGTCTTGGTTAATCTTGGGAATTCGTAGAACCTCAGTAAGGCCTCTCGTGTTTACTGATTTTTGCTTCTTAAGTCCTGTCTTATAACACATAGCTATAGAACCAGTTGGCGTGTGTGAGATGTGTGTCCGCGCTATGCTTGAAAGGTAAATGAAGAGAAGCTTGAGTTGAATGTCTGTAATTCTTATATTTGTACATGTGGGTCTTTCTTGTCATATCGTCCATGAAGATATAAATAAAGGGATAAAAACAAATATTGGTAGAAACTGAGTGTTTTCGTAAATCTGCTCACCATTCTCTACAGTTTTGTTTGACATAAATCTATTAAAGTGGTACGTTTAGGAGAGTCGTTCAAGAAAGACTAACGGATGAGGAATATAATATAGTCAGGTGTGAAATATGGTTTTATGGTTGAGGGCAAGTACCAGTGTATGTTTAAGGAAAACGAAGTTCTAGGAATATTCCTATTATACACTAAATTTTGTTAGTAAAATATTTCTTAAAACATTATCTATTTTAACATCATTACTTTGAAGAAATAATAGCAGTATCAAGGTCATCGATAGATACCAAAATAACATTATAAACTTAGATAAACTTTATTCTGTTACAGAAATAATACTCAAAATACGCTGTGTATTGTATCATAAGAAATATTTATTGGGATTATCGGACAATCTTTTCATAGTATATTTAACCAGTGTGCTCAGTCAATGTAACGCATTAAATATCGACAATCTCACAACAACTTATACAACTGATATAAAAACAGATTTATAATTAGTTAAGTCATCATAGATTTCACTGAAACATCAACGATTTTAGCTGTAAGTCAAATTGAAAAAGTAAAGAACAAATATAATATGATGAACACATACTTCATCGATGAGTTCGTATTTAAGCGAGGTCACTGAAGTTGCCAATGATGAATAATTGAATGAGTTGTCGCTTCTCAAAACCTCCTCCTCTCAAAAGATCGACCGTAAGGTCACATTTAGATGGATGGCGCTCATGATGTTTAAAGAAAACTCATCCCGGTCAACAGGTCACTCGATCTTGAATAAGAGGTCTCAAAGCCTCAGAATACCAATCATTCAAAAAAAATCCATTTATCTGTTTAACACGACGCCGTACGAAACGCGCAGTGGCAATGTCTTATCTCAAAAACTTTATAATGACTACTCAAGAAACACGTAAACTACAGCTTGCATCACATTCATATAATTCTTGGATACTGGTAAGTGGTACCATGTTATATTTCTACAATGCAAACAGAAACAAATTATGTCACAGAGATCTTGAATACAGATATGATGTTACCTGTCCACAATGTAGATGATAACAGTCTTAGCATTCTTGGAAACCGATATTTCATTCTATGTTACCTTTCCACAGTGTAGTTGATAACAGTCCTAGCATTCTTGGAAACCGATATTTCATTCCATGTTACCTTTCCACAATGTAGATGATAACAGTCTTAACATTCTTAGAAACCGATATGTCATCCATGTTACCTTTCCACAATGTAGATGATAACAGTCCTAGCATTCTTGGAAACCGATATGTCATTCCATGTTACCTTTCCACAATGTAGATGATAACAGTCCTAGAATTCTTGAATGCAGATATGTCATTCCGTGTTCAATTCCACAATGTAGATGATAACAGTCTAAGCATTCATGGATACAGATATATAGTACATTTTTACCTTTCCAGACTGTAGATGACAACTGTCATATAATTCTTGAATATAGATATGTAATATCATGTTACCTTTCGTAAATGTAGATACTAAGAAAGTCATAGAATTCCTGGATGCAGTTAAGGAGTACAAGACAAATCTAAACCTCCTTATTTCTTGTTCATGTTTTCTTTCTGGGACACCTCTTGTTCCATTTACAGGTGGATATTCTTAGAATCTGTACAGCTTGGTTTTATCAGCTTTTTAAATTTCACTTTAAGTTGGGCACAAACTTCAAAAGCTTAATTATCACATTAGCCATTACAGATCTTTCAAAATTTGAATTGTCATTTACAGCCCATTTTACCAACAGTGAGTAAAGACGTCATCGCATTCTTGCATAATTTCTACAACGTTCCCAAGGTCAGTAAAACCAAAACTAATCAATCACGTTGTTATTACCTTTCTGCTTTAAGCAACAAACGGACTGTAAAGAAGCCGCTAATTACAGGTAAGGCCAGGGAGATCAGGTATATTTCACACGACCATATCAATCATTGGAACGACGTTAAGGTCATGCTGTCTTGGGCTTATCAGGCTTAGAAGTACTGTCAGACCTAAACCTTAGATAAGTAAACTTTAGTTGGATACTATTTACTATATATATATATATATATATATATATATATATATATATATATATATATATATATATATATATATATATATATATATATATATATATATATATATACCCGACATAATGGATCATATTCGTTTGTTTATGATGAATATATGTTTAAGTTATATTTTTAGGATTCCATTATAAATCTGACTTTGAACAGATACCTTGTATTTAACAGAAGATACCCAGATATGTCTAAATAACTTAATTTCCTGTAAATGATACACACTTAAACGGATTTATCCTTTAAACATATTAAATCCCCGAACACTAAAATCACAGTCACACTAAATTTTATGAACTAAAGATGAATAAAGGGATTATACACATCTGAAGGAATCCACTAAACGTTTTCTTTGTATTAAAGGGGTTGTAGCACGGTTTCAAATGGACATAAAGATATCTTGCAAAATGGAATAGAAATGTTACCAATTGCAAAACAATCCTCAACGCTGATCCATTTCCCGTCCTCAAATTATAAAAAGGTGTTCAAATTTAAGTGGCCGCTGGCAGTTTTTGTTTTATTCACGTGACAGTGACATCGTGTTATACGACTACGGATAATCGGGTCCAGTAATGAGGTGTTTTACCCTCTTAAGTTAAGATACACTGCATCAACTTGTGTTATAAATAGAGAATCTCATCCAAGTGTCTTCTGATATCAAATATATCAACAAGAGTTGATTAAAGTTACAAATATCCGAGGCTTTTCGAGGATATTTTTACTTCAATCAACGAGTGTTGATATATTTGATATCAGAAGACACGAGGGTGAGATTTGATTTATCATTCAAAATTTTTCTTCAACAATATTAGCAAAATAATGAACATATCTGCAACACATTTGACTACTTCAGCAGTGAGCTCAGTGATGTCATAGCATTGTGACGTCATCATCATTGTGGCCTCATAGCATTGTTACGTCATCAACTTTGTGATGTCATAACATTGTCAGCAGTGTTCTCAGTGATGTCAGTCCTTGTGATGTCATTAACTGATGATGTAATAGGATTGTGACGATTTGATTGTTGCGATATCTACAATGTATATATCGTTTGTAGATATTTCTTGATCTCACACAAGCGATATCTACTGTGGGAGCCAGTCTTGGATGATAAATGGTAATTTTGAACATATAAAATTTCCAAAAACCTGATACAGTGCCATTTAACTGACTATCTAAACCCGTTGGTACATACCATCCCATTATACCCCCTATTATCTATAATCTCGAAAAGAACCTTCAAAGCCAGTCTATTTTCCAAATGTTAGTGTATGAATAATAAATTTAAGTATTAAATACTTCAATATTAAGGTCCATAACCATTTGTTGAGTAATGATGAATCCTCCAGTTTATCTCTATTCTCGTTCCCTTCCTCTTATCGAACCCCCATCCCCATCATTTCATTCATGAGAGTTGTACTCCTCTGTCCGGATTATTGACCTCAGTGAACCAGACTCGCCACAAAAGATTTAGAAACAATGTGAGAACAAGGGAAATTCTCCCCTAATCCGATTGTGTCGAGCAACAGGTAAACACGACTGTTAGACACAGGTAGGCGACAACAGAGTAGGATTTGAGCGAGGCAAACAGCACAGCGGTCAGGTCTTGCCAACAGTTGGTCATTTAGAGTTGCACTGACTTTAGCCATACTTTGGATATTAACACATAACGACGCTGGTTGTAATTTATATTCCTGAATTTAAAGGGGCAGTAGCACGTTTTTTTCGCTCAAAAATGTTGATAAAATGTATTTGAAAAATAATGTCATTAATAGTAAAACACCCTTCTCTCTTTGGAAAATCAAGTTAAACAATGAGTCTACATGGTTCCGTAAAGTCATGGGAATTGTTTTTGTCATTCGAAATAATAAAATATGTATATTTATATATATACGAAGGAAACGGTCAGATGTTGGTAATTTCCAGATGTACTGATTTTAGCCATATTTGAATATTGATACAGAACGACACTGAGTATAAAATGTATTCATTTAATGCAAGCATCACTAGGGAACAGCTTAGCCAGGAGTTGGTCATTTCGAAATACACTTATTTAAGGTCATATTTTGGAATCTTATTTATAACAGACAAAAAGACAAATTTGAGTTGATAATGTTTAATAGGTCATATCATTACTGTGCATGTAAATTGGACGTGTAGTTTCGGTTTCTGCACATGCATAATTGTGTAACTCAATTTTAATTGGAAACTAGTAATTATGATATATTTGGCGATTTGGGATAATATGCAAGCTGAGTAAATTTATTTGTATTGTAGACAGCACATGTGATGAGTTGGAACGTATTAAGCCAAATGCAATTTTATGAAACACAATGGATGTACCTTTAAGCATATTTGGAGCAATACCTCGTAAATTATTTTCATGAATATTTTTTCCTACAAGTTGAATTGAGCAAATCAGACAACTTTGGGGAAATTGTCATGTCTTGCAAGTTGTAGACTTCTCTTACTTATTTAGAGAAGGACTGACATAATACAAGATGAATAAAGCATATTGATACTGATTCTTTTTCGCATTTATAAATATATTTAAAGACGGACTGAATTGGTGAATGTTTTTAAGATTATACAGATGAAGATGAACATAAAATGCAAAGTTATTTTTTTTACATAAAAATATGTCTTTGTTGGATATACAATGAGATATCAGTTAAGTAAAAGCATTGAGAAACATAACTACATTTTCCCACTAACAATTGCTGAGATAAGTATCTTAATATCCATGGTCAATAATGATTTACATTAAGGTATAAACAATTTATAATTCAATTCAAAAATCAATTCTAAATTCAGTACCAAAACTCAATTTTAAATTCAATACGAATCAATCAAGAATTCATAGAATATCAGATTTAATCTGAGGTTGATTTCGGTGCATCGATATGATATTCGATATCCGGCATACCTAACTGAGGAATGCTTTTCCCCAAAATATTTCGAAATTGTATTCGTTCATTGTATTATAGTTAGTCTGTTCAGAACGACACCTATTGTTACTATAGAAAGTACGAGGTGCAAACTGGTACCGCTATTAACAGCCTGTTGTTAGCCGGAGAAAGAGACCTATTGTTACAACTAGAAGTAGGAAGTGCTCTTTCTGAACATTATAGGGCTCATAAATTGTTCACAGTTACCTTCAAGCTGCTTTGTATGAGGTCTTATCACTCCCTTTAACACACTTTGTAATGTTTTGTGCAGGGCCTTATCTGCCTCGTTCAGCATACATGGTAATGATACCTAAAACATTAGCGATCGTTGACATTGATTGGAGATATGTTGGTCGTGTCGATGACCATTTGGAGGAACGGCTGAAATCCAATGCTGATCGCTGATGACTTGATAACGAAGCAGTTGACAACTGAATGCAAGCTATTTCAATCATTTTCAGAAATACTTTTGAAAATTAAAGTTGGGATCAGATAGGGCGAAATGCTTGGTCCTTTATTGTTATGGTACTTTTTATTCAAATGTCATTTTCTTATAAGATGTATTTATTTCCCCAAAAACATGTATGGTATGAAGATATGGTATGGCAATTTTTATTTAGATGTCATTTTCTTAATAATATTTATCTATTTCCCCTAAAATATATATTGATGGTATAAAGTTATGGTATGGCAACTTTTATTCAGATGTGTTTTCTTATAATATTTATTTCTCTAAAACTATGTTTTGATGGAATGATAGTGTACATGTAGTACATTTACGATGGGAAGTAACATAAAGGTATGTATTTCTTCCTTATCAAATCATATAATCGTTTGTAATATTAAATATATTTTCTATTAGCGTGATGTCTAGAAAAGCATGTCTCTAACGTACTTATATAGAATTATGTTATCTATTTGGAGACACGATACTCGAATGTCATGAATTTTTTCTTCAATGAAATGCTTAAAGGCCGATGTAGGACATAGCCGAAAGTTGTTCAGGAGTTTACCAATTGCATTTCTTATGAATTTCACTATTAAGCATCTAAATAATTTTATGACAACGTCAGTGGAAGTTTTGATCTAGAACATCAATACATAATATAGACAAGATAAGATGAGGTTAAATCCAGCCGTAACTAAGTTAATATTGTGACGTCATAGATGCTGAGCAGAGAGATTAAGGAACTCGCGAGAGGACTGAAGCTAATAATCCAACATGGCGCTTGTTGTGTACTAGGTATTGGACACATGTTGGCAGTGTGGCGTCATAGTTGTCCAATGTATCCAACTTGACCGAGTAAACAGAACTCCGTGATGTTCTTCAAGTCACATCACTCTCTTTCCTTGACTTACCAAATGTACTTAGAATGGATTAAACAGACGAGCTTGCCATGTGCTTTCGTTCGTGTATTCTTTCCGTTTATAACAGTAATGCACTGTGCATATACAAAAATAATTTGAAAAAATACAAATATCATTTGACCAAAACATAAAAACGTTTATTCCGATATAAAAAAAAAACGTATATATTTTTTCACCGATACTGTTTTGAAAAGTTGAAAAAGCTTAAGGTGTATATTTCCCTGTAGGGACCAAATGTTACTGCTACTGGGGATTTTAAAAACATAATTAATGCTTGATCGTATTGAATATAGTTGTTTATTGCATTAAAACGCTTTTTTTACCTCTGTGGAGCAACTTTTTACTAATTTAAATTATTTTACTGACATTGGCCGTATTGTTCTTCATGACACACTGAGCAAAATTGACCAAATCGCAATAACGTTTATTTCTCTATTTCAAACAATATGTAATTATTTTTTTCTAAAAAAGCACTTTCATTCAACTTTTATAAGTACAATATAAAGTCTTTGATCGAATCATATAATATTTTATTTTATTAACTTTTTGAGACAGTTTGCGTTGTTGAAGTATGTATCGTCCACTTACACTGATAATGACTAAGCACATGATAAAGCATTTTGATATAATGTCATTTTTTAAAATCATAACAACGTTCGTAATCTAACAGGAGAAATATCTCTTCAAACTGTGAACGTACTGACATATCTCCTAACGAATTATTTTATTGGTACTAAACTTGCCTTTTCATATTTATCAAATATGTTAATTAATTCTTTATTAATTTAGAGATTAATCTGCTAGTTTAGAAAAATGCATGGTTCCCCATTTTGAAAAGGGGTAGCAATGTTGATGCAAATCAGACATTGCTATACTTTTATCTCTCTCTATTAATGGTAATATTTGCAATTGAAATTGAATGCGTCTTTTGGCACACGTTTGTGACCCCAAAGACAAATGATAATGATGTTTATTGAAGAGAGACTGTGTTTTTGAATAATCATAGCCCTTGGCTGTCAGTTGAAACGTTTTGTGGGAACGCATTGCAGAATAGTGGCCTTAAACTTGAGATGTAAATGAACTTTGTGCAGCAATTAAGATCAATGGGAAAATGGCAAATACAGCAGCTATTTATTGTTGTTTTACACATTTGAAAAAAAGGTGGCCAAAATAATTCGAAAAGTAATTTATAATGCCTTGTGAAAAACAAATACAAATTTTGTTAACGGCTACATATTTGGTATTTAAATGAAACACATGCAAACAGGACTAATTGTGATGGAAATGTAATTTGTATTTACAAATATTCACTGCCTCCAGTGAAACGTTTTGTGCTCATTCAACCAAAATCAACCAGGCTTCATTGAATTTATAGTTTAACTATTATTTGATATCCCTTGTGTATCAACTTTATAATTAAAGTGGAAAATTGTTTATCTAAAATTAGATGTCAACAGACTACACAAAACTTTCAACACAAAGATGTCCAACATCGAAGTTACCAAATGAAGTGAAATAATTGACACACCTTAATCAGACTCCACGAGATAGCATTGAAGATGTAGGAGACTTACAATATTGATAAGTCACACATAGCAATTTGCTGTTTTACACTTGTATACAAACATACTAGGAAAACATCGTTATTATGTCTCCTTATATTCGCTTCATCACCCACCCGGGTTCCCTTGGGAATAAGGTTATACCTATACGAACCTCTCTATACCTTGTGACCTTCCCTGGTCGATGAAGCGTTCAGTGGAACAGGAAATTATACAGTGGGATGTTCAAAGCATTAAGTTAACTAATTCTAGTTTTGCCTTTTTTACATCATTAAATTTGGCTTTTACTCTTATGAAACTTGAAAATATGTTAGTGTTCACTTTGGTCTTTGTAGCGCTTAAAAGAACAATGTTCACACTTGAAATGATTTCAGTATTGAATTTGGTTTTGGTAGCGTGATGTTATTTCTGTTTGAATAACACAGTTTGCATACTTCCTATTGTTCATATGTTCTGGTTTTCGAATATCGATGTTAAACTATGATGAACGCTGTGACGTGCATGTCAATGTTTTTTCTGTGATTTAACCTGTAAAATAGTGCTTACGATATGATTAAATAAAGATAGGTCCGGGAACAGTTGGTTATAATACAGTTACATGGATATTTGTCAAACGTGGGAAAGGGTTTCGTTCATAGTTCTGTCATTCATAGTTGAATATATTACCAGATATATACTCTTTGACAGCTTGGCTAAAAAGTAAACTGACGGGCAAAAGAAAGTATAACACTCACTTGTTTTCAATTAATTCAATATTTTAAAGAAATGAGATGCATTTGATTATGACACGATACAATAACACCTTTCGGCAGTAGTTTGAATGACTTCATTGGTGAACCTTTATTGATTTACCATTGGCAAATTCACTTTGTTGTTTCTAGGTTTCTTTTAAGTTTAACTTTACTTTAAGATTATCAGGATTTAAATAGCTTACTAGGGTATCTGAATAGTTTAAATGTACTTAAACAAGGGAATGATGTATCGTTCATTTAATACTCGACACCCTCTAACCGATTATCGGCCTGTATTCTAAGAAGACCTTGTTTAGACAAATCTTTCTAGATGATGACAGATGAGTATTAACTTTCACATTTTGAATGCCTTGTTTTGTTCAAGGTTTTGCTAAGTTAATAAATTTGTATATATCACAACAGATAATACTTGAGTAAAAATGTGAGTAATATGCTCACACATTACTCACATTTTTACTCAATTATTATCTGTTGTAATATATATACATTTTTTAACTGTGATCCCTTAATAATCGATAAATTCAAATGTGGTTCTTAAAATACGTATAACAAACGTATCTCCCTGTAATTTCCTGTCCGATTTAAAATATGAATATTTCAATCCGACATTTTCTTTGTTGTCATAACATTTAAAGCACGAAACATTTTGCTTATGCGTAAAGTTAAACGAACGTTTTTTCCCTCTGGCCTAGTTCAAATATTGATATATTAAGCTATAACTGCTAAACTATTTGATGCAAACATATTTATAGACGCAATGCCCTACACAGCGACTCACGTGCTACCTTAGGTGGCACATTTGCATATCAAACACATATATACAGATCACACAATCACAATAACAGCTGTATATCATACCTTAGAGTCATAATACATATTCAAGTGTTACTGGTTTACATGATTAGAAATGAACAGCATTTAGATATGAATACATGCAATATTGTCATATTTGGGATCGCAGGGTCTCGGTAGCAGAGTGAATAAATAGTTTGTACAGTCATGCTAACGATTGGTGCCTGACTCGGAGGGTGTGGGTTTGAATCCCGCCAAGGACTCTCGCGGTAACGTACACGAATATGCATATAGTGAACTCCCAAATATAACAATGTAACATGGAAAAGAACACACCTACATGGCATTTAAGTGTCTGTAGTTTAGAATACATTAAATCCATCAACACGTGTCTTTCTTTAACACAGTCACATATTGAATGCATGAAATATTACTGACAATCTCAATCTGGAAAAATATTGCAAAAATATTTTAAAGGGGCTGTAGCACGATTTTTGCAAAATTTATATTTTCAAATTTTCTATTTTTAATTATAGTTTGTGTCATTCAAATTCACTTTAGAGGGTAAGTCATCTTATTACACAACGCAATTATTCGTAGTGATAATAATTGTGTTGCGTAGAAAGCAAAAATTGCATGGCAGCCATTTTATTGTGAACACATTTATTACCGAGCCATGTACATTCATTCTTAACTTGATTTTCCACAGAGAGAAGGGTATTTTATTATTTCAAATACATTTAATCGACTCATTTGAGCGAAAAAAACATGCTACTGCCCCTTTAAATGAGCACTATCTAAAACCTACTTCAAAACTCCAAAAATTGTCTTAGTACATGTTAGAAACAAATAAATGCAAAGGCATGAGATGTCTATCATCATTCATAAAACTCAATAACTCTTTAGAAAAACGGAGGAATGACAAGAGGGGATGCCTTAAACCAATTCACTGAGGGAAAACTATTCAAATTATTTCATAAAGGATAAAATCTCTAAAAAATATATAAATATTTACGTTAAACCCCATGTACTCATTTTTATATAAACACGTGTCAAACATCAATGTTAAGACCATTCATCAACCTAAACTAGCCTTTAGGAACATGATCCCATTATTTACCTTGACATGCACTGTGAGTAATGAAGCGAAACGAGGAGCCATTTCTTAAACAGTATATGTGTAAGCCGAAGATAGATCGAATACCATGTTATTGACAACTGCTAATAGGTGAACGCAAATAATGTTTTCGTTCCACCGCTGTAAATAATGCTTGTAATCGTTTCTAAATGTCTAGCATTCATAAAAGTATCCTGGGCTTAAAGAGAGGATTCTATCTGAATATCCGCCATTTTGATTTTTCTTTTGTGAATGTCGATTTTTTTCCCTCGTATTTCGTTTCCACAAAAAAACCCGGATAAAACCCTCCCTTCAATGTTCCAATACTCTTCTGAGATCCCCTGGAAGTTTCAATAAGGGAAAAATAAACCCAAACACCCATTTTATATGAATAAAATAATCATGCTCAGGGAATTGACAAACCTTGCACCTGGTAGGTTTAAAAATCAAAAGTATGAGGTAAAAATTAGAATTGCAAGTACATTTCGTCACTGCAACATCGAAGGGTATTTTAATGTCTATTAATGTGCTGCAGGAATCGACGAGGCAGTTTAATTGGTTTACACAGATCAAGGGCGGGTAATTTAAGTACGCTGTTTCCTGATGAAAAGTCCCAGGGGTAATAATAGTGTGTGTCATCGGAACAAAAAGCTCTCGGTGACCGAGGATGAACCATGACAAGCCAATGATCAACAATTTTAACTTATTAATGCAAATTCATAGTTTCAGTGAAATAGTTTGGGAATCACATACATTGTACTGCTTGTCTTCTTATCACTATACGTTCATTGACCATGAGGCTAACTAAAGAGACAGGGTGATCAGGGTACTTCGGCATTACATTTAGGATTAAATGGCCGCAAGAACTTTGAAAATGTGTAACGGCGGGAAAGCGCAGTGGTTAGCGCGTTCGGCTTCGGATCAAGAGGTCCGGGGTTCGCATCCCGCCAGGGGCACGGCAACTTTGTGTGCAGTAGAGAACTGTTCTACACGCAGTAAGGTTTGGGTGCAATGCTACACTGAATTTCAGCGTAGTACACCAATGGTTCGCTAGTTCCAGCCGATGCTCGCATGTTTCACCGCAAAGCATAGCCACATGGCGTTGCGGGCTTTCTCCCTGCCATAATACAAGCAGCCGCGATATAAGTGAAATACTCTTGAAAGCGGCGTTAAACCCAACAACCTCACCTCAAACTAAGGGAAAGAAAACAATCTCTTTAAAAAAAAGTATGTAAAAATAATACCCGACGACTTCACCTATGAGATCAAATCACAACAAAACATGTGTCATAACACAACTGGAATGATATGGATTTTGGAGACTCTGTAGCACGCCCTCTTATTTAAATAAAAAAGGTGATCAATGAAAGGAATGTACATGGTTCGTTTAAGCCACGTGAGTCCATTTCCCATCGAGCGTCCATTTAAAGTTGTCCACCTTAAAATGGCCGCTGGAAAGGTAGTTATGGTGATCTGGCCGATGCAATTTAACACCCAGATAAATATAAATGGCCAATTTGAGAAAAAATACAATGCAAAACAATGTGCTACAGCGCCTTTAACACATTGAATTATGTCTGTGACGAATCAATGAATGGCTTTTTTCGAACGACATTTTAGTATACAAGACAAGAATTTTACTTTCGCGACAAACAACATTCTCAAAATAAATCATATGGTAAACAAGATTTGCGGAATTGTCACATTTCAGGTCACCTGGGCTTATAATTCTATATTACCACCACCAGCAAAGCTTTCTGTACTCTTTGAATACATATCGAGTTCATGGTTGACCTCAGATAAACATCTAAATGTGTCCCATCTGAAGGCTGGATATATAACTCATGTTAATGTTGCGAAGAATCGTTTAGCAAAGCTAGCATGAAGTTATGTCTACACAATGAAGTACATTTTAGAGTAAGATTTACAAATAGTATCTTTAAATAATTTTCTTCAATATATTTATGTAGTCGTCTTGTTGTTTTACATGCTGTAGCAGTGGTTTGTTTATATATCAAATCATTATTTTATGCCATTCATTTTATAATAAACCGGAATATCGTCTCGCTTCTGTGACGTCACTACAAGCTTAAATCCAAGCTTTACTTTGTTTCAAAATATTCGCTTGTATTTTATTTTCAGGTTATTTAACTAACTCCACCAAACGTTCTTGTGGTACGTTCGTAAAAGAACGCATATGACCACTACTCGAAATAAATAAAAGGTATTTAAACTGAGATGACTCAATCTGACAAGATTAAACTAGTTCCGGCTTATTGTTTACACAACAAATCAACGTTCATTTGAGAGCATGTGTCGATCTTCTCATAGTGATAGGATGTTCTGAGGTAATTTATAAGTAAGCCCTTTATATTTCAGGAGACGAGGATGATGAAGACGATGATGCAGATGAAGGTGATGCGGACGAGGATGCTGATGCTGACGTTGATGTTGATGCTGGCTGCATCTTCAGTCACAGCTCAAGATGTGTTCCGTAAATATCACCATATGTGTCACATCGTAGATGTGTCTTCATCTCGTGTAACGTGTCATTTACCTCTTCAAGTAGATATAACGTAAATATAAAGTAACTATAATAAACTCATATTCAACTTTTCTGTGGATACGAGTTTGATTTTGATAGTGTTACGTTGATAATTCTCTAAGTAGAAATAGACATTTAAAATAAAGTGTTTATCAAACTTCATCCTCGGTTACCCAGGGTTTTATATATGCTCCGTTTCTCTCCACTATATCACCCATGGGAAATTTCATCAGAGAAATCTGTACTCAAATTATCCGCCCTTGGCCGGAGTGAGCCAATCAAACCGCTACGCAGCTTGGACCTGCGAGCCAATGACAATTCATATCACTTCGTTGCAAAGCACGCGCGGTCATTTTGTTAGCCATCCGTCACCGGTTATCTTCCTTGACCATTTCGGTCTTATCATATTGAGTATTTTCTTTGGTTACTGACTTCGTCACGCCGGCCAAGGGCGGGTAATTTTAGTACAGATTTCTCTGATGAAATTTCCCATGGGTGATATAGTGGAGAGAAACGAAGCATATATAAAACCCTGGGTAACCGAGGATGATCAAACTTAGCAAAAACTACACCTACTCAGTTTGAAGATTTTACAGGCGTTACTAACGGAGTTTAATTCGCATTTAGATGCTGGTTGAAGAAAAGTGAGATAATTTTTCAATTCAGTCGCAATGAGAAATTAGGAAGTTGAAGAGCAAACAAATTAGCATATGTCTGAAACGTTTTCGGAAAAATATGTTTGGTATGCAAAAATCACACCATCAATGCAGGTTTAAATATCTGATATCGGTGACCTACATGTATACGATATATCGATAACTATTATGTCGTGTTACAGAGCTGTGTAGTGTGGATGGTAGAGAGGTGTCCGAGGTGTTTGTCCGGGATGTCGAGGAGAGTCGACCAGTTGGTATGTCAACTTTACTTTGAACACAATAACAAAACACAATACAACCACTTCCCAATAGCTTGTTCCCCTGCATGTGTACCTACATGTAAGTGTGAATGTAAATTATGGTGTCTTTGATGTATTGTAGAAAACTAATATGTTATAGTACATTTAATGCCATACATCTCAGTGAACCGTACGACTGAGGGCTCACCGTTGGGGATTTGTGTTCAACATATAACAAGGTTATTATCATTTCTTCTAACAGTACTGATTTGGGGATCATTTGACTACTTTTTTAGTAAGCATTCAATGTTCGTGTGGTGATGTATGTGGTAATTTATTTGAATTGCAAATCATATCACGATAAAGATAAATACGATGAAACATCTTAATTTGACCTCTTTTTTCCATATCACGATGCTACAGTTAGTGGCATTCACAGGACAAAAAGCGGTGGAATCCATTTGCTGGATCCTTCCGGATTCTCCCAAATTTTTAAGAATCCGGAAGAATCCGGAAGAATCCGAAAGGATCCGGCAAGCGGATTCCACCACGTTTAGTCCTGTGATTGTGAAAAACTGTCATGCCATGAGAGATGACCCTTTGTCACTACATTGGAAGTATAGCAATTAAAACCTGAACGTCAACTAAACATTTTAAATTAGTTCATGTCCTATTCTCTAATTTTCATTTCACGAATTCTATACATCGGCATAAATATGTATATCGAAACGTAACCTATACAGTTTAAATGAAAGAGTTCTTCGTTCAAGAATATGCAGTCGATCTTCAAAGGATGATTGATAAAAACCAAGAGTTACACATTTTGTTTTAAAGGTTCTGTGGTTAAAAGTTTCAACTTCAACGGATCATCCGAGCAGATCACTGTGGAAGCTGTATCACCGAGTGAATTCTTCAGTTTTAATGAGACAGTTAGGACTCTTCTACTGAAGTCTGCACTCGATGCAGACACGGGTACAAATCAGCTCAGATTCCGCCTCTCCTGTCATCTCTCGTCTTCAAATTTCCCGACGGTATGATCCTGTTATTTGTTTTTTTATAACTATTTTTCAAGGTCAAGGTCAAGGTCACAGAGAGGTCACGACTTAAGCATGCTTTTGCGAAAATGCCTTATTTCAATTATTAACACTTTGAATCATTACATGATAATTAAACACAATGAAAAGTGATAATTGATTGTGTGATCTTCAAGATCAAAGGTCGAGGTCATGAGATATGGCCAACGTCAGCCGTTCTGAAATCATCAAATAACTCATTTTTCAATTTTGAAATCAGAAAGACGTTTTAAGTACAAACTTGTGTAAAGTGACCCTAGTGATGATTCAATTTGTTAGTTATATCTCCAATGATGAAAACAAATTTGTATTGTTGCTGTGGAGAAGGCGCAACAGGAAAAGGCGAGACCCTGAGTTTCGGGGCTGCTCTGCTTTTGCGGTGTCCCGCAAACGCTATTCTAGTTAATTATCACTATTTGCCTTTGTTTCCCTTTTTTATCACTTATTGCCGTTTTAGTCAATGATTATCACTATTTTCCGTTTTAGTCATTAGTTATGACCAAATACCATTAAATCCTTAATCATCAATATTGTTTATTATCATTATTTGCTGTGCTATTCATTCAATAATTACCATTTCCATATTTATTTTCATTTTCAATTTCATTTTAAATGTTTATGAATTTCCCTTTCACATCAATTTAGCCTTGAATATTGTCATTTCAGGTGGAAATAAATATACAAATATTAATCAAAGATGTTAATGACAATCCACCTGTATTCGACAAGGCGGAGTATCACATAGATATAAATGAGGTAAGCTACAGTATAGTATGTTCATCTTTAATATATGTTGCTTAAGTTTGTATTTTGGTTCAATATAAATATCATTTTTTTGTTCAATATTTGCATTTCGATCTAAAAACTGTTTGAATGCTGTCATTACATTTAATTTGAAAACTTATTTTAGTGAAAGAAACATTCCACAACCGTAAAATTCCAAGAAATAAGTCTATTTGTGTATTCATATTACATGTATATATTGCATTGTAAAAGCGTTTCAAGCAAATTGGTTAGAAAGTTATTTTATTGACCATATTTTCAAATTTTAAAAATAACCTGATTGATTCAACGATATTTTCTGACCGAAATTTAATAAAATCATAAAATTGCTTTTTTACAGACCGCTGCAAATGGCAGTGTTATAGTGACTCCAGTCAGAGCGATTGACAAAGATAAAGAATCCAGTTCAAATGGATTAGTATATTATAGTCTCCTTCCTGATACATATTCTGTAAGTATAATTATTTACTTTATCATACATTTTATATAGTCCTTACAACGTATACAGTACATGGAAAATAGCATTTCCACTGAGGCAGTAAGGTTAGATACCTTATTGGGGGAGAAATCTTAACATTTCACTCCTTATTTCACTCATGAAATATCTACTGTTCTACCAGATATGTATTCTGTAAGTATAATTATTTACTTATATACAGTACATCATAGGTTGGGTACCATTCCACTAATCGATCTTAGCCCTAAGATCAAGCTTAGCCAATGATAAATGGATCTTAGGGCTAAGATTGGTAACTGGAACGGCCCCAGGGCATTTTCTTTTTCCCTTTTCAATGAGGCAATAAGGTTTGATGCCATGATAACCTCCTTGACGTAGAAAGTTAACATTTCGCTCATGAAAATTATCTACGTTTCTATCTCTACCTCTATTTGCCAAGCAAAGACAGATATCCTCTATTTAATATTCGATACAACGAATGATAGTACATGTATAGAAGAATAAGTACTTAACTCATTATGATCTTATTTACAATTCATTGACCACAAGTTACTTCATTATTTACTTCTTAACGATGCTATATCCATTTTATTTAAGTATTTTATTAAATAAAACATAAAAGAAATAATTAATGTTTGTTTTTCAGTCATATTTTGACATAAAGAATCCAGTTAAAGCAGAATTGACTTTGATGAAGCTGTTAGACTTCGAAACATTGCCGTCAATGTCCATACAGATAGTTGCGAAGGTAATGTATAAATAATTCCTTCATAATTCAAGAGATGTATGGATTATTATTCCGTTCAAAATTATGTTTATTTTGTACGGATAAACAGTTAAGAACAATGGTAGTTTATACACATTTGTTTGGATATGCATTCAAATAACTTCATTAGAACTACGTATCAAAAATAAAATTTTAAATATTTTTTTAAAAACAAATGTTTCACAATTAAACATCGTAAGTATGATATATTATTTAAAATATGTAGATGTCTTCAGTTAATTTATGTTCACTAAACCATATTTTCTCGAAAACACGTCTTCAATGTAGGTTTTTCCTTCATTGTCCTAAGATTCTTCGAGGCTAAGCTCCTTATGAGTATCATTTCCTTTTGTATTATTCAATGCCCGGATTATACAAAATGAAATACGTTATGTAAGTATAAGTAAAGTAAAAGTAAGTAAAAGTATTCCTGTTATATGTATAGGATCGACCAAGTGCCGGGGAGGATCAGATGAACGCTACAACTACACTTTACATCAACGTTATCGACGACGATGATTTGCCTCCTCTCTTCGGGGAACCATCTTATCTTGGAACTGTTCACGCCTTTTCAACAATGGTAAGAATAAGTGATCGATATTTACTTATCAATATCAATATCAAGATCAATATTAGTGATGACTCCCTGTAAAAGGTTTATTATGACTTTTTTTATATCTCACTCTTAAAATATTTACAATTTACCTATAACTGACTTGAAAAATAAAATTATTTGCATCCGCTGTGGTCACACAAATATAACATTGCCATTTGCATTACCGATCCTACGGAAGTGTATTAGTGTCACGAAGAAAAAAAATATCTGTGAAACTATGTCCTACGTAGGACTTGGTATCTCCTACGTAGGAGATAGTATCACGAATTTCATCGTGACACTAATACGCTTCCATACAATCCTCTTCTAGTCCTATTTTTCTCAAATGCCATATTGGTATTAATGTCAATTGTCGTTTATTGGAGACTTTTTATAAAAGTGTGCATATACATTGTTCACTATTAAATGCATTTTATGTTGTATAATTACACGTTTACATTACTGTTGCTAAGTTAAATAATTTCTACTTAGACGAACATCAAATGACATAACTTTAAAGGGGCAATAGCACTTTTTTGGCTGATATATGTCGATGAAATGTATTTAAAAAATAATGTCACCAATAGTAAATAAAAATAATTCTCTCTCCGGAATATTAAGTTAAAAAATGAGTGTACATGGTTCCGTAAAGCTATGGGAATCGTTTTTGTCAGTCGAAATAATGTATTCAC
The DNA here is from genome assembly GCA_936450465.1 of Gibbula magus. Lineage (NCBI taxonomy): Eukaryota > Metazoa > Mollusca > Gastropoda > Trochida > Trochidae > Gibbula > Gibbula magus. Next base: position 38,624,769 of record OW388306.1, on the reverse strand, counting down.
AATAAAATGGCCGCCATGCAATTTTTGCTTTATACGCAACACAGTTATCACCATTATGGATAATTGGTTTGTGTAATAAGATGTTTTACCCTCTAAAGTAAATATAAATGACAAAAACTATCATTATAAATTGGAAATTTGAAAAATATAATTTCCTAAAAAGTGCTACTGGCCCTATACCACTACACTATGAAACTTCCAACTGTTGTTGAACAGGGTACACTAGTAAACCTCACAAGACCGATCACTGCTGTGGACCAGGATACCACCATAAACGCTTCTATACGGTACTCAATTAAAAAAGGTAGGGTGTACTCATTTCTCACTTATCGTTATCGTTATCGTTATCGTTATTGCTATCGTTATCGTTATCGTTATCGTTATTTCCAGTGGGATGTGGCATTTCACTGGTGTTTTCAATTATGTGACTTGTTCACTGTTGCTTAACGTCATGTGATGTTCAGTGGTGTTATCCATTAATGTTCTTTACGCCATGTGACATGTTCATTTGTGTCTCATTTTCACTGACTTTCTTCTATTGAAATTCAACCGTGGAACTATCAAATTATTTGTTTTTTTTGTGTGAAATATAAAGGAATCAAGAAAGAATCAAATCAAATATAATTGGAAGTATTTTAATAATCTGAATAAGACATGTTATCGTTTAGTTATTGATTTTTTAATTTTTTCTTAACAATGCGTCGAAAAATATGTGTATCAATTCTTTCGCAAAAGTGAAACTCTACATTGTATCAACTAGAAAATAGTTCCAAATCCTTAAAGTTGACACGCACTACTATTTTATAATATATATAATATAAGAAGAAAACCACAGAATACATCAACTATTCAGTGCATATCGTGATCCAGTACACTTTATGATACTGATAACTCACATTTGTAGATACAAAATAATTTATTGATATTCAAGAAATACCCCTCTCTTGGCCTCACTGTCTCCATTGTTTTAATGTCGCCTCTTTCTTGTCATTCCAATACAATAAACTCAATCACAAAGTCAATTGATGACCATTTTATTATTAGATATTCCAAACTACCAATGGGAAACGCATATTTAATATTTCTTGTGTGTCATGTAATCATTAATATATGATGGCAATAAATGATAACAACAATAGGATGGGATCATTCTATTGTTATCGCTCAGAGCGGGTAAATCATCGTGACGTTTTTATTTTCAGCCAGAAACGATTACTTTACAATTGACAAAGACACTGCGGAAGTCACTGTCAACATCTCTCCTCCCGCTGGTGAAATATCACTGATGATAGAGGTATGAGACAAGGAGGCGTACTTTGTTCCATGTTATTAAGCAATACCTCCTTGAATTAGGAGCTAGTGTATAATTCAAAATATATGAATGAACTATACAGAGACAAGGATAATATAACAATAATATACATGGTGCCATTTCCTTATGCAATCGTCCAAAGCTCACCACTTTACCATCAACCATACAACTTTACCATCGTCTCCAACTGAAAGCAACACTTTCTAAAGTTAGGAATAAATGTAAGAATCACAATTAAGTAATGAATACTATGTAAGAACGACGTTTTGAACTTCTCACCTTCTGAATGGGTGAGTGAATAAATGTTATTTGTTGAAGTGAGACGCATTACCATGGACAATGACCAAGGGGTTATTCAGTCTATCTATGTTATATCCTCATCTGTGCATATATTTATGTATGTTAATGGTTTAGATTCTCCAACACACGACATCATGAAATAGAATAACACAATTGTAAAAGTATGTGTGTTGATGTAAAGTTCCATAGGTCTGCTCATGATTAAACATCCATTGTATTTGTAAGATATGAAGCTTTAAACTAACAATCTGAACATAACACACACACACAAACAACAATATATAACGACATTTTCCTTAGATGTCTCAACATTATTTCTATATTTAGGCGACACAAGTGGACAATAAGTTTCGCACAGATACTACCTTTCTAAAGATAATAGTGTCAGCGAACAACAGCAACCCCCCGAGCTTCCCCTTGGAATCCTACAGTGCCAGTGTGCCTGAGAGTCTACCCCTGGGCTCCACTCTACTGACCGTCTCCGCTTCAGACGACGACTTTGTAAGTAATCAAAGTATCTACCTACCACTAATGCAAAGTGTGAAAGGTTGAGGTTGGGTGATTTGGGATTGATGCCGTTTTAAGGGCATTTAACGTAGGTGAAAATACCATTAGTAAAGTTAGCCATACTGTTAATCATACAGTACCGTACTGTAATGAATGTCAATAGAGCATTACACGCAAACCTTAATGCATTAGTAATAGGTTTTATCACAGACACAGTTACCAAGCCTCGTTTGATGTGCACGTTTATTGTGGAATCTGTCTATAGTGTTGCTCTTTAATTAGATTTAAGATTTACTAATTGTATTTGCATTACCTTTGCTGATTTACAATACTCGAAGAATGATTAAAACGAGTAGATTTCACTGATTTGGTTCTGCAGAAATTCTGCAAACATCTGTTCGACAATGACCCTGATATTGAATAAAACAGTTAACTTAAACCAAGACACACAAAAATATATAGTTTCTTCTCTCAAGGATTATATTTTTGATATCTCAATTATTCCCTATTCCTTATTCCTTTAAATTGACAAAAATGACCTTGGTTCTAAGTGTTTAATTTTAAGGTGGGGTGGTTTTCTTCTGAAATGATCTACATGCACAAAAAATAAAGGAACCTGAAGCTTGTGTTTTACTTTCAAATTAAAATATTATCTGATCATACATATCATCATCCAAAATACATCTGAAATAAACTACCGGGCAAAAGAAAGGACTCACCTCAGTTGATTTTATCATATGTATGATTTTCAATTGCAAATATCTCAAGTTTTCGATGTCATAATCAAAAAGTACAGGTGTTTAGTTAGCAGTCAAAGAATACTTCTACATGTTTTTAAAAAAAAATTAAAAATGAAATTTTAAATCTAATTTTGTTTTAAATTATTTTTGATGATACGCAATTGTTCACCGACATATAAGACATATCCTATGTGAAAATAAATAAATGTGCCTGATTCTGCACACATTTACAACATTTTAAACAGGGTATGGGTCATGTTGGTGTAAATTTAATTCTTAACCCTGTCTTCATTATAAAAAGATATTTGAACTAAAAATTAACCACAGTCACCAACAAAGTCATCCAAACTACTGCAGATAAGTATTATTGTATCGTGCCATAGTCAAATACATCTGATTTCTTTTAAATATTGAATTAATAGAAACAAACTTAGGTGAGTCCTTTCTTTTGCCCGGAAGTTTATATACTTTCTGTCATGAATTTTATCATTTTTTCAGGGAACAAAACTTGAATACTATTTCGCTGCAGAAGAAGATATGTTTACTTTGAAAGGGTAAGGCCTTTTACTTGCTCAGTTGCACAGATAGTGTTAACCCAGAAAGAGCAATGTTACATTTGTTAACATACGATTTAAAGGGGCAGTAGCACGTTTTTTCGCTCAAATAAGTCGATGAAATGTATTTGAAAAATAATGTCACCAATAGTAAAAGACCATTCTCTCTTCGGAAAATCAAGTTAAAAATGATTGTACATGGTTCGATAAAGCCATGGGAATCGTTTTTGTTATGCGAAATGATTAAATTGTGTTCACAATAAAATGGCCGCCATGCAATTTTTGCTTTATACGCAACACATTTGTTACCACTATTGAAAATTGGTTTGTGTAATAAGATGTTTTACCCTCTAAAGTTAATATAAATGACATAAACTATCAATATAAATAGGAAATTTGAAAAAATAAAATTTGAAAAAAAACGTGCTACTGCCCCTTTAAACAATAACAGAACGTACGCAGTTGCGACAATGTTATAAGTGTAGATTATTGTATGGGTACGAATGAAGACGTTGCAATGTATATCAATTTCATATATTTTCTCTTCGTTTCCAGCGGTTCACTGATACTGAGGATGGGGCTAGATTATGAAACTCGGAAAGTGTATCGGTTTCAAATTGTGGCAAGCGACGGCCAGTTTGTGAGTATTATCCCTTGCATTTGTGTTTATTAGGTTCTACGTAGGTAAAAAACACATTTTGTCAGTTAACAATGTCATTCGATCATTACAATTCATCAGTCTCATTAAAATCAAACCGTAATTAGTTGCACTACGTTACACAATATACGTAAATATGTTACGTCCTGGAGCTAAAGGCGCTGTAGCACGTTTTTTCGCTGAAATAAGTTGATGAAATGTTTTTGAAAAATAATGTCACTAATGGTAAAACACCCTTCCCTCTTCGGAAAATCAATTTAAAAAATGAGTATACATGGTTCAGTAAAGCGATGCGAATCATTTTTGTCATACAAAAAGTATAAATTGTGTTCACAATAAAATGGCCGCCATGCAATTTTTGCTTTATACGCAATACTGTTATTACCATTACGGATAATAGGTTTGTGTAATAAGATGTTTTACCTTCTGAAGTTAACATAAATGACATAAACTATCATTATAAATGGGAATTTTGAAAAAATAAAATTTGCCAAAAACGTGCTACAGCGCCTTTAAGGATGTCCGCTCCTTCCGGTTGAACTTCAAAAATGAAATATGATTAAGTAAAGATTTGTTCTCATCTTTATTTACTTCATGATATTCTACATCATCTACATACTTTTAAAAAAACATATGAAATAAAGAAAATGTGACTTTAGAACCTCTAAAAAGTGCTTAAACAGCATAAATGGCCTAAATTTGACTAAAAAGGGGGGTTTTCAGGTACATTTTGTGTCAAAGCTTAAAAAAACCCACACTACCATATATATTTGTTCATCGATTTCGGTAGGGTAAAATGAACTTTGTAACATATCAAAAAAGGAAAGAAAGTTGTATACTAGAAATGTAGTATTTTCAAGCACCATTTTAGCAGTTTTTTTCTCATTTTCCCATAGACTCCCATGTTAAAATTGTACTTCACCCCACTATCTTACAGGCGTCATATCTCGAAAAAAAAACCACACTACCCCCTATTTTTTAATGCTGATTTTCCAATCATATACTTTGATCTTTTAAAAAATATAAGTTAGAAAAAAAGTTTAATACTATAAATTTGAGGAGCGAACATCCTTAATCACTATCTGATTTTAATGAGATTAACAATTGATCATCTTATTATAACATTTGATCATAACTATTGATCATCTAGTAACATCACTAGATTATTTGATCAAGTCAAAAGATAACTTCATTGAATTACATCAATGGAGTATTTATTTCATTTAATCATTTCGTTGATTTGTTGAGTGCTTAGATGACATTGTCATTTGATCATATGCTCGTTTTACCATATGTTTTGATTGATATAATCAAAGATGATTTCATTGAATTTATTATTGCATTAGATCATTGAAGATTTCACTAATTTGACGATTTCGTTTGATAATATGCTCATTTACATTATTTCATTATTTCTCTGTATGATCATGTAGTTATTTGATCATTTCTTCTTTCCCCCAGATTATTTGATAAGTTTGTTTTTGTGATAAGTTCACATGATAACCTGTGTATTTGTTCTAACTGCTACATTGTATCATAACATGACAATGATAATTGGCAAAAGTACATTAAGCTTCTATCCGAATATTATATATTACATATGCATATCTAAATTTGTATTGAAGGTAACACTTCTTATGAGATATAGAATAATTACAGCCATCGTGGATTATATTCTGTACTAAATAATGTGTATGTTGTTATCTACTATTGTATATAGTATATTGTATTCGCTCTTGTACTAACGTGTTTTAGAGAATAAATGATTGATTGACATTACATTATGATAACAACTTCCCTTGTCTACAAATGATAATATATTTCTCACACAGAACGCCACAACCAATGTGACAGTACGAGTGACGGACGTGAATGACAACAACCCTGTCATCTCGCCCAGTATCTACACCGTGGACGCTGAACGTCAGATGGGAGCCTTTATCATTACACTTCAGGTAGGCACATGTTGGCAGCAAGTATAACACGAGAAGTGTGGCATACACTTTTATGATGTTTTTCATTATTGCAAGGACAACGATTGTACATACATTAGCACAAGTGTTAATACAATTTTCTATAATTGATATTTGTAAGATGGGCAGCTGTAGGTAAGTGTACCCTTGATAAAGTCAGGGGGTCAACTATTTAGTATGATGGCTGAGAGGGGCCATTTGATTTCGTGTTAACTTTCGCGATTTCGTGTCCCTGTTTCGCGATTTCGTGTCCCTGTTTCGCGATTTCGTTCTTATTTTTTCGCGATTTCGCGATTTCGTGTTGGAAAGTTAACACGAAATCAAATGGCCCCTCTCAGCCATCATAATTTAGAGGTTATAGCATGTCCTTTTTATACCATACCCCATATCAGCCCGAGACCCCCATATCAGCCCGAGGTCCACAGGCCAGAGGGCTGATATGGGTCGAGGGCTGATATGGGGTATGGTATGAAAAATGACATATTGTAACCTTTTTATCATATATCACACTTTTTTCTAAAGTAAAACTACACATTAAGAATATGATGTTTTCATGCGAACATTTACTATTAGGAACATATATGATCGAATAAACCCTCCATTGTAAAAGCCATTGTAAAAATTGTGTAAGGGGTGCACTTTATTCAATTCCAATTAATAGTATATTTAATTATTTTGATAAAAAAATAATTATTTAAAAGTGTCAGGGTGTGGTTTCCTGACCTCTATCACACATGCAAAACATCCCATATCGTTTATAGGTATATAATTCATCATATCACATACTCGTTAGACATACATGCAATTTAGATAGTGAACAAATCTAACACTGTTACATTTGGGATAACACTGACTTCAAAAGTACAATATCGGTCGAGGCCCCGTGGCCGTGTGGTAAGCTGCTGGTACGTTCAGCGATAGTTACCTGACTCTTAGGATATGGGTTTGAACCCGGCAAGGGCCTCGGCCCGAAAAGGTACAAATAGTGTACTATTGAATAAAGTGTTACTCCAAATGTAACAATGTTCAAATACATCGTTTTATCAATGGAATGTATATGTATACACGTGCACGTACATGCATGATTACACTGATGATAGTTTATGTACTGGATATTAATTGGCAGATTACTATAGTTAGTATATAGCCCATGTCTTATACTTCAGGATGAAATCTTTTGGCAGAAAATTTTTCGTGAATTGTATTGATACATGGCGTAGATTAGTATACCTATTTAGTTGAAGGAATATCGAAGTAGATCTCAGTCCTACCTTTAATTAGGGGTGGTAGTTATGTGAAGATATGTGTTTCAACTAGAGGAATTTGAAACTGTCATTTATTGAGCAAACAGATATGTTGTGTTCATTTTTATGTTCGAGGATAGAGTAAGATATTTGAAATTTTCTCATTAAAACATGTGTACATTGCATGTGTCATGATTTTAACTCAATGTATGATTACAATGTCTAAGACATTGAGAGAAATTAGTTATTTGTCTACCATAAACCTCCACTTATGTCGTTATCAGGAATGATATCCTACAATTTTCATGTTTCTGAATTCCAGGCTGTTGACTACGATGATAATACGATTCTAACGTATGCCTTGGCCAGTCATAAAGAGTAAGTATATGATAATCAGTTAATATTCAAATGTTTTATGACCTTAAATATAACGATATTAAAGGGGCAGTTTTTTTTCAAATTTCTCATTTACAGGGTAAAACATCTTATTACACAAACCAATTATCCGTAGTGGTAATAACGATGTTGCGTATAAAGCAAAAATTGGATGGCGGCCATTTTATTGTGACACAATTTATTATTTTGAATGACAAAAATGATTCTCATGGCCTTACGGAACCATGTACACTCATTTTTTAACTTGATTTTCCGAAGAGAGAAGGGTGTTTTACTATTAGTGACATTATATTTCAAATACATTTCATCAACTTATTTCTGCGAAAAAACGTGCTACTGCCCCTTTAAGATGGCACTTTTATCAACACAAGTTATACATGAATGCAACTCACGTAATTACCGTGGTCATTGGAGACATATTCTCCAGACCAATTGGATAAATAGAGTATACTAAACAACATCACGTAATACTGCTTTCATAACTTTCATATTAGATCATTTATGCGTTTCAAGAAAATTATATTTACCGTCTTAATTGTGTATATTTTATTTATTGCTAATCGTAATCAAGTAACTGCAAGAATATTGTTGAAATGACACTTAAATAATTCACAGACCATCGCACTAACATTGTGACATCATATCTCAATAATTGTGACGTCATTTTAATGGGAAGCATGTGATGCTAGGGAAAGCGGGGATTATTCGGACGAATGACATACAAATACTCCCGTCGTGATACATTAGAAATTTATGCCATCTAGATAGTGAACAAATATACCATGGTTATATTTGGGATAACAATACCTTCAATAGTAATTACTATTGAAGGTAGTGTTATCCCAAATATAACCATTGTATATGTCGTGATACATGCCTCAATAAAGTCTAATATCTCATTTATATATAGGTCTTAAACAAAGGGTCCAAATTGTACAAAGTTACCCAATATGTAGGGATACTGTGGACAAGTGGTAGGGTACCTGGACAATAGCACACATTACAAGGGGTAGGGTACCTGGACAATAGCACACCTTACAAGGGGTAGGGTACCTGGACAATAGCACACATTACAAGGGGTAGGGTACCTGGACACTAGCATACATTACAAGGGACGCCTCGGGCATGTATGGATGAGTCTCATCATGTTTAAACATATGGAGAAAGCCATCCCTCTATAAGTTGCTTCTGACAAATAAAAAATGACAACCAGACAGAAGAGATTATACGAAAATGAAACTATTCAACATAAAGAAGCTCTTATCCAAAAATTCTTCTATTCTTATGTATTCCACTTCTAAATACCCTTCAAAGACTTGGATTTTTTAGTACTGACATCACTATTATGTATTTAACCCTTTCACAGATGTAGTGTTGTTTATCTCCATTCATGAGCATTTTTCTGAAATATTCATTTAAGAGCTTGGGAAAAGGCGTCAAGTAAAAGTTAAAAGCATAATTCAAATTTCGGCGATTCATATTTCGTTTTTCCAAGAAGGATAGTGAAAGAAAATGAACAAACCCAAAAAGTTATAATTCTTTCAAGAGAAAAGGAAACGACAACATTGTGAACGCAATGCTTGAAAAATAGTTGATAAATCCCTGGGCAACGTTGGAGCACGTTGTCAAATACCTGTGAACGAAATATCGTTTTCCTGTAAATCCATTAGTAAATGTTGAAAAATCTTAGATTTTTAACTTTCCTGAATGGGAATCGTCAGCATGAAACGAAATTTCAACCCACGAGATGGAATACGGAGCACTCGTTCAATGAAATGTTTTGTCAACTAAGACCCGGATATTGTCAGGATGCTAAACTAAATAGTCAGAAATGTACACGAAAGTTCAGTCCCAGGAAAGATTGGTGAACATTCAGTCTATAAAATGTCGAACGGCGGTTGTAATTGTCAGCTAATTAACGCGCTAGTTGTTTTACAACTCGTAAAAACACGCATTATGTCATCATGTCAAATTGGTATACCTACATTGTGAATCCACTAATTCGATGTTTTTAACACTTAGGGTAGTGTTCTTATCTTGGAATTCAGGAATATTTAAATTGTCAGCAATTTAACGAAAGTTAAGCCAACGTACTTTGAATTCGGTCGACTATATCATCCCCCACCAACAATCCGTGTATCCATGGTAAACAATGGTAATCTACAAACGACATTGATATTTTGGACAACACATAGTAAACTTTAATCTTATTGTATCGTGTATATTAAAACGACTATAAATCAACCCTTAAGCACCATGTAGATGCTGCATGCTTTAAAGAGAAATCAAGTATGTTTTTGAAGTCACATAATGTCAAACGTTATTAATGGTGTTATTTTATTGAGAAGTTGTGACTGTTGCTGAAAGTTAACATTTTAAAGGGGCAGTAGCACGTTTTTTCGTTCAAATAACTTGATGAAATGTATTTGAAAAATAATGTTACTAATAGTAAAACACTCTTCTCTATTCGGAAAATCAAGTTAAAAAAATAGTGTACATGGTTCCATAAAGCCATGGGAATAGTTTTTGTCATTCAAGATAATAAAATGTGTTCACAATAAAATGGCCGTCATGCAATTTTTGCTTAATACGCAACACCATTATTACCACTGCATATTATTGGTTTATATAATATGATGTTTTACCTCTAAAGTTAGTATAAATGACATAAACTATCATTATAAATGGGAAACTTGAAAAAATAAAATTTGCAAAAAAACGTGCTACTGCCCCTTTAATGCTAGCTCATTCAGTATAATGACAACATAAAAGTGAAGTTCTATTATTTTTCGAAAAACACTTACGCGCGCCAATTAGTCAAACGTAGTTTTGAAACTTATCTACAACAGACAAGATTACAGATGAGGGTTGGTAATGTTTAAAAGTGCATTTAACGTTTGGGCGTGTAATTTCAGGTTCTGCACATGTATAAGGCCTTTGCTATATGTTATTGAAAACAGGTAATTAATATATGGCGATTACAAACCGAGCGAAATTATTTTAATTTGAATCAGTGGTATTTCGGGACGTGACAGCCAAATAAAATATTGTGAAACATACTTAATGTCACTTTAATCTCTTCAATTAACAAACTATATTGATAGCTTTGACAACACAAAGACAAATTATAATCCTATAAAAAATATTTTTTATTATTAAAAACGACTTTAAATCAACCGTAAACCACCAATCTGTCACAGCAAATCTCCTCAATCTCATCTGTCGTATAAAATATCTAACCTCCATTCGCGGAGTTCCAAGGGTATTTCCAATAATCTGATAAAATTCACCGGCGATCATCAAACAGAAACACAGAGACGATCAACCCTTCAAAGCCCAGTGCACAAACTACTAACCCTGATTGGTCGAAACAATTGTTGTTTTTTCTTCTATTTACCAAAGTTGTGTAAACAAAGTGCCAGCCAGGTTGAGGGTTTATTCAGACCCGTGGAGGGATTTGATCCAAACCCCCTAAATCCCCCTTTTTGTCCCCCTTTCAGTTCAGAGTTTCTTGTAACGGAAATCGCTATCTATTTTAGCAGCGCCACGCTGGCCTAGGTATGAGAAGAGAGATTATAGTAGTGTTTGGTCACTGTTGGCACTTGTCTGTCAGGTGGGATCGGAGATTGAGACTTTTTCTTACTTCCGCATTTTGTTATTTCAACTAATTCGATGCTCTTCTGTAAAACTTTGATGGTTTGAGATCAAGTTTAATACATACATGTCTTGTTTGGGCGGTAGTATATTTATTCTGTGTAACACCGAATATGCATTCCTTGCACTTACAGATCGTTCTAAATCTTATAACATGCCCTGTTTTACATTTCTTTGTGTACCTGTTTGTGCAACGCAAACTGAATAATTTAATTCGGTTTTCATTGGGGAAGAATCTAAGAAAAATATTGTTATACTCTTCATTGAAGATCACGTTTTATTCAACGATTCTGTATGTTCATGACATATATTAATATGCTTTTAAAAACAAAAACGTTCACAATTTAACCTTTATGCTGCATTGTACTTATTTGATAAAATTAATAGATATATTAAAACATTTCCTATCGGCCGTATACCTTTGTTCTGACAATTTAAAAAGAAATCAGTTATGGAAATAGAAGGCAAGGCATTCAAATAAGGGAATGTTTTGAGCACGAGGCAAAGGTTGTTTCCTTATTAAAATATTAAAAATTATAATTTGTCGTAAGGTCGCAAAGTAACGTTAGCGAAACGTTAAATATGTTGTCAAAGATCTCGTGTGAATCACGTTTATGTGACGAGACTTCATCCCCTTCTAAACCTATTTAAGCTCAAACATCGCTTGCTTTAAGCTAATTAACTCCCTGTCTAGTTATAACACAAAAGCTCACAGAACTCTCTCACTTCAGTCAACAAGCCAACAAGGGTCTTCCTACACGAGGAGTTCTCAGACTAACTTGATGACGTTGCAACTGACGATAGAAAACACTCGCTTCCATAAACAAGACAAACTAATCTTTATACACAAGGCATCTTTAGAAAGAAGATCGTTTCTCGATGATGTCCAATTGACCAAGCTGGTTCATAACATAATTGTGAAATCAAAATAATTTCACCTTCAAATCAATTTAATTTCCCTATATTCCAAAGATGTATGTGATAAATTAGAAAGTTATTTGCGTCATCTTGAAATAATAAAGATAGCCAAAACAAATTCCAATAGAAAAGGTACATTGCATTGATGAACATTCACAACGATGTTCCTTGAAGCAGTATGAGATGTAGATGACATTCACTTATCACGATCACAAGTAAGCGATGCTTAAATGTGGGAAAGATGGGTTTTTTTAAATGATTAAAAATAATTGAGTTATGCCTCAATTATGAAACGTAATATAAGAAACATAAATACATATGATATATAATGCATTACAATGAGACTTTCTATTATTACTTAACTGGCATTCACTGTCATTTCATTTTTGTACGGGAATATAATGTACACGGGAGTACTAAGTTTGCACTTCAGTTGGTCAGTAGGTTGGTCATCCCCTCCAAACATAGGTTACTGAAGTTATTTTTTCCCGCGTATTCTCGATTATAAGTTCAAGAGAAATAAAACGAATTTTCCCAAATTCATTCGCTAATTTGGGGCATATTTGGGTCTGGTGTAAATGTGAAAGATCACTGTGAAGATCCTCACATTTCTGAGATGTTTGGTGTCACAATATTTACCCTCAAGATGTCTTCTCCTAGGTTCACACGTTGTATAAATAATTTACCCGATACAAATACTACGAATTGGTTTTGGTAATTAGTTACAGCTACAAAGCCGCCTCTGTCTTTCTGAAGCATTGGAGCTTCTGTTTCCAGATACAATTGAGTTTTGCTACTTTGCATTTTTGTTATTTAACAGAATGATTAATCTTGTATCAGATACAAAAAAGTATATTTGACATTATCGTAATGTAAATTCGTATTTGTATTTGGTCAGTTACGTGTGACATAATTTGTTCGTTTACATAGTAGTCTTGAAATAAAGTTCAGAAAAGTCTATTTTTAAGTTTTGATTATCGAATATTCATCAAAGGAAGTTAATATGATTATTCATAGTGTACCGGAACCGATTGTCTTCTAAATAAAATAAACGCTTATGAGAGGGGCTATGGCGCAACATTATGTTGCATCATATATGTACATTTATGATTTCATGTTGCATAAAGTTATGTGATTGTATCATTATTGCAGAAAAGGCAAAGTAATTTCAACTGCAGATGAACTTTTGTAAAGTAAAAGATATATCAATTTTTTAAAGTCACAAAGGTGTGGCTATATATATATACACACAAAACAACTATAGAAATTATGAAAGGTACAGTACTGAAGTCGCATTATGAATGGGTGTTAATGTCTTGAACAAAGGTATGACAATATATATATACCGGTATATATATATATATATATATATACATCAAAATGTAGGAATGATAAACGGCATTATGAAATGTTATCAATCTACTGAACGTAGGTTCATATATTTACACACAGTATTCTTATACAGCAAACAAAATGATTTACATAGTTCGGTTTATTTATTTTGAGTAAACAATGTTCCATATAAGAAACAATCTTTAAATGATGTTATGGCTTTGGTTATTTTATTATTATCCTCATTATCAGCATCAGCGTTTTCCTCTCGTCACTTCTCCATTCTTCTTCACCAACACTATCATCATCATAATCAACATCATCATCATTATTATCATCATCATTATCATCATTATCGTAATTTGTAATTTATGTCACAAATTTATATTGTTCCTTTACCACCGAATGTTGTTAGTGAGAATAAGAACTGAACTGAATTTGATTTAATCAATTTTGACTTATATAAGTTGAGGTCTTGACGAATGGAGACATGTTTAGGGATACTTTAGTGCGACATTTCGACATATATTCTAACGCGTTGTTTACCAGGTGATGAATCCTGCATGGTAACAATTTTAGAATCTGTTTCTTAGTCTACATGTATTGATCACTTCAGTAGTCATAGCATTTATTTAACATAATAAATAAGCTACATAATATTGTGTAGCATAACAACAGAAATAGTCTCATTCCACCGACCGTGTTCCGAGGAATAAAGTTTGCAAAATTATGCATCTACCGGGATACGAACAGGTTCTGTAGATCCCTCGCCACAAGGTCTGAGAACACCCCGTATAGGCGCATGTTCCGAACCAGTTTATCGGAGCCAAAGCCCAGTCAAATAGCTGACCAATCACATCATAGTTTTTAACGGTCGCTGTTTTGGAAGCATTCGGAACAGATGAAAGGATAGCTGTTTGGAGTTATCTGCCCCTAGCTTCTCGCACCGAAAGCTTTTGTTGGACGTCTTGCGATTGGTTAACTGAATTGCGTGAGAACATGGGAGTATACGGGCTGTTATCAGACGGTTTTGTGAAGAAACCTCTGAACGATATGATTTCGTATCCCGGTAGATGCACTATTTTGCAAGTTTTATTCCTCGGAAAACCGTCGATTTTAATCAGACTGCATCATAAACAGGTCAGTTAGGAGCAGCATATTAAACAATCATCTTATTACAAAAATCAGTTAACAAAATAACTGAACTTTCAGAGTCGTATTCCACCTTTTATTCCTATTTTGTCAAATGTAGAAAAACAATAAATGGCCTCTTAACCTGACCACAACGGAAAACTTTCAAAGATGACGTTTGCATTAGAAGAGTCTCTCCACTGTTTTATATCTTATTTTCAAGAGTCTTTGATAATAACACAATCTATATTTGAAATAATTTGTTGATTCAGACTAATCTTGTAATGAGCTTTAGGTATGACATAACACAAACACAATATTTCTCTATGTAAAATACTCTCAATGACTTTACGTTATAAAAAGCTTCGTAACCTTGTTTACTTTGGGTGAAATGTATATTGTGAATATGCGTAGTCATGCAGTAAGGAGTTACCTTACTGGGGTAGATAGATAAACACTGTTATTACCTGTGAATAGACGCATTAACATACATTGAGGTTATACAACATAGCAAGAATTTCACCATACTAAAGTGGTAAAACATGTCATGTCATTCACAGTTTAATAAATATTTTATATTTAATATTTCTTGATTATCAGTTTCCAAATATATAATATTTCTAGCATATTCACAATATGGAAAACCAGTTTAAGAGAAAGTAAAATAGAATTAAAGAAATGAAATCCAACCAAACATATTTCTTTAAAAAAAACCTACATTATTTACAACGTTCACTTCTCCGGCACAAGTTTAACATGCATAACCCTTTTTCAAAAGTAATATCTAAAGTCTTCTTACTTTGTCATACACATATCTACTGCCATATTTAACTATAATTACCACAAATGAGCATTATTAAGTAATATTTAAACGTGTTATCGTAATGACCCTAATTGTATAATATTAAAACGTGTTCATATTCCTCTTCTTTACATTCATTTTGACATTGCAGTATTCTAGGCTACCAGTGTATAATTGTATCTACCACATAAAAGTGTTCCTTGGCGACCTAGTTTTCAAAATTGGTTACTAACATTGAAGTTTACCCTGTGTACCCATCAACTTTAGTATAAACATAATGAAATCTGAATTTTACAGGATGCTTTTTTTCAAAGTGTTTAACCAGCAGCTAAAACGTAAATGTCTATTGTGGTCAATTACTTCAATGAAATATAAGATTTCTAAGACCCGGGCCCTTATTGCAGATTTACCGAATATGAAAAATAACGAGATTCGTTATATTTTATGATTTTATAAGATCGCGAATTGACACTTCCTGTGTTTTCCTATAAATGATGGGTGTTATGTGCTTTAGTTTATGCTTACGATTCCATTTTCGCGAGCTCTTGTTTTCCAGTGAATCATTTATATTTCTAGCTGATTTGTCATTTCGCATAATGTAATGATTGATTTTTCCGATTATTGAATAATTTATATCGGGGTTCATATTTTTCATACGATGCCCTGCGGCAATTTTGTCATTGTGACGTGACGCCGTTAACAATATTATGACGTCACGCTTCATCTATGATATTGCTTTCTACATGCGGCGATGGAGAGGAACAAAGCCCTGTTTTAATGTCGATTTTAGCATAGCTTCCCCTATCTCATGACTTGAGCGATAAATAGAACATTATATTTGTATCTGTATCAAATTAGTTTACGACAATCAAACCTGAATATCGGTATATCACTCGCTCTCGCTCTGAAAACAATTATTTTCAGGCACTCGTGTCGTAAACATAATGTGATAAATACACTAGTAATCAGTTATGCTTGTTAGTTGAAAGTATGTATTTTCTTCTCCAGTTTGTTCGACATCAGCAGTGACGGGCAACTCACGATTTCGGGAGACGCTGACAGTTTGACAGAGAGCGAATACGTGGTGGTTGTAACGGTAACGGACAATGGGAGACCACCCAGGCAGTCTTCCGCTTCCATCACGGTGAAGTTCCCTCCCTTGGCTCTTCCGATCACGGCGCCTGAACAAAGTAGCGACGTGGTGTCCATCTGTCTGGGGGTTGTCGCTGCCACCTTATTGATAATAGTCATCATCCTCACTGTGTACATCATTAGAAGGTTAGTTGGTTTGGAGCAATTAATAAATATTATTTTTGCTGATGATAGTAAATGAAAAGACGTCGATTTCATTTCCCATTTCCTTTGCGATCATTATACAGTGACCATACTGTCTGACTTGGAAAAAGGGGTCGTACTTCTTTTTTGGAAACGAACCAATGGAATTCCTGTTTGTACATCTGTCATAATGCTCATGAATGTAACATTTCAACTGAAATGCCCCCAATGGTCTGTGCTTTAATCATGGCTGATTTCTTGCTTTGCCTTTAGAAGACTTCAGAGTTCCGAGCAGTTGGATAAGGCAAAGGCCCGCAACACCATGGACCCAAGAGGAATATTGTTCAAGAAACATCCGGGTTCTAGAGCTCCTTCGCGAACGGCCTTGAACTTCCATGATCCGGAAGACGCAATGGACGGTGGGACAACGGTCGCTGAGAACCCTTTCACGTTAGATGGCAATCGTAACTATGGTTACGTGAATAGTGACGAGTCGGAGAATGATCGTGATATGGATGAGATTCACATAGAAACTGCTGTGATCCCCTACAGGAACGGGCATAAGTTTCCTTCAAATGGGGATATTTTCCAGCACATGGAAGATGAGGATGGTTTGCCTGTGACAAAGCTGGACCATTCGTACCAAAATGGGTCCTTAAGCACTTTCAAAGACTCTAATAGCAACGAGAGCCTTCATAGCGACAGTACTAGTAGTAAGCGAGGGCTTATGAAAAACATGAATGGCATTGCCACAAAATCTCTTCCGATGAAGAAACTCTCTTGGGCAGGAAGCAATGGCGAAATGCCGTCCAACAAATCATTGGTAAGGGGAGGTTTCGTCAAATAAGAATTATATCCATTTCGACAAAGAGGATTAAACATTGGTAAATATTAGTTCCATGTAATTAACTGTTTGAGAGGCATTCTAGAAGTTGGTGTAATAGAAAGACAAGGATATATTTATGGATGTTCAACTTTTTTATTCCACAGTGGTCATTTATGGATGTTCAACTTCTTTATTTCACAAATTGTGAAATAAAGAAGTTGAACATCCATAGATATTTCCTTGTCTTTCTACATGTTATTAGTTTCGAAAATTGTGATTTGTTTCAACTGTTACGTAACTATTGAATAATTCGTTTTCTTCATATAAGGACAGCTTCACAATATATGTGAATAAGTTAAATGTGAAAGAATTAACATCCGTACATCATTGTTTATAAATCTTTATTCACGCAATTCATTTCGTTTTTACAGAGCAGCATAGATCAAGATCCGAACATTTCCCCAATTGATGAAAAACCTGAAATTACTGTGTACTTCTGATTGATCGCCACCGAAACGTGCTTAACCTTCAAGTTGAATTATGGACAATTGACACATTTATTGAGGTCATAAGAAAAATTCATCCCTTAAGACATAGGATATCACTTTGAAACAAAGAATCTGACAATCGCCAAGAAGAGGAATGTATTTGTGACGGTTAAACCGTTGATTGAGATTTTCGAACCTTTTTTCATTTGACTCAAGATCAGAGGACGTTTACGGATGAATCTATGGCTCAAAATGGTTGGCACCGCTGTAAGACATGGAGTTTTCAGGAGGGTAATTTTGAAACAATAACCGATTGGATAGATACCCCATTCCTTCGTTATCGACAATGAGATGACGTGCTTGACAATTATGTCAAAGAATACGTTCAGGCATAAAACATTCACATCTAAAGTCTTGGGATAGGTTATGCCAGAAGTGTATTCAGTAATTTGCAGTAAATATGACAACGAGACACCGTGTGTGACAACTTCAGAAAGTTAGCATGTCTCTGAACCTATGGGACAAGTTTTCGAATATGTCAAACCGTCAAAGAGACAACCCTGCTAGATCTGAAGTCGTGGGCCAATTTGTGCCTAAATGTTTCGCAGTAGCCAAGGTTGCAATACACAGAGTTTGACAAACTGACCTCACAGCAATACAAAACAAATATAATTGGACAATACGTAAAGTATTTCTCGAGGAAGAAATAGATATTTAATCATTCCCCGATACAATATACTGTTCACTATAACGTATAAAAATGTGATACAATATTGAGACTGACTTCATTCACTATCTGGATTGGCCAGAGTTGTTTACGTTCATAAGTGAACAAATGCAAAGCAATCAAAAGGATTACATGGTATGCTGGAGTCTTGCTCCGATATATTCAGCATTACTGTAACAGTGCTCATTGATACTGACGATCATGTGATAAAGATGGGGGTGATTTTTGGTGAACATTGCATGTAGTTGACAATGGTGATAATCTTGACTTTTTCAGAATAGATGAAGACAAAATATTACCATAAAACATTTCATTGTGATCTTACTATAAATTTTTTTTAAAAAGCATTGAATATGAAGACTTCCAGAACATTTCAAGGATGTTGAATGTGGATATTTCAAGGATGATGAATATTTCAAGGAAATTGAATATTTCAAGGAAATTGAATATTTCAAGGATATTGAATATTTCAAGGATGTTGAATATAAAGGATATTTCAAGGATGTTGAATATTTCAAGGATGTTGAATATAAAGGATGTTTCAAGGATGTTGAATATGAAGGATATTTCAAGGATTTTGAGTTTGAAATATATGTATTCCAAATATATTGAATATAAAATATACAATATGAAGAATATTATAATATTGAATATGAAGACTATTATCCTGGCATTGGATATGACTATTATCCTGGCATTGGATATGACTATTTCCAGGATATAAGATATGTTCTGGTGCAATACTAAAGCAATACCCTCTGACACTAATACTGATATTCGTGGAGAACACGCCAGAAGCATTATCTCGAGTGCTTGCACAGTGAATCATGTGAAGAACCTTACCAAGTCATCAACAGAGGTGTGGCCATTCATTTAAGCATTGACATCTTTACGTTATTTCTAACTAGACCAGTTATGAATATGCTTGATGTTAAAATTTTACTTCTCTGACTCATTATGTTAATGTCTGAAAAGAGATAAATTTGACTTTGTGAAAGAAAATTAATAATTGATTAAATGTCCTTAATCACAGTTTATATATCAATTGTAAATTATTATGAAATTATAAAGTATATATAGAATTTAATATAAGTCTATATAATAATGCCTCTCTAAAACATCAGTTCACTCGTGATTTACAAACCCTACGTCTTCGTATAACGTTGCTAAGTCTCTATATAAATACACCGGATGTCGTCAAGGACACACAAGTAAAGACATTTATTTAATGTTTGCAATTAAATGTCTCTCAAAAAGGTTAACGATAATATGAATTTAAATTTAGGTTTTAAATCACTTAATAAACTTTATTTAATTGATTCAGTTTTAAATGCCCTTTGTATTACAGTATTGACCACAGCACATATTGTCAGCATAATGTATATACCCACCTTCACAGTATATAGTTATACCTATATCAACTACTGTACATGTACGCACTAACACTTCATTATATTTCGTCAATAACCAAAGACTATTTGTAATATAAACAAACAATTACTTATATTTATTGTGATCACATTTATATCAACATGACAGAGAAATTAATTATCATAAAAGAAACTAGTTATATGACTAGCTATAAAAGTCGTCAAGTCTACACAATCGCTTCATGGAAATCCAAGAATTTCCGTTGAAACGTTCGTATAATACTTCTAATAATTCTTATAATAATTATTTTAGTAATTTGATATGTAGAACACCAGATTTGTTTTCCTATTTTAATTAATCTAAAACGATATTGATATTTTCGCCATTTCAGATATTTTTATGAAAACAAAATATATGACAAAAGTGAAAAAATTATGGATTTTGGAATGTAGAAATGAAAATTACAATTATTTGTATATCTTATTATGACTTCCTCATTGTACAACAATAGTTTCTATTTTTATTGTTATCATTTTTTCATTTATAAACTTATTTTCGTGAGGGAAAATGTATTTTGAATAATTCAAATTACTTTGAATACGTCGATCAAAATAGATGTTTGGTTTATGTGATACTTTGACTAAGCGCTGTGATGACATGTGATGTATGTAGATATCAGAAGGGAAATATGAATGTATGAATTGAATCAGTTATTCATTTCCCTCAGAGTGATCTTCCCATTGTATGTATTATGTGATTTCACTAAATTAAAATAAACTCAAATACTAAATATTTTATATTTGTCACATTTATCTTTATTTTGTCGTGATTTGAAGATTTTCAAACTTGGGCATCGCTTGTTCACGACATGTCAACCCTCTGTATTAGACGCTGCAAACGATGTTCATATACAATAGTTTACTGTTCATTTTGTATTCATCAAGCATAATTTAAGTTCTAGGATTTTTAGTAGTATTTTTTTAAATCGTATTGTTCAGTCACGTATGCCATAGGGAAATTTGCTTATCATCGCAATATACAATTCGTTATGGTTGTAATTTACATGCCGCTGGACAAGCGATGGTACATTTAATATATACACTTACAACTTATTTAAGCACCCCTAGACCATGTCATTTTTCGAGTCGTGAATCCTTTATTAAAAATTTGAACAACATCATTTGAGTCTATGAAAATATCACTTAAAACATTTACTACTCAATCAAACACAATTTTCGGACAACTTATTTGGAATCTCCTTAACAAAGCGAGATAGGAGAGTCAACAAGGACCTTGTGCCTTGTGTTATGACGTCATACACTAGTGAAACGTCAACGAATTGAAGTCAAAGAAGAGCATTGATGTCTACATCTTGTATTACTTGATATTTCCTATCTAATAAATTTGTAACTTTAATTTCAAATATTATGTCCAAAATGTTTTATGAAATAGCGACTCCATGTTTGTTTGAATAGTCATCTAAATAATGAAGGAAATTATTTTAAGTACTTCTATACAAAACATGCTTATCACAGACAATCAAATTTGACTTTTTCCGGCAGGAGTATTTTTACTCTCTTTAAAATTTGGTGACGTTTCTTTAGTCTGGAGTATATGAATGGACTTTAACCATAATATCATTTAAGGAGCTTGGAGACCCGGAAGTTATTTGTGAAAAAACGACATTCATGAGGATAGGGTGACATTGTGCATATCAAAATAACATGCATACACATGATGAATATGGATATTGTTTCCTTCACTCATGGACTGCATGAAAACAATTATATTCTATTTCTACAATCACACCAGGGTTCTACTGTTGCTTTAACAGAAAGAGGGCTTGTGGAGCCACTTTCACTTGGAGTTGTATTTCTCTAACTCTCAGAACAGGAAAATGTGTCAATTGATGGATCTAGTGAACATTCATAGTTTGATACATGAGCTAAATATACGTTTCTACATATACAGCTGCTGAACAAAGGTTTGTTTAACTGTTTCCCGAACTCAGTACAAATATCATGTAAGTCTGTGTTCATTTAAGTTTGATATATTCCTTAAATATGCCCGCAAAAGTTATGAATATTTTTTTAGACGTAGACAAATCATTTCTGTATCATATACTAATACTGATATTTCTACAGGATCAAATATGGCAAGGATTTATATAACACCGGGTCCAAAAATCCCAAACTTGTTTTATACATTGTCATTTAGGTAAAAAACATAATTCCTATCATCACATTGATCAATATTTTCTATTACTGTCGAAATTTTACCGACATTATGTTTACCCGGGGTAATTAATATTTTATTGCAGAAACAATGAAATCTAAATTTTCGAATTTTGACCCCTTGTCTCTTTTGTTGTACGCCAAATTGGTTTCTGGCATGTTACATATCTGTCCCTTGTATATGTTGTGTAAAAATGACTTCTCTACATCTTGTCCAAAAATATTATCCATAATGTGTTCTGTTAAGAAATAGTGCCAAAATGAAATTTTCGAAAAATGATGATTTTACGTAGGAAATCTTGCATAGTTAAACAAACTTTTGTTCAGCAGCTGTATAACTGCTATTTGTATGTGTTTGACAAATACCTGCTTTGTTGACTTTCAAAGAGATATAAGACAGTGTATTACATGAGTATGAAGTTGAAGCGGGCTGCTACTGTACGGATCCTCTGAAGAGATTTATGTACATGGCATCACCCGATAATGGCAAAGGGGGTTTTAAAGTCTGAAAAGGGGGTTTTCCTTCCCAAAGAGGGTTTTTTAAGCGCTCTTTTTTTCATTTATCATTAACAAAAACTAAATTTTTAACAGATACAAACGTATTTATTGAGATTGAACATTGAAATATTGCATCATTTGAAATATAAAAACATAACAGCACTAAATATGTATCTGATATGTACAGTTAAATAACCTTTATCCTACAATGGACATAAAATGAAGATTTTAACTAAATGTTTAACAGATAACAACATATATGTGTTATTAAACTGATAAATGAAACATTGAAATATTGCAACATTTGAAATATAAAAACATAACAGCACTAAATATGTATCTATTACGTAAAGTTCAATAACTCTTATCTTACAATGGACATAAAATGAAGATTTTAAGTAAAGGGATATCTTATAAGCTATCAACATATATGTTTATCATGCAGTAGTTAGTCATTTTTAAAGTTAATTACACAGTGATCAAAAGTCCAAAACACTACACAGTTCGCACAGCACTTCAAAGAAGTATTTCCATTTTAAATCATTTAAAGTGGAATTCTGTAATGAGGGACTGAAGGCAGTATTGTCATCAAAGGGGCATAACTCTTGTCAACCTCTTACCACGCTACTCTGATATAATTGAAAACATGTGAAAATATGTGATATCACACACAAAATTATATATGCGGATACTTTTATGTAACGCTATCAACTTTAAATAACGTCATTTTTTTTTACATACATACAGGTTTGCAGAATGTGGTAGCAAATGAGATGTTTAATGAACAGGGATTTGCAAATTTCCGACAATTAGGAAGATTATGCCATTCAACGGTATACTTACTCTTTCTTGAAGTAAATGTGAATCTTGAAGTATCAATGATGTTGTTTATAAAATCACAGCTAGCATATAATTCTCATATGTGAGGTCAGAAAATACAAATCAATATTTCTTAAAAGAACCCTCATTTCATTCTAAAAAATCGATTTATATTCACAGAAAATTTAAACGTGGACAACGTTCTCTGGCTCTGTTTTACAGAAAGTACTGGTCTATATATAGAGAATCTTATGTTTCTAGAAAAAAAACATGACTTTTGAAATGTTTGATTCTGAGTTTAAAAACGTGTCTTGCGTTGTCATGTTGTCATGATCTCCTATTTATTCACACCTGCTTCATAGTACTCATATGACCAAGCGACTAAAACTAAAAGGCTATTTGATTAGTTAAGATCATTGTATTTGGAACACAACATCAGCTATTCAAACCCCCTCCTATGAGCTATTCGTGGATGCAGTCAATATTCAGTCATCACCACATTTCAAAAACCTTGGTGTGACTATGGATAGCTTGATGGCCAGTAAAGCTCAGGCAACCAAAACAACCCAAGGCGAATTTCCACTTCAGCAAGATAGGCAAAATCCGAAAGTATGTTGACGTTGATGCTTGCAAAACCTTCGTAAATTCCCGTGTGACATCACGTCTAGATTATTGCAAATCCCTACTGAAGAGTCAAGAACAAGGCAGCTCCTCTGACATCTCCCCAATCCCGAGACAACTCCACGGGCTCCCCGTCAGAAACCGCATCACATTCAAGCGTCGTCTTACCTACTCTGCACTTCATGTCGACTCCGCTCCCCAATATCTCAAAGATCTACTCAACTTATACCAGCCCTCGAGACCTCTCAGATCATCAACGAAACATAAACTCTCAATCCCTCCGACGTCAACCAAGCTTGCTGAGAATGCTTTCTCTGTGTATGCCCAACGACTGTGGAACTCAACTCCGGTTGACATCAAATCAGTTCACTTCTTCAAGAAATCCCTAAAGACTCTCCTGTTCATCAAATAGCTCTATGTACTTCTTCAGTTTTTGCGCCGATGAACAGGCCTTGTCTGGAAACTAGGCACGGTACACGTGCATTATTATAAGGAAAACCATGATACCGACGATATGGTAAGGTTGTGGAACCTGATAGGAAGGAAAAACTCGAGGATGCGAAGCATCCGATGGTTTTTCCTGACTATCAGGGTCTTCAAACTTACTATATCCGAGGTAGAATGGTTTCTCCATATTATCAACCGTTTTTTTAGTGTAAAACATGATTTTTAATTGTTATCGCGTTATATTGAGGATCCCTGGTAAATAGAGTCGTTCATAAAATCCTTGTTTGTAACCTGAAATCAGCCTGTTCACAGCGGCGCTTTATGAGATGTTTTTGTACCGTTGAGACTCATCTGCCTCGTTGTCGCAGTAGTCTAACGCGCTAGCTCACGTACTTCAGTTGATAGTGGATACGGGTTCGAGACGCACTTTCTTCAAACATTTGCTGTTCATATTCATATTCTTAAATTTGAGAAATGTTTAAAAATTAGTCAAAGGTTGTTTTAACTTGTTTACACATATCAACGATGAGAAACATGCGAAACATGTAGAAACAAGACGTTATTCAAAGGACGGATAACTCTCATCTCATGTCCTCGAGCAGGGAGATTTTATATTGCATACGCTACTTTCAGCATGACTAGTGCAACTGGTTTCGCCATACCGAACGTCACGTATAATAGAATGGTAAACGTTTGATTTTAAAACTGTGAATATTTGATTACGCAATATTATGAACTTAGATGCTGTGACAGGGTTGATATTACTCTGTTCCATTATATAGCAGCGTACCGAAAGTTTGTTTATCTACATGTGTATTTAAGTGAAAATAACATGTAATTTGGCATGTCTTTGAATAATCGTATCAACGCGAAAACTAGACCGATCACTTTGCATTTTTGCATGATAAGAAGACAGTTGAGTTTTTCATAACATTATCTGATTTGATAACTCAAAGTAAACAGTTACAGTTTTGTCAGCTCTTTGAAGTGACCAGGGGTCAGTCTTTACAAATCTACAGCTTATATGTTCTTCTGTGCAATATAGAGTAATAGATCAACTGAGTCAAATATATATCATATATTTCCTCTTTTACTCATTCAATGTATTTGTGATGAAATCGTTCTCATTTGGTCGATATGAAATCTATTATTCGAAAATTAATGGAATTTGAATTTTCAAAATTTTACCCCTCTGTCTATTTCATTTTGTCAAATTTCATAAACTTGCATCAAAGACGTGACGGGCACAGGATACGTTTGAGAATGATTATTTTACTCATTGATATATCATGATTCATTGTCATTATATGTGATACAAATTTATTGACCTTACACTGAACGTCAATTTATATAATATTTGCACTAAGATACATAGAGATTATTCCCAGAGGAAGTGTGTCATATCACTTTTAAATAGTAGTAATAGTGGTGGCAGTAGTAGTAGTAGTAGTAGTGGTAGCAGTAGTAGAAGTAGTAGTAGTAGTGGTAGCTGTAGCAGTAGTTGTAGCAGTAGCAGTAGTAGTAGTAGTAGTACAAGTAGTAGCAGTAGCAGCAGTAGTAGTAGTAGTAGCAGTAGCAGTAGCAGTAGTAGTAGTAGTAGTAGAAGTAGTAGCAGTAGCAGCAGTAGCAGTAGTTGTAGCAGTAGCAGTAGTAGTAGTAGTAGTAGTAGTAGCAGTAGCAGTAGCAGTAGTAGTAGTAGTAGCAGTAGCAGTAGCAGTAGCAGTAGTAGTAGTAGAAGTAGTAGCAGTAGCAGCAGTAGCAGCAGTAGCAGTAGTTGTAGCAGTAGTAGAAGTAGTAGTAATAGCAGTAGTAGTAGTAGTAGTAGTAGAAGTAGTAGTAGTAGAAGTTGTAGCAGTAGCACTAAGCAGTAGCAGTAATAGTAGTAGTAGTAGTAGAAGTAGTAGCAGTAGTGGTAGCAGTAGTAGTAGTAGCAGTAGTAGTAGTAGAAGAAGTAATAGCAGTAGCAGTAGCAGTAGTAGTAGTAGCAGCAGTAGTAGTAGTAGTAGTAGTAGTGGTGGTGCTGGCAGTAGTAGTAGTAGTAGTAGTAGTAGCAATAGTGGTAGCAGTAGTAGTCGTAGTGATAGTGGTAGCAGTAGTAGAAGTATTTGCAGTAGTAGTAGTAGTAGTTGTGGTAACATTAGTAGTAGTAGTAGCAGTAGCAGTAGTAGTAGTAGTAGTAGTAGTAATAGCAGTAGCAGTAGTAGTAGTAGTAGTAGTAATAGTGGTAGAAGTAGTAGAATTAGTAGTAGAAGTGGTGGTAGCAGTAACCGTAGTAGTAGTAGTAGTAGTAGTAGTAGTAGTAGCAGTAGTAGTAGCAGTAGCAATAGCAGTAGTAGTTGTGGAAGAAGTAGCAGCAGTAGTTGTAGTAGTAGTAGTAATAGTAGGAGTAGTAGTAGTAATAGTGTTAGTAGTAATAGTGGTAGCAGTAGTAGT